>OU342440.2:6880426-9280426 GCA_910589575.2 Carcina quercana | reverse complement strand
CTTCTTTCCTACGCCGCCCTTTTCAACCGACTTAAAAAAGAAGTAGGTTCTCAATTCAACAGATTTTGAATTTGTGAATCGATATTTTTTGTTTAATAGGTGGTAACCATACTTCAGAGGTGGTCCCACAAAATTTTATCGAAATTTTATTGAGCGCTTTTTGAGAAAATCAATGTAAACCAAAATATGTACCCAGATGATTCTACCTTACGGGTGAACATTTTTAAGGCAGTTGCAGTTGGTTTTTAGCTCTTTTTGTAGCGTTAATTATTATTACTTTAAACTACTTAAGTGAGATGAAAGCCAAGTGTAATCCTATTAGAATAATTTTTAACTAGTTTTTGCCCGCGACTTCGTCTGCGTGGATTTCGGAAAGTACCCAAAAGGTAGCCTCATCCTTTTACAAAAAATCAAGTCATTCTGACCCTTCATTACGACGCGACGAAGAGCAAACAAATGTTCGCGTTTATAATATTCGTATGGATGATGTTTAAAACATTTTAGATCGTTTTTCCAGTTAATTTTCTAATGGATTCAGTAATAATTTAAAAAATTTCAATAGAACCATCTTGAATAAACATTTGAATACAATTACCTATTGTGTTTACCCAAAAAAAGTCACGCATGTTGTAATTAAGGACCAGGCCAGTCCGTCGCAGGCAGTTAATTGTCTCGACGTAAGGTCGACTAGATCCAGTGTCTGACTGGGGACTCGACATATCTGTCTGTAGGTCACGAACGAGATTATCTTGAAGTACGTCAGCTCTGACCCTTTTGGTATATGTAAGGTGGATTCATTTTATGCATGTAATACGAAAACATACTCTTATTCGTTTTGTAGGTTCACTGTCGAGTATAAGTCCTTGCCATCTGAAGTGATGCCCTCTTAATTCCTGACTCGATGGATTTCTATAATTGCGAATATATTCGTGTTATTTTTAATATAAAATCTATGCGCATGTGCGTATATAGGGTGTCCTTAGAGGCTACTTATATTACTATGTGCCGAATAAACAAGCTCAAATTCACTAATCGAGCTATGCTCGGAATTTCTCTACTTGATAAAATCCGGAATGAGAAAAACCGTAGACGAGCTAAGGTCACCGGCATAGCTAGACGAGTCAGTGAGCTGAAGTGGCAACCGGTAGGCCACATCCTATGTTCAGCAGTGGACGTTTCCTGGCTGGCGATGATGAAAGGCTACTAAGGGGCAATGACTGAGATGACAGCAGATACATGTATTTATACTAATATCTGTTTTAGTTTTTCCGTAGACGGCTTTGGGCTTCTAAACTTTTTAAATTGTATTGTTGTGGGATGTCCTGTAATACTCGTACCTGTTAACATGTCTCATTATTGAGAAAAGACATTGTCTCCAAATCGTCCCATTCTCACTCCCTAATGAAGACTTGACTAAGTAAGACTAAAACGCCTGTACCTCATGCTTGCCGCACAGTTGCGGTGTTTCTTTCTACGCCTTGCCTTGCATAAAATACACTGTATGGTCACTAAACACTTCATTGAAATTAATGTCACTGTTGTCAGAAAGGTCCAGCCTCAAAGCTCAAATTCTATTAACAGTAAACTTTGAAACAGCTAATAGAGTTTTATTTATATTTATAGCAATAACTATGGAGTTTCTTTCCCACTTCATTCACTGGGGCCTAGAGTCATTAGACGTCAAAAAATATTTCAAAAAGTTTACTTTGAGGAAATACTTTTTTAAAAAGTTATTCCGATTTCCAACAAAGAAAGACTATAAGTAATCACACAATAACAACAACTAATAGATTATTTTTCACTTGATCCTCATCTCTCCCCAGTTTGAAAACTAAGTCGTAAGATGAACGCGTGTTCTTACAGGAACCTCAAAATGGCGCTGTCAATTATTGTCAATTTACTTACATCGCAGTTCCTTGCCTTCCGGAGTACATTTCCCTTGCTCGAGCGCACACTTGAGGTACGGAATGAGCAGGCGACGGTTGCTCAGGATCTCTTCCAGGTTGACGTCATCGTATCGTGCTGTGTACTGGGACGCCGGGCGGGGTGACCCCGACACCGCTACCACCAACAAACATAGGATCGTGATGCTCTTCATTCTGGAAAATACATAACAGTTTGCTTAAGAAAAGGTAATTTCTTACGAACGACGGGATCTTATGATCTAAATTATATATAGCTCGGCTTCTCTCCTAAGCAATCGGAGGGGAAAAGGAACTAAAAATGTCTGGACAAGTAAATCAAAAAAATATTTTTTTGAAAAAACAAACTCAATAATCATACGATTACCAAGAACCACCGCAAGCAAACTTGCTTTCACGTAAAAAAAACGCATCAAAATCGGTATATCCATTCGAGAACTACGATGCAGACAAGCAGACAGACATTGGGGGTCAAACTTGTAACAACCCCTTTTGCGTTGGGGGTTAAAAAAGAGGCAAAACAGGTCGATCAGTAAACAAAACACTTACTCCGCTTTGAAGCGGTTATATTCACCTTTCATTCTACAAATATATTCTCTGCTCACGCGTTTATCGAGATAGTAATTTTAAATGCTTAAAAAATTCAAACCGTTTTTTAAAAATTGTATCCTCAAATTATACCCGCTTAAAACAAGTGGTTTGAGAGCGCCACAAATAATCACAAAAAACCGAGCACCTCCAGGTGTTGCGACTGTTACATTTTTTATTTTCGACTGAGAGCTTATATGTATATCACCTACCTTACTAGAGAGAACCTGTCGCCAGCTACGTGCCACAGTAATTCAACGGGCACTGCGGCTCTCCGACTTTTTATACTAATAATACAGAAGTGTTTTTGAACCGCAGAAACTAGTTTGACAATTTACTCAGCCTTTACGAGTCATAGTGTGTGTCTCATTGTATCCCAAATTGAAAAATTCGTAGTAAAAATGTATTAACGAGGAAAAAGACTCGAATTATAGTTTACTGGCGTTTAGCATCATGAATACTAAGATTACATACAAAATCGGTCCAGTTACATGAACTAATCAAATCGAAACAACAACCTTATAATATTTATTTTCTCCAGCTACTAACATTTAATCTCCTGCCACTTTCGGATAGACATCCTGCAGGAGATAGGATTAAAGTATTTGATAATATTTTTGGCGTACATAATAAATGACAAATAAATTAAATCCAGGGGTCAATGAGAAAATAAGTCATGTATCAGAAAATTTAAACATCAGCCTTAAAAAGAAATTGTACATAAAGATTATGCTGGCGATTTTCATCAAGATTGGTTAAGCTGTTAAGTCGTGCGAAGCTTATTAAAAATAGACGGAGATCTAGACAGAGCTACTTTCAAATGTATAACATTAATGCGATGGGCTTATCAAATGACCAGTTACTATGAGGCCGGTGCATCTATTGTAATTCCTTATCGTCGGAAATCGTCCACTGTTGAACATCGGCCACCACATGGACGCCACATTGACTGACATAATTTTAATTAAAAATATTTCCCGTGCCAAGTTTGTTTGGCAATGTCGACAAATCGGAGGTGATTAGCCTGACGGGTGTGAGTAGGAGATTGCTTAACCAAATCAAGTTCCAGATTTAGGTGCCGGAAGCCTAAACCGCAACCTTCAGATCTGCGTTCTATTGTGTAACCACGAGGCTTGGAGTTGGACTGATTATATGTAATTTGTGTCAACATTGCAAAAGAAGGCTTTAATTGATGGCCGTATGGTTTCCGCTTAGGACCTGGAGGAAGTCTGTAACACTGTTGTACATAGCCAGGCTTTACATCTTCTACAAGTGTGCGATTAAATCACACGACCTGATTCCATAATCCTACTTTCGCAGTCGGTCAACCAGAAAAACGGCTGGCTTCCACCCCTACTTGGTTGACTTTTCACCATTTCGCACAAAGCGTTTTGCTTCAATTATTATGCGTACAGCTAAGGAGTTCAATTCCTTCTGACTTCTGTGTATCCCGAACGCTACAACATCAAATCACCTCCCGAAGGCCATTATCGTCTTCGGAGGTCTTTATACTGTTCGCCGTGCGAAGCCATGGTAGCTCTGTTGGGTAGAGCAACAGTCCTTGAACATTCGCTGTCTGGGTTCGATCCTGGCTCGTATGTACCACTGAGTTCCAATTTGCTATTTGGAAATTCATTCATTTTATTTCAGAAAAACATATTTACATATTTTGTTAGCAAGTTTCTAGCCTAGGTACATACAAAACTAAAAATACAAAACACAAAACTGTAAGTAAAAAATTATTTACGAATGATAAAAATTGGCTTTGGCTTTTCGGTGAAGGAAAACACCGTGAGGAAATCTGCACACTCTTGAGAAGAAATCAAAGGGTGAAGTCTACCAATCAGCACTGGGCCCGCGTGGTGGACTATGGCTCATAAACTCTCTGTGGGAGAGTCGGCCTGAGACACCGTAGTGGGGACATATACAGGCTGTTGATGATGATACTGTTCGGTGCAGTAATGTTTCCTGAGAGTGAACATCCACCTCACGGCTCTCGAATGTCTTTGCTGACTGTTTTTCTAGTTTCGAGAGCCGTGAGTGTAATAAAGTTTGTCCTTAGTTCATTGCCCACCTGTTACACAGAGCATCACAGTGGCAGAAGATGTGAATGTTTTTTTCCTCATACTACTGCCTAACCCTGTTGTCTGTTGTTGTTGTTAGGCCCATGTAGCTGAGGTGTTTGTTTATCTTGCTGAGCCCAGTTAGTGTTCGGGTCAGAATCCTCCTGACCTAGTTGGCTCCGGGTGAACGAGTGCCTGGTTTTCGTACGACTTGACTATTTAGATACCAGTTTAGACCTTAGAGTGGTTTGAGCCAGGTGCAGCTTTCCAGAACTGTAATCCTCGTTACAATTATCGTTTATGCAGCAACATTATACGAATACAATTGCAGCACAAGTGTTTTATTCTGAATTCGGGACCATATGACATGTATTTCGGTAAGTTTGAATCTTACGACGGTAACACTCTGAGAAAAGATAGAACCTCTAAGGATAGGGTAAAACTTTACATGTGCATAACACTAGTATACGATAAAAATATCAAGCTAGAAAAACGTCTAGCGTAACAGAAAACAGGTGACTTCTAAGAAGCTAAAAGTATAACTGGATTTACTAGAACTAGTCCTGTAAAACTTTTTTTGTTTGTTTTATTGCAAAATGTATAATTTTATGCTTCCACACACAAAAACACCTTCACCATTCCGGACTAATGATGATAATAATTCATTATATTCATGCTATTTTAGGATTGGTCATAGGCATATTTAAATACAGATAAATAATAATTATGTTGCTTGCGGCCAGACCAGGCGAACACAGGTTGGGAATCTGCGAATTAAGTTTGTAATGTGGATTTTATTTTGTTCTACAAAACCCTTCATTTGTGAGTCTTTCTGAGTTCATTTGCACTTGGGCTTTATCTCATCTGATTGTAAGTGACAATTAGATCGTTGGTCATTAAGCGTGCGCACGCGCCGCGCTGGCGCTGCTACATTTCATACAAGAACACACCAGTGCGTTAACACTGCGATTTTTCGGCAGACTTAGGTAACCTGATGGTAGCTAGCCGGACGGACATAGAAAATGCCCTACCACAAAACAAACCTAGTACCAATAGGTCCCTGGGACGTTAGGATTCTTAGTCCAAGCAGATATGCTACTTAGGGAGTTTTAGGAGATCAGCAAAACAGTCGAAAGCAGCAAAAGATAGTAATAAAAGAAAAACAGTCTGAGACTAGTATGTCCTAGCGTTAGTCATTCAATGACAAACCTAACAAAACATATCAACATCACTTCTGACAACACGGTCTAGGCAGTAAACACCCTGTCCTACATGCAAACACAATATTGACTTACTGAGAACTGACACCTTGGCATCACGTTTGAGATTCTCCTTAGAGTCGAGGTGGTCTTGTAGTTATTAAAGACTTTACCTTTCGTTAACATTCTTCGAATACTAGCGTCCGCTGTTAAGTTTAATAATATAATATAAGGATTTTTCAGACATGAAATGAATGAGATATAATTTAGAAATAAAACATGCAAAATCTAAATAAATAAACATTTATTGTTAAATCAATATCGATTTAAATAAACGATATTTTTTAGTAAGGCCTTACACGCACAAGTACAATTTGATAGACCTCAATTATATAGCCACTCAATTCAAACTATACATGATTAACCGAAACAGCAATAGGTTGGTGCTGTGATGTTGTCTCTCTCTATTTTAGATTCAAGGCCAATAACTACATACATATACTAGTATATACCTAAAATTCTCAAATAAACCTATGAAATTAATTTTCTTGTGACAAAAACATGATATAAAATTTGATAATTAATATGTTTTATAACGGCCAGTATATGCGAAATCAGATACATTTTGATTAAATATTGTTAGTTTATAGTTAGATTTCATAAAACTCGTAGCTTTGTTAACATTTTAACGGTTCAAATATCGATTCTTTAAAAGGAAATGACGTGTAATCGAACATTCTACAGTTACTTTTTAACCGACTTCAAAAAAGGAGGAGGTTATCAATTCGACGGGTATTTTTTTTATTTTATTTTTCTGTCTTTTCATCAGTTAAGTTAAATTTATGTACCTATGATGGGTAAGTTATTGATATTACAGAATGTTATCTTGGCGGTCACGATCATCATATCGTTAAGCGACCTTCTTCAGTTCCTTCTCGTACTTCTTGGAGTACTTTCCAGTAGGATCGTACTTTTTGCACAGGTCCTTCCAGTATCCGGGCTCGTTGTTGATGAGGTGCTCGATGATGCGCCGGGAGGACTTCTTCTGTGTATCGGTGCACTTCGCGCAGTTGTTCTCGAGGGCTTCCGAAATGTGAGCTGCGGGATGAGAGACAGTGTTATATACATAACATAACTACCCCTTGGGCACAGAATACTACGTACAGAACGGACGCTCACCGCCTCCCACCGATCCGCGATACCTCACCTCTCCCCGCATTAAAGTGATATATATTCACACCCAGATACTCACTCATCCGTTCGATGTATGGAAATAGGCATAGACCTATGCCGTTACGAACCCGGTACCCAATGTAATGAAACAGTTTCCCTATGATTACAATTAGGTTAACGAAGTATTAAAAAATGTCTTAATCTGGCTCTGATTAGCATACAAGTGTTTTAGCTATATAAATGGATTCGTATTGTAGGAGTTGGTCAGTACGACGTTCTTTATCACATCACTGACTCGGCAATGCCCACGTGTTTCTTACTACTCCACTTGACTTTTAGCATACCAACCCATAGACACACGAGACAGTGTGTGTATACAATACTGCATACACTACCCGTATCTATAATAAATATAATTATAATAAACAAAGAAGCTTACACTTGAGCTCGTTTCCCTCCGGAGTGCACCTGCCCTGGTCAAGCGCGCACAGGATGTACGCGACCAGCAGCCGCCGGTTGCCCATGATCTCGTCCAAGTTCATGCTGTCGTATTTGTCCGTGTACTTGGCTTGGGGCCGAGCCACCGCTGACACCGCAATCACAACCATACACAGAACTAACAAGGACTTCATTCTGAAACGATCGTGGAAAAATATTGTTTAATTTTAGGTCTTCCGCATATACTACGCATGTAACTTATTCTAGGTCAGTGGTTGTTAGCCTTTTACTGATGACCATTTGACTAAATTCTGGCCCATCGGGGGCAACTGAACATACCACTTAGCCCGCGGGTTCAGTTCAGTATCCACGCCTCACGGTACAAAGTAGCGAAGTTATATATGGTCCTGACTGTACACCTAAATACCTGTCATATTTTCAAATAAAACCGTAGGTAACTTACCTCAATACACAGAACCTTTCGATGGTGCCAACAAGGTATAATTAATTGGATATCACAATTAACTCCTCGTTTTATACTTACCACAAATGAGTAAATGAACCGCAAAATCTTGTTTGATAGTATTCAAATGACATCCAAAATTAATCATCTAATGACAATAAAATACAATTGAGTGATCAGTTTTCATGACGCTTTCTAATTAATAGTTAGTAAATTAGGAAATACCTAACGATGTCGTGCTTGTGATATTGTGAGTCCGGGTATATAGGGATTACTAGGGTTCAAGCAGTTTTAATAGTAATGTATATATATTGCTAGCTCAATAAAAGTATTGCCAGCAAAACAAATATTAGATAGAAGAAGAAAAAACGGCCAAGTGCGAGTCGGACTCGCGCACGATGGGTTCCGTACCATTCTCTATAAAAAAACGGCAAAAAATCACGTTTGTTGTATCGGAGCCCGCCTTAAATATTTGTTTTATTTTGAATATTTATTGTTCAACAGAATATATAACTAAGTATTATGTGAATATTTCAAGCGTCTACTTGTTGCCGTTACCAATATCGAGTAAAAACGAGCAAAAAAATTACGTTTATTATATTGGAGCCCCCCTTAAATACTTATTTTATTCTGATTTTTAGTATTTGTTGTTATAGCGGCTACAGAAATACATCATCTGTGAAAATTTCAACTGTCTAACTATCACGGTTCATGAGACAGACGGAAGGACGGACAGCGGAGTCTTAGTAATAGGGTCCCGTTTTTAACGTTTGGGTACGGAACCCTAAAAAACTAAGTTGCCTCTGGAGAATATGACCAGTAAATGCCCTCACAAATGATACATTTTTGCACTCATTGAAGCATTTTCGAGAGGAATGCAGCTTCTACTTAATAGTAGCCCTTCATGTTTTGGCACTATGATCGGTCCTGAGACACACGCATATGTCCAGCAGCGGACTTTTCCCAGCTGGCCCTGATGATGATCTACTTATCTATACTCTTTTTTATATATTTTCGTGATATTTTATATAGTAATGGGTATTAGTCTCACTTACTAATCACTGGAAATGAGTGCTGCGCTTCATCCACTCCCGGTTGAAGTGCAGCTTATGCTGAGTGAAGACCTTTTCGGCGCTCACAGAGCGACGCGGGTAGCGGCGAACTCGATATCACATTTTATTATTTATTTATTCGGATTTTTGTTTATTTAGTTTATTTTCCCATGTTTCTAGTTTACAATATTTTTATATATGTTTGTTGTTGTGTGTGTCATGTTGTGAGAATGCCGAGTAAATATATGTCTAATGTCTATATATAAAAAATTGGTTGCCTGTAAAGTCGGTATACGGGCGAAAGTTTTACGTGACAACGACTTTGAGTGGTAAAATAATTTTAATGTGAATATTCATTCAGGGACGCGTGCCTTTCACTTTTTATGTCTGTCTCTCTCGCTCTTAGGCGGGCTAACCATGCCCGAGTGGAAGGGACGCGTGCCTCTCACTCGCTCTCATTGTGAGCGCATAACGTGAGCGGAGCGTAACGCAGTTTCTTGAAGTGTCACCCGGCAAACCAATTTATAAGACGTTGTCACGTCAAAAACTACATTTTCATCAAAGACATTTAATATTAATAGACCGGACAAAGCAAACAAACATTTTGATCCTAAACTTATTACCAATTGGTAATAAGTTACTCAATCCAGTGTCACATCACGTCACGCGGCCGTACAAGACATTTGACATAACATTGACTTTTGAGATCAAAATGTTTATATGAAACGTTTCCCAATGACCGCTCTATAACCTATTACTATATTTAAATCTCTCTGATTTTCATCCATCAAGCGTGATGGAAAATCCTCTCAAGGAAAAAAAACGTGACTATCTATTAGGGCAGCTTATGCCCAACAGTGGACTTATGCAGTCGATTATGATAACAGTGAATCATAGTTTAAAATGCTTTTCCGTCATTCATAAGAACACATCTCACAATAAAATTCTCAGCTAAACAAACAGATCTTACTGAGATGAGAACCTTGATATGAGTAACGTAAAGTAAGTACAACAATGTTACGAACATTACAATAAGTTATTCTACTATTTGCGTCTTTGAATTGATGAATAACTCGTAAATACGCACGATTCCCAAAAATACATTAATTTGCTTTTAAATAAAAAATAAATGTGTTGTATTGAAACCAGCTCACGTTTTTTAGTTGTTGTCGAAACGGCATTTAATTGTGTGAAATAAAACTGTTTTGAGGTTGTTTATCGGTTAATTAAGGATTTCTGAATGGCCTTCGTGGACGAAGACCTCTTGAGACATATTCTCCTAATTATGGAGTATCTTACTACGTGTGTAAATATTGCCTGAATTGAAATATTGAGTGAATTGCACTCCTGGACTCTGGACTGGACTGGAATTATAAATACCCTTTAAAAAATAGTTATAGTACATTATGACGGATAAAAGCCGCCATGTTGAATTTTATGTGACGTTATATTATAGCCTATAACTCACGGAGAAGCGCGACGCTTCCAATGATAACACATTTTTCAAACTATGAGTAGTTTGAAGATATTAGCGAACATACATACACACATTTACAAAGGTTGCTAAAATTATACTAACCTCCATAAATAATTTTAGCTTGTATTAGCAAAATACAGCGTGTATATTTCATACGGGCGTATAATTTATCCAGATATAGTTTACGACCGTACAAATCATAGGTGAAAGCGATTTTGTTAAACCGTAATTAATAAAGAGTTTATCATTTTTAAAGTACGACCGAGCAGCAATGTACTGCGTCCAAATTGACTTGACAAAGGATAATGAACTGTATGATATGGCGTGTAAAAAGAACCGTCAATCAGTCGATAACTTAAGATGTAATTAATGCATTACGTGCTCATTTATTTTCTCTATAAAAAATACATAATTAGCTAATGAAATTTATGTAAATTTGTTGTTTAGTACCAACAGTAATTGTTATCAAAATACACGCTTGAATGAAATATACACGTTGTATATACAAGTTTACGCAAACTTAATTTCTTTAATTTAATTTACACTTTTTTATGACCTACATTTTACTCATTCATTGCTACATAATTCATTCAAATATTTTTTCCACTTTATAAAGAGAACGCAGTAGCCTCGTTATAAGTAAAGGATACATTTTATTATTTTCCACAGAGTTAATTGTGAATGTTTTGCTGTGCAATAAAAAATCCGTTGAAGTGCATACAATTAAACAAGATTCCGTTTTTTTTACAAAGATGACGTACGCTGCTACGAAACTACGTCAAGGAAAGGATTCGTAATTTTATATATCCTTTCTGGAAATATAGACACTGTGCATCGACGAGATGTTTATTATTTGGAAAAGAAAACGAAGATTATCGCCAACTGAAGTCATAACATTTTTATTTATTAACTTCATTGTTTTTGATGAAATGATTGAACCTTTTGTTGATGAAATGATTAAGTTATTTCAAAAACATGATATCTTACTGATGTTCATTAATAGGAACGGTATTTGTCTTACCTTTAAATTTGAACCTGAAGCAAGGAAACGTCACAGACCGTGGTCGGCTCTGTAAGTCCACTTCTAGACATGAGGCTCCCTCGTCAATAGCTAAGTTGGATATTCCATGAGGAGATTTGCATTAATCACCACGCTTAGCAAGCAGATTGGTCAGTAAATGTACATCGCCTGAATATTTTTTTTGGGTCGCCCTTTACGACACCCTCGAGATGTAGTGGTCCTAAGAATAAGATAAAACCGAGACAATACGTGGCCAATAACTTAAATACAGCTTATTTACTAAAATCCATTCCAGTGTCCAATCGGATGCTGGTCAAACTTCCTTGAGTTAATTCATGTAAAAGACATAAACGCGATCAACGGAATTTCGTGGAAAATAAAGTGTAATCTGATGAAATGACTTTAGTCAAGAAGTAGTTTGCGTCATAAGGAAAATGAAACCTGTCAATGTGGGCGATGTACAATGTGGCAATTCAATGTAATGGACCATTCTTGTTATGATATTTACGTTGAATACACTCCGGAATGTCAATATCGGGCATCTACTTGTAGACTAGTATTTGCATTGCGGCTTCTGTTGCTTATAGCATTGTAACAATCTTTTTCGTAGCTACCCTCTTGGATCTTGATCTGAGGTTAACCACTTTGAATCCCGACAGGGTGCCGTCTTCATAGCCGAGTAGTTATACATTTGGATTCACAATGCTTAGGTCCCGGGTTCGATTCCCAGTGGACATGTCGGTTTAGTTGGTGGTACGGTATTTTATATGTCCATCTAGCTACCACTTAATACCACTGTTGTGTTTAGTATGAAAGATAGTGACAGAGGCTAATTACAGGTCCAACGCATAACTGCAATGTCGAGTGCAAAAATTCAGAACACATTTTAAAAGTACCTAACGATACTTGGTACGACTCGGTGTTAGCTCATTTTCAACCGACTTCAAAAAAGTAGAAGGTTTTCAATTCGACGCGTATGTTTTTTTGTATGTGTGTTAAGCGATAACTCCGCCAATAGTGAACCGATTTGTTTTGTTTGGTAGAGCATACTTCAGAGGTGATCCCATATAAATTTTATCGAAATTAATTAATCGATCTTTGAGAAAATCAACAAAAACCAATTTTTAAAGCAAATGAAGTCGGGTTTTAGCTCTTTTTGAACGCGTTCTATGACAATTTGAAACTTGTGGCTAGCTAGCACCATGTAGATTAAATTTGACAATAAATACAGGTGTTAATAACATACGGTTTAAAACATTTATTTTTCATCAAGATTATAAATCACTTATATGAAAAACATAAACTAAAATATACATTAAATGTAGGGTAGTCCAATGGTGTACGATTTATAATAAAAAATAAAAAGTTGAGGGTACATATCGCATAGTTGCTGTAGAGAACAATGGCGAGTCCGACAGGCATCATATAAGGGTGCATTCACATTGCTTCTTTTTTATACTGAATAAATAAATAAATAGATTGTAGAACATAATGATTTGATATTTATTTACTATTAGGATAGCCTTTTAAAATGTAGCTCTTAAGTAATTTTTTGAAGACAATGAGTGACTGACTTTCTTTTATACTGTTAGGCAACTTGTTGTATAATTTAGCTCCTTCATACAATATATTTTTCTTGCCATAATTTGTTCTTGGTTTGTGAAGACGCAAGTGATGAGCATTTCTTAAAATACGCTTTTGGACATTTAGATTTTTTGTAAAAACTATTTCAGATTGTATGTCTTTGCTTAGTATTTTTCGTATTAGTACACAGGTACTGTGCTCATATGTTTGTTCGATGTTCATCAGGCCGGTGTCATTATATAGTTGTTTTGTAGGAGTCAGATAATGATAATGGAATAATATTTTGATTATTTTGTTTTGTCCTATTTGTATAATTTGTAAATTGCTTTTGGCTGCAGACCCCCAGACTTCTATTAAACATAATTGTGCTAATCCACTAATATTATAAATGCAAACGTAAGTTTGTTTTTTATCGTTCTAGCATGTCGTAACGGAGTGTGAGAATGAGAATTGATTTTTGTATAGGGATAGTTAAAGGTCCGAAAAGGACGTAGAATATATTTTATCCCGATCGAACAAGTCGTTACCATGGGATAAATAAAAGTCCACACGGGCTAAGTCGAGGAAAAACGTTACTGTACCTCTATTGTTTTCCAATAGGCAACAATAGTATAGTCAATTTCTGAATTAGCATGTTTTTATCCCGTGGCATTGTCGTTTAGAAACAGAAATATCGGGAACAAGAGACAAAAGATTCGACTTCTTCCGACGTGCATAGTTTTCTGACTAAGATCTCGCGTATTAATTCATCCCGCAATATAAATAGCAACCAAGTCAGCATACTAAAACACTAAAATATCCATTAAGGAGATTTAACGCACCTTAATGTCCTTTGTATTTTTTTATGTAGATCGTCACATTTTATGCGAAACGTGTGCGGAATCGTCATTGTCTGTCCTTGTTCCTCGCGTCAAAGGTCGATGACGACAATCTGTTTGGCGTGACTCTTTGACTTCACTTACGAATACATCTAAATACTTTTCGTTCCTTTTCCGCCCTAGCCATTCAAGTGCTAATAGAATGGCTAATATTCCGTAATGGACACTCCTCATCTGTTATTCCCCTCAAAGATTCTTAGGATTTCTAATCTCTCTATCGTTTTAGGTTGAAATAGAGCCAACACGTGGGTGTGTTAACCAAGGAAAAAGTCAGGAAAATGGCCACATTGCTATTTTAAAGAAAGTGTCATACGGCCAAGGCATTTTCAAGTATTTTTAACTTTTCCTTCATTTTAATATTCTGCCCGCGGCTTCGTACGTGTGGACTTTGGTGATTTATCCCATAGTTACTACTCATTCAATCGGGATAAAAGCAGCATATGTCCTTCATATGCATTTCAACTGTATAGTCAACAAAAATCAAGTCATTCTGATAGGTCGTGAATGTATCAGAAAAGGAATTTTTTCAAGTTGAATTATCCCATATTTTAATAGTTGTTCTGCAATTTGGAGCGGAGACAACTTCAAAACTCGGAAATCATATAAAGCGGTTAAGCTGTTCTTGAGTTAGAGATGGTGTTCTAACTAAAACTAACCCGACTTTTGTGTTACGTATATATACTAAAGCCCGAACTTACAATTACAAAAAATAAAACATCCGGTATTCATGAATTTTGTACTGTAATTTCGAGTATCCTATCTCTAGCTAGATCATTTACGTTTCAAAACGAGAGTTACCAGAGCATCACTAATTAATTTAAAATAATAACATGAAAAATAATGAGTGAGTCATGTAGATCATATAGTTGCTAAGCGGACCTATAGTAACGCTATGTCTTTAGCTGTCTACACTATCAACTACTTCTAACTCACAGAATAAAAGTAGAAAACTAGATACCACGGTCATACAGTGCAATACTGCAAATAGAATTCGTTTTTTCTTCTTCTTTAAAATACCAAATAGTTCAATTTTTATCGCGTAGCTGGATACCGTAGGGATGCAAATGTGGTGTGCTTAGGCTTAGATGTGTGTATGCTTTTTGTTTTAACTCTATATAGGGGAGACACGAAATCTGTGTATACTTTGAAACTACCTGTCAAGATTTACAATAGGACCCATATTTCTTGTGGAAAGGTACTAAAAATTTGGTAAGTGAATCTACAAATTGTATGTTTACAACATATGCGCCTAACTGGCTTATTACCTCAACGGTATTGGTTCCTAATGAAACCACCACCTGTAGAAAATTTCGAAGGAATCCACTGCTTACCATTACCATTACAATATTACACCGTACCATTACACATCACTCTAAACATCACCTGAAATATGCGCCGTGCGTTGCCGTGCGACAGCTCTTTTTGCTATTGTAATATTTGTAATGCCATAATCTCTAAACATCATGTGCTCGAAATGAGTGATGTGTGATGTTTGAGATGGCCGAGTAATGTGTGCTGCAACAGTACGCGATCGGGTAATATCACGCGTAATCCATCACTCGCATCACATATCTATTTCATTCCCTTCGCTCGTGGGTCGCCACTATGATCGACTCTTATTAGCAGGGGCAAGTAAGTTGATGGTATATGTCTGAGGTATACTGGTGTACGCTAATTCGTTTCCTTACCTACCTTCATCGTCTGGAAGACACCCAAGAGGTATACAGGTCATTTTTAACCGCCTCAGCGTAGAGCTATTGGCTTCATAACTGGACTCAAATTCCAGAGGTAGCAAGTGCCATTCTCCAAGTGCAAGGTACTACCTCTGAGACTCTGGTTGTGTCCTCTTGGTTACCAAATACACGAAACCTGCCTCCAAACAGCATTATTCATAAGCACCGTTGATAATGAAAGATAACATAGCTACCTCTTAGCTTGGTATTGGGGTGAACTCGCTTTCCATCCGATAGCCTTTGAGATGAAGACCAAGTGCAAATCAATAGTACATTAGAAACAGACACAGAGATGAATGAAGAGACGAGCTTGTCAACATGTCGAGAGAACAAGCTCCTGCGCCTGATGCGAGACTCACATCAATTTAACGATTTCGTGCAAAGGAGGATGCTTAAGAGGCTATGCTGTTGTCAAAGCGCCCATACAAACGTAGTCCAGTCATATTTTGAGTATTAAGCTATGAAAATCTATGAAATTTTCAAGACGCAATCTAGAAACAAATATCTGTGTCGGTGGTGAGTCAGATTTTCGTTTAAATATATACTTCCAGAGTTACAGGGCGTCAAAGTATTGTATTTTTCGGTAATAAAAAGCCCCAACTTTGAACCTGATTTACAAGAGTATGAATCAATTTAGAACAATTTGGAAAAACCACCGACATCTGAAATTTCATTAGTATACTGTATTAAAAAAATGTTTACATAATATACTGTATCCTTCAAATGATCCCTGGACTACGAAACATCCAAATAACGGGTGGATAACATCGCATAATGTATGCTGTCTCACCGTACGCGCTCGGGTAGGATAGAGCTCGGAGAGGGACAGCTACAAAACAATTTAACCTTGAAACCGACCACGTGGTCTTACCAACATAGCCTCTTAAGCGCATCGGCACATGTCTGACATTTACGGGGAGAGGTAAGCTGCGACAAAGACAATATATCAATGTATCATAAAGAGACAACATAAAATACACACACAACAAGGTTTTAAATGCATAATGAGTTGTCATTTGGCCTTAATCTCACCGGATAAAAAGTGACGATAGGGACGTTGAGGTGGTAAGCGTGAGCTCCCATAATCCTCAATATAATGAGGCGCTGGCTCCACTACTCTTCATACTAGAACATAATAGAACAGTGCTATTAACGGGTTCGAACCTGGGGCATCTGGATTGTTAGCCCAAGCTTATTTTCCACTGGTTTCAGCACGCCGTGATTCCGTGACACAAACAATCAGTAATAATATTATGGAAGTTGTTGAGAACAATTTGAGAAGATAGCAATTTCAAAATCCACTTATTTCTAAAGGATATAAGAAGAATATTTTCATAGTGACGTTTAGTATTTTATACATATGAGTGCGTGATACAGAAGTGTGTTTAGGTGATCTCAGAGAAGTAAATTGGAATTTGAAACCCACTTCAAAGGTATTTAACAGGATTCACACGGAAACTTACTGATATTTTCATAGAAACTTCAAATTAATACTTATTCATGTTATTTATAATATGGGCCGTCGTTGTAGACTGATTTCCCTATCTAAAACATATCCATTTAAGACAGTGTTCGGCAACCTTTTAGCAGACAAGGGTCTCGTAGTGCCAAATGAAACAAGGCGGGGCACATTTGATTTTAGAATGTAGTTATTCTGGCTGATTAGATGGTAAACTGAGTTTATAAGATTTTTTTTGTAAATAACTCACTATGTATTCAATGTCATAAGAAAGAGATACGCAAAAATCCAACATATAAGTTTGCCAGAAACTTTCTCGAAGTCAAAAAATCTGACATTGAACTGATTCGCGAAGTAAAGTTTTCTGAGTGCTAGAGCAAGTAAAGTTGGTTTTCGTTTTGGCAGATATATTAAATATGACACATTTTAGTTTTGTCGAGAAATTAAAATAATTTTGAATGATAAGAACTTTATTTACATAATTAACGCGTTCAAAAAGAACTAAAAACCGACTTCAATTGCCTTAAAATTTAAATGATGATCTGGATACATATTTGGTTTTTGTTGATTTTCTAAAAAAGCTCAATAAATTTCGAAAAAAATTATACTGGACCGCGTCTGAAGTATGCTCTACCAAACAATACAAGAATTATCAAAATTGGTTCACAATTGGCTGAGTTATCGGGTAACATACAAAAAACATTGAGAACCTCCTCCTTTTTTGAAGTCGGTTGAAAACAGCCGCAGACACAACGAGATTTACGAACCCCATTGCCAACTTCTCAACCAACCAACCAACTTGCCAATATCTCAACAAAATACAGACATACAATACAGCCTACCAACAGTCAGAAAAGATGCGAAGAGAGGATACATAGCCACCACAGACTTTAAAAAATATTCATATGTTGTAACGTGAATGTCATAGATATTCGGGGGACGGGTTTCCCTGAGGAAACTTCCAGGACACGACTGACAACCGCTTTCACTTGAATACCACTAAAATCTTATTGGAGTTACCAACTTAGCCCCGCCCAGCGTATTTCTAAGTGAAGGGAGGCTTGAGAGATATACTAGACTTCTTCCGCTGACGAAAATTGACAATGATTTTACCAGTTAGCTGCCATTAATTTCTGAATGAGAAACCAGACTACTGGGAGAAAACTTCCCAGCAAACCCTTAACAGGACAACTTCAGCGGGGTATCTAAGAATAGTTCTATGTGTATCATTCAATTCAAATAAACTTTATTGTACACCGAAAAAAAAAGATATTGTATGTTGGTTGATGTTTTTGAGGTTTGGACATACATACTAAATGTATTTTCAGCATTCTAAGAAATCACGTTACTCAAAGAGTACTCAGTCAATTTTGCTCGTATATATCTCGAAGGCGTTTTTTATGTCTCTGGTATTCTCAACAGTGGCGTAGCTACCTAGGGGCTAGGCGGGGCAGTGCCCCGGGGCCCTCAAGCTCAGGGAGCCCTCGAATCCTTACCAGAAATCTTGATCGAACTGAACTTTTGGAAATTTCTCCCATTTTTAAAATAAATATGACAGGTTACAACCCCACTGTAATCATGACAACTCAGTTGAGAGAAATTCAAAAGTTATGCCTAGGGAATTCCCCTAAATTCTTTCTGTAGGTTGGCAGTGTTGTCAATTTGACGGATAGTGATATGTGCGTTTTGTTATTCATCGATGTGCGTTTTATTGTGAATTCGAGTTAAGATTTTTTTACGAGAACGGTTAAAAAATTAATGCTGTATCAGGAGTAAGTAAGCTAATGTCAATAAACTTTTTTGTACTGGTCGACATAGTGGTTCAATTTTATTTGATTTTACCACTCATATTGATGTCCGTTAAGTCAATAAATCGTGTCAAATCTATAGATTTCGGCTACAGCTCATTGTATAACGCGAAATATCGTGAAATAATGCAAGTCACCTGCAGTAGGTACATTAATTCAGGCCCGCGGGCAGAAGATCGTTCATGGTCTCCACCGTTAAATGTGGTAACACTAACGGTGATAATTTTTTTTCCGGGGATTCCCCAACGACAATTGTAGCGTATCATTGTGTTTCTCTTTCCTTTTATTTTACTTTTAACGTCGTCGTCGTAAATAAATTAGAAAACTAAAATTATGGATAAAAAGAAGAAGCCCAGTGGTGCATTTAAACGCAAACAACGCCAAGAAAGAGAAGATAGTAAACAAAAATTGCCCAAAATTGACAAGTTTTTTAGTCAGCCTTCTGCAAGTACATCTGGCCAAAATATTTCTATTGATAGTGACTCAAATAATGTGGTAACTGCAGTGTTGGTTGAGAAGCCTACTGAAGAAGATTCGACAATTATTGCAGTTGGAGATACCTCCGCCGCTGATCATGTGAACGTGGATGATTTTTGCATGACACACATAAGAGCGGAGGGTTTGGAGGAATCACAGACCTCTACATTTTTCGAAAATGTGTACGACAAATCTTCTTATGACTTGGGAAACTTCACGAACAAAATATTAAGTGATAACGAAAAACGTCAAATTCTTGATATGGGGCCTTTACAGCCTTCAGGACCTTTTCCAACAGACATCAACCAGAACAATAGGTGTTTTTCAAAATCGTACTACGTTTCGTGTTCTAAATATGGGCCAGTTAATCGTTTTTGGTTGTGTTATTCCAAAATACTAGACGCTGCCTATTGTCAACCCTGCTGGTTATTTGCTTCACAAAGGAATAATGTTTGGTGTACGGGAATTCGAGATTGGAAGCATTTATCAGAAAGAATTAAACAACACAGTTGTTCGAGTGGCCATTCGGAAGCATGTGCTGTGTATGAATTTTGGAAAAAAAACGATGCTAATACTATCGACAAGGAACTTGAAAATGAAATTCGCAAAGAAGCATCATTTTGGAAAATGGTTCTTCAAAGGTTATTCGATATCATACTTACCCTAGCAAAGAGTTCTTTGGCTTTGAGAGGACATCAAGAAGACTTAAGTCAGGAAGGATACCACGGAAATTTTCTGTCCTTTGTAGAGCTTGTCGCCCGATATGATCACATTTTGCGGCAAGTTTTGGATATGCCCAAAGGTAATAATAATTATTTCTAAGTTTTTTTATCGTTTTATTTTGTTTATAATTATTAACTGTTTAATATCAGGACTTTTTTGAAATTGTGTTTTTTTATGTTTTTAGGATCTACAAGATATCTGAGTGCAACAATTCAAAATGAAATGATTGAGAGCTTGGGGACCAGACTCGAAACCCATCTACTAGAACAAATTAGAGCGTCACCGTTTTTTGCCATCATAATGGATACGACACAGGACATATCGAAGGTAGATCAGCTAAGCATTGTTGTGAGGTATGCAGTAATAACCAGATCGGAAAATGGACAGCCAATTGATATAGAAGTAAAAGAAGTGTTTCTAGGCTTTTATGCAGCCATCAAACATGGCGCAGTAGATTTAGTCAACCAAGTGACAACATTATTTATCGACAAAAATATTGATTTAAAAAAATGTGTGGGGCAAGGCTATGATGGAGCCAGTGTGATGAGTGGTGTGTATAATGGTGTACAAAAACATATTAAGGATATCCAGCCTAACGCAGAGTACGTACATTGTGCCACTCATAATTTAAATTTGGTGATAAATGATGCCGTTAGCAGTTGTGTGGAAATACAGATTTTTTTCGCAACGTTGCAAGATTTGTATAACTTTTTCGGAAACAGCATCAAACGTTGGGATCTACTGTCAAAATTCACTGGCGAATCGGACACCACTCTAAAAAAACTAAATCCGACTAGATGGTCCAGTAGGGTCAATACGATATCTGCAATAAAACTTCGTTATTTTGATATTATCAAAGCATTATCAGAAATAGTTCTAAAGAGTCCTAATAAAGATGAGCGTAGTGAAGCAGAGAGTATTAAAACAAAAATGCTAAATTTCGAGTTCGTGTTGCTTTGCGAATTCATGCACAGTGTATTGAACGACATCAATTATGCATCCAAAACTTTACAAAAATGCGACATCAATTTGGGCGAGGCGAGTAAAGTTTTAGCAGAGACCAAAGCAAAGTTGCAAATTTATAGAAATGATTTCGAATTATTCAAGTGCAAAGCCAGTGAAACTGCAAGAAAATATGGTATTGATACCCATTTTCAAGAAAAAAGGCAAAGAAAAGTTAAAAAACATTTTGATGAATTAGCTGCTGATCACCGATTTCCAAACCGAGAAAAAATATTTAAAATTGAGATTTTCAATAATGTACTAGACACAGTAATATCTCAATTAGATACACGTTTTATTGGTATGAGTGCAGTCTGTCATATATTCGATTTTCTAACACCAACATTTTTATTACATGTTGATGAAGCAACTTTATTACAAAAGTGTGACGAATTCCAAAGAAAATATTCAGATATAATAGGCCCTAGTTTTTCACTTCAATTTATTAATATTTACCACCTAGTTTTACCTCAACTAACTCAAGCATGGACTGTTCACCAATTATGTAAGGAAATAATGAGCAAATATGGAGTGCTAGAATGCGACCTAACGGAAGTATTTACAGCAATGTTATTATTCTTTACAATTCCTGTCACTTCTGCAGCAGCTGAAAGGTCATTCAGCAAATTAAAAATAATAAAAAATTATTTAAGAAATAATATGGGCCAAACTCGACTCCGACATTTATCGCTAATAGCAATTGAAAACAAAACCGCATCAAGCCTGGATTTAAACGAAGTCATTGATACTTTTGCGAAAACTAAAGCTAGGAAAAAATTGTAAATATAATTGTTATTTAGTCAGTTGGTAGGCCCGACCTTTATATAATAAACCCTTGAATCTTCTCTATTTCGTTTTATTAGCCAAACCTACACCAAGTATTAATTGTAATTTATGTTGTTACTGTTTAATATTTTTATTACCTGCCCTGCAGTGCACAAAAAAGAGCTTAAGTAGCCTAGCATTTTTAAAGTATTTGTATATTTCATATTTTTATTTGATAAAACCTAATCAGTTTACATAGCAGTGGGGACCAATTTTTTAATTTGCCCCAGGGCCCTTGATTACCTAGCTACGCCACTGATTCTCAACAGCAAATCATCATGAGGTGCATCCTCGTTTGTTTACTGGTGCTCTATCTGATCCATCACATCGGTGCTGAAGAGAAGTACACGACCAAATACGACGGTATAGACTTAGACGAGATATTGTCGAGTGAACGCCTGCTCAACGGCTACGTGAACTGTCTACTTGACGCTGGGCCGTGCACGCCTGACGGGAAGGAGTTAAAACGTATGTTGTCATCATTGTGATTGATAATGACTATGTCCTTCATCATCAGCCAGGAAACGACCACTGCTGGACATAGGTCTCTATGGTATGCCACATTGAACGGTCCCAATCCACTTGCAGCCAGCGACTATCCGCGACCTTTAGTAGGTATTCGGTCTATCTAGTAGGGAGATGGCCTGGTACACGTTTCCCGGTACGCGATCGCCACTAGGGGCTTTTACTCCCCATTGGTTATCCTTTCTTCGGGCGATGTGACCTTTCCATTAACACTTCAGCTAACTGACTAAACTAACATATTATTTTATTATTATTATACATTAAAAGAATACGAAAATAGAATAGAGCACTTCCTGCTTTTTTTAAAGAAGCTAAAAAGGTAAATCAAATAAAATTGGCACTACCCATAGTCATTACATTAAACCTAATTTTTTAAAGTTAAGTTTAGCTACGTGGTGCGGAATATATGATAATGTTTCAAAATTATCGCTACAGACACAATTGAAATTTTTATCATGTCTATATTCACTAGTGGTCGCCCAGTGGTCGAAGTTCGACCACAATTCATTTAAAAATTTAAAATATTAACATTCTGCACTCCTCTATATAAACTTATAAGTGTGCGATATTTCATCCTACTCTACTACTCCGTCCGCGCAATTTTCGTAAAAAGGGATACAAAGTTTTTGCTTCACGTATTAATATATAGATGTGATCAAAAACAACTGAACCTATTCGCAATCGAAATTAAATTTGATTGTCCTGAATACTGCGCCGTAAATACGAGTATAATAAGATCGCTTCGGGATATAACATAATACCTTCATTACGTCACTGTTTATTTGCAGGGAACATACCGGATGCCATTGACAACGACTGCGAGAAATGTACGAAGAGGCAAAAGGAGGGGTCTGATCAAGTTATGCGCTACATTATTGATCATAGACCAGGCGATTGGGATAAACTTGAGAAAAAGTAAGCATGCATCGTCATCATCGGCTGGAGAAGGTCACACAGGACTATCATAATGTCATTACGGAGGCGCTTGCTTCCAACATATCCTCCTGCCTTTTTTGTTGAGGGAATTAGGGAGACATTGACTCAGCAATGATACATTCTATGTCGGGACAGCATTGGTGATAAAATAATAACCAGTTCTGTTCATAATTTAATATAACACTTGCTACACTTTGCACTTTTTTTTCAGATACAAATCAGACGGTTCTTACAAGAAGAAATACTTAGAAAGTAAATTACCTACGAGTGTTGACAGCGATAACGAAGTGGTAAACACAATGGCGGAAGAAAAGGATGACTGAAATTCGAAATATCTCTCAAGTTGATCTAAAAACAAATAAAACAACTACATGGCTATGAATAATAATCTTAAACTGAGTATTACAATAGATAATAAGGAAATCGCTTAATAAACGGGTTGTAATTTATGTAAAGTTTTTTTGAAATATCTATATTTATAAACTTAGTTTACATTACAGGTTACTTATTTATATTTTGGGAAAATAAATTACATATAATTGGAGCTAAATCTAGTCTAATCTAGCACAACAAATTCACGTAATACACACGCACATTTTTAACATTTTCATGATGCCAATTTAGCTAAAAAATAATGCAAAACACAGTGCAATTGTTTCATACACCTTGATCTATATAACATGTACCCTACATTTTTAAGTACATGTCTGCAATAATAATTAAGTAAATAAACTAAGCAACTGTGAAACAAAAAAGTATTTGACAATCCAACTATATATATAGTGATCTGTGAATCTAACACAAACCTGAAAAAAATATCCAAGCCAAACTCAAAATATTCGTCTTCCAAAATTGCCATTATTAAAAACGGCATCATTTACCCAATTGAAGAGTTTCATTAACTACATATGTATCTTCTCCATTCTGTATCGTTGGACTCTGACACTCACACCTGGAGCTACTCTTCTATGTCTGCTGGTGTCTATAGTTTCTGGTTCTCCTACTGCTCTATATTTACTGAAGTCAATGAGTTGCGCTAAATGACTTTCCTTTTGTTCTTTGTGTTGTAGAATACTCCTACAATTATTATAAATTATAATTAAATGAGTGACAAACTCTGTTAGATAACACTTATACAAGAGTTTCTTCTATCACTCAGTTACTCCGCTAAGAAGTTGCTGCAACGTAGAGCTCTAATATTTTAGTGTGAATATAGAGTAGCTTTTTCCGGCGACTTCATCCACGTGGGCATCGTAATGTACGGAACTACATACTCGATTGGGATAAAAAGTACATACATATGTCATTTTCCGGCCCTTCAACTATCCCAATACAAAGAGAAGAAAAGAAGAAGACGACGATGACGATGACCTCTGTTACAACGGGAGGGAAGGACAAACAAACTCACTTTCGTATTTATAATATTATGTATGCATGTGTAGCCATGCATACGATGCAACATTACAGAATGTACCTACCTACATGCACCCGGATACAGCAATGCAAATACAATTTAAATATCTACATAGTAAAATGAAATGTATTTATTTTGTTAAATTTTAAGAACTATATTTACAGTTACATTATCAACCACGTCACTCGTCATCACTCAACATTAGGTGAATATTACGGTCAAATGTGAGATTTACTTACATAAAATACATAATATTTTATGATATTTATAGGTAATAATGTTGGCTTCTAATGGTAAAAGAATTTTTCTAATCGGTCCAGTAGTTTCGGAGCCTATTCAATACAAACAAACAATAAAAAATTTCCTCTTTATAATATTAGTGTAGAAATACACAATGATGACACCTGTATATAAGTGACGAAAGAGACCTCAACTAGGATCACAAAATTACTATTGAAACTTTGTTATGTTGGTACCTACCCAGATGCACATACATATCCAACTGGGTACGGTACGGTATGGGCGTGAGATGCCCTATCTTTATCAATTATTATGGTTTCTTATAGGTAAAGAGATTTTTAGTATAAAATAAGCAGACTAAGTAGGAAAATTAATTAAATTTTAAAGTTATTTTTATGTTTTAGTGATTGATTAATAAATTATGTTAATTGTAGCTAAAAAAAGTTAACATTGACATGTCGATCTCAATGTCAAACTTAATTTTGATTTAAAAATAATTATGGTCAATGTCAGAATGCAACCTTGATATGGCTAAATTCAATTTGTTTTAATTTGTTTCTAGTGTAAAAAAAGTTAGCTCATGAAGTTTATAAAGAGAAAAAATCCATTCAAATATGTAATTTACTTTGACCACGGAATGTTAGAAAAAATGGTAAAATCTGATATGATTGGACTAAAACCTTTGGCAGTATTTCGTAATCACAAATGAACAAAATCTGTGCCACCTTGTGCTAGTATACAAAAATACTGACGTAGTTGATTTCGAAATGGTTAGGTAGATAGGTAGGTATAGTCACCAATTCTAAACTTTATTGACAGTCGCAACAAGTTACTGTTCACATCATAATCCAAAAAGAATTTACCGTAATACGTCAACACTCCCTAAACAACCTGTCTACCCGAGGATCCGCTCCACATCCTGCTCGCCGCCATACCTGGTGAGGAACATCTTCCAGGCCACATGGTCATACGCCATCAGTGACGCTATCACTTTGCCGGCTCTCTCTTTCTGTTCTGTGGAGCATTTCTCACAATCTTCCTGTACCGCCTGGATCAATACACCTAGAAGAAGAAAACAATATTTTTTGAATTTCGAAATATCTAAATACAAGATGACTCACCCCAGGGACAACTGAATCATAATCAGTATTATAGTCGCTCTTTCCTTCTACTCCAATCTTGTGGTAGTAATTTTCACTTTATAAACCTTTTATACATGGTAAAATGTACAATAACTCCCGCTGTCCAACGCGCTGTTCATTTTTAGGATTGATATAGATGGATGGATAACCAGTGGGACCCCTATAACTAAGCCTACGCTGTCGGTCCGTCCGTCTGTCTGTCAGCGGGCTTGTATGTCACGATCCGTAATATGCAGACAGTTGAAATTGTAAGCTTTATTATTATACTTATAACACGGAGAACTATCTTATAACAATTATATGACTTTAATATGTAATAATAATAGTCTATAAATTTTTAATCATCATCATCAGCCGGGAAACGTCCACTGCTAGACATAGGCCTCCCTTATGGTACGCCACATCAACCGGTCCCGAGCTACCTGCATCCAGCGACTTCCTGCGACTCTAAATTGGTTCTCGTATCAGGATTACAACTAATTGTATAAATTTAGAGATTCAATACAAGAGACTTATTTAATAAAATAATAAATAAATATGACTGTATATAGGTAGGAAATATTGAAACTAATAATTTAATGTAAAATTTTGAGGACATCGAGTTTTTGTGCTTGGTTAAAACAGCAGCTAATGTTGATTTTTCTCTGGTGTAAACAGGAAACAGATTCCGTAACCTCGAAAGAATAGCAAAATATTGTACGATTCACTTAAGAGAAGGAATTTCACGAAATATTGTACTCACGCAGATGTATAATAGTCGTTTAAATTCAATTCAAAAAATAACCTACGCAATGATCATACGTAAAATAATAAAAATTATACCATTTTATGGCGAAAATGCCTAACATCAGCTGATACCCTTCTGCTGCTGAATCGATATTTACCAAATAGCAAGAACCACCACAAGGAAGCTTGCTTTCACGTAAAAAAAACGCATCAAAATCGTTCAATCCGTTTGAGAGTTACGATGTAACAGACAGACAGACATTGGCGTCAAACTTATAACACCCCTCTTTTTGCGATAGGGGCTAAAAACTTCGGTAAAATACCATAAAACATTATCCCTTTGGCCTGGCTGTCTGGTAGCAAAATGGTAGCTAATCGAGAAAATAAATGGCACTCACTTTTAGTTTCTCCCATTTCTTTTGTACAGAATTGATCGGTAGACATTATACATTTCAAATCTTCAGCTTTCAAAGGTTGTATCGCGTCGTTCAGATACGGCCTTTTCTTCAACACCTTCTTGTCCGTCTCGTCTACTTTATTAGACAAAACCATAATATCTTCGTCACCATACATCACTTTATATCCCAGACTAGTGACACCATCAGTCATTATGGTTCTATCGAAACCCGGGAACAGTTCTTCTGCCAGGACGGATGAGACCATAAAAATAAATACCGATACTTTTGGCCACATTATGGTTGATATATAATTTTATGGAGTCGTGTGGTTTTCGCGAAGTCTGATGGTAAAGTGGCGTTGTTGTTCGTAGTCAGTTGATGTATTTTTGTCGGTGATAGTACGTTGCTTGTTTTAATCAACATCGTGTGGAATTGTCAGGGGCTACCAATCGCACTTTGTTGTTATCCTTACTGTCAGCAAGGACTTCCAAGTTGTTACTGTCTGTGGGCCGTTTGATAAAACTGTATGGTGGGCTATAATTAGGGTGATAATTGTAAAGAAAAGTAAATAAGAAAGAATATGTAACTTTAATATCAGAAATCTTAATAAATGGCTCTGATCGTCTGTCCTTCCGCGGCTTAGCTGAGAGACTTACTACTAGAAAACTGTAAGTTATATATATATATATATATATATATATATATATATATATATATATATATATATATATATATATATATATATATATATATATATTATATGTATATCAATAAATATTAATCACGCCGAAAAAGTAGTACAATAAAATATTGAAAAAATTTCTTTTAAGGTGGCTCCCACACACGTAACTGGTGTAACTGAAATATTTTTTTCGCGTGTACCCCACTTCTAGGAACATCACTTTTCGATTCAGAAATGCGTTTGCGAAATATCAAGCTTTAAAGTAAAATTTGTTAAGTTATAAGAATAGAATAGAAGAATAAATAAAAAACAAAGTAATAGTATATATTACTGAAGTTAAAAAGTAAACTATCACGACTAAGTTGGCTGTAAAGTAGTCTACAGGTAACGAGTATGAGTCGACCAAACTATAAAATGTACATGGAGTGGTCAAAATGAAAATTTCGTAGGTCACCAAGTATCTAAGTAGGTTATAGTCAGTATAGGAGGGAGCAAACCCATAGCCAGAGGAACATATGCCCCCCCCCCCCCCCCCCCGCAACACACACACACCTGGAAGCCACCCCAGCCGGAAAGCGCTTCATAACTTGAAGATACTGGATGAGCACGCTTCCACACTTATCACTATCCATCAGGTGAGGTGATCAAGTGTGGTTCTAGCCAAAAACAGTTATGTGCCAATTTGCTGTGTTGATTTTTTCTGATACATTGAAAAACATACATTATAAAACAAACTGCTATTGATGGTAAAGAAAGTATTGATCCCCCCTGACATACGCCGGCGATATTCGGGTCGCGTGCGACAGCGTAAACAAACAACCTTCGCGTGCTACGCATGCCAAGTATGTCGCTGTCACTCATGTTTACGTTCCGATCAATGGCCGCAATCTATTATCCTGTCAACATACCAGCCTACGAGATCGGCAGACTAAAGCTGACCAGAGATGACGCCCAAATATAGTGCAGCTAGGTTGCGTAATTTTTTTGGAACTTATTTCTGGCACATGCACTGGCAACTTTCTTGTAATAATTGTGGCTGAGACCACAAAGCAACCAGCTCTCAACCAAGGTTGAGCCAAAGCGGGCGCCCTTAGGCCAGTTGCAAGTAAAATCTTAAACGGAAGTGCCTTCCGCGCTCGACATACTGTTTGTAAGATATGAAGATGTAACAGTACTGTGGTGGTGGTGGCAGTACTAACAGCAGTTTGAAAAGAAAAACAATCATAGAAGTAGTACCGAAAAAGTGCACCCGTGAGTGTCATATAAGGCATCCTATTTTAATCGCAAGAACATGAAAACGTTGATTATAACTTTCATAAAAGGCAACTAAGGAAAACAATATGCAGGAGATGTGAAGCAGCATATCACATCACATCGTCAGCCTTTATAAGTCCCCTGCAGGGGCTCAGCTCTAATCCTCAGGTCTAATCGCCTCCGTGGCCTATTAGCTACACGCTTGAACTTGTAATCCTAAGGTCCCAGGTTAGATTCCTATTGGGGGTACCTATCATTATTTGGTTTGATTGGTGGTAGTGCATTTTCTATGTCCACCTGTCTAGCTACCACCATGTTACCTAAGTCTACCGCCAAGTAACAGTGTTAATAGCACTGGTGTTACGGTATGTCAGGTAGCAGAGCCAGCACCTCATTAGCTTGAAGCTTCTGGGTGCGCACGCTTACTATTCAAATGCCTTATCGTCACTTACCATCAGGTGATATGAAGGCCAAGTGTAAACTCATCAAAAAAATTTAAAATCGTAACTAATATGCCTAGTATTTTTTATGATTTTCACTTAAAGATTCGTCGTCATCAACAGCTTATATACTCGTACGTCGTACTGCAGGGGCTCAGGCCTACTCTCCTACACAGTTCACCACGCGGGTCCAATGCGAATTGGCAGACTTCAGAAGACATGCTGGTTTCCTTACGATGTTTTCCTTCGCCGTTAAGGAATCAGATAATGTACTTGAATTGAAAAACAACTCGTAGGTACAAGGCTGAATTCGAACCCGGATTAAAGATTAAGAAAAGTTTATTTGCATTGAACATGGTATATGATGACAGTCAGAAAATTTTAGTTTCTCACATTCCACCTTTAGAGGCATGCAAATATTTTAAATTGTTTCAGTTTTTAGTTGTTTATAAAGTCAACAAAACCAAGTAATATGGAATTCTTTCGAATTAAGAAAATAACAAAAACACCAGACTCATCTTAAAAAATTTATTTTTCATCTTTTAACAACTCTTCCATCTTTTTCGACGCAACCGCCATATCTATTTTACCATGAGTATTCTTAGCTAACACACCTAATAATGCTTTGAATACTTTCACTTTGCCTTCTCGATATTGCTTTACCAATTTAGGATTATTATTTAAAACCTCTGTACACTGTTTACTGATTTCATCTTCATCTGACGTAATTGACCAGCCCTTTTCTTCAATAATTCTTGAAGGCAAGTCATCGCTGTCACAAGACTCTACAAGTTCTTCTAAAACCTTCCTGTAAATGTCTAAATTAATTTGCTTACTAAGTAGCATATCAGTTAGTTCAGTGATTTGTTTGGTCGTTATCGGACATTCTTCAACGTCAACTTTCTTCCTATTAAGTACAGTTAAAAGGTCGTTAATTAGTAGATTGGCGACTTTAGTCGGGTTTCTAGAGTTTTCTGTGAGTAGCTCTTCAAAATATTCCAGTAAAACCGGTTCGTTGACGAGCTGTATGGCGATTTCTGGTCTAATGTTAAATTTCTCGATGAGGTGTTTTCTGGTATCTTCTGGCAATTCTGGTATTCTGTCATGAATTAGAGGTACGCTTATTATATCTTTTGTATCTTCTTTGGTGTTCAAGTTGACGCGTAACGGTGGTAGGTTCGGTTCAGGCATAAATCTGAAATAAACAAACATGTCGTTTTGAAATACATTGAATTTTCATTGGAAAGCCAAACACCGCCATAGATATCAAGGTGTTAGATCAAGTCGCTTTGTTTGTATGCAGTCCGAGTGTCATAAGCTCAGTAAAGAACCAATTATCTTGATTTCACACACATCATCAACAGCCTATATATGTCCCCACTGCAGGGGCTCAGACCTACTCTCCATGTGTATGGACCATATAGTCCACCACGCGGGCCCAGTGCGGAATGATAGACTTCACACACACCTTTGAATTTCTTCTCAGGAGTGAGCAGGTTTCCTCACGATGTTTTCCTTCACCAAAAAGCCAATGGTAATGATTTTTAGATTTAAATAGCAAATTGGAACTCGTTGGTACGAGCCAGGATCGAACCCAGACCTCGATTGTTCAAGGACTGACACTCTACCTGAGCTACCATGGCTTCTACGGCTACCACAATTTCACACACGGTATTACGTAATATTGTAATATCCTAGGGGGACGACCCGGTAGGCGTTTCCCGGTACGTAATCACGACTCGAGAACTCTTACTCCCCATCGGTTATCCGATGTTTGAGCGATGTGGCCTGCCCATTGCCACTTCAGCTCACTGAATCTTCGAGCCATGTCGGTGACATTAGTTGGTCTACGGATTTCTTCATTCCGAATTCTACTATGAGTATGCTATATTTTAGTCTAATATAAACAACAGAAACGGCTTAAACCTCAGATACACTCATATACATATCCCAGCAACATTTACTCACTTAGACTCGTCCTACACCTACCGATTAGAATATTGGTTATAATGCAATACGATGTGTGCCGATCGTTACACACCTACCGAGTCAAACAAGCAAGAAACGGTCCAGTCCGTTCTAGGTAGACCATACAGAACAGATAGGTGTGTGATAGGGCTTATAGTCTTCAAATTGCAATGAATAGAACTACCTGCTTTGACATCGTCATGGTGCCATATTCTCGTTTCGTTGTCTGTTTACAACTACTTCTACTGTAGTGTAACTGTGTTTAGGCATGCGTAAAACAGTGCTTGTGATATGTCATTACATTTCGTACATCATTACACATCGTACCATTACACATCACTCTAAGCATCACCTGAAATACGCGCTGTGAGCTACCATGCGACCGCTCTTTTGTTATTGCAATATTTTTAATGACATGCTCTCTAAATATCATGTGCTCGGAATTAAAATACGTAGAACGCAAGCCTTATCGTTCTAGTAATACGGTTGCATTTCAGTAACATATGCAGAATGCACGTTCTTTCCGTTTTTATGATTCTGTCGGAGGATCCGAGCCTGCGCAGCGCGCCCTGTCACTCCCGCCGCACTAGGTGCAAGTGAGCGGTGCACAACGAAGACATGCGCGCGGAATGTCATGAGTGATGCGTGATGTTTGAGTTGGTCGGGTAATATCACGCGTGATGCAACACTCGCATCACATTCTAATGCTTACGTACCTGTAGTCTAGCACGATCTCCTTGTCCCTCATGGGCACGGTGACTCGCGCCGCCGCGTCCCACGCCCGTGTCTCGTTCACGACGTCCCCGCCGCGCGCGCGCACCTCACACTGCCTGGCTATCTCATGACGCACCGCCGCCGCCACACCGCGCACTGATCCAATATTTTTGATCTGCAATCGAAATTCAATAATCAATAAAATGTTTATTAGTATTATTTAAATCACATATCCAATCCGTGTCTATATGTTGCTAAGCATTGTCCAAGGTTCGTCCAAGGTATCACGCTGCGGTGCTTTTGCAGCAGACTGCCAATTGATTTTTAAAGAATAACAAGTGTGAATGTATTTAAGAAAAAACTAAAACTGAAAAAGTGTTACACCGTCAATGATTTTTGACATGATAATAACCTGACATAAAGCACTTATTTCATTGATTATTAGCTTTTATTTTTATTTCATTTTCGAACATACTCGTAGTTTTACTGTTTTTAGATAATTCTTTAGAAAATAAAAAAGTTTTACTCTATCTGTAGAGATATTTTATTGGCTTCCTGTTTTTACGATTTATTTATACATAAATACATATTTATGCATATATAATGTTTAGCTGTTGATCTTCCTTAAAAAATAAAATAAATGATAATGACAAATGCCCATAAAACCTAAAAAACCACAAGGTACCTCAGTCCGCGTGGAAAGTGGCTCCCCCTCTCGTCGTATGGAGACGTTGGCGTCAACTCGTAGCGCTCCCTCCTCCATGCGCCCCGAGCACGCCCCGAGCCGCTGCACTATTAGGACCAGCTCTTTAACTAGCGCCGCAGCTTCTTCTCCATCCTGGAATGTAGATAATAACAGATCAACATACCTATAATACATTATTATTTAAGTAACTACATGTTATTTTCGAGGCCACCTCTGTCTTGGTTACAATCAACAAAAGCAGCCAAAACAAATGAATGAAAAGTAAATTTTTAAAAATCTGAATGATGATTTTGATATACCCAGTGTCACCCTGACAGTGAATACGAATCTAACGACACCTCTCAAGCTAAATTCATTGAGCCATTCTGGAAAACATAACCCTCCTTCTGGCGCAGTTGGGTATAAATATCTACTACTCTGCTTCCAAATTTATGTAATGACACAAGACCCTAACCTGACTGATTTTCCTAAACAATTTTACAACTATTTTGTAGTAACATAGCAATAGCAAACATAACTACTACTAATAGTACATCCCTCTCTGATTGCATTAGTGGTAATCTATAGTCAAAAGGATTGTTTCTCAGAATTTTAAGTTTTTAGCTCAATTGGTTTGGGGTAGGCATTAATATAGGCAGCCAATCATAGAAGCCTTTAGGTAGGCATGTCATCCTGAAGGTGTCATAAAAGGTAACTAAGGAAAATATATTCAGGAGATAGGCAGCAGTATGTATGTATGTAACAACATCTTGCTGTGATCACCAACCCACCTGCCAAAAATGGTGATTGTGGAAAATTCCCTGAGGGAATTTCCCTCATGAAAAATACAAGCCGGGGCACTATGAAGGGCTATGAGACTCATGTCCAACAGTGGAGTCCTGGTATGATGGTAAAAACACACCATTTTAAAATCACCTGATTCTACACCAAAGGCAAAGAGAGACAAAATAATCCACAATTCAAAAAGATGTCTAAAATGACTTACCTCTAAATCAGGCTCAAAGACCAGCTCAATAAGTGGTGCCCCAGCTCTGTTGAGGTCAACCAGACTTCTCTTCAGCTCGGCATCATGCAGGGACTTCCCGCTGTCCTGCTCTAGCTGTATCTGTTTTATTTTTGAACTCTTTGTGTATGGTTTCTTGTGGACTCCTGGTGTGTATACCTGAAACAATTTAAAAACAAATTACATAAAGTTGAAAATATTGTATCTTATCTAAAAGGTAGAATGCCCTGTAAATGATTATCCCTGATGGTAAACATTAAGCTGCTGCTGCTGATACTATCTTTTTAAATATTGTTTATGATTACCATTGTGGTTTTAGGATTTTGTGTCCACTTTTGTGCACTCACCCAAATACTGAATTTTTATTACTGATGTTTTGCCTGTAACTTCATTATCATGGATGAACCTCAGAACTTATCCAATGGGAACTACTTGCTCAATGAAAATAAAAAGTTGAATATAGATATCCTATTGAGGCCCTTCAATACAATAATCTTTCATAAAAATCAAGTTATTCTGACTCTCCATTATAAATTTTTGACATTAAAGAATGACAAACAAAACTCAATTTCACATTTGTAATATTAGTATCAGTGGATGCTATATTAGGATCTGGTTATATCAACCTCATCATATGAAACTAATGCAAACCCATGCAGCTTTAAATTGTATAACTATAACATAGCCGAGGCTACTAGATGAAAAATATATTTGTTGTTCTCCTCAAGTAGTGCAGGGTGCATAGTGAATATTGAAAACCATACTGTCTAATAACAGTGTTGATAAAGTAGGCAACTGATGTTAGACAAAAAATGAAAATCAAATAACTGAACATAAGACGAAATGAAACATGGAAAAAGACTGTCAAGTACCTGAAAATTAATGGCGCCATCATAAGCTAAAGGAGCCCTTTGCTGCGTAATCTGGTACCCAGCCGGCAAATCGGCGTAAAAATAATGTTTCCTATCGAAAGTGGACACTTCATTTATTTTGCATGACAGAGCTAAAGCAGTCATTATACCCAATTCAACGCATTTCCTATTCAACACTGGCAACGTTCCTGGTATAGCTGCGTCGAATAAAGATACACAGTTGTTTACAAGGCCTCCGAAGATGTTCTGAGCTCCAGAAAACAGCTTAGATTCTGTATTAAGCTGAGCGTGTACTTCCAAACCTACGACGCTTTGCCATTTGCTAGTAGAAGCAGAGGACTTGTGTCTATTACAGACAAATAACTTGTTATTCCTAAATAACAGTCGATGAGCTGCCAAATACTTCATTTTAGATTTTCATTGAAGATTTACACATAAATCACACACGGAAAACGTACGCGAGTTTACGAACCGAACAGCTGATTTTGACATTGACGGTAACGTTACGTTACGCTTACGCTACGTTGGTCTAGAGAGATAAAATGTTATTAATGCTAAGAAATCATTTCAAGTAATTCGAAACTAAAATAATATTATTTAAAAAAATTGAACGAATTTATTCCGACCAAATTCCAAACATATTACACCCGCACATAACACAACCAACCAATCAACATGTTATGTTTGCTGTGCGGAACGGATCGAACTACTTAACATACAAATGATTCCATGAAATTAACATAGATGTCGCTACAACCGTCTACTCACACTGATCGCGCGAAAATATATACGACAGTGGCGCGAAAAACTTATACCTACACTATTTAATTTTTTTTAAACAGAATTATAACACTTATACAAAATTTCTAAACACCTCAAAATACGTAAACTTAAGTACTTATAGATCAATATTATAATAATACACAACTAAAATGAATTTAAAAAATTTACAAATAATTTAATATTGTATATCAATCACAATTTGATCTGAACCAAGACATGTAAATGCATTCAGAATAGTAATAAAATTGTAGTACTTACATTTGACGAAGACGTGCGTGTCGAAAGACGAAATATCCATAATTTTAACATAAATAAATAATACCTAACCTAATCATTGCATTGATAGATGACTAAATTACTTAACAACTAACATTTCAAAACATCTATAATTAAATATCACATTTTCAAAACAATTCAGATTCTCCGGCGCTTTTATACGACAAGTCCCGTTACGATTTCAAACAGGAAAGAGAAAAGGTAGAGGACGACGAACGCTAAGGTAACTTCGGCAATAGAATACATTCTAACGAACTTTCTTTGATTAAAAAAGTAAAAATGCCTTCCGTTTTCCGCGGATGAGTTTATAGGGGGTATACCACGAGCGCGTACGATCGATACCAAGGCCTGGGGGGGTATGATTGCTCAGTCACAACAACGATGCCGCGTATACATAAAACCTTGGCGGTACTACGCAACCGATTTCAGTATCACCTCAAATACAAAAGGATGGAACAGACTTGTTTACTGCGTATTGTTTTTTTTATTTGGCCGTTGTGTACAGACAGGGCTAGTATAGTACACAACACACCCACCGACTGATAAAACGCGAGTAATTGTTATAGCTACGACCTATACATACCTACAGTTTACGCGTCATAATGCTGCAAATAAAAGGTAGTAACAAACAAAAGAAACTCCCTTTCGAATTACCCGACATAAATATTTTTCTAGACTCAAATATTTTTGTGCTAAAAGATGTGTGACACAATAAATACTTTTATAATAGTACCTACAAAGTACAAAGATTAGAATTAGAAAAGAAGATTAGAATAATAACGCCATAGAAAGTGGATCCTAAAAGTGGCATTCTGGCTTAGTTTTCGTACTAAGCCGTCAGTGCTGAAGGTTGCATCCTGGTGCTATATATCGGTTTCTGCAGTAAATGAATATTACAATCCCAAGGTAAAACATAACAAATAATGTAACACACGTAATATTTTCGGTTGATATAAGTCTATATTTCCTGAGCGTTATTGTTCTAAGGTTGAAGGTAATTTGTTAGACTTAGCATTTTAATACTCGTAATTGCAAAGTTTCAAATCGCTGCGACGTTTCGAAGTAGCTTTAATTTGACTTACTAGATTTGTTTACATACATAGTTAGTTAATACAAGTGAACCTAATGTAAAGCGTGTAATAAGATATTTATTTTTATTAAAACTAATTTGAACAACTTTATAACCATTGACGTCATGAGGCTAAAACAATGGCAAAATCATTATTTCCATCTGTTAAATGATGTACAATTCAATATAATAAAATATACTTTCAGCTCCCTGAATAGAATTAATTGGAGTACTATTGTTTAAATAATCGGACGCGTAAGTCGGTATAGCTGGCATGATAGACTCATGATCACCAATATGCCAGCCAAGCGTACTGACTATAGCAAATAATCTCATGCAAAATACAATGTGGCGATCTATTAGGGAGTAAAGAGTAAAAGTGGAGTTACTTATGCAGTCATGGATTGATTCGCCATTTCGAATTTTTAGTTATGACAAATGTTAGTTGGGAGTACGTTGAAAGACATACTTTTTAAACAAACCCCAGAGGCAAAAAGAGGGGTGTTATAAGCTTGACGCCAATGACTGTGTGTCTGTCTGTCTGTAGCATCATAGCTCTCGAACGGATGGACCAATTTTGAAGCCTTTTCTTTTACATGAATGCAAGTTTCCTTGCGGTGTTCCTTAGCTATAATTTGAAGAAGAAAAATCGATTCAGCAGTTTGAAGAGTATCAGTTGATGTTAGGCATTATCGGCATAAAATTTTAAAAATTTCATTATGGCGTACTTTTTTAAATATAATTTAATTAACTTGTGTATCACAAACTATAAATTGAAATAATAAGGAATTCATGAAGTTATCATAATCAGATGAGAGTTTCTTTTTATCGCCTGATCCCGTCGTTGCACAATGGGTATATAGCAACGTTTCGTGTCACTGTGAAGATAACAATTTTCTACATCTATCTATATGTATATTTAGTACGTGAAGTGAAACCTTTGTACCCCTTTTTACGAAAATTGCGCGGACGGAAGTGTAATACACACACTTATTGTATATATAGAGAACGAAAGCAAAATGCTAATATTTATTAAAAAATTAAATGATATTATGAAAATCAGACAAAGCAATGTTAGTCAACTTTTATAATCGCCAGCTTACACACGGTATTTCGTTCGTAGATCCAACAGTTTATCAATGTGATAGTTAATTTTTTTGGCTCTCATTGCTGTAATTGTCCTTTAAATGCCTGACTGTAGTCTAAAGCCCTAACCTGACTGGTTTGCCTTCCTGGCATGTGTCAGCTGGAGACCCATGTCACCAGCTGACACACTAAAAACAACTCGCTGTAACTGAGTTATGGTTGCTGCTAAATTATGAATATTAAAGTTTGATTGCTCCTAAATTGCCTTAAAATTTGGCATGCGTAGAATTCTCATAGCTCTATGAGGAAGCTGACGACCCACTCATGTTTAAATAGACATAAAAATGAAAGTTACAAAATGAATTATTCACTTTGCTGTTCCGTATATAAATAAGTACCTATTTCTAAAATCAAGTCATGATGCACATTTAGGTCAAAGTAATTTGATTCTTGTAAATCCGTAAGTCAATTAGTTAATCTACGTAGTTTTGACGTCACGCGTAAAGTCCAGTTTTTTTCGTGACCACGTTTCATTGTCAGTTGAATGAAAACACAAACAAACGAATTTTTCGTGTGGCTCCAACATGACCCTGCTCTAATTCGAAACTTAACCGACTGCGTAGGTCTACCTAGGACATAAACCTCCTTTGCACATAAAATAATCAGCACGCTGGGCAAGCGGATTGGTGTCGATCGCAGTAAGATGTTGTTGTTACTTAGGTAAATGCTGCTTCCCGTCTCCTGAACAATCTTTCCATTAGATTAGCAATTCGTGTTACATTGCCATTTTCCATTTATAAAACACTTTATTTTCCACGTCAATTTCATAGGAAAAACGATTGTTGGTAATAATCATATACGTGCTCACGACTAATTCAATCATTGGCGTTAATTTTATTATTTGATCGTGAACAACATGTTTATCACCTATTTGTGAACAATGATGATGATAGGATGATCGCCCAAAAGTTTTTCAAATAATTACAAGTACATACGAACTGTGAAACTTTTCACAGTCGTACTACTCTGAATAATAAAAGTATGGAAGTTTATTCACTTCATTTCACGCGTCATTCAATCGATTGTCTGGCACAGTACATACACAGAGCGTTTGTTAGGGAGGATTTAAATTATATTATTTTATATACACGTGAGCTTAATCTCACCTGGTGGTAAGCTCTACTACCTTCATACCGGAACTTAACAGTGCTTTCAACAGTGTTGTTTGGAGGCAGACTAAGACTAACACGGTGGTAGCTAGCCAGGCGGACATAGCAAACCGAGTACCGATAGTCCCCACTGGGAATCGAACGCTGGAACTCCGCATTTTTGATAAGGAAGAAAGCCATGAGACGATATTTAAATGTAAACAGTTTACAAAATTAAAATCTACAATAGAACTCGTGGACTGGTGAACATAAGCCTTCCCCGTGGTACGCCATAATGAGAAACCTGATCCTTTTTAGGATTCCTTACCCAAAGGGTAACCAACGGGACGTTATTACTAATTAACCTAAACAATTACCGTCTGTCTGTCCGTTTGTCACCAGGCTGTACCTCATGAACCGTGATAGTTAGACAGTTGAAATTTTCACAGATGATGTATTTACCTCTATATAACAACAAATACTAAAAACAGAATACAATAAAGATTTAAGGGTACTCTCACAAAACAAACGTGATTTTTTGAGACGTGCGTTCTAAAGAATTAGTAACGCCATCTAGTGACGCGTAGAAAAATGAAATCGAAAATTGTGGCGTATTCGTTAGAGGATTGTTCCGTGCATAATATTTATGATTTTTCGTATTTTAATTATCCATATTCTGTACAAAACCCTCGGTGCGCGAGTCTGGCTCGCACTTGACTGGTTTTTTCAAATACGAGTAGTTTTGTAAAAAAAATAGCAATAGACGCGTGTCTTGTATGGAAATATCTTCTGTGAAACTCTCAAGTGCCTATATAAATACCTGTTCAAAATATACAGGTCGGTGACAAACGTACGAACAGATAGCAGAGCGGACAGATTGAATAGGGAGCGCTAAAAGACCTTCCTGCGAAACAATATGCGTAATAGACACATTTACTTATTTTGAAATAGACACATTACTACTGGTTGCGATACCTTACAAATGTCGTGATGCAATGTCAATATCCTTTTATCAATCATAATCTCACGATCGTGAACTAATAAATTGATTTATATATATTTTACCACATAAAAAGGCAACTGCTAAATACATATATTGTATAAATGTATAATATATTGCTTCTATCCAGTCCAACGAAATGTTCACGCATATGAAATTTTTGAATTTCCGTTTCAAATTTTAAACTATGCAGGTTTTGTTAGAATTAGCACGCAGTTAACAGTAACAATGGAATTGAATATATCAATTATTTTTAGTTGTTTCCAATGTAACATATCTACTGTGTTGCAAGGTATAAACTCAAATCTGCAATTTCATTGAGCTGTCAATCAAAAGCTACAGCCGTTTATGCCGATATTTTGAGACTTGCAAGGGATTCAAAACGCATGAGCCCGTCACATTGACCTAGGATTTTGGCAAGAAGCAATGTCTTATAGCACAAATAAAGGGAAAATATGAAACGGTGTGGTTATATCATATAATAAGTATTTTTTTACGATTTTATACTTCCAAATATAAAGCTATTTTAGTTCTACAATCGGAGTTATAATATCGTCACAGTATTGTCCGCTGCTTACCTTATTTACTATTTTCAATGTGTTAGTTCCATATGTCGTACGGAATCCTGGGTGCACTTTACAACCGACTTCAAAAAAGGAGGAGATTCTCAATTCGACTGTATGTTTTTTAAATGTATGTTACGTGATAACTCTGCCAGTTGTGAATCGATTTTGATGATTCTTTTTTGTTTGGTAGAGCATACTTCAGAGGGATTTTTATAGAAATTGATTCAGGGCTTTTTGAGAAAATCAAAAACCAAATATTTACCTAGATAATTCTACCTCTAAGGGTGAACATTTTTAAGGCAGTTGAAGTCGGTTTTTATTTCTTTTTGAACACATTAATTTTATCTGTGTGTTCGTTTCATCTTGTACGGAACCCTGGATGCGCGAGTCTGACTAACACTTGTATTTTTATTATTTTGGATCGTTGAAAAGATGCATACAGATGTTACAAATAATCAATTGGTAATGGAGCCTTCTAGAGATCGTGGCATTCCGATCCAAGTCACGTCTTGAGTCAACAGTCTTATTAAGTACATATACAAGCATCGTTCAAAGTCCAACTCGAGCACAACATAACTTGACTTTAGTGACGTCTTTCGCAATAAACAACACACTGACAAACACTTACGGAAATATTACGTTCAAAAGCAATCCATAATAATATAAAAAATTGATTATTTGTTTGTCAAAACGGACATCGTAGCGGAGAGTCAGAAATACATGAATTTTTTATAGGCACAGTTCAAGGTCCAAACAAGGATGTAACCTACTTTATCGCGGTCTAGCAAGAATTTACCGTGGGTTAATTTCAGGCATCAGCTAGCTAGGACAAGTCTTTGAAGAGGTCCAGATTCGTAGCTATCAAGAAGAACCTGTAACTCCTCATTGTAATGCGTCAAAGCCAAGAGTGAAAGACAAGTGCAAGGTAGTGCATTAATTGAAATAAATACGCAAATATTCGCTGACTGCGTCGCTCTCTTTTTTACTAGAGCGGAAAGAAAATATAACGTTTATTTGAGGAGCTTGTAAACGAGTAAACCGGTGGACAAGTTTTCGAGTGTTTATCTTGATTTTACTTGTGTACGCATTGATTTGAAGGCTTGGTCGAGTCTGTGTATACAAAGACTTTGTCCAAACTTGTTTACACTTCTGTTTGGCTAATTCTGATTCAAAATTATGTTAATCCGGCCATACATCGCAAGGTTGGCGTGCCGAATTAATTGACCCACTAAATAAGAATGCTCGTTCGGAATTTGAACTTGTTTGTTGTATTTTTCACAGAGTTCACGTCATGTGAAGTTAAGTAGGTAATCATAAATTGATTTCAAAGTTGGATTTATACACACCTGCTACATTTACAATATCGCAATAAGTAGTAATACTGCTGACCATCTTCTGAATAATTTAAATATAATAATATATAATATGAAATAAAACGACTAGAGTACTTACTATACGTACGCGATTTTTCATTACTAACATTATCTTGCGACTTTTTCTGAGAGGACATTATAAACTATTCCACAATAACATTGTATTGGGATAAAAAGGAGCCTTTGTCCTTAACATCCGTACCAAATTTCACAAAGATCAGTTTACCAGCTAAGACAGTTACTTTCGTCTAATTATTTCTAAAATACATACTGATGTTATAAATGATAAAGTTTTTTATTTGGCCTTCATTCACCTCTTAAGGGAGGGTCAGAATGTCTGGATTATTTCGTATAGGGATATTAGAGATATAGGTATACTTTTCATCCCGATCGAGCAAGTACTAATATACGGGCTAAAAATAAGTGCTAACTTTCTATTTATTGTGAAACCATAACTTTATTACTTACCTAAATACCAGTAGTTTTAATATAGTTGACGTTAGAGCATTTTCTATGTCCGCCTGGCTAGTTACCGCCATCCTAACATACATTTAAAAAAATCATAATAAAATATTTTGTTAATATAATAACACAATCACTCAAACCCTTAGTAAAATGCTCTTTTATACTAGTTTATTATAATTATATAATATACAATTCAATGAATAATTTACAAGCATCTAACTTTAATGATAAATAAATAAACAGCCGTGACAACTTAAGCAATATCAAAGACCTTAGGTAAAAAATTCAACAACTGCGTAGTGCGTAAAAGTACCTATTACCTACCTGATTGTATCAGAATGCTTCACAAATCCAAGATTAAGTCAGTAAACAACTCTCGCGATAAAAAAAACACGTAAAAAACGATGAATATTTAAGTGCAATGACAAAATAATGAAGCGCAAAAACTTGATCGTAAACAAAGTATGATGAGATGCTTGTTGTTCCAATTTTATAGGATTACGCAGTCAAACAACAAACCCGGGCAGACTGTGTGTGTAAACGTCATAATTTCGTCTAGTTCCTTCCTAGACTTAAAAAAAAGGTTTGCCCTTCATACTTTGCAAGTAAATGCAAGGAAACTCAGATATAAATACTGGTTAAGTTTTCAATTTTATGTAAATTACAAATTAAGGTAATTTGAGATCTATGAAACGAATTTTCGAATTTTATTTTTAAAAGTGAACGTTACATTATTATAGGTCCGTATTCGTACACAAGCGTCGGTGGCGCAGTGGATAAGGCGCGGACTTTCAATCTAAGGGTTCTGGGTTCGAATCCAGCCATGTACCTATGAGTTGTTTTTCAATTTAAGTACATTATCCGATTGTTTAGCGGTTAAGGAAAACATCGTAAGGAAACCTGCACACTCCTGAGAATAAATTCAAAGTGAAGTCTACCAATCCGCACTGGTCCCGCGTGGTGGACTATGCCCATACACTCTCTGTAGGAGAGTAGGCCTGAGCCCCTGCAGTGGGGACGTATATAGGCTGTTGATGATGATGATGATTCGTACATTAGCAAGTCACATAGCTTGAAGATCGGATGACCGATGGGGTGTAAGAGCTCTCGAGTGGCGACCACATACCGTCCTCTCACTCATGGACCGACGACCTATCACTGGATGCAAGTGGCTCGGGACCGGTCATTGTTGTATACCTACGTATGTCCAACAGTGACGTTTCTCGGCTGATGATAATGATTTGAACAGGTCAAATATTCAAAATATGGAAACTGTTTCAAATATTTGCTAGAAGAACCGCCTCGGTGGACTAGTATTTACATACTCACAGTACTTAGGTCTCGGGTTCGATTCCTATATAGGGTACGTATCGATAGTTACACGGTTTGGTGGATGGGTTGGTGGTACGGCATTTTCTATCGTAATGTCCACCTGACTATCTACCATCATAGCATATAAGTCTACCGCCAAACAACCGGAACAGGAAGCAAGAATGTTGTTAACATATTTGAATGTGGTTCCGCCCATACGAGTAATGGAGCGTCATCATAATATTTTTAGCACAAACATATAGTAAACCAGTTTGATGTAAACATATCGCCTCCGATTATGTGTTCAATGCAAAATACTTGTTTGGATTAAAAATAGATTTATCACGTCCAATGGATCGCGTCTTTCGAGAATAATCTTAAAGATCAGTATACTTTCATAACCCTATACAATTGCAACCCACGTACAATGTACATTTGTAAAAATTCTAACTTAAAGTGTTAATTACTAGGGATCCCTCTCCGAATGCTTCCATACTAAAATTCTGTTCTCATAATCTTTTAAAATAGAATAGCTGGCTTTGATGAGTAATTACCTAAAAATAGAAGACGAAATTATAGTGTTGCGAAATAAATATCATTAATTTACAACTTTTTAGTTAGCTACAATAGCCGTTAAGCAGCTAATGGTTCATAGATAGCGCTTTGAACAAGAACAATAAAAGTTTGTAAAAATGAAAATTGTGATTCACTCATTTCGCGACATTCAATCGGATGTTCGATGTCCTATTTTTAGGTAATTACTGCACTGTCATAAATTAATGCCTAATGAAATCAGTATCAAAATAGTTAGGGTAAAACCTAGCAGGTCTGTACTACGAAAGCTGATTTTTATCTACTGTAACTTGATATTTGAATACATATTTGTTTGTGCTGAAATCTCAAGTGCTCACATTTGTTCCTTTAACCAGGATCCTATTCCTTAATGGCCAGTCCCGAGCCCCTTGCATCAAGCGACCCCCTTTTTATGCTTTCCTGCAACTTTAGTAATATATTTCTTTAACATTATAGTGAACTAATCTAAGCTTAATTAACGTAGAATGTGTACATATATTTAATACACGTATTGCATGAGCTCCCATGTTCATTGTACGTCAAATACACCTGTTATTAGATGTGTTCATTGATGTACTGACATGTTGAAAACGGAAACAAAAAATGTACTAGAGTATACGGTATAGTTTAACGTAATACAGTGGCGTACTGTCCCGGGGCCCCGCATGTTCAAGGGGCCCTCGGCATCTAAACTTTTGTAATGTCCTAGTTAAACAAAAAAAATTACCTCCACCCACACAGATGCCTTAGAGTCTAAGGCTTAGACGGCCATGGATGTATCCAAAAAAACTTTTTCCATCGTTAAATGGTTAAAATTAATTATTTCAAATCTAATTTGAGGGTTGACGTGGATTCCTTCAAAAAGACGTAACGTAAATATTTATTATGCCATGTGATGAAGTAGTTTTGCACCTTTAACGTACTCGTATTTAGTAGTTTAATAGGGCCCCAATTTAATTTTGCTCAGGGGCCCTCGGTTACATAGCTACGACGCCACTGACGTATTATTTTGACAAGACAAGACATTATGACAAGATAGTACTTGACCGAGACTTTGCTTCGACAAAATGTGAAGGGAGGACAGTAGTTTTGTTTGAAATGTAGTATTTTTTCGAAAATGTTAATCTTTTTTATTGTATTAGCCGAAGTTAAATAGAAGCGTTTCTTACTATAAATTTATTGACTTTCAGGAAATACAAACTGATACTATTTAACTTTAGTTTTGCCTGGGTGTATCCGACTCCGTGGCCTAATAGCTTCACGCTTGGACTATCAATTCGTAGGTCTCAGGTTCGATTCTTCGTGGACTTACTATCGGTATTCAGATAGTGCATTTATAGCTACGCTACCATGGACAGGCTAGCTAAAAACATATATCACCTAAGTCTGCCGCCGAACAGCAGTGTTGGTAGCACTGTTCGGTATGAAAGGTAGCAGAGCCAAACCCTCATTAGGTTGAGCCTTTGTATGAGCATGCTTTCCATCCAACGGCCTTATCGTCACTTACCATCAGAAGAGCTGGGCATGTATTTTGGGAGCCTCCCTGAAAATCAGATAGTTTTAATGAGGAATTCATGACCAATATAAATTAAAGAATATTCTTATCCTGGGTTTTGTTCACCTGGACATGGAGAGCCTTTGCGCTGGGCATGTAATACATATAAAATAGAAACAAAGGCGATATTTCGCTTTACGCCACGATATCTGATATAGGCCACTTACGGAATTCCTCTAATCTTTTGGGCTTAAAAAACAATTTCCAATCTCTAAGGTAGGCATACCTTCTACATCCTCAAACAGTATTAACTCTTACCTAACAATTGTCACACACGAGCCCGTATAATTTATTACGATAAGCAATCGGGCGTCTTAAATGATTTTATTATTTGATACATTTATTTTATCGTAAGTCTAAAGGTTTTCCGATAACGCTATCGTTCCGCATTATTAAAATAAATGAACGTTACCGTTATTTTAACGTTCATCGCTTCATTTGTACTGTAGCTTTGTTCCGCTTGATTACAAAAGAGTAATGTTTATGTAACAGATGATATATATCAATTAGCTTATCGTTCGTGTGGCCACACACCTTTGTTTTAGCTAGTGCGACAGTGCCAGCAAACTCGTCACTATCAATGTTTTCCTTGTGCCGTCTTTTCAACAGTCTAGACACTACGAGTAGGTATATCTGGCTGCAGTAAGTGGGACAGGGTCAAGACCCTTTTGTGTGGCTTATCAATTGATACTAAGACGCAGTGAGACTAGAAATATGTATGGTAAATATATATAAATACAGTAAATAGCCGTTGTAGGATTATAAAGGCTTTCATGGTAATCAAAGCTAATTGAACAGCCTCCGTGGCCTAGTTCCTACAGAGTTGTAATCACAATCCATAGGTCTCGGGTTTAGTTCCCTATCGGTTTTTGGTTTGGTTTGTATGTCACTTGCAGTTTTAATAGCACTGTTGTGTTCCGGTATAAAAAGTAGCAGAGTCAGCGCCTCGTTAGATTTAGGATTATGGGTGCGCACTAGCTCCATCCAACGGCCTTACCGTCACTTACCATCAGGTCATGTGAAGGTAAATTAAAAATCAATTATACTTTTTTATCAAATAAGATCCCCGCACAAACCGAAGTACAGGATTTGTGCAGGTTTCCTCACGATGTTTTCCTTCACCGAAAAGCTAATAGTAATGATAATTTTGATTAAGGAACCAGGTTGTAAAACTAAATAAATGCAGGAAGTTATACAGGTATAATATGCAAGTTAACATTGGTTCTTCTTCTGCTAGCTAATTATGAAATTAATTGTCCGTTCCAATGCCACGAATCAGATTCAAAAAAGCCGCAAAACGAGTAATTAATGCAACTAATAAACTAATAACAAAAATTCCGCGGTCGTACACCAAACCATTCCTACTTGTAATTTCCCGCAATTTGCAAATATTCCGACTTTCTAAACTAACGGGCCTCACTCATAGTAATTTTTTAAAACTATTTTCATTTCTTTAAAAGTCAAAGTTTACAACATAATCTCGTCAAACGGTTTCATCAGTGTAGGTGGACGTGCGCAGGAGTTTTGCAAGAGCATGTGGTGCTCGAGAATGTTCTATAAGTTATTCGGAAAATCATTAGCGATAGCGGAAATATGGTGTTCAAGGTTACCCGTAGGATATCAATAAATCTAGAAAGATTGCCGAAAAACGTTTCGGGTTCCGGCAATTTTATATCCCAATGCAAATAGCTGAGGCCTTTCCTGATCATACTAAAACTACCTTCGGATTTCATTATTTCATTGGTCAATAATAAAATATCTTTAAAATCTATTTGTTGATCACTGAGATATTTTTGAAGCGGAGTGTCGCGGTGCTTAGATATGCTCACGATGAATCTTTATTTCAGAGGTCGTTGAATGGGTTTTTGAGGCTCTTTGACCTCTTGAACTCAATCCAATCCATTTATTCCACCAAACGAAGTTCAAATACAGCTCATTATGCAGCAGCCCTATTTTACTTCTGAACAAAGGTAGCAGTCATTGACCCGACTTTGTTTAAGTGGGTGTGAATTTGCATGTTGCAGATTTGGAGTTAATTGTTTCAAACTAGGTAAAATAAATTATGCCAGTTTCACTGAAATACATAAAGGTTGTTGATAAATTTATTAAGGTTACATCATTGTTACTATGATAACAAGTATTTTGATTATCTTTCAAGCGAAAAATAAAACAAAACAAAACAAATTTTGATATTTACCCGGTTTTTTTTTTAATTAAATTAAATTGTATATGGAATCCTACTGGCTGTACTAAGTGTCTTACTGGTATAATTAATACGAGTATAAGGTGACGGGTAGCAGCGTCATCGTTTCATGATGGAAATCCTCGAATATACCTTATTAAGATGAGCTCAAAAGGATTCAAATAAACTGTGAAGGCAGTCATAGTTTTTGATGGGTTTATCAAGAACTTATTCTGCGTCACTCTGAGCAGTAAGATGCACCATTGAAACAATATTTTTACCGCCTCCGTGGCCTAATGACTGAATGTTGGATTTACAATCTGGACGTCCCGGGTTCGATTCCCAGTGGGGGTACCTATCGGTAGTTAGTTCGATTGGTGGTAGGGCATTTTCTATGTCTGCCTGGCTAACTACAGCATAGTCAGCGCCTTGTTAGGTTGAGGCTTCTGGGTGCCTACGCTTACCATCCAACAGCCTTATCTTCACTTACCATCAGGTGAGGTGAAGGCCAAGTGTAAACCCATTATACATAAAAAACTTTCAAAGAAGAAATATTTCTCATAACGGTTTCATTTTCAGTGTCAACAATAACCAACCTCGTGCAACACTTATTTCTCATTCTACACGACAAATACTTAAAACACAACTTGATAATACTTATTCAGTTACAATATGAGTGAGTATTGATAGACAGTAGGTAGTTACTCATCATTTGGTATTCACATACGTGCATGTATGTACTTGGCTTTGTTATCTAATGATTGCTAGTTCCAGATTGTTAGGTATTTACTGTACGTATACTTAACAAAGGTAATTTATGATTAAAGTACAAAGACAACCGGATATTAATCATATGTGAGAGGTTATGCAAAAAGGGACCTGAAGGTATTGGAAGCGCTTTTTTTTTTCTGCATGAATTTTGATTTTGTGGTCATAATATTTTTAGGTGCAGTAGTTTTTATTTTAGGCAGGACAGTTTAGGAATTTCGACACAAAACTTTAAACGCGATTGACTCGAAGTCAATTATTTTCCCTTGAAGTCTTTTGTTGCGAAACCACTCACATATTATACAGGTAACACAAAATATTAAAACTTTTAGGTGTCTATTATATAATAAAACAAACCGTATGATTTAAACAAAACAAAGGAAATGTAGGCCTGCAGTTAGTTCAAAACATGATTTGCGGAAAGCTAAATGCAAGCCGTCAAGTTTAAGAAGAGATTAAATAGATAGACCGTGAAAGTATTCGTGGCACAAACATAAGGCTAAACGATTGTTAGAACGCTTTTAAAACTGGTCCCGATTTAATTTAATTCAGTAATTTAAGAAGGAAGTGAGAAGGCTATGCTTCCAAGGTATCGCCTTATTTAATCAGTAGATATTGTACAATATCCTTTACTCTAGTAAAGTACTTCCTCATTGTGTGTCTGATAGTTAACCAAACAGCGTAAGAATTTGGATAAACAAACACAATTATTGTTTCAGCATATCTTTCACATTTTCGTCTCAGCTTATAGCAGTTTTCTTCCCAGCTTGTAAATCATGGTGGGGTCGATCTGAGGAAATAAAGAATACAACAATGCTTTCAACTAGTTGCCTGTTAGGTTCATGTCCTTAAGACGTATGTTTTCTAAGAAATGTTAAAAACACTCCTTTTGGAAAAGTGTTTGTTAAATGTTGTTGACTTCTGAATTATATTTTTAAATTAGTTGTTTAATTTTTTCTGTAGCATGTCTGTATTTTGAATCGTTTTAACAAACATTTACTACTAATTTATTTGACATTTACTTGTATGCTGTTTCAAACTAGATTTTCGTAATTTATAACCCACAATTTATAATTAAAAAACGGAGAAGGCGATCATTATTATCTTGAATAACATATACATAACTATATATATACATATACATAACAATTAAAACACGGGATAAATACACAATATGCATTTTCTCATACATTCACGACGTAAAGGAAAGTCAGAATGACTTGATTTTTTGTAAAGGTATACTTGCAGGGCCGGATAAAAACATAAGTTATTTTTTATCCCGATCGAAAAAATTAGTTATAGTGGAATAAATCATAAAGTCCACGCAGATGAAGTGGCGGGCAAACACTAGTATTTAGTGGTAAGTAAAAAGCTTGTTAATTCCTTAAAAGTATTAGTTAATTCCTTCAACAAAATCAATGTTTTATTAGACGTTCCAAAACCATCGTTTCCGTAACATGATAATTTCCGATGGACATACTTTATGGTAAAAAAAAACGAAGTGCGAAAATGGTGTTGTAGTTACAAAACTGGGCGCGACCGCTCTCGCGAGCTCAGTTCGACTAGTTGGACCGAAGGCCGTTCAAAGTCCAACTGCTATTATATATGCGTTTGCGCCTGAGACAAACCTCGAACTACCTGCCTGCTCACTGTAAGGTCGTTATACCCGTGAGGACGCCGCGCCGGCAGATTTCACTCGTATAATCAAAGAAAATCCGTCCGTATGTACACAAGTTCGTATACATTAAAACCGTCAAAAGTGCGAGTCAGACTCACGCACCCGAGGGTTCTATACAGAACATGAATAATTAACACGCTGAAAATCCTATTTTATATGAATAAATTACTTTTCAGATTTCTAGTATACTTGTGCTGTAAGACCTTGCTTCTTGACAAATTTCCGGATTCTAGAACAATGGGAAAGGAAACCTTTAGGTTTTGAGGCGCTTAGGAAAGTTAACAAAAGAAGCGACATGAAAGGTCGTATCTTTTCATTACGTTAACTTAGAAGTTTGAATTTTTCACAGATCAAAGGCGTATTTGATATTAATTTCAATTTGATGCCTCCACGCGTTTCTGAGAAAAAGCGTTAGGACAGACAGACAGAAAGGCTTACGGACAGGCAATTGATCCTTAAGTGTTTCTTTTTCCGTTTGAGGTACGGAACCCTAAAAATATTTTTATTATTATTATTTCTGCTTAAACTAAGTATGATTATGGAAGGGGTAACCTACACTTATTAATTTAGACGTGATATATTGAAATCCATGCTAATAATATAGATACGAAAGTGAATTAGTTCGTTTTCCCTTCCTTTACGAGGATCGGAATGAATGTTAAATAGACAGATATGGACAGATACTTGAAGGGTCAGAAAAAGATATAGGTTAATTTTATCGCAATCGACAAAGTACCGTGGGATATATTGAATGAATGTAATTGAATGTTGTAACTGATTATTGTACTGATATGCGGGAGTAGCAAGTATGAAACAGCTAAGGAGATATCGGTAGAAGAATTCATCATTTAGAGTAAGATAACATGATGACATGAGATCTGAAGACGCTCAAAGTATTAGATTAGATTGATTCTCGCAACAAAGTCTGTGCCCTAAATAACTGTCACGCGGTTGTCCTAGTTGAACGTACTAGTATTTTTTTGTCAACTTGTCAACGATTATAATATTTAGTTATAGTTTAAGGTAAAGGTCGGCCTTATCGTCATTTACCATCAAATGAGATGGAAGCCAAGTGCAAACCCATTATACATTATTTTAAAGGAAATTTGTTTTTTTTTTTAATTGCGCCCAGGAAGTATCTTATTTGTACCACCTTTCTATATATTATTTTTACCTCATTTTGTTATAAAAATAAATAAATGATTTCTGTTCTATTGTGTTTTTTTTTCTCTTCGAAATGTATCTCTATTTCGACGGTTTTTTATACAACGTGTACAAAAAAGGAGTGATAATACTTAAAGGTGGGTATATATCCCTTGTATAGAATACACTGTGAAAATAGCAGCGTTGTAAAGGTTAGTTTAAATTTCCATACATTTTTATTTCATAGGTGTAACGTCGTAATTTTTGACAACCCTAAATGTTTGTTTACCAACGCGAGCACTGGGGTCAATGATCGCAGACCTTATCTTTGATTTTAGGGGTTTTTGACACATGTAGAACTAGGATAGGGATGAAATTCAAAAATTTTAGTCAATATTTTAAATTCGTTTTTCTCCAGATTCGTACGGTTTACAGATGTCTACTACCGCTCCAAAGGTAAAACCTTACCTAACATATACCGCACTTAAGTTTTATCACTCCTTTTTTGTACACGTTGTATACTCGTATATTAAATATCATTGAAGGTAGATTAACGCTTGACAATCCACCTATATCCTAGCAAATATACCATCGTGGAAAGTCTAACATAGCGATGTATGTCAGACCAGTATTGTAGCTGTTGATGACAGATAAAGGTACTGGCAAAATGCAATCACTAGTTTATTTAACGGGATCCCGCTCCATCAAAGTTTCATACAAAATTTCTGTTGCCATAATCTTTTAAAATAGAATAACTGGCTTTGTGCAGTAATTATCTAAAAATAAGAAATATTGTGCGGTCGCGGAATGTGTATTTTAAACACTTTAAAACATTAACATACAACTTCACAGTGAATCACAATTTTCATTTTCAAAACTTTTTTGATTTTTGTTCAAAGCGCCATCTATGAACTGTGAACCATTAGCTGCGTAACGTCTATTGTAGCTAACTATAAAGTCGTAAATTAATGATATTTATTTCGCAACACTATAATTTCATCTCCTATATTTAGATAATTATTTATCAAAGGCAGCTATTCTATTAAAAAGATTACGGCTACAATAAATTTAGTATGGAAGCATTAGGAGAGGGATAACGTTACTATTAAAGTACAAATTAATTTATAACTGTCAGGTAGACATGTATCACATTTACGAATGTTAGTCTTTCACATAATACAACAGTGATTCAGTATAATTTGTTTTCTTTAAATCTACATACAATGCTTAACGTGACATTCCGTTGAAATTTAAGAATGCTAATTATTCTTGACCATTGCCAGTACTAGTAAGTATTTCCAGATGGTTCAGAAACCACTGTTAGCAAAAGTCGTTCTTGTAAACCTAAGCCTAACCTTAAAAACTTTGTTACAGTTTACTCACTTATGCGGCCGGGAAAATGGACTTTATGTAAAGGTAATATAAATGGCTGTACATTTAATTTCATGGTTTGGAGCACTTGGGAATGCGAGTCTTTTTATTTGTATATCATGTACGTCAAACATGTTTTTCATAAAATTATATTTATAAAATTATACAGAATACTGTAATCAACGCATATACGTCACAGAAAACTACACAAACAAATATTTTAACTTCAATTAACATTATACTTATTTTTGTTTTGTAAATGACAAATTTACTGTTTACACCGACCGAAAGGTTCAGATATGAAGTTAAATGGACAAGAACCAAACAGTGAGTTCTGGTGGTAGAGCACTGTTCTACCTGCCTACCTACCACGCCTGGCTAGGTAAAGTCCGTCACCCAACAGCAATGATAGTAGTTCACTGTTCTATTATATTAGTTTTGTTCGATCTAAGTTGAAATATGTATGAAATGATTAGTGAATAAACTTATTATTATTATTATAGTAGGGGAGCCCACGAGGCTAAATGGGGATTTACTCGAGCGTCGTAGAGACCTATTGGGATGCAAAGCTTAGATGATAAGAAGAAAAAAATGTTATATGATATATACCTTTACATCGGTGGGGGAAGCGGCTATAGATTTTTAAATATGTAAAAAAAAACTGTTGCATGGACATCCTCGAGCGCGTCAGATATTGATAGCATCAATGTCCTACGTATTTTTAATAATGTACGTATGTTAATCTGATCGTTTGCATGATGGGGGTGGTTGTATTTAAGGGTTGAAAATGAAAAAAATAAAAAATTAATCGAGCGCGTCAGATTTTCTAAGGGAGTGTTAAGTGCACCAAAAAAAAAGCTCTCATTCACTAATCTGACGATTTCGATGAGACGCAAACTCGCGGCCATTTTCATAATGTGCAAAAAAAATTCGCCATTTTGAAATACTCAAGCGCGTCAGATTAAGATATATATGGTTCATCTTTATGTTCTAAACGTACTGTCTCATAATCTGACGATTATCTACAGGGATTTGCCTGATCTGACCAAAAAAAATTAGAAAAACCGTTCACCTTAAAGGCCATCCCTGCAACTTCCCGCTAATTCCATTCCTGGGTGCTTAAAATTGTACTTATGACATTTTTGAGCTCAAAATATAATTTATGTGATATTTTGAGCTCGCTGAGTTCAAAGAAATAATATTTCTATGCATTTGAGTAAGGTACTTTCACCACAAAATACACATTTCAAATTAATATCACTCATATTAAATATTTATAAACTTTAATTCACACAAATAATATTAAAACAGCAAAAAAAGCCAAAACGTTTGTAAACAGTATGCCACGAACGAGTCATTATGATCATATGGCGTCATGGCAACAGAAACCAGAGTGGGGACGGAGTGAGAGAGTAATAGATAGAGAAAGAGTGAGAGAGGAATAGAAACGCGGAGAAGGAAATGTAAGCATCACGCAGCTGCACGCATTTAACTTTATCGACGAATTTTTGTTATTTCGGCTTGCGGAAATCGTCAGATTATATATTTTTCATTATTCTTGAATTATTTCCTTCAAAATAAAAAAAAATTTAGCTACGCTCGAGAATGTCGAGATGACGTTTTTTTTTACAACTTTGTTGCCCTCCCCTTTTTTTACGTCACTCTCAAATTGTCAGATTAGTGGAATATACACTTTTTAGGATGTAATTAACTCACCCTACCTTAATCTGACGCGCTTGAGAATTTCTGATGGTCAATTTTTTTTTACTAATCTGATCCTGTATCCTTCACGGGCGGCCTTATATATGGACCTCATGTTTTGTGGACGTACTTAACCGGGTACAAGGTATCCCCCTGTATATTAATCTGCCGCGCTTTAGTAAATCCCGAAATCCCCGCTTGGGCTCCCCTACTATTACGATAATTAAAGCACATAAATATAACAATATGTTCAGGGCCTCATGACTGAGGCTGTTATATTTCCCTGAACATGAGAACGACAATAAAGAGCTTGATAAGCACAAATCATCCCAAGCAAAGTGGAAAGTCAAGTCAACGCCCGATGCTTAGAAACTTTCATCTGGACTAGACATATAGGATAGGTAACCACTGCGTTTTCGCATGGTCCAAGGCTAGATGAGATTAATATTAAAACGATGGCCATCTAGAATAACTGGCGATTATATGCTTTATTGTGCTCTAGCTCAAAGTGGCTTCTTAATTTATGATAATATATGTTTAAATACCCACTGTTGAAAGTAGGACACATTTTTACTGCTGTCCTGTTATACGAACGCTGCCCAGACGAGTTGGTATGTATGTATGGTATGTATTTTTATTGTAAGTATACATACTTAGAATAAAAAGGTTGCTGAAATCACCTACACAGTGGCATAGCTATGTAACCGAGGGCCCCTGGGCAAAATGAAATTGGCGCCCTATTTAAACTATTTAATACATTAAAAGCGCAAAACTAGGAAGGAATCCACGTAAACCCACAAATTTTATTTGAAATATCCCTTTAACGATGGAAAACGTTTTTTATATACATACATCCCTGGAATAACCATCCAAGGGACCTGACTGGTCAGAAGTTATGATGTTTTCTGTAAAAGAGGACAAAGTTTTGGGTTCAACTAGGATATTCTGAAACTTTTTCAAAAGTCGTTCATGGAGGCCGAGGGGCCCCTTGAACATGCGGGGTCCCGGGGCACTGCCGCGTCTAGTCCTACAGCAGCTACGCCACTGCATCTACCGAGTCTGTCTATGATTGATGATTATGGTGATGACTACTGATGATGAATGAAGTGAAGTAAAACCATTAGTATAAAAACAAGTTGTCATTTCGTAATGAGATAAGTAGGGCTTACATGTTTTCTGAATTGAAAATAATGATTACAAATCAAACTTTCGGTTTATAAATATGTTTCTATTATAAAAGAACATATTTGCATATTTAATTTGATTTAATAAGGCCGAAGGCATTGTAACAAGATAACAATGACTCAAGAATCTCTAGATTACTGATCTAGTCAAAGCTTGCGCTGTGAAGCGCTACGGGATAAACTCAAAAAACTCAATCCGCTCTGCTCTTACAAAATAATAGCTATAACGTACGTTAATATGACATGTATGATGAATGCACGAAGTAACTAGCTAAGCTGCTGCTTTTCTTTTCTTTTTCTGCTTTTCTAAGGGGTGAGGCACTGTATGCTAAAATACAAGTTTTTAAACTTAGTTTAGCTGCAGACGATTTAGAGTGTAACTAGATCAATTCTAGCCCAGTTAGATTTAAGAAAAATATTTGTTCATTGTTATAAATAAATTTATTCTTATTCTTAACTAAAGTCGAAGCCAGAATTTTACGAACTAGTTTGATATGAGTGTGTGTATAAAAGTGTGACCAAAATAGATAAATTTCAATTAGAGATGTAATGATGACAGTGTTTCATTACATGTAGGCTTACTAAATAAAATTATATTTCGAAACAATCGCACCGGGTGAACTGTGGCAGCATTCGTAACCGGTGCACTGTCAAAGTATTCCGTATTATTTAAATAAAAGCCACTTCCATTATAAGAAACACACATAAAATGAATAACAACTAAATTTGTCTTTCTTTCAGGCAGCAATGTAAAAATGGAACGACTAGTTTTTTGCATAGATATAGTTTATTTATCGACGGGAGTCATACAAATGTAACTTTCTATCCCGGTAAAGTTTTACCGCGGGATAATGTATAAAAATGATGCAGACGAAGTCGCAAGCACAAGCTAGTAAGCGAAACACTGCAATAAACCATAAAAATAATGGAAGCAACAGCAAATGCATATCGATTTTCGTCATGCATAAAACAGCATGCATGCATTAATTAATCAAACAATCTATAAAGTAGGTACACAGCGGTTCAATGGTCTCGGAGAGTTCGAGAACACGGTGAACGTAAAAAAGCTTAAGTCAGCTCTACTAAAACGCAGCCAAGGACGCCGGCCATTAAATGCTAGAGAATTGCGTAGCAAGACAAGAACTCGTCGCCACACCCACTTGGCGACAAATTGGAACTTAGATCGCATAAACATCATTATTACATATTAAATAATTTTTTATATATGATGGGTTTGCACTTAGCCTTAATCTGACTTGATGGTAATTAGCCAGCAGCAGGCTTAGGTAACATGATGTTTGCTAGACAGCTGGACATAGAAAATGCTCTACCACCTACTAAACCGAGTACCGATAAGCACCCACACTGTGAATCGAACCCAGGACCTTCGAATTGCTTGTCAAACACTTATCCATTAAGACACGGCGGCGGTAAAAAAAATTGTATAAAGTACTAGTAAGTGGCCCGGAGCATTGCCCGCATAATTCCCACCATAATGCCTCTCAAAATCATCAAATATATAGATATTTTCTTTAAAAATCTTTGCTTTTCGTCTTTACCACTCCACCCTATTTTTTTATTCTAAACGAGTCTGGGATCCCAAGATAGCTTTAGAGTCCGTAGGAATTCATACACTTTCAGTGGACGCGTTTCAAGTGTACCGCTGTAGATCCTGGCTAAAATAAAAAATAAGAATAACAGTGGGAGCGGAGAGGAGGTGGGAATGTTTAGGGGTAAAATTTCAATACGAGGGGCATACCGAAAAGATCGGTAATCGAGTACTTTCGATTTAATTAGATTAAAAACTCTTTTTGATGAATAAACACTGGTTAGTTGAAAATCGAATACAATTGACAGAATTAAAAAAATTTTTTTTTTTAAAGAACAATATCAGTTTGAAATTGATAGGTCGATAAAAAAATGGAGCTTACAAGAGAAAGTTTCCGTGCCATAATTTTTTACAACTTTCGACGAGGATTATCTCAGGGACAATGTCTCGCTGAGCTTATATCTATATTCAAGAGTGAAGCGCCTAGCCAGACGACAATATATCGCTGGTATTCTGAATTCCGGCGTGGACGTGCTTTTCTTGGCACCGTACCTTCCACAGGCCGGCCAAAAACAGCGGTTACACCAGAAAATGTCGCTGTTGTGCGCCGAATGATACAGGATGACCGACATATTACATATGAGCAGATTCGGGCTACTTTAGGGATAGGTATGACTGCGATACAAACTGTTTTACATGGTGAACTGGGAGTGAGAAAGCTAGTTTCCCGCTGGGTGCCCCATAATTTGTCCGAAGAGCAAAAGGCGGCTCGTGTCAATTGGTGCCGGTCTACTCTGCAACGCTTCAACGGAGGAAAGTCAAAAGCAGTTTATAACATTGTCTCTGGTGATGAATCATGGATCTATTCATATGAGCCAGAAAGAAAGCATCAGTCGGCTGTCTGGGTCTTCGCAGGTGAGATCAAGCCAACAAAAGTTGTCCGCTCTCGCAGCGTATCGAAGAAAATGGTCGCTTCGTTTGTCGCGAAAACAGGACATGTAGTCACAGTTCCCTTAGAGGAACGGAGAACGGTTACCGCTGATTGGTATACAACGGTTTGTTTGCCACAGATGATATCCGAACTCCGTAGAGGTAACCCGAAACGACGCATAATCCTCCATCACGATAATGCGAGCTCTCACACCGCTCAGAAAACAAGCGAGTTTTTGAAGCAGGAAAACGTTGAATTAATGGATCATCCTCCATACAGCCCTGATCTGAGTCCCAATGATTACTTTACATTCCCTAGAATCAAAGATTTATTGCGTGGTCAGCGGTTTCAAGGTCCAGAAGAAGCAGTGGAAGCATACAAATCGACGATTTTGACCATGTCAACTTCGGACTGGAATTGCTGCTATAATAATTGGTTCGAACGAATGCAAAAGTGCATTAACTGCAACGGAGAATACTTCGAAAAGCAATAAAAATAAATTTAGTTATTTCCTGTATGTATTGTTTTATATTCCCGATCATTTCGGTATGCCCCTCGTAAAACCTGTATTGCTGTAGTTTACGTAAGCAATTCCTAAACTTTTACTTAATAAATCTCTTGCAATTTTTGAAATCCCTCACCTAATGTCTCCTAATTATTTGGATAATTCAGTGACAAAATTAACTTTCTTTTCGTGCCCTGACTTTTATAAACATTATACATCGATGACTCTACAATCTACATGATCAAAGTGATCGGTGTTCAATATCAGGTTTGTAGCACCAGCGGATTTGGCTGTCTGGACGTTGATATGTCACTCAGTCAGTAAAGGAAGCCTTTTATATACCGACTAGCAGCCCGTCCCGGCTTCGCACGGGGTGGACAATTATTTATTTTTGGAAATTTGGATATAAAACACTTTTTTTCACAAATATTTTTATTTATTAAAAAAATATTATTTTTTAATTATATATTAAAAAAATTATTTCTGTGCCCCCTCCACCCCGCCCGCCGCGATGCCCGGCGCGCTTTTCAGACTGCATCGCAAACAACGGCCACGGCGCTATGGCGGTTTTGTTTACTGTTTGAATTTTTTAATTCGTAATATCTTTTGAATGGAAAGTCCAATTTAAATAATTTAAAAACTATTTTATAGGTAGTTAAATGGTCTTGACCATAAAATAATTTATTTGGATAAGGATTAATATAAACACATAAATAGCATGGTTTAAATTTGGTTAGCATTTTCATTAATGTTTAAAATGAAAAAAGTTGTTGTAGTGACATAACTACAATAGTTGGACATATGCTACCGCGGAGTTTTTTGTAGACATTATGATGTTCTTCAATATTGTTGTACATTATTTTGTTCTATCGCTAATAGTTTTGGCAGCGCATTCGACGAAAGACATTTTAAGACTCATTTTTCTACACCTTCGGTTACATTGTTCAAATTTTACCAAGGATCCCTAATTTTTTCAAAATGAAATGTAGCCTATGTCAAATTGGAAGAATGTAGCATTCTATTGGTGAAAGAATTTTTTAAATCGGCCCAGTACTTTTTGAGCCTATTCATTACAAACATACAAACATACAAAAATAGTTACAAATCTTTCCTCTTTATAATATTAGTGTAGATTGATTAGCGACTTCCGTAAATGTTCAACACAGTGTCAAATTATTTGTATTTTTACGATTGTAACTTTCTGTTACGTAATTTTCATAACTCGTATACATAAATTGTTTGTTATCAATTATTTATCAACATCGAAATAAAATGATTACAGCGACAAAAGTGTTTTCTAACGTTCAAAAAATAATTAATTTATCGGGGGACCGCTGAATGCAAAACGATGCTTATCAACATCGTGCAATACAACATCAATTTTTTTTAAATCCGGCTATATTTTGTTCTTGTTTATATTCATGCCCGATACAGAAGTAGGGAGTCCTACTTTTGTAAATGCCTCATTCATATATAGCGACGAGAGGTCTTCCATTATGGGACTTGCCCAATTCCACGAATCAATTATATTTGTCATTAAATAATTTAAGCTAGATTGTGTGTTTTGATACAAGAAATTCAGTAAAGGTCACTTGGCCTCAAAAGTTTGGGAATCCGCTGCACATCACCACGACATTTCTACAGAAGACCGGGACGTGCTGCGGATGTCGTAGAACTAACTAGTAACTTTACCATCTCACTGCGATCATAAATCCGCCAGACAAGCGCGGTGATGATGAGAAAACCACTTATGAGCAATCCAACATCCAACTCCTTAGTTTACTTATATAGCCGATTATGAATTGAGTCTCTTTGGATTTCATTTCAAAGATGTACATCGATAAATGTTTTCTGACATTTCACACACGTAGAGGACTCTTATCGTTTCATTTTTAATAGAATCAATTCACGAAAGTGATTGCTCCACACATCTCATCGTGAGTGTGGTGCATGCAGTGATAGGCACGTCGCACTATTACAGTACGTGCGAGGTATTGTTGTACCTACTTGTGCTCGATATGTCATGGCTACGTCCTCACTAGGTACATAGTTGATCGTGTCGTGGTGTGATTGTGATGACCCCGCCCACAATTTGTATTTAGGCTCTCAAGAGTCATTCACTTAGGCGTAACCAATGTTTGCTTAACTGAGTCTGTTCCTGAGGTATGAGAGCGGCACGGGAGGGTGTGTTTACTGAACGTCAAACGACGCATAACCTTAGGTGGGCGTAGAGTTTCCGTAAACACACCCATCCATACCTCAGGAAGATACTCAGGTATGCGTCAGACCTTTAATACTTTTGGGCTGCGTACCAAAGTTCTATTACTAAGGCCCGGCTGTCCATCCGTCTGTCTGTCACATTGATGTATCTTTTGAAACTCATTATGCATACATTTGTCATTTTTGCAGTATGTATTATTAAATTACTATGACCGGTATAGCGCCAGCGCCAATCGAATCCTGAACAACATAACGTGTAAACTTGACTATCCCATTAAGCGACATGTAAAGTTTTACAAATTCATTTGTGACATACTTATACGCAGTACTAACAATAATATGGACCTTGAAATCTGATAATAAAATTGTTTAATTTAAATTATAGCAACAAATAATGAAAATAATTTTTTAAAAATATTGTACAGAGCACCGTGGTACGGAATCGAACTGACTTTTCGTAGTACCTGAAGGCGTCGCGATAAGCCCGTGGGATGGAAGCGTGTTTCTCTAGAAGCCTTAATTTAATCAGAGCTTGGGTGCGTTTTCACTACTTGCTCATGGTGTAGTTTTGTTGCGTGTCATTTGCTGTCTCATTTGATAATTTTTGCAATACATCCAATACTGAATTATGATACAGCTTCCCAGTCCAGTCCATCTAGTAGACCCCCTACTTCTTTCTAGATCCACATTGAAAGTTCATATCTTGCGGTGTAGATTGTTGGTAGTTTCTCTTATAACTTGGAGATGGTGTCCAACGTCTTTTTTGTGTCTCGTGCTCTTGACATAATAAAGATGAACCGGATACTGCGGGTAGCGATTTATGTGAGACGTAGAATGCCTACAGATTTTGCAGAGGGCAATGCCCAGAGGCACGGATCGTGAAGTTAACTCTACAATTTCGCATTCGTTCATAATAAAATTCTTTGTTTTGATTACTGAAGCACTGAAGCGTAATATTTGGGATAGTTGTGTTAAAAATACGCTGATACATGTTCAGAGATGACTGTTCAGTTGCTTACTTTGACGAGTAAGCTTTTGCCAGCGAGATGGGGGAAATTATGTATGAAAAACAGCATATAACTTCACCGGCAGCTTGTCTACTGGGAAAACGTTATGATATCTGAAAATCCAGTAATTTATGATAATTTATGTGAACAGTTCAAAGTTTATGAATGTAGAAGTAGTATGTATGTAAATTCTCTGAGCGTTCTAGTTCAAATTGTTTTGTGTGACCCCAGCTTTATAATAGGATCACTCAGTGGGCGATGTAAAAGCCAACCTACTCGTAGTGTGTGCAGACGATGGGCTGCAACAACATTGACTGCGATCTCCAACCAATCTGCCAAGCGACGTGGCTATGTTCTACTTACTAACGGAAAGTCTATACGAACTGATGATCAACGATCCATCAGAAGACTATAGCAGCTATAGTCTTATAGCTATAGTATAGTTGATGATGATAGTTGAAAGATGATTAATGCATTATAATACGTGCATATTATATCCGTTTTTACTTTTTTTCTAACAATCGAGTTAAAATCAACTTTAGGAACCATTGAAAGGGTTATTATATGAAATCTGATTGTAAAGATATCGCAATCATAAATTGGCCGGTTTATAATAAGTTTCTGCACAATATTATTGATACTTTCACTAGTGCCACCTATAAGAAACTGATAGAAAGACTTAGGCATATTAGAAACGTAGCGACATCTTTCTACAGATCCATCTACTCTTCAATTGTTTTGAAGCGCTCATGTTACTTTACTCTTTGATAGAGCTTACCAAAAACTAGATGCTACATGACTTGTCCACGTGTCTTTATTTGCCTTATTACAGTTGTGTTTACACAGATGGCGTTGTTTTCCAAATTCAATGTTGATTGGGATAAAAGCTAAGAGTGGTGTAAGTAAGAAATAGTATTCCTACCTACACAATACTAACAATAAAGTACTAACGAATTGCTGTTGCAGTGATCTGTAGTATTCGATCAGAACAATAGTTAACTAAGATCAATACTAATTAATTGCTGTATTGTTGAATTATTTGTTAACCATTGTTTATTTTCTGTCTGTTTGTGTTGCTGGGAGCATTTTAGATGTTCGTGATTATCATGAGGTCCGTGCGTGATCGATTGCTGAACTCTTTACCCAAATATTCTTTTATGTATCCCCTTTTTACTAAGGGGAATCTTCAATAGATATATATATCTTCAACTTTAGAGATAAAAGATACCCCTAGATTAAAGTCTTTTGGTGGCCATCCGTATCCAAGGTCCGGGTCCTCCAGAGTAACGACTGAACGTGCTGGGCAGGCCTCCAACATATACTGCGCCATCGACGCAATGTTGACAGTTTGATGTGGGCTCCCTCCCAATCATGACAATGTCGCTACCGGGATTCAAACCCGGAAAAATTGTGATGAGGGAGTAAGGAGGAAAGCTGAGTCGATTGCGCTATACTCTTGGAAAAAGCCATTCAACAAACCTATTTAAAAATCCAAATTTAAAATCATAGTCGTTTAACAAAAGTGATGTAGAAAAGACATCAACGAGAGCTACACACGGGAAATTGTAGGAAAATTGCTATTCATATTACATATTCTTAATCTTATTACTTCTTTGACAATTATCATTATTGTAAAATGTGAATTTGAAATTTGTTTTGGCCAAGCGTAGTGATTATTACTAACCCGTAATTCAATTATCTGACTGGACTTGTGGAGTTGTAGAATTAGCTACCATCCTCCTGGCCCCTGATTAAGTTTCATACTAAATTTCTGTTGCCATAATCTTTTAAAATGTAATAGCTGGATTTGTGTAGTAACTATCTAAAAATAGGAAATCAGATTGTGATGTCGCGAAATGAGTATCATTAACATACAACTTCACAGTGAATTCACAATTTTAATTTTAAACACTTTTTTTAAATTATTGTTCAAAGCGCCATCTAAACTGCTATTGTAGCTAACTATAAAGTAGTAAATTAATGATATTTATTTCGCGACACTATAATTTCATCTCCTATTTTTAGGTAATTACTTATCAAAGCCAGCTATTCTATTTAAAAAGATTATGACAACAAAAATTTAGTATGGAAGAATTAGGAGAGGGATAACTTCAAGGGCCAGGTCTACAATAGTATCTGGGTTCATTGGATAAAAAGAAGATATATAAAATAGAGGTATAGTTTTTTCCTCGATTAATGAACACCCTGAATATACACAGTAATAGAACAGTAAGAAGTGGACGTAGGACGTGGACGAACTACTCCTGTAAAGAACACAAAATACAAGAAGCTTCATTTTTAGTTAGTTGCTGTTTTTCTGTGTTCACAACCGCAGTAGGGGTACACTTTGGTAATCATTTTCTCCGACACCTAGCTGAGTTGGTGTCTGGGAGTTTTTCTATAAAACTTGAACGGATAAATATTGATAGTATCAATATTATGTGCGTGTCCATTTGTGCATCAAGATTAGTTCAGAAATTTGTCCGTGAAAAGGCAACAATCAAGCGATGGCAGACAGAGACAAAGAGTTACTTATTAATGTGTTTATAATCCTACAAATTTTCTAAATGCGAAAGGTGTAGCCGCAGGCGGAGGCCAGCATATGGTATTTTTCTCCTAAGCTGTTATACTCATTAGAGCTGGGTTTATCCCAACATATGTCAACAACACTTTTATATAGCCGTTCACTCCCAGCAAGATCTCGATATTTCCGATAACAGTTAAATTCCATCAAATAACATGCGATGAATCTAAAAACAAATTATACCATCGCGAAAAAACCCGACAACACACAAAATAAACAGAAAAGGTTAATAATCTTTAGAATACATTTAATTCTAATGGTTCGAGACCCATGTGACATGGTAGGATCTCGAAATTTGCATGAAATAAAGATTAGATATATTTTGACAATGATTGAGATCCAATTAAGGCAGACCATATAGTTGGTTACAATTTCGTTGAATTCCCATCATCTGTAAAGATCTGGGAGCATATTAACTAAGCACAGACGTCCTTACAATGTCACGGCTCACGGATGTATTTGCTAACGATATATCTAATGTCCTAGGACAAGGCTTGTGCCAAGGCTTCCCACACTGTGCATCGCGACGCCCGGGGGCATTGTTCCAGGGGCGTCGTGTGTCGATGAGAAGTTTTTAAAAGCTATGCCCAGAAAAGCACATCCTTCTTATTAGCAGCCAGCCAATAGTCAAATAAATATATCTTTCCATTTTTAACCAACCTCAAAATAGGAGGAGGTTATCAATTCGACGTATGTTTTTTTTCTTTTTAATGTTTGTTACTAACATTTGACTAGGTGAACCGATTTGGATGATTCTTTTTTATTTGAAAGATGGTGCTTTCCGTGTGGTCCCATTTCAATTTGGTCCAGTTCTGACAACGTCATATATGAGATAACGATTTAAGTCTTATTATATTTAAATTTCCACTCTATTCTGTCTTTCGCTATGCGAGTGGAAATCCTTAGAGGAGGCCTATGTCGAAAGACAAGCTGAAATGTAGGAACGACCGGTTACTGAATATAAAAAGATAAGTAACGTATAAAGTAAGCATATTTTTTAAGAAAATTGTAACAAAATTAGTTCAGCAATAAAGGCTATTTTATTTTATTTTTATTATATTTAAATTTGCCTAAGTAAAAGTAGATTTTTAGGCCAATTGAAGTCGGTTTTCAGTTATTTTAACACATTTACTTATTATGCCTTTGTTTTGGTTTTGATCTTATTTTCTAAAAATAAATAAATAAATACATTTTAATGAATTTAAACTTTAAAAAATTATTAATGTCCACATAGAGTTTTTCTGGTAACCGGTCATTAGGGTAATATTAAAGCTAGTGGGTATTTTCGGCACCTGTAACATTTCCGAACATTCATAGCATTCGTTACTTCTGTAAGAAACCGTGCTAGACAGTTGGGTAGAGCGTCAGCCCTTGAACAATCGAGGTCTGGGTTCGATCCTGGCTCGTAACAATAAGTTCCTGTTTGGAATTTGTGTACGAATGATAAAAATCGTTACCATAGACTTTTCGGTGAAGGAAAACATCGTGAGGTAACCTGCACACTCCTGAGAAGAAATTCAAAGATGTTCGTGAAGTCTACTAATCCGCACTGGTCCCGCGTGGTGTAATATGACCCATACACTCTCTGTAGGAGAGAAGGCCTGAGCCCCTGCAGTGGGGAAATATATATATGCTGTTGATAATGTATGTCTTTATCTCAAATCGGTCATTAAACAAAGTCAAGAATATTTTTGGTAATTTAAATTAATATGTATATAAATGTAGTAGAAGACTGAACACCAAGGGTCGATGACACTATTAATATCTCTATTACCTTAGATAAAACTGAAGATTAAGTTACGATAACATTCTAACAAATTCCTTTTGGGTTTATCGGTAGTTTACAAGGATACATTTTGGGAAGTTGTGCTGGAGATATTTGTTTATTTCATTGTTATTCGAAATACAAAATATATACAATACACACATGTGTAAATGACAATGACGTGTGCATATTGACGGCAGTGTCTGTACTTTTTTTGTACCTTGTTTTGGCTAAGATCAAAGTGTAGTATCTGTTCTTGTTATGTTTGTTTATTAAACCAAAGTGTCTGACCTAGTCACTTTATACGTGTTGACGTTAGATTTATTTTAAAACAATCATTTCGTCTGCGTTTTCATCTGTGTTGACGTCATCATACGTTCCACAGCCGGTTCTCTTTTATCGGTATAAAGAGTACGCTTTGTCCTTCTCTATACCGTAGACTATGTGCGTTTCACCAAACCAAACACCAAATTTCATCAGGATCGGTTCAGACGTTTTCTTCGTAAAAGGTTACATTTTACAGAGTTACTCTCGATTTTATAAATGAAGTAGTTCTCGAATAGTTTGCGCATATTATTGTTGAATTCTCAATAGTTTTCTAAATAAACACCGGTACCTGGTGTTATAAAAACCTTTTATGATCTCAGCGACATTAAAACCAAATAAATTGCTAAATGCAAGACAAATGCTCCTGCCTTGAATTTTAAAAAGTCCTACCTACCTATATAAGGCGACCACCTTATTACATTTGTGTTAAGAGCTGTATTTCAATAACAATATACCAGATACGAGTGCAAAGAAATTTTTTAAACCTAAGCGGATCTTTTGCCGGCTATTTACATGTATATTAAAAGCTACATACAAAATTTTGTGAGGTAGAAGCTTGGAACATCAATTCTTTAGACTTAGAGTTAAGATGATTTTTCGAAATTACGTACCAATGGGAATATATAACGTTGAAAAGTTTTTAAAGGCAAATCATCTAGGCTAGAATCTTGAAGCTAATCCATTTGACATATACTTGTATACTACTATATAATAAACTATAGGTGCATTATTTGTGTGGTGGTAGTAGGGCATTTTCTATATCCACCTTGATAGGTTCCCATCACGGTACCTAATTCTACGCCAAACCGCAGTATAAATAGCACTGCTGTGGTCCTGTATGAAATGTTGCAGAGTTAATGTCTCATGAGCTTGAGGCTTGAGGTGAGCACCCTTTCAATCCAACGTCCTTTACATCATTTATCATCAGATAAGATAAAGGCCAAATACAAACTCAATTGCAGACAGGCTAAACAGGCCATGCCAACCTGTAACCGTCGCCTCAACAAACAATTGTTACAACTACACAGATGTCAACTTCGCCTGATTGTAGGAGCGATCACAGGTCATGGACACTACAATAAGCACCTGTTCACTCTAGGCATCACTGACAGCCATCTGTGCAGAGCATGCATGGGGGCCGAGGAGACAGCTGCTCACGTCTTGCTGGAGTGCGAAAGAGTAGCAACACTGCGGGCAAAATACCTCGGAACACCGAGGTCGCTCCCAGAGGCCTTTGACAACACCAATAAGTTGTTGGGCTTTCTGCTGGCGCTGGGGTGGCATGAATGAGGCACACTACCCCATCACTCAAAATAGGCGCACCCGACGTCGAGTTTCGGAAATCTGCCAGATAATACGAAACCTGGCGAACACGAAACTCAATATAAGTAAAAAATATATTATTCGCGGGCAAAGACAGGGGGAAAATCTAGTCATAGAACAAATAAATAATACTCTCGACAAGAAATAGTTTTATGAGGTAGAAAATTTTAAAATAAGATTAAAATGACACCGTCGTAATAGGCGAAAAAGTCCATAAAAATAAATGGCCAGAAGTTTTGACAGCACAACGAACGGGTTTCGAATACGTAACTGTCGCAAGGACTGCCGCGAGGTTAGCTGGTGAGGTCAGGAAAACCCTGTTAGAGAGAGATGGGGTGACTACTGTCTCTCTCAGACGGATCCTTGGTGAGATATATAATCTGGCCTGGCCCAGGGACAAACATACCGAATCCTTCAGCGCAAGAGCTACTCCGTTCACAGCTTTTTGGAAGTTTTACAAAATGGTAAGATTTTATTTTTTATATAATTATAAATCTCTCAATTAGAATTGCTTTTAAACATTCCAGCTAGAGATAAGAAGCAAATGGCACATTAGTTCTAAAATTATGAATACAGTGTTATACTCGTACTAGCACAGCAAATACTATTTATGACAATAACTAAATTAACAATTTTTTGACTTCGAAAACGGAAGAAGGGCTGTTCTCCTACAACCTCTTTTTCATTATCTTACATTTGGCCTTCATCTCACTTGATAATCACTGACGATAAGGCCTTAAAATAGGACTGTCTTTATCCCTGAAGCCTCAAGTTAATGAAGCATTATCTTTATTTCATCTTCATCAATCTTCTATAACCGGTAGCTGACACTGAAGTTTGGTGGAAGACATAGCTAACACGGGGAGAGCTAGCCAGATTTGAGTCGAAAAATTGCGTACCATCAACCCGAGTAGCTACAAGTATCAGTCCCGTTGTGTAGCCGGTAAAGCTACGGAGGATACTCAATGGTCCACCCAGCTAATATCCATCGTTATTTTCAGGTGGCGAAATTTGTTGCAATCTTGATGGTTGTCGGCGGCTGCCTGACATTTCCTGTCGAAGATGAATCAAGGCCTCATCTTCCTGAAACTACTTTGATACCCAGACCGGAGGGTCCAGCGCATCCTGTGGTGATCAACCCTGAATCTCAGCAGGCTCCGGAGCTCGTGAAGCCCGAGGGTACTGACCTGAAGACCGACAATAGCTACTGGTGGCGCAGATCTTACTACCCCTCGTGGTCATCCAGGTCTTACTACTACAGGCCAAGGTGAGAAAACAATATTTACTCTCAAAGGATACTCTTAGCTTGGGGCCGCAGTTCCAGAGCTACCGACTCTGTTCTGTTTTAACTAGAACGGTCCGAACCGATGCTTTCTTGCTGATTAGGCATTTTTATCGGTTCGCGGCGGTAGGTGTGTGACGATCGGTACATTTTGTATTGCATTCCAGCCTTCTAGGTAGAAAAGAACAGTATTGGTAGATCTGTGAGGTGTCTGACGTCATTATAAAGTCATGAACAAATTATTACTCATACCTCATCCCCTATATGCATGTTTTTATATATTGGAGTTTCTATTGTATAGGTACTTGCAATTTTTACATCGAATACCACACTTTATTTCTACATATTTTATGGTACTGTTTACCTTAATGTGAACCTGTTTACCTTATATTGAAATCTAAATATCACAAAATATTCACATGCCGTTTCTCTATCTACTAAATTGCCCTAACTAGTCCTAATGCAACGTTGATGTATTGACTACTCTTTCACGTCACAAATAACTGTTCTTCGTAAAGAAGACGGCTATAAAAACTTGTATGATATTTGAAATTTGAGTCAGGTGTATACTTGACTTGATACCAAAAAAATTACTTTTCCTAGCGTGCTTGATATTTTGACGCCTCGACGTCGCGAACTATGTAATAAATGTATCTATAGGTAAAGTTTATCTATAGGATGAAGTCCACGCAAACGAAGTCGTGAACAGAAACGATTCATTCATTTGGCCATGTTTGGCTTTTCTATAGGCTTATTCCACGTCTTCCCATAGTTTTTTAAAAGGTGACTTGGAGGAAGATAATTAATAAATAAATAACTCAAGGAGACTGGTAGTACTGTCTACTATTCTGTGTCACTAATCTCTTATTGATTAGAATGGGAAGGAAAAATACCCCTATGGAAATCACGCTTATGTACCTATGAAGGAGTTTCGCGTTGAGCAATGAACTTTATGCAAATAATAATTCAATATTGTTTCTATCACAGGACCTACTCCACTTACTACGAGTACTACCCCTACAGCTACTGGAACTCTTATTGGTGAACATTCGACAACAATGAAAACAACGCACCATGGAGGATTGAGGGAAGCTCTCTGTCGTGTTGTGATGTTTAATTGATTTAACATAATTAAAACAAAGATTCGAAACACATTTTGTTTACATTTTGACTCCTTAATAACCTTCGTAATAACAACCATCAGTATCGCGAGCTAAATTTTTCGACCTGATAAAATCTGTAAGAAGGAAATCCGTAGATAAACTTTGTCAGTGATAAAGCTCGACGATGCAGTGAGCTGAAGTGGCAACGGGCATGCCACATCGCTCGAAGAACGGACAACCGATGGGGAGCAAAAGTTCTCGAGTGTCAACCACGTACCGGGAAACGTGTACTGGGCCGTCTTCCTACTAGATGGACCGACGACCTAGTAAAGGTCCGCCGCTGGATGCAAGTGGCTCAGGACTGGTCAATGTGGCATACCATGGAGGACAACTATGTCCAGCAGTTGACACTTCCCGGCTGATATGATGAACCATAGGAGATTTCTTAACTCGCTTTTAGATCCCACATTACGAACTATACATAAAAACTTGATGCAAATTAACTAGTAGTGAATTTTGAAATTGATTTCAAATTGCTTCAATCTCGCAAAATGCGCCATGGTTAAATAATTTAGAAGAAAAAATGACTGTAGGTACCTGCACACCAGTAACTTATCAGATTTCGAACCATCATAAACAAAAGTGTTAAAGATTCAAAAAATACTTTACGACGGTGCCACTATATTAAAGGATCGGCTATAAAATCCTAATCTCATATAATTCAACATCGTAAACTATTACCTTCAAGAGTCCTTGCAGTAAAATTAGAACATCTTATAAAATTAATTCGTTGTTCTGATGACATCATGAGACCAATATGAATCTTGACTTATTTTGAAACAGTAAAATCGTTTAAAAATCGAAAAAACTTTATTACCGCATAAAACTTTACATATCACTTTTCCTTTTACGATGGAGGTTTGATATCCGTAGCTTCATACAAGGAGTTGATAGCAATATCCGAAGATACAAACGCCATGGACTTGGCAAGTGTGGACAATGAGAGAGTATCCATGACGATCCTGTTAGCGACATGATTCAGATTAGCTCCGTGCGACTGCGCAGTATATTTCAATGCAAGTTTAATCACACGCTCCGTTGCTAGTGACTTTGAAGTAGCACTTTTAGCTTCTTTTCCAGCTTGCTGAGCTGCCGTCTTAGCTAAATTCATCATCAGATCTTGATGGTTTGACATACCATTCTTGGCGTACCTCACAGACATTTGAACTTCTATAGACGCTGTAAGGGCTCGCCTCATTGCGACAACGCTTGCTGCTGTTAAATAAGCAACATCACCTGCGTAAAGAATAGCCTTTTTAGCCTTGACCTCCAACCTTTCTAGTTTCTGTTTGATTTTCTTTTCGTTTGTCACCTCATCCATGACATCAGGTTGACCTAAGTCCATGTCGCCAACCTCATCAATCACCGATCTATAAATATTTTCTTTAGGATCTAACAGATCGTCTAAAAGTCCAGGTGCATTCGATTCCAGCTCGTCTAGTGAAAGAGAATCTGCCGTCACAAAATGAGTGTTGTTTATAGATTTCTCTAAAACTATAGGCTCAGTTATATTACCAACTCTCTCATTATTTTCCAAATCTAAGGCAGTTTGATTCAAAAACCCTTTTGACTGAATAGGAACAAATCGCTTAGTGTTCAAGAAATGTAGAGAATTTCGATCACTGCGTATAGAGAACGGCATATCAGGGATAAGAAAAGTTTTCGGTACTGGTGTGCTCGTAGATGGTGACGCTAGTTTATTCAAAATTATACTATATACCGTAGACGTAGGAGGTGTAGAAACCGTAGTGTCTGATGTTTGCTTATCCATAGGTGGCGTCTCTATGGCTCTTTTTTTACGTAGAGACAAATCAACGGATTGTTTTTTTGATAACGCTGTCGCATAAGTGATGTCTTTGAGGGCAGACACAATGGAAACTTCTGCTGCAATTTGTGCCAATCCGTAAACTAAACGATGAAGCTCTGGTTCAGTAGATGCTTTTGTGATAGTAAGTATATGCCCAGACAGTGTCCTTGATAAATAATCCAAGATTCGTCTAGTTTCTATTGCAGTAATTCCCTTGTTCTTTCCGGGAGCTTCTAAGGCTTCTCTTGTTATCCTTGTTATTTTATCTTGTATCTCAAGTTTCGACAGAATCGCTGAAACTAGATCTTTTGATATCTGGTAGAGCGACTCTTCCGTCTGGGGGTTTTGTGTTACATTCTTAGTAACTTTAAAAATTGAGTTGTCATAATGTTTTGGTACTTTATATGGAGCACCTAGAAACATTTCACGATTCTTTGTAGCAATATTTTCTTTGAAATCATGGATGGGTGATATTCCAGCTGAGACGATAGAAATCTGTTAAATAGAGCATAATACATTAAATGCTTAAACACTTGTTACAATTACTTACTTAATTAAAAAGGTACTTCAATGTTTACACTCACAACAAAAAAGCCAATCGCCAAATACCACATTTTTATAACTGGACACTTTATTGCGTCCCTATAGCTTGAACCTTCGATATCACACGTCCAAATGACCACAGTTTTATCGGTGTTGGGAATATTTTAACAAGGTCTACAGCTAGTAAAGTAATAGCCAATCAAATTACTTACTTGATCGTTTGAAAACTATAAAATTAACCAGCAAAAGCGTTGAACATGGTAATTCTTCTTTTTCTATGTTGAATATTCCACACTATTAGATGTGGACCTCTTGTGTATTGACTCTCAGCCGTCAAGAACATATCAGTACCATCTTTGGTTTGTTCTTTTTTATCCTTCACTTCATTATATATATCAATCAAAGGATTTTGTAATTCTTTTTCATTTACAAAATCTACATCTGAAGTTTCTAGACGATCTTTATTGCGATCAAATGGTTGAGAGACATTTGTTTTAGCAAGTATTGTTAGTACATATAGTAACAATATCTTCATGTTTCCTGATGAAACAGTTTCAATTAAGACTTTTAATGGTCAAGGTATGTCTTTATATACTTCAAGAACGAAGATATTAATTGGCATAAGCTAATTAACACGGAAGTGGACCATTTAACGTTTAGACGAGTTGTGATTAGACTGTAAGTACTAAATATGGACCATGGGGATACTTTTATTCTTATAAAAGCCGGTCAAGTGCGAGTCGAGCTCCAACATGAAAGGTTCCTTACTACCGTACAATATTGATGACAAGATCTAGAAAAAAACGACGACAAAGACATACTTTTTTGTGTATCTTTTAATTATTAAAACTTATTTAGATTTTTTTTAATAATACAGACTTTGTCGAAATTTTAAGATCCCTGAGACAGATACACGGCAGGACGGAAAGACAGCGGAGTGTTGGTAATAGGAACCCGTTTGTACACTTTAGGTCGGAACACTAAATATTAACGTCATACAGAATTGGGTTTATTTATGTCCAAATTTCAATATTTTGGGAGACAAATTTTGTAACTTTTATTACCCTTAAACCGCATTCGGACTATTACGAACATTTTAAAATAGCCAACGCGGTTTTGCGATTGTCGAATTTTTGAGAGACGAATAATGCTCGGCAATAGAATTTTTATATATGTATAGATTTCAGAATTTAGTGTAACTATTGGAATTCGCTTTTTGAGGATTCCGTACCTCAAAAGGAACCCTCATAGGATCACTTTATTGTCCGTCTGTCTGTCTGTCAAGACCCTTTTTCACAGGAACGCGTTGAGATATCAAGTTGAAATTAATATTGAATACTCAAATTTGCCGTCCCTTTGACCTGTGAAAAAATTTAACTTATAGTCAACGCAATAAAAATATATAGCTGTATTTTAGACAAATTTCCATTCAAAATGCAAGGGAACCAAAACCTATAGGGTATTTCCCGTTAACCTAGAATGCTAAAATTTGGCAAGAAGCAAGTTCTGCAGCTTAACCATAGGAATAAATCTGAAAAACCGATCGGACCGAATCCGAAAAAAAGATAAGTTGGTTCTTCAATCAGACTCATAATTTCGGTAGCGCATGATTTTAAGTATGTTAATTATTTATATTTTTCCGTGATTTAATTTGCTATTATTTTTTACTAGTAAACCTTTTCAACCACCCGACTTTGTTCTTCATTAAATTATTATGATCAAAATAAAACTAAAATCTTCACCTTTAATTTATTTGTTTTACACTGAATAACTTATGTACAAAATCCTAAAACATACAATTTTAACAAACGAATCCCGTTGTAAGAAGCGAATCCAATAGTTTATTAGGAAGCAGACTTAGACGATTCAACCGAGGAACCCTGGCAGCACCTTGATACGTCCACGACCTTCAAGCGGAGACACCTCGCCAAACGGTGACACATCTACGTCATCAGCTGATGGGAGCAGATCACTTTCTAGACCGACGTCGCGACGAGCCCTCACAGACTCCTTGGCTTCAGAAAGAGCAGCGCCTCCCACAGCACCAGATTGTGCAACATCTTTGCCTGTAGCTGATGGTGTTTGTTCGACTTTTGGGGGTATGTGCTGGATCGCCTCCACCGGTGCGCAAGCGCACACGGCTAGCAACCCCAACAACGCGACGACAAACAACATTGACCGCATTTCGAATGGATCCTATCTTGACTTACAATTTCAAACTATTACGTTCAACTCGTTTCCTTTGTCCTTTTATGGACGGAGTTAGTTACACAAGACATTATCCTGTATTACGCGTTATTGGTTCCTCATACAAAGCTGTTGATTGTAAGAGCGTTGTTCACGAACTATCAATAAAGGCCCCGATGTTTGTGCAAGTGATCCTTGATCGAGCCTTGACTCGCGATGCGGTGATAACAAAACCAAATGCGTCGGTCATATTGATGAGAATAAGCAACAAGGAATTAGCACGCGGTCACGAGACTCTAAAAATACCATATTTGTGTCTTTATAGGAAGCAAACATGATATAGTTCTGGGGCCCAATTATAGGATAAACGGTTAGATTGAAGTTTTGCGTAATAATGTTTTGTAGACTGCCGGCAGCCTCAATCTAAATATTTTTCTATATTACCACAAGACATTTCAGGCCACCCAAGATGACCACCACACTTTCCATTTGCTTTTTGCTGATGGTACTTTTATTGCATTTTCATCGAATTCAAAGCAAATCAAAAGAGCCTAGACTCGATGAGTTTTGTCATATGTAGTTTAGGAGTTCCTATCACCACCTTCCGTCTTCATCATCAGACCAGCTCGAAGGTACCATAACAGTAAATTGTCACACAGAACTTTCATATGCCAAATTTTAGCTCATGGTTTTAAATTCAGTAGCAAGATTTGTTCCAAACATACTAAGTAACAAAGTACCAAGTTAACACGTTCAAAAAGAACTAGAAACCGACCTTAACTGCCCTAAAAGTTCACATTTATTTAGGCAAATTTGAGATTTATATCGATTTCTCATGGATGCCATTCTCAGAACTAGACCAAATTGAAGTGGGATCACACGGGAAGCACCAGCTTTCAATTAAAAAAGAATCATCCAAATCGGTTCACCCAGTCAACAGTTCTGAGGTAACAAACATTTAACTAATACACACTTAACTTTCGCTATCTCAAAAACTACTGAACCGATTTTGATGAAACTTGCAGTCTTCCCTAAGTTGAACAATATCTAGTTCAACAAAACAAGATTATTTAAATCGAATTTGTAGTTCCGGAGATGCGAGGACAAACATACAAATATATATACATACACTTTTGAAATTTGGCACACTTCTTTAGAAGCTGATATAGACTAACATATACGAAAACTGGGCAGTTCTGGAAATATTACATACATACAGGACGAATTGATAACCTCCTTTTTTGTAGTCAGCTAGGAAGCTAAATAAAAACTTGTAATAATTAAATGATTAATACGCTAAAATTGAAAATAATCCCGACGGTGAAATAAATTTTCATTACACAATCTCAACTTCAAGAAACGAGTTGATTATCTTCAAAACGTCTATCAGTTTGTTTGTCTGTTACTTATTAGCGTCTCAAATACAGAACGTATCGTGATATTTGGCACACAAGAGGCCTGATGGTGCCATTGAATAGGACACAGGGTACATATTATCACGGTAAAATGCTCCCGCAGGAAAACTTCTGAAGTCCTATCAGAAGAGTCGCAATCAGGCCAGTATTAATAAATGAGAAGTTAAATGACACGTTCCACGAATGTATGGAGCCAAGGCCTGGTCTTGTGCACTTATTGTTTTAAAAGGACATTATCAAATAAAAGTGATTTAGTTAAAAAATATTTCGGTTTAGTTTATTTGTATAAAAATATATGAAACGCACGAAAAAGCATGACCGGGAAACATGTACCGGGCCGTCCCCCCACTATGTACCGACGGCCTAGTAAAAAATATGGGAAGTCGCTGGTTGCTAGTGGTTCGAGACCGGTCATTGCGGCATACTATGGAGGAGTCCTATGTCCAGCAGGGGACGGCTGCTGATTATGTTGATGAATAAACACAAAGTCACGGGAAAAGGCCACTCCTAAACGCAAGGTCTTCTAAATATAGAATCCGATCATCCCATACGAGATCGCTCATGGCGTCATGAATGAGCATAATCCGGTGCGTCACGCTATTTATCGCACATTATTAACGATTTAGATACTTAAGTAAACTATTTATCATCCTTTTCAGCATAATCCACATGAACACATATTCATGGTCATTATTTGTTATTGAAAACGTTTGTCGTTCAAATTAACGGGAGCGACACAATGCGTCAATGCATCCAATTCTGGAAAAAACATTTGTTAGCACTATTTAACTGCTGTACTTCGACAGTATAAATTGTAAGGCAAGGCGATTCTAATCAAATACATTCAGACACTTCGACGAGAGCAAGTTCGGACATTTAAATCATTTAATTTCGCGGAGAAGTTACCTGAAGCCCAGCAAGATCATGGCTTCCGTTTTGTTTGTCCTTCTCGCACTTGCGATGGTCGGTATCGCCATCGCAGCACCTGCGCCATCAGCGGAGACCACCACCGTCGATCCTGAAGACTCCCCCGAGGTTCAAGTTATTGAAGTGATTGAGACAATTCCAGTGCCAGTATTCATAGGGGATTTGCCGACTGACTCGTCGGTAGTGACTTCGACTGAGGCTGAACATAAGGTCTCAAAGCGTTCCCTTCGAGGAGATAATCCCAGCGGTGACCTGTTAGCGGACAACGACGCACTCAAGTACGAAAATGGATTGTCAAGCATAGACGGACGCAGGATTAAGTTCCTGCCCACGTGGTTGGGCTAAGCACTACCTTTAAGTTATTTTTAGAATTGGTGCCCAAAATTTACGCTGCCTAAGTTAATATTAATTATACCAAAGTATTTATGTTAATTTGTATGATAATGATTGTTTTTTTAGCATTTTGAAAATGTATTACGTTAAAATGCATTTTTAACAATTGTATGTATTGTTTATGTATGCTTAGACTACGTTTAAGTATGTATATATGTATGTACACTCGAGTACAAAAATATGTATCCACTTTTGAACCATGTTACATTCACCTTTGATTGACATTTCCTCCAACACACTACATAGGAACAAGCGAGAGCGTATGTGAGATGGCTTAAAAGTGAATACATATTTTTGAACTCGAGTCTACCGGAATAGTTATTTTTTACAATAAAATCAGTTTATTTGATTGAATGTCAAAGATGTATATTTTTAAGGAATAACGAACCTTTGAACGGTAATCCCCCGTAATAAAATCAGAATCCAACGACTACCCAAAGTTAATAATCTACTTTTATGAGTAATAAAGACACATTTGAATATTGTGACAGTAAATTTGCTTTAGAATAGTTCTATAAGCAATAATCTTTTGAAGATTTCGGAACATTTCACAACTTCGTCGGTACACTATCTGGGAGTTGTAAGTATAGCTCTCCAATTTGCATTCCCTAAAAATCATTACACCTTTCCATCACTGCCCTTACTTGGGTTACAGGGATAGTTGGGGCCGAAAAAGGACATGGGCTACTTTTTATCCCAATTGATCATGTATTACCCGTAGGATACTTTCCGAAATCCATGCTGACGAAGTCGCGGACAAAAGCTAGTGAGATATGTATCAGTGGTACACAATGCAACTTCTATAGTGGAACTACTGCTAGGCACCTTGCGCGTGAGAATAGATTCATATTCATTCCGCAAGAGGCGTAAAATAACTATCAAGGCTACATAAGTCCACTGTTGGACATAAGACTCCCTCATAGATAGCCACGTCGAACTTTCCAATTTCTCCCCTAATCAGTACGCTTGGCAGGCAGATTAGTGTTTATAGTAAGATCTAGTTACTAAATAGGTAGATGCCTATTTCCTGAATATTTTTCTCCCTTAGTCGCTTTTTTCGTCACCTGCGGTTTGACTTACCATGGTCCTTTACACCGAGAGCGTGCTCTATACTATAAATTAAATAACAGGAATTCGCCCGCATGGGTGGACTTAAAAATAGAAGGTCGGCTTACAGTGTCGCGAAATGTATATGATTATCGTCAGCTACAATAGCTTTTACGCAGCTAATGGTCCCTAGATAGCTAACAATAATCCAAAATAGTGTGTAAAAATCATGTACAAATTAAAATTGAGATTTACTATGAAGTTGTATGTTAATGATCACAATGCCAGCAATACTATTTAAAAAGATTAAGGTAAATTCAATGTAGTATGAAATTTTTACCGGCGTAATCACAACATCACATTTCTACCAAGAAAAGTAAAACACAATCCAATAAACTTTATTTATTTAAATCATTCCTTAAAAGACATAAACAAATGTCAAAAAATTTAATTATCACTGGCACTATCTCCAAAATTTCCTAGCTCCATCAACTTCGGTATAGCGTCTGGACTCCTTAAATCGTAATTATCATCATCCAACGTAAACTTGCTGACTTCCACGTCCACCCTGGCATTAACTGGTACAGGCAGATCTATAAATACATCCTCGTTCTTGCCGGGCAATTCAATAATTATGTTCTCATACATTTCTGAACCCGTATAGTCTTCCCTTATCTCTGAGTTCCCATTCTTGAGGACTTCAGGGTATAGTCCCTCAACCACTCTACTATGTGATCTAGAGATTAACAAAACAATTGTCAGTGAAATGTATAATGTCGACATTCTTGGTGCAGAGTTTTATGGGTACTGGTGAAATAGTACGAACCGATTGATATTGTATCTACTTGTTGAGATGTGATAAGTGGAAGGCGGAACTCGTTAGCAAACAGAAGTGTTAGCAATGATGATTGAATGCAGCAAATCACTTGTTCTTGTAATAGTGTAAATATATAGTAGAATACACCTAAAATGTGTATATATACGAATAGTACCTACTCACTCCTGGACCTGGATCGACACGCCACTCATGGAGCTTTGTATGAGATTTGCCGTAATCTATGGAAAAAGTCTTTTTTTCGTTTAGTCCATCTATATCTCCTACGTACATTATTTGAACATACTCTAGATATAATAAATAGGATGTGTTTAATAAATAGGATATGATTTACCCCTAGGGTAAATTTTATAGATGGTTTAACTTTTTTAGAATCCTTTGTGTATGATTATTTGGGCCAAAGCAGCGGTCAACAGGATGGACAAATTTAAATTTGTTTTTATTATTAATTTTCTTGTAATATTCTTGTTATTAGATATGTTAAATGAAAATTTGAACAGTCCAGTTTGAAAATAATTAGATCTTTTCTTCATTAAATTTGTGTTATGAAGCAGGCCGGAAATTAAATAGCAGAGGTAGGAGTAAATAGGTTCAATGAATAAAATTTGTTATCAGTTCAATAATTTTTATTTTTAAACTCTAAAAAGAATCAATAACAATATTGCTGTAATGAATAATAATAAGTAATACAGTATCGATGTGATTTCAGAATAAATATACGCACTTAACTGATATACAGTGACATAAGGCAAGGTACATATTATCAAAAAGTGATTAGAATTAAAAACAAAATAGTGAATGATTAATTTAAATTTTCATGTATTTTTAAGCTCGAAGACCATGATATCATATTCTTTAAGAGCTACTGTTGCAATAGTTTTGATATATTATTGAATTATAAGAAAACAATTTTTTTGTAAACACGTAATTTTTTTATCCTGCAACCCTACCACCAAACAAACCACAAACTATATAGAGATTGAACCAAACCAAGTAGAAGATAGGTACGCTGCTGAAAATAGAACCCGCGACCTACAGATCGGACTAAGGTCCATAGATCGCAAAAGGCCCTCATTCTTTCTTTTTTAAATTTTTCCGCATTTATACAATAATTCCAAAAACCTTTGACTTTGACAAAATACTTTTTGTAATCATTGCTGTTTTACTGTTTTTATTTTGTTTTTGTTTTTTAAAGAGGATAAACTAACACTTGACCTCAATTTCAGCTGATGTTAAGTGACGATGATGAGTGTTTATCGATACATTATGAATTCGAGTTTAGATTCTGTGTAGGTATTATAAATTGAACCGCATAAAGTGGTCACTTTTAACTGATAGTATATAGTAACTGCACACAAAAGAAATATATAATCATTGTGTATTGTTAAACCGTAAACCAGCGACGTATACAAATAGTCTGGCTTGGTTTTTGAAATTATTCCATAATTCATCATCAACATTCATGCATCCTTCAAAATTGTTAATTTAACTTTTAACTCTTTACTGTTTTCTCTAAATATATTTTTGCGTAACAATAAGACTCAATAGATAGGGTATGCCCAAAAAATTATTCGCGTTTATATTATGACATATCTTGGATTAAAACACAAATCTAAGAAACTATTTTGAATATTTTGCTTCCAAGATCACTAGATATATGATTTATTCATTGGTTTTAGATCTACCTTGATCACGACACCGCGTGAACTTATGACGTCATAAGTTCATACACTATGAACCGAACCGAAAGAAACGAATGTGTTAGTTTGATTAAAAATAATAACACCATTAAATGAGTACGGTGTCCTTAGTATGTAAACAAAAGTGTCAACTATCAATGTCAATCAATCCTATTTTGCAAGTTTTGAGTATTTAGAAATTTGTTTCATTACGAAAAGTATGAATGTGGGGTCAAATGATTGTGATTTTAAAGAAATTATAACATAAACTTTAACTAATTCAAAAATTAAATGAGAAAATATAATGTAAAATCAAAATATCTCCAAATGGATTTTTTATTTTCATGCCTTATAAAAATCTTTACATACCCAACTCGATACACCTAAGATACATATCCTTGATCTAGTTTAGGCTCCAGTCTCCTACATATTGTACAATAACTTTTTAGCTTTAGTCAGAAGTCTTTAAATGTTAGTAAAAATTTGTGGAGAAAAATAAACTCATTTTTATTTATTGCGGAGAAATGTAGAAAAGAGCGAATGAGGGCCACTGGCGCTCTATGTACACTCGAGTACAAAAATCTGTATCCACTATTTCACCATGTCATATTTCATCTCCGATTGACATTTGCCTCAACTCACTGCGTAGGAACAAGAAAGGGTGTAAGTGACATGATACAAAAGTGGATACACATTTTTGTACTCGAGTGTACTCTTAAAATACCACTTCAATTACATCTAAACAGGCCTTACAGTTTGATAAATATAGTAACTCCATCTCTTGTAGATATCTTACAATTATCACCACATTAACGCTATCCCTGCTACTCAACGATTCAAAATCTCCTAGGATCCCTTAACTATTACTGCACCGATACAAAACCTACATATTGGCAAGAACACAGCTATCATAATAATATTACATTGAGCAAAAAGTTAGAGCTTCGTTAGCCTCACTAAATCCGTCTTAGACGGTTTCCTAAAACGCACTAAGTTTTAAACAAGAATATTGTCCTCTACATAGTTACATGATTCGATACATTTACAATACACAATACAAATATGAGATAGATTAACGTTACCCCTCTCCTAATGCTTCCATACAAATTTCTGTTGCCATAATCTTTTAAAATAGAATAGCTGGCTTTGATAAGTAATTATCTAAAAATAGGTGATGAAATTATAGTGTCGCTAAATAAATCACATTAATTTACAACTTTATAGTTAGCTACAATAGCAGTTACGCGGCTAATGGTTCATAGATGGCGCTTTGAACAATAATCAAAAAAGTGTTTAAAATGAAAAATGTGATTCACTGTTAGGTTGTATGTTAACGATACTCATTTCGCGACTTCACAATCTGATGTACTATTTTTAGACAGTTACTACACAAATCCAGCTACTCCAGAAATGTTGTATGAAACTTTGATGGAGGTGGATCGCCTTAAACTAGATAATTAATTAAACAAATGAACAAATATATCATTAATAATTTCATATACAATAAAAATTATCTTTGAATGTTTTTGTAGAATTCGCGCTTTTAAAACTATCGACTACCGCAACAGGACCAACTCCGTCTCGTCCGTACAAACGTTTTGCTAACCCTAAATTTTCTTCAAAATAAACCAATTTTTGTATAATATTTGATATCATAGAAAAATACGGTCATATAGGCGAAAAGTTTAAGTAAATGACCTGTAGTAGTGTGAGTTTTTAACCGATAATATCGCGTTTACGTCAGTGAAGAATCAGTTTCGTAAACGTGCCGCCAGAGGCGCTGCACAATTCTTCATACAAATCTGACGTAACGCAGACGCGATAGTATCGGTTAAAAACTTACAACAGAGTTACTGTTGTATGTGTAAGTAATGTGTGCGAATAGATATTCCATTTTTGTAATTTTCCCATACTGTTCACAAACACAAAGGTAGAAGGAGGTACACTGCTGCAAGCAAGAAGACCTCTACTTCAAAAGAGGTACCATTTTTTTCCTTAAAAATTCGTATGAAATTAAAAATTACAAGTAATGTGAAGTGAGGTAAGAACTATCACCGGGGCAAGACCATCTTAGCTTCCTTTTAAGGCTTAAAGTCGGTAACGACACTCTTACACATATTTTTTAAAGTGAGCATTGTCTCGATATAACTTCTTACAACTCTACGTCAAACTTGTTACATTAAATTGAAAGATTTTTAATAAGAACATCTTAGAGTCAACCTAACCGCGACTGACACCTAAATCAATGTGTTATGTTATAGTTTAGTAGGTGGAAATCGTTTCCGACGGAAATCCAATTTTCAACAACAAAAACATACCTTATTATTTGCAGCTAAACAATGCTCTAAACAAGATATATTATAATCTCAATTTTACAACTCTATCACTATGTCATGTATTATTTTGTACAACAAAGTTTTTTTTGTAGCAATATAGTTTAAATAGTACACCATTTTGGAGGACGAAAAACAAACAAATAAGCTAGTCACGTTTTTACGCATCTAATTATGTATGTTTATTCTTCTATTATTCAACATTGAATAAACAATTTTTATTTATTTCTAATTACAAAACAATAAAGGCACTGTTTTTGTAAGTGATGAATTTTAGTGTCTATTTGAGTATTAACCGGATATACAAAACATGACATTATTTATACATATATACACTGTGGTATTTTAACTGTAAGTCAGCCAGCGCTTTATCATATTGAATGACGGCAAGTCAAGACAAGGGCGCTGACGAAAACGCGCCTAGACCAGAATCTTTAAATAGACGAGGAAAAACCTAATTTTTCAATTATTCGGATTTTAGTCTAGCTAACGAATAATTTAGTATCGAGTATCAAATGACATTGAATTTGCTTTTATTTTATTCAAAATTATGTTTATGGACAGTTATTTGGGTAGTTCCCGTTTCCATCGAACAAAATGTAACATTTTAGTCCCTATTTTGTTCGATGACGTCATGTTCCATACTGAACGATTTAGTTACCTATTGCAGCGTAATTGCCAGTTTTCAAAAATCACAATTACAAAACACGTCGACTTGAACGATCGTTAAGTTTTTAGGGTCGGTATAAAACATGTATTCCTATGGAAAACCTTAGTACAAGAGGCGAATTCTCTCGTTTCCCCATTGGGCAACTCTTTTGTTATAGGATTAACTAGAAATTATAATAGTCACTAGATTCACAGTTCTTAATAGCTATGCCGAAAATTAGTAATATCACAAATTGTATTTTTTTGGTAATTCCATTCTAGTCTTAACAATTTTGACCTTTCTATGATTATAAGGCCCATTGTATCGGTAGGTAATAGGTAGTAATAGGTAGCCTTAGTACCGTGACGTCTGCAGGGGCGGGGAAGCGCGTGCAACTGCGATGCACTTGATACCCCGCCTCCCCCAACGTCTAGTTTCCCCTAGGGAGGGTCGCGCAATAACTTGTCAGACATTAACAGCGATATGAGACATCAAGCTAAAAAATCACGACAACTTTGATAGACTTCTCATAAAGCCCGTAAGTGCGAGCGAGAGCTACCGTCGATGCCGCTCCAACATTTTACGGCCTCGACATCCAGAAGCGTTCTTAGTAAACAAAACAAGTCTACTTAATAAAATAAGAGCTATCCAGGGTATTATATAAAAAAACTGATTATTATTACAATTACAAAAGTAAGAGAGATGTGTTTGGAGTTTATGTGAAAGCAGATAAACAGCTTGCAAAATGACACACTCTTTTTTTTTACATGTCCATACAATCTCCTATAAAATTTTATACACGATGTTGCCAGGCAACGAATAAAATTGTACTATTTACAATAACATTCAATACAGTCCGTCATATAAAATATTATGCATATTATTTAGGTACCACTTAATATTATAACAAGAAAATCATCATATAATATATACTTGTACGGTCAATAAAGTTATGTACATTAAAACTGTTATTATTTAAAAATGAATTTACTCCTTAAAACATGCCTAATGATTTTATCACACATTTCATTTGCTAACATTTTATTTTCACTAAAAAACTGTTTTTACCCTACAGAGAGTAGATATGAAAGTATGTTATTTTTACACTCTCGTAGCTTTCCAACGAACAAATGGAACTTAATAAAAGAAATGTAAAATAGTATCATATATCCAATATGGCCGTCACCGCCATTTTGTATCATACAGCCGTGAGTTTTTATTATTAAATATACAGCTTGTCAAACATACACAGTCCATACAGTTTCTTAATATTGCACAAAAACGTTCCGTCACCTAGGTCTAATATTAAAGCTTATAGGAATAAAAATTCAAAACCGTTATGGCGTAACGTAACTAAGGAATGTGACTACCATTTCAGCAGTCTGGTTTTTACTTTAGCAATCATAATCAACATTATAATATGTATCGCGAGTTATTTCTGCTGTCCATCATTGCTTTGTGCTTAGCCTACACCTAATCTGATGGTAAGTGGCGATGGACATAAGAAGGAAGTATACTCACCCAAAAAGCTCAACTGAATGAAGCACAGCTATCTGATCGATATTATTTCGATAAAATAAGAAATCTCCAATTGAGAGTTCATTTCATTGTTTTTGTACCATATTATTTATGTAAGCCCACTTTTTTTAAATTTTTTAAATAATATTCCGGAATGATAAGAAAATATTAAGATTCGGAAGTAATTAAAAGGTAAAATCTGTTTAGTATATTTCGTACTTTATAACGACTTTCTGAAAGTGGCGGCCTCACTAAAAATTTGAACAAAATATAATTTTAAAAATATTCATGCTAATTAATGATTGTGATTGCTAATGTTGCGTACAAACCTACATAACTAAATATATTATAGCATATACTTGGATACCTTGTAATCAACATATAATTCGCTAACGATTATAAATACAAATCAAAGCAACACATATACAGTATTAATATCCAGGAAATGGATGGAAAAGGAATCTATCTTTACAAAATTCCCTTACATCCTACCTTAACCAAACCAGAAACGAATGAATAAAGCTTAAAATAACTTGGCAAGACATATGTCATCTAAAGAACGGCAGGCACGCGATGAAAACGGCAAGCAAATAGAAAAGCCACCGCTATTTGATTTTCGAATAGCTTCCATTCTTGTTGGTGACTTTGAAACTGGTCTGTGCTGGTACGAAGTTGTTGCTAGAGTCGGATACGGCGTTCGTTTGCGGGGAAGTACCTGAATACCAGCCGCACATCCTGTTCACCGCGTCCTGCCATTTAGCTACGATTGATTCGTACGCTTTCTTGACGTGAGGCCGTGGGTGGAACACGCATCCGATTTTGCGTAAATTTTTCAGCTCTTCTTTTGATTTCCATATACCTGTAATATATGGTAGACATGATGCGAGTGATGCACTACTCGACCGCCTACTGTTGCAGCACACATCACTTGACCATCTCAAACATTACGCATTACCTTCGCATTGCTCATGGCATTCCGCGTGCACTACGTTCTGCACCGCTCATTCGCATCTAACGCGGCGCGAGAGAAAGGGCGCGCTGCGCGGTCTCAGATCCTCCGACATAACCATAAAGACGGATAGAACACGCATATGTTACTGAAATGCAACCGTATTACTAATACGATAAGGATTACATTGTACGTATTTTAATTCCGAGCACGTAATGTTTAGAGATCATAGCATTTCAAATATTGCAATAGCAAAAAGAACGATCGCATAGAGGCGCACGGCGCGTGTTTCAGGTGATGTTTCGAGTAATGTGTAATGGTACGATGTAATATTAACTCGGTATGAAATGTAATGCCGTATCACAATTAAGAGGCACCGTTTTGCACATGTCTAATTTATGGTTGCATGTTACTCATACCGTATTATCAGTGGATATCTAACGTTGTTATGCTGTTTGAAGACGGATAACACTGTGGAAGCTAGCCAAACAGCCCACTATCAACCGAAGACTGGGTATCGAACTGGCGACCTCCATATTGTGAGTCCACGACAAGGGTTTCTCGTACAGCTGAACTTTCCCGTTGTTACCGGTTAACGGATGGTCAACCATCATTCACCAGATTTTTATCACATTAGCTTTGTATATTTGAGGAGTGGAGAGGAGTTCGCGTTGGCAAAAAGATTTGTATAAGTTGGCAGTACTCAAGAATCAACTCAAATCCTTAAAGTTCCCATTATTAAATAACAGTGAATTTGAGTGTAACTGCTATTTAACAAATATGCCAACAATATTTAGATAAAATGAGTAATGATTACCTAGTTGAAGCCCAACGATGAATGCACAGCCCACAGACGACATCTCGACATGCACCGGCCGTTCTACATTCAAATCAGTCAGGTCCGCTACGAGTTGCGCTATGAAATCGTTGTTCGACACGCCTCCATCCAACCTAAAACATGTTTCCAGAATGTTATTGAAATCTCACAATATCATATACTGGTGAACGTCCACTAAACAATTTAAATGAGGAAGGATACTCGTCGTATTTTTACAATTAGCGCCATCTGTTATAGCTTTTAAGAATTACGTAGAGAATAGACGCGCATGCATGCGCAATTGGGTATTTGACAAAAAAAATATTTTTGCCTCATTCGATAGTGTATGTAAAAAGATAAATAGCTCTATCAATTATTATTTTCGATGCGACTAGTATTTTTAGCACAACCCGCTGAAAAGTGATTCTAGTCACGCGGTGCTAAAACGCTCTATACAAATCGGGCTAGTTTTGTGACGTCATATTACTATATTAGAGCGTTAAATGTATGAAACGTGTTAGATATTTTGAGTTATCTCGTAAAATAATGTTTTATGTGCTATATACGTTCAAAATTTAATGAATAAACGAAATCTAATAAGCATTCCACTATTCGAGGAACTAAATTTTTCGCAATTTTTTAGACATTAAAAAATCTTGAAAAATTCAAATTTTAAAATACTTATTTTTATTTTTGGGGCTTTCTTTTAATGTCCGTTATGGTATAAAATACTATTCAACCCTAAACTAAATAGGTGTCAAGTACCCAATTACGCAACTACTGTCTAGACTTCACGGCGTGACGGTTGGCGAACGTAATTTTCGTGTGACTAGTTGACACATTGATGCTATATGCGACTACGATACAACATTTCACGAACTGAATTCAAAATATTTGTGGCTAGTTTTATATTAAATTCTCAACATCATCAACAACCTATATGTTATGTCCCCACTGCAGGGGCTCCAGACTACTCTCCTACAGAGAGTGTATATATTAAATAATCATTACAATATTAATAAAGTTCGACATCTTACCGAATGCTTCGATACGTATAAGAAGTCTCTGAACGCACGCAGGCATACAGTTGGGCCGTTCTGAACGCGAGCGACTCTAGTACGGCGCGAACTAGATGAGCCTTGGTCGTGGACGGCTTTATGCCGATGAAACCCGACGCTGCTGAGCCGTCGTTGTATGGAGGCTGTTCAAAAATAGTACATTCTTCACCAGGACAAGGTCAGAAAGAGACGGATTGCTAACAAGCGATACCGTACCTACATTTGCAGTTAATACTTATTACAGATTTATCATGCTATAACCTTTTTTAATGAATGATGGGTTTGCCCTTGGCCTTCATCCCACCTGTTGGTAAATGACGATAAGGCCGTTGGATGGTAAGGGTAAGCGTGTGGCACCCAGAAGCATCGATATAATGAGGGTCTGGCTCTGCTACCTTTCATGACGGAACACAGCAGTGCTATTCACACTGCTGTTGGGCGGCAGACTTGGGTAACATGGTGGTAGCAAGACAGGCGGACATAGAAAATGCCCTACCACCAACCAAATCGAGTACCGACAGGTACTATCACTGGGAATTGAACCCGGGACCTTCGTATTGTTAGTCCAACATTTAGCCATTAGACCACAGAGGCGGTTATAACATTAAAAGGCTGTGAGATAATTAAAAGGAATAAATACACAAAACCCTAAAATATACTGCACGAAAGTTCACTTTCCTTATACAATTTTGTGTAAGTGTTCAGCGTGATTTTGTCTATTCATTCCAACAGATGCAGCTGCCCGTCTCTTTAGAATTTGTAGTACAGCTCAAGAATAATAATAAAAATTTTGGGCGATAAATAAAATTTCACTTATGATAATCATATGCTTACGGTAATCAGAACACTAATCAGTTTCAATTTAGCGCAATAATTTTATCATTTCGATTGACAAAGACAAAATAACAAGATTACACACTAACAAGCTTTATTTTGAAACATATAGATAAACCAAAGAGATTTAAATTATATAAAGTCTTTGAGATAAACGAATGTTAATTATTAGATACATCAACAATGTGCAGAATTCTGTTAGAAAAAAAGAAATAAGTTTACATTGACCTTTCATCTTCTATTCATTTTCCATCATTCTAGGGGAATAGTTTCGAAAATATATATAAATTATTCAAACACCGTGTCTAGGTGATATCTTACCCCAAGGCCACTGAAGGCTGGAATGAAAAATACTCCCTCTGTATCTGGTACTGACTCGGCAATGTCGGATGAATCTTGTGGGTTATCAAACAGACCTGAAATAACGAAATAAATAATTTTTATATGCATTGCAGATTACGACACATTAAATCACACATGTATTTCATGATTTAGCCCTGTCCCACACCTACCGATTCTGTCGTTCTAGTAGAATTGAAACCGAAAGGCTAAAATGCAATACAAAATGTATCAACCGTCACACAATTACCGATCCGGACCAGCAAGAAATGTTCGAGGTAGTTCTAGGTGGATCAAAACTGATAAATGTGTGACGGGCATAATTCCTAAAACGGACGCTCTTGTGACGCTTAATTGACCAGGCATTCGTTGAGACCTTACAAATGGTGATCCGCGAAGTGTTAAAATATACATGAACTGATCGAATGTGCATGGAAAGTCTCAGAGATGAAAAAGTAGCAAGACCGGATGAAAGAAAAGGAAGTAGGAAGAGCTATTTACTATATTGAAAAAATTGAAGAAAAAAAACTCCACATAATAATAGTCAATAGCATAATTTAATAGAATAACTGCCGTGCTCAGGCTTCCTGCAAGTCACCAGAAAATGTAGACTGCTAGCTTATGGTACCCTATGGGAATGTCCTGACGTTTTATATGAACGAAGTAGAAAATTATTATTTTAGATACAAAATAGTGTCCTTATTTCTTATTTACTATACTGAAATACAAGAATACTAATGAATTATTAGTCTGTTTTACTATTTAGCGCCTCAACGGCACGAGCAATCGTTATGAAATTTGGCACGCAGGCAGCCTATGGCATGGGAAATAGGCTAGGATATAGTGAACTTTTTATTTCGGTTCATTGACTCGTTTAGTCAAAAATGATAGTAAATAATAAATACCTAAACTCTGCGCCCACTTTATAATTGAAGCGGTATCGTTGTTGGAGCCCTCGGCTGAAAATATGAGCTCGTTCCCCAGCCTCCACCCGACGACGGGGTACAGGCCGGACACGCTGGCGTGGGGCTTGGTACCAGTGTTTATGTTGAAGAAGGTCCCGGTGCCCATGGTGAGTTTCACTTCGCCGACGTTGAAGCAGCACGAGCCCCACATTGAGGCGGTCTGGTCCGCCATCTGAGGAACGAGGGGAAACTCAACGTGTCAAAAGGCATGTTACTTATTTATAAGTTCATTTTCAACATCTCAGACATGCAAAAAAAATTTAACTAACCTAAAATTATTTTTTGCATATATTTTTTATTCGATTCATTATTCGAAATACTACATTTTTACTTTTTAATAAAGTGCACAGATAATGCTACCTACCTGATAATTATACCTACTTGCTGGGGGCATTGACACGATGCTAACATAATCTGTGCGGACAATTTCGCAAGATATGCTTTTAAATTATTTTTCTATAAAAATAAATGTTTTCGTTTTAAATTTTTATAGTTGAATATCTTCGTTTTGAGTGTCTTATAATAAAATATTATGCACTTTTTAAGAATGAACTAAGATTGTTTGTTGATTGTTGAGTTGATTTGCATATGTCCTTCACCGCCACTGATAAGTTACTATAAGACTCTCATAAGTTACTATAATACTGTTGGATGGAAAGATGCCCACCAAACAACCTCAAAATAATCAGGCGCAGACTCTGATATCTTACCAAACCAAGGTAGTGCTTTTAACACTAATGTTTAGCGGTAGACTTAAGTAACATAGCGGTAACTAGCTGAGTACCGATGGTACATTCCTCCGTTAGGAATGCAGCCACTAGCAAACGAGTATGCGAGTCCGGCTCTCTCTTGGCCTATTATTTTACTATGACATACCGCTTTGACTTCATTAACCATATTTACCCTTACATACAAGACTGCCTTTTATGAAACATATGAACGTTGTTGTTGTTTCTGTTAAATAATGTTTTAAATGAGATCATTGTCTTTTAGATTGTTTGGCATTGATATCAGTGTATTAACAACGCTACTTGTGGTAAATCAATAGGTTATCTGCTTGATTTCATAATCCAAAAGCCTTACATTTAAAAACATACGATCGGATAAGGATAAATAAAGTTCTATATAGTGAAATTTATTAACGTCAGTCAGATGGTTCTGAGCTCATATCGTTATTGCCGCTGCAGTCACCTTTGACCCCTAATAACAATGAACATCGCCTTGAGAAATCTACTGTATGTGTTAGATATGCATGCGACGCGACGCGTAACACGATTTAACAAATAACTACTATTGTCACACATTCTCATAATATCAAGTTAAAGGACAGACACACAATACTTTTAAATAATACAGAAGGACGCCTTCACAAAGACATTTAAATGAATAGACTTAGCGAAACAATAAGGATCAATTCAGCCCACATCGAACCTATTTATGCAATCTTTTAATACCGTGGCTCTATCTAGATCTCATCTGACGCGGCTTCTAATATAGTAAGACCACCCGGGGTAGTCGTGCGGCTATAGTAATCGAGCCTTTCCGAACCATTTTACAACTTAGGATAAATATAAAGGTGTGTGGAGTTTACGTATCCAAGTTGGAGTAACGAATCGTAGTTTATTTATTCAGAAACCTTCTCATTACATAATGCATTTTAACCTCCTAGATAATCCAGAATTTTATTACCTGGGGCTAGAACCACTAAAACAGTGGTGCTCAAACTTTTTTTTACCATGAACCACTAGTACTTTTTGTTCGTCTGAAATTCATTAAATTCTGAAACTAAATTCCAACAATTTAAAAATTAACTTGAATCATTTCACTTGAATCATTTTATGCCCTGTGCCCGCGGTCCCACTACTTCAATATGTACGTCGTAATTAATGTCCGTCTTGTAATTTTGTTTGACATTTTGTCCTAACTAACCACCGCAGTTGTGGTTGGGTAACACTGCTCTAAAAAATCATTTTGGAAGCTAGCCTAGGATATCATTTCAAAGAGATTCCAAAATACGTATTCGTTACTGTCCTAATTTACATAATTAAATCCCTTTGTTTACGGTCTTATAGGGATTAATTTATATTTTTATTAATATTTTATTATTTTATAAATCGAATGTACACATTCGATTTATAAAATATATTATTACACAATGGTTTAAAAATATATGTAAGTATACAACATTCGATTGTCATACTTTTAGGTCAAAGTATTTATATCTGAACTATTGTGTGTAAATATGAATGAAGGAACTGACAGCACAATCTCTTCATAACCACAAAGTGACAATGATTTATTGTTCCTGACAATGATTCAAATATTATTAAGCGAACTTTGGATTTTGAACATTGATCAGAGATAATGAGATTAAGGTCCATAATGATTCGTACTAAGATTGAGGCGACCGTGACACCGCTTCAAAATTAATTGTCAATTTCAATAGAATAAATTGAGTTCAAATCAAACGTATTTACAAAAAATATGTACAATACTAAGTATGTCCAATGTGTGAGATAAAAATTAAATACAAAAAGTTATACTTCAAAATCATCAGCCAGGAAAAGTCGCGCCACACTGACCGGTCCCTAGCCACTTGCATCCAGCGACCCCCTGCGACCTCAATTAAGTCTTTGGTACATCTAGTGGGCGGATGGCCCGGTACACGCTTCCCGGTAAGTGGTCACCAATCGAAAACTTTGCTCAGAAATTAAACTTAGTCACAGAATATAGTGCTACCGCACAGAACGAAAGTTCACCGCCCTCACTGATCTACGATACCCCACCTCTCCCCGCAAGAAAGGGGTCGGCTAAGGTACGGTGGCCGGCTTCACTCACACATGCGCGTTGCGCGTGTATGCAAACGTCATCCATTTGATGTATGCGAATAGGAACCGACATCACGACATTTATATGATGTGTCCGGCCGGAAACTACTTGATCTGACTACTCGATCGGGATTAAATGTAGCGTATGTACTAGTGCGATCATTCAACTATCCCTACACTAAAAACAAAGGCATTAACAAACAAATAAATTAACAAACAAAGTCACTTTTGCATATATAATATTAATATGGATTATTATTTATACTCCTTGCTCTATACTTCAATTGTGTATTTAAAGAGAACTTACACAGCTCCTAATAGGCACAGGGAGTCCCCAGATCATTGGAGAAGTGCTACCGAAGTGTGTCCCAGCGGTGTCGACTACGGTGGGCAGCGAGCTCATGTCGATACCGAACAGCGTCCTGGCCCAGCTGGCCCACTGCATCGTGAATGGATCGAAGAACCCAGTAGCCGACGCTGATGATACATCCGTCACGTGGATTTTGCTGTCTGCAAGAACATCAACCAACCAATCACTTAACCAACCCTTTAAATTCGAAGTTTCAAAGGCTTCCGTTTGACCACAATCTCAGCTAATTTTAAGCAAATATGTGCTCTAGAATGATACACGGTTGCCTAGAAATAGCCTGGTCTTGAAGACATCCAGGTTGTAGCGCTCAGGATACACTGAATCCGGCAAGGCATTCCACTCCTTAGCTGTACGCATTATAAATTAAAGCGAAACGTTTCGTGCGAAATGGTGGAATGTCAACTAAGTTGGGGTGCAACCTAACCGTTCTTCTGGTTGACCGATTGTAAAAAAGAGACGGTGAAATTTGCTCATATAATGCGATTGCAATCTCTCTGAAATGAATCCTGTGGAAGCCACATGTTGTCTAAGTCTGTCAAAAAATAGTAGTGTAATGTACTGTTGTTTTCTAGTAATGACATAACCAGCGCCTCAGCACTTATGACTTGATGGTGTGCACGCTTCCATCCAACGGTCTTATCGTCATTTATTATCTACCTAAGGTAAAGGCCAAGTGCGAATGAGCGCGCAAGAGCGAGTCAATTCAATTTTTTTGCGATTTACGATTTACGAACAATGTCAAATAGAGCACAAAAATACTGTCACTTCATTTTTGTTTTAAATTTCAACTCTGTTTTAAATTCCAACTCTGTTTTTTCGATTCAGATTTTTTACAATTTTGTCATGTTTTTACCAATTTACCCAATTGTAAAATGTACGCGCGGCTGCACATCAAGCTCTACATTTCCAGTATAACCTGTTTTAGCATTATATGTGCTTTGCGTACATATTGTAAACATATAGCTTGATGTGCAGCCATGTGTACTTTAGTATGACCATAAAACATCATTTAATTGGTCAATAAAACATAGTTTTCCTGTAGTTTTACCTGACAATCTGTAAAGTAGCCAAGTGTCCAAGGTCCCAAACATTGCATCACTGTCCCTTGTAGCAGTCTTCAGCGCCGCTACGTTTTGCATGGCCCAACATAGCCTCAATGTTGTCTATGAACAAAATAAAAATGTATGTCTGTCAAAATAAAACTAACCTAGTCATTTAAGTGTTTAGTGTATGTTGGTCCCAATATCAAGCTTGTACACTGCTCTAAAATTTAGCATAAATACATAATATTTAATCAGAGATCTAGTGCTGTACTTTTAGCATGCAGCCATTTCTTCACCCAAACAAGCGAGCGTCGAAGGCAACTGGCCTAAGGGCGCCCGCTTGGGCTCGACTTTGGCTTAGGAATGTTGCTTTGTGTTGAAAGAATCAGACCACTGAATTATTATTAGGGATGGTGAGTTCTGGATTTTTATGTCTCCACCGGTGATGACCACCAGACGATGTAAATTAATGCAGTGTAGTTTTGAGAACGGCCGATCCGTTCTGCTGCTTTGTGTGCTTTAAGTCCTAAAGTGACCGTACCACAGACAAAATGATCGTATCATAAACAAAGTGTTAAAATCATAGAAAAAGTGATCAGGTCACAGCCAGTGATCAGATCATGATTAGTGTATAAACTGCCTAGGCAGCTTAACATACCTGCGTGTTCATAAACTTTAAAACACTCCCAGCTCTAAATCGTTTGCTACCAGATAGCAAATAGAGTACATAGGCGGCTGACTTGATCAACTGTAAAGGAAATGGCTATAAGTTAAGGTATTATTCACAATAAGTCAAATATAGTCTGGACTAAAAGACGGACTGAATATATAAGTCTTGTAACGACCTGTAGGGTATATTCACAATGTTTACGTTATTAACCATGCTGTAGGTAGTCTCACATTGTATGTACTCACACTGCAAACATTAAACCAGTCAGTTGCTAACGCCTGTGTTTCATTGACGTCTCACTGGCAACGAGTACGGGATCGATATTTTTTTTTCTCTCGGCCAATTAGTAATACATTTTACGAACGAAGATGTCTATCGGGAAGTTGGAACCGTTTAATTTAAGTTCACAAAAGTGGCCGGCCTATATTCGTCGCGTAAATCAGTACATTTTGTTAAATAAAGTCGGTGATGAGCTGAAGGTTCCGATGTTGATAACGGTCGTGGGCGAAGCTACGTATTCGTTGATGTGCGACCTGTGTGCACCCAAGTTTCCTGAGGATAAGTCATACGAGGAGCTTGTGACACTCGTGACCGAGCATTTAGAGCCACAACGATCCGAGATCGCCGAGCGCCATGTGTTCCGTCTACGTAGACAACGCGTCGGCGAGCCGCTCACTGAGTACCTACAAGCATTAAAACATCTCGCGGCTACCTGCAACTTCGGAAAGTGCGACAAGTGTTCCACGCTAGAGGAGAACCTCAGAGACCAGTTCGTGTCGGGTCTGGTGAATGATGCGATGCGATCGAGAATATTCGCCGAGAAGAAAATTGAATATAAGGAGGCGGTGGAGTTAGCGCTGGCTCTAGAGGCCGCCGAAAAGCATGCGGAGGTTAGTGGTAGCACGACGGGGACGTCGATGCCAGGGACCTCGGGGGCTGGGGGCGGCGAGGCGGGCGAGAGCCTGCACTACGGACGCGGCGAGCGCGGCGGCGGTGCGCGAGCGCGCGGACAGCGGCCGGGCGGCGGCGGCGCGGGACCAGGCGGCGCGGGCTCAGGCCCAGCGGCTGCGGGCGCGCGCACGCGGGCCTGCTGGCGCTGCGGCAAAGCGCACGCCGCAGACCGGTGCCGGTTCAAGTTATACACGTGTGATGAGTGCGGTAACAAAGGGCATTTAAAAGTGATGTGTAAACAAGTGCGCGGGAGTGATGGTCGTCACAATTACGTAAGTGAGGTGTCGGACGACGACATGTACAACATTAAAGTGGCAGCTCGAGGTAACAAACCTTATTTTATTAAACTGTTGGTCGACGGTCAAAGGATCGAATGTGAATTAGACACGGGAAGTCGTATATCGGCGATAAGTGACGAAATGTACACCCAAATGTTTTCGCATAAGTCGATCAAATTAGATAATATTATTTTACGTGATTACTCGGGCTCACGAATCGAATCTCTCGGTTTTATTGAGGTAGACGTGCGTTTAAATAACTTCATAGCAAAATCTTTGCAATTATACATTATAAAAGGGGGAGCGCGACCTTTACTTGGAAGGGATTGGATGCGTGCATTGAATATAAAACAAATAAACCTCAATGAAATTACAGAAGATGAATTCGTGACCCGATTGTGTGCGGAGTTCCCTGAGGTGTTCAGTGACAAGCTCGGCACTTGCAAGAGGCCTATCCGACTACAGCTGACAGATAGTGCGCCGGTGTACGTGCGCGCGCGGCCCGTGCCGCTGGCGCTGCGGGCGCGCGTCGAGCAGGAGCTGGCGCGGCTAGAGGCGGACGGTTCCATATATCGGGTTGAATATTCCGATTACGGAACCCCGATAGTGCCCGTCGTTAAACAGAACGGCGAAATACGCATTTGTGGGGATTATAAAATTACGATAAATCCGAAATTGAAACGGGATTACTATCCACTGCCGCGTATCGATGAACTGTTCGCAAACCTCAGCGGGGGCGATAAGTACACGAAAATAGACCTTAGACACGCCTACGAACAGTGCATTCTATCACGAGACTCGCAGCGGTACACGGCGATCACGACGCATATAGGTACATTCGCGTACAGGCGCACGCCGTACGGGTTGTCGTGTATCCCCGAACAGTTCCAAAAGTTAATGGAGGAGACGCTGCGGGGCGTTCCCGGCTGTGTGGTCTTCTTAGACGATATCTGCGTCACGGGCGCGAACACACAGGAACATTTAGACAATCTGAAAGCTGTACTCGGAAGGCTAAGAGATATGGGACTTACGGTTAAATTAAGTAAATGCAAATTTTTACAAGATTGTGTAAAATATCTAGGCTTCATTATAAACAAAGAGGGGTTACGTCCGGACCCCGAGAAACTCGAGGCCATTTCCAGCGCGCCTAGGCCTGAGAACGTGTCACAGCTAAAAAGTTTTCTAGGCATGTTGAATTATTATGGTCGTTTCATTTCCAATCTGAGTAGTCTTCTACACCCTTTACACTGCTTATTAAGAAAAGACGTCGGCTGGAAATGGGATTCGAAATGCGAGCGGGCGTTCACGGAAGCGAAACGAGCTTTACTGAGCGAGCGGGTGCTGGCGCACTACGAGGAGGGCCGCGAGCTGGTGCTGTCGGTGGACAGCAGCGCGTACGGGCTGGGCGCTGTGCTGGCGCACCGGTACGCGGACGGCAGCGAGCGGCCGGTCAGCTGCGTGTCGCGCACGCTCAACGCGCCCGAGCGAAACTACAGTCAGCTGGATAAAGAGGCACTCGCGATCATGTTCGGTGTGACGAAACACCATCAGTACTTGTTTGGGCGACGGTTTGTGTTACGTACCGATCATCAGCCATTAACACACATTTTTGGGGACAAAGGGGGGATACCCCAGACCGCTGCAAGTCGACTGCAGCGGTGGGCGGCGCGGTTGGCTGCATATGATTTTAGTATAGAGTTTGTGCGATCGGCGGACAACGGTCCGGCCGATACTCTGTCGAGGCTGCCGCTCGCTCGGGAGGCTCGCTCGCTGGACACCGTAGATTATCTTAATTTAGTGGAAGAGTTTTTGCCGGTGGGCTGCAAGGACATAGCTATAGGTACCGAGCGGGATAGTTTGTTAAGCAAAATTAAAGGTTATGTTCAGTTCGGGTGGCCGTCAGCACCGAGGAGCGAGACGGAGAAGCCGTACTTCGATAGAAAATTAGACTTGTCTTTAGATCATGGATGCTTGGTGTACAAATATAGAATCGTCATACCACTCGCGCTTCAAAAACAGATTTTGAAAGAAATTCATGAGGGCCACTTAGGCGTAAATAAAATGAAAACATTATCGCGCAGCTATGTGTACTGGCCGAGTATTGATCGGGATATAGAGGAGACGTGTCGCGTGTGCGCCGCGTGCCGGGCGGTGCGCGACGCTCCGCCGCGCGCGCAGCTCCATCCCTGGGAGTTCCCGCTGCATCCGTGGCAGCGGCTGCACGCGGACTTCGCGGACTGTGCGGGAACCAGGTATTTAATCATTGTGGACGCACACTCGAAATGGATAGAGGCGGTCCCCATGCGGGGCACGACCGCTAGCTCCACGATCGCGGTATTTAGAGATATTTTTTCACGATTTGGCTTACCGTCTCAGCTTGTTACGGACAACGGCCCCCCGTTCTCATCACAGGAATTCCAAGAGTATTGTAAAAAAAATTGTATTAAACATGTGACTTCGGCCCCTTACAGACCACAGGGAAACGGTGCTGCGGAGAACGCGGTTAAAACGGTAAAGCAATCTATTAAGAGAGCTTTATTCGTGGGAGAAAATGTTAACGCAGCGTTAAGTAAATTTTTGTTGCAATATCGCAACTGCCCTCACGCTACCACGGGCGTGTCCCCAGCGGTGGCACTGCAGGGTCGCCGTCTGCGCACCCGTCTGGACGCGCTGCGCCCCGATCGTGCGGCCGCGGTGCGCGCCGCGCAGGAGCGCCAGGTGGCGCATGCGTCGCAGGGGCATAGAGAGTTCTCAGTGGGGGACACGGTACTCGCTCGCGACTATACGGCGGGAGGGGGAAAGTGGGCCGAAGGCAAAGTAGTTAAAAAAACGGGCCCGGTCTCGTATAAAGTGGAATTAGAGAAGGGAGGTGAGTGGCGGAGACACGTAGATCAAATAATTCCTGCGAGTAATAAAAATAGATACTCATTGTCACGCACGAGGCCGCCCTCGGAGACAGAGGAGACGGGGTCGGAGCGCGGGGACTCTGTGGTCGGTGGGGAGGCCGAAGACGCATATGCTGCTGCGGACGAAGGCAGCAGGTCCACGACGCTGGAGTCACCGCCGGCGGGTACACAGCGAGCGGTCGCCGGTCGGTCGACGACGGGGGGGCCGCGAGATGCGGCGGGCTCGGTGTTGTCGCCGGTGTCTGCGTCCCCGCCCCCGCCGACGTCGACCGTGTCGGCTAGAGCGCAGCGGGCACTAGATCGCGCCCGACGTACCTTTTTAAAGTTTGTGGAGTAGTTTGTGATGATGTACTATTGTAGTTGTATTCGTTACGGATAATTTCTATAAGTGTTTATTGTAGTATATAGTTTATAGTTGATAAGGCCCTTTCTTACGAAGGAGAGATGTAACGACCTGTAGGGTATATTCACAATGTTTACGTTATTAACCATGCTGTAGGTAGTCTCACATTGTATGTACTCACACTGCAAACATTAAACCAGTCAGTTGCTAACGCCTGTGTTTCATTGACGTCTCAAGTCTGAGGACTGGGATGAATGACAGAATGGGATTCCAATGACAATGATAATTCTCTTGATTAAATCCCTGAATCCCAGCTGAGGTTCAAATAAAAAACATATATGAAACATATACCTTCCAAGTTATTGAGTCATTCCAATTTTTGACTAATTTATCAGCTCTCAGATCTTTCCATGTTATGAACCTGTGGAAGGGCCTGCCTGTGGTTCTGGACCATGTTATGAATGTGCTCCGTTGTGTTGCTATACCCATAGCTGATACCTGCTCCATAGAAAGGTTCGCATCTAAAAAGTTAAATATATATGAATAAATGTACTTGTTCATGATTATTTTTTTAATATCTGATGGATCTCATACTGTTCTTTAGATACCAAATACATAACATACGGTATGTAACAACACCCCACTTAAATTTCCTCTTAAAAATAAAAATATTTATAAAATAATGACTGTATTACAAGCATTATTTATAACATGAGAAATAAACAAGTTATATCAATTTGTTATTTTTTGTTACTCGAATAATAAATAACACTGGTCACATCCATATAAATGCAAATTAAAATAGCTAATTGCTTATTACTATTCCAAATTTCAAGGTGATGGCATTAAAGTTGCTAAAATAAATATTTAGCTGTGACAGATGAACAAGGGAGTGATCCTGTGAGGCATCCAGATTTTCATAAAACATACTAAAACCTAACAACTGCCTCAATAATACCAAGTTTTTGTTTTAATTTTTCAAACAAGAAAAAACATGTAAATGAGGCATGTTTACTCCTTCACAACTCAAATATAAAAATGTTTCAAACCTGTTTTTAATTACATGTTGTCCAACAATTGGTTTTGGAGGCCATAGAATAACAAAAAGCAAGGGCAATTTGCAATTTAAAAATACTTACTATGAACAGATTTCTGGACCACTCTTACTATGGATTCCCACAGCTCATCTGGATCTATTTCTACAAATCCAGGACTAGGATAATGTAGCACTACCTAAAAAAACATACACACATAAATTTCACATAGTTACTGGCATAAGTATAATTAAGAATTGATATATTAATTTAAACCTCCATTTATATGAAAGGTAAATTAAATATGATATTGTTTATTAGTAATATTTTTAACAATTATAAAATGTTGCAGAGGCTTACTGGGAGTAAGAATAATTATTGATACTTTTAAAATACCTGTTCAACTGCTTTTCCCACAATTTCTACATTAGAATTGTAAATATAAGACCGAATGGTTGTAGTTCCAATATCCAATGTTAAAATATATTTCTCCTCCATTTTATCTGAGAAAAGGTTTTATATGGAAATAAAACCACGCGTAATGGTATTGAAGAAACACTTTTGTTCGAAATTTTTAAAGAAATATACATGCGAACAACTACCTTGCAGCCACCGCAAAATCGAATTGTTTTGACATTGACGTTTGTTGACGCTCGCTCTGTGACTTGTGGTGGTCTTATTTATACTTATATATAACTAGTATTGGCAGAGATAGCTCTCCCTTATCTGTGGTATTGGTCAGGCCTACTATCCTACAGAGAGTGTATGGGCCATACAATCCAACCACGCGGGCCCAATACGGATTGGCGGACCTTCACATGCCTGTTCAAGACATGCAGGTTTCCTCACGATGTTTTCGTTCACCGTTAATCAATCGGATAATGTACTTGAATTGAAAAATAACTCATAGGTACATGGCTGGATTCGAACCCAGAACTCTCAGATTGAACTTATATTAAAAAACGGGCCATTTTTATAGCCAGATTTAGTGATTTATGTCAAGTTCAAGTGACAAGCACAAGTACAGCTCAAGTGACAGGCTCAAGTGTCTAGTGTTTAACTTACATGACCATAAACTCTAGTAAAATTGAAAGGATATGCCATATACGATGACGGTTATTTTCTTTGCCGGAACTGAAATAAAAGGCTGAAATAATTATTTATGGTAACTGTATTTTTATTGATGGCAACTTCGCGCTTGTCTGACAGGACAGATAAGCGCGTTTTGGTTTTATGAGCGCAGAAAATTGTGATGTAAAAAAAGCGAGAAATAAATAATTGTGGGCCATCATGGCGAATCCTAGGAAATTTAGTGAAAAAATTGCCCTCCACAACCAAAAGCAGGCCGAGGAAACGGCTGCTTTTGAACAAATTATGCGCGAAGTTTCCGACGCAACCAATAAGGTATGTCGCCTATTTACTTAGGCAATAGCTTCCTGGCCGTCAAATGTGCTCGCCGACGTAAACAATAATCATTACAATAAGCATATTGCGTCCGAACAGCTAGCCGAACAACTGATTCTTTATAAATTAAATAATAAACCATCTAAGGTGCTGTCTATCAGTTTCCTACGATAGGTCGCAGTATTGTCTTTGTTGTAATGGTTTACAACATTATTTACGCGCTATTCCTCTAAACACTATGTCATACGAATTGTAGAAATGATAGAGATTATTGAATTTTATTTTAGTGTCTCTTTTTAAGTGTCAAAGAAAAGGACTCAAAATCCAATTATAATTTTAAATTTTACTTACCTATAATGGTGTTATAGTGAATTTCAATAATTTCATTTGTTCTTGTACACTTCAATTTTTAAATTTGAATCCATATTTACAATTTGTGAAAAACCATACATATGTATTGAACATAGCACCCTTTTGTGAAGTCAATTAAAAATGGAATTTTTTTTGAATAAATCAAACAAATACTTTGCATATTTTATGTTTAAACTAGTTGCCCTTCAAAAATTAAGCATGATAATCTATTTAATTTTGTGCAAGCTTGATTTAAACAACATTAGCAACTCATTCTAACATTATTAACGATTGATAAGTAGTTTTAGACATGTAATAATATATTATTGTAAGTTTGTCCATAACTTCAATATCAGAATTTGTTGGTGAAAAGGACTGCACACAAAATGTAAATGTAATGGTTGATAAAATATATGTAAGTTCATTCTAGTATTTTATAGTCTTGCCCTATAAGAAAGTATTCAATGTACAAATATTGAAGTGATTCTGAATTTATTTTAATTACTATAAGTTTTAGTTACAGTAGCCACTGAGTGCTATGAAGCTACATTAGATTGTAAACTTATGAAATATGCTAAGCAAGTCATCATTTGAGCCAAACAAATGTCAGGACATGGTTACAGGTAAATTCAAGTAGCAGGAGAGCGAGAGTTAAGGTTCCACCCAAGCCGGTTGAGATCCATGACTCACTCCGGCCCAACCCTCAAGGCCTGGGAACATTCCGCAGCGGCTCTCTGCCAAATGTGGCTGCACCACAGCCTAACGCGGAGCCCGAGAGTGTTCAGGTTCCACTACTTTGGAATCCTTTCTCCAAGTTTTGTTTATTTGTAGAGATCGCTATTTTTAAGTTGATGGTAGTGGTGCAGTTGTAGATGGCTGTTGTCTTGTGAATTACAGTTGCTCAAATGTTTTAATAAGACACATTTGGCAATAAAAGCATGATGTAGACTTACCAATGATATGAAAAACCCTGTATCTCCAAGGATCAGTCATTATGGGCTGCATAAGTCAATTGTTGTATTGAGCTTCCAACATTGATTGCCATGTGGGGCTTTCCTTGAAAAAATTGGCCATAATCATCACTCTTAGCATTGCTGCCCATATGTGGTGATGTGATGATATTCATAATCGACTGCATGATTCAACTGTAGACATCAGCCCCCCTTAAAGATTGCCACATATGACTATATGTGCCATAATCACTATGCTGGCAGGAATTAGTGATCGCAGTAAGATGTTGTTGTTACATCCATGCTGCTGCCCACCTCTGGAATAGTTTTCCCTTAGTCACCTTTTCCAAAGTAAAAAATCTTTTTTATAAATATTACAAGAAAATCTAAGCAAGGTCTCTATTTTATATAGGTCTTTTTTAAAATCTTCAAGAATCCTTGACAGACAAACTTAGTTATCTGGTCAGGAAAATGAACCTTATTTCAAGGTAATAGTAGCTGTAAGTTTCTTTAAATGGTTCGGAACCCCTGGTTTTCTACGAAACCCATGTTAAAACAATTTTTTCAGCGAACTTAATTTTGTACATTACAATCTTAATATTTGCTAAATTTACTGCCATTTAGATAAAAAATAATATCATAACAAAAGCCTCATTACCATGAAAATATTAATGATATAAATGAGGACACTATCATATTATATCTAAAGTTAGCATAAAGTAGTGTGCATTACAAATTGCTTCCATGTATTGGTCACAAACATGGTTTGTAGATTTTATACATTTCATTATGCATCTTTGCAATAATTTAGATTAGATGATTTTCTCAACAAATGTGTAGATTCCTTATAGAGAATATAGGCTACAATCTTAACCTTTAAGCATGCAAGTGTTTTTCCTTTGTAGAGTATACACTATTCCATAAATATTTTTTTAAAAGAGAGATGGTTCTGAATTATTGAGAGAAATTTTTAATTATTGTCATGTTGTATTTTTTCAATTATGATAAAAGGTTTTAACCGACCCACATTCATTGTTCTAAAATTTGAATAATGTGTGAAATTCACAGGTGAGAAATTGGTAAAAATATCGTCAGTCCTTACTGTAAAGGCCTGTAGGGCCAGATGTATTGTTTCTCACTGACCTTATTAAAAATTAAGTACTATATAAAACCACACTAGATTGCTTACACTAAATATTTATTTTTTATAATTTTAAGCCAAACTTTTTATATTATATACAGCAACTCTACAGAATACGAATTACTAATAAGCAGATATTTACCTACGCCTATAAATTACAAAGTGACAGAACCATCATATGAAATTATATTCCAAACACAAAAATATGCTAATTAAGTTATCACCTTGTAAAATTGTAATGTGTTAGTAAAGAATCTCAAATTCTGTATTTAACAAAGAGACTATGTTAATGATAAATAATAATAATAATAAAGTTAGTACAGAAAGCTGTTTGACTGTGTTTACATTAGAACATGTGGTCTAAAAGATTTTTCTGTTAGCTTGTTATCCCTCATATGTTCATTGTGTAAACAGATTTATATTGAGTTTGATATATTTTTATATTTTGTTGTATGAGTAAATTGAAAATGGTTTTGTTGTGTCATCTCAAGAAGCCACTCTTGAGTTTTAGATATAGTGATAAATAATACTGACACCATTTTTATGAAGCATAAAAACTTTAATGTTTTTTAAAACTTGTTTTAAAAAAGTTATGATTTTATAACCTTCATCATTCAAAACTTTAATAATAATTATTTAATGGATGTAATCACTTGTAGAGTACTAAATCACATCAATATAGGGAGAGGATGTTGAAGAACAATGAAATGAAACTTGTTTTGATTGACTTTCTGAATAGTCAATGACCTTGTGAAATTAGTATGGACTTGTGAATTTCTGAAAGTAGTAGAATGAGAGGCTTTTATCTTGGGTTATTTAATTTTGTGAATTATCCTTTGCAGCTTATGCATAACTGCTTCTCATTAAACTGAGTAATCGTAACAAATTCCCTACAAACTTTTTTATGTTAGCTGCAAAAATCATAAAAGTATTCTTAGCAGTTGTTGAATTAATTAAAACAAATACAAAGTGATGATCAAAACAACTTAAAATTTTAAGCTACCTTGAAAACTTGACTATCAATGTTGGTTTCTTGTTTATATGAGTCAACTGTTAATTGTTGTTTTGCAATTTTGAATTATGTGTTATTTTTATATGGTGTTAGATTTGTTGTCTTGACTGGACGAGTAATTCGGCATGTTTTCTTCATGTTCGTCAAATAGACCACGTTGTCATTAGCATAATTGAAATATTATTTTTCCCTTCAGTTGAATGTTTGCCTGTGACGCGTGGTTTGTGTTTTCCCTCCATTAGTATATTGTCCATCACGTTGTGAATGGTTATTATCGTTTCTTAATTATGTAATTTTCCCGTTCACTTATTACATTGCTCCACCTTTGAACTGTAGGTAGTGATGCTAAGATATTCATGAGAACTTACATCTTTTTGTTTTTTCCTCAAGAGAAAATGCTGTGTCGATTTGTTTTCGATACACTGCTGTATTTTTGACAGAATGTGGTGTTAAATGTTATTGCACACGCAATGTTGGATTTTTAAGGCCTTCTTCATCCCGCATACTATTAGAATTTAGTTTTTGTATGCTACTTAAAATTGTATATACAGAGCAACAGTTGTTGTGTGGACATGGCGCTTGTAACAGTGCCGAAATATCAGAATGTCATGAAAAATGAAACGTGGTAAGATCCGATAAAATGTATCTATATAAGTATTTTTTAAAAACGGCCAAATACGAGTCGGACTCGGGCACGAAGGGTTCCGTACCATCCCGTTGGGTACGGAACCCTAAAAATCAGTTTTGTAAATCATAGGTAACGCAATGTGCCGATAGATTTTGTATGATTTTTATTAATTCGCCAGAAGTCAGAAAAAAACATGGGAAAATGTAACGGTATTTTAATTGTCAATTTATTCATATATCCTCATTAAAATTCATTTTGCTGTGCTTTAATGTTGTAGAATCTATCTATAACTAATTTTATAAATGCGAAATTGAGTTTGTCCTTCCTATACGTCGTAAAAAAGGGTTATATTACTTAATTTCTGGAACAGGAATATTTAAAGTGTCAGGGTAGGACATATACTATTTCATCTCGATTTGAAAATTAGTTTCCGTGAGATAAAGTACATGGACACGAACGTTTCTTTAAAAAAAGTGTATTATAAAAATGAAATACCGGTTTCATTGTTTGTAGCCAGAGGAAACGACTTTGGCGACACAGTACGGCATCGCCGGGGGCGGTGGCCGCAGCGGGGGTGCTTCGCCCTCTCGTAGTCCAGGGCAGAGGGGCCGAGCCTCGTCCTCCGTGGGCCCGATGCGAAGACCCGCCGACAGAAAACATGACACGAGTCCATATGGTAGCACTGTATATTTGAGGTAAGGACATCGACATTTCTTTTATCAATCAGAAGTACCTGCAGTACGAACCATATCCAGGGTCAATTACGTTCATATCCTTGAAAAATATGTGTTTATTTCTTAATAATAATTCTTATCAATAAGAAGTTCCCCTGGTTGATTGATTAAATACCAACGCCCAGACCTTGAGATATGACCTTGAAATTGTTTAAACATTGATCCATTTGACGGAACCACTAAGGGATTTCCATGTATTAAAGCGGCGGTAGAGTGAGACATAAAATACAACGTCAACTTAAGATATAGTTTAGATAAGTTTTATGAAGGACAGTGCACCTACCATGATTTTAAGCAGGCGATAACGAGAAGCGAATGCTGTCGGTAATGCTGATCGATCGAGATGTGAACATTGAGATAGTTAACAATAACAAGTAGCGCCTTCGTAAACTCATGGTAGACACACTGGTTTATCAGATGGAAGGGCAACAATTGGAAATGAGCTTTACCGGGATACCCCTCAATGGGAGGTTTCAGTGCCATCACTTAGCATTTTATACAGGATGCTGGTACATCAGACTATCCAGGTGCGCTAAGGGGTGTGTGTGGTAGAGGTCATTCGGCGCAACGTGCCTCCGCGCTCGTCACATTGTTCAAGTGAAACCATTAATACATCCATCATAGATAGTTTATATGAATCAGGATCCAAAGGACAATATTCTAGCTTTTCTAAAATCGTTGAATTGGCATAAAGACAGAGTGAGATAAATAAACATTCTCTGTCACAAAGTATGTGTCAAAATTAAGTGAATGGCGCCATTTGGATTAATACTTTTCAGGGAAAAAGCTATTCTTTAGTACTGCATTAGCTAAGCTACAGGATAACTAACAACAAACAGCAAACTTGATGTTTTCTCTTCTCATGGACAAGAGCAATCCTATGTCTCTGTTTGTCGTCTTTTACGACACGCACGGGAAGTCATGGAAACCGCATGACCACTGCCCGTCCTCCTGGGAGTCAAAGGTTACCGTAGACTTAAAAGCCATGAGTAATCGACACTTTCGTTTCATATATTTATGAATTAAATAGCGCCACCCCTTGACATTTTACGATTGAAAAAGTTGTTTGGTTACTTATAAATTACCTACACGTAATTAGTGTGTAGGGTCAAAGACAAATGCACAGTCTGACATTTAATATTATGTACCGATAAATGTTTTTGCTTACAGATTTTATCCGTCGCATTTTTCTACTTCATTAAAAGTCAGATCTTCCGCATTATATATTTGTCAATATAAAAACAGCGACAGTTTTAGTTGGACAAGAAATATAAGTATAAAATGTTGCAAAGCGTGATATATCAAAGGACATGGGATACTGTTTATCCCGATCTAGCAAGTAGGTTCCGTGGAACAATTTTTGAAGACCACGCGGACGAGGTCTCTGGCAAAACGCTAGTTCAAGTCTGACACCCTAGTCTCGCGCCTATATTCGCTGCCACCAACAGGTACAATTTCAATTATTTTATTGAATTTTTTATATATATATTAGAATTCCTTATCTTAATTTTGCTAATTATTATTGAATGAATATTAACTAGATACTATAGTTACAAAAGTAAAACATTATTTCTAATGGGTTTCCGCGAATTAGACGCCATCTTTAAATTTGCTCGGGGCTAAGGCGACCGTTATTTCCTTGCGATTCACGAAGTGACACCTTCTCCATTTAAATATACAATTTTTGCGTACTCTATAATACAGGCGTGTCAAACGTGGTATTGATGACTCACGAGATATTCAACGCATATATCATAGCTTCTTATTCTGGGAAAACTCATTCATAATTAATATAATTTTATTTATGGCCTGCGAACAGGAAACCATTTACTCGTACGCCGACATTGTACTAGAGGAAAAGGGCAGTTGTATAGATAACTAAATTATTGAACCACAGAAATTAAAAATCAAAATACTTTGGATTGTTAGACTACACGATAACACCTGACTGGGGAGAGAAAGAGTACCCTTCTTTAGGGAATATTTTTATGTTTCCTATATAAAGTTATTATTATTTTTATTCGTATAAGAGGTGTAAAAATAAAAATCTTATCATTTCAACAGATTCGACTGTAGGTTATATTAAAACGTTAATAAGAACTAGAAACTGACTTCAACTGCCCTAAAAATCTACAGCATTCATGTTCACAAATGTTCACCTCCAGAGGTAGAGGTTATTTGGTTTTTGATGATTTTCTTAAAAAGCGCTGAATCAATCGATAACATTTATATCGGACCACCTCTGAAGTATTTATTAAACAAAAAATCATCAAAATCGATTCATTATTGGCGGAGTTTTCGCGTAACATACATAAAAGAAGAAGTTTTTGAAGTCGGTGGAAAATAACTAATGTATGTTTGGTCCAATGGTAAAATATGTACGCTGGCAGCATTGTATATAGTATTGACCTTGATTTCTAACAAAATTATTTTCTAGTACATAATCTGAATATATTTATTTAAATAGACAACATGTCAAAGAGTATATAATAACGCCTCAGTAGACTAGTGGTATAGGTATGACTTAGGACATAATCCGGAGATTCCGGCTTCGATTCCCAACGGGGGATCTATCGGTGCTCTGGTTGCTTGCTACCGGCTACCGTTTTACCTATGTCTGTCGCAAAAACACCAGTGTTAATAGCACTGTAGTTTTCCGGTAATGAAAAATAACGTCTCACCATCTTGAGTCTTCTGGATGAGGGCGCTTCTTTCATAGAACCTTGTCGTCATTTATCACCAGAAGTTTATATTAACTAAGTCGACTTAGCATTAGTTTTGAACAAAGTTTAAACATATACGAGGGGCATACCGAAAAGATCGGTAATCGAGTACTTTCGATTTAATTAGATTAAAAACTCTTTTTGATGAATAAACACTGGTTAGTTGAAAATCGAATACAATTGACAGAATTAAAAAAAAATTTTTTTTTAAAGAACAATATCAGTTTGAAATTGATAGGTCGATAAAAAAATGGAGCTTACAAGAGAAAGTTTCCGTGCCATAATTTTTTACAACTTTCGACGAGGATTATCTCAGGGACAATGTCTCGCTGAGCTTATATCTATATTCAAGAGTGAAGCGCCTAGCCAGACGACAATATATCGCTGGTATTCTGAATTCCGGCGTGGACGTGCTTCTCTTGGCACCGTACCTTCCACAGGCCGGCCAAAAACAGCGGTTACACCAGAAAATGTCGCTGTTGTGCGCCGAATGATACAGGATGACCGACATATTACATATGAGCAGATTCGGGCTACTTTAGGGATAGGTATGACTGCGATACAAACTGTTTTACATGGTGAACTGGGAGTGAGAAAGCTAGTTTCCCGCTGGGTGCCCCATAATTTGTCCGAAGAGCAAAAGGCGGCTCGTGTCAATTGGTGCCGGTCTACTCTGCAACGCTTCAACGGAGGAAAGTCAAAAGCAGTTTATAACATTGTCTCTGGTGATGAATCATGGATCTATTCATATGAGCCAGAAAGAAAGCATCAGTCGGCTGTCTGGGTCTTCGCAGGTGAGATCAAGCCAACAAAAGTTGTCCGCTCTCGCAGCGTATCGAAGAAAATGGTCGCTTCGTTTGTCGCGAAAACAGGACATGTAGTCACAGTTCCCTTAGAGGAACGGAGAACGGTTACCGCTGATTGGTATACAACGGTTTGTTTGCCACAGATGATATCCGAACTCCGTAGAGGTAACCCGAAACGACGCATAATCCTCCATCACGATAATGCGAGCTCTCACACCGCTCAGAAAACAAGCGAGTTTTTGAAGCAGGAAAACGTTGAATTAATGGATCATCCTCCATACAGCCCTGATCTGAGTCCCAATGATTACTTTACATTCCCTAGAATCAAAGATTTATTGCGTGGTCAGCGGTTTCAAGGTCCAGAAGAAGCAGTGGAAGCATACAAATCGACGATTTTGACCATGTCAACTTCGGACTGGAATTGCTGCTATAATAATTGGTTCGAACGAATGCAAAAGTGCATTAACTGCAACGGAGAATACTTCGAAAAGCAATAAAAATAAATTTAGTTATTTCCTGTATGTATTGTTTTATATTCCCGATCATTTCGGTATGCCCCTCGTAGTAATCTAAAACAAATCAGAATTAGCGAATATGCAAGGCATAGCGAGAGGCGCTGGTGCTATAGGGGATGCGCTGATCGAGAGAGCTATACTAATTTAACGTTCCTCCTGCGTTCCTACGGGCTGAGTCTGTCGAGTGCTTCCAGATAATTAGGGAATATTAAAATATTTATCCCTTTGCGTGCGACTTCCAGCATCGTCGCGCCGCGCCTCTGTGTGAACTGACCCTAATGCTAGTTACTCTTTCAGCAGTGGCATTAAGTTGAAAAAAATTAATGGCAAATCACTTCACATTGGCAATTCTATTGTGATTTAATTTCGATTTCCGTGTACGAAACTATTCAATTTGAACCAATTACTGCTAACTATGCTATAATTATCTGACCAGTAACGGCGCTTTGTAATTACGGACAGTTGGCTAGTAAACTACGTAATATGAGTGAATAATTTTATATGATCCAAGTACGAAATGTGTCCCTTTGGGGAACTCTTATAATAGGCTAGGTGACACCAAATCAGATTGGGGTTAAATTGTATTTTAAACCATGAAGGGCATTATAAAACTACTATAAAATTTAAAGTATCTAATACTATTTAACTTTTTTCTGAACTTTTACATCGTAAAAAAGACCGCAAAAATTAAAAAAAAAAACTTACGTGAATTAAATTTTTTATTTTATGTTTTTCTTTTTAATTACATTGTGAAGATTTTTTAGTAAGGGAGTGGTCACATAAAAATGTTATTTTACGAGATAACTCAAATATTATTAAAAGTTTCATACATTATCTACTTCAATGCGCAGACGTGACGTCACTCCTAGGTACCGATGTGTATGTAGCGTTTTTGCACCAAGTGACTAGAATCACATTTCTCGAGGCTGCCCTCTTGCGCATCGTGCTGTAGAAGCAGTCTACATGTGCCTCCGCAAACATCCCCGAAGCGCTGCAGAAGCGAGGCAGCAGAGCCCTAAACGCATTGTTGTATTGAACGCGAAGGGCGGTGTAGTCCCTTTGCGTGTATGAATCTCACAGGCTACTCGTGTAGAAGGTGGTACAATATAGAAATATCGTATTGAACAATGTCATATTGTTTAAAATAAAGCTTACAACTGTGCGTCTACCATGAGTTTACGCAGTCGGTAACGTATATCGAATACTATCGGAAATGCTCCTCAGTCGAGATGCGGGCGACAAGGACAGAGCGATAGTTAACGATACACGTAATCGCCTGCGTAAACTCATGGTAGATGCACTGGTTAAAATCTATATGCGGAAGTTTGTGCGTGTCTACGTTTTGCCCAAACTTGACTCGCCTCTTTAGAATATAATTGTATTTATTTTTAATTTATGTATGCTAATCCATACTAATTTGTTTGTTTGTTTGTCATTTCTTCACGCCGTAAGTCAAGTCAGAATGACTTAAATTTTTGTATAGGGACTTCGGAAAAGAATATAGGCTATTCTTTTATTCCAATCGGACAAGTATGGAACCGTGGAATTAAGTCCAGGCAGGCCGAAGTCGCGGGCAAACACTAGTAGAGACTAATTTGTCGTCGTACTTCTAGGGAAAGTACACCCCTTTATTCTGCTCAATTCCTTAGATATTTTCAATGCCGTCCATCCTATTCTTATAGTCTCGTCATTTCGCAACCGTAAGGTCTATAAATGTACAGCTATTAATAGTATATTTAGTACCTATAATAGCAGGCTGGTAGATTCAAATTACCTCAATTATCGCCGGCAACAACAAAAACCATAGCAATATATTTGATACTGCATCTTTACAACCGCGCCTAATCACTGCGGTAAAGCCGTTTAAAAAAATCTGCATATTTTTAATAACAAATTACCGCAATGTGCAATCAGCTGGTGAAGTTAATGAATGAAACCAGAAAAATGTTCTCATGCTGCTTTGCGTACTCATGCTCTTGTGACTTGAGATAAGTGTAAACACGTTTATGTTCAAAAAAGTTAAAGTTTTAGTCTCGTGCATGTCATTTCCGGCTTTTGTCTGCACATGTCTTCTCGGCGGTCTTTTAAACGACTGTTCAATATCCCTCCGGAGCCATCGGTCTACTTTATGAGCAGTTGCATCCAACTGGATACTTGTTAAACCGTACTGTGACAAGCCAGGCAACTGCGGCAGTCATGGCAGACTCTTATCTTATATAAGTAGCTATCCAGCGTTTGACAAAACAAGTGAAATCAAACACTCTGGGACATTAGTTCAATGATGAGTTCAAATCAAACAAGTCAAGTCAGCCGGGAAACGTCCACTGCTGGAAATAGGCCTCCTTCATGGTACGGAATGGCATGGTATGGTACGGGGGAGGGCCGGGTAGACGTTTCCCGGTACGTGGTCGCCACTCGAGAACCTTTACTCCCCATCGGTTATTGGTTCTTCGAGCGATGTGGCCTGCCCATTGCCACTTCAGCTCACTGACTCGTCGAGCTATGTCGGTGACCTTCGTTCGACATGTTATATGTTCGATTTGTTATATTATTCTGTTATGATAAAATAAGAAGGCGACTTACAGCTTATTTTGCTCTTAGCTACGTATGTTACTCGATCGAATGAAAAATGATAAAATAGTGGTGGTTAAAATTTAAAATTATTCGATAACCGATCAGGTAGATAATTTCTGATTTTTTGCTGACTCATCGTGTTTTACAGTAAATCGACACATGTATTACAAATATCTTATTTGTTGACAGTCCACCACCGGACAGCAACTGGCGGCGGACGAACTCTGACTCCGCGCTGCACCAATCGTGCGGCGAGCAGCAGACGGTCGCGCAGCCGCACTCGCCCCACCATCCCAGACACTCGCACGCGCATCCGCATTTACATCCGCATCAGAACCACCGCAGAGGTCAGATCCATGCACATACACATATTACACACAAATTCCACATTTAGCACAAAAAGTCCATATTTTACACACAAATTCCACATTTTACACACATATTTGCTTATAATACACACCACACATACTTCCACGTGTTACTTTCTTACTAGACAGACTTCAATATAATTAGACGCACGCTTATGTTAACATATCATTTACCATTTTACATTCATGTACTTAGATAAATACTAATCTCTAATTGAAAACTATTGACTCGGGAAAAATGGAATTTAGTAGCACATATAATTGCACAATTCATATACATCCACATTTTCTACCTAACACCCGTGTTTTTCTATTCTTAGCTCCTTTCTTAGCCCCGATTCTGTTCTGATCTACCTAGAGCAGAACAAAATTGAAACCGGAAGGCTAGAATGCCATACAAAATGTACCGATCCTCACATACCTACCGAGCCGAACAAGCAATGAAACGTTCCGGGTCGTTCTAGGTAGATCAGAACAGTACAGTTTTGTGACGTGCGCTATTGACATTCTGCAATGAAATGTTTGTAGAAAACTTTGTTGATTTTATTTTTGTTAAAACTTATTCCATAATGTAATGGCAAATGTCTCGCTGAAGTCGTAAATCGAATAATCAATGGTTCACATGGCGGTGACTTCGTAGCTCATAAAAATTTGATAAACATCCATATTTTATTGCGCATGATTATAACAAATATTTAAATTTAAATATGCATTGGTTGTCAAGAATTTTGTATAAATTCTAGAAAAGTTATACACTAGATTCGTCGCTGATGGATAGTTTTTTATTGTTAGAGAAGGTATTCTTTCAGCTTGTATTTTAGATTGTGCTTGTTTATTAAAGTAATATTAAATTAGATAAATAGTATATGTTATTAATGTATTCCATGATGTGCACACCTAAATGTTAACACCTCAATCAAACTCATGGAGAGCAATAAACGATATGACTATGACTATAATCTATAATTGGCTATTTGTTCCAGCAGCTGACATTCACCTGGATGTTCTGGCGACATTGGGAATGAATCCAAACAATCGACCGAGGTCGTCCTGTGAAATACCGAGGATACCTAACAACAACAAGTAAGTATTCTCATAATTTCTTTATTCATAATTATCATCATCCAGTGGTATGCCAAATTTCCATACTTTTACAACGCTTTTCCATACTTAATGATATAAATTTTTAAGTGAGTTTAATTTTTTGGTCTTCTTTACGTCGCAACAGAGAGTCAGAATGGCTTCATCCGCGTGTAATCCGGAAATCATCCTGGGGAACTACTTGTTTGATCTCCACTCAGAATGCTTCCATACAAAATTTCTTTTGGCAATATCGCATATAGCCTTTTATCCTATATTTTTTTTAAAATCCTAATGCAATGAAAAATCTAAAATTTTTACCATTCGATTAGGTACGTTGATTATTGTCATTTTTTGAAATTCATTTATACAAGTCATACTTACAGCAACTAATTGGTCACCCAGTGGTCGAATATTCGACCATAATTAATTTTAAAATTAAAAAATATTAGCCTTCTGTATTCCTCTGTATAAACTCCTTCGTCCGCGCTTTTTTCGTAAAAAGGGGTATATAGATTCCTGGAATATCCAAGTAATAATGCTATTTTTAATTTTTAATATTATTGTATAAAATACAATTTAACCCCACTCTAATATGTTATCAACTGTCGTATTCTCAGCGTATACGGCGAGAGTGGTGACGGCGGGGGAGGGGGAGGGGGTGTCGGCGGTGGGGGCGGGGGAGGGGGCGGGCTGGTGTGCGGCGAGCTGCAGGTGCCGGGGGGCTCGCTGCCAGACCTCACCTCCGTGCACTTCCCGCCACAGCATTACATGCATCGAACCTCCCCAGACTACCACCAACCAAGATATGTACGTACTAGCAACGACCGACTACAAAACATAATATCCAAATACACTAAAATCGACGCCATAATTTCACGGACTACTTTGACAGTACATCGGACATGAAGCCACAGTTCGCCCAGTTTTGACTTTGACGTTTAGCCATGTCTCATACATTTTGTAGTGAACGAATTCGGAACTAAGTTGCGTCACACTGCAATGTTGATAGTTTAGTTGTTGTAATTTTATTTACTAAGCCTAAATTAAATATAGTAATGAGTAAGTCTATATTTTAAAAAAACACGCTTATGTCAAACTAGTCTTTGAAATTCTGACATCGACTGTACAACATTTGCATACAATGATTGTAAAGGGAATGAGAGCGTGGTTGGAGCGCCGCAAAGTTTTGAATAAAAAAACTACAACTCAATAACGCGTTTATCGTTGCTGTCATCTTCGAAAAAGTTTGGAAATGCTCGTGGAAATGCCCGGCCGTGCTATCTTTATTCGTAAAGTCAAGTAATTATTAATTACTGACATCAAGTATTAAGCAAGGAATAATTGTGTAAATGTTTTATATCAACATGAACTCACCCTTGTGGTACTTTTCGGGGTAGGCGGAGATGCTTACAGATATGTCCACTTTTACAAAATACACGTGCTCAAAATCCGTCAAGACGTGAATGGTGCACGGTGACAATGTTAGCAGCCCATCGCCTTAAAATAATTGCATCATAACTCATTACCCTTGGACACCCACATCAATGGGCTCGTGAAATTAGCAGGTCAGACTATTCAGCATTTGCATATTCATACTGAAATACTACTCAATCATAGCAAGTAAGCAATATAAAAAATTGGAAACATACATATTAAGATGTAGCTGTATATGGTGAGCTTACATTCCACGCTGACAGTCGACTATAATTTACGGGTTTCATGATAATTTTGGACTCTTGGTTGGCGTTACTTAGACCAGATGTCACCCATCCTAGAAATATGTATCTTTTTCCTTTTGTGACCTCTTGCCTTAGTGGCGACAATTTTCGAGAGAACTCTAACTAATCAAAACAATTCAGCTTATTTAGCGCATTGATCATTCAGCGCACAAGCGCTCCTAAAATCAATGTGCTAAATGTTCAAAATGACAAAACAATACGATCAACATTCAATTCGAAAAATGATTAAATTTGCGATCGTGTGGTCATTATTATCTGTTCCATGGTACAGTGTGCAGCTATAAAGCAGGAAGGTCTCGGCATTGAAACGAATTGCGAATTGATTATTTTTGCGTCCACGTTTTGCTCTAATCGTAGATTTCAGTGTCTGTGTTTATATGACGTATGCTTTTCTGTACATATTTGCTTCTACCCATTTCGTTGCAGCTTGCTTTCTTAATGTTTCAGTGTCGATTATGCATGTGTGCATTAGAAAGAGATAACGATAATATCTGTTCTTAGTCTGTCCTCGGCAGTGATTCACTGTGATACGAGTACTGAGGTGTCATTATCCGATATTGCTTCGACGTCACATAGTATCCCTTGATTAGCCAATGCGTAAAGCGATAATGATTTAGATATCACTTAAGCTCAGAGACAACAAATTTTAATCATCATCATCCGGGAAAGTCCGCTGCTGTTACATATCTGCACGTACTCTACTCTCATCATGTTTGATGACATGACAGTTTATGCAAAATCATTTCAAAGGAACATGGCGTTTCAAAATGGCGTACAGCGTCGGCTATTTCATTTATTGTGACGTCATATAGTAAGGCCACTTGTGTTAGATCAACTGAAACAAGAGTATCAGTATCAGTATTAGTCGAGAAATGTGCACTGCTGAATATAAACAAGCCCTATTATCCACGCCACTATGTTTAAATTTTCTTGACTACGCGATTTATATCGCACACCGCTAGATCTGTGGCTAGATTGTGGCAGGGGTTATTGACGTCGAGTGGTCAAATCGAATGCTGATCGATCGATCAGAAGGATGTCACGTCTCTGTAATCGCATTATCATTCTAAATCAAATATTTGTTTCGAATTGTTCTTCACGTCTTTTCTTGACATTTGAGTCTACTGTCACTTTTAAAGAGAAAGTAACACAATCCCCCACTTTCAGAGCCCAGCGTCCCCTGGTGCGGTATCTTCAGGCGCCGGCAGCGTGTCCCCTGCGACAGGGGGCCTGTCCCCTGCCTCGGGGTCCCCCGTCGGCGCCACCGTCCCCCTATCCAACACCATGCACCATCCCCACGAACACTCTAATATGTACGAGGTATGTACCGTCTCGACAGAGTATATTCGTGTTTAGATTGATTTGTATTAGATAGTATTTTTAGCGGTCGTGTAGTGTAGACCGAATGGAAGTCCACTGGCCGCATAGATCACAGTATGCAAATCGCCGTCTACGTTGACCGATAGCGATTTCATAGACCACTCAAACTATCCAACTATTCCTTCCTTTTTTTATCATCCGACAATATATTCGTATAGCCCAAGTATTAAAAAAAACTGAGTCACGTCTGCCTAAGTTTTTTTATTTTATATTTATTCTTCGCTACAATATCCTGATGGAAACTGACGACGTGGCCGATCTGGTCTCGTGTCAAAAAAAGTGTACTCTAAAATGTTAAACAATTTTAAATATTTGCATGCCTCAAATGGAATGTAAGAAACTAATTTTTTTTACTAACATGTTGGTGCATTCTGGCAAATAACTGTTTTAACTTCGTGTATCTCTCCCGTTGTTCTTAAATGCTTATTAAGAAATTTGGTTAGGTGTATTGTTCTTTTGTTCGACATTCCCTGTATAAAACTGTCTGGTCTATGCGACCAGTGGTCTAATATCCGGACTACCAGTACACGACTAACATAATTTCTAATTAGGAAATGTCCAAATTAAATGTTCTAAAAAAACAAATTAGCCCTTGCAGAATCGATCGTGATTTTATTGTGTTATTTTTCCAACCCTCATGCTCTCTTTTTTAAAGCTGTTTATTTCGAGCAACAGTTACTCTTTGAAACATGACGCTCACTTACAATAAAATTTAGCCACCAAAAATTCACTTGAATTTCTTATAACTTTGTAGACTTTTGACAAAAGTTCTGTGGCGTAATTAGTATTTATTTCAATAAAATTCAGCTTTTGTTTAAACAGAACATTTAATTATGAATAGATTTTAGATACTTTACCGCGCAACTGGTGTCATATACAGACTCAATCGCACTTGTGTTTTATATATGTGCTTGAAAGAGATGATTAGAGGTTTATATACGTCATCTATTGTTAGATAACAGTGGCCTATGGGAATTTCAGCTTTTGCCTTTTTTGTGAAAGTAACATTAAAAGTTAAATTAATGTTTGTAAATTGCGTTCATACAATTTTCACAGACAAACTTAGACATAATGACAAGCATTTATGATTGTAATTACAAAAATGGCAGATTATGTTAGAAACAATCTAATTTGACACTGACTGACAGACATAATAAACCCATTTTGGGGTTCGCCATTGTAACTACTCGATTAAATTCGATGGATCTTGGAAAATATTATATGTCAAAAATCTAAAACTAACTTATTTAACGAAATAAAATAACTTATTTAGATTCATTGTGGATGACAAGGTTTCACTGTTTTATATTACAATAGCACTCTCAATGTGATGTCCGCATGTTTGTAGAGACACTAATGTACCTAATAACTAGAGAAATATATATATGTAGTGTGCATATCACATTTAAACAACTGAATAATACAGCCCATAACTGTATTCTTATACACCCCAAGAATGTATGGCGAAGTTCACGTAAAACTGATCATTTTTTTCTTTTTCATGATTGACTCAATATTATTTACAATATTTTACTAAAGTCGACGCCATAATTACACGGACTACTTTGACAGTACATCGGAAACGAATGCTGCCACAGCTCATCCAGTGTGGTTCTGATAATTCCACAATTTTATTTATTAAGCCTTCATTAAATAAAATATTGTCATGGGCACCTCTATTTGAAATTAAACTATTTTGACCATATTTTTCGACACGCACGTATGTCAAACTTGTCCGTGGAATTCTGGCGTCGACTTTAGAATTTGTAATCTATTAAATTTAAACTGCGAACACAAAAAGTTCGACGTTATCTTTTTCTCGCATTTCAAGAAGCTTGTCATAAGAGTGAGACAGTGACAAAAGACAAGCAGAATTCAGAATTGCACAAATTTTACTTGAATCTCGACATACAACCGTAGCTTTTAACATTTGAAACGCCTGCATATGCAGGAATTCGCTGATATAAATCAAAAACTAATTGTATTACATACAAGGACCGGTGCATCCTCTCTGAAATTGGTCGTCCTGATACATAATTGATGAACTTATTGTTCATTTTGGCAAGTGTCAGTGGCACGTTTTGTTGAGTTTAGACCATTTAGAGAAATGTTAAGAGATATGTCACACGCAACGCAACATTTGAGCAACCTTAATCGAAGGAATAGCCAATTATGATTGAATGAATAGGCAACTGTACTTATACGACTGAAACGAACATTTAAGCTATTAAGCTATTGTTTTTATGATGGAATCGATCTACCAACGCTAAATAGATTTTCCACTTCGAACTCTGGGCGCTTTCGCATTAGTAATAGTAGCGTGAAAGTTATTAAACACGTTGTTTACTCTGTGAAACTAAATTATTTTATGATTTAATATACACGTATTTACTAATTGTTTGTTTATTGTACATATAAAAATAATAATTACAAAGACAATTATATCTCAAATTGTACAATTAGAGTTGCCTATCCCTAACGAGAGATTTCTCCCGGCACTCACACTGGAGCTTTCAAAAATAAATATACTGAAAGTAGACCTACATACATGTACATAAACAAAAAAGTATATATTACAGAAAAAGATAATGTATATAGAAAAGAAAAAAACATAACAAAAAAAGAAATATACTATACTTTCATATCGTATAGGTACTAGGTTTGGTTGGCGGTATTTCATTTTCTATGTCCGCCTGGCTCGCTACCACCGCTTATCTAAGACTGCCGCCCAAATGTAGTGTTAGTAGAAGTTTTGTTCCGGTATGAAAGGTGTCAGAGCCAGCCCCTCAGTAGCTTGAGACTGCTAATTGCGCTCGCTTATCCTCTTATCGTCACTTTCCATCAGATGAGATAAAATAAATATTATTTATGTTAATGCGCTGATGAGCTATTTCAACGAAAGGTTTGCCTGATGAATGCGTTGCGTACGGCATCTGACAAGAACGACACTGAGTTATGTATCGCCACTGAACACCGTCTCTAAGTCATATCAACCAAACGCTACTTCTAGGGATTTAACATTTTTGTTGTTGTCGTTTTTATTTTATTTTTTGTGTTTATTTGCTTTCAACAGGAATCATTGTTTTTGTTTATTTCAGAATCACTTATCTGTACCAAACACAAATAATTATCTTCATCATAATAAGGTTCGTTTTCTTTTTTAACCTTCTCTGAAAATTTTCCAGTTCATTCCGATTCTGGCTTGAGTGCTTTAAATGCTACTTTTTGTGGATTCCACTGTTCATTCTTATTGGAAAGCGCAATTTTTTCACTGCCAGTAATTTTGGATTTTAAATTAATCTTTCATTCATCACATGGAATTATTAAATCACGTAATAAATTGGTGCTTCTAACTAATAAACGCATGATATATTTTTTCGAAATTACATTTCTGCTTATCACACCATTATTTAATACCACATTTTTAAGCAATAACAATGCTTTAATTTTCAATTACTGTTTGTTGTTTAACTGCTCAAGTGTTTGGTTATCTACCTTTACTACTAACATGGTTTATTGCTTATTGATAATAATTTTCATACTTTTTATTGATAATTTTTTTCTTAATTACAAAGTATACATATCAGAAATGTCACTCATGCCATATTTAAACTACGGTCGATTCAATCGAATAGATCTTCATTGGTCGCTGTGTCAAGCAGAATAGATTGGACCCCTGCTTATGTTCTTACAAAGTATTTTTTTATTTAATTTTTAAAAAGTTTGTTGGATGAATAAAGTTGCACTTTGTGCGAAAGTGCACTTTGATTATTCAATAGTCCACTGAAAGACCTAGAAATTGATTTATATAAATGAAAGCACCCATTTTCACAGTCAATGCGAATAGTTATTTCATACTAAAGAATATATAATAAATTGTTTTATCACTGGTTTTTTTCAGTCTTTAGCTAAACAAAATGTCGTTAGCTTTTCTAAGATTGTAGATGAATAAACAATATTGCATTGTAATGAGTGACAAATCTATATCTAAACGATTCTCTAATCTGTGACGCATCTTAATATACCCATGAATATATTATCTAACAAATATCATAATTATGAATACTCTTGTTTTTTTTACTATCAATCATTGTTTGATTTCGTTGATAGTAAGTTGTTTAACATATTTATATACTGTTACTGTACATATATATATTGTTTTTCTATAACATTCAGTAGTAAGTTGGAGATTAAATAATGGACCACGCGTTGGATACTTCTTTATATTAAACTAAATCAAGTTAAACTAAATAATTTAAATAATCAACATAATGATTTAACGCTTTGTCCATGTCTATTCAACATATCGAAGGAACTAAATAAACTATCTCATTGGCATGATTTTATTATAAATTAATTGATGGAAAGTAGTATCGTTACTGGCCAGTTTACATTATTCCAGTCCAGGGATCGAATCCAGCGCTGGATTGCAACTGGAAAAATATAAACCAGCACTGGAATGCACTTGATCCAGTGAGCAATTCAGTGCAGTAACTGGATTGGCGGTCTACTTTTGAATCCAGTGCAACTATTCCAGCGCAACTGGAATCATGTAGACGGCCAATCCAGTGTCTTTCCAGTGCTGACATAGCAAGTACAGATTGAACTCATTGACGTTGTAGTTTTGATGACTTGACAGCTTTTAAATGACTGGAATCATGTAGACGATGTCGCCAGTCCGGTCTATTCCAGTCCAGCGCTACTGGGTTACTGGACTGGAATAATGTAAAAGTGACCATAAGACTATGATCACTCGTCTGATACTTTACAACCAAACTTTCGACCAAATAAGAAAATATTGGTGGGAACCTATTAGCTAGTACGGGGAGTCCCCACACGATACAGTAAGAGCACAGACCGTCCACCCACGATACGGAGAATGTTTATTATTATCATAATCATTTTAACCGCCTCCGTGACCTAATGGCTATACGCGTTGAACAAACAATGCGGTCCCGGGTTCGATTGCCAGAGGGGGTACCACGAGGGTACATTTCGGTACTCTGGTTGGTGCTAGGGTAATAAAGGGTAAAAAACTACCTAACTTTCTTACCTAAAGGTTGAACTACTGACAGTCGGACGACTTAGGGTTGAACTACACCTAACAGCACCGAATCGCAATTTCCTATGCTTCTATCCTTTTCGTCGATTCGTCGTTCTGAATGATAGAAAAGGATAGAAGCATAGAAAGGTGCGATTCGCTGCTGCTAGGTGTAGTTCAACCCTAAGTCTGCCGCCAAACAGTGTTAATAGCACTGTTGTGTTCCGGTGTGAGAGGTAGTAGAGCTAGCGCCTCAGTAGCTTGATGCATTCTAGGTGCGCACGCTATCATCCAACGGCCTTATTAGGTGAGATAAAGGCCAAGTTCCAAGCCGTCATGCATTAAAAATGATTTGTATCGTGGTTAGGTGATGTGTGCAGTTAAATCATTACTACCTATGGTACATTTTAAACAATTACTGATCTGTTTGGTTGGAAAGTATGGTTGTTTATATTTAATATAACTCAAAAATTCACTAATATCTTACATTGGTCGACAATCGGCTTGACTTTGGTTCGCCAATCATTGCAGCTTATAAATATTTTTGATTATTTTTGAGACTTCTTCAAATTTCGCGGATGTTTGCTACACATGTTTCTTTTTAAAGAAAAAGATAATACACTTTTATCTGATTTATTTTGTACTGGCTGAAAGAAGTTTGAGGGGGTCTAATTCTATAATATAATTGCATGTTAATGCTAGCTTTGAATTTGTAAACAGTGTTACAAATACTTACTTACTGTGTGCCAAAATGTGATTGAAAATAATTATTTTCAACATGCTGGGACTTATACACTAGAGTCGTTTGCGCAATAAAGAGTTAGTTTTATGTATTATAGTTTTAGTTTTATAACTTAGACTCAGATCAGTGATCCATACCAATACTATAAAATGTGGAAGTGAGTATATTTGTTTGCTTGTCCTTCTGTTACGTTATAGGGCTGGAAAAGGACATAGGCTACTTTTATCCGTATTAAACAAGTCGTTCCCATGGGATAATTATAAAGTCCTTGCGGACGAAGTCGCAGGCAAAAACTAGTATATAGTAAAACAAGCCCGACAGCCTGTGTAACAATTGTGTTTGCCGATTGGTTTTTATGGTTTATACAAAAAGTGGCTACTATCATTAGCCTGAATTAAATCTTAAAATATGCACAATTCAATAATGTAAACCTGGAAAAGCTGTATTGTAAAGATAACATTCGTTTATCAGTTATAATCATATATGAGTTGTGAATTTGTAACACTGTTCTCACACATATGTATTCCTATCACTCGACACGTGTGAAATGTGTCTGATTGAAACCTGTATGTGTACAGTTTGTCATCATCAACGTTTGTCTGATTACAGAACATGTCGCCACTGGACCACAGTTGGATGGCGGCGTCCAACTACCAGTCTCACTGTAGTCCGCCCTCACAATATTCACCCACCTCTAATATAAATATACCTTCGCCCACAGTGAGTACCTATATACGACTGTTATATATGTTGAGTGTGACGTCGTAAGTAAATACTGACAATTATGCATTATCAGAGACCTCTCTCAGTTGAGTAGTCAAAGGTGTCAATAGATGGCGTGGAAGAGGTACAAATTAGTCTGTCTGTCTGTAGATTTATTTGTTGATACGTAATTACCAAAAAAAATGGAAGACGAAATTATAGTGTCGCGAAATAAATATCATTAATTTACAACTTTATAGTTAGCTACAATAGGAGTCATGCAGCTAATGGTTCATAGATGGCGCTTTGAACAATAATCGAAAAAAGTGTTTGAAAATTGTGATCCACTGTGAAGTTGTATGTTAACGATACTCATTTCGCGACATCAGCATCTGATCTCCTATTTTTAGATAGTTACTACACAAATCCAGGTATTATATTTTAAAAGATTATGGCTACAGAAATTTAGTATGAAACTTTGATGGAGGTGGATCGCCTTAATGGCTTTGCATCAAGGAATGTAGCATATAAACTCCTTGCTTTCAATTCATACGAAAAAAATAGTATATTATGCAACTAAATGAAGGATGGATTTAAAGAGGGGGCCAATGATCAGTCACGAGCAAGGGAAGGATTCTGACGACTTAATCACGACCGCAGGGGGTGATTCAAGTGTTAGACTCCTGAGCGATGCGAGTGATTCATAGCCCTCGCTATAAATCCGTTTTATTCAAGAGTTGCATACTATACTTTATACCATGACTACAAGAAAAAGATAGGTTTGAGCGAAAATTAATTTTGCTACGACTTTACCGTATATCTATGGATGAAAAAATATTTTATTTTTTAAAGCGCCTCGTTATCAATATTTCGCGAGTTTCAAACACACACTGTACATTAATGAACTTGAATCAAAATTCATTTTTATATGAAATGAAATAATAATTCATTTGCAGAAGTATTGGTTTGTAATTTGATCGAATTACATATGTTGGTATCCTTAATATTTCGCCATCATGTGCAATGCAGAAATACACATTATTATACACGATTATTATCGTTCAAAACGCAACGTTGTCTTCGTGTCTCCACCTTACATTAGCTATTGTAACTGACATCAAAATTGTACGATAATGATATCGTATTCATTTCACGCTATTTTAATGAGAGCCAACGTCCTATTTTTGTGTAATTACTTATCAAATCTAGCTAATATATTTTAAAAGCATATGGTAAAAGAATGGTATCTGATCTAATCAAATTCCTGTTAACGGTCATCTGTATTTGTATAATAAAGGTTATGCGATGTAACATTCCAGATGGTCCACAGTCCAGGCAGTCCCGTGGAATCGCCACAAACACAGACAGACTATAGCAACCTCCATCAACTGTTACAACCGTTCGAGCAAATCACTATGGTGAGCCCCATGATAATTTATTAGTGTTCAACCTTTTAAAGGTGAAATCGATCCTTGATACTGGACAACTTTTGTTATGAGACCATGTCTGAAATCGAAAATTTTAACTTAGTTATCCATTGCGAAACTTTTTAGCGAGCAATACAATACGATAAAAGTTGTTTAGTGTCATTGAATGAGGGATTCATACTTTAGGATCTAAAATTAGCGAGTGTGCCGTCTGATAATGCTGGAAATAAATGAGTTCAATATTATTGGATTATTTGATATCCTAAGGCCCGAGTTCTTTACGATTATTGAGGTTGCAACATAAAAACCGATTGTACATGGAGAGCATTCATTTTATGTAATATTTTGTTGTTGTTTTACTTTCTAAACTTGATGTATGAAATACATGAAGTAGAAGTTTCTTACCGCCTAAGTAGCATCTGAGTCTTGTTTTTTTTTTTAAATATTCCATTTTGATATCTTAAGTTAAATAAAGCCTTAAAAGCCTACCTACTATATATTGTCAAGTGAATGCACCGAATTATATATTATACATATACAGCAACAGGGTTTTAATCTTGCTTGCAATTTTTTAATTCCAAATGAAAGACAGGGCCTTAGGAGTATATGTGTTGGAGCCGGACGACAGGAAGAAGATATTGACACTTAGCGTCGTCCCAGACCTACCGATTCTGTTCTGATCTACCTAGGCAATATAGACGAATAAATTCTTCTCACACCGTCATATTTGGGGAATACGGTAGATACACCAAGTAATAGTGATGTGAAGTGCTAAGCATATCTATTGAGCACAATAGACAAATAGGGAATAGCAGTGAGTCATGTTTTATGAATGCCCATTCTATATAAATAGTATAAACATTCCTTAGTTCGGTTCAAAGCTTAAGAACAATCTGTACCTCTAATGTAATATTTTAACCGAAACTTTCGCGTTTGCGTTTTGACAGATTTGTATGAAGAATCACAGTTTCTTAAACGTGCCGCCAGAGGCGCTGCACAATTCTTCATACAAATCTGACGTAATCGCAAACGCGATAGTATCGGTTAAAAACTTACACTAGAGGTAATGATCGCAATGTTTGTCAATCAAGACATAATCATGTCAACTTGCTGGTGAAACTAGATTATGGCCTAAATGTACGAGTTTCGTTAAATAACAATAGGGCCATTAAATTCATTTGCAAAATTCATGGGGATAACTTTTGCTGAGCCACCTCTATTAAATAATCTGATAAATAACAACTCGTTTAAAGATACTGTTTTATGTGTCAATTTTGTGGACTAAGTCATCATATCCTTCGTAAATTAAATCATTTAGAAACTTTTGAAATCATGCGAGATATGAGTATGTTCGGTAACCTAAAGACAATTATAAAGAGTCATCGTTCTGAATTTTGGTATTTACTTGAATAATCATCATTCAATTCAGAAGATAACCCTTTAGCTTTAAACGCACCTTTAATTCGTTGTCTTATTTTAGACAAATAAAAGTTTGAGCCATTCGAATCATTCATATATTTTTAATCGCCTTATCACCTCTTATTAAATTTCAAGTGTTTTTTAAACATTTTCCTCATGAGATTACTTATTTTGTCGACTGTGATAATTGTATCCTGTTACCGATCATATCCTATCAGATTACCAGATCATTAAAACTATAGCCCACAGCAGATTCAAATACCTACATGAAGTATTCATAAAAATGTTTCCAATATTTATGTGCGTCATTGGAGTAGCAAGGAGTTGTAAGTAAAAAACACACTATCACAACATTGATCTTAACTGTTTACATAACTTATATTGCTTTATAAGAGGCTTTCGAAAAGATAAATTATTTATATCAATTGATATCATCTATGTTTATACAATATTGACGTCATGTAATGCGGAGAAGAATTCCTGGCAGTGGATTTCGACATAAAAATAAATAGACGCACCACTATCACAAGTATGCCTATTTCACAAAAAAAAATTATAACTTTAATGTTGGCAGTGAAATGTTTACCCAAATGCCATGTCGGTTTATTTTATGCACATGAACGATCTCGGAATAGATCAAATGTCAAAGTTTTATATAAAAATCCATAACCTGCGTAAAAAAACAATGGCTTTACTTGAGATAACCCCTCAATGTAATATTATTTATTTAATGAACCGTCCGAATCTTTGGAGTAAAATGTATTTCTACGAACCTTAGTGTGTTATCTCATGGTGTACTATTAAATAAGATTTATTACTACGGGTTTTAGATATACTTGGGAAGCACTTAAACTGGCGTATCTATAATATTTGGTCAAATCTAAGACACTAAACAAATATATCTTATTGACTATAAGTATATATTGGCGCAGCTTTATCTAAATCAGATTTGTGATTGAGTAAGTTATCATTTCGACACGCCTCAGCCCCGCAAATAAAATCTCTTTCGACGGAACACTCGCAGTATCATTATGATACAAGTAGATAATTCTCTGAGCAAATAATAATATTTGTCGATCTCTATATGAAGTGTAGACAGCGGCACTCAGCAACTAAAGGGTTATTGAGTACATACTTCACTTAATAATGTTGCACTATTAACACTTTCGACGCTTGCGCGTGTATTTATAAGGACTACTTGTATTGATTATCTACGTCACTAAAAAGTTTGTTATTTTACGGGGAAAATTGTTCAAGGTGGTGTGTTTTAATTTACACAAAAATATGTATGTTTCCACATTAAATACAGTTCTATATTAATCAAGCAAAAATAAAATAGGTCCAAAAGGATACAAGAAACATTTGCAACATAATTTCCGTACATGTTCGTTATTTTACGTTAACAACTTTCATCCCCCCTGTTGACCCTTTAAAAGATGAATTCATAAAATCTCAAAATCATTTTTTTTTTCTTACCGAAAAGCCAAATACAAATTTACACGGACACATATTTTTAAATGACTAACTTTCATACAAACTTAAAAAAAATGAGACCGTGCATTACAAAGGAAACCTACTGTCAAAATTTCATGCAATTGTCTTTAAGAGGGTATGCTGGTGTCAAAGCGCCCATACAAACGTAGTCCAGTCATATTTTGAGTATTAAGCTATGAAAATCTATGAAATTTTCAAGACACAATCTAGAAACAAATATTTGTGTCGGTGGTGAGTCAGATTTTCGTATAAATATATACTTACAGAATTACACGGCGTCAAAGAATTGTATTTTACTGTAATAAAAAGCCCCAACTTTGAACCTGATTTACAAGAGTATGAATCAATTTAGAACAATTTGGAAAAACCACCGACATCTGAAATTTCATTAGTATACTGTATTAAAAAAATGGTTACATAATATACGGTATCCTTAAAATGATCCCTGGACTACGAAACATCCAAATAACGGGTGGATAACATCGCGTAATGTATGCTGTCTCACCGTACGCGCTCGGGTAGGATAGGGCTCGGATAGGGACAGCTACAAAACAATCCAAATTTGAACGCGGCCACGTGGTCTAACCAACATAGCCTCTTAACGGTATCGACTTGGTGATGATGAACCACCTAGGACATGTTCTTTTATACATATAGATTTATTATTTCTTACCTGTATTTCTTCAGTGGATATACATACCTATAAATACATGCTTAATTTTAACATCTGAATATCGTACATTGGACATACGAGTAGTTCATTAATTTATATTTTATATTACATACATCATCTAAATTCTGTGCAGACAGTCAAATATCCTGATCTATGGTGTATTGTATCCATATGTAACTTTTTCTCCTCATCAATTTTACTACAAGCGCTGAAAGTGTTAACTCAACACAAAGTTATAACAATTTCACTTTAGTATTATCAAAACTACCTACCTACGGACTAAATCAAAGAGTCAGTTGTACATTAGTGACCAGGGCTGGAGATTTATTCCCTCGTTATATCGCTCATAAAACTATATTTCTAGACGAGCTAGATTCATAATTAAGAGTAACCAGAAAAGCTGGAAATAGATGTATACTGTAATTAAAATATTAGTATTCTGTCCTGTTTCTTCACTTAATGTTTTTTTTGCTGCTTTCCATGTAGTTCAAATTTTAAAAATTATGTATAATCTCCAGTCTTGTTCACAAAGCTATTTGCCGAGAAACAATGTTTACATACTATCAAATGTACTCATAGGTTTAAATCTACAAAAGTTAAATTTGCTATGTCAACTATAATGAATATTATCATGGAGGAGTCATAATACGAGATAGTAGCGACATCTAGCGTTTAGGTTTTATAGCGGATTACGTTTTTTGTGTGTGGTTGTTTATCCACAAGTGACTTAATTTGGACGAAGGTCTTTTGAAAGTATTTGTCAAGTTTGCACGTATATCGTGTAAAAATTAAAATTTCACGACACCAAAACAATATTTAAAGTTCATAAATCGGAAACTTTCAGTGAGTTCCAAATACCACTGTTTAGTTGTGGAAGTAGAAAAATCCAAAGTTGTAATCAATTTTTTAAATATTAAACTATTTCAGAATCAACGTCCTTGACCAGTTTATTCATATACCAATATACCAATATAATACTATAGTTTTCTATAACACACACTAAGTTCATTTGATTGCTTAAACATATATATATCCGTAATGACCTCGTACGTTGACGGCATGTAAGCATTGCAACGGAGTAGCTGTGCTAGTGTTGGGAGTGTAACGTTGGTGGATGTTGGCCAAGGACTGGGCGCAGCTGGTGCAGAGCCTCGTCGACTCAGGCTGGACTGCGACCGTGCAAGTCGCGGAAAATGTACGACAACACACGTACAACACTATATAATACATTATATACATATTATATATACACACCATATGTGTTGTATGATGTAACAAGTCTACAATAGCAGGGAGCTCTGATGTTATACAGTATCGCTCGCTCTTGGTGATGCTTGTCATAAGAGTGAGCGAGAACAATATCGATTAATGCGTCATAGTACTTTTCCAATTACGAATGTAGGAGTGGCGGTGACAGAACTCTCGAGTTGCCAGTAGACTTTTATTAAAAGCGATTGTTACAAAATCGTATATTCAATATCGAATCATGATATCAAAATTTTGAACTAAATTAAATTTTTGGAGTTTGACATTTTGTACTAACTTTAACGAATGTTTATGTCAATCAGCTACAACTGTTACATTGTTTTGTGTACATACAAAATGGATCATGGTTTTCTGAATATTTAATAAATAAATAATTTAAAAAATTGACTCTCCACGCTAACTAACATGCGTACAGCCAGGGAGTGGAACGCGCTGCCGGCGTCTGTATTCCCTGAAAACTATAACTTGGATGTCTTCAAGTCGAGGGTGAACAGGCACCTTCTAGACCAACGCGCACCATCGTAGGCCACATCGTCGCTTACCATCAGATGAGATCGTGGCCAAGCGTTGATCTATACTCTGTAAAAAAAAAACTAGTTGGACAATAATTGAATAATGTTTTGTGTAAAGTTAGGTGTGATTTAGTTTAAAAAAGGTTTTCAGAAAAAGAGTTCTTATATTAAATTTGTTTTGAATAAGTTTAATGGGAATTATTAAATCATACAACACATATGTTTTAAACGTAGTCGTTATTTTACACAAATTACTTTCTATTTCATATCATACTTTAAAAATAGTTATTTCATTATCATTATTTTTAAATAACCGTTATATTTGGCATGCGTCGCAATATTTTATACCTCGCCTTTCATATTTAGGTATACTTTGGAGCTATTTAAAATGGCGTCGGAACCGAATCTCGTATAAATCTTAAAAAAACTGAAGTTTATAGGTTTTTTTAAGTTAAGGTAGAAGAATTTTTAGGTTCCGACACTTTTTAAAATACCCTGATACCTCAATTACAATAATTAAATATTATTTATATTTAAATAAAAAAGTCAACTTGGTACTTCATAACTTTTAATAGACTAGACTAGCACTGAACATGGTTGCCACCGCATGCTATAGACCTAGGGTTTGTCTCACGTAGGTAGATAGAAAGGAGATCTGATAGCATGCATCGTAGACTAAAGTTACGTCTGAGCGTTTTCTTAATTTAGCTTTAGACAAGCTTTATATATCAAATGCAACTTTGGTCCGATTTGATTTTTATGTTCATGAAAAAGTGTATTGTTCCTGTTATTTGTAAGTTTTTTCAGAAAGCCTCTAAAGAGATGGTTATTACGATGATATTTTTGAAGTGTATTATATATTTGACCCATGAGGAGATGCCAGCGTGTATTATTTTTTGAAGCCATCTTAATAAATAAATCATAAAATATTTATTCAAAATAACTTTTACGTTAATCTACTAACTTTCGAAAATGCGGATTTTGTTTTATTCGTTCCAAAGAGTAATAAAAAATTATCAACCTATTTGTGTTAAAAACACCGTCAGCTCCTCTTTGTTGAAAATACATACGAAAATTGATGTCTTCGTCAATCTGAATCCCAACAATTGGTCAGCATATAACTAATTCTTTAGAGGCCTTTGCTTATATTTTATGAAATAGCGCTTTTCTTATTACCTTTTTTTTCGGAAAGAAAAAGATTGTTATATTTTTAGTCTTAGTCGTGTCATGTATTCTTCCAGGGTTTGCTGCATTTTCTCGGTGTTAATTTATCGCTTGCTTTGTCTAATTAAGAGGGACCGTGAATTGTATGTACATCACGCTTGCAACTGTCATTAAAATGATATTACCGGTCAAAAATTCATCGTTTAAAACATCACTATTTTGTATTAATCCCAGACCAATCAACCACAAATTCTCAAACTATCCGAACCGTACCGGTTCCCAGAATATCCTAAAACAAAATGACCGCTTTTAAATTATCCGAACACCAAACCACATATTCTCAAAAGGTCCACTTTCTAGAATCCTTGTTACGCAATAAAAGACTGAAATCACGCGGTTGTGATACATATGGCACGCGGTCCCTCCTCACCTGTGTACCACGTCGTTGATCGTTTGTGTCTGGTGTTCCAGCTGGACCCGCCGGTCTCGTCGTACAACACCTCCTACATGAACCACAACTCGCCGCACTCGCCGCAGACGACGAGTACGCAGCACACGTACCCACAGGTAATGAATGACTGACGAACCGGAAGGGGCGATCGAAGGGCGAACCAAAGCTAGGTTACAACATTACCACGTTTTTATTCGCAGTTCGTGCGAGCTTTACCGGGGTTCGAGACATAAACCCGCGGTAAAGCTAGCATGTCACATTCTTAACTCATGTTTTATGCATGATGGGTTTGCACTTGGCCTTTATCTAAACTAATGGTAATTGAAGGCGCTGGTTTGCTACCTTTCATACCGGAACACAACAGTGCTTTTGACACTGCTGTTTGGCGGCAGACCTAAGTAACATCGTGGCAGCTAGCCGGGCGGCATATAAAATGCCCTACCCCCAACCAAACCGAGTACCTACAGGTCCCCCAACTTTTTTTGTTATTACAAAATTGACAGTCCTACATTTAGCCATTAGGCTACGGAAAGGTTGAACATACTCGTACTTGTATTCATTCTCTTTAACTTCCTTGTAACTGTCGTATCGTTTTGAAATTTGCGATTGTATGTAATTCGGATGACAATACAATAATTTGGCACCATCACACCACACTCTGTAGGAGGGTAGGCCTGAGCCCCTACAGTGGGGACGTATATAGGCTGTTGATGTAAGGAGGTGGATAGATGAACTCTACAATGTAGTGACTCATTATGTTTGTTTTGACTTGTAGTATCTTTTAGTGTATTATTGACGCGATAGATAGCGTGTTTAGTTTTTTTGAACTATAATGTATTTATTTGTTGTTAATCAGTCGCCTCACGGAGCGAACGGCACGAGCATGGGCAGCTCGCTGGACCGCGGTCGAGGCGCGCGCGACCCGGTGCCGGGCGGCGGGGGTTACTCCGCCCTGCAGCCCCTGGCCTCGCCCTCAGCACCCCCCACACCCGCTACGCCAGCAAGCATACCTGACATCATACTCACAGGTCACACATACACACTAATATTACAAATGCGAGAGTTTTTTTGTCCTTCCTTCCCGTCATAACGAAAGCACAGAATTAATATAGTACTACGTACAGAACGGACGCTAACCGCCTCCCGCTGGTATGCGATACCTCACCTCCCCCGCAACAGATCATCAATCATATCAACTAGCTGCTTTGGACTCGGTGGAGCGTCGAGCTATGAGACTGATAGGCAACGATACGCTACTTAAGGCAAAGTTCCAAAGTCTCGAACATAGGCGTCAGGTTGCCTGCCTTTCGGTATTTTATAGGATACATTTTGGAGAGTGTGCGCAGGAGCTATTTTTGTTGATTCCACCTTCGCCATTCAAGTACCGGTCAAACAGAAGAACAGCAGACCTTCACCCGTACACTGTAGATATTCCTACAGCTCGCACCAAGCGTTTCGCTTCCACATTTATCGTGCGTACAGCAAAAATATGGAATACACTACCGGTTTCCGTGTTCCCCGAAAATTACAACTTGGGAATCTTCAAAAGAAGAGTAAATAGGCACCTTCTAGACCAACACGTAACATCGTCGACCTCATCGTTACTTACCATCAGGTGAGATTGAAGTCAAGTGTTGGTCTATCTTCAATAAATAAATAAAAAAAGAGAGCCAAATTTTATGATGACGCAACCTGTTATTCAAAAATAAGGACGTAACTGCGTTTGTATGGAGACTCGAGCTTGCTTGCGGACTATTAAATCCGTCCTATCGAGAGAAAAAAACTTAATAAAGTATTGCATGTTTCAGATTACTCGGGTGAACTCGACGCGGGCATATTCGGTGGCGAGGAGGCGCAACTCCGCGCCGGCCTCGACCTAGACGACCTCACTTTGCTAGAGGAGCCGAGCGCTCTGCTCCCGGACTCCTCGGTGGAGCACGAGTTCCGACTGGACCGCTTGTAGTACCGCGCCCGCGCCCCCCGCGACCAAGACGCCCCCGCCGCCCCAGACGAACCATGTGACGCCTGGGCGGACCTCGCGGACTTCATGTTGGCGAGTGTGTGAGCTCCCTTCATATCTCCTAACGTAGGGAATTTGCATTGATACTTTAGTTTCCTTTAGCGATGAAGGAGAGAATGAAATTTATACACTGCTAACTTATGTCCGCGACTTCGAAACTACTTTTTTAGATAGCCTATCATCATCATATATCACTTTCTATTTGTCGCCAGCATTTACACATACCGTTGAATTTGATTATTGAGGGAGTTTTTAAATGATTCTAATTGGAATTCATTTTGTGGATATGTTTGAATATTCAGCCATATTATCGCAAATACATTCGAGTCCATATTATGCCAGTAAACTGTACTTTTCAACCGACTTCAAAAAGGAGGAGGTTCCCAATTCGACTTTATGTTATTTTTGTATGTATGTTACGCGATAACTCTGCCAATTGTGAATCGATTTTGATAATTATTTTTTGTTTGGTAGAGCTTACTTTAGAGGTGGTTCTCAAATTTTATCGAAATTTATTGAGCGCTTTTTGAGATAATCGACAAAAAAAATTGATAATTCTACCTCATTTTAGGGGATGAATTTTGAAGACTTTTAGGGCAGTTGAGTCGGTTTCTAGTTCTTTTTGAACGCGTTTTTTTGGCATCAATTTCTGAGAATCACAGATATTTAACCTTAAAATTGGAAAATACGTTTTCGTACAACCAGTGACAATGAAAATCTCTTTGCACAAGTTAGATACATACATACCGGTCGAAATCACAACCCTGTTTTATGCTTGTGTTTCGCCGTAGTCGGGTAAAAACAAGAAATGCTTGTACATCCTTTACTTCATCGCTAAACCTTTAAATGTTCGCAACTTTTCTAATCTATTAAAATATCGTTTGAAGTATTGTAAGTGCAAGTTCCGTATGTCGGGTGTGCCGCGACGCGAGATGCGTGACTCCCTTAACTTCATGACAATTTCTATCGTTTCAAGTCTGAGTTAGTGAACGTAGTTGTCTGTAGAATTAAGGTAAGGTCAGGGGGGTGGGCGAAGGGCTACGGGGACAGGGGTGGGCGCGACGAAACATTCCCAGCAGTGGGCGCGTTGCGTGGGACCGTCTCAGACTGTTGTGTTGTCGAGTGAAAGTGTTCATTGTGGTTTTAAAAATTTTACTCATGTTTCTAATACGGAGGGTATGTTACAGATGTTAGATTTTTTAAATGGTAATCGATCAATTTATCGAAGATTGTACAGCATGAAGTGATTATTTTTTAAATAAGTATTGTGAATATTTACTCGAATATCATTAGGGAATTTAATTCGGATTTAAATGGAGACATTTCTTTATTGCTCTACTTAATTAATGATTTATTGCGCTTATCGGCGGGGAAGTCCCGAAATTGCTCGTTTAAAAACCTTCCTGGGCAAAATTGTGTCAAAACAGTCTAAAATTTGCATTACATACAGACTTGGACTAAAACGGTGTTTTGCCGCTGATAAGTGTAACAACTCCCTTACGCGGGACCTGAACGGTCGTTTCTTTGTAATATAAAACTTTAAAGTGTTCAATCTTATTGAAAATTGCATTTAGATCGCTAATGTTGCATGCTAGTACATTACATCGGATCGTATTTGCGATACGCTTTTAAATTTGTTCTATGCACATACGATTATATAATTCTCTTGACATTTTGACATTCAGCGATTGCTCAAGCGTTGACGGAGTAACATATTATAAGCACAAACAAAAGCTACAAAAATTGACAACTGGAAATGACATTTTGAAAACACTTCCAGGTTTTTAGGGTTCCGAACGTCCAATGAAAAAACGGAACCTTTATAATCTCACTGATGTCGGTCGATGAAATCAGGTTTGGTTCAAAGAAATTAAATTTAAAAGCGAACGTATAGTTTAGAAAGAAAACCCATAGTTCAAATCGCAGCAATTTTATAAATTGTCATTTCTTACGATGTACCTTTCAAAAACGCTCAACATCAACACTGACTTATCTCTAAATAAATAAAATAAAATACCTGACAAATTAATAATTATAATATGAATGGGCTTCATTCTAGGTAGTATTATCTAGACCTGCTATTACCACTGATGTATTGCGGCTGACTGGTCTAATGGTGGTGGCAAGCCAGGTACACACAGAAAATACCCTACCATCGACCAAACCGTAAAAACCGTAAACGAAAAAACGTGGGAGTATCCCTGTTTAGTAAATGATTTAAAATTGTGTCTATGGTCAATTTTTTAGATTTGGGTATTGTTTTGTGTTACAAGGTAATGAATACCATAGGAAACCTTAAGAAATCAAATCGAAACTGCTCTATTTCATATTTCAAAGGAAAAGGTTGGCATGAAAATTTATAATCATACTTCTGTATAATGTTCTTCTTGGAGTTTGTGCGCTACAATTGGTTTAAAATAACGTGTTGTCGAAAAATTTGCGTACGTATTGGTTTGTGTATTTCATAGTGGAGAGAGGCTTTGATACATTTATTTACGATTAGAAATATACATTTTCTTTACTGGGTAAATTCCAGTTGAAACACCAGTTAAACATTTATGGATGCGCATGTAAAACTGTTAGAAGACCAAAAAGCCTTCGCAGTTGGTTCGTGCACATAAAAAATAGTTTTCTTTCCAACCTTTTTATCTAGAGGTATTCTGTGGTTAAAACAATATTCATAATCAAAACAGATTGAGTATCTCTATGTTCTCTCTTCTCACACGATCTTTCCAGTAAGAACTTGTTGGTGTGATACATTGTACCCCAATTCCTCGTATATGTGTAATGTTTGTAAAGTAAAGTTTCTTGATCGTTGTAAATAATAGACAAGATTTTATCGAAGTTTTTTAAATAAGCTTTTGTCGCAAACATATCTCTACTTGAGTGCGTGGATGGTCGTTGATGTGTGAAAGTCAATTTTTCCACAATCGGTTGTCACGTGATATTTCGCTGGGCTTTTTCGAGTACTGTCATTTCATTATGCTTTTTTTTAAATACCTCATCTTCACTTTTCCGATTGTGTATTTTAGTACCTTCATGTTTTTCCTAAGGAAGTATGAATAAGGTGTATCCGAGAGAGAGCAGTTTTGCCGACTCGGATTCCAAATTCAATTTTGACTAATTCGATTTACTCTAATAAATGTTTCATACTAAAAAGCCGCTTTGTTTAGTGGACCACCGTCCGCCAAACTTACTGATTGTAATTTTACTATACGAATTAAATTAACTTTTAGATGTTTTGGGGTAAAGTGAAACGAAATTCGAAACAAATCCATGACATATTAACGTGTTCCAAAAGTCCATTCATTTAAATGCCTCTTAGGTACTCTTTTTTATATTATTCATGAATTACCAGAAAGTATATGTTGATTCAATTTGTTTTAAATCATTTATAGCACTGGTTTTTCCTTATTTAAGAATGTAGAAACGTATTGCATTTGTTCGCTAAATATTGGTCTGCCAGTTCTACACTACATTTTGGATTGTTTCTCTCTCGTATAAAAAAAGTATACATTGCCGAATGGGCCCATTACATTAAAAAACTATTTCGTTTGAAATCATTTTTATGTCTATGATATTGCATGTGACTTTCAGCCTAAACATTTTAATTTAATTGAATCGAAACGAATTTCCATAAATTTTGAAATTAGATAGACTATTCGTAATTGATTAAAATCGGAATGTTTGCGATCTTTTGATACCGCATAAGCGAAAATGCATTTTCACGTCTTTTAATTATCTGAAGTTAAGATTTAAGTACATAGTTTTTAATTATTTTGTAAGTAACATCTTAGTCGTTATTGAAATGTCAACACACTCGCAATGTTATTTCTGGTGTTTTTTTGTCTATGCGTGGCAACAATCATGAAGAAAGGAAGCATTTATGTTTTCTCGACAGTTTTATATGAAGAATGGGTATTACTCTGCAAAATCATTTAAAGAGGGTTGCATTTAGAAGAGAAGGGAAAGGCAAGTGCTTCCTTTCATCATATTTTTTGACACATAGTCCTAATTAGGTTTATAGTTTCATTATCGTGTCGTTTTTATTTTTATAGTAAACTAATGTACAAACTATCGTAATGTGCGGACTAATATTGCGAGTGTGGTTGATGTCTGGTCGTGGTTTTTGTTTTGTTTTGTAAATGCTCATTTTCTTTATTTTTAAGAGTCTAGTCATCAAATTTGTTTCAAGTTTAAAACGAAATAGAACCCATCTGAATTTTACATAAAAATATATTCACTAATTCTTCTAATTAATTACTTCTGCGAGTCAAGCTCTTCATTCGGAATGCAACTTAAACTCATTTATTAAATTTTGAGGTTTATTTTTTCGACTGCTACTTTTTTATTATTATTTCGTTCGAAGTTACGCAATGCTATCAGATTTATAAACATTTTTAAGACTTGACCACATTTTTAAAATAACATTGGGAAGTGAAGATTCATGCGCCTTTTACCGTCCGTCAAACCAAACCAACAAAGCACGCTGAATAATTTAAAGTTTTGGGGGTATTTTACAGTAAACATTTAAATAACTGTACAAAATAAAAACCCAGAGGCGTCATAAAATCAATTCTTTAAACAAACACAAGAGGATTTTTAAGGTAACAGGTATTTTGTGGTGTGCGGATAAATAGGTCCCTTTTCGATAGGGGAAGGTTGTATGTGAATCTTGTCTTCCCTTTTTTAATTGATTGGGTTATTTCATTCCATTCCTCACGACTACGGTATACATACAGCATGTATAAAAATAACGGAATGGTTCAGGTATAGGATATGTGCACGTACTTCTTCAGACATCATGTTTGTTTAGTTATTAAAATAACTTTGTTACGGTTGTCGTTTATTGATGTAAGTTAAAATTATAATTGTATTCGTTTGGTAAAAGCTCTGGGATCTAAGGTAAAGCTTCAATTAATGTTTATACTTCAATACAGAAGCGCCATAATTTATATGTACCCAACTATGTAATATATCGCACTTCGTTTTTATTACCATTTCCCCTGATAATCAATAGAGACAAGTTATGCTGAATCTGTTATGTACAAAGTTTTGCCTTAAGAATAAGTAATAATACAAGTCAGTATAGAAATGAAACTCCCGCTCCGGACGCGCTCAAGGTCAAGGTTGCGTCCGTTGGCTTGGTCTATACTCGTATTATTAGTTATTATTATGATTCTGTACATAAATATGATCACCTTTGTCTGATGTCATTGTTAGTATGTACGAGTTTTACCCGACTGCGCTGTAAAGAGGGTTATGTTTTACGAGAGTCATCATCATCAGCAGCCTATATTTGTCCCCATTGGAGGGGCTCAGGCCTACTCTCCTACAGAGAGTGTATGGGCCATAGTCCACCACGCGGGCCCAGTGCGGATCGGCGGACTTCACATGCCTGTTCAAGACATGCAGGTTTCCTCACGATGTTTTCCTTCACCGTTAAGCAATCGGATAATGTACTTGAATTGAAAAACAACTCATAGGTACACGGCTGGATTCGAACCCGGTACCCTCAGATTGAGAGTCCGCGCCTTATCCACTGCGCCACCGACGCTTCGATTTACGAGAGTATGTATGTATAATTGTTTGGCACGCTCTGCGGCCTGAACGGTTCAATTGATTTTATCTTGAAAGGTGTCGTTAGATTCGTATTTACTGTGAGAGTGACACTGGGTATATCAAAATCATAAAAGATTTAAAAAAATTACGCAGTCGGGTTTTTAAAAATTTACTTTTCATTCACTTGTTACATACATGACTTCACCAATGGCGAACGGAGCTGTTGTACTAAGAAACGTCCTTACTGTAATGGAGTATAATAAGTCCTACAGAATTTGAAGAAGAAGCTCATTGATTGAAACGCTGCCTTAGTTCTGTTTAACGTAGCAGGTGTTAAAAGATTGTTTGAATATCCTATCTTGTGTCGGCCTGAATTGTAGAAAGACCAATTTGATTGACAAGGGCTTGATATTAACAGTATTGATGTATCTGTAATAATTTGGTACCTTACAAAACGTTTGAAATCGTATGAAACCTGACAATTTAGAGCTGAAAATAAATCAATGTTCAAACCCTGTTTTATTGTATTATATAAAAAAATATTTTGGGTTTAAAATCGTTTGAAACGCCGAATAAAGGACCAAAGTAAGGTGGTATACTAGATAATAAAATTTGACAAAAAGTTGTCACTTCGACGAACTTGTCCAACTTAAATTTATTTGTCGTGGCGATTCAGAGTATAGTTTCAAAACTCGCTTCAGTTGCCCTACTGTGCGTATGACAGACGATTAATATATAAATAGCGTACGGTGATTGTGATAAAAGGGAAAAAAGCACAACATAAATCATAGAAAAGCCTAATTCTGATGTTAAAGTAAGTTTCTTTCAATAAAAAAATTTTCATACATTTCTTTCTAAAGATAGACACATGTAACTCACAGAACAACGACCGCATTGGACGCCTAATGCCCATTATTTATAATACAAACAATTCCAACATTTTTGTGAGCGCGGGGCAGGGAAATGCACGCTGATTGGCCCGTTCAAATTCGCGCCACCGCATTGGTCGGAAGTAAGGTGTATGGGACGTATAAGTCTAATAATGTGTTGTCTGAAAGTGTTCACCTTGCATTAGGCGTGTAGTGGGTCGTTAATCTGTGTATGTAAATGTTATTATAAGCTAGTGTCTGCCAAATGCAGTCAGATTTACGAGGTAAATATCTTCGGTTAGATTCGAGTCTAAATCAGGTGCAATATGGTATGTTATATGTGGATTTATTATCATTCGTTGTGATCGATTTATGTTTTACATTTGTTGAAATCATTTGTTGTAAAATTTATTGAAATTACGACTATGGAATTTACGATTTCAATTGATTTTTAAGACCTCGCACCCTAAAACTTTCGTTGACATTGGTGTCGCTGGCAATTTGCAAGTGTTGTAGTATGAACATCGCTGCCATATCAAGTCGAGGTGGTAGAGTAGGGAATGTGCAATGAAGACAGACAAAGAGCGAGCGTGATGGACAGAGTATGTGCAATAATTAAATACTTAAATTTTCAACTGATTCGTGAATTACGGCTTCATAGAACGCCCTCATTCGTTCTATGTAAAAAAAAACTGCGCAATTAGACGAAATAAAAGAACCAAGGCGAATCGTTGTTTTAGAATAGATATTTAGATTCGGTGTAATTATTATAAATTAACCGCATAAAGAGGTCACTTGTAACCCTGTTTTATCGACAGTAATTACACACAATCGATATATCAATTCATAAACCGCTCTTTACTCGTATTAATGGTAATCCTTTTAATGTTTCAAATACTTGATTTAAATTATATTTGGATCTAGCTTTACCTTTTATTTAGGCTACAGGGCAGAAGGTGAATAAACATGAACGTTTTCCGATTGAAAAAATATTTGTGTAACAAATGTCCATTAGCGTAACAAAAAACAAACAAAAATATAACTTAAATATAAATAAGATATAATAGATATTAGGATGTGTCTTTGTTAGTCTATGCGCAATCCCTACTAGTTTAAGTAACGATAGCAAATATCGAAAGCGATGAGAAATCTACAAGCATTTGCAAACAACCAATGTAATATGCGATGTGACGTTTATACAGCGTGTAACAAAGTTGTCAGATCTTATTTGAATTTTGAAATTTATAACTCTAGGTAGACTTTGTATTTTTCGGGGTTTTTGAAATCCTATAGTCGATAGAAGCGAATTATGATACATTTTAGGGTAAATAGCAGTTTTGTTACAGCTGTAATATTGCCTTGTCACGTCGCATTGAAATTGTGAACTGTACTCATGTTTTGAAGGTCTTATTGGATTTTTACCTTTTGCATTTGGGATTTAGGGTTACGTGTAGTAAGTGATAGAATACGATTATATCGCGGGAATCGTTGCATTGCCCCCGAGCGCGATAACACCAATACTGTGACGTATGTATCTACAATTTCTTAAAATCTATATTTGATCGAATTATATGACATTGAATCATAAGACATAAATGTTTTTTCTCAAATATGCACAAACTTATTGAATATTTTGATGTAAAATGTTTCAAAGGTTTGTTTTATTTAAACCAAATGTACATAATAAGTGTGATAGAGATGAAACGGTCTCAGTTAAAAATAAAATTGTTGTAAGTATTTGGACTTTTCATTTATACAGCGTGTATATTTCATACGGGTGTATATTTTGATGGAAATTACTGTTGGTCGTAAAAAACACATTTGCTTAAATTTCTGTAACTAATTGTGTATTTTGCCAGATAAAATAAATGAGCACACAATGTGTATATGAGTGAGTACACAATGAGTATGGGGCCGTCAATATAGCACATCGCCAATCATCGAATTTCTGGATACAACCGAACACTAATTTCCATGCCCATGTATTATTAGATTTATTGTTTATCAAAATTTAAATTCAGAACTGAGTTCTTTAATGTTGTTGTTTTAGACTATTTAATTTAGTAAGTGATTATTACTTATTGTAGGTAATTTCGCGTGACTGGCCATGTAAAGGTTTCCCTTTTTCTCTCTATAGATGACATCGTATAACTCAAATTATTTAAAGTGTGGGGGTTTAACAACTATATATATATATTTGATCTGGACGCGACTGCACTCTATCGCATTCGAACCAAGATTGTCAAACGCACAGATTATGTACTATTTACGACAAACGTCATATAGGTTGTGTGCAACATAGATAACGCTCTCTTTCCAAAGGACTATGTGCAATATTTACGGCCCCGTACTGTATTTAACTACATTCTAAGTTATCGACTGATTGACGGTTCTTTTTACACGACATATGACAGTTTATTATCCTTTGTCAACTCAATTTGGACGCAGTACATTGCTGCTCGGTCGTAATTTAAAAATGATTAACTCTTTATTAATTCAGCTATTTAACAAAATTGCTTTCACATTATGATTTCCACGGTCGTACACTATCTGGATAAATTATACGCCCGTATGAAATATACACGCTGTATGTTCCAAACAAATGTTATGCACGTTTGTCGAGTGCCACACACAAACTATATAGAGATCCTAAGTGCCACATAACCACCACATAACTATAACAGTGTATGTATATCGCATACACTAAAACGTAATGACTTGTTCAGTGGCATACACTACAGCACCACTGGTTGTGCTTCAGTAATGCAACAGCCTCCAGGACCAGAGGTACCCCTGAGTTGTACCCCTTGGGGTACAAATGGGGTAATTATGACCCTCTAGTACCCCTGGGTGTACATTAGGGTATATTTTGTGTCCCTCTGGTACCACTTATAAAATATTTTTGTACTTATGCTTAGAGTGGGAGCCATTAAAATCTACTGATTTAGAACAACCTGCAATAATCGCTATAAATGTTTTTCCTGATACAGCAAGGTCACCACCTCATTGACTTAAGGATTCCTTATCTATTCTGTGCTTCTGGGTGAGCACGCTTTCCACTACGCTTCAATTCCATGGTCTTCTCGCAATAGATTTCCTTAATGCTAACTTTGTAAAACTCAATAAAAACTACGCTGACGGGCAGGACTTCTTTGTTATATAACCTCCCAATCATAGATTGACCTACTCCTTGAAAACATGACAGAGTTTGAGTTGAAGTTTTTCAAAAAAGTAGAAAAACAAAAGACGTTCAATTTTCTATGACGGTTAACAGGGCATTTTCAAGCGTTTTTAGGCAATTTTATGTAAAGATATTGCTGTAACTGAAAGTAATGCGTTGCATATTGTTTTGTGCATTCGTAGTATTTGGGTGTTTGACTGGGAAGGGGTGTGGCAAACCGCAACGGATGCAAGCAAACCATGATATGTGAGTGACCGATCATTACTGGTAACTGAATACATATATTGCATTTTTAACAAAGAGATTTAAATTTCATTTTTAATGACGCGTCGCATGGCAGTGAAATGGTGAAATCGAACAATGTACGAGGTTTTGCCTGCAGCTTTGACATCACTCATTATTGCTAGGGTAGCAGTGTGGGGTGGCAACCGTACTATGTGCGATTATTCGCGCAAGAAAGTTTTAAATTAAAAACTCCGCCAAGGGCGAGTCGGGCTTGCGCACCGAGGGTAATATGATTAATTAATATACTAATAATCCGTATCTATATACGTCCATATCACGATTAATCCTTAACTGGAAATTTAAGTTTGTAATCTTTAAATAAGTATTTTTATATCATTAAACTTTTATGGTTTTCAGATTTATGTTGTACCTTGCTTCTTACCAAATTTCATTATTACAGGACACTCGACTGTCAACACTGAATCTGTTAAATTTAAAAAGTTTCCGTTTTTTGTGGTTTCATATAGCCTATGACTTTTATAATATTTAATGATTGCTTCTTGTTGTTTAGTAATGTGGAAGAGATAGAGTACGAGCTCGATGGAATGGGTCCCAATGAATCATCTAACGAAGACAGAGGCAGCCATTTTAATGAAAAAGTAAGTAACTGTTCAGGTGCGGTCTCGGGCTACAGACCTGAGGAGTAAAAGTTGCTCTCATGAAAAGTTATGAGAGAGTAGAATGCCACATTATCATCCGCTGATGTTTAGTCCATCGTTGAAGTTGAACATGGCTGATGGACCACGTTTTTTTAAATGTGCAAATGTATAATTACTATGATCCATAATTCAGAATGTCATATCTACTCTGGAATTCTTCAAATCACTAAGGAATTCTTTTTGAAGGTGTCCAAGGCCTCTGATAAAAGTTAAAAAAACGTAAAAAAAAGTTTCCTGGGTAGGCATTTATTAGACATGCGACCGCCTCCGTGGCCTAATGTTGGACTAATCCGGAGGTCCCGGGTTCGAATCCCAGTATCCATCGGTACTCGGTTGGTAATCGTAGTAACTAGTACCTAATCTGTGTTGGTGGTAGGGCATTTTGTATGTCCGCCTGGCTAGCTACCGCCATGTTACCTAGTCTGCAGCTAAACAGCAGTGTTAATAGCACTGTTGTGTTCCGGTATAAAAGGTAGCGTAGCCAGTGCCTCATTAGTTTAGGGCTTCTGGGTGCGCACGCGTACCATACGAGTACAATGGCCATATCGTCACTTACAATCCGGTGAGATGAAGGCCAAGTGCAAACCTACAAATATTTAAAAATAGATTTTTAGTGATAAAATTAAAGCAAAAAGAACAGAAGCATAGCAAGCAAAACTAGCTCTCTTCCGCGACTTCAACTTAGTTATTTAAGTCAATACATTCTTATGTGAGTACAAAACCGTGTCCTGGTACTCTGTGCGTGCCCTCTTTCCATGGTTTTATTCACACTACACACGTACATATATCCAAGTAATAGTCGTGGTGTACGTTGATCACTTGGGGCGTTGTGATAGATCACCGATCATGTAAATGTCCCCCTGCACTAAGCTTCTAGATCACGGAGACTGTTATAATTGTAGTCAAATACATTTAATTTACAGGAGCAGGCAGTAGAGGGACAAGGCTCAGAACTGGAGGCACAGAATGAATGTAGGGAACCTTCACAAGAGAGCAATAACGAGCGACCGGACAGAGCAAGAAAAGATATAGTTAGGATGAGAGAAGACAATCCTAGAGCGAGAGAAGATGCAGTTAGAGTGAGAGAAGATAACCCTAGAGCGAGAGAAGATGTAGCTAGAATGCGAGAAGATCTTCCGAGGACACGAAAAGATATTGATAGAGCGCGAGAAGATATCCCTAGAGCTAAAGATGTTGTTAGAGTGCGAGGGGATATTCCCAAAGCGCGAGAAGATATTGCTAGAACGCGTGAAGATGTCCCCAGAGTGCGTGAAGATATCCCCAGAGTGAGTGAAGATAACTCCAGAGTGCGTGAAGATAACTCCAGACTGCGTGAAGATACCCCCGCTGTGCGTGAAGATATCCCCAGATCGCCAGAAAATATCGTAAGAGTGCGAGAAGATATTCCCCGTACGCGAGAAGATATATCCAGAGCCCAAGATGACAACACAAGGGCGCGAGAAGATATCGCTAGAACACGGGATGATAGCGTAAGTACCTATACTGCTTACAATTATTAATTGTATCCATTATAAATCACAGAGTGGACGTGAAGATTCTGTTTTAGAATATAATAGTGCCTTGTCTCCTTATGGATATAGTAACACGAGACCAAGGGAAAAATAGCGCAAATGACTTCTTAGATTACAAATACGTCGCAAATCAGAGAGGTGATCCAAGTGAAGGCCACGGTAAGGCAGTTTTTGAAGTCTTAGTGGATTCCACGTGGTTTATAAGCGCTCCCTAATTAGACAAGAACACTCATAACATTATTGTATCATAGTAATTATTGAAAGAAATACACATATTTGAGAGTCTACAACAATATAAAAAATCTTATCAAAACACATAAAATTCTTTCTACAGTATTCCCAACAAACAAAAAACACGGAAGCTCATTCCAAAAAAGAACAGATTAAGATTGGTAGGTCAGTATCATTAAAATAAATCAATAAGTTCAATCATATAAATTCATTTACAGTATGCTGCATACAAAACCAACCGAAACGAAGGCTTACAAGAGGAAAGAGTTGACTTACAAGATGAAAGAGGCGACTATTCTGTGGCTCTTGAAAACAATCCTGAAATAAAATCTAATAACGAACAAATTGACTTTGAAAGATCTGAACCTCATCATGTCCAGAAATTGACAAATGGTCGAAACCGATTTTTGCGTAATTTTGGTAACATGATTGGCAAGAGCACTGATAAGGAACGGCTTTCGGCCGATGAAGGTGATTCACTTTTCGAAAACAAGAATGATAATGAGCCCAATACTAAATCCGATAAAAATGAATACAATCATGACACTGCTGACTCAGAAGAACAGACACATTATTTCAAGCAGTTTTATAACAAAATAAAATCAGGCAATACATTAGCAGAAGATAAAGACTACACAAATCAACAATCTGACAGAGAAAAAAGGGAGTCAGGGAATTCCTTAAAAATCGACAACACTGTAAATCTATCTAGCACATCTAGTGATAACGAAGAATTGGAAAGTAGTACGACTGAAGACGAAGAAGCATTGATAAAAAGCCACGTAAAAATGCTAACTCAACCAGAGTTACAAGAGCTTTTGGAGTCTCTTTCAGAAGAAAAACGAGAACTTCTGAAAAAAATAATGACAGCCGATGCTGACTCTAGTGATAAAATCAACAAAAGAGAAGTTACTAAAAAGGATGGAGTGGTTGAGAATACTGAAAGTGTCTTTTTTGAAAGTGGAAAATCAAACCCAACCAAGCTTCAAGATGGAGGGGAAAATTCGAACACTGAATCTTCACCAATCTCTTATCCTACAGATACAAGCAAGTTACTACTTACATCAAACAATGATATGAGTGTTACTAAGACACTAGAAACAATGAGTCAATCTAGTAATTCCTCGGGTGACATCAGTAAACCATCGTCATCAGTTAATGTTGATTTCCTTCTCCAACCTGACAGCAATATCAATCCTGTTACTCCTACTGCTGAATCCAAAAATTTGGAGACACTTAAAACTGAAAACAAACGAGAAATTGTTACAGATACTAAAAATGCTGATATGTTGCTGAATGATGCTAAAACGTTAACAAACGGTTGCAGTGAAGATCTAGTAAATGACCAAGGTTACTTCTGTGCACAAGATGAATATTTGTCTCAAATTATAGACGACGATTCCCAGTCTATTAATAGCAATGGCAATGTACACAAACGTGAAGCTATAACATCAAACCAAGCCGGCTATTCAGACTCCATGAATTCTTTGGAAGAATCTTTTCCTAACTCCAACACATACTATGAATCCGATCGGTATGTTAATGCCAATATGGTACCTCTAGTCCGAGTGAAAAGAACCGATGCAGACGTCCAGAACACAAAGAGATCAGTGGCTTTATCTGACTCAAAAGTAGGCTATTGCCCTTACAAAACGGAAAATGGTGATGAGGATAACGAAGAAGGCAGTGAATTTAATGAGAACGGTTTCTACGAGCGCACCTCCAACCTTGGTAACCTCGAAGAACCTTCAAATAATTTTGCAATATCATCTCGCTACAAAAAATCACGTACCAGAAATTTACAACCCGTAATTAATAGACCTAAAGTAACGCAAAGTAATAATATGGAGAATGACATGAGTCTTGGATCAGACTCTGATGCTGTTCTAACTGGCGTTGAGAGTGTAGATGAAAATTTGATGTATAATAGTGGATCTCGATATAGGCGCACAACTGAAGGTTTTGCAGCTAATGAAAGCCCCGTCAGCATCAGCGCAAAGATGAGAAGAAATCGTTTGATGCGTGCTACGCCCTTAGCAGATGAGATGAGAACGGTTGCTGACAGTTTTAACGCTCCGAGGTATGAAGAAGGTGATGCTTTTGGTCCTCTTCCTAGAAGCTACGAAGGAGAATTGAGTCGATATAAAAGGATTAGGCGCGTTAAACAGCCGACTGCACAAGAATTTTCACAAACAAATAAAAATTATTAGCAAATGCCTATAGGATATATCGTCGGGTAGGTAGGTTAATTTGGATAGCTCTATTTGATTTAGTAATAATTATAGTTACGAATTAGTTTACCTTGTTTTAGATTTTTTATAAGATGCAATTATTTAATAGAATATTTAGCTTGATACTGGGATTGGCAATAAATGTACCTTTTTATATTTAAAATATGTTTTTTTCTTATATATATATATATATACCTACCGGAAATATAAAAAAACGGCCAAGTGCGAGTCGAACTTGCGCACTAAGGGTTCCGTACAATTATAAAAACCGGTCAAGGGCGAGTCGGACTCACGCACCGAGGATTCCGTACAAAATATGAATTATTAACAAAATTAGGAACATGCTCTACCGATAATATAATTCTGATTGAAGAACCAACTTTGCGGTTACATTGCATACCCAATGTATGGCTTCCAACTACAAAGTTAAGTTTGTAAACATAAAAAAGCTATTCTGTGATATCGAGCAAAACGAGCAAAAATCACATTTGTTGAGGATCCCCTTTAAATATTTATTTTATTCTGTTTTTCAACTAAAGGTTGCTGTCCTCAAGATTTGAAACCTAGGAATGGAATGACGAAATACAAACAAAGATCCGGGCACCAGCTGGTGGTCAATAAAACAAATATTTTATTAGAAAATTTATTTTTATCATGGCAATGTTTGACAAAATAGCATATAAAATAATGTTAACAATAATAAAATGATATATTGTTATTAAATAACAAAAGGCATGTTAAATCTTCGTTAAAGACTAGCAATATTTAGCTGAATTTCATATTTCTTAAATAAAAATACGAAGCTAATACATGATAACTATCAATAGTTGTAAATAAACAAAAAGCTCGGTTAAATAAGGAATGGAATATAATTTTATTTTCGTTCATGATTTATTGTTTCACTTTCGATGCATAGAATTTGTGTTCACGACTGTCGCGCGTGTGTTTGAATGGAGTACGCGGCGCTTCGATCAGTGTGGCCGGACATTGTCCGTGGACGTGGGACGTAAACTCGCGCTTGTAGCTCGTGTTGCCGTCTCCCAACACGAAGTGCGAAGTTGTGCCATGTCTTACGACCCTCTCTGCTCTCTCAACGCGCTCAGATCTTTCAACCTTCTGGGTTTGGTCGGACCGTGAAAAGTTCCCATAAGATCGCGCCTCTGAATGTCCGTAGAAGTCACCTCCGACGCGCAGGTTGTCTCTCGAGTTCACCTTCTGTTGTCGTTCAAGGTGCATCGTCGACTGACCGTCACGTTTATTCTGAACACGATGGGAATCCGTTTCTGAATGTTGAGAAATAACAGCCATATTGTCGCGAGCGGAGCGGTGCATAGAGCTAATGCTCTTGCGATCGGAACTGTGAGTTGAGTTGCTTATATACTCGCCACGGTCACAAAGATTGCCAATACTTTTACGCTGCGCTGCAGCGGTTGAGCTTATTGAGTGCTGAGCTTCAGTGGCTGAAGAAACGCCTTTACGATGCAGCACAGAATTAGCAGATCCTGCGTCGGATACGAGATCAGACGTGCGTTTGTGATGTCCGGCTCGGGATAAGCTGTCAACTACCGATGATGATGAGTCAGACCCACCGTGCATCGCCCTCTGGAACTCAATACTAGTTTTTGTCACGCTGTCACTTAGCTGGCTTCTACTGACGGAATGAGCTTGTTGAGAAGATTTCTGCGACTGACTTATTTGCGAAACATTCCTTTGACTGTGGCTCTCTGAATTGTTGTGACCATGTATTGATGTTGCCGAAGACTGGTTTGAAGAAATAACTCTTTGTGTTGAATCTCCGTGTACTTGCCTGTGAGTGGAATCACCATGAATATGCCTTTGAATGGAATCACCGTCGATGTGTCTTTGAGTAGAGCCACCACGCGTCTGTCTACTATTTTCAACCGTAGAGTGTTGCGTTGTCTGGTTGGATATTGGATCTGTCAAAGAATGATGGGGTTTGGAACGCAAAGAGTGACTTTCAGTGCTAAATTGGTTTATTCCTTGGGTAGTGTGGCTTCCTTTAGTGAAATATTCGTTAGAATCAGATGAAGTTTTTAATTGTTGAGATGATGTTGTCTTTTGAATATCTCTCTCAGTTTGTGTAGGGTGCTGATTCACGTGGTCGCTTGGTCCCCCTCTAATTGATCTTCCGGAATCACTTCCAGACCCGACATTTGTCTCCACATTTCTTGTTACATTAACGTATTTTCCTCCAATTAATTTCCTTTCCGTCACTTGGCGCTGAGTAGTAGCACCATGAATATGTTTTTGTGTATAATCTCCACGTACGTGTTTTTGCGTGGCATCACCATGTATATGTCTTTGAATAGAATCGCCGTGTGTTTGTCTTGAAGTTGAATCACCACGTATTTGTCTACTATTTTCGACAGTAGATTGTTGGGTTGACTGATGTGTCATTTGATTTGTCGAAGAATGATGGTGTGTGGAGTGAACAGTATTACGCTGAGAGTGACTTTCAGCACTATGTTGACGAGAATCAGATGACGTTTTTGATTGTTGCGATGATGTAGTATTTTGAAGATCTCTTTCTATCTGCTTGGGATGCATACTCACTTGATCGGTTGATCCTTCTTTAATGGGCCTTCCAGAATCAGTTCCAGCCAAAACATTCGTCTCTACATTTCTCGTTACAGTTACATATTTTCCCCCAATAAGTTTCCTTTCCGTCACTTGTTTCATAACTTTAGTTGTAGATGTCGACGTTGACCTAATAGATTTTGAATCTACCATGTCTGTTGCTTTGAGAGAGCTTGAACGATCTATACCTTGCGCTAGCGTAACGTTCGTTCTTTCAACAAAATTTTGGTTTTGACGGTCTAGCGAATTTTGGGATTCTAAACGATCTTTTACATCATGCGAAGCAGTGGAAGAATGTTCAGTGTGGGAATCAGAAATGTGTCTTGTAACAGAATGCTTTGTATTTGAACTGGATTGGCGGACATTGTCTGTGCTGTGTGTTGTTATATCATTATTTTCATGTAGTATATTTTTTCTAGAAAGTTTAGTCTCTGATCTCACATCATTTCCACCGAGTTCGGTAATAGACGTTTTGGTTGTTTTTCTAGATATGTCACTCGATGTGTCGTGTCTAGTAATATCTCCATTAGTGTAAAGGTTATCCTTAGGTTTAAATGGTCCTGATTTTTCAGCTGGACTCCATTTTTGGCTTGTAGGTCGGTCGAATTCTCCTTCAGGTTTTAAATTATCTGTAGGACGAACTTGTTCTGGTGTTACTCCTGGAACCCACTTTGTAGGGGCTCTTGTATCCATTTCGCCTTCTGGGTATAAATTATCTTTTGGTTTCACTGGACTTGAGCGATCGCCTGTTTGCCATTTTGGCTTCGACGGACGCTCAAAATCACCTTCTGGTTTTAGATTATCTTTAGGGCGACTTTGAACTGGAATATCTGCTGGTTGCCATTGAGTCTTAGGTCTGTTTTGGAAATCACCTTCTAGATGTAAATTATCATCGGGCCTGGTTATTTCTGGTCTCTCGCCTTTAATCCATTTTGGTCTTGAAGGCCTATCAAAGCTTCCTTCGGGCTTCAAATTGTCAGTTTGCTTTATTGGTGACCTTTTTTCAGCATTAATAAGCTCTATAACTTGCCTCTTTTCAAAATCTCCTTCGGGCTTTAAATTATCAGAATGATAAACTATCGCAGATCTCTCACCTTTGGTGACACTGTAATCATTACGACGGGAGTGATCTTCAAATACTCCTTCAATTTTTAAATTATCTTCTCTTCGGGTTAATTTCACTCTTTGCCCTTTTACGACACGGTAAGTATCAGACGATCTAGTGTTTTCCATTTTACCTTCCATTTTCAAATTATCTTCATGTTTGACAATAGCAGCACGTTCACCGGTTACTACTTTGTAATCATTTCTTTGTGTCATGTCTACAAACTCACCTTCTACCTTTAAATTATCTTCCCTTCTTATTATGTCAACTCTTTCTAGTCTTTGATTTTGTTGGAAGTCATTGCTTCGTTCAATAGTAATATTATCGACATGTTTGAAAGGTTTTCGTTTTTCAGCAGGCTGGGAAGGTACTACTTCAGGTTTGTAAAATTTCCCATCAGGCTTAAGATTATCTTGTGGTTTCACAACAGTAGCTCTTTCGCCTTTCGTTGCACTATAATCATTACGTATTTGAAGATCAATAAATTCCCCTTCAGATCTTAAATTATCTTCATGCTTTTGAATTACTATCTTTTCTGTTTTTTCGATATGTTTATAATCATCTCTTGACCGGTAGACGTCAATTTTACCTTCCATTTTGAGATGATCTTCATGTTTTACGATATCCATACGATCACCTTTAGTAGCGACGAAGTCTGTTCTCCGAACGACTTCCATATTTCCCTCTGGTTTCAAGTTATCTTCGGGCTTTTTCTGTTTTGACCTCTCTCCTATAACTGGTTTCGGTTTTACAGGTCTTTCAAACTCACCTTCTGGTTTTAGATTGTCTTTAGGTTTCTTTGGCGTTTGACGCTCCGCAGGACGCCACTCGTCTTGTTTTGGTTTTTGAAATTCCCCTTCAGGCTTCAAATTATCCTTGGGCTTTTTCACTTCAGGTCTGTCAGCAGGATGCCATTCATCATGTTTGGGTTTTTCAAACTCTCCTTCTGGTCTTAAGTTATCTTCTGGTTTCTTGGGTGTCTGCCGCTCGGCTGGACGCCACTCGTCCAGTTTAGGCTTTTGGAAATCTCCCTCAGGCTTCAAATTATCCTTAGGCTTTTTGACTTCAGGTTTCTCAGCAGGTTGCCACTTATGATGCGTAGGCTTTTCAAACTCTCCTTCGGGTCTAAGGTTATCTTGAGGTTTTTTAGGTATCTGCCGTTCCGCGGGACGCCATTCATCGTGCTTAGGTTTTTCAAATTCACCTTCAGGTTTCAAGTTATCTTTAGGCTTCTTGATTTCAGGTTTTTCAGCTGGACTCCACTTATCATATTTGGGTGTTTCAAACTCACCTTCAGGTCTTAAGTTGTCTTGAGGTCTTATAGGTGTTTGCCGTTCTGCTGGTCGCCATTCTTCATGCTTCGGTTTCTGGAATTCTCCCTCTGGTCTTAAATTATCTTCTGGTTTTTTAGGTGTTTGCCGCTCTGCTGGACGCCACTCATCTTTCTTTGGCTTTTCGAACTTTCCCTCGGGCCTCAAATTATCCTGTGGCTTTTTGATTTCAGGTTTCTCAGCAGGTCGCCATTTATCATGTACAGGTGTTTCAAATTCGCCTTCAGGCTTAAGATTGTCTTGGGGTTTCTTGGGTGTTTGCCGTTCGGCTGGACGCCATTCATCATGCTTAGGCTTCTCGAATTCTCCTTCCGGTTTGAGATTGTCTTTGGGCTTATGACCTTCACGTTTTTCAGCAGGACGCCATTTCTCATGTTCTGGTTTTTCGAATTCGCCTTCGGGTCTCAAGTTATCCTGAGGTTTCTTCGGTGTCTGTCTTTCGGCTGGGCGCCATTCGTCATGCTTAGGCTTTTCAAATTCTCCCTCCGGCTTTAAATTATCTTGAGGTTTTCGAACAGGGGCTCTTTCACCTTTTGTAGCAGTGTAATCGTTCCGCATCTGGAGATCAATAAACTCGCCTTCCGTCTTCAAATTATCTTCATGTCTTTGGATTACGACTCTTTCAGTTTTATCGATGCGCTGATAGTCGTCTCTAGATCGACGCAAATCAAAAGTGCCCTCCATTCTAAGATGATCTTCATGTCTTACTATATCAACACGGTCTCCTCGAGTTGCTGTGTAATCAGTTCGTCTGGTCATATCCATATCTCCTTCAGGTCTTAAATTATCATCAGGCTTTTTCGGTGTTTGTCTTTCAGCTGGACGCCATTCATCGTGCTTAGGCTTCTCGAAATCTCCTTCTGGTTTAAGGTTATCTTTTGGCTTGCGAACTTCCCTTTTTTCTGCAGGTCGCCATTCTTCATGTTCTGGTTTTTCAAAATCTCCTTCTGGTTTAAGATTATCTTTGGGTTTATGACCTTCACGTTTTTCAGCAGGACGCCATTTCTCGTGCTCTGGTGTCTCAAACTCACCCTCAGGCTTCAAGTTATCCTGTGGTTTCTTCGGGGTTTGTCTTTCAGCTGGTCGCCATTCGTCATGCTTAGGCTTCTCGAATTCTCCTTCTGGTTTGAGATTATCTTTGGGCTTACGAACTTCGCGCTTTTCAGCAGGACGCCATTCTTCATGCTCTGGTTTTTCGAACTCACCCTCGGGTCTCAAGTTATCTTGTGGTTTCTTCGGAGTCTGTCTCTCGGCTGGACGCCATTCGTCATGCTTAGGTTTCTCGAAATCTCCTTCTGGTTTGAGATTGTCTTTAGGCTTATGACCTTCACGTTTTTCAGCAGGACGCCATTTTTCATGCTCTGGTTTTTCGAATTCGCCTTCGGGTCTCAAGTTATCCTGAGGTTTCTTAGGCGTTTGTCTTTCAGCTGGATGCCACTCGTCATGCTTAGGCTTCTCGAATTCTCCTTCTGGTTTGAGATTATCTTTAGGCTTTCGAACTTCACGCTTTTCAGCCGGACGCCATTCTTCATGCTCTGGTTTTTCGAACTCACCCTCGGGTCTCAAGTTATCTTGTGGTTTCTTCGGTGTCTGTCTTTCGGCTGGACGCCATTCGTCATGCTTAGGTTTCTCGAAATCTCCTTCTGGTTTGAGATTGTCTTTAGGCTTATGACCTTCTCGTTTTTCCGCCGGACGCCATTCTTCATGCTCTGGTTTTTCGAACTCACCCTCAGGCCTTAAGTTATCCTGTGGTTTCTTTGGGGTTTGTCTTTCAGCTGGATGCCATTCATCATGCCTGGGTCTCTCAAAGTCTCCCTCTGGTTTGAGATTGTCTTTAGGTTTGTGAGCTTCTGGTCGTTCCGCTGGACGCCATTTCTCGTGCTCTGGTTTTTCGAACTCACCTTCGGGTCTCAAGTTATCTTGTGGTTTCTTCGGAGTCTGTCTCTCGGCTGGACGCCATTCTTCATGCTTAGGTTTCTCGAAATCTCCTTCTGGTTTGAGATTATCTTTAGGCTTATGACCTTCACGTTTTTCAGCAGGACGCCATTTCTCATGTTCTGGTTTTTCAAATTCACCCTCAGGTCTCAAGTTGTCTTGAGGTTTCTTTGGCGTTTGCCTTTCAGCTGGATGCCATTCATCATGCCTGGGTCTCTCAAAGTCTCCCTCTGGTTTAAGATTGTCTTTAGGTTTGTGAGCTTCTGGTCGTTCCGCTGGACGCCATTTCTCGTGCTCTGGTTTTTCGAACTCACCCTCGGGTCTCAAGTTATCTTGTGGTTTCTTCGGGGTTTGCCTTTCAGCTGGACGCCATTCGTCATGCTTAGGCTTCTCGAATTCTCCTTCTGGTTTGAGATTGTCTTTGGGCTTATGACCTTCACGTTTTTCAGCAGGACGCCATTTTTCGTGCTCTGGTTTTTCGAACTCACCCTCAGGCCTTAAGTTATCCTGGGGTTTCTTTGGGGTTTGTCTTTCAGCTGGATGCCATTCATCATGCTTGGGTCTCTCAAAGTCTCCCTCTGGTTTGAGATTGTCTTTAGGCTTGTGAGCTTCTGGTCGTTCTGCTGGACGCCATTTCTCGTGCTCTGGTGTCTCAAACTCACCCTCAGGCCTCAAGTTATCTTGTGGTTTCTTCGGGGTTTGCCTTTCAGCTGGACGCCATTCGTCATGCTTAGGCTTCTCGAATTGTCCTTCCGGTTTGAGATTATCTTTGGGCTTATGACCTTCACGTTTTTCAGCAGGACGCCATTTTTCGTGCTCTGGTTTTTCGAACTCACCCTCAGGCCTTAAGTTATCCTGTGGTTTCTTTGGGGTTTGTCTTTCAGCTGGATGCCATTCATCATGCTTGGGTCTCTCAAACTCTCCCTCTGGTTTAAGATTGTCTTTAGGCTTACGAACTTCACGCTTTTCAGCTGGACGCCATTTCTCATGTTCTGGTTTTTCAAATTCACCCTCAGGTCTCAAGTTATCCTGTGGTTTCTTTGGGGTTTGTCTTTCAGCTGGATGCCATTCATCATGCCTGGGTCTCTCAAAGTCTCCCTCTGGTTTAAGATTGTCTTTAGGTTTGTGAGCTTCTGGTCGTTCCGCTGGACGCCATTTCTCGTGCTCTGGTTTTTCGAACTCACCCTCGGGTCTCAAGTTATCTTGTGGTTTCTTCGGAGTCTGTCTCTCGGCTGGACGCCATTCGTCATGCTTAGGTTTCTCGAAATCTCCTTCTGGTTTGAGATTGTCTTTAGGCTTATGACCTTCACGTTTTTCAGCAGGACGCCATTTCTCATGTTCTGGTTTTTCAAATTCACCCTCAGGTCTCAAGTTGTCTTGAGGTTTCTTTGGCGTTTGCCTTTCAGCTGGATGCCATTCATCATGCCTGGGTCTCTCAAAGTCTCCCTCTGGTTTAAGATTGTCTTTAGGTTTGTGAGCTTCTGGTCGTTCCGCTGGACGCCATTTCTCGTGCTCTGGTTTTTCGAACTCACCCTCGGGTCTCAAGTTATCTTGTGGTTTCTTCGGGGTTTGCCTTTCAGCTGGACGCCATTCGTCATGCTTAGGCTTCTCGAATTCTCCTTCTGGTTTGAGATTGTCTTTGGGCTTATGACCTTCACGTTTTTCAGCAGGACGCCATTTTTCGTGCTCTGGTTTTTCGAACTCACCCTCAGGCCTTAAGTTATCCTGTGGTTTCTTTGGGGTTTGTCTTTCAGCTGGATGCCATTCATCATGCTTGGGTCTCTCAAAGTCTCCCTCTGGTTTGAGATTGTCTTTAGGCTTGTGAGCTTCTGGTCGTTCTGCTGGACGCCATTTCTCGTGCTCTGGTGTCTCAAACTCACCCTCAGGCCTCAAGTTATCTTGTGGTTTCTTCGGGGTTTGCCTTTCAGCTGGACGCCATTCGTCATGCTTAGGCTTCTCGAATTCTCCTTCTGGTTTGAGATTGTCTTTGGGCTTATGACCTTCACGTTTTTCAGCAGGACGCCATTTTTCGTGCTCTGGTTTTTCGAACTCACCCTCAGGCCTTAAGTTATCCTGTGGTTTCTTTGGAGTTTGTCTTTCAGCTGGATGCCATTCATCATGCTTGGGTCTCTCAAAGTCTCCCTCTGGTTTGAGATTGTCTTTAGGCTTGTGAGCTTCTGGTCGTTCTGCTGGACGCCATTTCTCGTGCTCTGGTGTCTCAAACTCACCCTCAGGCTTCAAGTTATCTTGTGGTTTCTTCGGGATTTGCCTTTCAGCTGGACGCCATTCGTCATGCTTAGGCTTCTCGAATTCTCCTTCTGGTTTGAGATTGTCTTTGGGCTTATGACCTTCACGTTTTTCCGCAGGACGCCATTTCTCATGTTCTGGTATTTCAAATTCGCCCTCAGGTCTCAAGTTATCTTGAGGTTTCTTAGGCGTTTGCCTTTCAGCTGGATGCCATTCATCATGCCTGGGTCTCTCAAAGTTTCCCTCTGGTTTAAGATTGTCTTTAGGCTTGTGAGCTTCTGATCGTTCTGCTGGACGCCATTTCTCGTGCTCTGGTGTCTCAAACTCACCCTCAGGCCTCAAGTTATCTTGTGGTTTCTTCGGAGTTTGCCTTTCAGCTGGACGCCATTCGTCATGCTTAGGCTTCTCGAATTCTCCTTCCGGTTTGAGATTGTCTTTAGGCTTATGACCTTCACGTTTTTCAGCAGGACGCCATTTCTCATGTTCTGGTTTTTCAAATTCACCCTCAGGTCTCAAGTTGTCTTGAGGTTTCTTTGGCGTTTGCCTTTCAGCTGGATGCCATTCATCATGCCTGGGTCTCTCAAAGTCTCCCTCTGGTTTAAGATTGTCTTTAGGTTTGTGAGCTTCTGGTCGTTCCGCTGGACGCCATTTCTCGTGCTCTGGTGTCTCAAACTCACCCTCAGGCCTCAAGTTATCTTGTGGTTTCTTCGGAGTTTGCCTTTCAGCTGGACGCCATTCGTCATGCTTAGGCTTCTCGAATTCTCCTTCTGGTTTGAGATTATCTTTGGGCTTATGCCCTTCACGTTTTTCAGCCGGACGCCATTTTTCATGCTCTGGTTTTTCGAACTCACCTTCAGGTTTTAAGTTATCAATCGGCTTCTTTTGTTTCGGTCTTTCTGAGTGTTTTGGTTGGAATTCATCTTGGGAGACAGTATGAGTCTCAAATGTGCCTTCCATATGTAAGTTATCTTTTCGTATAATTTGCTGCTGTCTTACATCAGTCTCTTCGTACGTTCTATATTCTTCTTGTGACGTAGTAACGTTTTCTAGATCGTCAGTAGAATAAAATTTCTGAAAGTCTTCTTTAGTCCATGTTCGACGTCTTTGGGGGCGCTCAACTGGCGTAATTTTTTGTGTATAATCTTCTTGATTCGAAGTAATAAACTCTATTTCACCTTGCTGAGTTATGTTGTCAGTTTTCCGAGTAACCTGTGTTGTTCTCTCCACTTTGTTGGTGTAATCTACATACTCTGATTTGTTGGTTGTATCAGTAAACATTTCACCTTCGATTTTGGTCCATGTATTTCGTCGTACTAGTGTTGGCCGTTCAGTAGGTTTCAAAGTGTACTCCGTACGAGAAGTGGTTGTATCTGCAATAATAGAGTACACACGTGAATCACATTTGTAAATTTTTAGTATATTATTAATTAATTTTTTAATAAATAAATAATGTACCTGTAAATTCTCCCTCAGTGATGATATTGTCAGTATGTCGAATAATTTCAGCTCTTTCACCAATCACTACCCTATAGTCATCTGTCCTTCTAGTTGTAAACTCTCCTTCTGGACGTAAATTGTCTTCAGGTTTCTTTACAATTGCTTTTTCAGCTGGCTTAAATTCGTGTGGCTTTCTTCTCGCAAAATCACCTTCTGGTTTCAAATTATCTTCTGGTTTCTTTTGTTTAGGTCTCTCAGCTGGTTGCCATTCTTCTTTTGTTGGAGTAGTAAAGTCACCTTCGGGTCTTAAATTGTCTTTAGGTTTGATTACTGGTGCTCTTTCACCTGGTTTCCACTCTTCAGGTCGACGTTTTTCAAATTCACCTTCAGATCTAAGGTTATCTTCTGGGCGCCGTACAGGAGCTCTGTCACCGGGCTTCCACTCTTCAGGTCTCCGTTTCTCAAATTCACCCTCTGATCTAAGATTATCCTCTGGACGTCGGACAGGAGCTCTGTCACCAGGGGTCCACTCGTTGGGTTTACGTTTCTCAAATTCACCCTCAGGTCGAAGGTTATCTTCTGGTATTTTTGGTTTTTGTCTTTCAGCTGGACGCCATGGTTCTTTCTCTGGTGTAGTAAATGCACCTTCTGGACGCAAATTGTCTTCAGGTCGACGAACTGGAGCCCGATCACCCGGACGCCAATCTTGAGGTTGACGTTTAGCAAAGTCTCCTTCAGGCCTTAAATTGTCATCAGGTTTTGTAGGTTTTTGACGTTCAGCAGGACGCCACGGTTCTTTATCTGGAGTTGTAAATTCTCCCTCGGGTCTCAGGTTATCATGAGGACGACGAACAGGGGCCCTGTCTCCTGGTTTCCATTCTTCGGGGCGTCGTTTCTCGAAATCACCTTCAGGTTTCAGGTTGTCTTCAGGACGTTTTACTGGTGCTCTTTCACCTGGCCTCCAGTCATCGGGCTTATGCCTTTCGAATTCTCCTTCAGGTCTTAAGTTGTCTTCAGGACGACGCACTGGAGCCCTATCTCCGGGGCGCCATTCTTCTGGACGGCGCTTCTCAAATTCACCTTCCGGCTTGAGATTGTCTTCCGGTCGTTTCACGGTAGCTCTATCACCCGGCAGCCATTCGTCTGGACGCCTCTTCTCAAAATCTCCTTCAGGTCTGAGATTATCTTCCGGCTTAGTTGGCTTGCGTCGATCGGCTGGTTGCCACTGAGGCCGATGGGGCTCTTGGAACTCTCCTTCGAGGCGAAGATGGTCCTCATGGTGTACGGCGGTGGTGCGGCTGACGTGCTTTTCGTCGTAGTCCTGAGTGTATGCAGAGACCACGCTCTTGGTGTGCTCCACATCGAACAATGGCTCCGGGACATCGTTGTGTGGGCAGCGGTGACGCCTGTTAACAATAAATTATACGTTACATTGGTGTATTTAGGGATCTTTATCGGGCAATACCTGACTGATAGTATGAAGTAATACAATTAAGAAGAAAGTGTTAAAATTTCCAGACCAAGCCTCCATAGACGTAGATCACACAAACTCCGACACGTTCTTACTGTCTGAGACAATGTAACGAATCTGAGGTGTGAATTTAAGCAGAACCACTGAATTTATCTTTACAAGCACACCTTTTGATTCGGTAGGGATGCAGGGATATGGAGAATCTTCGAGGTGGGGGCAGCGGCGGCAGCGTCAACGGCTCGGCCATCGCACGCGTCCATTTCGCTCGACTCTCACGTCCCTAACTCGCTACAGTTTACAAAGACAGTACGCGAGTGGTGCTCCTGGCACTGCACAGGTATTCTACAAGTAAACTTATTCATTTCATTGCTACACTCGTTTCACAGCGGTAATACAAATTTACTTTACAAAACACAGCCTACACCGTAAGATCAAGTCTCACTTTGTTAAGTCTCTAAACAGAGAAATAATCAATTTATTCATTCTACTCAATAGCGAAAGACGTTAATTTAATCTATTTTTGCAACAAACAAACAAATCCTTACTACCAAATAAAGTAATTAGTAGTATATAAAATAAGGCGTAGTATTCAATTATGATCTATCAATATCTGTTACACCTCCACCCAAAATATTGTGTCTTATTTCCTCTACGCAAAGGCTGTCTGGTAGAGATCGCTGTTTTGTACAATTTTCTAAGTTTAATGTTCTATTTGTAAGTTTTTAGTGGTGTGCAATAAAGTTATATTGTATTGTAACATTTGGAGATAACACTGGACTTCACAGATACTCCAACGGAAAAGTCGTTACACAAAAAACGAGCAAAAGACTAGTAGAGCAAATATTTCAAACAAAATTATGTGCGGTTTTGACTTCATTTTGTTCTCATTCAATTAGAACTTAAATTCAAAGTGCAGTCTTTCGCCATTCAGTTTAACTCATTGTATTTTTAGGGTTCAGTTGTCAAAGGTTGGTTTGGTTTATCGTGTATGATTTACGGTTATTGGTTGAGCTAGAGCAATGGTTAACGCCGCGGATTCCCGTAGCGCACTGACGCAGTGGCCCGCTAGTCAGCCAGCCCCAGCGCGCTCCCGTACCTATCTATATCTACATCAACAGTTGTGAACTACACTTATAGATCACCTAAATGTCAGCATGTCCTGGTTACTACAGCCAAGAGCTTTAGATTTCACTACGCAAGGGTTAAAACTAATTTTTGAGTTCTGAACGAAACCACTTGGTTTCGGAGTGGTGCCTGACAAACTTATTACAAATACCTTTTTTGTTTGTTTATTGTACACGAAATGAAATAGACAATAATGTACAGCACATATTTTGCGAAGCGTGGCGCAGTGGATAAGGCCGGACTCTCAATCTGAGGGTTCCGGGTTCGAATCCAGCCGTGTTGTACCTATGAGTTGTTTTTCAATTCAAGTGCATTATCCGATTACTTAACCGTGAAGGAAAACATCGTGAGGAAACCTGCATGTCTTGAACAGGCATGTGAAGTCCGACGATCCTCACTGGGCCCGCATGGTGGACTATGGCCCATACACTCTCTGTACGAGAGTAGTCTGAGCCCCTGCAGTGGGGACGTATATAGGCTTTTGATGATGACATATTTTGCAAACCCTCTAAAGATATTCTGCCGGAATTCACACTGGAGTTGGGACATAATTCATACTACAATTATAAATGCGAAAGTGCGTTTCTGAGGTTATTTTTTTGTCCTTCCTTTACGTCGTGACGGAGTCACAATGTCTTGATTTTTTGTATAGGGATAGTTGAACAGTTGAATACGAGTATTCGCAATTTTTTTTCCCGAATAAATTAGTTATTTTCCACAAATACAAAGTCACGGACAAAAGCAAGGAATTTGCTATAATTGCTGCTCTTGGCAGACGGAATGCTGATCTCAGTAATACGATGCATAAATAGATGCCGCTCGTCATCTCCCGAATATTATTCCCTTAGTCGCCTATTATGACTACCATAGGATGAAATAGGGTGGGTGGTGGTATATGTAACTCACACATGTATTATAGTGAATTGCATTACATTGAATTAAGTCAGATAGCGTTACATCTGAAAATACGGTCCTCGTTTTTGAACCGGCCCGTTTCCAGTATTGTTCGATTTCGTGTAACTGTGTTAGCAACGACCTCTTGACCTACTATACACGTAACAACGGTACGCTACCCCGGTATCCATGGCAACACCCACTGAAGCTTTCATGTATAACCTGGCTTATAGCTTACAGACAATATGTATGCTAGTAAATCGATCCACAACCGATTAGGACAAGCAGTTGCTAGGTGGGATCGGTTTGTATCTCGCGTCTGCTGCTGTGGAAGGAGGGTAGCGTATTTAGGGTGTATGTATGTGAATATACTTATATGTAACCGCCTCCGTGGCCTAATACTCGTAGCTATTACGCTTGGATTAACAATTCGGAGGTCCCGGGTTCGATTGCCAGAGGGGGTACCTGCCGGTACTCGGTTTGGTTGGTATATCGTACTATCTAAGTCTGCCGCAGGTGATATGCAGGCCAAATGCGAACCCATTGTCATCATACATAAAAAGGTCGTGTTGTACCAGCTTACAATAACATCAACCATGGCATCCCGTGGGTGTCTTATAAGGTGATTTAAGAAATAAATATTCGGAATGTCCAGCAGCAACTACCTATGTAAACAACGTCTTACTGCGATCACTAACCCACCTGCCTAAGCGTAGCCTGCTCATCTATGAAGAGTTTATGTCAAATGGTTTCATAGAGTCCGTAGTGGCGGTCTAGGAATTGGTTGACTTTTATCATCCTTCGCGAGCCTCATTCGGAAGGGTAAGCAAAAGATATGAAAATTCGAGTTCTAGATTTGCTATGAATAAAATCGGTAGTTTTCGAGACTGTCTCATTTAAAGAATTAAGATGTAAATGCATTTTTAAACAAAACGAGGTACTAGCATTCGTATGAAGTAGAGTCAAGCAAAAAACGACTTATGACGTTATCACATAAAATTATCGTCCGTAAACCGACTTTACAGATAACAAAGTTTTTTTGTCTCGGGATAGTTGAAAGTCCGAATAATTTTTGAAGTCCGCGCGGATGAAGTCGCTGGCAAAAGCTAGTGGGTATATATTTGTACTTGAGTGTACATAAGTGTACGAGTGGGTGAGCCTGTTGCAAGATTCAAGCCAAATTTAGCCGTGACTCAGCGCATCTTGCAAAGGGAAAGGATGCGGTTCTTAAACAAATTGCTGCAAACAGCCATTTTAATTAACGTTGTTGCGTGAAACGCATAATCTGGTCAGGACTAATGGAGACATAATGTGACCTGACGACATGGATAGCCTGATTAATTGTTTAAGTTCGTTGACTCTGAATTTTAATGAACGTAGGCGCAGTGCTCTGCAATGATTGTCATCGTCTAATTCTATACAATCGTACAATGTGTGTTGTTACGGTTGTTGCATTTGGTATTTACATTTTTACAATAATTTTATACGGAATACTTTGTCACCGAGGGGGTTCAAAGTTGAAATGTTCATTAAAAAATCCACGAACTGGTCTCTAAGCTGGTTAATTAACACGCTTAAAATTAAACTATCGTCGTGATTGGATAAGGATGTCGCAAACGTGATGGATATATACTCGTAGTTCTCTGTCTCTCAGAATATAGACTTATATATGATTGATACGAAGAAATCAAGAATTTACGACATCCTTATATGGTTCCATGGATGATTCTTAGTGATTCTCCAAATTGACAAATTGATCAGTAATTTGAACCAGAATCCAGCTCATGTGGGTTCCCCATTAAAATATTGAACCTATTTCAATTATATCCCAAATGTAATATTACAAACTCAAGCGTCGTGAGCTGGGCATTGATATAATAATGTATTGTGATCCTTCTAGTTACTTAGGTATCTTATACTATCTCTACTTACTTATCCTTTTTGTTTTAGTCCTCTCAAAGTAAATCGCGTGTCTGGCTAACCGATTGTTTTATTTTACATGTTGCCTCTTAAGTTGGTAGTTACCGTCAATATTAAGAATTGAATTGATAATAGTGTAACGAATAGTCAGTTAGGAGAACATTTTATGCATAGAGACAGATCATATAATCTGCATTCTATAATAGAACATGCTACAACAAGTTTGGTCTAGTTCGTGTCGCCTAGCGATGGTGACCAAACATGTCCTAAATCTGTCGTCACAGTACGGCTCGATCGATGTCCCCCATGGAGGTCACAGTGTCATGTGAACAAACCTCACCAACATCTAGGGTTGGCGACTGGATTTCGAAAGCTGAGTTTCGATAAGGCCGTCGAATGATTAGCTTGCGTACAGAGAAGCCTCCATTTAATAAGGCCCTAGATTTGCTACCTTTCGTTTGGCAGCAGACTTTGGCAACATTGTAGCCAGACATACATGCTCAAAAACGCTTTCAACCAATTAAACCGTGTACAGACAAGAACCCCCACTGGGAAGACCTGAGACGCGAAAGTAAGAACTATATGTATGTACATTACTCTTTATAATAAAATATAGTAAAGTTTGCAACCCTAATTGTTCTGATTTTTGTTACAATCTTCAACGTTGCATAAATCATTTCACCATTGTGTGAGTGTATGTCAATTTGGAGAATATTTCTTTCCACTAATACGCATGGAAAATTATCAGAAAAGACATCGTCTTTATATGGTCATGTCCATTGCTGGTAATGAGAGGGATGCTCGATCGCCACGACAAACAAACATCCTATAGAAGATTTAATAGTCCCACGCAGAGTAGGTAAAGGCAAAGAATGCTGGTAGTGCCGTGAAAAGTTTCAACGACACACACGACGGAAATGAATGCGGTGATCGTACTATAAAACCTAAGTATTGGGTATTTATAATATCAGTGTGTATCAGTTCTACTAACTTATTCAAAACTACACCTGTAGCTTACCTAACAAACCAACTAAAAACTAAATTCACCTCAAAATCGTAACCATTCTGCACAAATCACAATTCGCACTGTTCGATTTGTACTAATTTACTCGTAATCACAAACATTTTGCTAAATAACGCTAAATAACATTCCGCACCCAGAAGGAGCCAGCTACTGCAGTTAGTAAACCCGCTGAACAGGGTGTCATTACGAAGATAGCTGAGCTTATAGGTTAGATTAGGAGCGTTGTCGAGCGTGCCGATACACACCCTTTATCTGAGCTCCCGGACTATAATTGCGATAGTAACCGGTAGATATTGAAGTGAAATATTTCAATTAGCTCAGATTCAATGTTGCATGGTAGATAAGTCGTTTGAATTGGTTGTTTGGAATGGCATGAAGTGTCAAAAGCCTTGCCAAGATCCTCCTTGAAGGTAAGTATATCACATCCATCACTAATTGCGAAAATTCAGAACGATAATATTTTAGAATGGAATGTAACGTCATCTTTAATTTACTTAACTTATTTAACTTAAAGAAGCAATCCTCAGCTCCTTGCATTGCTGTGCCCCACACGGGGTGTCACGTTTGATACAGTGTAACTATTACCACAATGTGATACAAAATCATTTGATTGATTGATTGTTTTATGTATTAATATATTGTTATACTTATTATGGAATTGCATACTAAATACTCAACTCGCGCCTGCAACTTCAAAATCAAAATAAATATGACAAAAGCGTAACTGCATCGTCGAATAAATAGAAATTTACCATCAGGTCTGTTTGAGGTAAACTGTAGACCATATATACCAATACGAGTATATTTAGAAAATATCGTCCATACGAGAATCAATGTCATACGCTCACTTGATCAAAATTGTCTGCACACACTGAATGAGATAATTATGAATCAGAGAGCGGCAATGAGTGAATTGTGGTTTTGTTTCCACGAAGACGGCCCTGACACGCTCTTGTATTAATAAATTGTGACTTCGTCTCGCCTTAACAATCCTGAAAGGGGATAAATTAGTCTTATTCGTCATTGAGTATAACTGAGCAACTCTTTTAAAATTAAAAATAATATGTTGACTCATATTCATAATTAACTCATACATACGTGTAAGTATATGTATAGTTTTCATATACATACATAACTTTTGAATTAAGTCTGCCCCAGGGCTTACCTTTCGGTCCCATATACTACTTTGTAAGCTAAAATTCCAAGCGTTCGTCGCTCCTCGCATTTAACCCAATCATCCAGCCAACCCTATGGAAAACCCATCATACAAATCATATTTCACGTGGCAATCTATAATGGAGGCTTAAATTCAGCAGTGGATGTTGACAGCTTACTTTTATTATTATTGTATCAACCCTTATCACAGTGACACACAAATTGCAAGTAGTTTATTTTCCCCATGATAGTCGCACCAAAACCATAATAAACATGCGTTTTATAATTCTTATTTTTCCTCAAACTGCATCATGTTTTAAGGAATGTATACTGTGAGTAGGTCACGTCATCGACAAGCTATGAGTACAGACAGGAAAAAAACAGACGTAGTAAATTAAAAATAATGTTATTCTATTCTAGAGCTGGTCCTATAATACAAATTGAATGCTAGAAATATTGCGATGTGTTTTTTCTACCAATTGCGCCAAAAAACACCTGAAAACTGCCACAGCTGAACAAAAAGACAAACAACTATTTTGCGCCATTTGATTTTTCTATGATAATAGCTAAGAATTATCAACCACTACAAAAATGCGACTTTTGCTGTTCAATCTCGAAATCCGTGTAATTTGATCGGAGTTTATTTTATTGTCGTGAATATTCTCATCATCTTGTGCCAACGCTTCTTTCATTTCGTGCTTATCACCTGCTTGGGTCCACTAACATAAGCCTTCCTCGATCCTGAATATTTTCCCTTAGTTTTGTCTTTAGCAACACCGGCGGTATGATATGTGTGGCTGTATTCTAAAGCCGAGACCAAGTTACAGCTTAACATTAGATTAAAGAAAGGAAATCAACTATTTATTAAAATACTACCGATCTCAAAGTTAATAGGTGCATTGCTTTTAAAAACAGCCCATATGTATACAGGGATATCTCAGAAGCATATTGAAACCAAACATGACCATATATAGCACCGATACCCGAACAATATTATGCCACACGGTCTTGCACAACCATAGGCTTCACCGAAGAGAAAGCACCTATTTGTCGGCCATTGTATGGCGAATGTGCATTGTGAAATTATGTTATGTACCAGGTAATTGTATTAACAATTGCAAAACAACTGGGTACCAGGGAAATCAAGTCACACGACATTGAAAAGGATTTTGTTGTTCAGTCCTACGATTGAACTAAGTACGAATGCATAATGTTTACGAAAAATTCATAACATAGTCGTCTTGTTCACTCCATAGCATCCGCATCGATCGGCTGTCGTAAAAAGCGACTAAGGGAAAAACAGGAGATGGGCAGCAGCATCTACCTATCAATCATTAACAGCCTTTATATGTCTCCAATGAAGGGGCTCAGGACTACTCTCCTACAGAGAGTGTATGGGCCATAGCCAACCAAGCGGGCCCAGTCCGACCCAGCCGTCTACCTATACATAAAACATTTTGCTTCAACTATAAATCCAGATGCCAAGCGTAGTGATTACGGCAAATCTCCTCGTGGGAAGTCCAACGTGGCGATCTATGAAAAGAGACTCATGATCAACAACACCAAGCGTAGATCTACTCATGGTTAATTGAAGAGATATGTGTGTAACATACTCGTACATGGAGAAGAACATAAATAAAATGACACATTTCTCCAAATAAATATATTTTTAAACAGACAAAAGACCGGAGTGCAAATAAAGGAACGCTAAGATTGACAGAAGACCGACGCGATGGTAATAAACAGTGACCTTTCAAACCGAAGTGCTTTTAATATCAAGCTCAGACAAGTGGTCCTTTGAGCCGGATAAAAGTGTTCCTTCGAGATCGAACAAAGACCAGTCGAATTAGAGACATCAACAGCTCATCGCCCTCCACATCTGCGTCTGAGTCACTCAGAGATGCGATCGAAGGCGCCGCGACGAACTAAATTGAGACTGTTACTCAACTGAATTTCTCTTATTAACATGGTATTAATAGGTTACAGCAAGCACTGTACTAAAGCAATGCATTCTGTTTGCAGTTTGAGATCTATGGATGGAAATAATACAAGTTAACGCGTTCAAAAAGAACTAGAAACTGACTTCAACTTCCATAAAAGTCTACTTTTAATAAGGCAAATTTAAGATGTATATAGTTTTTTCATGGGTGCCATTCTCAGAATTGGACCAAATTGCTTTAAAAAAATCTGCCAAATCGGTTCACTCAGTCAAAAGTTCTGAGGTAACAAACATTTAACTAATACACACTTAACATTACTGAACTGATTTTGATGAAACTTGCAGTCTTCCCTGTTTTTAAAATAACTAGTTCAACAAAAAAAAGAGTTATTTAAATCGAACTTGTAGTTCCGGAGATATGCGAGTACAAACATACAAATTTACATACACTTTTGAAATTTAGCACACTTGTTCAGAAGCTGATATTGAAGCTGTTCTGGAAATATTACATACATACATACAGGTCGAATTGATAACCTCCTTTTCCTTTTGAAGTCGGTTAAAAAATCAAATGCTATTTATACGCGGAAAAGTATACTGTATTATAAATAATGCGGTGTCAGTAAATTCATTTCAATAAAATAATTGTGTACTTCGAAACCAATTAAATAATTGAGATTGAATTTTAGTTGTAGACATAAAACAGCATCTAATTGAAACGTGATTTTAAATCAAAACATACTGCAAACTAACTGTAAATATTATTTGATGGGTGTAATTATAAATAGTTGCTCAACCTAAAGAATTATGCTACTAGCAAGAATTGAATATGGCTTGCAACTCGTGTTTAGACGATGAGTAAGAAATGGCAGTCTCAACTAAGACTGACTAACGACGCTATTTCGCAAACACAGGCTCTAATAAAAACTTTTCGAAACAAGTTGCAGTCGCAATTAATCAAATTCTAATGTTCCATAACCCATAACAAAATGGTGAAAATATTTGGTATAACGGTTTACCAAATGACTTTGGTAACAAAAATGTTACGAAATGAAGTCACGAAATAAACTCACTATAATTTTGAATCCGAATTTATTGGTGAATTGCTGTGTGATTTGACTAACAGAATTCTGTACTGTTCGGTGACGGCACAAATAAGAAATCTCACACAAAATTTGCGGTAATTTAAAGCAGCTGAATTCACTAGCGATCAGTCGATGTATCGACGCATTCAAACCTAATGTATCAAATCCTCTTTTCGTGAAAACCGTATGTATACAGAAGGTGATAAGTGAATTTTTTATTTTATATTCTAATCAATTGTTTCGTAAAATTTGTAACAATACATCCAATGGATCTGAACAGATACGTAGACGGACATTTTGTCCTGGAAGTACGCATACGAAACCCTGATCTATTATATGCCATCATTCTTCACAACACAGTATTAATTCTGTCACTAATGGGGCAAAAAATTAACTGTCGACAGTACTTGCCATATAAATGGAGATATCAAACAGACCGTTAAAATGTACTCCCACAGAATATCCAATCAGTCGACAGTACAATGCTTTTTATCCTTATACTAAACGTTTATTAACAAAAACGACATCGATTCCGATTAAAATTTTACAACAGCTCCTTCTTATAAGGCTTCGGGCAAGATCGTTCGACCCCAATATAACGTGGAAAGTTGTCTCGGACGGCCAAAAACGGTCAGAAGCCATACTTGTGCTTACTGCATGCTTTAGCCAAACGAGTATTATGCCTACATGCGCGACACCGAGCGGGTTGTATTATCAATTTATGTACTAACTATTTAATCAATTTTAGAGAGGAACAGAAATGCTTCAAAGAGCCAGGTTAATAATTCACATTTACGGTATAAAATTCACAAATACAGGAACATAACTTTCAACACCCAAAGAACCTCTATCTGCGGGTAATTCGGAGAAATGGGACGTTTGTAAGACAAACCGGCTTAGAGTGGGAGTCGAGTGAACGAAAGCTAATCTAGAGAAATGTGATCAGAGGCAGCCCATCTCACATCTACAGTGCTCGCTAGATCGCAAAGCACTCCATTAGTAACATTTGAAAATACCATTTAGGGTACTGATCACTTTCACACGAGAGAAGCAGAATCATTTTCATCGTCCCAAGCCATGGTTAAGCCCACAAATGGTCGTGAGTCTCCTTCATAGATCGCCACAATCGGGCTGTCTAATTGTCTATTAGGTGATTTGCTGTCTAACTAGTTATATTAGTTGCAATAATTATCAGCAATACCCCTAGTAATGTTGCGGTGATGATAAAATGTAATAATGTCTCGAAAAGCCGCAAGAATCACCCTTATCACTTTTACATTGGCAAGTGAGTGCACTCTTATCAATTTTTCTTATCATTATTACTTTAAAATGACACTCGAATAACGAAAACTATAATCATTAAAATTGTGTAAATAATATTTCTAAGAAACGAGTCACCTATACCAGGTACACCCAGGCTTATTTCACACGTGATTAGGTAATGTTTTCTGTCACACCTTCTTTGCAAAAGATAAAAATAGGTCGTCGTTCTTTGTTAAAACACCGGTCAATGATAAGATAGAATTGATGATAATTTCTCCATAAGTAAGGCGCTGTTTGTCACCATGTATGGTCAATCAATAAACAGTAATTGTCTTGATCTATTTACCCAGTGACGGACTCGAAGCTGCGAATGCGATGCCCTATACTTTATGAACTAGACAACACAAGTATGAAGATTTCTCATCTGACGTGACTCAAAAAGTCCCGAAAAGGTACAATAACAGGGAATCGTGTAATCGTGTAAATCTTTGTAACTCAAATAACGTCTATACGAACTATTAGCTATTCGAGTTGCCTAGTCTCAGTCTGGAACAACAAGGATTTCAAGTTTCTCTTCACATACCGTTTTAATTTAGAGTTCTTACAAATATTCCATTATTTGTACATTCCGTACACAGAAATCATCATTGCCAGAATATATGTATATTCTGATTACAGCATAAAACAAAAACTACAAATAAAATTGTACAATTAAAAAGAGAGAAGAACCCAAAGGAATGTCCTTCGCCTGCCCCTACCGATGGCAATTACCTACAACACTAGGGAATTGTGATATGTGAATGATCATTTTCTATAGAGATACGGATAATATCAAAAATAAGTCAAACTTGCTAATTTCTCCACGGGTAAGGCTCCGTTCACACCATCTATGGTGAGGTTTTGTTTCATTGACGGAGGTGTAAAGAATCGGAAAACGAGCTTGTGGGCGGGCGCAGTTCGGTTCGCCAGTCACCGGCTAGGCAAGGTCGTCGACCATATGGCCTACCTGCCCGCCCCTGTCTGCTACACGCAGCTTAATCTCACAATAATATATGTGTCGAAAAAGAACATGTTTTCTGTGAAGTGTCAACACAGGTTGTACTCATGTATATTGTATTGTATATTAACACATATAGCTATGATTTACTAACGCAATTTGAAGCTACGTATTCTAGACATACCCAGGTCGGTAAACCAAAGAAGCTTCAAATACTTAGAATTCGCAACATTTTTGTAAAACTGACATCATCACAATTATAATCGCATACTGAGAGAGATTTGGGTTTGTGGTGGGTTTCATTTTAACAAATAATACATGGAATTATTATAGATCTTTTATAGATTGGACAAGTCAAAGTTTCGTTTTGTATTTGCACATTTGTGTGCACAGGGTTCAGAAAAACAGACGAACTGTTTTCCAAAATGGTTACGAGGGACATTATCACAATTGAAAAATAAAAAGTGAAGCACTGATATAAACGCATTCTTGAATCCGTTTTTCAAAATAGGTATTGTAGGATGAAACTGTGAAAACATTTTCTCTCTTCAAAATGTCCCTTTGAGCTAAACAATACCACATGATTCAACCTTTGAAAAGGTAATCATAGAGCTAAGTTCACTTTACATGGCCGGCCTTCACGTAACAAAAGCGAACAAAAACTGTTACCATTGAATACCATTATAAAAAGAGCAGACAAATTATTTCCTGCAGAAAATTGGTTTGCTCTTGGATGTTGGAATGTTACTCCATGCGTTGATTTCTTGGTACGTTTAGCAATACCATTTACTACTGTTTATCCTAATTCTATGTGTACTACATAAACGCTGGAACAAAGAAATAGAAACACAATGATCATACTTAAATCCTTAAAATGAAACAGGAGCGAAAAATTAGGAACATTTCAGAATTCACTAACATATAAATGTAAACAATCAGATTGGCTTGTTTGACAGATTGGATTCAGATTTCTCAGAAGTGCGATTCACTGCTTTGCTATAGTAATAATTAACGCATTCAAAAAGAACTAAAAACCGACTTCAATTGCATTAAAAATTAGGTTTTTGTTGCTTTTCTCAAAGAGTGATCAATCAATTTCGATAAAAAAAAATATGGGACCATTTCTGAAGTATGTTCTACCAAACAAAAAAAGAATTATCAAAATCAGTTCACTATTGGCGGAGTCATCGCGTAACGCACATACAAAAAAAACGCGTTGAATTGAGAACCTCCTCCATTTTTGAAGTCGGTTAAGTAAACTTGAGTGTATTCCTTCAATAAAAACAATAAATAGCAACATATGTCCAAATCTAATGGTCGTCATCGTATCATCAATTCATTACTGTTAGGTGAAGTTAAGAAGTTCCAACTCAAACCACATTCCACTTGTCTTCAATACTAGCCGCTGAATACATAAGAGATATCATTTGTAGATACAGACATACATATCGAGTGCAACGACAGTTAAACAAGCCAAGACGCAAGCCTTAAAAGTAATTAAGGACGATTTAGAAAGTATCGATAAAAACTGTTGTGTATCGTAAACCTGTTGTATGTTTCCTTTCGATCCCGTACCGAAAAACGGGTGACTAGGGATGATAATGTTTACATAAACTATCGAGCTAGGCATATACCTCTGTATATTACCTATTTTTGCTCTATATTTTTAGTATTTTAGATTAAGTATAACAGCAACAACAAAATCAATCTAACAAAGGAACCTGCCATGTTTTGTGTGAAGTTAAAGCAATATGCGAACGATTGGCTTGTCTCCCACAACCGCCCTCGCTTCGTCCCTGCCTGTATGACGTAACTCTCCCCGCAGTCACCTACGGTTAATACAGAACGTCCTGTGTTCAAGTTCTTACATCGACAAGTAAACAAGAAACGAGTTTGAGCGAGGACGTGGGTCGAGTGAGATCACCGCTGCGAATAGCGTCCGTCTGCGCCCGCGCCGACCGACGCCTCGGGTCGCAGCCTGCAACATTTTACACGTCACGTATCTTTCTAATTGACGAGCCAATATATTGTTTACGATACTTTTTAGCCATCACGCGATGCTTTACATATAATTTTAGCTGTTAATTTTACAAATCGTGGCGTGATCGCTGATGCAAGTTTCTACTTTTGGTAGATTTTTCGTTGTGTCTGTAAATACGACCGCACGCGATTTTGTTGAAGGTTTAAACCTGTTATACAAACTTATTAAGGGTATAGTTGCTATATGTTTCACAAAGGAGAAAGTAAAAACGTCTTTTTGTCAAAAAATAAAGGTCGCCAAAGGTTAGTGACCCTGTTTTATAAACTTTAAATTTATCTTACTTTTTTCAACAAAACAAATTCGTTTGCTTACTTCTACTTCTTAAAGTTTACGCATTTATTATCAGCACAGCGAAACAGTGATATTACTAGTTTTTAAAAGCCGAATGCTTTTGCTTTAATATAGTTTTAAAAATAATAAAAACAAACAAAGAACGTTTCCAGACAATGAGCAAGTTATTCACACACGATATGAGAAAGTCCTAGTTCGTTTCTTTAGAAAACAACGATTTATTCAAGCTATTCTCTTAACTCTACCATCAAAAGAACGTGTATTTACATTTCTAAAGGCTCGTTGACGTCATTATTTTGATGAATGTACTCAGATTTAAGAATCTCAAGATCGTTTTCGCAAAAGTCAAGGCGAGATCATTATTCAGGCTTGCCGCTACAAGGCTGTACTGCCGGAAATGTGCGGAAGTTCGACAGTAACACTAAGCTAGGTAAAGTTACAATATAATGAGAAGAATGGCCGTAAAGTAAGGGTCAAACTATACAAAATTGGATCTAATGCTGGGTTACTTTTCTGGAGTGCGGTTTTCAGCAGTAGATGATTGGTTGGCAATGATGATATAAGATTCTCGGCCGTGAGTTTTTGACTTTAGAATGGGATCACTGATGTCATCCTGTGGGTTTCGTAAAAGTCAACTAAGTGAAAATACGCAAGACATATAGAACAACAAACAACACCATCTAACGCGTAACATTGTCGACCTCATAGGCACTCAACAACAGGTGACTGTTGTCAAAAGTCGATCTATATAAAACAACAACTGAGACCAACAATCTTTATACTTAAGCTTGGTAATTTAGTCACACCCATAATGATGGACTTATACCGCGTAACACCCTCTAGTAATATTTTAGTTGATCAGCTACGATCTTTTCCGTACAAGAACGTATATTTCTATTATTTTCTTATGTATAACACTCTTAAGACAATAAAGTCTTATTTAGAGACCCGGAGATCTTTATGATGTTCCAACGCGTCCTGTGCGGAGGCCACTACGTCATGCAGGAATATTTTTCAATTAAGGAGGCCGGTGGTGGGCGGATAAATGTGCAATCCTCCGTCGTTTACGTATTGCTCTGTGACTGCGGTTGCGTGTGGCGCCGCGAGCATATCTCTTTAGAATCTTTATTTGCTGTACATCTAGATCCTGATAAGTTTTACAAGGCCGCAGTTTATTAATTTATGACGAAAAACGAAAATAATTTGCCATGCATTAATAATGTCATACTCGTACGAGAAAAAATCGCTCACGGAGTACGCTGAATAGAATCGGGAACGTTCATAAAAGACTGGAAATATAATTACTAGATCAAGCCTGCACTCCCCGCTCCCCATGTTACAAATATTTAAAAAAAAAACTTTTTTAAATATTTGTAACATGTGCGCGTACTAAAACTGTGTTAACATAATTACTAATTCTGTGCTAAAACATGTACCAACGGCCTCATAGTCACTACTGTCAGGTGATATAAAGTCCAAGTGCAAACCCATCATAAATTACAAAACATACTATTTTTGTCTCTGATTTTAGAAATCGACACTCAACACAAGCATGTACAGTACGAGTGTAAGTAGTAAAGTATAGTACGCGTAGGTACTATGTAATAAATTTAACAGATTCTTACAACAGACCCATGACTTGATAACACTTGGTAACATTGGAATGTGTTCACTTGGTATTTACATACAATGCACGTTCTTGGAATATGGTAAAGGACCGTAAAGATTATATCTTTAGATCAACGAAAATATAGGTTCGCCATTTTGAAGACGGCTCAGTGCAATTATTCCACGATGGAGTTTTATTACTGAGCGATTATTGCAGGTGCAACCAATTTATCGCTGTCATAAAATGATCGCATTATGAATAAACTGAGTCATAAATTTCATTAGTTTGTCATAAAAATATTGACAATTATTAGCAATCTCAAGTGATGATCAACAATGATGATAAAAAATTTATAACTTCTTTATAAAAATTCTGTTGAAAGAATATATCTGATTTGATTCCCTAAACAACCAGAGTTCCTATAATGAGTACTCCAGTTTATTGGTAATTGTTAAATGATGACATAAAAAGAAAGAAGAAAAATATCCTCTTTTGTAACAATCATGTCTGCACGTGATTTGGAAAGGATTCAATATGCTAGGCTTCATCATTATCAAAATTATTTTATCAATAGTATAGTAGTACCCCTAGTATAGAGGATAAACTAGGACCTTGAAAAAGCATCTATCCATATGAGGATTTAAAGAACCACTAAGAAATAAATATTTGATAGCATGCGGGCAAAGCGATAGTTTATCCATGCCATAGGCGACATATTACTCCTGAAATAACTGGCGTCCATCGACATATATGATGTTATTTTGTCAAACCAATTCGTAGCTACCATAGCTCCTTAAAAGCATATTTTGCAATTTTCATATATTTTTTAAGTATAAAGGTCACTTTATTTCTTTTCAAATAGATTAACTCTTGACCACAATCTTTGATAAAATTGACGATGTGACACGTAAGCCTAAAAGATGTCTATTTAAAGGCTTTCGATTGGAATGCACTCAAATACCTTTTGGCACAGAGGCATACTCTTTCATACATAAATGCCACGCCAATTTAATGCAAATCAAACGAACTCCTTCTACGAATCGGACATATGTAATTACGTAATTATAATACAAAGGAAAGTCTTCCAAAGGCTATCACGTGTTGTACGGGACGTGTCTTGACTGAAGATGTGAAAACTGCCAAGCACGTCACGTTCTGCTATAGTCTTGTCACAACGGCTAAGGCATTCAATTACGAATGGAATACCTGTAAAATACTATCCTAGAAACAGCTCGGAAGCAAGAACACTTTAATGTACTTTGTTTTCTTTGTTGATAAAATATGCATCATTTGTAACGTAGAAATGAACTTTCAAGAACTGTTTTCGAAAACTGAAGACGTAAATTTTAAATTCCAACTATTTCTTTACTGTCAATCAACATGAAAAAAGGTAACAGCAAAAAGTCAAATATAAACTTAAATAACACCCTCAGAAACCCTAAATCGCAGGACCATGCAGATGTTCTTTGATTCTAACACAATGGTGTCGCCTTGGCGAGATGATTGATTCCTATACTTTGTAGAGTAAACCCTTTTTGGTCAAAGTACATTTTTAACAGAATACAAGGTTGGTACAGGTACAAGGCTTGTAAAGTGTACCAGTAAAGAATATGGTCATATACTGTGGTCTGTGACACTAGCAGAGAACAAAACCAAAGTCACGGTTGTGCACACGAGATCGTCACTTGTTACAGTCGAGTACCTGCGCCTGCGCTTGTGGTATTACTGTAGTAACGTACCGTGCACTGGTTGGTAGACGATCTTTCTTAGAATGCGTATAGTAACGTATAAGCTATATAACAAATAACAATTTCGCGAAGAAATTCCATCCTTCCGCTCTAAATTGGATATTCAAGTGTATTGACGTTTCACATTTCATGGTTTTAGCTCAAGTTTTTTGACCATAAAAACTTCACCCGATTTTCATCCCTTTAGGGGAGGAATTTCGAAAAAGCTTTTCATAGGGTGTGCGCACACAAACCACCCGGCCAGACCACGGCCCGTGACCACCAAAATACACGCTTTTATACATATTGTAGGAACTCGCAGCGCACGTATGGCCACTTGTGGCCACCACGGGCCATACAAAATACACAAAGTGAGTGCGGTATCAGTTGTGGCGGTCGACGAACACCGGTGGCTGTGGCCAGTGGCTCGTGTGTGCCCAACCTTAGTGGTACTCTACACTGCATCATCAAAGTTATTGCTATAAACAGTATCATGTACAAATTTGATTCAATTAATTATCAAAGTCAAGCTAGATTAGTTTTCACAGGTTTTGTATCGAATTTTTGGAAGGTGGCGGAAAACGGATGAGTGCAGTCAATGATTGTAGAATGTATAACAAAACTGATTCCTAAAGCGTAGTGCACACCTTCACGCCTGCTCTATTTATGACCTGTACTATGAATTGACGCGGTGAAGCGGTTAATCTCTAATCGAATTAAGTTTATTGAAGTCAACTGTCCGAAACGATCGATAAATCAGTTTCGATTAGCATAATCATGCGCCATGTATATCATAATTCCTAACGCTAACAAAATCTACAGTGATTTAGAAACTGTTTTATTATTAACATACGTTATTTTCTAATCATATTTCCGCTTATTTCATTTTTCATATCTTCAAACTAATTTTAACTGTAAGATTTGATAAAATCTGTAACACTTTACACCCTGTATTTAATTTTCAATTGAAAGTAACATTTTGCGTATTCAAATATTAAAACTTCCTATGAAAGCTTTGGTTGATTTTTTGGCACGTTTGTTAATTTGTCCTTCTTTGTTTTTATTTATTTGTTTTCCCATTGTTTAATTTCCTATCAATAAAACAAACAATTTTTCTTGTAATGTTATCCGAACTAGCTTTAACCATATCAACGCAAAGTAGCTCTTTTGTTTCAGCCTAAATCTGCTCTAAAAATCAATGATTTTCCTGAAATATATTGGTGATCGCAGTAACATGTTGGTTGTACGTACTTGGGTGATCTTATAGTCACCTACGACACCACAAGATATTGGTCATTACTACATGAGGTTATCAATTCAACCTGTATGTATGTAATATTTCAAGAATTACCCAGTTTTCGTATATGTTAGTCTATATATCAGCTTCTAAACAAGTGTGCCAAATTTCAAAAGTGTACGTATGTATGTATACTAGTATGTTTGTCCTCGCATATCTCCGGAACTACAAGTTCTATTTAACTAATCCTTTTTTGTTGAACTAGGTATTGTTTAACTTAGGGAAGACTGCAAGTTTCATCAAAATCGGTTCAGTACTTTTTGAGATACTTACAAGCATTGCCTTAATAAAAGTAGACTTTAATGGCAGTTGAAGTCGGTTTCTAGTTCTTTTTGAACGCGTTTACTTGTTGTTTCAGAAATCATCCATTTGCAAGACTTTACAAAAAGCAACCTATGCTACACACTCTCCGGCCGTTGAATCATTACTTTGCAAAAAACCATCACATCTAAAAGAAAAGAAGGGCAAACAGAGAAATACAGTTTTGCAATTATAATACGACATGGCCGGCAGATGTAACCTTGGTGCGTCATGTGATGAAACCCAAGTGGCAGCTCATTAAAATCATTTCAACAATATTGTTGACATTTGTATTTTGATAAAAATCAGATACATATCTCATTTAACAATATAAATAGAAAGTAATTGTAACTACTGTACATATCCTCTTAAAACAATAGGATCGTCGCTAAAGATGCCTAAGGATAAACTGTAGGAGTCAGGCGGCGCGACTACAGTTAAATCTGTCTTTATTTAGATCGTCAATTCGACAATTATTACGACGAAGTTGAAGTCGCTTCTCAATTTGGACGTCATTACTTCATTAGGGACATTCATCGACCCGTTTGGCTATATTGTGACTGGCATGACCTACTAGAGCTTCTACTAGTGTCTTATCTAAGCCATCAATAATTGAGGTTTGTGCCAAAAATTGGTGCGTTTTGGAGAGTTTAGGACTTTATTTCATGCACCCTTTGCTTTTCAGTTCTATACTGTTCTATACGATTACGGCTGCTGTTAAACATCAACTTTTCTATATTGACGGGTAACTTGTAACGTGCACGCTGTTTAGGTTAAGTCATAAGTCTAGAAATAGATTGTATATATATAATTAGATAGATATTATAAGAATTAGGAATTCTTGATTATTCTCAGGGACACACTGAAATAAGATTATCTTGTTTTAGTAAATGTGTTTTAATTTTTAATTCGTGTTTGTTTTTTGAAGAAACATTTATTTCGAAAAATAAAATTCGCAGCAAATAAAATATTGACGTTGAGACTTGACGTTAAGAAAATATTAGGCAATTGTACAGTAACGTGGTCACCATGAAGAAACAATTTAATGAGAATGCCGTTTTGTCAATATTTATATTAATTTATATACATATATATATTTGCTTTGTTAGCTTTAGTACCTAACTACCATTTAGACTTCTGGTCATATTAGAATAATATGTTATTTATTGCTATGTGTATATTATATTAACGATAAGGAATATGATATAGCCAAGAAAATAGAAGACAGTCAAAAACATTATTGTATACAGTACGTGACTATCTCGGAAAATTATAAATCAAGTGTATTTCATTGTTTAAATTATTCTCCGTCGATAAAAGCATGACTAATTAGCTATGCACAAGACGATAACTCAGACTTGCATGAGGTCATTCTTACAATTTCGTGACCATTGAACTAGTATTTAAGCCAGGCAGCCAGTAAAACATTTACAAACAAAAAAGTCTAATGAATGTGTCTAAGATACCGTCAGATCTAAATGTCTATTTGACAGGAAGTAATAAATAGATGGAAAATCAGTACAGTCAAATCTTCTACTAGTGATTTACTTGCTCAGTGTCTTCTACAATTACAAATTAAGTTGAAAATTAAAACATAATAAAATAATAATCAAACAAGAAATAAAGCCAGTTATAAATTATTATCTGAAATGAAGTTCATTTACGTGTTTATTATTTAAAAAAACTTTTTGTTGATAGCGGTAATTGACCCACACTTGATATTTGTTTCATCTTATTACTCATTGAGCATATAAAGCCTTTATTTTCACATTTGATTCAAAAAATTATATTGGTTTTTAAGATGGTTTAGTTAGAGTATGGGACTAGAGAACTACAATTGGGATATAAATGGCTAGAAAACAATGTGTCATTTTATCAATTTGAATGACAGAATAAAAATAACATTAAAGAAAGTTCATTTAATAACTTGTATACTGTGTATACAGAGCTATGTTATGACTCGTCTGCGGTCATAGTTTATCTTGCAGACGTGCCGGGAGGGGTGGAGGGAGGAAAAACGGAGGTCGTTTTGTTTTGCTACGAACAAAGGTAGATTGAAACAGTCATTAGTGCTATCATATCACTGCTGGCATGCGAGCTACTGGCCTGTCGTGGTCAGAACACTGTGTGTGTGTGTCGTTGATCTCTTTTGTATTTGGAATTGTGCGCTACGTTACATATTTTCTTGACTTTGGTCTCGTTGATGTCTTTTATATGAAACAAGCTTTTGCCCGCGACTTAGTCTTTTAACACGACAGGGAGTCTTTACTGATGACGAGAAGTATCTTAAGTCCCACTCAATGTCATTGTATGTTAACACTTTATACCTGGACTGGTACTTGGCCCTATGGCCTATAACCTATGGCAAAGAATAGGTACATAAAATATATTAGTCTGTGGGCATAGAGGCATAGAGGACAATGTCTACGTTTTATCCCGGCTGCTTCCTGAATGATTTCTAAAGTATACACAAACAAAGTTTATAAATAATCTATTAAAGGATTTGTTATGCTACGATATATTAATAAGGAAATAAGCGTTACATATATAGAAACCTATTTTCCATACATACGCCTAAACTATTTATTTGACAAGTTGTAGTTTTTACCCTTCAAACGGGACAGTTTCTTTTTAGGGCTCCGTATCCAAAGGGTAACCAACGGGATTCTATTACTAAGACTCCGCCGTCCGTCCGTCCGTCATCAGGCTGTATCTCATGAACCGTAATAGTTAGACAGTTGAAATTTTCACAGGAGATGTATGTCTGCTGCCGCTATAACAACAAATACTAAAAACCAGAATAATTAAATATTAACCCCTTACAACAAACGTAATATTTATGTTCATTTTTACTCGATATTACGGCAACAGATAAGTGATTGAAATATTCATATAATATTTAGTTATATATTAACTTTAAAAATAAATAATTTAATTAATATAAAACAAATATTTAAGGGGGTCTCCCATGCAACAGACATGATTTTTTGGCGTTTTTATAGATGATGGTACGGAACCCTCCGTGCGCGAGTCCGACTCACACTTAGCCGGTTTGTTTTATTGATTGATTACATATTCGATCGGTTTTTGATCAAGCAGTAATTTTAGTATCAAATGTATTTGTATTGTGTAGGATGGAGGTAACAAAACAAAACACTTTAAAAGGTTATTCGTCACCTTCTGAGGCTATATTTATCAGAAGAAAATGTACAGAAACTGCGCGCAGCCTTGTCCTTGTTTCGTTAAAGATATGGTTCACTTCATGTTGTAATCAAAACAAAGTGAATGTGTGTGTGAGGGCCTGTGTGTGTTTGTGTACATACTAAACAACTCTACAGAAGTTCCGAACCTTTTCACGTTAAATAAGCTGGATTCATAGCTTGTTCGTCGATATTTCGATTAGTTTCAAAGGGACGTTTTAAAAGGGGGCACATAGAACATGTTTTCGTTATGATCTAGTTGAATCTTCATAAAGTAAAAGTTGAAAACTGTTTGTTCCACTACATGCCACTCCCCATAGCTGAAAAGGTTTGGTTTTCGGCCAAAAGTTCTTATCGTGAAATACCATCAGGTGAGATGAAGGCCAAGTACAAACTTTAGTCCATAAAAAGCTAAACATTGGCACATGTGCTAGATATAACATTTAATTATACTACATTTTTGAGTGGACCAAATCCTCACATTTATTTATGCAAATAAATAATTTACTATTCATATTTTAAACCTTTTTTTAAACCTTTAATTACTTTTCAATATTATAAAAGCAGTTATAAATAAAAAAATTCAAACAATTGTAGTGCCCACCGGAATTTACATGTGACAACGATAGTGCAAACTGCGGGGGTAGCATGAAACGGGCGAGAGCGAAATATATCAAATGATCAGATATGACATGTCTCTCTCGCCCGCCGCACGCATCCAGCTGGTTTCAACTGAGTTTGGGTTGGGAGCTGAGGCTTGTCAAAATGGAAAACAAGAAAACTAATTATAGTTCCAGAGAACACAGAGGAACCAGTTCCGATTTCTTATTTACTTCAAGTCTCGCTAAGATCGAGATTACAAGTTTGCAAAGATAAGGAATGTCGCTGATAAACCTGCATAGTTGAGATACCTCGTTATGGATACAAGGCAAACTGGAAAGAAAATTCTATCTAGTTAGTACGAACAACAGTAAAATTATAAATATTATAAAGATATAAGTAAACCGCTCGATGCAAGCCGCTAGGAATCCGTTATTTTGCACTTCTATTGACATATCCGACACAAAACATATTCGATTTGATTTTGCGTGTCATTTAGCACTATTTCAAGTGAACGATTCTCAAGTTGATGATCTAAAAAAGCACAATCCAATACAAAGGGATGAAATCATTATTTTTAAAGTCAAATTTTGAGACAACCAACTTCAGCAATTAAAGAAACATACTACGTTTTCTATAGATATTTGACTCGATTGTGATGCATTTTAAAACAGCTTTTAAAAAAGGAGGACATTTTTGCAAACCGCTTTTGCTAGCGTTTCCTGTTTAGCAAGACATAGGTATGTAGGGAGACGCAGTGCCTGGTGCCTCCCGATACCAACTCTACGCGATAAAACTTTAATGACTACAGTTAAAGCAGAAACTTAGTATGTGGTAGAACTTAGGTGTGTAACGTTACATATACCATGAATTTATAGTATATGTGTAATAATAAACTTTATCGGTCGAGTTGATGAAAATCCTCTCAAATAACCTCTCAGATTCATAAGGATACATAAAAACGCATTACGTTTTAGCTCTCAAACTTAACCATTTCATCTAGGAATTACGAATAATTATTTTTAGATATCACCAATGTATTCGTTCTAAAATGTGTATAAAGGCCGAGGTTTATATTAGACAAAGTTTTAATTAAAACAAATGACATGAGACATTAAAATGACAAAACAGGAAAGTATGGTTTGTTTCAAAATCATAACAAATAACGTGAACGAACTGAAACGTCACTTATCTTAGTAAAACCAACAAGCAAAACTCTATAACACTCACTCATGTTTTTCGAATTATTTCTAAAAAAGCTGAGCAATACCTGCTTTGACTTGGTCAAGGTGCCATCATCTTATAGTCTTATTTTACGAAGTTATAAGTTGAATCTCTTAAGTGAACAAAATATTTTGTGCGATTGCTAAACCCACGGGAAGGTTTCTCCTAAATTATAATCTCACGGCTTCGAACCATTCACGAATACAGGTTCTTTATAAATCGAAATAAACCACCTCTACACCGGTAAAAGATAACATATACAATTTCGAGCCGGCTTTACACATTACATTACCATTTCTAGTTTAGTTAGCCACGGTACCTAAACAGTTGTTAGGCTTACCAATTTGGTAATACCAAATTACGTAATCAACGTCAAGGAATAAAATATCTGGCCTAAGAGAAACACATTGCAGGAACTACGAATACAGTTGTTGTTTTTCAAGGAATAAAATATCTGGCTTAAGACATTTCAGGAACTACGAATACAGTTGTTGTTTTTCAAGGAATAAAATATCTGGCTTAAGACATTTCAGGAACTACGAATACAGTTGTTGTTTTTCAAGGAATAAAATATCTGGCTTAAGACATTTCAGGAACTACGAATACAGTTGTTGTTTTTCAAGGAATAAAATATCTGGCTTAAGACATTTCAGGAACTACGAATACAGTTGTTGTTTTTCAAGGAATAAAATATCTGGCTTAAGACATTTCAGGAACTACGAATACAGTTGTTGTTTTTCAAAGACAAACGTGTGACCATGATCCTTCGTAAGACTTAATAATATGTAATGCGGCCAAAAATGATTGGTCACGCTCTAGACTTGACTCTAGCAAGGTGGTGCCTGCCTACCCTCGACAGATTCACAAAAACTATATAATTACATAGATAAACAAAGGGGCATAAAACGCCTTCACTTTTGGGAAGTGATGGGCCGGTTCCACTTCCACTCACGCACAATGGCAAAATAATGCTGTCTAGCCTGCGTAGCATGAGTCGCGAAACAGAGACGTGGAGAGTGGTGAGCGTAATGACTTTAAGGTAAGAACTTCCTGTGGGATAATGTATTAAATCAACGCGGACGAAGTCGAAGTGCGCATACGAAACCCTGTCTTTGTTTAGTTAGGATAGACTTTGTTAAAACTGTGTTCGCTCACAAATGACGCTGCGTGGCGTGTTTATTTGCAATAAAACATCGTGACCAGGACTATACAGACTTGATACAACCTAGTGATATGGTAAAGTTACAAAATCGTTTGAAAACAGTGGAGTAACTATTAAGAAATGTGGACTAGAAAAATATTTGGTAACGTTAATGGCTTTATGGTCAATGAACTCAAATGTTTCATTCCAGTAATGACTTTTGGCCTCGATATATGTTATCCTTAGTAGTAATAACCTGAAGCCTAATATTATGCGAGATTCTCAAGAGTTAAAAAACACATATAGAAATCATCGCCGTCATGTAAACGTCGAATGTTATAGAGCCTATAAGATTGTCACTTGACTCCTACGAGGCTGCAATCATGACGAAAGAGATGATGAGTGATTCTATTCTAAATCCAAGACAAATGAGAATGGGCACTTTTGTATGGAGCGTGGGCGGTCCGCGGCCACACATGATTTTGTTGTTTAATGATGTACTTAAGTCCGACTATTACTGGTGTAAAGTTTCACTGCCGCTAGATTCTTATATAGTGATGAAATACATTTTATATTTTAGCCTTTTTTAAGAGTTTTAAATAGTTTTACTACGTTTTTTTACTTCTCAAACGAGTTTTTAATAGTTTTACTAAGTTTTTTTACCGCCTAATGCAATAATACAAAGGAAAAGGGAAATAATAATAAAAAAAAAGATCTTCTCAAAAATAACGTTTATTAGAAAATATGCAATAAAATCTACTCCCGGTCTACAATAGCACTGAGTTCCCCTGCTGGTAACCTAATCTCTTCGGGTTGGTTTTTAGCCCATCCTAGGTACCATACGGTGCACATAATATGTGCGCAGCATCCGACTGTACGTCTTCCACTTAAGCAGGAGCAGTAATAATGCGTGATAGCTTCCCGACCGACTCTTTGTCGGTCAATTATAATGTAAGAATAATACATTCTTGACCTCACATGTCTTGATTGTATGCGGACACGTAATAACCAAATGTCTTCTTCTTCGATATATTGGCTTAGATTTCTTATCTGTTGCTCTCGGTATACCTCAATATTATACAAGCCCTGTACAAGGTGCTCGGCATAATAGCTGCGGGCTAGTTTTATTTGATATGTACCGAGAGCAAACAGAATAAGGTCATCTTCGGTAAGATTTGGGAAATCGTCGAAAAAAGGCTGGTCAGCTGTGATGCTCTCGAATACTGCTCGTTGCCTGTTCATATTGTTGCGAACAACATAGTCTGCCAAATGGTTTTCTAAATTCATGCGTGCGTTTATGATCTCCACAAACGAGGCTGCATGGATGCTATCCGATATTGTTGTATGAAACGCATTAAGTAATGCAGCTGCAATCTGAAAATCTTTAAACATGTGACTTAGGGCTCTGTTAAAAAAATCTTGTCGGAATAGCTTGAAGTCGCGCTTGAATCTTCCATTGACCACTTCAACCATCCAGCGACTTATTGTTACTAATCTTGTCCTATTCGCTTGTTCTGTGGTCAGTTGATCTGCATTGCGGTCTTTTGTTTCAGGCATATAAGCTGAATAACCATATGCTTCCAGATCGGGAAGAGCATCTCGAAAGCCTCGATCCAAGATAAAAATATCGTCAGCACGGAAGAACCAATGAAATGCTCCATCTTCATCGTTCAGCATTCTTTTCAAGATATTAGCATCTGAGTCAGTAGCTGCATATGGTCCACAAACATCAATAATATACCCATCACAGCTTATAATTATGAATGGTTTCAGTAGGTTGCTGAATTTATGTAGACTGTATGTCTCTCGTTGGAACGAAAAGTTTGAGCTCTTTTGAATGTAGATGTATGTTCCATCCATTACTATGATAGCTTTCCGTTCTTCTTCAGATGAGCTGGGATTTCCAAATAATGCGTTGGGCACGTAAAGATTGCGTTGAGCTATCAATCTTCGATTAGTGTGATCTAATCCCAGGTGCCTGGGCCTGAAGTCTCGATCTAAACAATCTCTTGCTTTATTTAGATGCCTTTCAAGAGTTCTTCTACTCATTTGAAAGAGAGTAGCCAACCTTTCGTTGCTCTCACCACTCCTTAGTTTCATAAGGTAAATGGCAAGAGAGTTTTTGTTGTTCGGCCCAGATAGGGAAGGCGTTTGTTCTAAGATTTGGTGAAATTCTTCTCGGCTACGACCCAGTCTAATGTGTATCTCATTAGGATCCATATCGTCTATATTGTTGAAATCAAGTACAACGCTCCTTGATACAGCTTCTTTCATAAGACTCATCATATGTAAAAAATGAGTACTATTAAAATCATGTCTAAGATTTGGACTGTCAATAATCTCATCCCAGTCGTTGGATCTTAAGTGTGTTTCACAAATTCTGGCTTCACTGGGTAAATACAAGTTTGATTCCACCAAAAGGGAAATTCGGATATTTTCTGGAATCCTATGACGTGTGGTGTTCCGACATCTGTCAAACATACAGCGCGCTGCATTGTTAGGCACTCGAGAATATTCTTCAATCTGAAGCGTACACACATGGGGTGCCTCACGATCACGGTTTGGAGCAGGCTGTACAGCACGTTGCACTCGTTGCCAACATGGTCGACAAACGTATTCGTGGCCATTATATTCAATCTGGAACAAAAAAACATACTGACTTGTGAATGTGAAGAAATATATCATGTCACAGTAAGATAGATATTAGGCGTCGTATAATCATATCCCTAGCGATAGATATATTTTAAGTCTAGTTATGCTCACGAGATAGTTGTCGAAGTGTAATTCAGGCGGTGCCCGACGGCAGAGTACAAAAGAAACCATGCGCCCGACTTACAACCCGGTTACAATATCTGTGGACCTGCAGTACTTACTTGTCGTGGCGCAATAGCGTCAATAATATATTGCGCATTCGCGGGATTTTCTTCGAAAAATGCATGTGTTATCTCGAATCTTCTTCTGTTCACCACCGACCGATTGCACAAAACACAAACAGGTCGATTTTCAGCCATATTCAACAAAATCCAGATCACAAAGCACAAAACGAAGTCCATGAACGTATCCAGTTGTCGAGTTAGCTGATCACAAAGTCCGGGAAGCAGAAACGGGTCAAAATGTTTATCAAAACGCATAAAATCGCACAGTACACAACGACGCAAGCGCAAACGAAGGACTGCGCAGAGGGATGGCATCGCACGCGTCACACAACGCCGACACCTTTTGTCCTTGACGAACAAAGACGCCTATTGGTCCTCTGCGTAAGCAGGTACTAAAATGAGCTAGGACCGATTGCTTCGCGGTGCTTGGGTCGCTTTAGTAGAATGATTTTTGAAAGATAAAATATTTTTAATAACTTGACTAATGTTAAATATAAAGTAATACATTAATAAAATAGTTATTATGCATTATCATAAAATAATATACAATGTTATAGTAGTCATGATATAATAAAAACCGAGGATATAATAATTATAATGTATTTTTTTATGCAATATTGCTTTAAAATATGACAGTTTATATCTTTTTCTGAAATTGTAATACAGAGTAACGACTGCTGTAAAAGTGTTCGTTAATAACAGTACTTTCATCTGATAATAAATTTATCAGTGGCCGCCATGCGCCCAAAAGTGCCCATTCTTCTTTTTGAAATGAGAAAATCTCCGAAATTCAATGTGTAATAACTATATTTTTGTATCTAGGATACGAATCGATCTGTACGGAATAATTCTACTTTATGAAAACTAAATCTATCACAAAAAAGGACAAGTCATTGAAAAACGATTGTTTGCAAAGATGTCTGCATCTGGTGCAACATTCTAGTCAACGTATTTGTAGCCAGTGAGTTTTACAGAGGAGCTATTTACACAGTTGTTTTGTATGAACGGCAAACAGTAGTCACGTAAGCGAGGAAGTAAACGGTTCACTAGGTGTGACCTCACCTCACTCCCACACGAGGGTTTATCATCACTTGCATTTAACTCGTCTGTTTGCCTGATGTCCTGGTACATTCGTTTTCTAGAGATTGTAAAATTTATTCTTTAAAAAAATTATAAAAGTGCTTGGCCAAAATAGCTGTTCATTTACTCATTGTGACAATAATAAATGATGGGGACGATATGGCCGACGATATTTTGATGCGTTGTCAGAAGGTTCATCTTTACCTTAAATGGTTCCAGATAACCTTGTTGAAGTTAACCGTCTGTATAAAAAAAAACAGTAGAAGTTATGCTTAGTTGATGTTTCAGATACCAAATGCGCTCATATGTTTTAAATTGTAGACCTATTGAAAGATAAAATCTAAACGAGTTTTGAATCGAGTGATACTAATGACAGTTGATTCGATTGGAAATGTCGCCAACGCTGCTCTGTAAAGAGGCCATTACAAAACCAATATACAGGACACGACTCAAAAACTACAATTTTGCAGAAAATCAACTGATGTAGAATGTACTGAATGACAAGAAGAATGTCATAAGTGAGTACAATTTTACAAGGAAAACGAAACAAGATCAAAACAAAATCTTCCTACAATATTCCACACTAAAGCTATTGCTTTAAGTAACTCCATCCTGTAATTGAACGAAATTTGCTATTGTCTGAAGTTATAATGTTATAACAATTCCCCAAGAAAAATATTTAACGAACCAGTACCATGCATAAATGATTTGATTGTTTCACATGAAATTTGTCATATGGGAACATAACCAATAAACCAATAAAACCAAAGTCACTCGAAAATTTACTATAAGTTGGCAATTCGCCAGTACAACACAAGGTCAACCAAATAAAAGAAAATTAGATGAATGAACTGCGAACGCTCAAGAAACAGAAAATATTCGACTTTAACAGGGTCAATATCGTTGAAAAGACTTCAGTGTCCCTGATAAATAAGTACAAGTCGTTTTAGATATGTCTCTACCAACACTTTCAGGTGTATTCAACAGGTGCTAATTCGAATCAGTTCGGAAAATTCATGTGTCACTTGTGTATTTTACGACCGAATATGATGTCAGAGCTACGCCACGCAGCATGACGAAATGTCTTCTTTCAATAAGAGCTACTAAAATATAACCAAACTTCAACTTCGTAATACAAACTCAACTTTATGCACTTGTGATGGACAGCTCTTTACTGATTGAGTTTTAATAGATTGGTACATGTTTAATACTCGTAAAGTAGACGAATTGTGTTACCAAGGCACGCGCGGAGATATTTAGAAGTTGTTATATAAGAGCCTCTTTCGGTAGTACGACACTTCATCGTCTTTGTGTACGAAATATTGTAGTTACCATTCATTATAAAAAGATCAAGGTTGTTATTGTTTTTGGATTTTATGAAATGTGTATCTTTAATGCTAGTGAGTTTTATATTATTTCTGATTACAAATCACACTATCGCACTAGTTTTGAGTGTTGTGACATTCTAGTTGAAAGTTTAGGTATTTATTGTATAAATCAACATTATTTTAACGATTCTTTACTTCAAAGGGTCTTCGACGTTGTAACCACTTCACCATATGACACGGCATCCTTCAACTATCTGATCCGAATTTTGTTTGCCTCTTCTATCAGCACTAATAATAATTGATACATTGAGTAATATTTATAACTTCATTTGGCGCGATTAGCTTACTTTATCTTCAGTTATGTCACCTATTGCAACTGGTTCTTATCGCAGTACAAGCCAAAATATTATTTTATCATACTAGAGATACGGTTAACACAGTTTGCCTGAAAGATCTTATCCGAGACGAAAGTGGGTAAGTATATGAAAAATAAATGTAAATACAGAATGCGTTAATTGTGTTATGAAATATTTGAACGTAATATAACATTGGAATTGAACGTTGAAAACGTTCCATTACATTTCATATGAATTCCATCTTAGTCACGTTGTACCAATGACACAATTTTATTTTAAAGTCATGATCATTTAATGGCGCACTAACAAATAAACAAAGTATTTCTGCACATAGAGGATATTAAATATCGAGCACTACGAGTATATTTCTTTCTTTCTCAAATTATGCAAGTATCTATTTATTTATGTCACCGAACTTCTAAAAACTTATCAATGCTTATCTATTCAATTGTACCACGGAGGCAAAGATGCGTCACATCTGCTTTAGTTTAGTTTAAAACTTCTCAATTTAAAAACACGTAATTTACATTCATCAATTTACGTGCACAATAACCTCGACTGACCTGTAGTCATTCACAATACCGTCCAATTTAAGCTGACGTGACGGCCGCAAACGGTTGTAAATTACCCTGTTTTGCGAGCAATTGCATAGTCCTATTTGTCAACTATACCACAATTAGTATACACTAGCTCTACCTATACCATAACACTTGCAAATATTCGTAGATGAAAAGCATAGCAACAAGGCACCCTCACATACATAGTGTCGTATATAAAAACTGTGATAACAAAGGCCCCGCTATTGCTTTTCTATTACGTACGTCTACAGATGCAATTGTGAACATGAACCTAGAATTCATAAAAATAAAAGTTTGCCACTCACCCACAAGTGCAAATTTCGCAAATGCACTGTTCCTTCACAACAGTCTTCTCCGGTTTCCTGGGGCCCCGAGGCCTAGTCTCGTCCACGATGATGGTCTCCTCGACCGTGGTTTTGTCGTCACGTGTCGACCTCCTGTCGTCTATGATCCGCTCGTCGTAGACATTGGTGACTGACGTGTCTTCTCTTATGTTGGTTACAGCACGATCTACCTCATCGTATTCGCGTATTACGTCTTGCATCGTTTGGACATCTCGCTGAAAGAGCATCAATGTTTTATTTCCTTGTCCCATAAGTACAAAACCTATCATTAATCACAGCAAGATAATTACTTACCAAGTTTGTGACATCTAACCCACTCTTGTCGACGAAAACGTTGGTCTTAACCTTGTCGTCTACCTTAGCATCTTCGTAAGTTGTTATTTTAGTCTTTATACCATTTTCGATTACGTATCGCGTAACCTCTACTTGACTCCGATTCTTTTCAATTTCATAAGATTTCTTGGTAAATTCAGCATTTTTAGTATTCAGCACAGTAGTGTTTTCCGTGTCAATGCCTTCGTACAAATCTTTAACATCTTCATTTATCTTTGTTCCAAACGTCACTCGTTCAATTCTTTTGAAAGGGTATTTCTTTACTGTATCAATAATATCTTTTAGCACTCTGTCATCAATATTTCTTCTAATAACAATACTTTTATCACTTACAGTAACGTCTTTCTTCCATTGCGACGTTTCAATTATCTTGCGCAAATCACTAATAGATGTGAAATCTTTTATGTCTCTAGATGACAAAATGATATTCTCTTCAGTATCTTGTCTTTTCAGATGATGCCTGGGTGGCTCTGATCTTCCAAAAGGTGACATTTCCTTCGGTCTTTTAGGTCTGTCATCGTCTGTTTCATAAATGAACTTTCCGTTCCACGTCCCAGTGCTTCTCTCATAGGTTGTTAAAGTATCTTTTGTTTCAGAGGTAGAGGAAGATTCTTTAGTCAAATTTTTCTTCTCCGATGAAATGAATTGGTTAGTGTCTGAAACCGTTTTCGAATCATTAGTTTGGGATTGATCCGTTGATGTTGATTGATATGTAGATGAATGTAGATCTTTGTTATTTGTATCTTGAATGCGTTTGTTGTGTAAGTCTTCTTTATCAGTCACATGATCTGTTATTGCCCTTTTCTTGGTAAAGTCTCCAGAATACACATTACTAGTAGATGCTATTGTTTTACCATCTTTCACCAATAGAGAATCTTCCGCAATTTGAGTGGAGCTCGTAGGTATTCCATCTTTTCCAGTATCATAATGAGATTCTTTGTCTAATACGTGTCTGGTGTATTCGTGTTCGGATTTAATTCCAGTTCCACTGATATTGTGACTTTTCTCGTGAGTCGAATGATCTTTACTGTCTCCCCATTCCCTGTGAGAGCTGTCAACAACCCTCTGTTTGCCATCTACAACCTCGAAAACATAAGAGGAAGTAGAGGCTTGCTGAGCACTGCTAGTATTACTTTTCATTATCTTCGATGAGAGGTTAAAATTTTTAGCATCATTGACATGCAGGATATCACCGACTTTCCTTAACTCGTCCTGAATGGTAGCATCGTAACCATAAAAGTTTGCTGAATCAGTTTTATTTACATCGCGCTTTTTATCATGTGCACTGGTGGTCTCGATCGTGTTTTTGTTATTTCGGACTGTGTTACTGGATGTGGTGGAAGAATAATTCTGGGACGTAGAAGTTAAATTTTCTTGAGTTGAAGAAATATTTGATTGCTGATTCTGGTCTTTAGTCGATAATTGTTGATGATGAATTCGATCTGTGGAAGGCTGTCTAATATTAGGTTGAAGATGATCCTTAGACGTTAATTGCTCTTGAGTAGAAGTATATTGCTGTTGAATCGAATTATCTTTCTCTTTAATAATACTCGAATGAGATGTTACCTGACTTCCGTCTTTTACAAGCTTCGAATCTTCTTTCACAGTCATTTCACTAGAAGGCTTTCTCCCGTCTTTACCAGTATCATACTTGGCTTTCATGTCGTAATTCTGAACGTTATGAACGGATTCTGGCTTAATGTCGGTGCCACTAATACTGGCGTAAGCTTCTTTCGATGCCTGTTCTTTCACATCTCCCCATTCTCTTTGAGAGCTGTCAATGATCCGTTCTTTGCCATCGACTATTTCAACCACATAAGAGGATGAAGAAGATTTTGTTACATTGCTGCTTTTAGTTTCACTACTCTGTGACGTGCTGATGAACTGTTTAGTCTTGTTATTTTTATCAAGGCTACCTTCTCCCCCGTAAAAATTTGATGTATTAGATTTGACAGTTTGCAATCTTGAGGGATGAGCAGGATCTGTATAACTTACTTTCTCGCGTTGGTTAGTATTCTTCTGGTCAGATGAGCTCACTGTTTCAGATTTTGTAGAAGCAGATTGTTGAGTAGTTTGCTTGTTAATTAGATCTTGGCGTTCTGTTTGCAAAAAGGAGTTGGTAGCGTTAGCACCTTGAGATCTTGACAAGAAAGCAGAGTTCGAGCCAGATACATTTCCAGAGCTGTCAATAAAGGCCGTGTTCAGGGTCTGATTCCTAGACGAATCGACAGACTTATCCATCGATTGACTGTGGCTGGAGCCAGAATGCTGAACTGATGTTGATGATGATTGGACGGTCTCGCTCTTGGAACTTTGCTGGTGCGAAGAAGAGGATTGCTGAAGCATTGAGCTAGTAATAAACTCGCCAGTGGTCGCTTGAGCCATATCACTTACGGTGTGTTCTTGGGATCTAGATAGATCCGTGATGGACGGAGCCTCCGTGATGATGTAGTGCGGGTGGCTGTTGTAATGCTCCAGTATAGTGGAGCCACTCACTGACGCGTTATCTGTTACGTCAGTTATCATCAGCGGGTCTTCTTCCTCGACCTTTACATCGATGTAGCGGACCTTCTTACCGGTCGAGCTCACTTTCTGCACAGTGCTGCTGGTCGACGTTGAGCTGCTGCTCTTCTGTACACTTGTCGATGCACTACTCGACGAACTCGTTTGCTTAGTCTTTTTATTTTTAATAGTCATTTTGGTCCCACAATAAATAATTTACTTTCTAAACTTACAATAAGAGATTCTTAGTTTTACGATTAAATAGTCTTAAATGCGAGTCTTACTATATTGCTGTCACATAATAATTGTCAAACATATGCCATGTACGTAGTGTTTGTATCGCGAGAGTCGTTCGGATCGTGATGTCGCGTGCGCGCGCGTCGCTCGCGACTGGTTCGCGGATTCTGATCGTGCGCCGGCGCCCCGCTGCCGCACCTTGACGACCGCCGCATCGCCCACAGGCCTTCGTGCGAGACACGTCACCTCGCATCTCGGAGTCGGACTCATACCAAAAATGGTGTAAATACATAGAGGTTTACTTAATATTGAACCTTAGTCAGCGAGCGCAGATGATTCGATAACTATGCATCATCTGATACATGCAAATGTGAACAACTGTACACAGATTGTGATGTAAGTATACTGTGCACCAGAACAGCACCCATAAACATGAATGCATTCTAGACCTGAAACAAATATACAAGAAAAAATTAGAGAAAAAAAGAAGTAGCGAAAAAGAACACTCCTTCAAAAAAACATCGGAAGTTGATTTTCCACGTAGCTTGTAATTATTTTATCAGCTATGCAGTGCATCGAGGCAAGGTGGCAAGCATACGAGCTAATCAGGAAAATTGTTTCAATACTTTTCTTCTTTTTGGTTCGTTTCGCGTCCGTGGAAAATAAGAATGTTGGGCATGTGCTTTCCTTGCAGTGATTTACCATAATAACCACACAAATAGCAAACGGATTTTTGATCGAAAATTTTTAGGGTTCCGTACCTCAAACGGAAAAAATGAACCTGTATAGGAAGAATCACTTTGTAGTCCGACAATGTCCGTATGTCTGTCAAATTTAAAAATTTCACCCACATCTCTTCAGACGATTTTAATAAAAAGTCTTCGTTGACAAAGATTCAGTTCTTTTAGAACAAAATTCTCCATTCAAAATTCTCCATTCACCAAAAAATGTCTTGAATCGACTATTTCTTGTTACAACTCCTAAATAAGCTAGAAAGACAGCTTTACATCTAATTAAGTTTTTATATATACTAGGTACAAGTTTTTTCTGGTGATTGTCTTGCATTGCAGTTTACATTAGCATAGTGTTTTGGTGCAGTGCAGCCTCGAAAGTCCTACTAAGTATTGCGATGTGAGATTGCATTCATTATGACCTGATTTTTTATCCTCATTGAAGGAGATGTCCATATATATAGGCAAATTTATCGCTCAGACGTTGACTAAACTGTTTCATTCATGTAAATTGTAGTATGTTGGTAATAATTCGGTTAAACATAAGCTATATGGGTATCGGACTTCTGCTGGCGTTCCGTAGGCTTAATAACATAGTTCAATATATACCGTACTAGGTGAGAAGAGGTACTAGCCTCGGTACAAAACATTGTAAAACTTTTGAAAGCTTAAAATTCTAGATCGTTCTAGACTTTGACGTGCCCGTGACAATATTTTGGCAAAATCTAGAATATCTTGAAAAGTCTTCATGTTTTTAAAAAAGACAGAAATATATTATTGCACACTCCCACTTCCACCCACTGTGACCAAACTCTCTTATTCGCTGCATGAGGCCAAGGGTTACCTAACCTACCTAAGTGCTACCACCAAAACGAGGAGTGGATGGCAGTTGGTGGTCAAAGAGAAAACCCTGACTTCACGTACTAACACTTGATTTATATTTATGTAGGTGTATGTATACCCACAGTGTGGTATGTACGATTGAAACTCAGCGAAAATGCGGAAATCCTTAACTACTTTACGACGTCTCTATGGCATAGTCTTTAAATATCATTTGTAAACTAGTTATATATACTGCTATAGGGTACGGAACCGCGGTACGTGAGTCCGACTCGCTCTTGGATTTCACTTTATCGTGAATAAGAAGAAGGCCATAGAATGGATATATTGAATCAGGCAGTATAATATAGCTTTTGCCCGCGACTTCGCCTTGCGTTGACTTTTTAAAATTATCCCAGGGGAACTACTTGTTCGATCGGGATGAAATCTCCTTTGCCAAATCAACGATCTGTGTACTAAAATCAAGTCATTCGATCTCTCCATAACGAAGTAAAGGAAGGACAAACAAGCAAATAAACTCACTCACGCATTAATAGTATATGGAGTATGTATTCGACCGCTGTACTGCGATCTAAAGATAAAAATAACCGACCAGTTTCGACCGTTTGTCCGTTACTTTTTTGAACAGTTCAACAAGTTGTTGTTTGGATTTATGTTGACATTTTATTTCGACTAATAAAAAAGTATTTGAAAAAGTAGAATTAGTCATTTTGTATATGATGAAAAGCATATATACATTTTAATACCTACATTCACAACATGAGATAGCTTTTTAACGCTCCCCATTCATTTACAAAACCCTACTATTTTACTTTCAGCTTTAAGCAACATCACCCATACGATATAATCGATAACAATAAACATTAATTTTTACAACTTTTTTAACTAGATTGCAAAAGCATTAAAATCTTGCAGATTGCAGACAAATAGGCCCAGACGTGGGTTGCGCATGAGCAAGGCCCGGTTCTTGGCTATGTACGGCGAGGCCCGTGGGCGAGGACTCAACTTATGCGCCCACGCACGATTGTCTGCACTCAAGACTATTTTATCAATGCTTTTGCACACCGTTACTTTAGATTTATTGTAAATTGGTACAGGCCCATTCATAAGGCGTATTTATTAATAAAAATCTGAGAGGCTATTGTTATCATTAGTTTGACTTTAAATTAATGTTTCTGCAGTGAATGGCTGCATGAATACAAAGATTATATAGGTAAAAATTATGGGTGAAGCTGACAACGCGTTTCAGCAGTACCATCAGGGTCCAGCAAAATCATGCATATCATCTCCTGATCAAACTGTCACGATATTGTAGCGCGCAGGGCATGTCTGCCGCAGCCAGAATACCTGACTTCTTGGCTGAAATACGATCCTTAGTAATATCATTATGGGGTCGCTTACTAGGTCAGAAGAAGGTTTGGCTAGGGTTTGGTTGTGGTTGGCTTAGAAGGGAGAGACTGAATGCGAGATATTGCGTAGAGAAGAGACGGATTAAATTGCCAGCCAGCAGAGGGGTTTGAGCTGATAGAAATCCAGCAAAATACAGCGTTTTTAAGATACATCATTAGCTGCACTGCTTGTTGTTATAAGAGGATATTTTTGTTTCACTACTACTTCACACATCACTTCAAGTTAAATTGATATAAAAGTTTATGCCTCGAATTATTGTAGATAACGGTAGTGTAGACAAATTGTGGTATAGTTTGATGTGCCATTGTGTCTACAAAACATTTCCAAAATCAGCAGGGGCGTAATAGCCTCGAGTGACCAGCCGGTTTTATCTACAACAGCCGGTTTCAGTCTATACTATATCATTAGTTATACCATGTTATGCTTACTAAAGGTATAATGGACAACTAGTATAACCCTCTAATATTTTTTAGGTTTCTGTACACTATCAATAAAGTTAGGTTTCCAGCCTTTATTCCTCAGGAATTATTGCTATTTTTCCATCAAAACCATTACTGATTTTACCACTAATGTTCCAAGTGTTTGGGAAGCTACGGCATATCTTCTCGTGAAAAATACCTCACAGTCTAAACACAAAAATATTTAATCAGTGCGTGTTGGCAGTGCCATACGGAACCGAAACGTGGACCTTTACTGTTGGCCGAATAAAAAAAAGTAACTCAGCGGGCAATGGAACGAGCTATGCTCAGAATTTCTCTACGTGATAAAATCGGGAATGCGGAAATCTGTAGACGAACTAAGATCACCGTCATAGCTCGACGAGTCAGTGAGCTGAAGTGGCAATGAGCAGGACACATCGATAAAAGACCGGATAACCGATGGGGTGTAAAAGTTCTCAAGTGTCAACCACGTACCGGGAAACGGGTACCGGGCCGTCTCCCTACTAGAAGGACTGAAAACATAGTAAAGTCCCTGGCCGCAAGTGTATCGGGCCCAATTATTGTCGCATACCAATATACCATGGATGAAGTAGTACTTTGTCCAGCAGTTGACGTATCCCGGCTGATGATGTTCCAAGAGTACTCTAAAGTGAAAAATTGAAAACAGCTAGCGACATCTAACCTGATTTTTCTCTGAAACAATATCATCCATAGTCCAGCTTCCATCTAATAATAAAATAGCTTCTAACAATGCTTATGCTGCCATCTATAATAAAAACGTTGTACCACCAAATAGACAACGCAACCTGTTTGGCAGAACCCAACAACCGTATAACGAACCATCTAATGAACGATCAAAACGCCGAATCAGAGACTTTCAGAGACGTTTGTCAGGCGAGTACTGAAATTATTCGATAGATGGCACGGAAGAGCTCGAAATTAATCTGTCATAATCATCATGGCAGTTCACACTCCCCAATATTTAACAGCAGTTATATTCCCTTTGGTAGATGTACGACATTAGGCTTTAATAGCATTACATCAAGGAATTAAGTATTTGAACTATTTGCTTACAATATAATTGGAAAAAATATACTTTTAACCTTTTAACGGATAAATTTTGCAATGACGGTGCCATCTATCCGTATAGGGTATATCTATCTATGAATGAAGAACTGTTTTTTCGCAAATTAAAGTATTTTGAAACAGTTGCTAGATGTCGTTAGTTGTCAAAGTCGATAATGTAATGGCCGCGTGCGTCACTTTTGCTGCGCAATCGGCCAATCACACAAGCACGGAAATAACTAAACAGCTGTTCTACAATATTCGTTCAGGCAACTCGGATAGCAGCTGTGCGAAGCGATTGAGCACGCAGCCGTTTTCCTTGGAATCGTGATTGTTTGGAGTTGCTTTCTCATTGTTGTATCGCTCGTCTTGTGGCTCGGACAGCACTTCCATTTATTCAACTTTTACTGTCAAGAGTAACTATTGCTTTGCTTGAAATTCGGAGTGAGTGAATCGTAAATAATCTGTGAGCGACGTTGGCGAATATGTTTACCAAAATTTATCGTGCGTTGTTGTTGTGACGAGATGCCTCGTGAATACGTGGACGAGAGTAGCGCAGTGATATGTCAATTGAATCTCCTGTAGTTAGTGGATAAAAGTAGAAAAGTTTAACGACAATGTCTAACACAAATAATACAGTGCCAACTAGTTCTGCCCTAAGAGCATTAGCTCTAGAGTACAAAAGCCTCCAGGAAGAGCCCGTGGAGGGCTTCAGAGTGAAACTTTTGGGAGATGACAATTTGTTTGAGTGGGAAGTTGCAATTTTTGGACCACCAGACACGTTGTATCAGGGTGGATATTTTAAGGTAAGCAACATTTTAGAAATATAAAATTTAGGGTAAGTAATTATGTAAAGATTATAAGATCCTGCTTTTCGGCATTAACTTTCACATTTTTAAGTGTAAATAATATAGGGTAGGGTAGAACAATAAAACACACGAAACGTATCTCATACACTTATCATACAACACTGTTAGATTCACTGTTGATATTAAGAAAATAAATTTAGCTACACAAGTAAAAATTTGTATGTGAAATGCATTTCAATGTGAGTGGTCTAGAAATGCCTTATCGTAGGTAGAATGTACTTGCACTGGCGACGTTCCTTTGGAGGACCCAGAGCTCCCTGACATGCGCAGCGGTTGGCCACCGAAGGGGTTTAGTGCCCATTATGTTTTGAATCAACTAAAAGTGCAGCATAAACAGCTGTATTTTTTGATTTTTTTAATATGTCCAAGGGATTAAAAACATAAGAATTTTACATTAATTTCAACTTAATAACTTCACCCGTTCCTGTGATAAAGGGCCTTGACAGACAGATGGATAAAAAAGTGATCCTATAAAGGTTCCTTTTGAGATATCATCATCATCAACAGCCTATATACCTCCCCACTGTAGGGGCTCAGGCCTACTCTCCTACAGAGAGTGTATGGGCTGTAGTCCACCACTCGGGCCCAGTGCGGATCGGCGGACTTCACATGCCTGTTCAAGACATGCAGGTTTCCTCACGATGTTTCCTTCACCGTTAAGCAATCTGATAATGTACTTGAATTGAAAACAACTCATAGGTACACGGCTGGATTCAAACCCGGAACCCTCAGATTGAGAGTCCGCACCTTATCCACTACGCCACTGACGCTTGGATATGAATTGATATGGATTGAGATATAGAAACCTGAAAATGATGTCACATACATGAGATATGTTTGTTTTTGTTAGTTGATTTGATAGGTCCGGGACAATTTTCTGACTATTCAAAGACCAAACTGATGCCACCATTTAGCAATACATGTATGTATGTTTAGCCATGTTTTAGTCAGTCTAGGTCGTTTTTATATTTTTGCATACCTACTATTCTTTTTGGTTTAAGGTTCATTGAAACTTTTTAGTGGGTTTAGCTCACCAACAAAGTAATGATGATTGTTATATATATATATAGTCTCTCATTGTTATCAATTTGTGAAAATAAATTCATTTTACTGTTTGCATAAATGTTTTCCTACTGTTAATATTTCCTACTGTTAATATTCTCTTTTATATTCTTCCTTGTCGGCAATAAAATCCGCTGCGTAACATGAGGGTTTGGTTCATAGACCACCATGACAAATGAGCTTTCCCTAAAAAGACAGCATACCTATTTAAATAAAGAACAACTAACACTACCACATGCTGTTTCATGGCTAGTTCGTTTAGTCTCACTTCTATGGCCCATGTAGAATGTCTTGGGTTGGTTATATTCTAAGGCTAATGGCTAATTTCTGCATAAGTTCACAGTATATTATTGGCAATCAGGATCACTTATTTGATGTATGAAATGAACTGTTAACATTGAAGATAGCAATATTTACTGAGCAGTCTACATTTATGACTTGCTTACATTTTATAAAGCACAAGGCATTCTGCATTTTAGGTATTAAGATATCTGTTTTAGACCAACCTTCTCTCTGTGACTCAATTAACTTCAACCATTTTATTTTATTTATTTCATGAAACATACAGTCATCATTTAACATTTAAAGTAATATTTTTAGTAAAACGATCTCTAGTTTTAATATAATGGACATATAAACTAAAACTTATGTTGAGCTAAGAGTTGCTATTAAATTAGAATACAAACTGAACTTAAATAATAAGATAATTAAATGAGTTTGTTGTGTCCTAGTTTTTATCTTAAAACTTCAGTAGTGTTCTTCTACTGTCATGACTTATATTCTATACTTGCTACTTATATATAAATCTGTAGACGAACTAAGGTTGCCTAGATCGATGAATCAGTGAGTTAAAGTGGCAACAGTCAGGCCGCATCACTTGGGCAACATATAACCAATAGGTAGTAAAACTTCTCGAGTGGAGACGACATACCGGGACACGTGTGATGCTGTTGAAGATGAAGCGACTGTTGTTGATGTAGAATCTTAAACCTGTCTTTATTCATTTCTTTAAAAAAATTCAATTTTTCTCTTGTTACAGGCACATATGAAATTCCCTCCAGACTACCCATACTCGCCACCATCAATTAGGTTTTTAACGAAAGTGTGGCATCCAAATGTATATGAGGTAAGTTAATATTGTTTACACCTGTACATTTATTTTATCTATTAGATCTGCTAAGTGTAATAATTTTATTACACTCCACATTCATAAGTACTCACATATTATTCTAATTTAAATGCAAAATCAATTAGCATCATCAAAAAGCTGATACAGCATGACCCAAACAAAATTATACCAACCAACCTAACTTAATGATAGTCAATTTAAACACAAATATCTGGGCGACTGAGTTTTTACCCGGGTTAGAACCCAGAACACAAGTCATAAAGAGTGTAACAATTAGCCACTTCACCACAGCGCTTATGCTCTAGAGTGCGAAATTAGTGGCCACCATCATCAACAGTACACAAGAATTACTCGTTAGTATAAGATAAACCACACAAAATTACATTTTTGGATTTGATTTGAAAATATAAATGCCACTGTTTAGTTTAACAAACCGGCGAGACTGTGGAGCTACGCCCCCAAACCGTCCTCCTGAATTTAATATAAAATAGGGGAGGAATTAGAACACTTCACAAACAAACAAGTCATTTAGAAAAAATCAAGTCATTTAGACTCTCCATTACGAGGTTAAAGAAGGACAAACAAACTCACGTTCGCATCGTAACTAATATTGTAAATGCTAATATTATGTCCAAAATATCCATATATAATAATTGAACCTGTTCATAAAATTTCACGAGAATCGGTTAAGAAATGTGAACCTATAGATGAGAACATCCGGACATACGAAAGTATTTTTGCCCAAGCTACCAGAGACGCTTGGGTCGCACTACGCATTCACTTCGGTCAATACGATATCAATACCATTTGCAAAAATACAACTTTGTAGACTGCCTTGCAAATACTACGACACTGTATGTAACATGGGATCGAGGGCCTTGACAGCAGCTAACTCACTTAAAGTTAAGAGTCCTCTTAGTGCACGATTTAGCAACATCATTGTTGTAATTTTTTACCGAAAAAGTCTTGTCTTGAAATGTTCAGTAAATTTTTGTTTCGTATTTATTTATTTACATTGTTTTTGCACTTTACTTTCATTTCGCCTGACGACAAGGCCGTTAGATAAAAATCGTGTGCAATCTTCTGGATGACCAGAAGCTTCAAGTGAATGAGGCGTTAGCTTTTGTATCTTTCATTACCGAAATCGTGATATTCGAGAATAAATTCATAAATATTACATTTTCATAGCAGTTTATAACAAATTTTAACTTTATTTATTTACCTTGAGTGCTAAACATTAAAAATACGCTACAAATCTACAAGCCGCGTCTTTTACAACACTCGGCTGCCGGTTCCGGTGGTATCATGTCTATATGCTTCTTGCAATTCGGTGTCAGCGTATTTTAAGCTCATGTAATTATTTATGGAACTGGAGATGGACGACAAAAATCAACTTTAAACACAAAACTGTTAGCTAGCGGAAGCTACTGTAACGTTGTCAAACCGTACGTGAAACCCAGTCTTAACTAGGAACATAGAGACACGCATATTGTTCAGCAATCACTGCAGTAATGTATTGCTTGCAATTGGTTAGCAGATACATATATATACATAATACAAAACTAAATTGGGGTTAAATACCATACCATACAGAACACCCCAAATAGGCATAATTTTTATTGCGGTGTTCCAGAAATAATAGCTTTAAAAATGCGAAAAATCAAATTACGTGGATAATAAAACTATTGTTGGAATTAGGTTTTCCATTTCATTTTGAACGTGTTTTTATAGAGGGTGTGGACACAACAAAACATTTTACGAGATAACTGAAATGGCTTCATAATCAGAAAGAAAGAAATCATTTTCCAATATCGACCGGTGACTTCATGGACCACGCCTGATATATATGGAGCGTTTCGTGTGCCACGTGACTAGAATTACTTTTCGTCGGGTTATACTACGAAAAGTGTCCATCGCATAGAAAAATATTCGAGAGGGTGTTTCACATTTATTTCTCGAATGAGAGTATATTTTTTTAGTCAACTACACATATTCCCACTTAGACTGAAGTATATCCAGAGAGTGAAATACCATCGGCAATTTTCTAGATCTCTTTCACGTCTTGATATTAAAGTGTAACCATTTCTCGCATACAATCTAAATTTTTTTACTCATCAACCCTATAAATCGCCGTATAAAAAATAAAATATTTTGGGTAAAAATAAATAATAAATTGAGAAGTAACTTTAATCCCATATTTATCGTCATCAGGTGGACGGTGCTTTTTAAACGACTTCAAAAAACAAAACTCAAAATTTTTGAAAAAAAGCGGAGTGTTGTCAATTTCAATAGTTTTTTTTGATAGTTTACTAAGTCAACCCCACTTAGACCCAATCTATCTCAATACGACAAAGGCAAGAATTACAATACAAATAAAAGAATGTTCTAGAATGTCGTCGAGCTCCCTGCTGATGATAGTTGCGACACTGAACGACGTCTTTGACCCGTGTACAACGCTGCACCGCGGTGTGACCCACATTTCAAAATTAGGTTTTTGTAACTAACCTAACATTACGCTTTACTGGCTTCATTTGTTTTGAGGACTATACACAAATGAAGCAGTTGATTTACGAGAATCGTCAATCTGCGATTGTAAGACTCAGAATCACTATTCTATGATTAGAAATTGGTACAATTTGACGCGATAATATCGTTTAAACTGCGCCAAAACTGTATTAAATTTATCTAGTTCGATAGAAACATCCGTGACTCTGTAAACAGCTTTTAGTATTTTATGGTATTATTATTTAGCTCGAATAAACTAAGATAACAAATAAATTATTCGTCTGTAGTTAGTTTTATAACTTTGATGTTGATAAGGCCAAAGTTAGTGTTTTATCGACAAATGCTGACACCTTGAAATAACGAATTTCCGTCATAAACGATTTTATAATAAAACACACAAAAACTGACTCCAAAAACGAGGTTACCGTCTACAGGAAGTTCCGATAAATAAACCAGTAAGACAGGATATTAAAGCAATGAAGGCTTGCAATTAATATTCTCGGCGTATTTATCTTCCTACGTATTTTTGCGCAATGTCTTGTTTGACGGTGAAACGTGAAGTGTTCAACAATTTTCGTATCTCAAAACAGACGAGATGGTACGGTTTTTTACGGCACCAAGTTTACCGTTAACTCGGAGAAGAGACAGTTGTGGCTTGGCAACGCGAAATAATGTAGGTAGCGTTGGAAGCGGGGTCATCAATCCAAGTACAGCGCCGTTGATTCATGCGGTGACGCGCGACCGTACCATTCTACCGGCTAAGTAAACGCTTCCTCAGAGCATTATGAAAATATAAAATACGCTCTAAATTATGATGCATGAATTGCATATTTCGTTTCTTATATTGCGAAGAGTGTTAATGTTCCACCGGGCTACGTCAAGATGGCTGATTTTGAACCATTTGTTAAAATATAATTATATTATATATATTACTTAAAATATAATTTAAAATGAAAACAGCTGAAAGCGTTACATGCACGACGCATGAAGCATTTGACTCCAAATTCACAAAAAAGACCGGTGCTTTTTGGTCAAGGTTTCGGATCATTTAGGCTCGTAGTAGATAACATGGATCCACAGCCAGTATTTTTTATTTGAAACAATAATATTATCTTATGCTGAAGATATCCTTCCGGTAATTTGGATATTTCAGCACAGCAATGGTCCCAAATATGCTCAGTAAAGAAATCAGTTTCTGTCCTAGATTAGCCAGCTAACAGCCCAAGTCTAAATCCTTTCGAACATCTTTAGTGCGGTGTCATGGAAACAGCAATTAAATCGACCACCCGCCGCTTTGAGACAGCTATAATATGTTTTTAGAAGAATGGAACCACATTTCTTTTGAAAAATGTAAGAAATTTTAGAATGGACGTGCCACGAACTATTAATTATAGTTTAAACTATATTTATTTATCCAATTTCTTGTACATAATTAATGTATTTTTTACCTTAGCCTATGTTTCATCAAAAGAAGTTCTCGAACAATTTAATTTTCGTACTTCATAAATTTGGTACTGGTCCAAAAATGTATTTTTATGAAAAATCCGAAAAAAACATTATTTTACATTCTCTTTTGTCATGTGAATATTTCATAATACAATTATTAAATTAGAGAGAGACGCAAACAAATATTACGTAATTTGTTTTAAAAAATCTGTTTTACAAATCGCTCTTAATTATATGACCTCCACTGTTTACAACAAAACTGTGATAGAAGTATATTTTGCAAGGAAACTTAGTTCTTAGCCTTCATCTCACTTGATAGCGTGACGGTAAGGCCTTAAGATGAAATCATAGTCACACAGAAGCCTCAATAGTGGCTGTGGACATGTTATCGTTCTTTGGCGATGCGTATTAATTCTGAAATAATCATACGTACAGTGTTATTGACACATTTCGTTACGACGAATTTAGACGATGCAGACCTAGCTGAGTAGCAGACCAAATACATAGAAAAACCGTCCAAGAGCGAGTCGGACTCGCGCACCCCTTTAAAATTTTTTTAGTATTTGTGGTTACAGCGGCAACTGTAATACATCATCTGTGAAAATTTCAACTGTCTAACTATCACGGTTCATGAGATACAGCCAGGTGACAGACAGAGAGAACGGACGGACAACGAAGTCTTGGTAATAGGGTCCCCTTTGGGTACGGAACCCTAAAAATGACCTACCACAAGCCAAACCGAGAACCAGATTGATATCAGATACCCTGTTGAAAATCCACAACAATCCAGTCGTTATACCAACTCTTTTCTATTACATTTTACCTACAAAATGACAGGCTTATAACTTACAGATGTAGGTCGTGAAACAATCAACCAACAATATAACTGTAAACGTCAAATGTGTACCAAATGACAATACCAGCAGTCGATACAAATGTGACGTCACCATTCTTCAGTGTTGATTCAAGCTAAATAAACACTTGGATTTAATGAATATTGGAACTGGTTCTTGTGAGTGCTGATTCAAACTGCGAAGATAAGAATAATGTTTTTGGGTGTAGGTATGTTTAGTATGAAGGCGACTTGGGGAAAAATTACAGAACGTGGCCAACGATTACCGTAAATCCAAAATGGCTGCCGTTGTCCTCCATTTTGTCAGTTGACTGTTATCAATTTTTGCATTACGAACACGGCGGTATAGGTCTGTCCGCGAAAAATCTGTGAATTCCGTTTGTCGACTTTGGTGAGTGAACACTTGCGAAAGAGAGGCCCCAGCGACCATCCCATGCGATAGAAGAGGACACAGCATTGCAGCAAAATTAATTTTTAAATTTTTAATTAATCATATTATCATCAACAGCCTATATACGTCCCCACTGTAGGAATGAATTTTTTTATACTGGGTTTTGTATACTGGGATCCTATACTAAAGCTTAAACGGTGACTAAACATGAACCTTTCCTGTATTCGGTCGCAACGAACATTTGTACGAGGAAAATGGAGCCAGTGCAATGCCTCATTAAACTAAGAGCCTTCTGGCATACGTCCTACGGCCTCGTCACCTACTAACGAAAGGGATGAAGCCCAAGTCCAAAACTATTGCGTATTTGAAAATATACAATAGCCGCTAGCGCGCGAATTAATGGTCACTGTAAAATGTTGGTACACATGTGTACACAGCTGTCTATCCGTCTGTCTCCTAAAAATCACTTGGACTCACAATCTCGAGATCCAGGGTTCAATTCCCAATGGGACCTATCGGTACTCGGTTTGGTTTGTAGTAGGCCATTTCCTGTGTCCGCCTAGCGAACTAACACCACGTTACGCAAGTCTGCCGCCATAACAGCAATGTTTATAGAACTATTGTGTTCCGGTATAAAAAGGTAGCAGTACCATACATCGGTATTATCGTCACTTACCATACAAAGAATATCTCCGATTGTCTTCATCCTCGAGAAGATAGGCGTCGCGTGTCCCTGTAACCAATAAGCAACCGTGCATGGAAACAATGTGCGTTGATTTTCATAAAAATCTACTTCAACAAAAACTGTTACATATCACAACAATCCCACACTTGTTTGTAGTTTTATGCAAAAAAATACAAGTATTTGCATATTTTATTTTCGTTACTTATTCAATTATCAATTATATGGTTTTACAACGTTTTATACTAAATAACCAATCGAAATAACTAGATAGTGCGATGAACGCATACTGGACTATGTGTATTTCCGTGGACAAAAGTGTTTGCATTTCAAAACTGCTGTACGATCTATACTCTATACCAGTGTTTTTCAATCTGTGGGTCGCGACCCCCAGGGGGGTCGCAAAGCCTTGATCGGGGGGTCTTGGGCAAAAAGAAAATGGCAAGGTTCTACACTACGCAGTGAGAAGGAGCCGTTTGTTTATTTTTTTTTAAAGTTTGTCTAATCGTGGTGCTATTTTTGAAATGTTAATAATCCAATCATTTTATAACTGAAGTGTATTTCTCTTCTTCTTGACTAACTTGTAATTACTTACTCAAAACTCGCGTCTTCTTGCAGAGTGTACCTTACACTAATAATGTATCAAAATCTGTAACGCATATAGTCTTCTAATTTAATTATTTCTTTGTACATTGTAAGAGGGCGCCAGAATTTTTCAAACAGTAAAAGGGTCACGAAATCAACCAGATTGAAAAACACTGCTCTATACGTTTTTGGTTACTTGCCGTTATAATGTCCCAAGTCTCGTGGATACTAGATATCGCAGTAGCGATCAATGGTGAGAAATGTTCACAAGTTGACTATTCCGGCTGTCCCAAAAAAAGTAAACCAAAAGACGTAAAACCTGCAAACAGGATGTGATTAAAAAGTTGAACGCACTCTGCATGAAGCCAGCGCTCGCGGTAATCAACATTTAATTTAAACGCATGTGAATCACTTTGTAGTCAATGAACTAATCGGTGTGAAAGACTACTTGGTTAATGACATACATTGTCGCATCGCAATATAATATGTGAGTGGTTACGCAGAAAGGGAGGGAAACGGTTTATTTTTGCAGGAATTTTGATTGTGGTCTTTCAGCTTTGTTTTGGTCTAATCAGAATATTTGTAGGTGCCGTAGTTGTTGTTTTATTTTTAAACTTATTTCGACTCAATCTTCAAACGCGATTTACCTGAAATTTAATTATTTTCCTTTCTTTTTTGTGAAACCATTCACATATATTTATTAAATGACTCGTTTTTTATGTGGTTCGATTTGTGTGAGATGCTTTTTAGCGGATTGTTCTGTTTCGGGTGCGCATAGGTGTCCGAAAGTGTTTTTATACTCGGTGGGTTTGCAATTGACTTTGATCCCACTTGATAGTAAGTGATGACAACCCTTGCTAGAACCGTTTCTCACATAAGCCTCTAGCTATAAGACGCTAACTTATTTTTCATTACCGGAACAGAGTGTGACCAGGGACTTATTACTCGTAACGCTGCTATGGCAGCAAACGTAGATAACTTGGTGGTATCTAGTCAAGTTAGTTTGTGGATCCGAACAATCTAACCGTTGCGCGTTGTATGGATTTGAAAAGGGATATTTTTAACTTTAGAATCCTCTATTTCATAAAAAATACAAAAAAAATCCCTAATCCATTGATCAGACCATTCATTGACCCCGACCCCCGGTCAGCTGTATTACATCCATACATATGGATTAGACTTTCAGTTCATTCCCCGTGGCGATTATTCTGCGACATTCTCTAGACTAGAAAACGCGGTTTTCTTGGCGCAGTGTCAAAGTTTTTCCTTATAGGAAGCACGGGATCCGCGATCGTTTTGGCACTCCTCGGCCTTGGGGTAATTAACCTTATTTCACGCACGCCGAGGCCGCTTTGAACTTGGGCTAAATTCACACAAGTCTCTTTAAATAACGCCCCTGAGACTATCATTCGAACGCACTGCGATCCCTGCCAACATTTCGATCATATGGACCGTTCATAAAGATGTGTTTGTAATTTGTTATAAGATTTTATTACTTAAATACGTGACCTAGTCAAAAAGGGAGAGATTATCATAAATGCAAGGCCACGTAAAGCAAGTGATCATAGTCGAGCTTGGTAATTCAAATCAAAATATTTATAATTTAAATACCAATAGGTATCACTTGTTCACATTTTATATCTCCATCTATGTTTTGGTATGAGGGATCATTTTCTTTTGGAAATAATAGGAGATGATTAACAAGGCCAAGACAAAATGTACATGGAGAAAAGAAGACAGCGAGGATAAGCCCCTCAAAAGAAATATTAAAATGGTTCCAAAGCTAGCAATTAGTTTATGAACGCTCCCCCATATTCTTTTTGTATTTGGCGTCCAATCCGATAGTCTTACGTCACACGTCGAATTTGACTTGACCCTTGAAGCGTAGCTGATAGTTGCGCATATTGGTGATAGCGTACGTCCCATTCCGCTGTTGTAGATAATATTAAATCAGAAAGCGTGTGTCGATGTTTTGAAAATGTACGCCTGTTGTTCCTTAATCTAAGATAAACGGCTTATACAAACCTAAACAATGATAAAATGGAAGATATCACTTGGCAGCGACCTACTCTTCGTTGGTGTAAAATTCGTTTCATAGATTCCTCTATCGCTTTCTTCTTGATGAAATATTTAAATGAAACTTTGTAGTACTTCTCTTCGTCCATGGGCTACAGTGTTCTCACTAGGGGGCTCTAGAGGGGGTTGTCGAGGGGGTGCCTTTCTTCTGGCAGACTTTGCTTTCCATTGTAATGTAAGTAAAAAAGAATTCACTTTACGAAAATTACGTAGGTTTGATAATTTTAGAGACCATAAAGATTTGAAAAATACAATCCGTGATTTCAGGCTGAAAAATCATCAGATACTCGTACATATGCTTGCTTCAATGAAACTAAGTTGAGTATGTTACGAGTGTGCTTACGTTATAATATGGATAATTTTATTGATCAGCATTATGATGGAGAACTGCTCGAGGAGGAATTTTCCTGGAGAGACCCCTGACGATGATTACTAATTCTTTTAAATATAACAATTTTTATCGTATGATAGTTTTCATAAAAACCGAAATAATCTTAGGTATAGTCATGAATGACAATATCAAAATATTCTTGGAATTCTATAAGATCCTGAATTTAAAAAAATTAACATCGTATTTACAATATATTTTAATTATTTAATGATTTTAAGAAAAGTGTGTGATCACTTTTATAGGGTGAATTAGAAAATTAATTATTCTATTTAAGATGAATTTATGACATTCAAAATATATTTAATTCGCTAAAACTTCTATTTCCTACTATTTATTGTAATAAAATACACAATAATAAATAAAACGGCAACGCGTAAGTCAGTAAATAAATGAGTGTGGTGCTTCCGTGGGCAATGCGTCAGAGGGCCTTCAACCCGATTCCGAGTCGCCAAGGTCCTTGTCGGGTGATCATGTCGAGTAATGCAGTATTGCTATGTAAACTTAGTTGACACCTTACCGACCGATGTAAGAAAGTGTGAGAACATTCTAGCTCTAAAACGATGGACTTCAAATTAATATAGGGTAAAGAAAAAGTTTTAAAAAATGTATGGAGCCCCGGCGTGGGTTGTGTACGATAATAATTTGAAAACGTTATTATTATTACCATTTTTGAACAAATATCTATTGACTCCTTTTTTGTACAAAAACATTAAATACGCGCAAAATGGGTAACAATGAACTTAAAAATGAAAAAAGAAAAGCGTTTTTCACTTAGTAATTAAAAATTAAAGAAAACCCCTACGCACTCATACGAAAATATATAAAAATATTCCATTTAATGCCGATAATGTATAACCAAACACAGCAAAAAGAGGTATGTGCTATAAGTGTGACGCCAATGTCTGTGTGTGTGTCTGTGGCAACGTAGCTCTCGAACGGATGGACCGATTTTCATGCGGTTATATTTTTTTAACCAAGTTTCTTTGCGGTGTATACAAAACCGCATCAAAATGGATCCATCCGTTCGAGAGCTACGATGCCACAGACACACACACACAGACATTGGCGTCAAACTTAAAACACACCTCTTTTTGCTACGGGGCAAAAAATTAGTTTGAACAAAGACGCAACCTTTATACATATTTTATCCTTGACCTTTTTAATGAGTGGTGTAACGACATTTTATAACTTTTGAATTTCATTGAGGCCTATGTTACTCTCACCAGCCCCGAAACGTCCACTGCTGAACATAGTCCTCCTTCGTGGCATACCACAATGACCAGTCCCGAGACAAAGACCATCCAGCGACACTCCGCGAACTTTACTAAGTCGTCAATTCATCTAATAGGGAGATGGACCTGTACACGTTCCCCGGTACGCACGGCTACTGTTCAAGCTATACCAGCATCGTACGTTAGTACATTCAGTGCGAGGTCAGCGTATACTGGAAATGTATAGCTTGATGTTTAGCCGTGTGTACGTGTTTAGCATAATAGACTAAAGAAGTTTTGTCGCTACGCTCGTTTAGCGTTAATATTTTTAAAAATATTATTAAAGTCAAAGAACTTTGCTGAAGATAAAATACATGAATTTAAAATATTTACTCGGTAAGCAAACCACAAATAACGTTCTAAGAATTGTATAATTACTTTGTTCTGACTGTTTTCGACAAAATAAATACCTGGCTAGTTTCAGGGCTTGTTACCGTCTGTCTACAGGTTCATCAGAGAAATAAATAATCATACTAGATGTCATAATCAACATCCCTCCCTCATAGAATACCCCCCATACGATTTTTTTATTACACCTTAGGTTGACTTGATTTTTTGAAACTCTCCATTACTACATAAAGACAAACAAACAGATTCTCTTTCACATTTATAATATGGATTATGTCGCTGTACACCAAATTTTTCCCTTTTATGCCTTTTACCACACCCACGGGATAAGACAGGTTGATTGTATTGTAAAGCCAGGACAAGACGATATTAAGTTAAAACTTAATACTTGTTTATCAAAATGGTAAACAATCGAGTGCTCCGGTTATGGCCAGAACTTTCTAGACATCTCCCCGTCTGTAAACAACGCTCTCCAAAGTGTTTCCCAATTTAGAGGTCAGCACGTAATAAACGCGCATTTTCTTTGTGAGGAAGCGCGCAGTGAACCGGTGTCATATTTTTAGCCGAGGGCGACGCTCCTCGTGCCATCACGATGCTAGTGACGCTTAATGCTTTATCATCGTACGTAACTATAGCTGATCTATTGCATTTGTAGTCTTTAAAGATTTGACTTCGTCGGCACCATCCTATTATGTGGAAGCCCCCCAGCGTCTGTCGCCCCGCGGGCGCACGCGAACTTGTCAGAACAGTCATTTAATTGATAAATTCAAATTCTTTATTATGCTTAAATGTGGTACATATATGTCTTATTACATATAACATGTTGGTTTCTCACATTTAGCCAGAACTGGCATGCAAAATATGTGTCTTAGTTACAAAACAATTAAATAATAACAATAAACAAATGTCAGATCTTACAAAATAATAAAAATTACAAAATATTCCACTATATTTAAAAATTAATATGTCATTGCTTAAAAAAATAATCATATATATATATATATATATCATCTTCATCATCAGCCGGGATACGTCCACTCCTGGACATAGGCCTCCTCCATAATACGCAGCAAGGGCTTACTTTTATGAACGGTATATGGCATAATCGCCACGCTTGCCAGACAGGTTGGTGATGCAGTTTGTTGTTTAGTTCTTCAGGAGGAGGAGGGAGGGGTCCCTCGGTATTGTATTTTCCTCGGTCGATTCTTACGACACCCACAGGAAGAAATGGGGTGGTTTCATTCTAAGACGGAACCACACGCGTATCAAAACGATATTTGGTACTAGGCGCAACATTAAACGTCTCTGTAGGAGAATATGCTATGCACTGCAGGGGAGTGCATATGTACGAGTATATGGCTGTTGATGTGATATGCAAAAGTTATGTGTTGTGTATTGTTGTCTCTACGGACCACTAGCCAAACATTGTCTCATCGGTATGTACGACTTAGGCAGTTGTTTTGATCACAAACATATTCAAAACTAGATATTGCTCGCAACTTTGATGGCGTGTTCTTAAGAAATTATCTCACAGGAACTACTTTTCTAATCGGGATAAAAAGTGTCCTTTTCCAGTCCAACCGTTGCGTCATAAGGGAAGGACAAACAAAAAACAAACTCACTTTCACATTTATAATAATTAAAAAGTATGTATAGATGAAAAATTATTCCATGAGTCTCAGGTGGGTTACGTTTCTGTTTGTTTATGGTTACGTATTATATGAATGAAACGAACCTTAGGTGTGCCTGTGTGCCGGGCATCATAAGCGCAGTTCACTTATTCCTATAATATGGTATGACGTCGTTAGTTAATGATGAGTGGTTTTTGTATCTGTCAAGTATCTGCATTATATACTGTCAAATGTAAATCACAAAGTAATTGGTATATTGGCGGCAACTGGAAGGGTAACATTCAAGTTGTTATACAACCTTCGTTTCAGATATACGTATCTATCTCGAAATCTATTACAAATATTATACAGTTTAAAATTCAGTTTTCAACTGTCAATGCAGATAATGCTGTATGTACGAGTAACCCCAGGTGCGGATATTGATTACGGCAGCTGATAGCCAATCGATCGTTATTTGTACACTTTTGCGACTTCACACTTCGTGGTCTTGAAAGTAACCTGCCTGAACTGAGCGACATGCCTCTTATTATTTAGTCCAATTTGTTTATCTGTCTCCGTACGTTATGTCATACTTTTAGACTAGCTATTTCTATTTATCACTGACTTTCAAAGTGTCTAAAAGTAGAGTCTTTGGAGATGCACGACTGCAACTCCGGTTTGTGTTGTTTTTGAGTAAGATTTAACTTTTATTTTCAGTATTGGTATAATCCATGAGATTTCAATGAATGATTGGCTTTTAATAAATCATCATCATAATAACTGATTAACATGCACTTGTTGATCGTAATCCTGACAACAGCCATCATGAATTATTCTCAAGAGTATAATAGAATAGTTACGTCGACATAAATACAGTATAACAATTTTCAAACTAAGATCATATTTATATAGGCAATTTGGATTTGCTACACTGTAACGGCGAAATTGAGTGTCTCAGCATAATATGCTGCAGCTGTAGCTGAGAGTAGCTAAAGGTCTTGGCATGACAGTGTTGTCAATTTATAATGATTTTATGCTATTTCTTCTTTACAATACAATGTACAATAAAGACCTCCGTGTCGCTGTCGCAATGTTTGAGCCTTAGACTCACGCGCAACAAACGTGAGAGGTCCTGGGTTCGATTAATGCTGGGGAAATTGACAAAATCACTGTGTGATACTTTCCCCAGTGACATAGGACATTGCAGGCTGAATCGCCTGATTGTCTGAAAATTAAGATGATTCCATGCTTCAGAAGCATTGATCACAGGGCGTTCACGGCTCAACAACTCTGCCACTAAGGTTTTTGAGATCTCAAAACCTACATGGAAAATGAAAGGAAAAAAATTTTCAATGTTTATCGCTGTTCAACGTTTTATCGCTATTTTTGGATTTTTGTTTTGAAAATTGCAAATTTGAGCCTTGATTCTTATTCGAGAAGATGCAAATCCTAAGCACCAATCAACCCCTTGTGCGGCATCCTACCGAAACTACCCTCGCATATTTGCTTAATCGTACCCAAAATGGCGCCCGTATTATATATTTTTAGAATCTACCCACATTATCAAACTTGGACTCCTAACTTCAAGCTTAATGTCACATGTAGCACAATGTAATAGTACACTACGTTGCATGTGGTTTAATACTAAATAGTAAGTAGGTATATCCTACTACAGTTACTTTTGTACTATGGCGAGTTAGACCTGTTTGGGAGCCGCGTCACTCGCAGGACCGTTAGACTTTACTTTCACTTCGCCTTTGCTATTGTTTGGCCTTTTACTGGCTGCAGGATTTATATTACCAACTCTTATTTAGTTCCTATAAAGTTCTACATTGTATTAGTAATATTCTAGAACAATGCCTTTGAGAAAGTTAGGCATATCTATAGAGCGACAGCTAATTTTATGTATGTACACTCAGATATAGTGATATTCAATCTAATGTGAACAGTGTTATAAAACCTTTACAATATCAAATCAAATACATGAGCAGAATCCGTTAGAATTCTTAAACTATAATTATATGTGAGATGGCATACGGAACCGAAACGTGGTCCTTTCCTGTGAGCCGAATAAACAAGCTCAAAGTCACTCAGCGAGCAATGGAACGAGCTATGCTCGGAATTTCTATACGTGATAAAATCCGGAATGAGGAAATCGTAGACGAACGAAGGTCACTGACATAGCTCGACGAGTCAGTGAGCTGAAGTGGCAATGGGCAGGCCACATCGCTCGAAGAACCGATAACCGGTGGGGAGTAGAGGTTCTCGAGTGGCGACCACGTACCGGGAAGCATCTACCGGGACGTCCCACTACTAGATGGACCGACGACCTGGTTAAGGTCCGGGACCGGTCAATGTGGCGTACCATGAAGGAGGCCTATGTCCAGCAGGGGACGTTTCCCGGTATGATGATGAAGTGTTGCGTGGTTAATTTGTTTGTTTTACTGAGATGACGATCTCATTTTTTACGGTTATTTCTATTGAATTGAAACGAAGCATCGTGGATATTTTTTCTTCCAAATACAACTGAAAAAGGTTTAAACAAAAATTTAAGTTAATTGACGCAGTGGGCTGGTGTGTGGTCAATGTGACATCCTGCGGTGGTTTTTGTCAGGAAATATAAAGTAATTGGAAATATAAACTGTAAAACCTTTCTCTTGCCCTTTCATAATTATAATTTATGTAAACCTTAGCGAGAATGTTTATGGCGGCAGATTGATTTATTATTGCATAATTATTATTTTTTAAGTCTAAAATATTCTGTTCTCTGTTATTTCTCCAAAACTGAAAAAAATAATTATTCATTATCTTCGTTATGTGAAACCTTGTCTTGTCCACAAATGTGCAACGTTTCCGTAACTGTATATAGTCAGAAACCTTTGAAGTGTGCGGGCTTTTTATCTCTGAGTGTGTAATAAATGTACTCAAACGCTACGTTTTGTGACTGTGTGAATTGAGTTTTATTTACGAGGTTATGCTTAGGTTATTTGCACAACTGCTAGTTTCTATAACGAAACGATTGATGTGAGTATTGGTAGTACATTGTATTCAACAATTTGTGCCAATGTGTTCGCCTAAAGGCCAAGACAAGATGTCCGAGATTCGTGATCCGTTTGTAACCCTCACAAGGAATATTACGTAAATCAATTAATAGTCTTTTAAACACGCTGAAAGATTAGAAACGTCAATCAATCTCTAATTAAATAATGCAGTTAAGAGACGAAAAAGGAAATTGAAAAACCGGCCTAGTGGGACGATTTTGTTTCCAGTAGTTTCATTATTTAGAAACTTCTTATTAATTGTGAATAGTGTCATACGTTGTTACTACAATAATACGTAATTATCATAATAATGATCGTAAGTAATGAAAAAATTGAGATATATTTTAAGAACCGCAATAAAAATAATACATTCTCAAATAAATTACATAAAGTACCAGGAATGCATGACTGCTAAAAGGTTACATATTTTGGTACTATACTGTACTGAAATCAGTTTCACTGATAAGGGTACCAAACATATTTAATTACAAGGTTATTATTTTGTGGGTCCGGGGAACAGGACGGATGAACCATCACGGGCAAACTGCGTAATGTTACACGCCAGACAGAATCTGGAAATCTTAAGAGTTGTCTTTCTCAATTAGTCTATTTCTGTATAGTTATAGAGCATAGCATACAGCATAAATATTGTTTATTTGGTCCGATAGTTTACAATATTTCCGACGAATGCACACCACACCCCAGTGGTCGAGAATTCGAGAGTATGACTGCGCCTTACAATATTACGGTATCTAGTTGGTCCTGCCTGTCGATAAGTAAGGTTGCTTATGACAGAGATTCCAAGAATGAAATACATCGCATTGAGGGCATGCGATGCTATTAACTATCGCGATACGCTTGTATCTAGGTCGAGCCAGAGTAGGCCAGTTATGACGAGGTTTATTCAAATATTCATTTCGTAAGTGTCCACTGCCGAACCTGAGTGGCCTGCCCTGGCCCGGCCTTCACGGATCGCCAGGCAGAGTACAATGGAAATGGGGTGGGCAGATACGCAAACTAGAGATAGTCAAGGGCAGTCGAAGGTGAGCCAAGCCACTTGACCTGCCGCGAATTTATTTCCGTTATCTCCTTACTGAGATGTCGTTATTGATAATGCCTTATTATAACTTGTTTGTATTGGAATCGAACAGAAGTTAGCAAGAGACCATTAAAATATTTGCCAACTATCGCTGAGAATAATGAGGCTTAAAAAATAAGTTTTTACGCAGACATAGCCTAAAGAAAAAAGCTTGATAACAAATTAAATTGAGCCTTCTGTGTGAGTACTGAGCTTCCATTCCACGTCCTTAATAGTAGTTACTAACCATCACCTAAATGAAATATAGCTTTCATTGAACTGAATATTTGATAACTAAAAGAAGGTCGAGTACACAAACCCATTCTTATACACAATTCCGAAACCCATCCTGCTTTTAATAAAAATACGTAGTTCATTTTTTTAAATCTTCATAATATGATAGTGTTCAATTGTACATGTCATGGCTCGATCTCAGAATTGCCTGTACCATGAAGTGACTGATAATTTCATTAAACGGTGGCATTATTGTTGTAAGAGTTGTAAGAGAATCATATTGTTGGCCGTATCATGTATGAGTGAGAACTCATACATCTATTCCATCTGGGGTGTATAGGAATCACCGATTGACACGTACAACCCTATAGCAACAAAATTATCTATGAATAGGGATTGTGAAATATATCAGATTTTCAACCGACTTAAAAAAGAAGATGGTTTTTAATTCGACGGGTATGTTTTTTTTTTCTTTTTTTATAATATTCTCCGAACTTTCGACTGGATGAACCGATTTGGATGATTCCTTTTTTATTTGAAAGCTGGTGCTTCCCGTGTGGTCCAGTTCTGACATTGACATCCATGAGAAAACGATATTAATTTTAAATTTATCTTAATAAAAGTAGAATTTTAGACCAGTTGAAGTCGGTTTCTAGTTCTTTGTCAACTACCGACCTCATACGTCACGCTCGAAATCTTTCAATGATTACCTAGATAAAACGCTTCAGATATTGACATAATATCTCTCTCTGTCATACACATATACGGTTTATTGAAATAACAGTGTTTACTGATACGTGTAATTGCTAACACCGCGGGAATGTTTGCGTAACTCTGTTTGTGCATCAAACAACGACTCGAAAGCATTTCTCTCTGATGTTTTGGAAGATATCTTCAATGCTATACTTGTTCACGTAAACTATCGTTCTGTCCTTTTCACTCGCATCGAGACCGAGCTACATTACCGATAGTATTCGAAAACGAGTATCGTTTCCGAAAACTCTGTAAACTCACTGAAACAAAACTCAAGAGAGAAATTCTGATTTCCCAGTTTTTGTTTAACATACAAGCTTTGCCGCGATTTTATGTGTGGACTTCGGAAGTTATCCTATTGGAAAACATAATCCGGATAAAAAGTTGTATAATTTATATCTCAATGCTATACTAGCAGGATTCGTGCATGCCAATCAAGATCGGTTTAGCCGTTAAGGCATAAACAGAACTACTTTACTTTCGCAACTATATAAGCGTAATGTTATTTTATAGCTCAAAATAAAGATATGAGACGAGACAAGAGCGTGGATGTTTTTACGCTAGTAGTAAATTTTGTGCTGTAGTTAACATTTGTTCTATGGAACATGACGTCATCGAATAAAATAGGGAAGAAATTGTTTCATTTTGTTTGATGGACGTCATGGTCCATATAAAAAATGTGAATTACCCGTTTTGTGCTATATCTAAGATCGCCCAGAAAGACCACTGCTAAGAAACATGCTACACAAAACGACCCTGTCCTGGCAAGATTTATTATTAAAACAGAGACCAAAAGAGAAGCCAGGCCTGCGACACTATAAGCAAACCCTCAGTAATACGCGCGTAATAATATTTCAGTACACAAATGCACTAGATAGGTTTGTTTCGAATGCACATAAAGAAATGCTGTAAAATTGGACTGATCTGGTGCGTTTTGACGTGTCCTGCACTCACACATCGATCTTGTTTTATACGACCATAATAGATACTAGACTGATAATATCGGAGATAAAAAGTCAGGTATTCTAGCTGCGGCAAACAATCCCCCGACGCGCTGCGAAGACATGGCAGTGACATAAAATTATACAGACAAGAAATACTCAGATGCCTACAAAGGATGCCTACAACAAAAACGTGCTCATACATACTGAAAAGTGAAAGAAAATGGCTTCTCTCACGTTTTGAAAGCGGATGTAGCACGGAATTGTAGCTGAAAATGTCGGATAGGTCACGTTGTATATAAAAGTTACGTCACATAAATGTGTTGCATAATTAGAATAAAGAAACAGCAATCCGTTTCGTTCCCATTACGGGCTAACTTATTCGATGAAAAGGGACAATAATATACAACAATAATGTTTTTGAAATTCCTACACAGATAAAAATATTTAACGTTTTTTCACCATGTCATAATTATTCACCTATAAATGAAATTTCCCTCAACATTGCATAGGAAGAGAGATAATGTGTCACAATCCAACGTGGTGTCAGTAGCGACAGACCGGCGTCAGTAGCGCCAAAGGACTCTGTACGTAGAATCAAGGGACGGACTCAGTGCAGAGGACTTGGACCCGGTGAGACAGGGACGCACTCTGTTGGTGGGGACCCGTGATTTTGAAGATTAGTTTGTGGACCTGTGCTACCAATAAACTCCGGAACTCGTGTTTTTCTTTAATCCATCGAACCTGGAAGCTCGTAACACTATCTTTTTCTAATGTTGTCTTGCTCTGAATGTATGAAGCTTAAATATTTACGACATAGATGTGCGCTCTATGGTATATAGGTCACGGGACACCAGTGCGGGTAACTAATTGGAACGAGCTATGTCTAGTCTACTACGAATAAGTAATCCATATTATAATATCATCGCTATACAAAATAACTTATAAAATTCCGAATTAGAAGATACGGATGATAAAATCATTTCGTAACGCAATGAATTGATTATGAAGTGACGTCATTTGCATTTAGAAATCACTTTAATTGAGAAACCGATGAGCCTTGTCGATTGTAGCCATGGAATTGAAAAAGGCATTTCTCAAGCCTATGGTAATCAGATCAAGCTGGTTGCGAGCCGGTAAATTAACGTTTCAGTATTAACATTTTAAAAGAAAAGCCTGAGTCTTCCAATAGGGGCTAAAGACGGCTTTTAAAAGGACAACAGCGTTTCCTTTCATGAAAAGCCCATTTGTTGTGTTGTGACAATCTTAATAATATTTTTTTTTAATGTACGCTGTTTTGTTACGAGTATAAAAACATTTTATGTAAGTATATTTCCTGGCTGATGTACACGTAAAATATAAACATTTAAACGTCTTTTTCTTTGGTTTGTGTTATAGATATGTACTTTGTAAACTATATCTTTTCGGGATAAACTCATTACACCTTTCATTTGATACCAAACACGGTGTTTCAGTCTTTTATTTTTGGTTAGTATTTTATGTCCTCTATAGGCCGCCATTATGGATTATAAGTGACGTCATTTAGCCTATAATCTACGAAGAAACACGGCGCTTCCAATGATATCCCATTTGTCAAATACGATGAGTAGTTTAGGATATATGAGGGAACAGATGTGGAGATGATGAGGTAAGAAACGGACAAAGGGTGCTAAAATGATAAATTTCCTTTTCGCCTTAGTCGGGTAAAAAGCAATCCAACTGAAAACAAACTAAACAATTGGTACACTCGAGTACAAAAATATGTATCCACTTTTGAACCATGTCTCATTCACCTTTAATTAACATTTCCCTCAACACAGCAAACAATGAGTGAAATCGTACTCGTTTTGTTCAAAAGTGGATACATATTTTTGTACTCGAGTGTACAGAACAAACGTACGCCTGTCATCGATACCTTTTATCACAAATCCATAAAGTGCACTATTTATTAATTTTTGTTTTCTTTTTACTCGATATATTGATTTTAGACTTACATCATGTACCCAATGTAAACTGACAAGTAAAGCCAAAATATCTTCATCTTCTGGTAATTAAACTTATTTATATCTTTATATACACATTTATATATACATATTTATATATATACTTTTATAATCAACATTTGTTTTGTCTTGAAGGCATTGTTTTGACTCTCTTTCTTGAACTCTTTCTTTATTTGAACTCGGAATTTGTATTGGCATAACTATCAAAATTTCGAAGTATAACGTGACGTGACCCATTTAACCGAAGCGCATCGTAAACCCAATGCTCTCAGCGAGTTACGTATACAAATACCGATTCCAACATGTTACTTAACGTAACGTGTTTCCGAGATAGCTGTAACAATAAATTATTAACAGGGAACAATGAATTTTTATGTAACGTTCCGTATTACGCATCGACGCAACACAAACGAAATCTGCCTCCTTCCTAACCGCGAAGCATTAAATTGTAACGTGATTTAATAACTTCGGCCTTCGGAGCTTGTTGCGAATAACTCTTTCAATTATACTCGGCCATTGATTGCTTTGATCGTCTAGTTCTGATTGGAAATTGAAACCTTACTAAATTCCATTCGATAAACAATTTACTCGAAATTCAAATCCGCTATTGTTCAAAGAATAAGTCAAATTGAACAAACTATGTATGCTTTATTAAAAATACTACCTTAGCCGCTTGATCCCGTTGGGTGATTTGAAAGGCGACTCAGAGCGACTAATAATTCAGATAGTGGCAGAATTTACCTATCGAAATCATCTTACTAACTCGCTTGCCAGTCGTGATGATTATAACAAAACTTCTCGTAGAAAACCCATTTGTCGCGTTCTTGGTGATGAGGAATCCTTCCCTACGTCCAGCAGTGGTCTTAATGCAGATGGTGATGATAAATATCGCCTTACACAGTTGTAGAAGCAAGCGGTAGCCTTGTTGATATTTGGTGAAACTTCTGATTTCGCATCCGAAATTCTGGATTCGAATCGAAGTCTTGGTTCGATCCTGGCTTTTTATCCATCACTGAATCCTTACATTTTATTAGACCTTAATTACGAATGTTTACATCATGCACTATAAGGAAATCTGAGATGCGTAAATCTAACTCATTGATCTCTCTTTGCTTCGTGATCTTCTTAGATGGTGGTCATAGATAAAATTCCAGGTAATTAAGCCATACACGTGTGTATGAATTATTTTCGAGAGCCAAGATTTGATTGACTCATTTTCTTTACGTTAATTGTTTGAAAGTGCGCTGAAGCGAAACAGAGACCAGTGACGTGTTGGAGCACAAGATGTTTAGATGGGCGTTTCTCTGTAAACTGGGCAACTCATTGTCCCAGGATAATTTTGTTTAGGATATAAAAGATCGTAAATATTGCATAGATAATTTCAAAAGTTAATACCTTAATATACCTCTGCTCAACACTAAAAATCCATTAAAATAAACCTTATTATATTAAAAACGACGTTATAGTCCATAAAAACCAGTCCCCTGGTAGGTCACCGTAGCAGTATAGTTACTTCAGACTAATTTAATCGAAACAGTATCTATTGGAATGAATCGAATTGTTATATTATTAAACCAATATTGTTTGATTGTTAATGAGATCCATTTATTTTATAGAAATAATTTTTTTTACAATTTAAAAAAGGCAATGAAACTTTGTCTTCGCATTTCGTGAACAGTTCCCCTGTCTATATTTTAAATTACGTGTCACGTAGCTGAAAGGTTAAACAACGCCTTTTATGCATGTAACGAAACTCAACAAGCCTGAAGTTTACGCGGTTGCCACCATAACGGCTCGGAAGCCATTGTATTTGATACTGTGCGAGCGTCCTTCCATGGAAACCGCTTTGTAACCTGACAGCCGACAGTCCTCTGGTAAGAATTATTTTACTTCTATATAGATGTATTTTAATGATTCATGAAATGTTTAAATTGTTACAATATATACATATTTCCTATGTGCAGCAAAATAGCATGGATCAATTACATTTTGTACTACTCAAAAAAGTAATCAAATTAAACAGTCCCCTGGCAACAGTCCCCAGTCTTTTTGCAGTACAGGGGACTGTTTCTGCATCCAGGGGGCTGTCTACATTATATTTGTTTTTGTTTTAGATTTGTTTTGAGAATGGCGCCAAAGAAAAAACAGCGACTAAATAAGAGATTCTACAAAAAAGGGAAGCAGAGCGAAAGAGATAATAGAATATTAAAAACTAATGCCAAAAAAGGGGAAAAAATAACGCCTTAAGTACCTTAAGAAAAAAGACAAAGGAACTAGAAACTTTTTGAGAATATGACTCCACGAGAACACCGAGATGCCAAGAAGAAGTGGAAAGAGCATTGCACCAAATACCGCAATAAGAAAAAAGTATTAGCAAATATTACTAACTCATTTACTAAAGAAAATACTCCAGATTCTGGTGTATCTATTTCATGTCAAATGCCTATACCTGAAGTTGCTGAAATAGTTTTAAAAAATAAAGAAAAGATGCTTAGTCATAAAATAAAGAAGAAGAAATTAAAGAAGTGCAGAAGAAAGTATTGAAGTACAAAAGTGGCCATGGCAAAGGTACTACAGACAGCGTTGAAGCTACCTGCAAGAGGACCGCAGATACCGTGGTCGATACTGGAGGCGATATTGAAAATCTGGGAAAAATTGTGGAAGCCATTGAAAAGAGATGTTCTTTAATTAGTTTAGACATAATACCAGATGACGCGATTAAAGAAATGAGCGCTGAAATCGATTGAGAAGTAACCTAAATGAAAATTTTTGTTGGCACCTTCAAAGTCCATCAAGTCACTGGAAAATTATTTAATACAACGGGAATAAAATGAAATTCTACTGAGATAGTAATGAAAAATTTAAGCTGGTTTTTCGACAATTAATTTACTGTTGTATGCACTTCAATATCGGAAGAATAATTTATGAAGACAAGCCAAAACTTAATGTAGAAGATGTGTACTCTGATTAAAAACCTGAGAATGCGGCTGGACCTAGTTCTGCTGTTGTAAAATCATTCAAAACTGGAGATTATATTGTTCTCGAATTGCTTGGCAAAAAATATATATATTGGAACAAGATTGATGAAGAAGATGGCAAAATCCGGGTTACATTCTTAAAGCTCAGTGATAATAAAAACCAATCATTTAGATACGACCATGATGATGCGGTCGACGTTACAATGGAACAAGTGGCACAGAAGCTATTTAATTATAAAAGGGTTTTTTCACCTGTTTTAAAAAGTTTGGTTCACCTGTAGATATTTTCGAGAAAAAATAAGACTTAAAATCCTTTTTTTAACCTATTTTTGCTATATTTTAGAAATAACTAATTATTTCTCGAGACTGATTATGTAGTGTAAGTTTTCAGAGTGGTGAAAGTCCTTTTAATATATGTAATTTTAATTAATAATAAGTCCATATTAGATTTCAGTGCTAAGTACAATATTATATAAAGATAGTCGATTTTTCAGTTTTTTATTGTTCAGTTACTTAATTCATACGCTCCAAAGTTTAATTTAGTATGAAAATAATAATAAAACATTTAATTTTGGTTCAAAAATTGTATTTTTTATTTAAGTGGACAGTCCCCTGGCTTTGCCAACAGTCCCCTGTCTAATTTTTTCAGAAAATGCTTAATATTTTCTAAAGTAATGGGAATATTTGTGGTTCATCTGCCGTATATTAATAAATGGACGGATACGTGTTCCCTAAACAAAATTTATTATATTATGAGCAAAAAAATGACCTAGACAGTTTTGTTAGGACGAGTTGCCCAGTTTACAGAGAAACGCCCAGATCGATCGCTAAGCCAGAGAAGTAAGAATGCGGCAGTGAATTCATTTATGTATGTCTCAATCTAGATAGTGTACTAACAAGTCGTGGTGAAAATCCGCATCAATACTCCACAAGGCTGCCCTTTTTGGTACAGTTCCAGTTAGCAGTTTGGCCTGTGTAAGCTGTTACGCGAACAGTGGGACCAGGAATTGTTTTTAAAAGCTGTTATCCATATTCAAGTAGTCCACGATAAGTAGCTTTCAAATTCAAAATAAATTCATTGAGAAATCTATACCACATATAATAAATCTGTAGAATCGACATGTCTGTCCGTTGAAAATATTTGACAAAATGATTGAGGGTGATGTAAGAAGTGTAACAGAATACAATAAGACCTTTTTTAAAATTTTCTGTCTTTTTGTCTCTTTGAACAAGCTAAAAGGTTGTGGACGACGTCATATCTTTTTCGCAATGAAAGTCAACTCTTCATACCTAAAGTATGCGCCTATCGTCATGGGAAACCATCACCAATGAACTTGCCGAAAATAACTCGCTGGAAAGTAAGTAAGATGTCAATGTGTGAATGCTGCATGGTTAGGTGCTGTTGTATTTCCACTAGAATTTCCCCGTGGTATTCATAGGGTGGTGCTATTCTGCAACCATTATTTGAAACGGCGACGACTTGTGGTAAATTCGGATGGTTCCCGACCGTCGCTGGGGAATATCGAATCACTCAAACCTGCCTTCCTGCATCTTTCGCAGTAATTGTGAAATAACAACCCAGTGTCTGAATTCACCCAGTATTCAGCGAACACCAGGTTTTTGGAAATATTTTGTTCCGCTTCAGTTTTATATTCGGCCTATTTCTGACGCATCGTCGATTCCGTTTATACGGCCCGCCTAAATTACCGTTGATTACCATACAGAGCCGTGGATGTTTTCACTTCCCGAACAATGTTATCAAATGTTATGTATCTTGCGAGTAAGCTTTGGGAAAGAAACATAAATGCTCACTGTTGCTCACAGCTATTACAATTTCAAATAGAACGTTCTAGAAGGCACAACATCACGTTATGATACACACGTGATGTAATGACCGGTCCCTCACTGTCTACATCCATCTCGCTTCCCGGGCCCTTTACCGGAGCGTCGGTACATCTAGTAAAGGGACAGCTTGATGATGTCTTGCATTACGGAATAAAAACTAAAGTTATGTGGGCGATAAAATCCATATCCATACTCAAGTGAGATTGTTTGTCCTTCGCGGGCAGTCGCTGGATACAACTGTCTCGGGACCGATCAAATACAGTCCAGCAATGAACGTTTCCAGGATAATTATGATGATGATGACAGCAAGAAAACTAATGGTACTCGGTCTGTTCGATCACGTATCTCTATGACCACGTGGGCGGGGCTAGCTACCACCATCACTTGAACACACTAACATTAGATATGCGAAAGTTAATATGTCTCTCATCTCACTTTTTTGCAAAACGATCTTGATGGAATTTAAAAAGGGAGATAGCTATAGTGGATATAGGCTACTTTTTGTTGCGATAAAGTGTATCCGTGTTATTATTTATAAATTCCACGCAAACAAAGGCGCTGTAAAAGCTTGTTTGTGAGGAATTATTTATTAGGACTTCTTAGTTGATTACGCAATAGTAAATTCTGGCATGAACGTTACGTATGGCCGCCTTTAAACTTTGTTTGGGTGAAAATTAACTAGTTTCCTTGTATATCGAGTAAGTACATACGAGTACATACATATGTTCAACATAATACATAATTACCTAACTAAAACGAGAAACCTACGGAAAAGCCCCGGCACGCACGTTACTGGCATTATTACCACATTCTTAGATTAACAACTTTTTATTACCTAACTGCTGAGAAATAGAGGAGCGTAATTTGTTTAGGATGTATTTAACAGTTAATATACATATGTCTTATTCTTCTAATCCCTCTTCACACCCACTGCTCGATGGGATTTGATACAAACAAAGGCAAACCAAAACTAACCGGGTTTAAAAGACAGTCTAATAAACCATTGTTCAAATCAATCCAATTTGTTATTTGCAATTTATGTACGAATGATTAAAAAATCATTACCATTGGCTTTTCGGTGAAGGAAAACAACCTGAGAAGAAATTCAAAGATGTGTGTGTGAAGTCTACCAATCCGCACTAGGCCCGCCTGGTAGACTATGTCCCACACACACTCTGTAGGAGAGTAAGCCTGAGGCCCTGTAGACAGTGGGGACATATATAGACTGTAGATGATGACGAATTATTACTACAAATATTTATAGATAAAATAAATCACTTTTACCCTTATTGTCGTCATCACCATCGTGTACGTACAGCCTGCAGCAGTCCACTGCTGGACATAAATCAACATAGCTCCTTTAGATACAATTCCCTAAGATTAATTCCTTCAAGTAAGGCAGTGGCTTATCGAAGAATAAATAGCACGCGCGTTACAGTACTCGCACGCTATGTTTGCCCCTCTGAAGTTAGCTCTCCGCAATTTGAAACATATACAGACGGAATGTGTGTGTATTATTTTCGATAATAACTATCCCTAGGTGACATAAAACACTAGGACATTTCATTCCAACCCCTAAGTTGCCTTGCCTACCATTTATACGTTAATAAATTGATACTTCGCGGTCTTTTGTGGCTAACTTCAGAGGGGCAAACTTGTGCGAGTACTGTACCTTATGACCTTTCGCAGGTTTTCACGTAGTTGATTCTCTTAAACGTGACAGACACACGAAGCGAGGTGCTGGTGCCAGGGTTGATATGACTTCCTCAACGAAACGGTTACGTCACAAGAGGACATAGCGATTGACCGCCTCCGTGACCCAACGGCTACATGTTTAGAGACGGAGTTCCCGGGTTCAATTCCCAGTGGGAACTGTCAGTACTCAGTTTGAGAGATATAGTAGTAATTTGGCTGTCGAAGAAAATATGATACCTTATGCCATACGAGCAAACCTTGAATAGTATAGTCATGAACTTAGAACTTCATTAAAATAACTATTTTTCACGGAGTGTGTAAATACTCCAAAATTCTTCATCGAATTTCAGCGAAACTTAAGCCTCCCGCGGATCATTACAAATAACTATATATTTATATTTAACTGATATATTTTCTTCCCATTTCCGATACACATTTGAGCACATAGCGTGAAGGAAAGCCAAAAATATAGATCAGCTCTAAAATTAAAACCACACGACAAGCCGATCGCTCCGTTACATTATTAACGTCGAACTTTGATCTCCGACACATTCGCCAGTCCTTGCTGACCATCTCTTTGAAATCTTTATTATATAAATTACCTTTTTAATTTACAGAACGGTGATCTCTGCATATCGATCCTGCACCCGCCAGTAGATGACCCCCAGTCCGGAGAGCTTCCATGCGAGCGCTGGAACCCGACGCAATCAGTCCGCACAGTCCTGCTATCTGTGATCTCGTTACTGAACGAGCCCAACACCTTCAGTCCGGCGAACGTCGACGCCAGCGTCATGTACCGCCGCTGGCGTGACTCGAAAGGGAAGGATAAGGAATATGAGAACATAATCAGGTGAGTTTGATATCTGGTCTTTGTAATTGAATGCGCCAGCGTGATGTAACGTCGCTGGTGTAACTCTAAATAAGAGTATAAAATATAATCAGGTGATTTCGCAAACATAATTGTGGGCTCTGGAACCACAATCAGTTCGCATATCTAAATAAGCCCAACGCGTCCAGTTATCAACACCTCCATGGTTGACGCCAGCTTCATGTATGCCATAGCTGGCGTGACGTAACAGGAAAGCATAAATATATTCAAGTTTGTTATTTTCCAGAAAAGGATTTCAAGAGAGACATTTTTGCATTTGTTTTAATTGTACAAAATCGTTCTTTGTACTAAGTGACAGCGACAAATGTCATTTTATTGACGCCATCTTTCAAGTCAAGGTCAAGTCTTACCTGTTTCGTGCGTTTTATATGTTTTTGTACAAATAAACTAAACCAAAATATACTAAAATGATAACTAAATCCATTTTATTTGATAATGGCCTTTTAAAATTGTAAGTGTACAAGACCAGGCCTTAGCGCCATACATTTGCGGAACGTGTCATTTCGCATAGACATAACTAGTCTTAAAATTGAAATGCAATTCGCCAATATGTAATTTACCGAATGTTTCAAATACTCTTTAGTTTTGTATTAGCCAGAGGCTTAAACTATAAAGTGTGTAAACTTCTAACGTGTGGAACATCAGTTTTCTAGGCTCTAGCTTAAATCTCGATCAATACCTAATGCGATTTTATTCGCATGCAAGAAACTCTGGGTTTTTTCCTGTGACACCGTATCACGCTGAATCTTTTTGTGATACTTCAGAGTTTATTGTCTCACTCGGTATTGTTTTTCTCCTCGGGGAAACGTCTGCAATAAAATTATATTTTTCTTCGGGTAATTTTAAGCTCACTGACTTTCCGTTTTGGTCCCCTCTTCAACTTGATTTTTCTCCAACTATTTATTCAATATATCGTCGGGATCAGATCATTTGAATGTGTTTACGATTTAAATGATTCATTCATGAGCCAAGGAGCTAAGCGACACGCCCCGCCACGAATAACTGGATACTTTTATTTGCATTTTGAAGGGGAGACAAGGTGTCAACCGCTGACAGTTCGATTTGATTTGAATCCTCTTATCATTTTCCGCTGTTACGAAAACATCTAGAAACAACAACATGTTTTACTTTGAAAATTATTTGTAAACAATATGGAAATTGTGATTGAGGTTTTTCTTCATTTGATCTTACTCCGTTGTTTTATATCGTTTTGTAACATTGAATGTGTAAGTAAAAAATTAAAAAATGTCATGAACATTACACATTATATATTATATAACATTTTTGAACATTATAACCCATGTGTTTACAATTAATAACGCTTTGCTACAATATATTACCAATTGGAAAAGTCAAGCCACGTTTCTACAAATTGAGAACAATTTGGAAATGTTTGGTTTGCACACACGATAGGACCGGCAATCCCCGTGCTTCATAGCTGTTACTATGCCACGGGGGACTATTTAATACCGTTTCTTTCTTCAACAAAACTTTAGGCACATACAATATATAAAAAACAGTTTGAAACTGTTTAAAGCAGTTATAGACTCCGGTATACGAGCACCTTTCGTAGAGACTATATTTGAATTCGGAATCATTAGTAATAATATCAATAACATGACTTGGACCTTGTAGACCAATTGTAGACTACCAATTTTAACACTTTTCATTGTATTAAAATATCATAAAATAATCATTTCAAAGTGTTTTATTAAAACCATCTATTTACCATTTTTGAATATTTTGCTGCAAATCATAAACAACTTACAGAAAAGACATCACTTAACAAAAAAACAAATATGGCGTCTATGAAATGAATGACATTTGATTTTCTACACTTTGTTCTAATGAATGATTTTGTAAAAACAAAAACAAAATTGTGGTACTTTCTATATATCTTTGGATTATTCCTTCATTAATCAAATGTTATACAAAGTGGAGTCCGGATTTGAAACTTCGCTTTTCCCCTTCTATGCCAATGCATGCCATAGCCTACAACCATCAGGTAAACTTGCAGTTAATCGTTAACCTTTGTTGCTATAACACAGTTGGATTTACAGTCGCGGGTTCGATTGCCGGTCCAGTTACTCGATTTGATTGGTGGTAGTGATAGGGAATGGTTGTATGTCTGCTTGGCAGTTATCAGACAAATAGCATTGCGTACTTGCTGTTTATTGAATAATTCTAATCTACAGGGAAATAATGTCATGTTTCTGCCACGTCCTTAATAAGTTGTTGTGTTAATAGCACTGTTTTCCCCCGGTCATTAAATAGAACATAGCCAGCGTTTCATTAAATTGAGGCTTCTGTGTAAGCACGCTTTTCATCCTACAGCCATCGTCACGTCTTACTATCAGGTGAGATAAGGGCCAAGTGTGAACCCATTGTACAGTTGTACAATGTACCTATGTACATAATAAATGCGAAGGTTGCGATGCTTGTGACGCAATCAAGCATAAACAGCCGGACCAGATTTGGATACAATTTCGCATAGGTATCCCATACAATTAATTTATCCCAGTTTGTATCCAAGAGTTCTCGTGGAAAAATTTGAAATAAACTCAGATGAAGCCCCATGACTTCGTGCAAAGTCCAACAGTTTACAATGTAGAAAACTTGACTGAATAATATTAAATTTAAACAATGATGTTATTTTCAGGAAACAAGCCCAAGTAGCGCGCGTTGAGGCGGAGAAGGAAGGTATCGTAGTACCACTTACGTTAGAAGATTATTGCATTAAGACGCAAGTCAAGTCGACGACGCAAGAACCACAGGTAAAAAAACCTTGATTTTACTTTTTATAAGCTTTGAACAGGTCATGTCCTCTAGACTAGCGAGGCCAGGGGAAAAGATATTGTATTAAGCGATACACGCTGTTATTTTTGTCATTCCGTACCGTACGGGGGAGAAATACCCTTCAATGTGAATAACTTAATTTCCCACACCACATCATATACAAAGTGGGTATTGGCCTGTTGACACTACTGCATTCCACTCCTCCCAGCCTCGCCCCACTCTTCGCGTCAGCCCCTTGACCAGCTACATCTCCGGCACCTTGGTCGATCAGACATCCCTTAGTCCTACCCAACGGAGTCTTAACAGCCTTCTTTTTTCGAATATGCTTGACTGGGAAACCTTCGGTGTCCTGGCATGAATCAGATTTTTTGCTTCTTAAACGTGGATTCCGTATGTAACGCAGTAAATGTTGTTCATTTTGATTTCCCTTTATCAGCAACTTATTTCATAAGGGGCTTGGGTTTCAAAATATCGACTGTTATGGAGTAAATTCATAATGGACAACTGTTGCAGCAGCTGGTGATGCAGACTCACGTCTATTTTAGATAATTTGGCATTTTTCCTTGAGCACTTAGAAAAATAACGTATGAATGGACTGACAATGAGTGTAATAACCTCTGGCGACATCCTCGCGAGCTCGCAAGGCACGAGTTGAATATAGATCCATGGCGTTAGTTCGGCTCTGAATGCAGGGCGCCATTACTCGCCTTTTGGGCGTGATTGACTGACTCATTCACTTGCTGATCATATCTATTGAGTTTTAACAACTCTGCAAAAAATGAATAGACTCGGCTATGGTTAACCCAAAAGGAAAACATTCTTTAACCCTATTATGATATTACTAGTATTTAAAAAAATTAAAAATTGTTTTATTTCTTTTCACCAAGTTATTTATATAAACAAGGTCGAGGCCTTCTTTTAAGTATAAATTTAAGATTGTAAAAAGTATGTTTTATTCTTTATTAATCAAAACATAATTTTTTACAAATATTTCCTTTTAAGGTGTACTTATTCCTATTGTAAGGTTTATCTGTATACCATGTGTCTCGTCTATTTTACAACATTCTTATATCTATCGATGTAATGTATTCCTAAATATGATTTAGTAGATTTGGATAAATGAGTGGTCTTGGTCTGTTTGCTTCTTTTCCCAGCTACGTTAAATCTCGGGTTTAAAAATGTATGTACCTACATATATCACAGATTAATTATTATTTTATTATCTACTTAATGATTACCTCACAAACAATGAATTTTCTTCGTTTTCTTCTAAGATAGCTGAGAATGTGAGCTTTTGGGAGCATTATAAAATCGCAACAATAATACAATCTGTAGATATTGGTGTAACGTTAGAATTTTATATTCACAATTTTAGTATTCATTGCTGACACCTTGACTGTATATGTATATCATTATGCCCATAAAACATACAAGTTTCAAGTGTCGTGTCTTTCATCTTTACTTTTCGATATAGTCACTGTGTTTTAAATCGTATAGTACCATTCCAGCGTTTTCTTTATCCATTGCGATGATTTTGAAGTCAACCCAGGTGAAGTTGCGGGCAAAAAGCTAGTAGTATTAGTAGTAACAATAGCAATGTTTAATTTCAGCTGGACATGACAGATTTCTACGACGATGACTATGATGACCTGGACACGGACTCTGAGGGAGAGCTGGAGGGCGGCGAGGCTGACGGCGACGACAGTGGCAACGGAGAGTCGTGAGGCCGCCGGCGCGCGCACCTCTCGCGCACCCACGTACGGACTACCAGGCGCATATAAACCTGATGATACTTGATACTGGATTATAGGACACGGAACTTTGACTTTTCGCTTTTTGTAGGCTCGATTTTTTTAAATATATTCCTTTCACCCCTAACACAGTCCGAACACTTCGAACAAATGTCGTGATTCGGCACACATCGAACGGATGATGTTTGTATACACGCGCATGTGTGAGTCCGAGCGCGGTATACGTAACGGTCGTTATCTGAGTCAGTTTCTTTCTCTTCACAATTACAGAGAGTGACAGAGAGCGAAAATACCATGTTCCGTCTTCTATACATAGATAAATTCATTGATCTTTGTACAGTTGCCTAATTAGGTTAGTTTAAAATAAGATTTTTATTCTGATAAGGTAACACGGGTCAGTAAAATACTAACGTGTTTTAAATTTGTAATCCCACTAGTTTATTTTACCTTTAAATCTTTTCTACTGTCCTTGCGACTGGGGATGCTTTGCCTAATGACAGTTTATACTCTTAAAATAAACCGACGCCATGTTTATTTATCGTTCGTGTCAAATTGACAATAGACAGTAATAAAAATGGCGTCCGTTTCTAATTTACTCAGATTGTATAGCTCCGCTCCGCTTGCTAATTTACTGGTCTAGCGCTTAACTGAGTCGGTTCCTGCGGTATGGTAGCGGCACGGGGGGTGTGTTTACGCAACGTCACACAACGCGCGTTTATGCATAATTGTGTCGTTTGACATTAACTAAGCGCTAGACCTGTAAGCTAAGCCTAAACTGCCGTAAGGAAAAGCTGGGCCCATTAGCCATATGATCATTAGAATTGACAATATGTTTCAAAAAGATGTAAAGATATATATTTTGGAATCAACAAATTTGTTATGTTATTCTCTAACTTTACATATTTATCTGAAAAATATAATTTTAAATTTTAGTTGGTAACCCAATTAAGCAACTGGACATTATTCGAAAACATCACATCACTTCAGAGAATCACGCAATACTGATTTGAGATCGAATACAAGACAATACCTGCGTTTATTTAATAATTTCATATTCTTTTATTTTACTTAGACTGTTCGGTAGTAAGGCCGAAATAGCATAGTTATTTCACTAACTCCTTATCATGTAAATAATCAAGAATGAAAAGAAGACAATATTTTTTATCATTCTGAGCGATCGTGATAACTTCATCACATTTCAGAATAATTCTTTTTCAGAATGCTGTGTATAAAGTTATAATTTTATTTTTCCACTTGGGTGTGCCTTTTTACCTATTCTATTTTACAAGACTGGTTCTGGGAGCGATTCTGTTACACATTTATTACAACCTAATAAGTGCCGCTGTCCTTATAGAGTCAAGAAACGTATTTGATATATCCTACATATATATGAGAACTGCCAAAAGAAGCAATGCGATCTCATGCGGTTTGAGAAATGTTTAATTTTTAGCAACTAATGTTATCTAAACGATCATAGTGTTCACCATACCTTCTTTAACACTAAAATATAAATGCTGAAATAGAATCACTCTCTCTATTCGTTAAAATATGAAGCGTAACCTCATATAACTACTACCTCAGGTGCCTACTATCTAGTAATTATCACTGATTGATTGCATTATGATTATGAACGATTGGCCATGCCATGCGTAAGTGCATACGAGGGGCATACCGAAATGATCGGGAATATAAAACAATACATACAGGAAATAACTAAATTTATTTTTATTGCTTTTCGAAGTATTCTCCGTTGCAGTTAATGCACTTTTGCATTCGTTCGAACCAATTATTATAGCAGCAATTCCAGTCCGAAGTTGACATGGTCAAAATCGTCGATTTGTATGCTTCCACTGCTTCTTCTGGACCTTGAAACCGCTGACCACGCAATAAATCTTTGATTCTAGGGAATGTAAAGTAATCATTGGGACTCAGATCAGGGCTGTATGGAGGATGATCCATTAATTCAACGTTTTCCTGCTTCAAAAACTCGCTTGTTTTCTGAGCGGTGTGAGAGCTCGCATTATCGTGATGGAGGATTATGCGTCGTTTCGGGTTACCTCTACGGAGTTCGGATATCATCTGTGGCAAACAAACCGTTGTATACCAATCAGCGGTAACCGTTCTCCGTTCCTCTAAGGGAACTGTGACTACATGTCCTGTTTTCGCGACAAACGAAGCGACCATTTTCTTCGATACGCTGCGAGAGCGGACAACTTTTGTTGGCTTGATCTCACCTGCGAAGACCCAGACAGCCGACTGATGCTTTCTTTCTGGCTCATATGAATAGATCCATGATTCATCACCAGAGACAATGTTATAAACTGCTTTTGACTTTCCTCCGTTGAAGCGTTGCAGAGTAGACCGGCACCAATTGACACGAGCCGCCTTTTGCTCTTCGGACAAATTATGGGGCACCCAGCGGGAAACTAGCTTTCTCACTCCCAGTTCACCATGTAAAACAGTTTGTATCGCAGTCATACCTATCCCTAAAGTAGCCCGAATCTGCTCATATGTAATATGTCGGTCATCCTGTATCATTCGGCGCACAACAGCGACATTTTCTGGTGTAACCGCTGTTTTTGGCCGGCCTGTGGAAGGTACGGTGCCAAGAGAAGCACGTCCACGCCGGAATTCAGAATACCAGCGATATATTGTCGTCTGGCTAGGCGCTTCACTCTTGAATATAGATATAAGCTCAGCGAGACATTGTCCCTGAGATAATCCTCGTCGAAAGTTGTAAAAAATTATGGCACGGAAACTTTCTCTTGTAAGCTCCATTTTTTTATCGACCTATCAATTTCAAACTGATATTGTTCTTTAAAAAAAAATTTTTTTTTAATTCTGTCAATTGTATTCGATTTTCAACTAACCAGTGTTTATTCATCAAAAAGAGTTTTTAATCTAATTAAATCGAAAGTACTCGATTACCGATCTTTTCGGTATGCCCCTCGTACTACTTCCGCGCTAAGAGATAATATCTACGCATGGCGGAAAATATACATATGACACACGCACCATGAAAGGAATTCTATTTTGTGTTCGAATGAGTTGCGTTTTGTAAAGAAACGTGGCTGTATTATAGATATGACAAAAAATATTTGAATTTTCGTTGGTTATAAATTATAATTTTGTGTAAAAACCTCTCTATAAATACATATATAGTAAAATATGTTTGTGTAATTTTCCGATCAGTACGGGAAGTACTGATCGGTGGTTCTATTGTATGATCTTTTTGCTGTAAATTTATACGTATATTACTTAAAAATCACAATATGTAATAACTATAATTAATTTAACATTACTTATCGAAAGGAGTAGGTTTTCCTATAAAAGTTGTTAAAACTGGAAACCATAAAACAAAAATGCTTCCAGGTTTGCTGTTTTTGTTTATAAACTCTTGAAGCTGAAGAAATAAAGTAAAATTGTGAAAATTATTATGCTAAGATTCTCTATCAAGTTGCAATAAAAAAGCATATATTTTATTAATGAAATTGTAGTTCGATTTTCAAAAATGGATTATATCCTATTTAAAAAAGTTACCCCAATTCACAAGCGTCATTACAAACCTGTGCCTCCAGGTCCGTACATCCGAGTGGTGCTTACACTGAAAATGTAGTTAATTTTTACTAATGAAGTAATAACAGCGTACGAGTCATAATTTTAACACTTAACCGTTTGGTAAATTGAAGGTTAGCTGAGGGCCGCTTGAAGAAAAGGCCAAGAGGGAAGGCGTTAAGAACCTTAAGAATCTTATAAACATTCACTAAAATAAGCCCCTATCATACGTAAGTAACATTATGAAGAAACCCCATCCCATGAGGCTACTTCAAAAGGATACTAATACTCGTGATTACTGGTTCTTCGTGTTCACTCTGACGGTTCTTTTCTCCAACATAAAGGTTACGCCTAGAAACGTAAAGACGACATCAAAAACTCACGGAATTTTCAACCTTATTTAGTTGTAGATTCTACTAAGTGCAATAAATGTTAGACAACTCTGGGTTTTTTCGTGTTGCTTCTTGGAAAAGAAGATTCTAGGCAGAATCACCAAGAAGTCTTTAGTTGTCAAAATAAATATAAATTGTTTTGAGTTGTCTGTGGTGTTGTGTGTGAGAGAGATAGGCGACGAGTTCCTTTGTAATGGTGACGAACTGTGTTCTCATTACGTTAGTGTACGTTTAGGTTATTTTATTTACCGATCTCTCATGTCTAGATACAGCTGTAGAAAAATGTATTTTTGATATGGCCCCCATAAATCAGCCAGCGTAGCATAAGACGCACGCATAAGAGTGCTCAGGCTACCCCATCTGGTAAAAGCGTTTACACGCACCGTGTGTCATTCGCTTTTAGTTGTGAGAAAGTGATATGTAAAAAGTGTTACAGTTAGACGAAACTTTTTTCAGTTTTAAGTCTTTAGTGCACTTATATTCGGTGTAATCCACTATAATGTATCACGTTGAAGGTTTAAGTTTAACTTCATTATCTTTAGGAAATATGTATTTGTTTTTAATTTTTTAATATTCCATAGAGCCCCACTGGCGTCATTCGTTATTTGTAAAAAAGAAACGCATTTATGCAACAATTCAAAAAACCAAACCGAACTTTTGTTAGTCATTGCTGGTTTACAGTTTATTGAGACATTATTGATTCATGTGATTCTGTGTAGTTATTATAAATTGAACCGCCTAAAGATGGTCAATTTAACTGTTTTGTTAATATTAAATGCACACGGTCTATATAGCAATATATGACGTATCAAAAAATTACTAGAAATAGTCCTGTTTGTTTTTGAAATTACTGTATAATTGTGGATAAATATAGAAGAGAGCGAATGAGGGCGCCACTGTCGCTCTGTGGACTCAACTCTGTTTACAACAATGTAGACACGAGAGGTCAATCAATGATATTTTTATACAAATATGTAACTCTTTTGTCAACATGTGTTTAACAAGACTTCTGTGATTGTAAAACGTTATTGCCAATATCATTTGTGTTTTTTAAATATAATTTTAGTTTAATTCTTATTAGTTTTATTGAATGAGCATAATTGAAATGTGAACTTAAGATTTTGTTTGTAGCAGTTTTTTTAAAGAAATTTAAATGGAATTATACTAATTATACCAATAAGATGACATAGAACAAATACACTAAAAATGCTTGTAAATAATTTAGCGATACTGTAGCTATTAAAATATTAATGATAGCATGTACAAACGTGGACTTTCACTAGACAACATTTTGCAAGTCACTATAGAATTGCTTTAAATGGATTTGCGTCGCTGATAAAATAATAACCCCGAATAACTCGACTGTATATTATATTAGTGATTGTCTGCGTTTTTATGGCATAGCAATACAGTTTACAAATTCTTATGAAACAATTTTGGAGCGAAATATAAATGTACAGAGATTTTAACAATTTTCTGCTCAAATCATAGCTAAGAGATGTTCACTATATATTATTGTAAGATGTTTATATAGGACATGAAAATTAAATATTTTGTGTTATTATAAAATTATAAAGACGCTAAATAAAATTGTTTGCATAAACGACACTCTAGTATATTGTATTATCATAATCAACTTCATGTCTCCACTGTTGGAAATGATTCCCCAATTCGATCGTAACATTGGACTCACTATGACTTGCCATATCCACCACGCTCGGCAGGCGTATTGGTGTGTCTACTTTTTAAAAATAAATTTGATAAATGAATAAAATACGATTAAATTGGAATATTGCGATTATTCGTTTAAAAATGGATTCGCTAAATATTTCTAACATGCCGTTACAATGCTTATTTGTTTTAAAACTTCGGCAGTCCAATGCAGAAATGTGAGCGATTTCATCTCATAAAAACACAAACGATGAGGCAAAGGCCATGTTCGCACACAGTGGCAAACAATTTGACAGCATATTTTAAGGCGTCTTTTTTAAATGGGATAAAGGAATTTAAATAATATATATATATGTATCGACGGAACTAAGCGAACAATCACATTAAAATTTAAATATATGTATATACAGACTTTAAAAGTGCAGTTGATTATTTTTCCAGCTGATTCGCAAACACTTCTGCACCTAGCTGTCAATCTGTATTCAACTAGAAGTGATCGTCCGTTAAGTTTCCTGACTGTACTTTGAACACTTAAGCGAAAATAATAATTGTATTGCTAGCGAGCACTAAGTTAATTAGCCATTACACTCGTATGAATGTACTAGTAACTTTTAGAGTAATTTTAACAACTATTTCGGCTTCTAAATTTTTACTAAACTATGTACGATCATTTATAAATCATCTGTAAAGGTTGACTCAGTGTCATAAACGAATCACTACGTTCATGAACTAACATAACATTTGCTAGAATCTTGATATAAATCGTCCAATTACCTAACAGTTAAAACTAGATGTAAGTTAGATACTTAGTTAGTGGTTTGGAACATCATTGTAGAGAAATTTCGCCACAAGAATGTTAATTACAATATTTAATAATAAACAGAATGTGTTTGGATGAAAGATATATTTTTATTTTCATTTGATTAGATTTTTCATAGGAAACAAGCTTATGCCCGCGGCTTCGTCCGCGTGGACTTAGAAAGTATTCAACGGGAGCTACTTCTGACAACTGTCATTTTTAGACATGTCAGAGATTACAAACATTTTTTATTAAATTTTCGATTGTATTAAGTGTCACAACATCTGAGTCTATACATCTTATTTGTTAGTGAATGTAACCATTTTATTAAGTGCGGCGCTCCAAATTAAAAGGGGATTTACGGCAAGCGATACTTACGTCCGTTTTTATAACGAACAATTGAATGATCGATATAAATACAAACAACTGTGAAAGCGGTATCTGATTTAACAATCATACAGATGAACAGAAAAAGAACAAAAAGTAGTTTTGATTCTATTTTTTATAAAGGCCCCTCATGTTAGTTCTAACTTTCCACCACGGCCAATTTGTTTCCCCATGGGGATAAGATTCTCCCGCAGGAAAAGTAGCTTTTATGTTCTTTCCAGGGTCTTACACTATCTCCATATAAAGGAAAGGAAAATCTACGGAAACGGCATTCATGGAGCTTGTAGATAGACTCGAAAGAGCCGCAGAGGAGAAAGAAATCTAAAAGCTTTTGCTATGTAGATAGTTATATTTTCGTCCAAAAATTGAAAACCTGGTCCAGCCAGCCAAAATTAAATTTTTTCGACTACATCTGAATTCGGACCCTGAAGGGCTTTGAAGACTCGTTCCATATCAAAAGGTTTGTGCCGAGATGTGACGTCATTCGAAGTAGATTTAGCTATTATTTTGATTCAGTACTTTCCGAGAAATTTGGAAAAAGTTATGTTCAGGGCAGGGCCATGTTTCATAAAAATACTATTCGTAAGTGCCCATTGATTGGATGATTGGTCGAAAAAGGCTGTCGTTGAAACACGGTGGACCGTGCGAGCCAGCCAGCCTGATTTTACACTTTTTGGATTTTCTCGACGATATTTTAGTAAGGTCCTTGATTTTAGTATAATACAGTATAACTAGGAGCAGTTAATCACTACGTTTTAGTATAATAGAATACGGATCAACGGCATTCTATGGACATGTTCACTCATTCCATTCACCTTTGTACCACAGATTATATATTTACTTAATTTCATTCGTTTGCCTTGATCCGTCACTCACTATATTATATCCTCTTTGGCACTGACTGTCAGAAAGACAAGCAAGTTGAAGTTAACGATAAGAACGTAACTTACAACGTAAACAAGTATTTTATTGCATTAGAATTTAATTTAAAAACATTATATTCGGCGGTTTATTTATTTAATCTAGTACTGTGATTGTGAATGTAGATTGGAACAATTAAAATAAAATGAGCTGTCTTAGCGATTTATCACAATCGAGTGAATATCTAAGTTTTAGAAGCAGCGTACCCTTGAGGAAAATTGTTGTTGACTCAGATGGTTCCAAGGTAATAAATATCTTTTCAAATTCAAGTTTAATAAAGTTTCTATTTGTTCATTAGCTATTCACAGCCTTGAGAAGTGACTGAAGGATGTCTGACAAGTTTTCTATAAATCAATTAACCGGTTGAATGAACTTTGGTATTGATAAGCCTTGCATTTTTATTCAATTAATTGGTCACAACAGGACGCAATAGTGATGTTTATTTTATAGCACACCAGATAAGATAACTACATTGGCATTTACGAATTAGATTTTATTTCTTTAATTAGAAGTTTATTGCTATACTATACAGAGATAAAAAATAACAAAAAGTTTCTTATATATTCTTTTTTGGTAATATTGAAATAATATTATTAAATTATTATTCTAATTTCTGACAATAATCAACAAAAAGCTGCAAATGGAACCTGACAGATACCTCTATTTTTACAGGCATGGAGAATTTTTGATTCAGGCCCCAAATCAGTAACATGTCCAATCATTTGTCTTCCGCCTGTCTCAGGCACAGCCGACACCTACTACAGACAAGTGATGGGGCTCACTTCACGAGGAGTCAGGGTTATCGCTGCAGAACCACCTGCATATTGGAACATGAAGGAATTCTGTGATGCTTTCAAAAGGCTGATAGATTATCTAGAGCTGGATAAAGTACATATTCTTGGGTCTTCTTTAGGTATTAAAAATTCATTTAATTCAGTTCATGTCTGTGTTAAGCTAATTTTAAAATATTTAATTTTAATCAGCATTTTATGTCAGAGCTGCTAAGCAGACAAATGTGGAATCATGGATAACACAGCTGGAGTTTGAACCTACATCTGTTCCTCTTGAACAAGCACCTGACCCTTGCCATATTGGTCTAAGAAATAGTAAATTAAATACCTGTACCATTGTAGCTGCTTTTCATAAAAAAAATTCTAGGCTAACAAGTAACCTATGTCCTTCCGCAAGTCACAGGCTATGTGCACCTAGACATCTGTACCTAGACACAAACAAGCTGTTTCTTATAAACAGCAATTCAGAGAATAGTGTCAGAGCCAAATGTAAATTAGGAATACATGTGCAAATACATAATTTAAAGGAGACATTATAAGTTCAACTGCCCATGCAATATCAACTTTCTAATAGTTAATTGTGCACAGAATTTTATATAAAAAATGTATCTAAACTTTCAGGAGGTTTCATGGCCCAGAAGTTTGCAGAATCAACTATAAATTGTCCCCGTGTGGCATCTCTAGTCCTCTGCAACACTTTCACGGATACATCTGTGTTTGAATACAATGACTCTTCAGCCCTGTTCTGGCTACTCCCTTCACTCGTATTGAAGAGGATGCTCATTGGAAACTTCACTTCAGACAAAGTTGATCGGAGGATTGCTGAATCTATTGATTTTATGGTTGAAAGAGTAAGTTGGTAATTCATGTTAGAGTCACAGTCATTAAATGAGCTGTGTTATATGTCAATAACTAGACACAGCTAATATTTTGAAACAAATTTATTATATAAGTTTTTTCTTAAATGTGAACAATTTCATAAAGGTAAACTACTTATTGACAGTTTAATTATCCTGTCTTTTTTCATAGTATAAATATATATTTGAATTATTTGACTAACAATATAATAATTTTCCAGCTGGAATCCTTAAACCAATCAGAACTGGCATCAAGACTGACGCTAAACTGCACCCCGGCGTTTGTGCAGCCGGAGCTATTGAAAAACATCCCCGTGACAATAATGGACGTATGGGATGACAGTGCCCTCAGTGCAAATGTTCGAGAGGACATGTACAAGTCCTATCCACACGCCAAACTCGCGCACTTGAAGAGTGGCGGTAACTTTCCATATTTGAGCAGGAGCGATGAAGTCAATTTGCATTTACTAGTATGTACTCATTTACTTTCTGATACTTTTTTGTGTAATGACAGGTTCGATGTCGTAAAAGACGACTAAGGAAAAATTTCAGTTGGCAGCAACATCGACCTATCTATATAAAGATGCACACCCAGAAACTTAAAACAACCAACTTTATGGATTTATCTATGATGACCTCCTAAATAGTTTTTTTAATTAATCAAATGCTCAACCACATTTTGTTGATGTCTTGTTTTGTGACAAATTGTAATGCCAATTTAGAGTTGTCAATTTAATCAAATCAGCTATCACATTGATAGCAACCACACGATGTGTGGTGGGATTGAATGGAAGATAATCTAATGTTCGATTTTTAGATACACCTGAGACAGTTCGATGGGACACCACTCTCTGCATCATATTTGAGTCTACACAAAATGCCCACTACTTCAAATGGACAACCTGAAGAAGGAACTGTAAGCTATTTCAATCAACGAGAGGAGTTTGTTAAAATTTCTTAAATTTTGGTCATCACTATTGTTCCATTACTGTGTCATTACCATAATGAATGATGGTATACCATCGTATGAATATAAACTTAAGTGACTTAATTTAATTAAATGAATTTAGGTAGAGCTAGTCTAATTATAAAAATCATTGGCAATGATTTTGACACAATAGTTTTTAAGATATTTGTAAGCAATACGAATGTGAAGCCAAAATTGCCTAAACTGTTTAGTGAGGCTATAAATTAATATCCCATGTTAATAATTTAAATAAATGTATATTTTTAACATATGTGTTTCTTTTGTACTTGGATTAGGGGCCATGAAGTACAGAGTCAATTGAATTAAATTATTTTATTTTATTAATAACAAACTACACTTAACATATCTACGAGTCCCTTTCTAACTTATGTAAATGCTGTTCCTTCTTCTCCCTCTGCGCTTTAAGGGCACGCTCTCTTTCTTCATCGTCCGAGAAATATTCTGCTAGGCTGTCGTCTTCTAGGGGCACTGCTTGACCAGCTATCGTACTTCCTTTCTCAGTCAATGAATTTAATTTGACTAGAGGATCTTCATACTCTATATTTGAGATTTCTTGTTGGCTGTGATTTTGCGCTATTCGAGCATTGTGCGCTGTTACTGTGCCGTAGATCGACATTGCCTGGAAAAAAGGCATATTTTTAATCATCATCATCATAATTAAATATACTCGTATGTAATTTATGTGTTCAAAAGGAACTAAGGAAGCTCTGGAAGTCTGAAAATAGGTTATTGTGGTTAAAGATATTTATTCTCAAAAGAAATAAAATTACATTTCACTTAATGAGAAAACTTAGAACTAGAGCAAAAAGATAGGTTATTTATAAGTGTTATAAAAGAAAATTGGTACAATCTGAGGACAAATTGAATAAAGCCTCTTATTTAAATACCTTTATATCACATAATTATTCCCAAATTATAATTTTCAAACAAAGAGATATTCGAAAAATATTGTTTCCAACAAATCGGATCTTAGCTTAGACAGATATTAAATGAATATGCAGAGTGAGTCGTCTACTTTTTATTATTATATATTAACACAAGCTATTGTACTGTGTATTGATTTCATATTTACCTGTGCTACTAAGTTTGATATGTCTCCCGCGTTCGCTGGCAGGATGAGAGTGTTGTTCGTTCTGGCCAGTTTGTTGAACGCGGACACGTATTGTTCTGCTAACGTGAGCGAGGCAGCGTGTTTACTATCCTGAAAACAATAGGAGATATCTCACAATAAATATAGTTTAAAAATCTAAAACATCTGTCTGTCAAATGTATTCCTCATCAAATCCTCACCAAGTGTACTACTTGTAATGTGTTACACTCGTCAAACCAAATGAACCCAAACTCGAGGTGCTTACTAGTATCCCTTAGAGTTCCACTTTCTACTTCCTGGCTTCATCATCCGACCCCTATCCCCAAGTGTATCACTATTGATGTACTAAACTATGTGAGCTCAAACTCGAGGGGTTTACCATACCTTTTTTCTTTTTCTAAATCAATTTGTTTATTACGCTTACGCTTATTAAGCTAATAAGTAATTTAAATTTAACTTAAACTTCTATAGATAATTATTTCTGAGTCATCAATCCATTGACGATTCTTAGTTTTTTATTAAGGCGAAGACATATTGTTCATGTTTTCTTAAACTAAAGCTCTGATCACTATAACTCGGTTTTTAGTACAATAATGACACTAGCTCAAAAGGTTTGGTCCTTTTTAAGCTCCTCATCAATACCTATTGTAGAGTTCTTCCATCCAACTCCTGGGTCAGATCAGCTCGATGGTGACAAATTATTGTATTGTCATCTGACATACAATCACAAAATTTCAACTTAATACGACTGTTACAAGTAGTTTACATACATAGATAGATAGTTACATACAAATGAACCTAATATAATGCATGTAACTTTGTTTATTTCACATTTTTGATGTCTGGAGTCTCAGACAGGACGAGCTCATGTTATATCTCTAGGAAGCCACCTCTCACTCACAGATCGCCACGACGGAGTTTCTATGCGGAGATTTACCATAATCACCAAGCTTGGCAGGCAGATTGGGGAGTGTAGTGTAAATGTTGTTAAAGCCATCTGTGTATTCCCATGAACCTCCCTACGGATTACATTCTAAAGTCCACGCGGACGAAGCTGCGAGCAGAAGCTAGTATATTAATACTACCATAGTTACCTTATCAGAGAGTGCATGAGCAATTAGCTTCAGCCCCCTGGCTCGAGCCTCGGCCACCGCCAACATAGCCTGGGCTTCACCAGCCGCCTTGTTGATTTGTTCCTGTTTATCCGCCTCTGAAATGCAAATTATAAAGTTACTCAGCGAGCAATGTAATGAGCTATGCTCCGAATTTATCTATGTGATAAAAGCTGGAATGAGGAAATCCACAGACGAACCAGGGTCACCGAAATAGCTCGACGAGTCAGTGAGTTGATGGGCAGGCCAAATCGCTCGAAGATGGGGAGTAAAATTTTCGAATGGCGACCCTACTAGATGAACCGACGATCTAGTTAAGATCGCAGGTAGTCGCTGGATGAAAGCGGCTCGGGACCGTTCAATGAGGCCTATGTCCAGCAGTGGACGTTTCCCAGCTAATGATGACACAGCTGCATAGAAAAATTGTCAGTATAAGCTGACCTTCCAAGGAGCAAATTGATCTGTCTCAGTGCAGGGCACTACCAGCTAAACAAATACTTCAGCTACATAGGCCTGTGACAGGTTTGATGAGGAAACGGCCATACTTCCACAAAGGACAGAATCAAGACCTCAAAACCTAAACCCAGTTAATGACTGATATTGGAGAGATGATTTGATCCATAGGGAACTGCCACAGTAGATCTAGATCAAGTCATAGTGACAAACAGTACATAAAAACTTCACCCAAACATAAAAAACAAAATATAAAATATCATCCATTCAATGACAAATAGCACAGTCTGGGCACTACAAACTAATGTCGTGATATGAGCTGATAAAACGGATGTTTGTATACAAGCGCATGTGTGAGTGGGTAGTAACGATCCGTATCTGGATCACTTTATTGTGGAGAGGTGAAGTATCGCGGATCGGTGGGAGGCGGTGAACGTCCATTCTTTACATAGTACCATATTAATTATGTGGTAAATAGGCATTTATAACACGGCGTTATGTAATGAGTGTCATTAAGCGATATATTATGTCCCACATACATTTCCTTGAGCGTACCTGATGCTAATATCCTTGCCTGCCGTTTGCCCTCAGCCACATTGATGTCGGCAGCTCGGACACCCTCAGACTCCAATATCGCAGCGCGCTTCCGACGCTCTGCCTCTACTTGCATCTGCATGGCTTCGTGCACTCGGTTTGGTAGCTTTATATCACCTGTAAATAATAAAAGTCAAATATCTGTTTCTATAGAGGAAGTCAAAAGAAAGGAAAAAGTGATATAAAACATTTGTCTAAATATCAATATAAGTCTTCATTTAATATAACTTGGGTACTTTTTAAATATAACTTGGGTACTTTCCTTTTTTCTTTTTATATTTTGTCGAAATACTTTTAGATTGGTTTTTAGTCCTATACGTATGTGCTATTGATTTTCCAAGATTCCGACTGTGACCAAATTCTACATGGAGAATTATCTGGGTATATATTTGGTTTTGTTGATTTTCTCAAAGAGTGCTAAATCACTTTCAATAAAAAAATTCTGGGATTACCTCTGAAGTATGCTATACCAAACAAAAAAGAATCATCAAAATTGATTAATAACTGGGTGTTATAAGACGTGTACCTTGTTGTTTTTCAATTCAAGTACATTATCCGATTGCTTAACGGTGAAGGAAAACTTGGTGAGAAAAAAGGTGTCTTGAATAGGCATGTGAAGTCCGCTAATCCTCATTGGACCCATGTGGTAGACTTTGGCCCATACACTAACTGTAGCAGAGTAGTCCTGAGCCCCTGCAGTGGGGATGTATATAGGCTGTTGATGTTGATACCTTTTTTGAAGTCAGTTGAAAACAATAAGATATAATACTTACGAATCTCGTATCTAAGACAAGTGATGCCCCACGCTTCGGAAGCCTTGTTGATGGCGTGCACAATAGACACATTGAGGGACTCCCTCTCTCTGAACACCTTGTCTAATGCTATCTGACCAATTTCTGAACGCATGGTAGTTTGAGCAAGCTGTGTTATAGCAAATTCTGGATCTTCCACTCCATATGATGCTGAAATTTTAAAATCATTTTCGAATGTAAAAATCATTTATACTATCATCATCAAATCATATATACTAACACTTTTTAATAAATTATGTGGAGAGAACACTAGTTATTCCAGAAACAAGGCTGAAATATCAGATAAAAGAACAACCAGTCCTTAGTCTTTAACATACAATAAGTTCAATACATACACTGAAGTTTCCACTATAAACTTTCACACTTCTTTCCACAACTTTCCACTAAAAACTAAAATAGCTCATAGATTTACTTTTAAAGATATCATTTTGATGTTATCTTCCTCACCGAAATGTATTTTCTACAATATTAAAATTTATGTACATTTATGAGTGACATCTAAGTTCCATTTAACACTCTCTGTAAGAGAGTAGGCCTGAGCATCTGCAGTGAAGACATATGTAGGCTGGTGGTAGGTTGATGTGGGTTCATATTTTGGTGTCACCAAAAAATTCACTATTTGAACCTCCTTAAAAATCATAGCATCCTTTGAGGCATTGGCCATAGTGCCAGCTGGTTTCATACCAAGCATGGTACAACATCCGCAGGAATTCATGGCAAATACAAAGCCACAAGTTAAATGTGTTCTAAAATATCTATGTAAACTTGACTTGTACCACCAGTACCAATAAATGATGATTATGATTTAAAAAGACAGTTACAGACCAATTTACCTAAATAAGGATCAATAATGCGCAAATATAACACTCCATCGATGCTCAGTGAGACATTGTCCAATGAAATGGCACTTTGTTTAGGCACATCTATTGCAATTTCCTTTAAGCTTTGTACATATTTGATTTTGTCTACAATTGGCCACAGCAGATTCAATCCTGGGTCAAGGATTCTATGAAATTTTCCCATGCGTTCCACTATCCATGCCTGAAATAAAACAACAAAAATAATGATGCAATATCAATCAAATTGATATAATATGTTTGTTTATAATGTTGGTGAAAGAGAGTCTGCTAAGTATTAAATTACTTAGAATAAAAAGATATTAGATTATTTAAAAAACATTTCATGGTTTTTGATCCTCGCACGGTTCGAAGGCAAAAGATGTAAAACAAATCTCTAACAAATCCTGTGCCTAAGCAGTAATTGATTAGCTTTAGGTATGATAATTTCTAAATTATACAATTTTAATTAAAATGTACCCTTTGAGTAACATACCTCTTGTTGTGGGACAAACATGATGATGGTGTTAAGTGGAGTTGTAGAACGGTATCTAGCCGCTGTAATGCTGTACAAGAAACGAGACTCGTTTTGATACTCCGTTTTATAAGCATTCTGAAAACAGTAACCGACACTTGAGGTTATATCGGTCGAATAATCATACCGTCAATTACACGAAATATACTGACTCTTATTGTCAAAGCCTTGTTCAAAAACAATCTGGAACGGGTGAACATCTTTAATATTTGTAATTTTAGATACTACAATCGCTAAACACAGAAAATACAATTTAATCACAAAATTATGTCCATCCTTTATTGACTGCACATTCGTTTGGAAACCACAGATCACTATATAATATTTGGGAACCACTTGGTAACTAAGAGCATATAATCACTACGTTTGGGAATATAATATTTTGTCGTCAAGAGGCAATAAAGAAAGAAATGATCCTACACTTAAACCGTATTTTTCCGATTTGTTTCTTGCTATATAAAGTTGCTAAAACTGAAGCAATAAAACAATAAAATATTCCTGGACGGAAAACTAAACTGTCAAATTGTCAATTTGTCGATGACACTGACAGACAGAACACAATCATTCGAGCTTCGTTTGCATTGATGTAATATGGCATGTTAATATTATGCACTTCATTTATAAACATATATATATATATACTCTGAGATATATACATATACTCTGAGATTCTATGCCACTTAACCACTGAAATGTAATGATACTATACCTATATGCTGGAAAGGAAACTGATGAATTTGAAGCCATTTGATTCACGATATTTTAGCGCTGTTAACAGTATAGTGAGCAAACAACTAACACCCAAATATCAACCCTATTTATTTGTTGAAGTGTTGATAGGTCCTGAAACGCACAGAAAAGAGCACTTAGGGATTACTTGCTCAGTAAAAAAAATCACAACCTCGTCCATTTTACTAGTCAGTGCACTTAATAGAACAAAACGAGGCTTAGCCGGAAACGGATGAATGCACCGATGACGGGCGGCTGTTTTGTTTGAGTTTGTTTAATCAATAAAATTATTCAAAATAATATTGCTCTTCTTAACGCTATATGTAATAAAACAATGGCCAGAGTAAAAGGATCCACAAAATCTGTAAATTCCTCTATAGATAGTGATGTCTCCTCTGATACAAATATTCTCGTTAAACTAAGGCGACTAAAAATTGAAGAGACATTAATGTCCAAAAATATTAGTAAAAATTGTCGAGTTTATCCTGAAGATATTGATTCAACAGACCCTATAAATAGATATGGTGATTCTAAAAACTACATGGCGAATTTAAGAAGGTCATATGATGAAATCAAATATTTATTTGAAGAGTTGAAAAGCAATACGAGCTCTCAAAATAGTTTGAATGACATAGGTAAGTAATATCAGGTAATATCATTATTAATAAGACGTGATATGATATTATGACTATACCAATATAATCATTGGCTGCTTGATTTCGAGTTTTGAATAATATGCCAATCTTCTCATAGGTGTACACAAAAAGGTTGATAGACAATATAATATTTATCGGGCATGCACTTGGCCTTCATCTCATCTGATGGTGTGTGTGTGACGATAAAAAGAAGCTTGCTTACCTCAAGATACTTCAAGCTAAGCCAAGCTTACCTTGCGAAGCCTCAAATTAGGAGCACTGGCTGTGCCGTATAGTCGCGTCTTTCTATGAGAAGCTTAGAGTCTCAGACCATGTCATTCTCAAGGCTGTGTTACAGGGGCTGTTTATTATTTTATCTACTGTCTCTTAGTGCACCGGGATGCAAAGCAGAAGAATTTATTTTTTATTTTGTTTTATATGCCTTTTTAAACAAATTATTATTAATTTATTACCGGAACACAACAGTGCTATTAAATCTGCTGTATGGCCGCGGAAAAGAACATCCATTTTATATCCCGATCATCTTGTGCGATATTTTCAAAATCAACCCTTACGAAGTCACCCGGGGCAATAAGTAAAAATCCAATGTCCAAAAATCGTAAGAGGATTATTTTAATTACAAGGTACTGCGAGGCGGCCCGCCCGCCCTACCAATTCTGTCAGAAAACTCAGTGCTCCCATTGGTTCCCAATACGTCATATCCGGTTCTTGCCATTTTAGCTTAATTGCAATCGTTTAGGGGAATTAGTTACTATTAGGGGTATAATACCCATAAAAATCTATTAGAAAGGTTCATTCGATGAAACCTTTTAAAATAAAATACGTTTTTTTTTTATAGTTTAAAGCTCAGTTACTTAAAATAACGTAAACAATGTAGATGAAAATATGTTTCTTGCAATATGAGACACGCAGTGCTGTAAATAATTACGCATAATGGATTTGCACTTCTTTTGACATATTGTATTTGACATTTTTTATGGTTTGATAATTTTTATTTAAAATTTACTTACTAACTTAGGCTAAAAATTTACTAACACATGATGGAATTTTTAATTCTGAAAAATAAAGTTTTGATTGATTGATTGACTTCGCCTTCATCTTACTCTGCCGTTGATACCGCAACACAGCAGTGCTATTAACTGGTTTATTAATTATTTGGTGGAAGACTTAGGTAACATGCGGGTATAGACTGGTGGACATAAAAATGTCCTGCCACCAACCAGTCAAAATGTCATATTAATAGACCTATCGTCCGAACTTTTATATAAAATGAAGTCCACTGAACTTATTCGTGCAATTTTTATCAAATACAGATATTGAAGACATTAAGAGGGATGTTTTAAAATTAGAAACCAAGATAAGATCTATAAAAAGTCATTTGCAACACGAACTCAAATCATTAAAAACAGCTGAACAAGTAATAAAACAACAGGTAAGGCCAGTATTCACTCTTCATCTAGTTATACTAATCCCCAGTATGGTTGTTAATAAATGTTGAACTTTTTATTGTGTCAGCGTGTCATCGGAATGATCTTACGTTACCATTTATTTACGAAAATGTTGAGTTTGTACAGGAAAATGAGAATTTGCTAGAAGAATTAAGGAGACCAAAACGAATGAAGCTGCTATCTAAGTCATACAAGAACGTGATACCTAGCCCTGTAAAACTTCTCATGAATTCACCATTGAAGTGTTCTGTAAGTTTCATTTCATTTTAAAAACTATTATAATGCCTTATATTATTTTTACGCAATTAAACTTTAATCATTGCTAAACTACTAGAATATTCATTTTTCCGCAATTCTTAAACGTTTTTTATTACTAATCTGCAAAAGCATATTTCCAAAAAAGTTATTTCGCATGGTTCCCCAATGTTTCCATGCTAGGATTGCTACGAGCATTGATTGGATGTCGATACTGATTTGTATGTACCAATGAGTTCCTCCAATTACTTAGAGCGAAGGCTATACCTATTCTCTGTGCTTTGGTGAAAACCTACATTCAAGTCTACAAACCCGCAGGAGAGCTGGTATATACAATGGCTCAGAAGTGGTGTCTCAGAAGTGTATGTCAGGAGTGGTGTCATTAACCCAGTTGGTTTTTTCTGCCTTTTGCGTCTCTGTAATCAAATTGTTTCAGCGGTTTTCCAGTCTTCTAAGCTTAGCTGAATAACATATTTTTAGGAAGTGCAGCAGTTCCAAGAATTTATGATGTCCAGTAAAAATCGATACGGAGGGTGGAATGCCTTCGGTCATAATATTTTTGTTCACCTTTGGAGCAAATATTTTGGATCAACTCAATCTCAGGACCTTGAAGAAGAGCACGATTTCGATAATAATTCACATAAGTGTAAAGATTTTACCCAGGAAGTAGTGCAAAAAATTCCAGGTAAATCAACGAAGCATTGTACCTTTTACGTTTTAATCTGTTTCACTTTTTTATTTAAATTGCAGGCATTACGACAGATGAAGTAAGGGCCCACATACAATGGTATTCTAAATTTCTTTACTTTAAAGAACGCCAGCAAAAAGCGTTGGATAAATGGAAAGTAAACAAGAATATAATTAAAAAGAGCAAGAAAATCGATCAAGTAAGACATAATTTACGTGATCACTTTTTTTAGCTGTTATTGTGACTAATTAAAGATAAAAATTAATTAATGCTACAGGTAAGTGATGAATATATAGAAAAGAATGGGTCCACAGGAAAAGATTGCAAACGTCAAGATGTTTCCCTTACAGGTAATTTTAATGAAATGAAAAATTAAATCACAGGTGTTGTTTGGTTTTTTAAATCTTTTTTTGCTTATTTACACTAACAATTAAATGAGCTGAAGCTCTAGTTCATCATGCATAAAAACTACCTGTTTTTCAATGTCCCGTCTTACATATAATACATGGTAATACCACCACTACAAATAAAGTATGATTCTGTTATGAGTTGATGATGAGTATGATTGAGTTGATTTTAGTACGTCTTCACTTCTTAATCTTCACGTTTCAACCAGTTTCAGACGTAATCCAAGCCATGGATGTGTTTGTGCCCGACCGACTACAATTGGAATGGTAATGAATGATAGTTATTTTTTGCTACTTGGGTATTATTTGCTACTTTTTATTTCAGGCCAGAATTTTACTTACCTACACAATAACGAATCATTTTTTGCAGTGGAGAATATTTTATCAAGTCAAGTGCAAGTGGCCAGTCAAGTAAAAATCAATCAATTACAGACCAAGAACTTAAGACGTATTCTGAAATTACTGATACGAATCCAGATGAATCTATTGTACAACCGGTCAAGAAAAATAAAAAGCAAAAAAGGTATGATGACCCTACTGAGCAATGGCTCAATAGATGTGACGATGAAAAAGGAGCTGTTCAATGGCCAGGAAACATCGCTGTTGAAAATATAAAGAAATTGTAAGATATATTCTAATTAGCTAGTTCAAACCTTGTATTCTTTTATGTTGTTCGTTGAAGAAATACACTTTTTCATTTTCATTTTTCAAAACGATCTTCATCTGCTATTACCCAAATTTAGCATTTTATTGTTTATTGTTTGTACATATTTATGTTAAAACAATAACTCTTTTCTGAATAACACACACAATTTTTTATATATATAAACTTTAAATATATAAACTTTAAATTTAAATTCGAACACACGACCGAAGTAATAGATATTTCACAACAAATTGAAAGTAGATGAAGCCCGAAACTGAAATGTTTCGATATATGCTAAAATCTTGGTTTTATTAGACCCCTCTACTAACGTAATATAGTTTCTGAGTATTTGATTGACATATCGTCATCAGCCGGGAAATGTCCACCGCTGGACATAGGCCTCCTCCATAATAATTATGCCACATTGACCGGTCCTTAGCCATTTGCATCCAGCGACTCCCCGCGGCCTTAACTAGGGCGTCGGTCCTTCCGGTACACGCTTTCCGGTACATGGTCGCCACTCGAGATCGACATAAAACCATTTTTCACGTTTTATTGGTTTTTGAATGTATTTTCACCAAATATCTGTTTATCTTTGCTGTTCATACTTGTTTGCTTTGTTTCAGGCATATCCCTACATGGAGACTACTTTTACAAACAGAATAATTTAATATTTTCGCCGTGTTTACTTTAGTATAAATTAGGGAAAATTTATTTTATGTGTGGCAAGCTAATATAGCTAATCTGTCAAATATGACGTGTTGCATGACGTGGTTCTTAGTTCTTAACTTCGCTTTTATAACCTGTCTCTTCTCTGCCACTGTTATTGAATTTGAGATTTAGCCGGTGGCGGCTGCCTCTTGTAGATAATTTTTATTTTTAATTGAAACTAGAATAAGTAGTTGTGCCAACTAGGTAGTTAGAATAAATTCGTAAAAATAGCCAGACGGAAGACAAAAATCCTAATCATGGGTGTTATTGCAACTGCCGTGGGAGTTATGCTATTTCTTGCAGTAGCGAGGTCAGAAGATTCTCCCAAGGGTCCTAAGGTCACCCATAAGGTACGTACATAATAACATACTCATAAATATAATTAGCCAAATCAGTTTCATTTTGCATTCATTGTATTTAATTAATAAAAAATCGGTATTGACCATGATGGGGTCGCTGACCCGTTGTAGTGACGCTACAAGTTTTTGTTTGCCAAAAATTTCTTTTGTGTATAAACTTCCCTTTTACATCTTTGTTTATAAACCTACTTATTCACATTGTCAGTCTTGCATATTCATTGTTTCAAAATAAATCTTTATGTAGAATTTAATGTCAAGGCTATTGCAAACATTATTCATGGTGCCATACATAACCAATGATTACTAGACTCCCAAACACCATAATCTTGGAACTTTATTGATTAGAAAGAGCCTAAAACACATTTAGAGCTATTTCTTTGATACCAATAAATAAAATAATTTCATGTACATAAAGATTAAAAATGTATTAAAAGTAATTTCCAATCATGCTAGTGACCATGTTTTAATAAATATCCTACTCGAAGAAAAACTAAAAATGATTATAATAAAATTCAACCCACAGTTCAGGATTATAAAAGTTATCCTTTTTTTTCTTCAATTTCATAAACTGTTAGACATTTGGTCCCAGTCTTAAAATATGATCACCTCAGCCTCATCATCCCATAGAGTCATTTAATTTTTTAGTGGTACTGGCAACTGCTATATTATCCAGTCTATTTTCAAAGTGGTTTCTATTTTGTGCTGACACAACCTACTATGGTAGCTTGTTGCCCACTACTCCGTCCACCAGCACTAAAAAGGCACTTGCAAGTATTGGTGTTTGATGGTATTCCTTGTAGCTTTAGGTGTTCTTTTAATTTTGTGAATTGTCATATAAATTCACTTCCTGGTAATCCTGCCAAAAATCTGGTATAGAACAAACAAAGCACTTTGTGTAATCTTCAACACAAAGCATTGCTATTATTATTTTCCCAGCTTTATTTTGTTAATATGTATGAAAGAATGCCATATACCAAGTAAGGATGTGTAATAGACTGGATGATCAATAGGAAAGACATGATTTGGAACCACTGACTATTGGTGGACTACTGACCAAGAGTCAGTGGTTCCAGACCTTGTCTTTACCAAGGACCACTTTGAGTGTTCTTTTATCTCTGAAAATAAACTTCAACCAAAACGTTTTAGCTGTTCATTTTAAGTAATTCAGCAAGTGATAGTAACAGCCTTGGTAGACGTGTTCACTGTTCACCCCACATTATTAAACAAACATCTGTTGCTTTAATATTACAATTTATTGGCATCTAAATAAGCTGTATGATCCTTCTGCAGACTGCCATTTGGAAACCACTGATATAAAGCCTTATTTAAACATCTTAAAGTGGACCTTCAGTTGCCATATATCTAGGTACATTGATATTGATTTGACAATAGAAATAAAAATGTAATTGGGTGCCTAGTGACTATAAAACTGCCTGGGATCAAGTGATTATTCTATTAAGGTATATCAACACCTTTATAGTTAATTTAACCATTGTGTTTCAATTTATGACTTTTCCTGTTACAACTGTGTAAACATTTTTTTGTAGGCACATGTATTGTGTATCTATGTGTGTCAGCAGTGACAAATTGACTGTTAAAATGTGTACTTGTAAAATGTCATGGAAACACATGTTTTTATCTGTAATATTTAGATCAGAGGATACAATACATACTTAAAAAATAGATAATTCGATCCCATTCGCCTTTTGTGTTGAGTTATATAATAGATGTATGTGTTTCATGTGTTCATCAGGTCAGCTTCGACTTAAGACTTGGAGATGAGAATATCGGGACCATTGTAATTGGTCTTTTCGGGAAGACTGTCCCGAAGACCGTTGAGAACTTCTACCAACTTGCGCAAAAGCCTGAGGGCCAGGGATATAAGGGCAGCAAGTTCCATCGGGTCATTGACAACTTTATGATCCAGGGTGGAGACTTTACCAAGGGTGATGGTACTGGCGGTATGTATAAGTTCACTCTTTACACACCTTAATCATATGTACGGAAGTGAAATATGATTGTATTTTGCAAATGAAGTCTTGAAATTGATTGAGGGTCAATATAGATGAAATTGAAGGCATGTTCAAAACAACTATTATTAATTAAGACATTTGTGACAAGAGCGTGTGACGAAAGTAGTGCAGAAGGTGAGAAACCATACTCTGTCCATGCCAGTATGCATATTGCACAGGCCATTTTTGGTAACTCTTTCTACAGAGAAAAGACTAAAAAGCTTGGTTGACAACAACTTGAAATAAATTTTTAATATACCCATAATTGTCCTACTCTTATCTAATTACGAAACAAAGTGGCATGTTGTATTTTAGTCATATCATAACATTTGTTTTGGTATTATTAAAACCGACTTTGTTTTTAACCGACTTCAAAAAAAGGAGGTCATGAATTCGACCTGTATGTATGTAATATTTTCAGAACTGCTTAGTTTTCGTATATGTTAGTCTATATCAGCTTCCAAACAAGTGTGCCAAATTTCAAAAATGTATGTATGTATATTTGTCCTCGCATATCTCCGGAACTACAAGTTCGATTTAAATAATCATTTATTTTTGTTGAACTAGGTATTCTTCAACTTCGGGAAGACTACAAGTTTCATCAAAATCGGTTCTGTAGTTTTTAAGATAGGGAATGTTAAGTGTATACTAAATGTTGACAAAACTGATAGTATACTTTTAGGGCAGTTGAAATCGGTTTCTAGTTCTTTTTGAACATGTTAACTTGTTCTGTATAAATTTTTCGGAAGGTGTCAGCTCTATTACAGAAAACTATTTATGTTTTAACTATTTATTCTTGAGATTCAGCAATGAAGAAGATATAAGAGAATACTTGTGTTTAAATTTCCCCTTATGAATTGTTCAACAGGTCAAAGTATCTACGGCGACCGATTCGAAGACGAGAACTTCAAGCTTCGCCACTACGGCGCCGGTTGGCTCTCGATGGCCAACGCCGGGAAGGACACCAACGGCTCCCAGTTCTTCATCACCACCACCAAGACACCCTGGCTCGACGGCAGGCACGTCGTCTTCGGGAAGATTTTGGAGGGAATGGTATATAAAGTTCATTTTATAATTTTTTTTAAATCCATACTCTATATTCTAAATTATTGAAAAAATGCAGCTACTTTTTTCTAAGCTTAAGGCGCTACATTGAACACCTAATGGCCGTGGCTTGTGTGAGAATCCGGAACTCTAATATTAGAGACATACTCGTAGGGTTGGGAATGTCTTCGCTCCGCGTGAGCCCTGCGTTCAGAAACGTGAAATAACTCATTTAATTCATTCTAAAAATAATCGTGAGAATTAGAAAAAAGCAAGTTGAGAACTAACAATATTACTGTTACCTATTAATTAAAACAATTTAGATTACCATACCTTATGTCAATGCCTTATGTTGTTTAACAATAATCTGAGGAAATATGATTTTTAAGAGGTCTTTTCGAAAATAAAATCTATCGAGCCAAAACATGAAGTCACAGTTATGGTACTTGCAAATTGAAGATAAAGCCATAAAGAAAACATACTCTACTTAGAGATTCTCAGGACCTTTCAGCGTCCTTATAGCATTACAACAAAAAGTCAGTTTATTAAGAAAATCGCCTTAACTCGCGTAAACAGTGTCTGGTTTTGCGGCAACTTCCCTTGCACTGTTTGGGCTTAGATACTATCCAATTTTCGTCCCGATAAAGATGCTACGCGGTACATAAAACTTTATGAAAATAAGCAATTGTAGCAGACACCTTGTAACCAGTTAGAGATACAAGTTAAAAAATCCGAATGTTTTAGAAAATGTACGGTTATTTTTAAATAGTTTTGTTGGATGTCCCTACAACCCGCTCACATTTGTCGACTTTTAGTATGTTTTGTTACCTTCCGACGACCTTAAAGTCCAGAAGTCTAAAAATTATGACACCCTCCATTTTATTGCAGACGTACAAACAACTACGTATATTTAATAAATTTATTTGAAAAATAACTTATCTTTGTGCTTAACTCTTGTAATCTTTGATTGAACTCTGTCAAGTTATCTAATCCAAGGAGATAAACCGAGATATTCTTATAAATAACCTACTTCAAACTACAATGTTAATATTCGTACGAAAGTCGGTTTAAATTTGAAAACCAATCTATTTGCACTCGTATTTAATTAAACCATATAATTAATATCTCTTACACTAAACTCACTTGTGGTTTTCTATTATTTATTCGTAGATTTTCTATACTTTCCGATTTCCCAGTAAGATGAACGACAGCGAAAGGGGAACATACATTTTAATTTTGAAATCTTTACTGAAATGAAGCTCGATTGTTGCACACGAAGGGTTCGCGCTCGCTCGTACACGTTGCGTGCGTCCGTTTCTGTCAACGTATATGTATCAGCTTTGGCGGGATCGGGGCGCTGCGGAGTGAGAGGGAAATATATGAGGCGATGTTTGGGCACACGAGTAAAAAAGTTTGGCACGCACTAAAAAGATTCAATTCTATATCATGTCATGTGCCTAATTTATTTGGTGGAATTGTAGTTGTTGTAATTACCAATAAATCCGCCGTTTTGCTAAACGAATGCTGTAACTTATTGCAGTGTATTAGGAACAGTAAGCCGCCGCACTTAAATGTTTTTGTTTCTGAACTATTGCAATTTACAAAAGGCTTGTTTCTCGTACTCCTTCCTACTTTAAAGACCGTTAGTCTTTTCGTTCAACAAGTCTCACTCGCCCTCTACGTTCTTCTGAGACCCTCCAACTCGACTTCCCCTCTCATTCCTCCAAATTTTACTCAAAATTCTTTTCCGTGCAGAGTGTAGACTATGGAACTCTATCCCTGAATCCATCCGACGAGCCCCTTCCTTACAATCCTTCAAAGCTGCCTAAAAACGTATTTTCTTCGTAACGTAACTTCTTTTCTGTCTAATCTCCATTTCTTCCTGATCCACTATATTTTGTCTATTGTTTATCCATTATATATATGTTTAATAATAATATATATATTTATTTATGTAGCACCACTTACCCCTTGTTAAGTATATGATTCTTCTGCCCCAAGGTTGCCTGGAAGAGATCCCTTTTAACGATAAGGCCGCCTTCATTGTACCTTTTATGTTCTGTTTTGTGTGTGTTCAATAAAGTATATTTGAATTGATTGCTGTGGCCTTTAGCAAATTGTTTTAGTAAAATCTTACGCCTGCACGTAAATGTTTTAGATAAGAAATGAAATCTACTAGCAATTAATTTTTTATGGCCTTTATATGAGCAACACTAGTTGTTTCGCCCTGAATGTCTTTGAGATATTTCACACTAATTGTCGTGATTTTTTGAGGTTTTATTTAATAAATAAATTAGGTGATTCCTGTATATTTCATCTGCGTACTTAAATCTCCCGGGTTTTGTTGTCAGAATACTATGAATCTCATTTCACTCGAAAGCCGTCGATCACATCGCCACTAAACTGATTTTATGTTAATTTAAAAAACGCAGATAAACTATATTTCAAAACTTGACGAAAATAAAAGCTAGTAAATAATTAAAGTGATGCTTTTTGGTAAGCAGGCTTCCATCCTAAGATCTAATCGTCAATTATCTTTGGATGTGAATAGGCAAGTTTTAACGTGTTTTGTTATTAGCAATGATATTCCAATGTGGTTTTATTTTGCCACTGAAAAACGCTCTGTCGTAACTCCTATCTTCACCTTAGTACATACCAGATGTTATTAGGGTCAAGCGATTGCACACGCTTTTATATCTGTCACGATTTTGACATTTACAAATGGCTTGTTCATTATGTGCCGTAATTTTTATTCATCAGCCAAGTGCTATGAATGCTCTCAATTTTTTGCAATTCGTTTGGATGAAATAACTGTCCAGACAAACTGCGAATTTGTATTATTAATTCGTCTGCCAGACAAATGCAAGGTGACGAATTGAGAGTAAATATTGTCAGACAAATTGCGAAACACCACGTAGCATAAGACTCGCAAGAGTAAATGTGTGAAATGTCATCAAATCGCAAATTAAATACGTTTTAACATGAAATATCTTTCCATTGCTTCATGAAAGAAGCACATACCAATACTTTTGCATTTACAATATTAGCTTTTGCTCGCGTTTCGCCCGCGTCAGAAATTATCCCACAGGAACGACTTGTTTAATCGGGATAAAAATTAGCCTATGTCCTTTCCCAGCCTATTCTGACTCTCCATTATGACGACAAAGTCTAATAAACAAAATCACGTTCGCATTTATAGTATGCATTAGTACGATAACGACCTTTCCGAGTCGTTTGTACAATGTACTTGTAGTAAGAAAAACCAATATTACAAATTCGTCCCTGGTTGTCATCAGCTGTATAAAACCAGCCTCGTTTCCATATTGCTGTGCATCATGAATAAACTTGAGGCAATGAGATTTGGCACAATCAATGGCTAATTTGTGACGTGACCCCTCTAAAGTTGTCCCTTTAGTTAATTTTAAGGACACTTTTTATTTTGTCATTACATTGTCTTCTGTTTACTACAGGATATCGTGCGCAAGATTGAGAAAACTGTGACAGGAGCTAATGACCGTCCAGTGAAGGACGTCGTTATTGTTGACTCTCGCGCTGAAGTCGTTGCTGAACCATTCTCCGTCACCAAAGAGAGTGCTCAATAACCATAAGATTTAATTATTAGTTAGTTACTTTATAATTTTAATATTATCCATCTCTCTATATATGTGCATTTAATATTAAGCCAGTGCTCTTTTTGTTCTCAAAGAAATCACAAACTCAAGTGTTCTAATAAAGTAAATACTTTTATTTCCATTGTTGTGGGACTTTAATAACACAATAAATAAATATAATTTACTGTAACATAATTTTTATTTCTTTTAAACATGCTTCAGCTTCATCTTTGATCTGGGTATTCTTCGTAGTTACTCCAAGTTTCCAACCATGACCACAGCTTTTTCTTGCTTCTTCTGCCAAGTTTTTTCTGATATATATTCTTCCTAAATTCACATACATGGCTCCCAAGTCTTCAATATTTACTGTTTCGCCTAATTTTATAGCTTCTTTTAAATATGTGGCGCTATCATCAACTCTATCAAGCTTGTTACACACCGTAGCTATGTCATTAAGTTGTATGACTATGTGCTCCTGTTCTATGTCAGGTACTGTTTTCATTCGTTCTAGAGAACTTACCATTAATTTCAAAGCTTGTTCATTATTATTACAATCAAGATAGAGTCTCCCGTACCAATCCTCAGCCAGAGCTAGCAGTTTTCTAGTATCATCAGTTGGATTTGAATCATATGCATTTTTAAGCTTATCCAAACACCAGTCAAAGCCAATTTGAGCAGTTTTGTAATCTTCACTTAAGTGACTGATCCGTGCCAATTTAAGACTTATGTGAACTACCCGAGGATCATCTTCCTTTGCACCATTGGACATAATTCTTTGTGTAACAGATACAAATAAATCTTTTGCTTTCTTTAGTTGCTCCCTTTCCAATGCTAAGTTGGCCATGATATCATAAATGTATGTGATACCAAGTTGATGTCGAATCTGTTGAGCTTGCCGCAGCGCTACATGAAGAAGCTGTTCTGCCTTTTCATATTCAGTATTTTGAATAAATAGTACACAGTGCTTGATTGTTTTTATTAAGTCATCTTCAGCAGTTAATTTCTCATCTTTAAACCCAAGCCAAGTGAAGAAAGAAAATCCAAACAAACATGGAACACGGTTTAGTTTACTGACTGAAGGTATCGTATAAATTGGGAGTCTGTAATTTTGATTTAGTTTCAAACGAGGTATTTGAGACCATAAAAATCTATATTTTGAAAACATAGTTATTACAAAAATATTATTATTATATAACCTTAAAAGATGGTTTCGGTTAGGCCTGTATTTTATTGGAATAGGTACTTCGGAATGAAACTATAGTTACAAAAGTCATCGAATCGAATAAACGTACATTATAAATTTAGATAACGACAGAACAGATCCGAGGAAGGTTTTTATATTTTCTTCAGGATTTTGTAGCGTTATATCAACTTCAACTTCAGAATTATGGCTGTAGCGTTATATCCTCACTATATATGTGCTTGACTGACATCTGACAGTTTACTCTCTGTGTCATAGTATATTATATACTCTTTGCACTGTGTCAGTTGGGTTTAGACAAAAATGTTGAGTTTAGTCTCGGGACGTTTAGTTGACGTAATGATATGACTTTGAATCACAGTCAGTTGACTAATTGATTGTCTGACTACCACTGGCACAGTCATATAATCACTGGTCTGTCATGATGTAAATCATAACTTATACAAAATACTTTGGTGTACTTTTTTGCCTACAGTTTCTATAAAAAAAAAATCATTTTTATATAGTTAGGTAATTAAGGATTGATGAGGAGTTACATGTGTCAACCCAAATCACACCCTATTAGAGCTAGCGCGCACCGGTGACTTTTGTCAGCATGACAAAAAAGTTTTTGTCGCTCTCACGTCACGCCTCCAAAGCGAGGTGCGCTCACGAAAGGTGACAGTGACATTTTTTTTTTTAAAGCTTCATTTGTCGAAATGGATTTCGAAGAGACGGTCGTCATCTGTGAGCTTATAAGGAAACTCAAAAGAGAAAAAAAGCGAAAAGAATACTGGGTACACCCCCTTTGGAGTGACAGGTTAATAAATGGAAAGTTCTACACCATGTTTCATAAACTTCGGGAACATCCAAAGAAATTTTTTGGGTATTTTCGAATGAGTGTTAGAAGTTTTGATGAATTACTTCGCAATTTAGGACCTGCGTTGACATACGAAAATACAAACATGAGATTGTCTGTTCCGGCTGAAGAAAGACTCGCTGTTACTTTGAGGTAAATATAAGTAATTAGAATATTATGTAATTTTAAATTGTTTATTTTAATGAAAATACAAAAATGTTATACAAATTAAAGTAAGTAGTTTTTAACTATAATCAAAAATCAAAAAAGTATTTGAAATGTAATATTCTTTAATTATTCTTCATGTTGGTTGATATTGTACTCCTGGCAGATGTCATACAATTCGGAATCTTCTGTAAACTCTGTAATATAGGTTTGAATTGATGACGATGAGGCGGCTGAGGAGTCTTTCGGGTCTTGCTTAGGAGGCGATGATTGTGAAGATGAATTCGGTTGAGTGTGTGCAGAGGGTAGCAAATTTTGGGAACTTGTAGATGTATGAGTAGGAGAAGGAGATAAAACAAGTTGAGTGTTTCTTGCTAAGTGGAGCGGATTTTGAGGAATGTGCGATGGAAGAGAGACAGAATATTTGGGTTTGATTTGTATATTTTGAGGGCTTGTAGATGGAATATATGTAGGAGAAGGAGATAAAATCAGTGGAGTGTTTTTTGCTAAGTGTAGTGGGCCTTGGGGACTTTGCGATGGTAGAGAGACAGAATATTTGGGTTTGATTTGCATATTTTGAGGGCTTGTAGATGGAATATATGTAGAAGAAGGAGATAAAATCAGTGGAGTGTTTCTTGCTAAGTGTAGTGGGCCTTGGGGACTTTGCGATGGTAGAGAGACAGAATATTTGGGCTTGATTTGGAAATTTTGAGGACTACCTCTATAAATTGTGGATGGGCTATTCATAGGAGAATAATTATTGCGCTGAGTGTTTTGTTTCTGAACTTCCTGGAAAATTTGTAAAATTTTGATCTGTACGTGTAGTTTATTCTCCTCCGGGACTGCTTTTAACAACGGCACCAAAGACAGCGCAAAATGCTTTTCCTTGTCATCGTCATTACAGTCACTTTTGTTATTTCTCATAGCCTCGATAAACCTGTTATCATCAACTCTTTTGTTGTTTAAAATCTCTAGAAGCCTTTCTTCGTAACATATTTTATTCTTATTTTTCTTTCGGGAATATTCTTCTCGCTGTAGTACTTCCACACTGGCATCCTGACTATCTTCTTCGCAAGCAATTTCCTCTACAGAATCAGCATTTCCTGAGGTTTCTCGGGTATCCATGCTTGGGATAAGAAATAAAAGTTGGTCAAAATGTTTGTACTTTCTTCTTTTTGTAGCGGCCTGGCCAGACTTAGTACATTTTTGCTCACGTAGCTCACGTGAAAAACAAGCCCTTAAATTCTTCCATCGTTTTTGTACAAGTTTACCTGAAAATAAATATTTAACTAGTATAAAACAGTCAGTCATTTATTTAATTTATGTATTTTTAACTTTAATTTTGTATTATGTATTTAATTTTCTTTTGTTTCAGATATCTTGCAACCGGCAACAGTTTTTACAGCATATCATTTGAATATTTGATAGGTGCCACCACTGCACGAGAAATTGTAAAATCTACATGTTCCGCTATCTGGAATTTACATACACTATACATGCCTGAAAAGTCTGAAGAGGATTGGTATACTATTTCAAATCAGTTTTACCAACGGACAAATTTTCCGAACATAATTGGCGCAATTGATGGCAAACATGTGAGAATAATTCAGCCGGAAAACACCGGTTCGCAGTGTTTCAATTACAAAAAGTACTTTTCTACTGTTCTCATGGCATGGGTAGATGCAGATTATAAATTTGTATACATAGATGTTGGTGCTAATGGAGCAGCAAGCGACTCCAATGTATTTCAGAATTCTGGCATGGGCAAAAGATTGCAGCAAAATCAATTGAGCATACCAGATGATCGTAATTTGCCATATGATGAAAATGGAAAAAAAATGCCATTTTGTTTGGTCGCTGATGAGGCATTTGGCTTGTCGAGGCATATTTTGCGACCATATGCAAGAAAATCATTGTCTACTGTGAAAAAAATTTACAACTATCGCCACACTAGGGCACGACGCATGGTTGAATGCACTTTTGGTATACTTTGTAACAAATGGCGAATTTTGCACAGGCCCCTTGACGTCAGTCTTGATTTTGCTGATATAATAGTAAAAACATGTTGTATTTTACATAATTTTGTACGGTGCAGAGATGGCATTCAATTTACTGACACTGTTTACGATTGTCCATTAAAAGGTATTGCAACAAATCCATCAGACAGAACCATATCAGCAGCAAATATACGTAATTATTTTGCGAATTACTTTACTTCACCACAAGGGGCTGTGTCATGGCAATATGACAAAATCTGAATTTCACTTTTTTGTACAACTGTTGTTTTAGCTACAAATACTAAAAATAAAAAGATACTCACCAGCTTCAGTTTTTTCTTGTGACGACAACGTACCCCAAACTGTAGAAAATATTATACGACTGATTTCATCCCATGCTTTAATTTTCAATATAGAATCTGAATACTCTTTCAGCTTTTTATCGTAAATTGCTGCTCTTTTTTCAACTTCTTCAATAAGTAAATCATTATCGATATCCTCTTCATGCACTTTCACGTTTTGCGTAGACGTTGACGCCATTTTGCGTTCGCTAAAGACGACGGTCCGAATGCAAATGGCGGAAGAACTACGTGTTGAGTGACAATTTTGTCGCCCGTGCGCGCGCTGCTATAAAAACCTAGCGGCGCGGTGACAGTTTCGTCACGGGCTTGTCCGCTGGTCGGCGGACAAAAATGTCACCCAATTGTCACGTCGTAACGTGCGCGCACCTCCATACATACTCATAGACTTGATGTGAGTGACGAAACAGTCACGGTGACAAAAGTCACCAGTGCGCGCTAGCCCTTAGTATTTAATCACTACGTTTATCACACCCTAAGCGTACAAAATAAAGTTTTGGTGAATGTAAACGAAGCATAACCTATATCCTTTGTGCATATATCGCACGAGTTTGTGTCATGTTTGTACAGTCTGTAAGAGCCTTTTCATAAGGTATGAATGAATGAATTATTTTGCTTAGGAAATTGAATATATATACGTTTACGTGTTTTTGTATCATTCAGAATAGCATCAAACGCTGTGCTGTGAGCAACCAAAACAACTGTAGTCTTCCTTGTAACAAAAATTTTTGCTTCGACTTTATATGAAATGGTGTCTGAATTGTGGTTGTTACTATTTCACAAGGTTTAATAAATTACACAAAAAACGTTCATAAAAAACACTTTGTAAATCGTATTGTAAAGAAAAGTACATAGCAAAAAGGGAAGTGATTATATGCTCCTACCTCCTAGTAATGAATGACTTACTTGCTCAGTGACAATGTCTTCAATGGCTTTTTCCAATACTGGCGTTTGCTGTGTCGTAATTCGTAAATTTAATTAGAAAGCAATCAAAACTCCACAGAATAAGTGTTGTAAGACAGTGTGTATGTTTTTATAATGATAAATGTGAGTTGACGCAACGTTACAGGGCCTTGACTAACTCGATTAGTAAAGTCGAGTTATGCTGTCCTTCTACAAATCTCTGAGGCTTTCGTAACAAACCAAATGGAAAATCAGTGAAGGGAAGAAAATGTATGGTTTAAATGGATCAGATCTGCCTCCCGTAACAGAAGATACGTTTTGTAAACTGGTTTTATACTATGAGATAAACAACTCAAGGTTTGTATCAAGTGCCTACATACGTAAGTCATTTATTGTAACGTGAAATAACTTTATTGTCACATTAATGTTGTTTTGGTCAGAGTGTTTTCGTCAGCCGTATGAGCAATAAATAATAAGGAATTTAATAACTCAAAAACCGGAATCTGAGAGACTAAATAAGACTTAGGGCCTAGTAGTCTAATAGTCCTCTATAAGCAAGCAATCAACTAAATTTGATTTAAATGCAGCTAAATTTAAATGCAATCATGAGAGTATTATTTTTCATTTCTGTTTTCATTGAATCGTGTTCTAACATTTCTTTTTAAAATAAAAAAGACTTACATAGTTTATGCTTGGTCAAAATCTGTTCTCTACTCAATGTACCAGTTGTTTGACTTCAAGTCTTGTGTCCCTCACAATTTGGTCACAGATGTATTAAATTACATATCTTTTTTTTCAGAGTACGTATCTGGGATCTAATAATATTGATACCCAATGCCCTGTTCGTTCTTTTTCTAGTAGTAAGGTTTAACAAAGCTCAGTTGAAACTGCGAGCTACAAGTAGTCCCATATTCTTGACTTTCTACACATTAGTATGGGGCAATGTAATCATCAGTCTAGTGAGATGTGCAGTCTCGATGACTGTGAATGCAGCTATGCCACTTGGAGGACTCGTGGACAAAATACTGTGGGTTACAGTGAGGTTTTTCCTACTAGCCACAGAGATGAGTGTTGTTATATTTGGACTAGCTTTTGGTGAGTATACAAAGTTTTATAACTGTATGTTTACCTTTATATAATCCTTCTGGTACTTCCTTATTAAATGACTGGCAAAGTTTTAAAAATCTTTTGTTATCCGATTGTCCATCTTGAAAATGTTTTTGGATGTGACTGTGTAAAAGTACTTACATGTCTTATAATAAGACATAATTGAAACTGAACATTTCATTACCTTTTCACTCTGGCCATTTTGGGATTTAGGCATATTTATGATTGAACATTACGTATGAATACATTACGAATCCCACTCGAATTTTTTTTACTATTTTCAAAATGTTGGTGGCAAACTGCACCTAAAGCAGTATATATAGCTAGGAGTCGAAAGAGTTTAGAGAAAAATATTGAAAACTCTTTTTATAATATTCTCTAACCAGTTAGCCTGTTATTAACTACACAATTATCTGATATGAATTGGTAAATCTGCATTAAAAATTCAATCTGACCACAATTCAAGAAATAGGTATAAAAGTAAAGTAGTAGCAAACCAAATCATTTTTCGCTTGAATAGAACAGACAGTAAAAAACAGCCTTGTCTACAGTACAATGAAAACAATGCTTAAGGTTCTTGTTGTTTATTTTTGGTTCAGATAGCAACTACACTCTACTTTGTCATGGTTCTTGGAAAGTTGTACAATTCATTCTGGTCTTAAATTTGTACACTAAACTATGTATGTATATGTATGTAAAATATAGTAATATTTAGTGTTATGAACTGATATGAATATAATTTGGATTCTATCTCTTAGTATAATTATATTTAAGTATTATATCAATCAATTAAGTATTATACACTCTCTGTAGGAGAGTAGGCCTGGGCCCCTGTAGTGGGGACATATATAGGCTGTTAATGATTGGTGATTTTATCAATTGAAACTTCCTAGTTTTTGTTTAGAAACTGTCACTTTGTGACTAGATTATCTCTAGACATTAGACAAAACTACTTAAATGGACAACTTTTCAAAATAAATAGTTGCAGTTTTTTTTGAGTTACTGAAACAATTTTATTTTCATTCATGATTTTGATAACTATATTTTTCCACAAAATTGAGTTATATCAATTTAAAATTTTGCAATGTTGTCCATTGAAGATAATGGAATATAGACATTAAGTTTTCAACTGGACCCCTGAATATTAGTTTATAATAATAGTAGGCTTCTTCTTCATTGGCCATAAAATAATTGGCTGCTATCAATGACTATCCTTCATAGATACTCATGATAGATTAATTACAGCCTGTTAGTGTGTTCTTTTGCAAGCTCTAGAATAACTATTGATATAAATAAACCTCTTTCCAGGTCACATGGATAGTCGACGCAGTATTAGATATGTACTACTGGCCACATCTTTAATATCCCTTGCATTTACTGTAACCCAGGGCACACTGGAGATAGTGATGCCCGATGACATATTCCACATTGATAATAGAAACTATGATCTCTTTGGGCATGGCGGAATGCTCTTTTGGTTCATCTCCTCACTGGTTTTTGCGGTCATATATTTCATCATTTTGCTGTTGCCTTGGATACCTCTGAGGGATTATTTGGCTTTGCCTAGTAAGTATCTTTGTCTATCTTTTGTCATGTTATGGTAAAAGTATAATTACGAAAGTTAACGTCGAGAGTGCATAGGCATCAATCATATAACTTACCATCAGAGATGAGATTATAATCATTCAGTGATTGTTAAGGTCACGGGGAGTCGCTAGATGGAAGTGGCTTGGGACCGGTCATTGTGGCATGTCATGGAGGAGGCATATGTCCAGCTGTGGACGTTTGTTTGATGTGTTTTGATTTTTTTAAAGAGATACTTGATACATATATACATGATATGATACATATATATGAATGCATTTCATAACCATAAATTCAGTCTTAATGATGTCTTGACTCTGTAATGATTTAGTTATAATGGTATCAACTAGATAACAATGTTTTGCTACTTCCTGACTGTTGTTCATGTCAGCTCATTCATAAATTTTGCAATGTGTTTTGATAACAAATTCCTTTCTTGGAGTTTATTAACTCTTGACAACTAAGTATAAAGGAACCTTTGTGTCTCAATTTTCTTGTGTTATATTAGTTACATATTCATTAGTCTGATTTGTAATGTTGTATAAGGTCAATTTATCGCCTGGCTTCTCGACTAATAATAATACATAAGGGTGAAAGACTCTCGTCTCCATAACTTTTTGTCCATTGTTTTTGTTAAGAAGCATTAATTTGTTAAGAAATATTGATTATATACCTTTGGTTAGATATACATATAGAAATTATAAAGCTGAGAAATTATTATTAAACCTATGATTGATTTATTAATTTAGTTACAATGTTTAATTAAGTGTCAACAAAGTAAAGTTTGTTTAAAAACTGACATATTACCGTTTTGGAGGTTACTTTGGGATTAAGTTGTATCGAGTGAAGCATCATGAATCGTGTAACGATGGCTGTCTTATCAAAGATTCCTCCTCAACATTCATATGTATTTTTCCCACGTCTACAAATCTCACAGTTTCTCTTAAAAGTATGATAATTCAGGGGTGTCTGGGTCATAGAACCACCTTAATTCTGGTATTTATTTACCATTATCTACTAGGTAGTTATTATTAGTTTTTTAAATTTCTCTATAAGTGAAATGTCAATTTCTTTTGAGAAAATAAATTATTCTTTAAACCGAAAAAGTAATTCCCGCAGGATAATTCCTGAAGTTCACGCAGATGAAGTCCCAGGCAAAATTACTAGTAACGTAAATATATACATTATAAATAAAACAGCGTCGGGTTATTTACACCAGTTATAACTAACGAAAAGCTGATTTTTATGATTTTTTGAATTTGTCAATATAATAACTATTACACAAGGGATAAATTTACACAAAAATTTTATAAATTGTGGATTGAACGGCGCAGACGAAGTCGCGGACAAAAGTTTGTTTTTATATAAAAATTGTAATGTATCTTTTAAATCTGTAAATTGTAATACAAATGAATTGTTTGTAATAATATGTTCATGTGCTGTGTGACAGCCAAGCTCTCGTTCTACGTGTACGTGTCGGTGCTGGCGCTGCTGGACACTGCGCAGGCGTCGGGCGCGGGCCTGCTGCAGTGGGGCTCCCTGCAGGCGGGGCTGTGCGTCGTCGACGTCACCAGCTGGATATACTTCTCCCTGTACACGCCGCTAGTCTACCACACGTTCCTCAGTGAATTCTTCAGGTAACATTTCAGCGAGTACTGTAGAAGATTCTTTTCGCAATTACATTAAATAAGTTGCAACTATGTGCCACAATAATGAGTAGATATGAAAATCGTCCAAAATACCTCAGCGTCTAAAGACAAAATTCTTTAATCAGTGATGACATACAGAACCGAAACGTGGTCCTTTACTGTGGACTGAATAAACAAGGTCAAGGTCAAAATCACTCGGCAAGTAATGGAACGAGCTATGCTAGGAATTTCTCTATGTGATAAAATCCGTAATGAGGAAATTCGTAGACGAACGGTCACTGACATAGCTCGACGAGTCAGTGAGCTGATATGCCAATGGGCAGACCCCTTAGTGCGCAAGTCCGATTTGAACTTGGCCGAGTTTTGTTAATGAAAAAACAAAACAAAACCGCGCCCTTTGTATGGTAATTGTAAATATTAATATGTAATTTCAGCGTCTCTCAACCGAGCATCATGTTCTCTTACAAGGCTCAGATGGATGAGCCTATGGATGATGACCAGGTGTCTCTGCCACATCAGCAGAGCTTCAGCTCACTCAAGACAGACTCCGATTACATTTACCAGGTGACATATAGACTTGCACTCATCAAGTACTAGTACATACCACACTGACGTCATAATTGATCACACACGACGAAGATACGATGATATTTCATCTTTAGATACTGCCAAGATACTGTGATAGAAAATGTCATAGCATCTTACAGTATTTTAACGGGAATTATCTCAGAATGCTTCCATACAACATATCTTTTACCATTTTCTTTAATTAAAAATAGAATATAATAAATAATATATATATATAATATATAATATATATATATATATATATATATATATATATATATATATATATATATATATATATATATCCCACAAACAATCTTGCGTCCTCCTATTGCCAAATTCTCATTTAATCCTGCGTCCACCGCGCTATTGCGTCCGTATACGGACGCCAGATTGCAATCGCCGTTATTTTTACTTCAGCGACGGTTCTGACATCTAGGCTATTATTTAAGAAGTTTTTGTTCGGACGTAATTTTGTTCCGAATGTGAAATTTTAATTCGCAACTCCGCCGCACGCCACTGTGGCGCTGCACGCGGCGACGTATACCTTTCCCCCCGCGCGCTTTTTACCCCTTAAATGTATATTTTAAACCATCCTAACAACTGTTTTGCGCCCTTCGGCACACACTGGTTCTCACCCATTACCCTCTTCTGTACTGCCTATTGCGGTGCGGTGCGGACTCATTTTGCCGCCGGACGCACAATAGTGAGTCAAAATCAAGCAAAAATATTTAATGAAAGCCCACTTCAAAAGCTGTTTAATTCTTTTTTTTTCAGAGGCGCATTTAATTTCACTTGACAAAGTGGCTGTATGCGCGTATTTCGCATGAAAAATAGCGTGTATGAATTGGTATTTTTTTAATAATGCGCCTCAAAAATATATATAATATAATTAAAATATAATAAAACAGCACTCATAATGAGCTATCATTTGGTAGCCAAAATTGTCCATCTCCTTTAGCAAATGTTATACGTAATACTGACGTTTAAAGTTTCATTGGAGGTTCAGACAAGAACAGCTTCATGAAGCAAAATAATACACACACTCGCAGTGCTCCATACCTACTTACACATGGTGCGCCCTGTGAGTGTGTGTTTTAATAAAAAATCAATGCAATTGGACGTTGTTATGCAAAAACGTTCCAATCATTTTGAAACATTACTGTAAAATGGTGTGCAAATGAAAATCTATTTCGTAAAAACGTTCTAAGCTTTTTGAATCATTATTGCAAAATATTAATCTATGCTAACCTCATTTTTCAAGAGGGTTGGATCATTTTTACCTTAAAAATGTGCTATAGATTATGAAAAGTGTGGGTTGGAACATTTGGAAAATGAGCTATAATTTACATTTTCACAAAAGTATTTTTGTCACATGGTGGGAGGCCATTAATCAAGTACGCTGGTGTGATTAACTCCATTTTGAGCATGTTGTGGATTGGAACGTTTTTGGAAAACTACGTCCAATTAATTTCGATAACTACTTACTCTAGTAACATCAATATTCAGAAGAGAAAAATCTACTTACCATACTATATTCGTGAAAATAATAATACTAATAACATCTTTATTATTGATAAATATAGAATTGATAAAAATAGGTACTATTATTATTATTAGTGTGCTATTTTTATTTTTAGAAATACAGTAGGTAAGTAGTAAGAAATGACAGCACCGAGCTGTTATCATGAGAAATCTTAATGGAAATTCAAATTTTCAAATCCTTCAATGTTTGCAGGCAGACCATTAGGGTCCTTTAAATAAATCTAGCCCAACTGGACAAATTAAACATCCACAATATGTTCAGTATATTATGAAACGCCCAGTAACAGAGTACTGCACAACATCCAAATCTTGTTTAGCATATTTTTGCGGTGGTTGCTCCAAAGCAGAATCTCCAGCGCAGCGTTTGCGTGATCGCAAGTAACACCTATATGATCTCGTGTTTTCATTAGTCATGTCTTCTCTCCTCCTAAGATCCTGCTCACTGAATTTTTTATTTGTACTGTCTTAGCTGTTTCGGTTAGATTTCAATTTGAAACATTTTCTGATCTGGAAAAATTTTTCGCAGTAGCTGTATAAAGGATTACTGTTGTCTTTTCCACAAAGAGCGCACTTTAGAAAATAGTGATAATCTATTTCCGAGTCACTACTGTCCGAATACGTCCGCTCAGAATCCGCCAAATTAAATGATTCGTTGATTGCTGTAGAAATCATCTGGTCAAATGTCGATGTGACATCGCTGTTACTGATATCACTAAATGATGATTCACTATCGGTGGTGTCCCGTGCTAATCATGTTTCTTTTGATTGGGGTCATTGGTTGGGGGGTTGATTGAATCATTTGGGGGTCGAAGCTGCTCGCGTCCGTAGGTTTTGCCCTAGATGCCTACACGTAACCCCTGGGTGGCGCTAAACGAGCAGCATCTTTACCGGTGGTAGGCTTCGGCCGTGGCTGGTTACTGCTGGTTAAGGCTGCCCCGCCACCTTGTGAAAAACCCCGGGGTGCTCCATCGTGCCGGTTGGCGACCGGATGCGAGGACCCGATGGCCACTCCCGGGGGGGTCGGGCGTCCCTGCGCGCTCCAAACTAGCTTACCATCAGTGGGGAACATGGTAAGCACCACTGGGTTAGCAGTGCCGCGTCTCGTCCCACTTCTTTCATCCTGCCTATTTCACTCTTCCAACCAAAAAACCCACATGAAATACAGAAAAGAGAATCCCACAGCGGAAGCACGTCCTCGCGCTCAAAGTGCACCTCAGTAATATTCGAGGTCTGCACTCCAATCTCGTTTCAGTCCATCAACACCTTGAGGCTGAGAGGCCGCACATGCTCTTTCTGACGGAGACTCAGATCAGATGTCCGACAGACACAGCATACCTCAATTACCCAGGGTACTTGGTCCTTGGAGCACAAATTTGCCAGCAAAGCTGGAGTTTGTGCGTATGCCCGTGATGACATCTGTTGTCGGCGTCTCCGGAACCTTGAGGACCCAAGCTTCTCTGTAATGTGGTTACTGGTGGATACAGGCACGCACCAGCTAGTCTACGCTGCTGTTTACAGGTCACATGGAACTGATCAGGACACGACGAGGCTATGTGATTATCTCGGCAAAGCAGCTGAAGCTGCTCAACAACGGTACCCGTCTGCACAACTCGTTTTTCTGGAGGACTTTAATACTCATCATCAACAATGGTTGTTCCCATACCAGAAGACCGACCACGCTGGGAGAGAGGCGCGGGCATTAGCTCTTTCGCTAGATCTCACCCAGCTGGTAACTTGTGCAACGAGAGTACCGGACGTCGATGATCACACCGCAAACTGCTTGGACCTTCTACTGACAATTGATCCAGACAGATACCAAGTGTCGGTTTCCTCCCCACTAGGTACCTCTGACCACTGTCTGGTGAAATCTGTATCTATTTACTCACCTGCTGACCCTAGTACCAAGGGAACTAGGCGAGTTTGGCGATACAGGTCAGCAGATTGGGATGAGATGCGTCATTTCTTTGCATCTTATCCTTGGCGGCAAACGTGTTTCAGTACAGACGATCCGTCGAGCTGCGCTAATTCAATCTCAGATGTGATTTGTCGAACTATGGAGTATTTCATTCCGTACTTCGACACGTCACTCGAGAGTAAAGCTCGCCCTTGGTTTAATTCGGAGTGCAAGAGAGCTGAAGCACGAAAACACTCCGCTTACCTGGAATGGGCAGATGCTCGTAGTCGTAAAGCTCCGGACACACGTCGATTAAAGAAAGCGTTCAACGCAGCCGCCAAGTCCTGCAAGAAGACTATGCGCAAGGCTCGGTTTGACCATATTGGCCGTATTGGAGCCAGACTAGCTTCTTACCCTTCTGGGAGTAAAGCATTCTGGTCTCTTGCCGAATCTGTCGAGGCAAATTTCTGCCGACCGTCCTTGCCTCCACTGGTGAAACCTGACGGATCACTGGCTCACTCCGCGATTGAGAAAGCAAACCTATTTGCATCTCTTTTTGCGAGCAACTCACGTCTAGACACTGTGAACAAAACTCCACCAAATGTACCCCGTTGTGATTCCGAAATGCCGGATATCCATTTACATCAAAAGGAGGTACTTAATATACTTCGCAATCTAGACGTGAATAAAGCCAGTGGTCCAGATGGCATCCCAGCAATAGTCTTGCGGAACTGTGCAACCGAGTTGTGCCCTGTCCTGACACGCCTGTATAAACTCTCCCTGAGCACTGGGAAAGTCCCCGAGTCCTGGAAGTTGGCTAACGTGCAGCCTGTGCCTAAAAAAGGCAGTCGTGCTGACCCTAACAATTACCGACCCATCGCAATCACCTCCATACTCTGCAAGATTATGGAGCGTGCATTAAACAACCGCCTCCTGGCATATCTGGAAGCTAACGATCTCCTCAGTGACCGCCAGTTCGGATTTCGCCGTGGCCGGTCCACTGGGGATCTTCTCATTTATGCCACTCACAAATGGAGCGAAGCCATCGAGAAACACAGTGAGGCTATTGCCGTGTCACTCGACATCTCGAAGGCTTTTGATAGGGTCTGGCATGATAGCCTTATCAGTAAACTTCCAGCTTATGGGGTAACTGCTGGCTTGTGCCTGTGGATATCGGACTTCCTGAGGGGCAGATCGATTCGAGTAGTCATTGACGGCTGCTCGTCTGATCTGCTGAGCATCAATTCTGGTGTCCCTCAGGGATCTGTTCTCTCTGCTACTCTATTTTTGCTGCACATCAACGACCTGCTTATAATGCCCGGTATCTTTGGGTACGCAGATGACAGCACAGTAACGGAGAGCTATGTGTCCACCGCACAGGCCAGTAGTCTGAGCACTCGTTCCCTCAGAGAGGAAACGGTAGAACGTGTTGAACTGACGCTGAAGGCCGTGTCGATTGGGGCGAAGCCAATTCAGTTAAATTCAATGCGTCGAAGACACAGGCGTGTCTATTCACAGCGAAGCGGAGTCCATTTCACCTTACTCCATCTTTCCAAAATGTATCCATACCGATAACAAACCGTCTTGAGCTCCTGGGATTGGAAATCTCGTCTGATCTCAATTTCGGGAGCTACATCGAGTCCATAGCAAAAACTGCGGCCAAAAAACTAGGCATCCTATCGAAGGTCAGACGGTACTTCCAGCCATCACAGCTCTTGAGTCTATATTGCGCTCAAGTAAGATCATGTATGGAGTACCTCTGCCATCTTTGGGATGGTTCAGCTCGCTATCAACTAGCTGCTTTGGACTCGGTGGAGCGTCGAGCTATGAGACTGATAGGCAACGATACGCTACTTAAGGCAAAGTACCAAAGCCTGAAACATAGGCGTCAGGTTGCCTACCTTTCGGTATTTTATAGGATACATTTTGGAGAGTGTGCGCAGGAGCTATTTTTGTTGATTCCACCTTCGCCGTTCAAGTACCGGTCAATCAGAAGAACGGCAGACCTTCACCCGTACACTGTTGATATTCCTACAGCTCGCACGAAGCGTTTCGCTTCCACATTTATCGTGCGTACAGCAAAAATATGGAATACACTACCGGTTTCCGTGTTCCCCGAAAATTACAACTTGGGAATCTTCAAAAGAAGAGACCTTCTAGACCAACACGTAACATCGTCGAGCTCATCGTCACTTACCATCAGGTGAGTTTGAGGTCAAGTGTTGGTCTATCTTAACTAATAATAATAAAAAAGATTGCACACTCTCGACGGAAGAACTGCGATTCCTGGATCCCCCGGACTTTTTAGTTATCGTTCAAATATTTATGTTCCACTCTAAGTTTAAATTGTAGCAAGAAACTATAGGTAGACAATCCTAATAAAGAAATGTCGACTGCTTTTAGCGCACACAACATGCAACGAAACCATCTAACACAATAATAATAATATACTCCTAAATTGTTTGGTATTCATTTTGTAATTAAAATAAAAGATTTGACCTCGAACGGACTCCACATTCGCCGCAGAATAGTAGGAGTCAGCATGGAGGGTGAAATGAAAAATGTATAGTACATTTCGCATGTTACGATTAAGTAAGTGCTACTATCGCCATCTATGTAATTATTAGGAAAGTATTCACAAAAACTACAAGCGGGATTGACAAAAAAACAGGTGGACGCAGAATTAGCGGATTTTTGGAAAGACGCAGAAATGATACCGGGATTTATATATATATATATATATATATATATATATATATATATATATATATATATAATATATATAAATAACATAAGCAATTACCTGAAAATAGGATCATCTGGTATGGAGAACAATCTAGGGGTAAAGAGCCACTTATAATTTATTCGTAGCTAGGAACGTCAATTTACTTATACATTGAAAAGTAACTCTCTTTTATAAGTTTGCTAATATATACAATGCGAAAATTATTGGTTATTACAATTTTCGCGATTTCGCTGACAAGTTTCATACTAAATTTATTTTACCATAATGTTTTGTAGGATTGGATCTGACTTTTTGTAGTAAATATCTATTGGTATCATTTGGTAAATAAGTATCATTAATGTCAAAAATAATGTAGAATCGAATCTCAATTTACACTTTTATAAACTTTTTAAGCGTTTTAACTTCGAAGCGTCGGTGGCGCAGTGGATAAGGCGCGGACTCTCAATCTGAGGGTACCGGGTTCGAATCCAGCCGTGTACCTATGAGTTGTTTTTCAATTCAAGTACATTATCCGATTGCTTAACGGTGAAGGAAAACATCGTGAGGAAACCTGCATGTCTTGAACAGGCATGTGAAGTCCGCCGATCCGCACTGGGCCCGCGTGGTGGACTATGGCCCATACACTCTCTGTAGGAGAGTAGGCCTGAGCCCCTCTAGTGGGGACATATATAGGCTGTTGATGATGAAACTTTTTAATAATATTTTTCAAATAGCCATCTAGGGACCATTACCTGCAAATATTGTATTTAAGTGATTGGTAGCATTATGCGCAAATTAATATTTAATTTTACCCGACTGCGGCAAAACACAAACGGATAATTATGTGTTTGGCCTGTATGTATGTCCGACTCTATGTTCCCTCGTAACTGAACCGATATATACGTGGTTCGTTTCGTCGATTAAAATTATTGTAAATCAAAATGGCGGTTTTTTGCCGCTGAATTGCGCGGGATGAAAAATCTTTTCTTTTCAAAACTTATCGAGCGGGGTATCAAAATAAAGGGTTTTATAAATGGCTTACAGAAAGATACACAACGTATATGTTTAAATGTAGTTTAAACATTCGTTTTTTTTTAAATTTACCTTTCATTAACTTGTTCATTTTGTTTTTATTATATTAGTATTATTATAATTGTAACAATGTTTTAGCAGAGCAACAGTGTATACGACAGTACACTGTTTGAAGCCGGCGGCACCACTCCCATGAACCCAGTATACAGCGCCTCGTTGCAGAGCCCCGACTCCATAGCCTCGGGGCAGTCCATCGAGATCGGCGCACCAAACTCCGGCTTCCAGAGCCAACACATGCCCTCGACATAACAACGTGACACACGTTACTCGAATCTCTCGTTATCTCCATCAAATCCAAAGAAAAACATTAATTTAAAAAGTTAACTGATATAATGAAGGCCTATTCAGACCGCTGCAATGTTTGGAGGGAATATCGCAGAGATTTTCAATTAAACTATGAGGTTTTAATTCAAGAATACTATTTGAAAAAGCTAACAGTCTACATGTATGACTGTGAAAGCTGTCGGCCAGTAAGCGCCTTGATAAATATGGAGTACTCCGTAAAATGTGACAGGAATGTGTCACCATTAAAATAAACTTGTCTAATGGACAGCTTTGCAGACACGTTACAATATAAGTCGAATAGATGGCGCTGTCTATACACTTTCAGAATAAATTAACTTTTGTGCGATAAGAAACCGTAAATCTAACGCTTATATATATAGCATTGAACAGCATATAATGTGCCATTTTCTTAATGTCATGTGAGAGAGACATAAAATACTCCCTATGGTATTTAAAACGATAAGTGAATACAATAATAATATATCCAATAGTTTTAACAAGGTGGAAATACCTACAATAATGTTGTATATATTTTGGCTGTGGAAACAAGACCACTTTATGTGGTTAAACACGCTCCCTATGATGCTCTGTTAACTCTCATTTAACCATGATAACAGGATTTTTTTAGGATACGATTTCATATTAAAGTCTTTGGACAGCGCCATCTATTTGATTTTTGTTGTCATGTCTGGAAAGCTATCCATTTTGAAAAAATAATCCCAGATTGGACGAAAATATTGTCAATTGAGCAAACTACTAAAATGTTTACAGTCAATTTGAGGTCGTCCAATATTATAAAACTAGACAGCTTTAGATTGTTGCGATGTACTCACCCAAGTATTGGAGCTGTTTGAACAAGCCTTAAAGCGTTAGCGCTCATCATGAATAAGTAGCTATTATTTACTATTTTACAAGAATCTCTATGAAAACTTACTCAAATTTATTGTTTCTAAGTTAGGAGTAAAATCAATGCGTGTCGGATACGCTTTATATGGTTCCGTTGCTATATAGGTATATGTTTATGTTCATGGCTTCAGAATAATGAACGCTATGTCATTTCGTGCGATGGTCGCCGTTAAGGGTGACTTCGGTTAAATTTGAATAGATGGATTGGGATCTACTTATATATATTATTTTACCATGCTTTTAATTTTTTCTTAAATTCATTTTTATTTTTGCACTTACCTTCGTATTGAAAAACATTGTAAATGAGTGGCGTCAGATATTGTTAGCTCTCTGATTACTGATACTAAGGTCGAACAGTTTTCCTGAGGTTACCACTTGATGACTTTCAACTCGTAAAGGACCACATCTTACAATGGCTAATTCTCAAACTGACTTCTGTTTCTATGTGCTCTAAGTTGGAACAGGGCAAGGTGTATCGCCCACTAAAGTTATCTTTAAGAATGGAATAGGAATCGCGTCAAATACGTTTGTGGAAAGACCTTGAAGGAAATGGGACCGTTCTCAGAGAGGCTGATGTTCAAGAGTATACTTTTTCAGCTGCTGATAAAAAAACATTTTTAATTGCTTATTATTCCGTAACGTAAAAGTTAGATATTTTACTGTAGTCATGTTTAACGGTGACGATCGGTGAGGTGTGGGTAATTTTTTAGGTAGCAACGGAACACCAGAAATGTCTAATTTGATTACGTTTTATGATAGCTAGAGCCAGTGATCAAATCGAATATTGTGAGACTGCATTACATCCCATTTCTGCTAAGTCTTTGTAATGGATCCATCCATAAAACTTTAACAGATGTTTAGGTACTATTATTATCGTAGCTAACGTTCGTTTTTGGAATCCTTATTTCTATTGCTAACAAATATTTTATCAATAAGTTTATACTCAGTTTTATATGTATTAGACCCTTATTTGATACTACTTCTAAAAAAGATACTTAAGGGATTTTCTGACAGGTTTTTAGATTATGAGAATAATTTGTTAACAAAAAAATCAGGATCAAGAACGAACCATTTAATGTATACTTTAAATGTATATAATTGCTGTGACGTTTTATTAATATGTTTAGGCTTAATCGCACCAATAGGACTCGACAAGTTTAGTTGATCTGGGTAATGACTCAGTACTTTCAGAATAATGATAGTATAGTAATTTCCAAATTAAACGATGTACATACAACTGTTGCTGACTGACGTTTTCTTTATGTGTGGGTCGTCAGCTTCCTCATAGAGCTATGAGAATTCTACGCATGCCAAATTTTAAGGCAATTTAGGAGCAATCAAACTTTAGCATTCATAATTTAGCAGCAACCATGACTCAGTTACAGCGAGTTGTTTTTAGTGTGTCAGCTGGAGACATGGGTCTCCAGCTGACACATGCCAGGAAGGCAAACCAGTGAGGTTAGGGCTTTAGACTATAGTCAGGCATTTAAAGCACAATTTCAGCAATGAGAGCCAAAAAAATTAACGATCACATTGATAAACTGTTGGATCTACGAACGAAATACCGTGTGTAAGCTGGCGACCCGTGTCACCAGCTTACACATCTGGATCTTCGTAATTATTCAAGTTACGATTATGTATTGTACCTCATATTTTAGAGCAAAATAGCAGCGCCAGGCTTCAAAATTTTCGAATCTCTAGTGCTAAAACTGTTTGAGCTACGAGCCGATTTGTGTGTGTAAGCTGGTGACATGGGTCGCCAGCTGACACATGTTGTATCTCTGAAACTACATAAGTGAGAACTTCGTTTTAAAGATCAGATGAGACCATACAATAGGAGCGTTCACGAGTCAAAATTTCAAATCTCCTGGCTGTCTAGATTCAAAGTTATAAGCAAAAAACTATTTTCCCGCCAAAAAATTCAAAATAATCGCACGGACGCCGCTGAGCGGGCCGTTGCCGTTCCGTGCGCTACGCTATTACAATAGAGTTTCAACTTAGCCGTCATTGTTTTAAAATTCATTTTAACCTGCACTTTCGTATCTATTGAGTCTATCTATATCTATATCTATCTATATCGTATGGTACATTGAGCGTGTTAGACCAGGAGCCGACAGAAATAAGCAATGGTATACTACCGATTAACTTTATAGAGAGATTACGAACGACCTTCACCAAATTTGAGGTCAAGTGATAATATAACCCTTCATCGTTGGTGCATAATTCAAATCTACTAATTTAACTAATAGGAAATCAAGATTTAGTTTAGTAATGAATCAACTTATCAGAAATAACAATTTACAGTGTGATATAACATAGTATAAGAGGTATATGTTCAACATATACAGCTTATATCACTATGATCAATAATTGTTGAGCTCGGTATTTAGTATATTTTCAGTAGCAATTATTGAATAAAACATGATATTGATTTCACAAACATTTAATTTTAGTTATTTTCACCGCTCCAGTTCCAGCTAAATGTTTGCCTGTCACAATGTGCGTACTCAGAAGGCGGCTTTTAGCTATATTATAACTAAATGGTAGGCTTGTGAACTCAACTTCATCCACGTTTACTTCAGAAATGAACCCACGGGAACTATTGATTGGGATAAAAAGTAGCCTTTGTCCTTTTCTGATCCTTTAACTACTCCTATACCAAAAAAATGTGATGATTCCGACTCTCTGTTACGACGTAACGAATAAATAACGTAATAAATAAATAAACATGAGTTTATTTTTCTTTACATTCTTCAAACATATGATGATATATATTTAACTAAAAAGTTGAAAATTATTGTGAAATATGTGAGAGACTGGAGCCTAAATTAGATTAACTTAGGTATCCAGGCCTTCCTTATCTCCGAAAAAGAACACAAAGAGTAGTATGTTTCTTAGATTAAATCAGTAAAGTAAGGACAAAAACCCTCACTAACGCATTTAAAATATTACTATAGCTGGATGTGCATGGACAACTTTCTAGCATCCTGTTACATTTTACGAAACGGTAGTGGTATACAAAAAAGTGTATACGATTATAATATTAGTGTAGAAGCCAATAAAGCTCATATTTACTTGTACTAGGCCACGAACGACAACTGATCCCGAAGTAACACGATTTATCAACCAATACGGCAAAGCGTCACGGGGAAGTTGGGGAGAGGTTGGGTTGGTGCGGGGAGATGCGTATTCCAGTTAGTAAGAGAGCCCACGACCAAAATTTTTGTCCCATAGCAATATGGCCTCAACCGCATCAAATTGATCGATTCGATTATCGTGAACTCGAAAATACCAGTATCAGAAATTTTTCGCGTAGCGTTTGACCCGGCTAATTTTCAACAAAATGTTAAAAATTTTTACCGGCCCGTATCATAGCAATCTGACTGATTTTTGGACTGTAGTTGGATGATAGCTGTAAGATACCGAAAACAGGTTTTTCAGAAGTCAGTTGTGTCACCTTTTTTTTTGACACAGCAGAAATGGCCTCCCACGCAGTTGCTACACTTCTTGATGTTATTATCCACCTAGTCGGGTTCAGAATCATATAATTTGACGATTTTATACAGTTCCGACCGTATTGCTAAGATACATGGTTTTGGTCGTGGGCTCTCGTACTAAGTGTTGTCCATGCGGCGGCGGCGGCATGTTAGAGGCTAGTTCCCATAGATTGAAGCTCCTATACACGAGACTCGGTAACACGACAACAGCGCGTGCCGGGCGCGTGCACAGTGCGCCCGCGTTCCAAAGGTGGTGTGTTTACATACAGCGTAGAGTGCAGTGCAATGGTCAATTTTGAATCTAATGCAATAAGATATCGTGTCTTATCTATGTCTGGTGCAGGTATGTTATTTTGGTTTTTTTTATCCGACTATATTTGTATTCATTAGAGAGTTAACAAAAGGGGGCGCTAAGACGGAACTATTGCAGAGTGAACGACTCGTCCTCTCTGACTATTGCGCGTAAGTTTTTCTTCTTCTTCTTCCGCGCCCCCTTTTTTGTACACCGTAACCAGAGCTGTGTTTCATATAAATACAATTCGTAATAAACTGACAAATTTTATGTCATTTTTGCCAATAGTGCCCGTTGATTAGTCGAGAAGTCTAAAATGGCCAACATTTGTCAGTTTATTACGAATCGATAACTCAAGGTAATTGCACAGGTAATTCGGTTCATCTTGTAATTCTATTGTGAGCACCTGAATGATAAATTTGAAAGGCTTATCAGTTTTCAGTGTCATCCTAATTATAAAAACGTACGATATTTTTTATAGAAATAGGTAAGTGCTTTTAGGTTTGTTTAAGCACTATTTTTATTGCTTTCAGAATATATGGTGCTTCTAAGAATATAATCAAACCACCTAAAGGGATGTCGCCAATCTAAGGTACTTAAAACCATAGCTAGCAAAGTGCTAATAAACAAAAAGGCTATTTTAACCGACTTAAAAAAAGGAGGAGGTTCTCAATTCAACGGGTATATTTTTTAAAATGTTTGTTACCTCATAACTTTAGACTGGGTGAACCGATTTGGATGATTATTTTTCATTTGAAAGGTGGTGCTCCCCGTGTGGTCCCAATTTGGTTCAGTTCAGACCATCCATGAGAAAACAATATAAATCTTAAATTTGCCTTAATAAAAGCAGACTTTTAGGGCAATTGAAGTCGGTTTCCAGTTCTTTTTGAACGCATTTACTTGTATTGTAATTTAATATCCTGGTTTTCAGATTTATTCCTATGATTGTACCTTGCTTCTTGTCAAAGTTCCGGATTATAGGTCAACGGGAAGTACCCTGTAGGTTCATATCTTTTTATTGTATATATTATATTTTATAAATAATATTAGTATGGATTGCTATTGAAAATATACTAAATACCGAGCTCAACAATTATTGATCATAGTGATATAAACTGTATATGTTGAACATATACCTCTTATACTATGTTATATCACACCGTAAATTGTTATTTCTGATAAGTTGATTCATTACTAAACTAAATCTTGACTTCCTATTAGTTAAATTAGTAGACTTGAATTATGCACCAACGATGAAGGGTTATATTATCACTTGACCTCAAATTTGGTGAAGGTCGTTCGTAATCTCTCTATAAAGTTAATCGGTAGTATACCATTGCTTATTTCTGTCGGCTCCTGGTCTAACACGCTCAATATACCAATTGAATCGATACGAAAGTGCAGGTTAAAATGAATTTTAAAACAATGACGGCTAAGTTGAAACTCTATTGTAATAGCGTAGCGCACGGAACGGCAACGGCCCGCTCAGCGGCGTCCGTGCGATTATTTTGAATTTTTTGGCGGGAAAATAGTTTTTTGCTTATAACTTTGAATCTAGACAGCCAGGAGATTTGAAATTTTGACTCGTGAACGCTCCTATTGTATGGTCTCATCTGATCTTTAAAACGAAGTTCTCACTTATGTAGTTTCAGAGATACAACATGTGTCAGCTGGCGACCCATGTCACCAGCTTACACACACAAATCGGCTCGTAGCTCAAACAGTTTTAGCACTAGAGATTCGAAAATTTTGAAGCCTGGCGCTGCTATTTTGCTCTAAAATATGAGGTACAATACATAATCGTAACTTGAATAATTACGAAGATCCAGATGTGTAAGCTGGTGACACGGGTCGCCAGCTTACACACGGTATTTCGTTCGTAGATCCAACAGTTTATCAATGTGATCGTTAATTTTTTTGGCTCTCATTGCTGAAATTGTGCTTTAAATGCCTGACTATAGTCTAAAGCCCTAACCTCACTGGTTTGCCTTCCTGGCATGTGTCAGCTGGAGACCCATGTCTCCAGCTGACACACTAAAAACAACTCGCTGTAACTGAGTCATGGTTGCTGCTAAATTATGAATGCTAAAGTTTGATTGCTCCTAAATTGCCTTAAAATTTGGCATGCGTAGAATTCTCATAGCTCTATGAGGAAGCTGACGACCCACACATGTTTTCTTTATATAGCATGTAAGTGACATGCAATATTTGATGTCACGTAATTGTCAAACCAATTAAATGTCAAACACAGACTAACTACCCACGATTTTGTATAATATTCATGTTCAGTACAAACAAGTGGATGGGTAGTGCTACAGCTTGTTACGTTTTACGTATTTCATGTCTCGTCATTATTCAAATTAAAAAAAAGCGGTCCATACAAATCGGTCGCACGCTACGCTATAACGTAATGCCATGAATTGGAGCGTTAATATGTAGAGGTGTAAAGCTTTTTACAATATTTGAGTTATCTTGTAATATAATGTTAGCTAGCTAATAGCTCTTTTACCATTTGGGTAAGTTGATTGTTCACATTTTTTGAGACATTTAATGTACACAAAAGTAGAAATACATTTAATTTTCAAAAGTTGTGTTATGCTCTTTATGGTATTAAAATACAATTTAGCCCCAATCTAATTATGTCTCAACTACTCAATTCAGTTAAGATAGTAAGTACGGTATACAGGGAGAAGGGAATACACTTTGCTTGGCCTTAGGACGATTAGTGACCGGAACTACAGTCTTGGCCTGAAAGTGTTCGCCCTGCGTGATGCGACTCGTGGGTAGTTGGTCTGCGTTATTGTTTTATTAAAAGTAATCCTTATTTATTGTCTAACCATTCTTGATTATTTCATAAATAATCAACGCGTCATCGATCTGCATTGTTAGGAGAATCGATGTAATTCTTTATTTCCAAAGGTAGACCTAAAATCTGAAATTCTGTATTATAAGCGTTAGGTGCGATATAGTCTATACGTTTCGCGATACAATTTTGAAGTTTGTTGGTAACTTCTCCACGCAAAATCAACTAACTCATTTAGGATGACGTTGTTTTCCCTCAATAACACTTCGAAGTTGCATAAATTAGAGGCGAAACCTTTACCTGAACAAATAATTTCTGGATTTTGCGGCGCATACATACTTTAAAAACTACGTAAATGATAAAATGTGAGCGAGTGACGACAAAAATTCGGAATGATAATGAAATATTTGCCTCATTAACATATCTAGAATCTCTTCTTATCAACAAAAAGCAATCGTTTACTTAAACGTTTTGGTGTTATTCTGTATGTTCGTTTTTGTGTATAAATTCTAGACTTAATTTTACATTATAGTAGTGGTCGATTACAGGACTGGGTCAGTATTCTGGGTAATAACAATATTTTGACGTTTATGTGCTGATCCCACTTCTGATCTCTACTGCTCTCGAATGATGAAAATTGGCTAAAAATACCACCGAATTGAAAGAAAACAACAACAGTATTTCGTTATCTACTTAATGTGCTACATACAGATGCTTTTTATAAGGTAATTCATAGATTGCACTTTTGATATTCGTGTGATGGACATAATTTTGGTTGATCTTTTAATATCTGTGTATTATTTTTGTACTGTGATGGTATAATTACTTTTTTACTATTGTTGTTTATTTATATTCTCGTCCCTACTGTATAAAGAGATACATAACTCGAAGATTTATAATTATCTATTTAGTTGTAGTATAGAATACAATCAATGTAAAAACTGTTTTAGCTATTAAGCCTGGCTTATGGTAACTAGTCTCATAATTTTATGGATAGATGATTGTCAATTTTTGTACACTTTTCAAGATTTCTATAGACGATAGTCAATATTATATTTCCTTTAAAATTGTGATATGTTTTATACACCCTTGCAAACTTTAGTTTAAGTGATATTTTGGTTGATGGCATATATTTTTGTTGTTTTGTCTCTTTAGGGTATTAATAAAGTAATTTTACGGATCCTTTTTATTTATTTATCACGAATGTCTGTCCAATTTGCATATGCAGGCTATCGCAGACACTTCATATAGAAGTATCTGCTCCCGCCAGCTGTACATTCCACCTCATCCCAACGCTGAGTTCAATGCGAGGGCGAGGGTTTTCTCAGACTATAGTTTTCCCGTGTTTTTGTAATGATTTGGCTTTTGCTTGAAGGTTATGTCAATTTACATTGGAGTTTGTAGAGATTTCCATGGATCTAAATAATGTGTCAATATCATTTCTTGTCCATTGCTCCCCAGACATGTTTAAGGGTTTCCACTTGGCCTTCATCTCACCTGATGGTAAGTGGTCCGGGTGGCAGACATTAGAAAATGTCCACCACCAACCAAACCGACTACCCCACTGGGAATCGAACCCGGGATCTCAGGATTAGGCCACTGAGGCGGCAAAACGGCTACTACGTTTCATGTAGTCAGGGTTTTTAGTTGTTATAAATAGAACCCTTCATTAAATATCTAAAGTAAAAAATATCAGTTAAATTAAGTATATTGTAGAGATTGGACCTGTAACAGACTGTACGAAATTTTGAAAGTCCTCTGTTCGATAAAAGCTATACCAACCCCCAGGAAAGAATTGATTCATACAAATGTTATTAGCACTTTGTTTATTTTTTTATATTAACAGTTGTTTACTCTTGTTGTAAAAATGGATGTTTAATACAATCTGCAATATTAAATCTTTGTGCCGGATCCAATATTAACATCTTGTCTAGCAAATCTTTGAGCTGATTAACTCTTCGTTGTTCTTTTTCCGTAGCGGTCGAATTCTTTTTTTTAAGTTCCATCAACAGGTCTCTTGATATCGTTATATTAAAGATTTCTACCACTTTCTCTCGGCCTGTGAACTCATCTTTTTTATGGAGCAAATAATTGTTATTATAATTAAAATGTTGATCTTTAAACTTTCCTTTCTTTATAAGACGCGCAGGAAACCTTCCTTTTAAATCCATGAAGCATTTTAGCATTTTGTTGTTTGTGCCTCCAGGGAAATGTGTGGGTCGTCAGCTTCCTCATAGAGCTATGAGAATTCTACGCATGCCAAATTTTAAGGCAATTTAGGAGCAATCAAACTTTAGCATTCATAATTTAGCAGCAACCATAACTCAGTTACAGCGAGCTGTTTTTAGTGTGTCAGCTGGAGACATGGGTCTCCAGCTGACACATGCCAGGAAGGCAAACCAGTCAGGTTAGGGCTTTAGACTATAGTCAGGCATTTAAAGCACAATTACAGCAATGAGAGCCAAAAAAATTGACGATCACATTGATAAACTGTTGGATCTACAAACGAAATACCGTGTGTAAGCTGGCGACCCGTGTCACCAGCTTACACATCTGGATCTTCGTAATTATTTAAGTTACGATTATGTATTGTACCTCATATTTTAGGGCAAAATAGCAGCGCCAGGCGCCAAAATTTTCGAATCTCTAGTGCTAAAACTGTTTGAGCTACGAGCCGATATGTGTGTGTAAGCTGGTGACATGGGTCGCCAGCTGACACATGTTGTATCTCTGAAACTGCATAAGTGAGAACTTCGTTTTAAAGATCAGATGAGACCATACAATAGGAGCGTTCACGAGTCAAAATTTCAAATCTCCTGGCTGTCTAGATTCAAAGTTATAAGCAAAAAACTATTTTCCCGCCAAAAAATTCAAAATAATCGCACGGACGCCGCTGAGCGGGCCGTTGCCGTTCCGTGCGCTACGCTATTACAATAGAGTTTCAACGTAGCCATAATTGTTTTAAAATTCATTTTAACCTGCACTTTCGTATGGATTCAATTGGTATATTGAGCGTGTTAGACCAGGAGCCGACTGAAATAAGCAATGGTATACTACCGATTAACTTCATAGAAAGATTACGAATGACCATCACCAAATTTGAGGTCTAGCTAGAATCTAACCCTTCACCGTTGGTGCATAATTCAAAACTACTAATTTGACTAATACGGAATCAAGATTTAGTTTAGTAATGAATCAACATATAAGAAACTAGCTTCTTCCCGCGGCTTCGCCCGCGTGGACTTTAGGTTTTATCCCGTGAGAACTACATGGCGTAGTACTACAAAATATCAAACTGACGCGAGACTTCCTGTCGATGACGTACCATTATTCTAAAATCGCGATCAAAATACGAGGGTGGGGGCAAGAGAGTGCAACATTCTCAGACCTACCAAATATATGTAAAAAACAAAAAAATTGGTCAAGCCGTTTCGCAGAAGTGCGACTATAAACACCTTGACACGAAAATTTAATATATTAGATTGGATTGGGGGATTTTTTTAAAACGCTAAAACACGTCATTTTTATTTTTAGTTCATAACACTGAGTATCAATTTTCATGATATTGACTTCAAAAACAACAGAGTTCCGATACAAAATTTCATCCCCATTATATAACCATGAAACACGTAATCCTTCCTTTGTTTGAAATCTAATCGCTTACCAATTTTCATGCATGGGGCATTATTTTTATTCCTTGTTGATTGCTGTGCAATTGCATGGATGTCAAACAGACTCATGCTTTACTATATCTGATTAGCTCATCAATTGAAAGGCTGCAGGTATACATTGAGCTGTAAAATAATTTCAATATCACGTTTTATCTAGACGGTGGCGCCATCTATCGGTGAGGTGTGAAACTATTTAGACAACCGTAACCACAGAGAACAAACCTAAATGAATTAGTATTCAACTAATTTTATGGACTTTATATCGAATCAACAGCCTAAAAATAAGTTTCAAGCTTCTAGCTCTAAAAATAACGATACCTCTATACGACTTTTCATCCCCCCTTTCAACAAAACCCTTTTTCGCATTAAAAAGTAGCCTATGTTCTTTCTCAGGGTCTAAAGATTGTCTGTGCCAAATTTCATCAAAATCGGCTGAGAGGTTTAAGCGGGAAAGCGTAACAGACAGACAGAGTTACTTTCGCATTTATAATATTAGTAGGGAAAGTAGGGACTAGTAGGGATAACACTTTACGGTGTGATATAACATAGTATAAGAGGTATATGTGCAACATATACAGCTTATATCAATATGATCAATAATTGTTGAGCTCGGTATTTAGTATATTTTCAGTAGCAATTATTGAATAAAACATGATATAGATTTCTCAAACATTTATTTTTAGTTTTCATATACCTCTTATATTGTGTTATATCACACACACCATAAAGTGTTATTTTTTATATGTTGATTCATTACTAAACTAAATCTTGATTCCGTATTAGTCAAATTAGTAGATTTGAATTATGCACCAACGGTGAAGGGTTAGATTCTAGCTAGACCTCAAATTTGGTGATGGTCATTCGTAATCTTTCTATGAAGTTAATCGGTAGTATACCATTGCTTATTTCAGTCGGCTCCTGGTCTAACACGCTCAATATACCAATTGAATCCATACGAAAGTGCAGGTTAAAATGAATTTTAAAACAATGATGGCTACGTTGAAACTCTATTGTAATAGCGTAGCGCACGGAACGGCAACGGCCCGCTCAGCGGCGTCCGTGCGATTATTTTGAATTTTTTGGCGGGAAAATAGTTTTTTGCTTATAACTTTGAATCTAGACAGCCAGGAGATTTGAAATTTTGACTCGTGAACGCTCCTATTGTATGGTCTCATCTGATCTTTAAAACGAAGTTCTCACTTATGCAGTTTCAGAGATACAACATGTGTCAGCTGGCGACCCATGTCACCAGCTTACACACACATATCGGCTCGTAGCTCAAACAGTTTTAGCACTAGAGATTCGAAAATTTTGGCGCCTGGCGCTGCTATTTTGCCCTAAAATATGAGGTACAATACATAATCGTAACTTAAATAATTACGAAGATCCAGATGTGTAAGCTGGTGACACGGGTCGCCAGCTTACACACGGTATTTCGTTTGTAGATCCAACAGTTTATCAATGTGATCGTCAATTTTTTTGGCTCTCATTGCTGTAATTGTGCTTTAAATGCCTGACTATAGTCTAAAGCCCTAACCTGACTGGTTTGCCTTCCTGGCATGTGTCAGCTGGAGACCCATGTCTCCAGCTGACACACTAAAAACAGCTCGCTGTAACTGAGTTATGGTTGCTGCTAAATTATGAATGCTAAAGTTTGATTGCTCCTAAATTGCCTTAAAATTTGGCATGCGTAGAATTCTCATAGCTCTATGAGGAAGCTGACGACCCACACATTCCAGGGAATAGTATTTTTCCAGTTGCTAATTCATAAATTGTACATGCGCTCGACCATATATCGACGCTCTGTTTGAATGCAATGCCTAAAATAATTTCTGGTGCTCGATAGAACCTCGAAACAAAGTATGGAGTAAGATCGTAATTTTTCTCCTTTAGGGCGGAACCAAAGTCACACAATTTTAGGACATCTTTAGTGGAATCTACTAAGATGTTATCAGGTTTGATGTCAGCGTGTATAATGTTTAATTTTTTCAAATGTTTTAACGCCGCAAACAATTGCCTGGTGTAGTTCAATAATGTCCTCATGCTTATCCCTGTGTTATATCTGTATTTTTTGATGTAACACCGCAAGTCCATGTACGATGGCTCTAAAACCATGCACAGATGGTTTTTGTGCATGAAGTACCCGAAATATTTTACACAGTGGGACTTGTTATCAGGGTCACTCTTATTAATTTCTTTTAAAATTAAAATTTCTTTTAGTCCAGTTTCGAACATTAAATCATTATTTCTTATTACTTTTATGGCCACTTCAGAGTTATTTTTGAAGTGGTCAGTAGCCCGGAGGACGTTTGCAAAGACTCCCTGTCCCAGTATACCTTTGACAGTGTATCTGTCATTGTGAATCTTTTCTCCTACTCTTACATTGTAGTAACCTTCAGGATTGTCCCAGTTGCTTGGGTGTTCACTCTTGTCGTGAATGCCGTCCTCAACACCTTGTGGTGCGAGTTCATCTTTTTCTGAGAACATGTCAGTCATTCTCTTAACTTCAGGAGTAATAACGTTTACATTACATTTGTTTGGCTGTTCCTTCAAATTATCTTCACTCTTTTGATGCTTTCTAAAGTTTTCTGTAGCTTTCTTCCTGTTTAACTTGATTACTGCTTCCTTCTTTGGTTCTATTGCACTTGCTGAATTCTCCTCAACTGAATGTTGTTGATTTTGTTTAAAATTTTGTACCAGTTCTCTTCTTCGCTGACGTCTTTTTTCAATAATTTTTTCTTCATCTTCGGATTCTGAGTGAACTTCAACCTGTTCGATGTATGTTTCTGGAGCTTTTTCGATGTAAGTTTCGGGTGACGATTCTCGTTTGGTTTTTGGAATTACGCTGTGTTGTATTTTACTAGTGCGTTTTGGGTTTTGTTTAGCCAAATGCCCGTCTACTTCTTTTGACATTTTTTGTAATTCTCGTTTGAGGTAATCTCTTTTCTTAATTAAATCAATGACATGTGCTTTTGGCGAGAGTGGAGGTGACTTCGCCTTATTCTCTATTTTAGATTTTGCGTCATTTTTCGATATTGTAAAGAGATTACTTTTCATATTCCTATTTCTCAATGAATGATCAGTCTTCGAATATGGTGATACTTTAATTCTCATACTGTATGCGGTACTGTCTTTGGAATTGTGTTTTGAAATATGCTTCGACTTTTTTGGAACGGATTTAGACGAGCTTTTGGTATTACTTGACATGTCTGTGAAGTGGTTAGTATATAATAAACTACCAAAGAAACCTCACTGCATCTGCAAAAAAATAAAACAGATTGTTCACATCAAAATGTAAGTAAAATTGTGTAATCAAGAAAGCAAGGTTTTGCAATATATAAAAAAAATCTAATTAAAAATAAAATATCAATTGTTTTAAACTGCTGTATTAAGTTCAAGCAGCCAATGTTACATCCATGAAAGTAAGACATTTACATTGACTAGAAAATAATAAAAAAACTTTCATGATGCATCATACAAGAGTCTTATTAATAATATGTTAACTGTATCAGTGATTACATTTCCATTTGAAATGTTGATTGCATCATACAATATCTTGAGTTCACAAGAATCCCTTCATCACCACCATCCTCCATTTTGTTTGTAAATTATCATTTATTCTATCAGGTTATTTCATTTGACTCCACCGTCCATGATTTTGGCTAGAAGTCTTAGCTAGAAGAAAAGATAAAAATTTATATTGGTTAAAGAGAACAATAATGCTAAAATTTAAACTTTAGTTATTTTTGAAATTTATCAATTTGCATTACTTATCCCATTGCTCTTGATTATATTACTTTTACTGACTTTGAGGTGCTTTGTATCCATAATACTTGCTGCTAACTATATTTAATGTTAGCCACATTGCAGCAGGTAAATAATATTAAAACAGGGGCTAAATGTACTAAACCAACATAGCTAAACTATATTTAAAAAAAGACAGACAAACTGATCAGTAACAAATTCAGTTTATTTGTCTTTTGGATGGGAAAATGTGTTTTATTCAAGCTGAAACTTCAATGAAAGTACAGTTGTAAACAATGATTTTGTTGTTAGAGATAAAATATCCTTTTCCATGTTCCATTCCATGGTACGTCAGATGACTTTTCATGAAGGCTGGTGTAATTGAACTTCGATTTCAGTAAAATGTATTTGAAACATTCAGATATGGTTTTGCTATGTTGTGGTTCAGTGTTTAGTAGAATTAGCCCCCTATTGTAATGAGCATTAAGTATATAATCCACATAATGCAATCCAATTTATGGGTAATATACAAGAATCGATTGTAAATGACAGTCACAAATAACAGCAACAACTAGGCCATTAATTTATTACAACTAACAAATCATCATCATTAGCCAAGAAACATCCACTGCTGAAAATAGATCTCCTCCATGGTTTCAGATAAATTTTTTAACCTTAACAATATAAATTGTGTAAGACAATTTTACATAAAAAATTAATTCAAAACTTGTACCTTAATCAAGTTACTATTTATATGACAATATTATTAGATTTATTAAATTTATACATTATGAAAATAACGGTACTCCAGACTGTTTCATAGCTGCTTGCATCCATGAATACCCCACTACGTTTTCCAGGTCATTGGTCCAGCAAGCAAGGGGTCGGCCCAGTACATGTTTTCTTGTGTGATCAACAACAAATACATACAGTACATATCTACACAATTTATACCATCTCATATTCAATTTTATATGTCCTTGCTCTTGATACTCATGTCAAGTCGTAATGAATGTGACATGGTATTGTGCATAATGTATGTGCAATATGTAAATATCAATATGAATATTTTTATTATGTTGAAAACACCTTGATCGAATAGTTATTTATTTGGTTACTGTACATGTAATCATACTTGTACAACACTTGTCACATGATCAAAACAACCTACATTCTTGCCTGCTTCCTACATACATTCCTAGTTGCTTAAAAAGCTAGCTTAATGTATAGGCTAAGGGAATTAAAATTAGTTCTATTTATAGATCCATTGCATAAATTAGATATCTCTGAAGAAAACTCTTCGCTAGTACTCTGTTAAGTATGCATAAATCATCATCATCAGCCGGGAAACGTCCACTGCTGGACATAGGCCTCCCTCATGGTACGCCACATCGACCGGTCCCGAGCCACCTGCATCCAGCGACTCCCCGCGACTCTAACCAGGTCGTCGGTCCATCTAGTGGGGGGACGGCCTGGTAGACGTTTCCCGGTACGTGGTCGCCACTCGAGAACCTTTACTCCCCATCGGTTATCGGTTCTTCGAGCGATGTGGCCTGCCCATTGCCACTTCAGCTCACTGACTCGTCGAGCTATGTCGGTGACCTTCGTTCGTCTACGGATTTCCTCATTCCGGACCTTATCACGTAGAGAAATTCCGAGCATAGCTCGTTCCATTGCTCGCTGAGTGACTTTGAGCTTGTTTATTCGGCCCACAGTAAAAGACCACGTTTCGGTTCCATATGTCATCACTGGCAACACGCACTGATGACATACGATGACATACGACAAAAAAGGTGCCACATTGACTATCGCTATATCGAAGTGTTGAAATGTTTATACAATAAAGCCACAATGTCCGTCCGAGTACAGGATGAATGCACGAAACCGATCCAAGTGCAGAAAGGTGTAAGACAGGGTGACGTTATATCCCCGAAAAAAAAAAATGCATAAATATTATACCTTAATGTTCTCTGTAAACACAAAAATGATGGCTTAGGTTTTGATTACCCTCAACACTCTTTTTGGGCTCGTTTCAGAATTGCACAACTTTATCTCGGTGTTGTAATTTGCTACTAATCAACGTAAAGCTCATTTCGCAGGCAAACAGGGCAGGTCTCTTAAAATTAGATGATGATAGTTGACACTGAACTTATTTAGAAAACAGCTTTTTTCTTCAGAAAGTCTTTTTAATTCAGAAAAACGTCTAGGTACTTAGCCCAGTTGTATTTTGTTTAAATCGATGACGACGAAACCTCCCACGTAAACAATGCTTGTATTCGTTCCGTAACAACCGTTTTCACATTTCATTTTTTACCAGAACACAATGTTAATATTTACCCGAATTATTGAAAGCTCCTTTGCGAATTTTTACGTCTTCTTTCTTTGATTATTTTAACATTTTTTTGGTTTTGGAAAACTTGACGTTTTGATGACGGGTAGGTGACGGGTTTCTAGTTAGAATAATAGTTAAAACCACAGAGTACCTTGGTTGGTTGTTTGGTGGTATGTACCAATGAGAAAGTAATCACTACGTTTTATGTAGGTATGTACCTTGTATTGTAATGTATACTATTGATCATCTACGTGATGTCTATGGTTCTGCCTATCTATGGAATACATTGGAATATCAATAGATTGTTTATTTTAAATTAATGAAGTAGATACAACTTTATTTGTACGCTCATGGAATATCACTGTATATGTCAAAGATATTTTACCGAGGGAAGTTCTACTTGTTGACAATAGAACCGAAGAAGTTGATCGAATCGACGAGATGGCCGTGAGTGGGCCACACAAGTGGGCCATGATCTTATACCGACTTCAATTGCCCTAAAAGTCTACTTTTAATAATGCAAATTTAAGTTTTATAACTCTTTTTTCATGGATGTTATTGTCAGAACTGGACTAAATTGAAATGGGACCACACGGAAAGCACCACCTTTCAAATAAAAAAAGAATACCATCCAAATCGGTTCCCCCAGTCCACGTCCAGTCAACAGTTCTGAGGTAACAAACATAAAAAATAAAAAAAGTCATACCGGTTGAATTAAAAACCTCCTATTTTTTTGAAGTGGGCTAAAAACAAAGAAAAGTAAAAAGTGGTTGTAGCCTCTCGACCATTGCTCTCCCTGTAATCCTGTATAGGAAACATGTAAAAACAACAAAGTAATGTCAAAATTTATAACCTCAAAAATTTATCGGACATTTGACGGATTTCATTATTTCATTTCCACACCACAGTGGGTTTTGAGACACATTTCGGCTAATACTATAAAATAAAGGTGTATCTTGGCCTTGAAGAAACCGCAATTGAAATAGAAGAATACTTAGACCATCTAAGACATATATAATGGCATTTGTAACGAATTTTTTAGTGAGAAGTGCACTGCATCGTAATTTCCGGCTATTCACACCTCATAGAACGTTTTCCATTAGTTCAGGTAAAACATTTATTTTATATTTAATAGATACAATTAAAGGTTTTCTTATGAGTATTGTAGAGTAACTCTTACCCTCGCTCTTATACAGCTGTTGATATTCCTAAGATGGTTAGAGAAACTGAATTTCAAAAAATCATGACGATTCAAAGTCCCGCCTTAGCGCCCTCTTTTGTTCACCCCAACCTAATTTACCAAAAGAAACTTTGATCATGCAGTTGTACATCGTATACTTGGAAGTTGGTGATTTTTAAAAACTCAGCCACATTACTTAATACTAGTACATTTTTTGGCATGTTATAAAAATCATAAGACTGTTATCTATTTTACCTAAAGTTTACAATAAAATTTCATTTCATTTCAATAATTTTGTGAACTAGTTTTAACATCAACACATGAGCCAAGTGATGCATGTTGCATTAGTAGTCTAAGAGTGCCAGAACCATGGACAAATAAGTATTAGTACTTATTTATCCATGCCAGAGCTGAATGACAATGGTTTTTGTCGGTGAAATGGGAAACATCCTCTGCTGGACATAGGCCTCCTCCATGACCATTCCACCGCCACAATGACCGGTCCCGAACCACTTGCATGTATGTATTTACGTATTGAAAACCAAATGAAAAATATTTTTTACAGTTTTATTAGCCTTTTTTGTATAGTTGATGGGTGTAAAAGGGTAGTTTATTTTTTATCTCGATGTAACAACTAGTTCCTGTTTGTGTAATTTAAGGTACATGCAGACGAAGTGATGGGAAATACACTTACTTGTATGAAACATAAATACACAGTTTTGTGTTTACTACTACTACTACTACTTACTTACGATAGTGCGTTTCCATTTTCAGTCCAACATTTATACTCTCAGGCTTCACTGGGCATCGATGGCTACCTGCAGGCACGGAAGAGGGTAAAGGAGCAGTTTGAGAATTTCTCAGATAAATTCAGGAGTAAAATGCAGGATTTTGTGACTGACCCAAAGAACATGGTGTTCACTGAAGACTTGAAGAACATGACACATTTAGCTGACCCATCTGACTTAGATCTAATTTTGGACATGATAAAGAAGTATGTTTTTTTGGGCATGCTCAATGTCTTTTTTAATTGCCCTATTCTTAATTTAAATAATTATGGTTTTGCAGGTTTAACAGTCAGAGCACTGAATTCAGATTTGGTTCATTTGTGTTTGGCCCAGTTGCAATGAGAATGTTCCACTTTCTAGATGCACCAAATGAGGCACTCAAGGTATTTTATTATTATATTATCTTTATGTACTTGTAATGCAAGTGTTTTAAATCTAGACCATGCTGAAATCACACTCAATAAATACAAAATTTTGATTGTCTGTTAGCAAATTAGTCTTTATTTTTCTTTTGTTCTACATAAACAATATCTGTAAAAAATTACGAGATTTTTCATAATAACTACTTTTCATAAAAACTCTAATCTCTACAAATATAAGTAATCAATTTATCGTTTATGAAATTTAATAATGTGTATCTTAAGTCAATTAAATTACTTTCAAATGTGTTATTACAAAATGTAATCATTATATAACATTTAAACTCTACATTTGCTGTAAAATTTGACTAACCTATTTCAAATTTTAGAAATACTTATTTACTTCAGTTCCCTCGGGAACTACTAGCTCAATCAGGGTTAAAAGTAGCGTATGTCCTTTTCAGTCCTTCAACTATCCCTATAAATTTTTTTGTCATTGGGACTCCCCATTGTGACATAAAGTAAGAACAAACAAATAAACTTACTGCTGTATGGATTATTTTTAGGGTCCTGTACCCAAAGGGTGCTCTACCCTATTACTAATCCTCCACTGTCTATCTGTCTGTCACAGGACTATCATTTGAACCATAATAGGTAGACACGGAGTATTACTATGGCCACTCTTTAAAAAAGTTAAAAATGTTAGGTGGTTCCCATAAAAGAAATTGTGTTTTTAGGCGTTGTCTTGTGGTAAGTATTGTACAATGGTATGATGGTACTGAGTACAAAAATATGTATCTACTTTGAACCATGTCACATTCACCTTTAATTGACATTTCCTTCAACATATTACATACAAACAAGCAAAAGTGAATGTGACTTGGTTCAAAAGTGGATACATTGTACTCGAGTGAACCCGTATAGTTTCGCTCTGTCTGTCCATACGCGGCTTAGCTCAGAGCCTTTTTCTACTAGAAAGCTATAAATTGGTACGGCTATACACATTAATCACGCCAACAATGTGGTAGAATAAAATCTTGAAATATATTTTTAGGGTGGCTACCTTGGGGATGAAATATTTTTTCGCGTTTACCCCATTGTGTGGGGTATTGTTGAAAGGTATTTCAAAATTATTGAGGGTCTAGGAATACAACCTTTTGATTTAGGAATCCGTTTGCGATATATTAAGCTTTAAAGTGATAATTTTTGTCTTGAGTCGATCTGCTTTCTACAACACTGAAATTTTTCAACTGAAGTTGTAAACTGTTTTATTTTCAGTCGTTTCTTGATCCAGTGAATGCAGGGTTCTACGATCAACTAATCACTTACCAAATCTTATTGGATCTGCTCTACAATCACCAGATGTATGAAGAAATGTACAATGTGTTTGAAAAAATCAAGGAGAAGCAGATCAACATGACCAAGTACCCAAAGTATCCGGTTGTTTTAATTATAGCTGCTTGCTATAAACAGGTAATAAATACATTTTTATAATATCCTATCTTGATCATATCGGTTTTAGGGTTCCATATCTCAAAAGGAGCCCTTATAACATCACTCTGTTGTCCATCTGCCTGTCTGTCAAGACCATTTTTCTTAAGAAGTATCGAGTTTAAATTAATATCGAATATTCAAGTCTGCATTCCCTTGGAGCTGTGAAAAATCGAACGAAAAAAATAAGTCAACGCAATAAAAGATGCGGCTGTTACTAAACTACTACTGTTAAAAAACTACGGCGACTACAAAAAGCCTGAATTGGTTTTTGGAATTATTTTATAAATGCGAAGAAATGTAAAAAGAGCGAATGAGGGCGCCACTATACGAAAATAATATTTTATCATTCTCAGAATACACCACAAAGTTTGGAGTACGCAGTGAAACTGTGGAACGATATGATATCTACTGGCTCATTGCCTCTTAGAAGAGCTTGCACCTTTATGGCAGGTTTGTATAAATATATATTTCTGGCCTAGAATGGTAATTAAGTTTTATTGCATGGTAAATTATTTCGGCAAATTTTTTGAATTTGTTACCATTTAAAGTTGTCATGATTAGAGTAGGCCAGGGCACTGTGTCAAAGTGACAATTCATTATAAACTAACTTAGGTAACATTTTCGCAGTTTTCGCAAGACGATTGGTCGAAAATAATGACTTACATATTAGTTCATTACGAATTGTCACATTATGACACAGGGCCCTGACGGATATGCTATCTACATAGGGCCACAATATATGTTACTATGTAGCTTAGAATGGCTGGTGCAGCTGACCTGCATCCTGTAATGGATTTCATCATCATATGGTTGGTGGTATTTGCATTTTCTATTGACTGGTGCTGAGCTTGCAGTCCATCGAGTTTATAGTCTATGTATATGTAGACCTTTTTTAGCTTATATTATTGAAATGTCAATTCTTTTCTTTACAGCACTAGCTTTGAAGCAAAACGCTCCTCACATAGCGTTGGAAAGTATATCGCAACAGAAACAACATTACGTCACGATCAGGAATCTAAAGGTTGGTATAGGGCTGGTGCAGTGCATTACTATGTAGTTATTCTTCTAATTTTCAAATCCAAAATATCCACCGTAACGGCGTAAAGGAAGGACAAACAAACAAAGTCTCTTAATGTATAATATTAGTATTCCCAAAAATCAATCACGTTTTGGTCGTTATCAATTTTTATTACAATTATATTGTACTATAAAGTATTATAACTATGCTTATAAATGTCCATTTTCGAGTTTCCTTCCTCCTTTCCCTACTTCTCTGCAGAAAGCCTCCGATTTATTGACGTGAAATAATTTTTTTTAAAAACAAATATTTACAGGCACAAGCTTTATCACAAATGGGTCGTGTCGATGATGCCTTACCTGTGTTAAGGGCGGTGTTGGATATCGACATACCAGATCAAAAGGACAAGCACACTTTCTTTGAAGAAACTGTAAGTGTTATGGACATCTCTTTATATGTATTATTTATTTCCGTTCCGAACCGAAGGGTAACCAACAGGGCCCTATTACTAAGCCTCCGCTGTCCGTCTCTGTCAGTCTCTCATGATCCGTAATAGGTAGACAGTTCAAATTTTTCAGAATGTGTATTTCTGTTGCTGCTATAACAACAATAGAAATAAAACTTCTCTACTAGTAACGTGTTTTTATGATTACAAACTTAACGTTGCAGTTGAAGAAGTAGTTTTGCTTGAGACTTCAAAATCTTTTTTATTGCAGAAAATAGGGTTTTTGTACAAAGGTGTTAACAAAATATTTAGTTGCTTCCGTCCTATTTTACCATAATCTACAGCAGCAATAATTTGTTTATCTCTAATGACTATAACTTGCGCGATGTATAGTACTAGTGGCGCCATCTAGTGCTCGCGGAGCAAAACTACAGCGAAAATGTCTGGTATTTAGGTGCATTCGTTTCAGTACTGCTCGGTGTATATTACATTACCTGTTATTTATGATTTTCAGTATGTTTTATTTTATTATTTTTCATATTCTGATTTAATTTTTTAATAATAAAGCTTTTTAACCTTTTAATTTGCTCGCTTATTTCAAAGGTATCAACAATCAGAGAGGCCGTGCAAAAAAGCAACGACAAAGACATTCAGAAAGAGTTTGAAAACATTGAAAAGGCGCTGAGAGACCGAGGATTGATCGAGCTCAAGGTAAGTATCTTGGTAGATAACCGCTGAATGAACTCACAATCCGGAGATCTCGGGTTCGATTCCCAGTGGGGGTAACTGTTGGTACTCGGTTGATGGTATATTCTATGACCGCTTAGCTATCTACCACCATATAAGTTGTCTTTTTAACCGAATTCAAAGAAGGAGGAGGGTTCAATTCGACGGGTATGTTTTTATTTGTTTTATGTTTGTTACCTCAGAACTTTTGACTGGGTAAACCGATTTGGATGATTTTTATTTTATTTAAAAAGTGGTGCTTCTCGTGTGGTCCCATTTCAGAATGGTACAGTTCTGACAACGGTATCTATGAGAAAACGATACAAATCTTAAATTTGCCTTAGTAAAAGTAGACTTTTAGAGCAATTGAAGTCAGTTTCCAGTTCTTTTTGAACGCATTTACTTGTTGTTTCAGACGTTAGATCAGCTATTAAATGCTGAGATAGCCAGCGTCAAGAAACAGGACTCTCGAGGGAACCCATTATTCCAGCAGAAGCGGATGCCGTTCGGTCAACGGCAGAGAGTTAGGCCTGCCTAAATAAATAGTACGATTTAATACCACTAGTAACTTTAAAGAGCCATTTTAGACATTTTGTAGAGATTGTCACTATTTTTAACCGACGATTTCAAAAACGGAGGTTATCATAACAATTCGACCTGTATGTATGTCATATTTCCAGAACTGCCCAGTTTTCGTATATGTTAGTCTATATCAGCTTCTAAACAAGTGTGCTAAATTTCAAAAGTGTATGTACGTATATTTGTATGTTTGTCTTCGCATATCTCCGGAACTACAAGTTCTATTTAAATAATTTTTTGTTGAACTAGGTATTGTTCAACTGAGGGAAGACTGCAAGTTTCATCAAAATCGGTTCAGTACTTTTTGAGATAGGGAATGTTAAGTGTGTATTAGACAGCTAATTACAAGCATTGCCTTAATAAATGTAGACTTTTAGTGCAGTTTTAGTCGGTTTCTAGTTCTTCTTGAACGCGTTTACTTGTTTATGATATGATTAATTGTTTCACTTCATAAGAGCTCAATGTCACTCAGCGAGTTATGGAACGATGTATACTCGGAAATATTTTATACCTGATAAACTCCGAAATTAAATCTGTAAATGAACTAAGGTCATCGGCATAGCTCGACGAGTCAGTGAGCTGAAGTGGCACTGGGCAGGCCACATCGCTCGAAAAATGTAAAAAGTGGGTCTTTAAAGTGAACCAGTTATATTCTCGTATTAGTAGAATGAGTCGTATTGCTGTTTGTAAATAATTGTATGAAATTATTATGAAGATCTGTGAATGAATGAATGAATGAATATGTAGCACATAAATACCTCGTTAACAGGTATTCGCTCACAACGCTTTTATACAAAACTTCTTGCACCATAATCTTAAAAGTCTAATATATAGTTACCTAAAAATACGAGATCGGATTATAATGTCGCGAGATGAATATCAATACAAGAACCGTTACGCAGTTAATGGTCCCTAGATGGCGTTTTAAACAATATTTAAAAAATTATGTAAACATGAAAATTGTGATTCACTGTGAAGTTGTATGTTAATGATACTCAAGTTCCGACATAATACGATGTCCTATTTTAAACAATTATTGCCATCCTATTTAAAAAATAAAAGGTAAAAGAAATGTCATATGAAACTTGTCATCGAAATCGCTTTAACGCATTCAGAGGAAATATTGTTATTGACTCTAGAATTTTGTATGATTTTTGCAATTTCACAGTTTTTTCGATAGAAAACACCACCATTTGAACATCGTTACAGGCTAGACCTGGGTTTTGGTTTAAAATATTTGATTATACCTTATGCCTACAAAACCATTGCAGGTGATTTTATGACACGTTGATCCTTTATTGTACAAATGATTAGAGTAAACAGCTACTGTATATAAAGATGAATACACTTGTACATACGTACGAATGTTGCATTTTGTATTAATAATAACAATGGTGCTGTCTTTTTCATTTCGTTAAAATTAGAAACGATGGGCAACATTTTTGTTGCTGTAAGTGGTTTCGTTTAGTATCATTACAATTTAAAACTAAACAGACTGACAGATAGCGTATTTTAGTAAGAATGAATTTGAATGTTGTTGTTTTTGGAATTTGTGTTAGTTTAGTTATAAGTGACACGCTACGTGCGACTTGTTATGTGAATAATAAAATGGAGCTGTTGTCCTTGCTGGTGTTGGTTTTATTATAATTCTTCGTCCGCGTCAACTTAAGAAATTATACCACGGGAGCTATTTGGGATAAAAGTATCCTTTCAGGCCCTATACCAAAAATCAAGTCATGACTCTCCGTTACGTCGTGAAGGAAGGGCAAGAAATGTGGTGTGACACTATCTACTAATTGGTAACAATTTATTATTATTATTATTATTTATTTGTATCAGACATAATCCATATAAAATCCATATTTTTGATAGTAAATAAAATAAAGTCAATTTTATAATTTTGATAGCATTTTACGGTCTATCGCTAGTAATGCTAATGCTTATGTGTGAGCACGGCAAAAAGAGTTGGATACGCTTACTATCTAGCAGCCTTATCGTCACTCAGATCAAGGACAAGTACAAACGCATCATAAATACAAAATACAACACCCAAGACAATATCATATACCTTAATATTATTTTTAAACTTCTAAAGCTTACCATTTTTAAAAGCTTTTAATTTTCTGGTCATCCTTAGTAATTTCAGTACGTCGTTGCCGTAAAAAAATTATTTAATTACAGTAACTAGATCAGATACAAATTTTGTAAGCGAAACACGACGCTTTGGGCTAATTGATAAATTGTGTTTCGTTTCAAATAAACATAAATCAGCAATTGTAAGGATTTATTTATTGAATTCAAAAGCTTCGTTAGGTGGACTTGACTTCGTCAGTTTCCAAGTTGAGTTAGGGGTTTGGGGGAAAACAAGGTTGTTTCTATGTAAACTGTTACGGAGAATTTACGCTACGAACGATTTTGGGCCCTATATTCGTTTACCGTTATTAAGTTTGAAAGTGTTTGTGCCTTCAGATTAACCCCCATTGAAGCGTCTCGCTCTTACAAGTATAACATTGCAATTAGCCATCCCGCTCGTGATAAACCTGTCCTCGCGGAAATCAATGTATTGTGTGTTTATTTGTTGGACATTTGAATAAAGTATTCTCAACAGTCTAGTACTTCATGAGGAATAAGAGGAATTGATATAATAACTATATATTACGAAAAAAGGAAAATTAAACTAGACTTTAGCTGCCTAGAAATACCCAAAAACGGTAATTTTTAGGTCTTTTCGTTTTGTGTTATTGCTATCGAACGATGTTTAGTTGAATTCGATCAGTTATTCTAACTAAACCATAAAGCATGCGTTCTAAACGTGTTACACGGAGTCTGTGCCTCGAGCTACTCATGGTTCGATTTAGATCAAGCGTGACATAGATTTCCCGATTTATTAATCTCTGTAGTTCAATTGCCGTCAAAACGGTTCCAGATTTTTGACATTTTCACATCACTGTGAGAAGGCCCAGAGTCCACTTGAAAGACGAAGCATCGCGTCGCGGTTAGGGCTAAGGTGGGACGCATTTTGTTGTCTATAAAACGTGAGTCCGAAATATTCTGACGCTCGTATTTTCTGATCATTTTTGATTTTTCGCTACAGCTGCTGCGCTTGCGCCTCGACTATTGCAAAATATATTACTTAGTTATGGAACACCTACACCGGGGGGAGGGGTAGCAGCCTCCTCCTGAAGAACTAAACCGAATACTGCGATCACCAACCCGTCTAGCAAGCGTGGTGATTACGCTAAAACCCCTTATGGCAGTACGCCCATTACTACGGCCCTCAGTCCCCTGCGGCCCCGCTATTCCTGACTACGGATGGACCGACGACCTGGTTAGAGTCGCAGGGAGTCGCTGGATGCCGGTGGCTCGGTACCGGTCGATGTGGCGTACCATGAGGGAGGCCTATGTCCAGCAGTGGACGTTTCCCGGCTGATGATGATGATGGAACTACGAGTACGATGAATCGGGTAGAGACTTGCGCCTCGTCTTACGTTAGTGATGATAAAGAAGTAAGTGTGCTTACCCAGAAGCTTAATTTTAAGAGGCAAGGGCTAAATGTATGTGTACTTGTGTAGATAGAGTTATTATAGTGATTAATTTTGTGTATTTCTCTACAATAACATCATACTTAGGTGGTCGTATGTCGTATTTTTTCATGTAGCAGGCAGGTAAATCGACAGGGGCTTTACCTGCTCCTTTAAAATAATTTATTAGTGATTGTGTAGTAAATCGATTTGTCTAATTTCAAGGTAAACTCAGTGCTTTGTCCATAAAAATTGTTCATACTTTTTCATTCTCGACTTTTTTTATATATAGGTCTCGTATATGTGCATCTACATCAATAATGAATAAATACACACAGACTAAAAACAAACATAAACTAAACTTTTAAGCACAAAAAATTTACAGCACAGTTTGTCCAGAAATAGCATTTGCCTACCAGTCTTTAGAAGTCCTTTTTATACTGGTTTAATGAACTGGCAGCACTCGTAACGACAAATGACTCGTCTCGGATGCAAATTAAGACGTAATCGCCGAAAAGACAAAAATAGAGGCGTTTGTTTACGGATCACCGCGCAAGATGTCGATAGTAAATCCAGATAAAGACGTCAGGCGCGTGCCGGCTTATTTATCGCGTCGTCCGACGCCTCGACCTATTTTCACCATTCCATCCGATTTGTAAGTATTTGGGCGAAAGCTGATTACACTGTTATCGGAAGACTATCTAATAACTCTTGATATTATTATTATTGATGACTTAGAATATAAATAACGCTGTGGCTAACGAGGTTTCGGAGTAAAAGTATTTTCGTTAACAAGCTGTGAAACAGTTTCTATTGAACATACTGCAAAACACAATTTTATACAGTGTTTTCAACTGACTTCAAAAAAGGAAGAGATTTTTAATTCGACTGTATGTTTTGTTGTTGTTATATGTGTGTTACGCGATAACTCCGTCAATTTTGAACCGATTTTGATAATTCTTTTTTTGTTGGACATACTTCAGAAGTTTCATTCATTGAATTAGCGCTTTTTGAGAAAATCCTACAAAACCTGTAATTTTTAAGGCAGTTGAAGTTGGTTTTTAGTTCTTTTTAAACGCGTTAATTATTATTTCATTTCCGATGCTCCGAGCTGTAAATATTACGCGCGCTTGCTGCGTGTGGCTACAAGTTTATCATCTATTGCCGATTTATTCAGATTTTTGTGGCTTCTTGGCTTTACGATACCCATGAGAAAACGTTGGTTACAATCAGTGCTGTCTCCTGAATCTGAAATTACAATTTGGGATCTTTAACTTTGTACGTACTGGGTAAGAACCTCGTCATTTACCAGCAGATGATACTGTAGTTAACGTGATATCTATTTTTTATGTAATAACTAGTATTATATCGAGATTAAAAGTAGCCTATATACTTTTCCGGTTATTCAACTATCCCTACGCTAAGAATCAAGTTATTCTGAGTCTCCATTGCAATGCGAAGGAAGGGCAAACAAACTTACTTTCGCGTTTACAATTTTAAGTAACTAAAAAACTGGCCGTCAAAGTTTCCTACTGCTTAGACTAATTAAGAATGGGTAGACAATAAACATAAAGTAACAAAGTTGTGCTTACAAGCTGTTATTTTCTACCAGGCATTTTTGTTTGTTTGGGGATATATGACTGATTCCTACAATCTTTTTGTTTTATGTAAGTAGCTACTCCACGCCGGTTCACACCCCACACGGAACTTTGCACGGAACTATAGAACAATTGCGCTCCGAGCTAATTACCTGCGACTGTAGGCCCTGTTCCGTGGGCTCATTATCTTTTGTTCGAGGACATCGGAAAAAGCCGGAAATTAAAGTTTCTGCACGGAACGCTCCCCGAAGCATCAACTTACGACTAGACGTGCCCAGAATGTGGTTGGCGCTTTAAAAATAATTAAGACTTTCCAGACGTCGCAAACCTACCGTGTTTTAGTTTGTTATTTGATCGTGACGGTTGCCGAGAAACGAATTGATTTTAAAATAGGGAAAAAGGTAGGTCATTCCGGATATAATGAACTGTACAGCCACAGCCACTTTGCGATTACAAAAGGTTATGTGTAAAAAAAACTTAAGTAAAAACACTACTATTAGTGTACGTATTCGTCTCCCATAGAATAACCGTAAAGAAAAAAATTAAATTTCAAAAATGGAATTCGCACACATTTCTCACACACACATACAATAGGTTATTTACTTAAGTTTTCACCTATACTGCCTATAAGAACATAATTGTTGATGTGTAAATTAATAATTGCGCGTATTATTAAATTCGGTGCATATGTTAATTATTCATATTCTGTACGGAGCCCTCAATGCGCGACTCTGACTCGCAGGCCGGGTCTTCTTGTCTGCGGTTCTGCAGCCAGGACATATTCCGGCGACCAACTTGTCCCTTTCCAGCAACTTTGCTCTTAATTATAAGTTGCAAAACCGCGTACCTCCTATGTCCCAGAAAATGTTCTAGATAGGTACGATACTATCTTTTTCTTTGTGGTGGACATGAGTTCACGTTTCTGGCCGCGACTCGTCGTAGGACATCCACATCATGTGGATCTCCTTTGAGTCCAACTTATGGCTAACATAGTCGTCAACTTATGGCAAACGGAAGCCTATCTGATATTTAAAAAAAGTATATTGGGTTTATAGCTGTATATGTCGCAGGTGGATTGCTTAATAAGCCGTAATACATAACCTTATATATAATCCTTACAAAACATAAACTTGCAATGTGTTTCGATTTTTCTAATGAGATATTAGCAGCGTAATGTCTATTCAAATTCACGATAGAGTATTTTTTGCTGAAATTCAACAATATCGCTTCGCGGTGATGTGGAAAACTGTATGCGGGGTAAAATTTAATTAAATACAGTATGTACTGTGCCTTCCGCAACGATATGTACGTAAACCTACCTATAGGTAGATAACAACTTTATTTAGCAGACTGTACGTGTTCCCAGCTCTGAAAGCAGACTGATTTAAATAAATTGATTGCTAGAGTAGCCTTACTTCTAACATAGTATCTCCTAAGCTGTACTTCAGTACGTTAGGCAACGAAGGCATGTCGTCAGTAATTAAATAAGCACAGTAATTACCTTGTCCGGCGGAGCGGTGATCGCACTTAATAAACAACAAGTCAATAACCGTGTCGTCCTAAGACACCGACTAACATTTCTAAAGTAAGCTCAGTTGGCATATATTGGACGGGAATTATAGAGTTAGATCAATGCAGTTCTTATAAATGCCAAAAATGCGGGGGCTACACAGGTTGACCTATAATCTGTAGTTTATTGGGTTAGATTTCTAGCGGGGTACATATCAGTATTAGGTATTCAGTATGATTGGTGGAGGGTAGAGTAAGTATTTTTCTTCACCTGCCGAGCTCTCAACATCACGCTGTCGCAAATAGCAGTCTGCATATCCAAAATAGAATAGTGTTCCAGTAATGAAATACGACTGTTCAAGTATCAGTCAAAGGTGGGTCAAACAGAAGAACGGCAGACCTTCACTCCTACGCACACACAGTGATTTGGGCCTGAAAAGTATGTTTAAGTAATAACTAATAATACGAGTATGAAATAGAATTTCTTTGTTCGTGTCCAAACGTCGCCCCATATTATCACTACTACATCTACTTCCCCCTCTCGCCCCGCAACGAACGGACGGACGAAACGGCAAGCTTTAAACCTGTCTTTGCTGTTCTGATCTACCTAGACCTAGATCAGAAAAGAATCCGGATTGATCGCGTGACACTTACCGGGTTTTCTTGATTTGTACAACTGCAGTCGTACGTACTGAAGCAAATCTCTCTCTCAGATGTATGGAGCTTGTTTGTAATTTGCGTCTCTTTCTGACCGGCCAGCACGTTCTCCGGGGATGCTGGCCGGTTGCTTGCCGACCGGGCGTGCTTGACGGTGCGGGTAGACAGGTGTGTCTCGGTCGGTACATTTGACAGATCAGAACAGAAAAGACAAATGTCAAACAGGCTAGTATCATGACCTTACACACGTCCGGAGCGAGAGTTTCATTTCAATACTAACCTGTATTATTCGTTACTATCGTTCGAATACGTTCGAAGCGTCGGTGGCGCAGTGGATAAGGCGCGGACTCTCAATCTGAGGGTACCGGGTTCGAATCCAGCCGTGTACCTATGAGTTGTTTTTCAATTCAAGTACATTATCCGATTGCTTAACGGTGAAGGAAAACATCGTGAGGAAACCTGCATGTCTTGAACAGGCATGTGAAGTCCGCCGATCCGCACTGGGCCCGCGTGGTGGACTATGGCCCATACACTCTCTGTAAGAGAGTAGGTCTGAGCCCCTCCAGTGGGGACATATATATAGGCTGTTGATGATGATGATTATTCGTTACTCTACTGACATAGGCTATTTTTATCCAGATCAAGCAAGTAGTTATCGAGAGATAATTGCAAAAGTTCACGCGGACAATGTTGCCAGCAAAATACTAGTATCAATATGGGTTAGCTCCTATACTCGTAGTAAATCACGCCGGTTGCGAGTCAATATAAACGACTTCAATATGAAAATTTTATTCGTTCACGTGGATGAAATAAATTGTATGATAAATACGTCGTGTTTAATACGATGCGATGCCGAGTGGGATTTGAAAAGCGAGTGCACATGGGTGGGCCAGCTCATTGTGAAGGAATTAAACGAGAAATTAACATAATCGCGTTATATAAAACAATATCTTCCTCCGCCAGTGGATGGTATTACGTGAGGGGTTTTTGCATGTAATTCTTTTGTATTTTTTATGAGGATAATGATAAATTATGTGGCTTTTGTATTAATATTGTAGTTCAGGGGATCTTGGTGGGTAATGTTGAGGTAACATACCTACCTATGTATTGGTTGTAATATTAAATCTCTATAAATATCAATAATGCGATTTTTTAGGGTTCCGCACCTCAAAATAAAGTAAGGAACCCTGATCACTTGGTCCGTCCGTCCTTCTGTATGTCTGTCTTTTTTAATTATATGTATGATGGGTTTGCACTTACCTTCATCTCACCTGATGCTAAGTGAAGTGACGAGTGTCTGTGTAAGTAACCTACTCCCACCTTCCCCTTTTTACAATTGGTCAATCTAACGAACGGCTGAATTCTAAAGTTGATATTCCACTCTTCCGCACGAAGCGTTTTGCTTCTTTGTTTATAATTCGTACAGCTAAGGAGTGGATTTCCCTGTCGGCTTTTGTGTTTTGTGATCTTCCCGAGCGCTACTTGTGTAGTTAACATACAAGTGGCGCTAATACTGTCTTCAAGGACAGGGTGAACGAGCTATTTCTAGGACACTGTGAACCTTCCAGACCACATCATCGCTTAACATCAGGTGAGATTGTGGTTAAAAGGAAGCCTGTCTGATATATTAAAAATAAAATTAAAAGCATTAAATAATTTCAGTTACTCGTAAAACTGTCAGGCTGAAATATTGGTTTCTAGATTAGGTAAGTATATTCAATTATATTGAGTTATATTTAATTATTATCGCAAATTGAATCTTAATTCGTTTTTGTAGAACGTGCTGGCCACAACGACGATCAAAGGTCATGGTGACATGGTAAATACTAAAACGGCATATTTTATATACAAATAACAAATGCAGTGCTCTAAACCTGAAGCCTAATTATTGTTGAATTGTTCTACCAATCATCTTACCGACGTTATTATCTTCATATAGTTTAAAATAATCGTTTAAAATGTGATTTAATTAAACCATCTCTGCCCTGCCCTAGCGAGGTGGTGAGGTGAAATGCGAGCCCATTGAAATATATTTATATTTAATTAGCTTCTGCCCGGCTTCCCTCGCGTTCTCGTTCGGTCGGGATAAAATGTAGCTTATGTCCTTCCTCGGCCTTTCAACTATCCCTCTACAAAAAATCAAGACATTTAAAACTTTCTGTTTGAATATTTTTTGTGAATTTGTCCCATATTTTAATAGTTATTCTGCTATTCGAGACGGATACAAATACAACAAATCAAAAACTATAAAAATCGGTCCAGCCGTTCTCGAGTTATAAGTGTTCGAACAAACCCGACTATGTTTTATACGAGTATATTAAGGTATATAGATATAGCGGGAGTATGTATTTATAATAAATACATAATCCGGGTATTTCCCAACTCGTTCAAGAAGATGGGATTTGGGCCATGATGTTAATTAAGCGTAGAGCCTTGTAATTAGAATCTCGCGTAGAATAAGGCGTTACATACATAGGTATAGATCTAATATATGTATGAAAAATCTTTTAAAGAAAACTACTTCGGCGCGAAAACCAAAGTATAGACATACAAAATCAGTTCTTTCAAGGAGATGGAATTCTGGGATTAGAGCCACAATGTTAATCAACATCAAGAAGCTTGTAATTAGAAGCTAGCGTAGAATAAGGCGTTACGTACTCGTAAGTATAGCTTTATTCAAATGTATGACGAAATGTTTTGATGAATACAACTGTAGCGGAAAAATCTATAAGAGACAAACAATCATGTATTTCCTAGTTCGCTTAAGGAGATGGGATTTTGGCCGCAATGTTTATTATACAGCCAGAAGCTTGTAATTAGAAGCTTGCGTAGAATAGGACGTTACGGCCGTATTAGATGCCGACAAGTTATGTGTTACGGCGTAATTACATGTGTTAAACATAATTTGTATACTGCACAAACAATGGGGCGTAAATTACGGTACCTACAGTAGCGTAAGACAGTGTTCTAGAGCGAATTCATCGACTAGGAGATATTTTTTGGCAATAATTAAAGGCTTTGGGGTGAGCGTTTTCTATTTTCTATCTTCTTCTTCTATCTGCTATTGGCTTCTCGGTCAGGTGAGATAGAAAGCTAAGTGCAAGTCTATTGTGAATTTTAAAAATAATTGGAACTGTACATTAATATCTCTCATAACTGCCCTAGGGAGGAAATGTTGTATGAAAATTCATTATTTACCAGTACAAAATCTGTCCAATATCACCAAAATAGGTGATCAAATTTTCAAACAACGTCAGTTCTTCTGAGTAATCTGTGTAGAACCAAATCACGCTAAAATGTTAGTGATTGTATGACCGTAGCTAGATGATTTTGTTTCGATCCTACAATCTACATACGATTTTTTAATTTAATATAATTAGTAATGGCACAATTGTGAAAAACGAAGCTCCGCGAGCCAAACTTTCGTATCGTATAGGTAATTTGGAAGCTTGCGCTGTACCAGTACGTCTAATGAGTTATTGTTTATCAAGCTTTCGAGTTGACGTTTTCAAACTTCGAAAAACGAATATCGACCACATGCATTAAAAAAGTCAATACAATGTCTCTAAATAATAATTTATTCCACTGTTTGATCGAAAGGTGCATGTAAACAGAAACAGTGATATATTTAATCGGTCTAAATAAAATAAAAACCGGTCAAGTGCAAGTCGGACTCGCGCACCGATGGTTCCTTACATAATTAACATACTTAAAATCATGCTCTTACCAACCAACTTTACTTTGCGGTTACATTACATACCCGTTATATGTTACCCCCCTACTGTTACTGTGATATAATTAAAAAATTATACATTTCAGATTTATTCCTATGCTTGTGCTGTGCTGTAAGCTTTGCTTCTTGCCATATTTCAGGATTCTAGGTCAGCTGGAAGTACCGTATAGGTTTTGGTTCCCTTGCATTTTGTATGGCAATGGTCTAAAATGCGTTGATCTATAAGTTTGATTTTTTCACAGTTGCAAGAGACAGCAGATTTGCGTCTTCGGTATTAATTTCAACTTGATACCTCTACGCGTTCCTGAGAAAAGGGTCTTGACATACAGACAGAGAGAGAGATGGACAACAAATTGTTTTTATAGGTGTACCTTTTGAAGTACGAAACCCTAACTAGTGGAACTTTACAATTTGTTTAGTTCCAATTTAATTCTCTCCAGACAGGCAAACTGCGAGACAGACAAACAGCCCTGAGCTGGTACTATAAATAGGTACCTATCTTCCAAAAAAAAAACGTAAACCTTATTATAGCAACTCGGAGAAAACATGAGAAATTTTATGGAAACACAAATGATAACATTATTCGAGAGACAACCGCAAATATGGACGAGTATCTAACGGGATAACGCGCGGTAAGCCTTCCAAAAATTCCGGATGGTCTCGCGGGAACCGCTCCCGGTTCATAATTCTCGAAAATTCCTCACATATGGTTAACACGTTCATATATAGACATGATTTATACTGTTCTGAACAAAACAGGCTTGGAACAGTTGAAGACTCGAAGCAAGTCGGCATAGTACTGAAAATGTGTACAAGGACTTGATGGGAAGCTATTTTTGGCGAGTGACTTTTGACATGTCAATAACATCTCATTCAAAAGATAAAATTGGCAAAGACCTAATCAAAGTATTGCATCTTATTCCAAAAGCAACCCTATATCCGGTTCAGGTTATGGATGTACCTATAGAAAAATCTAGATTTTTAGTTCCTAAATGACTGTAGATAATGAAAAATTGTACCTTTTTTCTAGACTTATATGATGGGCAGTTTGCGGTATAAGAACAGTCTCTTCTATTTTCTCTTCAGATATTTTTTTACAGCAATGACCTTTAGTAGCTAAAGCAGTAAATACTACAAATACTCTTTATTGTTTTGAAGCCAAAAGTTTGTAATTTTTATATATAAGTTTAAACCATCGCCTCGTATATTTTTCTACACAATGTATGAAGTATAAGGAAAGTTTTTGTAAAAAATGTAGATAAACAACATATTTTATGATGTTACATTTCAATTTGATTTAGTAAGTCTTTTCAGAGTTTTAATCTTTCGAAATTTAACTTTGTAGCCGTAGATAACGGATATCAAAGATCATGGTCTGTTAGATCGGAAAAAATGATCCGCAGAGATAAAAGTGATTGGCAGTGGAGGATCGAAATCCTTGTCATTTTACTTGTGCTCATTTCTTGAGCTCACTTCAGCTTCCCGCTAAAAAGGTCGTCGTCATCGCGTCGCCGAATCAAATTGGTTTTTACTACGCAAATGTTTGGGGATTCAAGAGAATTTTTGTAACAGATCTCATGAAAAAACGTATTTTATTAAATGAAATGTCACTCGGTACATTTTATTGCGTGAGTACGTAGTGCGTACATATTTTGTATTGTTTTTTTAATACATCCTGTGTTCAGATACAAGGGAGTTGTTGTCATTCAAGGTCAAGGATTATTTATGATCACCTGCCTTACAATATGGAAAAATAAACAATAGATTTTCACATCACAAAAGGTCCATAAAGTGTGGCAGTCTGCCACATGGTCCCGTGCCCATGGTGCAATTCACTAAGGACATCCTTCCTAGGAAACTAGACCCTATTTTGGGATTAAGAAGAGCACAGTTTTAGTCAATGTATGTAAAATAATGGTTTGCACTTTGACAACTGATGGTAAGTGTCGATGCCGAAGGCCGTTGGATGGAAAGTGTGCTCACTGAGAACCCTCAAGCTAATGAGGCGATTTCTCTGCAGCCTTTCATAACGTAACACAACAGTGCTATTACAACTGCTGTTTAGCGGCAGACTTTGGTAAAATGGTGGTAGATAGTTAGTCGGACATAGAAAATGCCCTACCAGTACCACCAACTAAAACTCGTATCGATAGTTACCCCCACGGGGAATCGTACCCTAATGAACGAATATGAATCCTGACAGTGTAGCCAAGTCCACAATTGCGTTCCGGTAATGAAAGACACTTCGTTACCTTTAGGCTTATGGGTCAACACGCTTGTTTATTTCCTGTGGCCTTCACACACTAATCACCAGGTGATATGAAGGCAAATTGTAGGCCCATCAAGGCGTAGAATATTATATATTAAGTCCTCAATTTTTAAGTATACATGTGCACAAAATTTTGTGAAACCTTCTATCTCAAATATTGTGATGAATGTAATTACGAAACATAATATTTACCTACAAATTTACAAAAATCACCGTTGTATGTGATGTTCCAATAACCCTTGGCATTTGAAATTGAGCCATGAAATTATAACGGATGAAAATAAGAGCTTTTAGCTTTAGGAAAGTATTCAAATTATTTTTGAAACATGTTCAATTTACTTGTCTTGTCTCGTTGATGTGTCCAAAAGCTTTACCGCTAAGTGATAAAGAAAAAATCCTGAAAAATTGCTTGAGTGATATTGCCTGAAATGAGAGTGTTACTGCATGCCGCAGTCACAATATAAAACTCGACTGATGAGGTTTCAACATTCTTTCTCTATCGGTCACCAACTCACAATGTGCGAGGAACTTATCTGTGGATGTTTGTATTTCTATTTACTGGACATATGTCATACTTTTTCTAAACTAATTATTTCACTGAAAATACGTATAAGTATGTAGCTAAATATCGATGTATATATTACACAAAAGGTAATAAATATGCATACCTTCATCATACTTGAAAATCTAGATTTTGTATAATGACTGAATGATTTATTTATTTCTTTTCTATTCGCTTCAAAGAATCATAGATCTGAGGCGCCTAACCTGTATTGTTTTATCTTGTTTTATTTCAGTTATATATTCATCTAGTATTACATGAGTTTTAAATATTTAAAATTTTCGTTTGTTTGATTGTGATCGTTTGCCCGCGACTTCGAGTGTTTAGACTTCAGAAATGAACCCACAGGAACTACGTTTTGGACTGGGGAAAAAGAGAAAAAGTATTATCTATTCTTTTCCGATCTTTCAACTATCTTTATATAAAATATCCAGTCATTCTGCTCCGTTACGACGACGCGAGAAAAGGACAAACATAGACTCTACATACATACACTCTAGCGCAGCCATTATTCTTCGTCAAGAATTAAATTATTTTTTACATCCCCAGAATATGCCCAGAATTTCTCTGTGAACTGTGACTTGTTTGTGTTTGAATTTTCTACTATAGGACTTTGTAAGTGTATGTTAAATTAGGTAATTTATTCCGCTTTCTCTCAAGGTTCTGACTATACTTAGACTTACAGCCGCGCTCTACAGAATTTTGTAAACAGAATTACTCTTTTATTTGTGTTAATATTTTTCCAAGCTAGCAACTTGTTTGAAGCTAAAGTTGTGGTTTGGGTGGGCCAAATAATAGCAACGTAGTTTCAAGCACATAAGTACCACCTAATGTTATTCCCTTTGATATAGTGCATAATCTTCTTACTTTGTGTATTGTGACTATAAAAAAATAAAGTTCGATTGACTTGCGATACACACGATATAACTTTTTTTCGTATCGTCAGTTTCAGCCTTATGCTTTTTAAAAATTGAAATGTACTGAATGAAACATGTACACACTTATGAAACCACTGGTAAATTTTCACAAATAAGATTATTTAACCTTTTGTACAATTTTTTTTGTGTATTTTGAAACGAGAAATTCTCTAATAAAATTCAAATTATTCGACTTGGGATTGGTTGAGGTTTGTTTACGAGAAGATAAAACTTTTCATTTTATAGGAAATTCAAACAAGTAACCCGTATGTATTTTCTTCAGTCATAATATTATATACGAATACATAATTATCAGTTATCATATACCATTTACAGCAAATACATCATCATCAGCGTGGAAACACCTATTGCTGAACATACGCTTTTCCCAATAAATACATAATTACGTGAAACTTTTTGACTTCCGAAGAGTGAACAAAATAGAAATAATTATTAATTCATCACTATAAATTTTCCAATAAAAACTTAACGTACATATATGCATAATTTTATTACATGTCTAGCTATTGTCCAAATGACCTGAAGCTGAGAATGCACAGCAACAAGAGCACACAGGTCTTCGCGGCGTATTTTTGTTTATCGCAAAATAAGAGGGACCGTGAGCTTGACAAACGCATTTCCATAAATCTTCCGGCGTCGCATTCGCCTGTACGTGCCAAATCTGGGCGGGACGGAGGACTTTCGGTTGACGGTACGACATTTATATTTTCCACCTGGCTACGTACCACCACAATATGACACTTGCAAATCTTGCAAACTCTTAATAGTTTGTTGAATAAAGAGTCTGAAAAATTCATGTTGCTGAAAAATAGTCAGGGCCATTGTCACAAGCACAAGCATGTAGAGAGAAGGCAAGACGACAATTGAAATTTGTATGGCTAATTTTCAATTATTTATTTATAATAATAATATATATTATATTTACAATATTGTAAGGGGGTAACTGGGCTGGCGCTATTCTTATTCTCTTCTCACTTCTTCTCGCCTAACAGCTAGTAGATAATAGTTTAGACAACAGAAAAGGACAACAAAATTACTACAATGTATTCCGATACGAGTAATTATTGTCGAAAGACTTGTCACGCACCCTTCTCAGTCTAAATAGGAAAACCCTAAGAAGAATGATAGGGGTGCTGACAGGCCACTGTCCTCTCAACAAACACATGTTTAACATGAACATTACAGACAGCCCCTTGTGTCGAAGGTGCATGGCCACGAGGAAACTCCCGCCCATGTGCTCACGACCTGCAGCAGTGTGGCCACACAACGGGCGACGATCCTAAACAATCCAGGATCACTCCAGGAAGCGTGCAGCGACATCAAGCGTGTCGCGCACTTCTGGGAAAAGATCAGCTAGCTGGAATAGCCACCACCACTTCCATTCAATTCAGCACAATGGCCAAAAAATAGCTAAGTGCGGAAACCGACCTCGAAAAAAAATAGTTCATGGACATGACAGTTAATTTAGTATTCGTATGTATTCGGAAATGCGATCGTTGCCGAGAGCCATTAGGATAAATAGAAGCACGTTACTGCCACTTACTGCGTTGCGACGTCGCATCGCAAAGTAAAGCGACAAATCGTTGGTACAACCATAGAATAAAAAGTACGTACAAATACGATCTTAATACATGCCTGCACGTTACCTCGCTATTTTCTGTGACGCAACGATGTATGTGAACTCAAACGTGATTATTTACTGCACCTTTGTATGAATTTTATTGTCAGTTTCATGCCTGTCTGCATAAATTTTGAGACTAAAAATGATCCTATTTTATTTCGCACAATTTAAAAACACGATAAGGTAATAAAAAGCTCTTAAGCTCGTTTTTAGATAAATTGTAAAGCAGATGTCGAGCACTTAGAAATCTTCTGACGGTACATTAATGTTCCATTTTCAGGTGCTTATTATCATGAGCCGCGGTGAGAAAAATGTGCTTTAATAGATGAGGTTTACGCATTGTTGAGCATTTTTCTGTCATTTACAGAATCATACCTTTTCTATTTATTAAACGACTTCAAAAAGGAGACGTTTTTATACTTTCTAACTTTTCCCACGACTTTGTTCATGTGTATAAATGTATAAAGTACCATATAAGTTAATCGAGAACAAATTCTATTTGTATACTAGATTACGTGAAAATCTGTAGTTAAGTTTATGCGTGAAATAATCACAAGCATCCAAACTCACAAACGTTCACAATTAAGATATTAGTATTATTTCTTTATTTACCAATAGAGAACATCAATAAATCCATAAAAATAACCTTTTGTTGCACAATCTTCGCATTGGCAGGACTGAACCAAGTATTGCGTTTCATTTATAACAGCTGTAACAAAATAACATTCTGTAAGTACTTTGTACTCGGGAGTATCTCGACTTTTTACAGTACATAATTCTCCTTCTGTTTTGATTTGGTAAAAGCCGATAGTATTATCGCCGTATGGTTCTCTTGTTGAGCTGAAATAACTGTTACGTGTAGAAGCCACTGAATGAAGTACAAAGTTTAACTTAACTATGAATGTATAATTCATACATATGGTAGTAATTTAATCACGTTAATTTCTACACTCAAAAACTGTGCACTTTCGACAGTAAAAATTATTACCATGCCAACACTAACTTTTTTACCCAGACTCTATTTTTATTCAAAAAACTCAATTAATTTTCGTTTAAAGTAATGTTTACCCTTTGATTATAAAGTGTTTATCTTTACAACTATAAAGCGGGGCGCGGCTTAGTTACGTTGTTTTATTACTTCTCTCTATGATGGGCACATACCATACTCGTATATTTGTCAATCTGTATCTTTGTCTTAAGTCTTGTTCAAGTTGTAACATCGAGTGATCTGTTACCTTTTTGTTGTTGCCAAACGTGGGCGTTTGCCTAGTGTCTACATAAAGTAAATAGCTAAGATTTAATACGTGCCTATCAATTACACATATGCATAATTACAATTTAATTATGAGGGGAACAAGGAGAAGGCAGCTTTAATTAATAGGTAGGCAGTAAAATGTCTCCAAGTTTCATGCCCCATATATTATGGACGGAGAGTGATTGGGAGATATGTATTCTCCTATACCTTACGATATAAGTATGTATAAACGAGCTTGTACATTGTTCATACAGTTTTTATTTAACCTTAGGTTAAACTACATCTAAAATTAAAGCGTTATTCATTCAGAGCAAGACAAAAGCATTAGAAAAAGTGAGATAAGGGGTTTTTAAGAGCTCAACGTACCCGCGCCTTTTTGGTAACAAACATTACCATGGTTGATATTTTTATTACTAGTAGTAAGTACACAGATTATAAATTCAATTCGATAGATGTGCCACTGGCAAGACATCGATCGGTGTATACCCGTTCGTTCGTTCTTCAGCGACTACCATTCAGACTGGGTGAATTTGAAGAGCTTCTTATTTGACTACGAAACTCTAAAATCATATCAAATATAACTAGTTTGAACTAAATAAACTTGCTTCAACGGGATAAAATCGTGATAGGATATTGCAAATTGAATTACCTTGGGCCATGGAGAAGGACATACAATCTTTTATCCCAGTACATTGAGTAGTTCGCGTATGATGGTTTGATACATCGAAAGTACACGTGCTGAACTGGCAAAAAACAAATGAAATTAAAGCAGCAAAAATCTCCTTGGATATTAATAAAAATATATCAAAAAAAATAAATTAATAATCATCATAGCATTATTCCTGTTTCTCAATCATGGTCGGCTATTTAAACCAAAGGTATTGGCGTAGGTAAGTTTTTATGGAAGCGACTGGCATCTGGCCCTCCAACCCATAGGGGAAACGAGACCATATTATGGGTCTGGGCTGGTAGAAGTTAATCAAGCTGCCCGGATGCCACTAACTTCGCTTAACCACTGCTGTCAAAGACTCCAACGGGGCTCCACAGCTTTACATGCCTTCCAAAGCACGGAATCATCTAATTCTTCAGACAATTAGACCTGTAGTGCCCTTTTTTTTTTTTTTTTTTTTTTTTTTTTTTTTTTTTTTTTTTTTACGGAGTGGAAATCTTCAAAAGATACCCGTCACTTCGGGGAAAGTAGACGGGTTATGCTGGATTCTTACCAGCTAAAACCACTCCGGTATCCCTCTCTCGCCTCTTTTTGCCAAGTCACGGGAACGTACTACTCATCCGCAACTCGGCAGGCGGCCCCATACATCCCTTACATTCGTGCATCCGTCACTTCTCTTGTGCAGCAAGCACATCCAGCCGGTCGCCAGCTAGATGTGATTGGCGCACACACACACACACCTACTCTATGCGGATAATGACAGGCCAATCGCAGCATGTATGACAGGTAAGCACACACCCTGCCCCGGCCCGCCGCCACCCGCACCAATCATTCGTCCTTTCCTCAGTGGGCAGGAGCGCGATGCCTGGCACGTTCGCTGCCCCATTCCTGCACCTTTCGGTCCTCGCCTCTCCTATCATACATCCTATATCTATTGCACCAACCGCATCCAACCAACCCCGATGCAACCCTAATGAGGAAGCAACGGTATCGATTGGGCACGGCTGGCGCACATCCCTCATCTCAACTGTGCGTGTAGCGCCGAGCCGGTCTCAGTCCGGATGACAGGTAAGCACCCACACTGCCCCAACCCAGCACTACCTACACCCCTCCTCTCTCCAGTGTGAGCAGCGGCGCGTGTCAACTCGCGCCCGCTGCCCCATTCCTCCATACCGTACCATGTATCAATCCTTTCATTCCTATTCCTTTGGCGGCGAAATACGCCAGCCAGTCATACTCCCGTTCGTACTTATTCTTCTTCTTCACTGACTGTATCAAGTCAGACCGAGTGCGGACGCATCTATGCGGACGCACCCTGTCCGCCCGGATACCGTCAGTGCACATCCATCTCCTCAACTGCGCCGGTGGCATGACGCCGACCCGCGTTCCCTTCTCCCCGGTTGGGCAGAGTGTTCCACACACACTGCCCTATTCCTCCGTTCCTCCTCTATTAGACTCCATTCATCCCCTTTCATTTCAGCGCCATGTCGGGAGACTTGACACAGCGCTGAATCACCTCTGCTTCGGACGCAGGACCTGCCCCGAGACCTGTAGTGCCCTAGCCCAACTGGAGAAAGTCTCACAAAGAACCCAGGACCTTTCGTGAGTGTTGCGCGGAGGCGACTTGGAATTTTATGAATTATTAATGATATTCATAACAGTAAACCAGTTTCCGAGAACCCAAGCTACAATACAAATATACTAACCCGTATATTACTCGTTAAAATGTATTAGAATGAAACGATATTTTAGGTATTTATAAGTTCACGAATTAGGGTTGCCCTCATCTTCAAGAATATTTATTTCTGTGAGACTTTCCGAGTTTTCTAAGAGAAGTTCCACGGACCCTTGATAAAATAATTACCCGAGCTCGGCTGTACCTAGCTTATGTACTTTTGGATTTTCTAATTATTATTATTTATGTACAAGTAACATTTTTTTATTTAAAAATAATAAAAAACAGACAGGAGGCAGGTTTGACTCTCTTAGATGTACATTATTTTCAAAATGGCCATGGCGGACTGAGGGTTCCGTACATTGGAATAAATATAGCAAAAGTTGACAAAAGAAAAAAAAGAATGTACAAATTGTAGTGACTCCAAAAAAATAGACTTAAAACGACAATATGTCGGTGTTAACTGAGTCGGTTCCTGAGGGATTGTAGCGGCGTTATATGAGGGAAACTAATCAGTGATCAGCCCAACAGTGGACTTATGACCGACGACTGTGACGAAGACTCAGAAAAGCAGGACAGGATGACAGGCGGATTTCTCTACGTAATACAATTTACGTATACAATTTTTGATCAAGAGTACGGAAAAACCACCTGGCATTCATACAATAATGTAAAAGCAATCACATTTCGACCCAAACTCCAAGCTACATTCAAAACAAAAGGCACCAGAATTCCGTACTCATTATTTCTACTTCATTGTAACAGATATCCCTTTGTATTTTTGTACAATAAACCTTTTCAGTTTAGCCTGTGAGCGTTGAAATGCCTACCAACGGTTACTTAAGTACAGCACAAATCTTGCAATTGTTTTCAGAATAAATGTTCTTTCAGTTCTCCGGCAGTATTTACGACGATTTTGTGGTACTGATGCCATAACAAATACTACCAAATACGATGCTGTTTAGGGGAAGCGTCATGTTATATTTATGATATTTTGCTGCCGAGATGTATCCCGCAAAGTTAGAGAGACGAGACAGACGGACGGGTGGACAATTACTCGTAAGTGACGTCATTTTTTTGCTTTTGTGGTACGGAATCATAAAAGTAGAAAAGTATTGGTATTTATTAGAGTTCCGTACCCAAAGGGTAAAGACGGGATCCCATTACTAAGACTCCACGGTCCGTCCGTCTGTCACCAGGCTGTATCTCATGAACCGTGATAGTTAGACAATTTTGACAGTTTTCACAGATTATGTATTCCTGTTGCTGCGCCGCTATAACAACAAATACTAAAAAACAGACTAAAATAAATATCTTATGGGGCTCCCATACAAAAAAAACGTTATTTTTCGCCGTTTTCATAGAGAATGGTACGGAACCCTTGGTGCGCGAGTCCAAGGGTTCCGTACAGAATATGAATAATAAGCATACTTAAAATCATAAAAAATTGTTATGGTAATGTGCATCTAACAATGCACTAACGACTGCGCCTGTCGAAATCACACGTGCAATTGATAATTTACACATAAAGAACACATTTTTCCAGGCGCTAAAGTTAGGCTATAGTTTGTGATCGTAAAGTGGCAATTTTAATGTGATATAATTAAATTAATATTACTTGTAATTAAGGCAACAGAAATTTTTCTTTAAAATTTTCAGATGTCTATCTATTACGGATAATGAAATACAGTCTCGTCCCGAGTCCCGTTGTTTACGCTTCGGGGAGGGAACCCTAAAAATTGGAATGTATTATGATCCTATATGGCATAAAATTAAAATGAAAAACTGTTTATTTTTATCATAAATTGGAATGCAAATAAAGGTTGGGATCATCTTTTAAGTGTAGAAAACCCTCTGTCAGATCACCTCAATTTACATTGGTGTCAACTACCCTATGCCTTCTAGTTTGACTAAATAATAGTAGCTAGTAAAATTCCCCTTGTAACTTACGTATCCTTTACAAGTTAATATGATGTATGTCTTCTGTGTCAACGTGTTCCAGATATTAGATAACATTTAAATTGCAAGATATGTAGTTCAAGTTATTACCCTTCAAACGGAACCCAGAAAAAGGGATTGGTACGTTTTCCTATTTCCTTTGCCCGCAGGCCGCCCGCCGCCGCCCGCCCCTACCCCGGTCATCTACTTATGCTTCGGGCTTCGCCTATATGTTGGTTAAGGGTACGTATAAGATTTCTTACCCGTCTTCTGCAAGGAAAGAGGAGGTCAAATATGTTAATCAGTGTATTTGTATTTGGAACCGAACATGATCTTTTTTTAGTGGCAAAATGTGCTTACACTTGTGCTCACCTTATATAAGATTGCAAAATGGAAACATGCTCACCTAGAGGTCTCAAGTTAGTAGATTGCTGTTTATATTATAGTACTAGCTTCCGCCCGCGACTTTGTCCGCGTGTAATTCAGGATGTATTCTACTTGTTCGATAGGCACAGGTGACGTATATGACAAATTATTATACAGCATAAGGTACAAAATAGTGTTTATTCTGTCACGTAGTCTAATAATTTAAAGAAACAAAATAAATTTCAATATCTGACGTAGTTAGTACATTCAGATAGTCTTCACACCAATATTATAAACGCGAAAGTTTGTATATACGAATTTACATATTCTATGGTCGGTTGCTAGGCAACGCGTTTTTGTTATGCCAAAATTGCCCATGTAATCCCACTAATATTATAAGTGTGATTATGGACAATTTACACAATATGTCTTTAGAAATTATAGCCTATATGTTATTCTGATGTATAAGCTATGTGATTGTAAAGTTTCAATCAAATCCATTCAGTAGTTTTTCCGTGAAAGCGTCACAAACATCTAAACATCCAAACATCCAAACTTTCACACTTATAATATTAGTAGGATGATAGGATGACAAGGTTGTAGACAGTCACGTGGACATAGAAAAGTTCACTATTCTCCAATTGTATGAGCGAGGCGGTAATGCCTACTACATTTAAATATGGAAGACAGGACACCCCGAGTCACGTGTACAAGAGCTCTCCAACTGCGAGTCACATCGGTGTAGAAAAGTTTGAAGTGGCGACTGATAGCTCAATTACAAGTTCCACGGAGCGGGGACCGAGTTCCAAGAACTCAAGTATCATTATCGTGTCCATAATAGGGGTCCTGCACTTTATATACATCTACTCGTACATCATATAATGAAGATAAGATTTCAGGGAGCAATATTATGAATGAAATTAAGTCAAGGTTTAGTTCACTCTACAATATTTTTCAGTCTTACTAAAATCCTTGAAAAATTGTAGTTCAGATTTTTGGAGGATGCTAAAAGAAGGACACAATATAGTTATTTAAAAATCGTATATAGAAATATGCATATCAATACAGGATTTCAGACATTTCACTCCATTTCATTTGTGCAGGACTGTACGGTCACGTTTTGCTATGTCAGCCCGCTTGACGCAAGGCATGCTGAGGGTTGAGGCATAGCAAACGCGTGTCGTTAGTTCCTCGCCCACCTCCCACGCGTATAGCACGCGGTTATTATTAGGCGTAAATAATTATTCTCAAGTAAGGAATAAAGAGACAAGTGCGTGACTGGTGTCTTTCCTTTCCTGAATTCCACTTAAAAACACGCACAGCCATCGTACCAGAATATAAAAGGAAATACGCAACACAAGCTCTTATTTACCTTTTCAATAATTTAAAATTTTTATACGATGTTTTGTTATCATTATTTTTATTATTCATTCGTCTAAACCTTCGATCGTTGTGTTCAAAAAATCCAGAATGAGGAAATCCGTGGACGAACTAAGGTCACAGACATCGCTCGACGAGTCAGTGAGCTGAAGTGGCAATGGGCAGGCCATATCGCTTGAAGTACGGATAACCGATGCGGAATAAGATTTCTCTAGTGGCGACCACGTACCGGGAAACGACTACCGGGCCGTCCATCTACTAGGTGGACCGACGACCTAGTTAAGGTCGCGGGGAGTCGCTGGATCCATGCGGCTCGGGACTGGTCAATGTGGCGTACCCTGTCTCCTCAGGTATTCGAGTAATAAATAATTCATTTTCTCTCAAAGTAATTCTAATGAAGCACTCATTACGTAATCATGTTCCGGTACAAAAGCGTTACTTCAATCATTTGTACTCTGTAGTTGGGCTTCTGTGAGATTTCTCACAATAAGTCCATTCTGACGCAGATGGGGTTGGCTGAACAGGAACTACCCTTCTCAAAGAGCCTCTCACAGTCGTGCTTAGATTTATTTGAGAATCATTATTACGTTTCCCTCGAAACTGCTCTCTGGTTTATTGATACCTATAAGATCACCCAAGATCTGTCCTAACTGACGACGAACGGAATAATAAACACGTTTAAAAAGAACTAAAGGACCGACTTGGTGGACGTGGTCTTTTACTGTGGGCCGAATAAACAAGCTCAAAGTCACTCAGCGAGCAATGGAACGAGCTATGCTCGGAATTTCTCTACGTGATAAGGTCCGGAATGAGGAAATCCGTAGACGAACGAAGGTCACCGACATAGCTCGACGAGTCAGTGAGCTGAAGTGGCAATGGGCATGCCACAACGCTCGAAGAATCGATAACCGGTGGGGAGTAAAGGTTCTCCAGTGGCGACCACGTACCGGGAAACGTCTACCAGGCCGTCCCTCCACTAGATGGACCGACAACCTGGTTAGAGTCGCAGGGAGTCGCTGGAAGCAGGTGGCTCGGGACCGGTCGATGTAGCGTACCATGAGGGAGGCCTATGTCCAGCAGTGGACGTTTCGTAGCTGATGATGATGATATTAGTTTCGAAGACCCGTCGATTTAAGCAAACAAAGATATACGACCTAGCTTAGAGGGTCGTAGGCAATTATCCCGGACTATTAAGTGGGTCCCGTGGAATAATTACACGCAGTACACGCAGATGAAGACACGGGAAAAAGCTACTACTACTAGCTGAAAATCCAGTTTTTCTTTAAAGCCATCCACTACAATCCTCACAACGTCAACATAAAATTCGCCAGTATTTTTAAACCCTTCCATTTCACCCTTTCGCCTCACCACATTTTTCGAACTACCATACATCCAACTAAAGTCGTATTCATGATAAACCCAGCAAACCTCTGAGCATATTTACTTTTTATGCGAGAAAAAAACGGATTTACAAAAATAATGTACCATGTGCCACCGAGGACGGCGAAATGAAAAAATATTTATGAGAACCGGCGCCACTTTGTCCCACAAGCGATAAGATCAGAAATGAAACGACAATCCCAGAGCGCGAATACCTAATCCCATTAAAAGTGTAACTCCAGGCATCATATTTGAAATAATCTTTGCTAAAATATGTTGACATAAAATAATTTTTATTTAACATTATTTAGTCGGCGAAGGAATACATTTAAAATTTATATTAGAACAGAGAAGCTTGTCGGAACAAATTAAAAACCCATTGCCATTGCCACTTCAGCTCACTGACTCGCGACCTTCGCTTACGGATTTCCTCATAACTATCCGAAACTAATATATTATTTGTTATCTAATGGGCGCATTCTTATAACGGCCTCGTCATGTCATAACAATGTCTCAATTGCTGGATTGTTATAATATTTCCCAAAACGTACTCGTTTTGTACCTTAACTTTAAGTTTATTCGACACGTAGAGTACCATCGACATAGCTTACTGCGCATCATATGTGTACAGTGATGGAGTTTTTTCTACGTTTGGTATGTAGGTATTTACGAGTACATTTGCCTAAATAAATCAGTATGGATATGTATGTATGTAACAGTGGCGTAGCTATCATAGGGCCAGGTGGTGCAGTGCACCAGGGCCTCGGAGCTTCAGGGGGCCCTCTAGCCTCAGCTTTGAAAAAAAATATGAAAATTTTAAAAAATTCAAAAAATGGAAAAAAAAATGTGAGCAGGCTCGAGCCTTGAGTCTCGAGCCTGCTCACAAGATTTTCTTTTCTTTTCATTTTATATTTTTTTTTATTCAATATCACCAATGATAAAACTCCTTATTTAACATTTCCAACACATGCGCCAAGCGTCCTCGATAAGCATGTGCTGGGGCCCAATCGCGCTAAATTACACAACAAAATCCTATAACGAACCTTAGCCCGTACTGTCAGTGCAAAGTTATTGGACTGGCATTGGATTTTCCGAAAATTGCTATCGCGCTCTTTGACTCCACTCCGCCGAACCCAATCCATTGTGATATCGTGTCGCTCAAATATGGCTCCTCTACACAATGTCTCATGCTCTATGGTTTATTCTAAAATTCCAGTGTGTAGAGGAGGCATCCTTGAATCGGTATTCAATTATCGTGATAATGCGGGGTCCGCAGAGTTCCAGTAAAGACGAACGCCGTGAAGCAGAGATTATAAAATCAAAAATGCTGAATTTTGAGTATAAAACAATTCGTTATAAAGAGGTCATCTATGACATGTCGTTATCTTACGTTTGATAAATAAAGAATTGATATCGATAAAATTAAATGCATACAGTTTTGGATTCGAATTTCATCATCAACTTCAACACCCACGGTGGTGTGGTTCAGTGGTGTCATTGGCAATGGCTTCCTGTCATGGGATTTGCTATGATAACCACGCTTGGCAAGCGGACTAGTCGCGTCTCTTGTCTTCTCATAGTCGCCCTGCACGACCCCGCGGGGTGTTCCTAAAGCCCAAACCACAAGGCCGACTTATACGTGTCTATAATACGAGTATACTCGTAGTTCGTTAGACATAATGACATTACAGTGAAATTTGATTATGTGGTAATTAATAACTACTCCATAAATTGGTAACATTGTTTTGTTAGATTGCCTCGGGCGGCGTCTAATGAACCTATACTCGTATGTACTAGTGTCTTGTAATCAGTAATTCGTGTCCAGCTCTGGAAACTATTACTAAATTCAAAATTCTGGTTTTATTAGCAATTTCGTATTCGCAAACTATCTCAGAAAATTAATTTCGATACGGTTTTGCAGCAGACAAGATTGTGGGGACAGGATTTTAAAGAAATAATTTTATGATGGGTTTGCAGTTACCATGTTAGCTACCTCCATGTTACTTAAGTCAGGCGACAAACTGCAGTGATAAAGAGCACTTTTGTATTCCAGTTAAAAGGTAGCAGAGTCAGCGCATTTTTAGCTTGAAGTTTTAGGGAAAGCTTTAAATGAAGGCAAAGGTCGTCATATATTAAAAAAAAGGGACTATATTTAACTCCGCGACCTAATCAATGCAGTAAAATATTATGATAATATTATAATAATAATATATTATGTGAATCCGTTGTTACGTTCAGAGAAAATGAATTCTTTGAAACTTATGTTACAAAGATATTAAATACGTTTGTGGCTAAGTAACATCTTAAAGAGATAAATGTTCATGTAAAATATTGAGTCCACGAGTAAGTTACTAAGTTGCAAATGCGTCTAAACATTTTACTATAATGTTAGAGACCAAAAGAAACTGTTTCCATTTGGCACAATAAATTTATTCTTTGATATTTGATTCTTTCGTCGAGCGTTTGAAATGTTAAACTTTTAAAGCTCCATGAATATAGTATATTCGTATCGTATTTTAAAATTCACATTATCTACCAGTGTGTGAACGTGAAAAGTGCTGAATGGTAGACTTCCATTTCAGATTAGATTTTTCATAAACTTTCAGGAAGAGATAGAAAATTTAAATTGAATTGTTTTGTACGAAATGAGCGATTGATTCCTGAAATCCACCTGAAGTCTCCTCTTCTCAAGCCCCAAAATGACTCATATCGTAAACTCGCGCACCGCGGGTTCCGAACATAATATGAATTAATTAACATACTGATATCATAAATAATAGTTAGGATAATAAGCACCGAACGAAGCTGTAACAGCACCGATCAATTCTCAACTGCAAACGTAAGTTTGTAATGTTAAAAAGCTATTTTATGTGATACGAGTATAATTTAAAATATTACGGTTGTCAGATTTATTACTATAATTGTGCTGTAAGACCTTGCTTCTTGCGGAACGAAAAGTAACCGTAAGGTTCAATTCTCTTGCATCTCTAAGGAAATTGCCTCAAAATGCAGCTTACACAGCCGTATCTTTTTATTGCCTTGATCTAGAAGTTTGATTTTTTCACAGATCTTAGGGCTTGCAAATTTAAGTATTCGATATTAATTTCAATTTGATACCTTTACGCGTTCCTGAGAAAAGAGGTCTTGACAGACAGACATATGGACAACATGGGTTCCTGTTAAGGTACAGAATCCTAAAAAGTGGTTGGTTGGTACATCCGCCAGCAACTTAGAAGACTTAAAGTAAAAATCAGAGTAAGAGTACCACTGGTACTGAACCAGCTTTAACTCGCTCTGTATTATCCACTGATATTTATCTCTCTCGATCCTTTAAATGTAAAGTTCTCTCAAAGCACTACACAAGTGAATGTCACCACGATCTACCCTCGGGTTTCCATTTCCTGCAGCAAGCTTCTGTGGTACTTTCCTTTTGAACTTACGCTCGTGTCGTTATACTTTTCCCAGTTATTTTATCTGTATATTTAATTTGATTTGTAATTGGGCTACGAATGAATAAAATTAATAATCAGGGGTGTAATTAGCTATGATCCTTTTGGCTAGGAAACTAGAGATATCAGCAAAGACATCCGTGAATTGTAAGGATGTTGGTTTGACTGAATCCCAGGGTGACTATAGGTAGATTGACTATCTTGACTACAAATGACTATTAATATAAAAATCTATATATGCATAAAATCTATACTTAATCATATGTAGTTAGTATCTAGTTAAGGTTGCGGGAAATCACTGGATGCAAGTGGCTCGGGACCGGTCTATGTGCCATACCATGGAGGAGGGCGCGGGAATATACATTTACTTTATCTGAGCTAAAATGCGAAAAGGACATCTTCCATCGCCATCTTAAGAACCCTTAAGAGGGTATGCTGGTGTCAAAGCGCCCATACAAACGTAGTCCAGTCATATTTTGAGTATTAAGCTATGAAAATCTATGAAATTTTCAAGACACAATCTAGAAACAAATATCTGTGTCGGTGGTGAGTCAGATTTTCGTTTAAATATATACTTCCAGATTTACAGGGCGTCAAAGGATTGTATTTTACGGCAGTAAAAAGCCCCAACGTTGAACCTGATTTACAAGAGTATGAATCAATTTAGAACAATTTGGAAAAACCACCGACATCTGAAATTTCATTAGTATACTCAGTATACAGTATACTATACTGTATTAAAAAAATGGCTGCATAGTATACTGTATCCTTCAAATGATCCCTGGACTACGAAACATCCAAATAACGGGTGGATAACTTAGCGTAGTGTATGCTGTCTCACCGTACGCGCTCGGGTAGGATAGTGCTCGGATAGGGACAGCTACAAAACAATCCAAATTTGAACGCGGCCACGTGGTCTAACCAACATAGCCCCTTAAAACATTCATATAGAACCGTGCCCATTATAAACATTTTAGCATTGATTTGAACAGCACTCGAAAGTGTAACGGCCAATTGAACACTCGTCCCACCTCCACCGTCGAGCGTCTTTGTGTCCCTTCGGCTTCGGTTTGAATATCGAACAAGGTCGGATTGTAAAACGCGATTTTTATTCTGCCCTCGAGTTGGAGCCGAACTGGATAATCATTGTAACGAGTCGTGTAAATGGACGGGGGTTTCCGCACAATGAAGGTGCGGCCGTGTTTTACTTGTAGAAGTACCGACGAAACATTGTGGCCCATTTTTGGTTAGCGTCCTTTAAGGGACATGCAGATTTCACCACGTCAACTATCACACAAATATGATAAAATCTGAAGTAACTATCCCATCTGTCTGTTTGTTGCCTTTCAACGACTGAACGGCTAAATCGATCTTGATAAAATTTGACATCATCATCAGCCGGGAAAAGTCCACTGCTGGACATAGGCCTCCTCCATGGTGTGCTACATTGACCGGTCCCGAGCCAATAGCATTCAGCAACTCCCCACCACTTTTAACTAGATCGTCGGTCCATCTAGTAGGGTTTCTCGGTACGTGGATGACGGATAGACGGAGGAGATTGAACTGGGAATCGAACCCAGGAACTCTCGATTGCTAGTCCAAGCATGTAGCCATAGGGCCATGGAGGCGGTCATAAAATAGTTTATTTGTGAAAAGTTAATAAACAGACAAAGATACAGTTTGATACGGTGACTCATGAATTTGTAATATTCGTGTGATTAGAAATTAAACAAGGGACAAGCAAGTTTTACAATACTATCATCAAGTCCCTTGTGCCTTACCGGGCTGCAGCCTGCTGTCAACAGGAGAAACTCTGACACGAACATTATATTGTACTTCCTAGTTTGACCCAGTTAGTTGCAAACCGTTGTCAAATTATGTGCGAAACAGCATAACTTGCATCTGTAGGAGATGAGATAGGTTAAGTGGAAATTACTGTAATTTTAGAAGTGTGTGTGCTCATTGTGTTGTGCCAGATTTACATTTTATTGAATTTTTAAAAGCCCACTTGTATATTACTCGCATCTATATCTAGCCACTGTATCGCTGCGTCAAAACCTACGATCATGAAGTTAAAAAGATGTTGCTGGGGGCGGGTGATAAATCTTTATACTTTCATACCTACGATTGACTGTTCACACAAACAACAGAATATCTTAAATCCAACTCCGAAATTCTTGAAACTTTGTGTGTTGATGTACCTTTATACACATCTAGCTATAAAAGTAGTAGTTCATAAAAGTTGATATGCGAAAGAATACAAATGGAATCGAATCGAGCAACATATATTTTAAACGGTTATTCTTTTAGATTGACTATGAAAATAAATCAACATCCCAAAACCCAATCATCATCTAGGATATAGGCCTCTCGAAAGGTGGACCACTGATCTTGGTCATTTACTCTCCTCATCAATTCAAATCCGGGCACCCTACGTTTTATTCTACACTACACCAACTACACCTTGGAGTGGTCTCCACTCGAGCTCTCGTCTGCTCTGGCGATGCGAGAGTAATTCTCCGGTAAATATGCTTGCTAGTATAATCTACGTTTCGAATGTGGTCTACGAGAGGAAATAACACAAAAGAACTTTGCCAGACGACCTTCTCGGCAATCTAATTTTTCAACCTAAAACATTGTTTTCATTAAGAGTAACATTGTTCGGCAAAAGTATGGAAGTAAAGTTATTTTATTACTACTTTCTGGCGGCAGTAAAGTTAATCTCATAATCTTGTTTTAGTACACGATCGTAACTGGTCGGGAGTAGAAGACGAGACACTTTAACTTGGTTTCCAATGCTCTAACTCGGCCTTTAAGGAGTGTGGGTGTACATAATCAGAGTGCTGCTCTTTTAGGAACCAAAGTAAATACGACAAATTATATACTATTGTGTAATTTGCTCAATAGTCACTTTCAGACCGCTGACGCTAGCGTATCCGCCTCATTTGTCCAAATCGGTTTCGGTTGTTAGGTTAATCAAACCACGCATGTATTACAAAGGCGAAAGTTATTAAGACTGTACGTTTATCTGTCAGTTTGTTACGCACGTTTGATGGATAGCCAACATTTTCAAATGACTTCAAAAAAGGAGGAGGTTCTGAATTCGGCGCGTATGTTTTTTGGGTATGTATGTTACGCGATAACTCCGCGAATAGTTAAACAATTTTGCTAATCCTTTTTTTGTTTCGTTGAACATACTTCAGAGTAAAGTAAACTTACATATAAAGTTTATCGAAATTGATTGATCGCTCTTTGAGAAAATCAACAAAAACCAAATTTTAAGGCAATAGAAGTTGGTTTTTAGTTCTTTTTGAACGCGTTAATAATTCCGGTAAATCAGACCAACTGTGTATTAAAAACGAATGAGTTTTTTGGCAAGTTTTTGAACACAAATTATATTTCAAGCTTCTTAACAATATTCATAAACGCGACTGTAAATATGAGCTTTTCAAATCTCACCCTTTAAAGTTTTACTCAGTGAAACCTTTTAGAACAGAATGCATCGTTGTATGCAGGCTGGTACGGGCAGATTAATAAGTCTACTCTCCGCAGTAAAACTATTGTTTAGCGAATGCAAGGGCTTCATTACGGGAGGCCGCGACGTAAATACGAGTACGAGTATTCATTACGGGAGGCCGCGACGTAAATACGAGTACGAGTATTCATTACGGGAGGCCGCGACGTAAATACGAGTACGAGTATTCATTACGGGAGGCCGCGACGTAAATACGAGTACGAGTATTCATTACGGGAGGCCGCGACGTAAAAACGAGTATTTACTTTGTAATATATATAAATTATTATCTTTTAATTATTCTATCACTGGTTAGTTTGCTGCGACTTCATTCATATACTTAACAATCAACATATAATAGGTGTCATTAACTGTTTGACATGCTAGTACATCATTTTCATTCCTTTAACGTGAAGTCTTAACATATAGTTATTTAATGTATTAAGGTGAATTTTCTCGATAAAAGTTTCATACAAAATTTCTTTTAACATGATCTTAAAAAAAAGAATAGTTGGCTTTGTGCAGTAATCATTAACATACAACTTCATTGTTAATCACAATTTTCATTTTTACCCTCATTTTTTAGTTATTGTTAAAAACGCCATCTAGGGGCCATTAGCTGCATAACGACTATTGTAGCTTTCAATAAAGTTTTAGGATAATGATAGATAGATAGAATATACCCGATCTAATATTTTTAGGTAACTACTTATCAAAGCTATTCTTTTTTAAAATATTATGGCAAAAGTTTTGTATGTTAATGTATATTTGTATACTACTGGATTTGACTAAAGCAGAATAATATTTTATAGTCATCAATTGTATGTATCTATTATCAGAAATAAAGATATAGATTGATTGATTGAACATATTCAACGCCATCAAAATGCCATCCACCACGATCATCAGTGGAGTTTGAGGACTATGGTCTAAAACGAAACATGGCGTAGTGTGATAATGTCAAAAATAAAACTATGCGAATGACTACTACACCACAGAGCCGGATAAAAATTCATTTAGAACGTATAAATTGTTGTTAATCGCTGTACATTTTATTCATCAATGTTTAATTTATTCCTCTGTATAGAAATAACTTTCCATTGTAACAACATGCAAATACAAATCCTAAATCAGTTTGTAGAAGCTCCACCGGGGAGTTGTTTCAGAAACATTTCCAATTTGGTTTGGAATCATCGGTACAAATTGAGTGCCGCTGTGAATCCAAGCTCGCGGGTGACGAGCGCGCGCTGCGCCGCCCGCCCGCCCGCCCGACGGGTCGACGAATTATAACTTTGTGACTTATGCTATACAGTGTGTAGAACCAATCTTTCACACTTTGTACATAATTTGATTTAGCGATTTAAAAAAAAAGTATGATGGGCCTTCATTTCACCTAATGGTAAGTGTGCGCACCCACAATACTCCAGCTTATAAGGCGCTGGCTGTGTTGCCTTTTATGAAAGGATACCGGAACAAAACAGTGCTATTAACACTGCTCTTTGGTGGCAGACTTAGGTAACAGCGTCCAGAACAGAGTACCAACCGAACAGAGTACCGATAGGTACCCCCACTGGGAATTGTACCTGGGACCTCCGTATTGTGAGTCCAACATTATCCATTAGGCCACGGAGGCAATTAAAGTTACTCAGGACCTCCTCGTACCTCCACATTGTATCTCTATCATGTATTTATTTATTCATTTTAACTTATTCCATTACTCTCCTTCTAATTTATCGCTGCGAACTTCATTTTTCTAATTCGAATAATAACCGTGTACAATGTGACAAGGATATTGATCGAGTGACGTCAGCAAATAAATCCATACGTTGTAAAAGCACGAATAGCACTCTAGGTCGTAGTTGAAACAAGCTCCCCGAAAGAAGTCTTTAGAAGACCGAAAGGCTGTTTTCCAGACATTATCGAAACTCACCAAAACGCTGTATGAAGGAAAGGTTTAGGCCACCATACATGAAAATATAACACGTTATAGTTTGCCCTCAATTGCCCTCGGCTTAAGCCCACTGGTCTAGTTAGAGAAAAATAATACTTTTTACTACTACTTGTCATATGACTTTCAATAAAAAATATTAGCTATAACATTGTTTATTGAGTATCAAAATACCATTGCATATTGTGGTCACGGTGTCCGATAAGGACATCCTGTATATGGGGGCTTTAATTCGATCACTAGTAGGTACCCATATTATCCGATTCGGTGATTCGTGTGGTCATGCCGCCAAAGAATATCAAAGTCAATCTAATATAAATCTGATGACATTTCTTCGTTTCAGTGAACAATGCTTTGTAACTATTACGTAAAAGTGACCTTTCATCTGGGGCCAGCTCGTTGTACACTGTTTTAAAGTAAAGGTAAAAATACGGGAATTACTTTAAAAATTGTAATTATCATATTATATGGGTAATTTACGTGTACAAAATACTTTTTTTCTATGTCAATTTCGCGTTCATTTTTAAATGATAGCTTGAGTACAGCTCTGACTACTTATCATTTTGAGTTGTCACAGATTCGTTCAGAAATGGTTATTAGCACGAATAAATATATAAAACAACTGTAATTTACATAATTTATTTACGTAAATCAGATATACATTCATAGTGTTAGTAATTTTAGGTCTATGTGAGTTATTTCCTCAAATATACATTATCAATTATTGCATGTTTATATTTATTAATATATTTAGATTATATTTATGATATAGGACTATAAAAATAGCGTCTTTATAAATCGTATATACGAGTATGGTACGGATCAAAGTGGCTTAGTTTCTGAACGCAGACAGCGATGTTAACATTGACAATCACAAAGGCAGGCATGACTTTAACAAAACATACGTACATGCATGTTTCAAGTTCAAGTTATTTATTAAGCATAAATGTGGTTCAAAATTACAAATTGGTCTTAATGAATACTGTGTTAGTATCTCACATTTAGCCAGAAACTGGCATGCAAAAATTGAGAAATACAAATAATATAATACAAACACAATTACAAACACAAATACAAACTAATTAAAATTAAAAAAAAATGTCAGTTTCAAAATAAACTTATAAATACAACAATAATGTATTTAGTCTGTCAAAACAAAATAATTAAAATATTCATATAATGTGTAGAAACAATTCTCTATAAGCCATGCTCTTAGTTTTTTACAAAATAATGCAGCGGGCAGGTCTTTCATGTCACTGTTTAATCTATTGTAGATTTTTACCGCCATTGCATATGTGTTTCTGCTCCGCAGTTTGATTTTGACAGTTCACCATTGTTGTTTTGTGTTGCAATTGTTTAATAAAAAATATGTTTTGTACACGGCATTCGGTTATATTTGTTGATCAAAAAGGTTAATTTTAAAGATCACCATCATTATATATCGTGTACATTGACCTGGCACAGGCTCCATGCTTTTTTGAAATTTACCTTTAGGTTATTCGCTTGCGACTCCCGGCCGGCAACGCCATGAACTGTTGAGTTGCCAGCTATAGCTAACAACAAATCCAATACTTAATATTTCTTAATATAACAATTCACGAGTTAAAGTTTAGTTTTTGTGTATATTCTTAATTAAAACAGAAGTTTATTCGCGTGTGAATGAATGCTAGCATCTAGAGAATGAAAAACAACACAACGAGTATTTTGTATTTTGAAAAATAGAAATTTTCGTAAATGGAAATCTGAGAAGCTGATGGTGTCTGCGGCGACATATGTAAAAATATTTTGTTTAGGGTTAAAGTAGTGCTAAAATCAGAATAATTAAATTAAAATTAATAAAACATCACATTTGAAGTGGAATTTGTAAAAATCATTTCTCAGTGGGATTGTAACGTGACTCATAAACTCTCAAACTTTGTTCAAACTCATAAACTCTTTAATTTTTACAGTTAACTGTATATAAAATTACTAAATTATAATGCACCTATATAACTTATTGGCTAAACGTCATCTTCATCAGGCATGGCATGACATTTACAATGACATTATTTGAGGAATTTTTAGAAACCTGAAACCATTTCACAAAAACCGATCAAGTACGAGTCGAACTCACGCACGGTTCCGTACAATATTAAACACAAAATCGAAAACGTTTTCAGTGTCTTTAATTTTTAAGTTTGTATTATTTGCTTATTTAACTGCCCAAGTAATAAACCCTGCTTAAAAATTTTAACATCATTTACAGTTCAAAAGGTACAGTCATGTGACGGACGGACGAACGGACGCAGACGATTTGTTTTAGGGTCCTGTTGGCAGCCCTTTGGGTACGGACCTACAGAAGGTCGTGATATATCAGTATATTGTTTTTAAAAAATGGCTTGTTTATGGTAAACCAGTTTCTTCTTATGAAATATATGGTTTAATAAAAACAAATACTGTTGTTACAGAATAATATTGCCTTCCAAACCGTGTGTTGTTCCTGAATAAGTTACCAACTTGTTTGTAGTGAAAACATCAGCACATTGTGCCCCTTATTCAAATGAGATACAATACAAGGAAACTTCAACAAAAGAATAAAACATACAAAAAACTATACTTAAACGTATTGCTATTTAAAAATATGATGCTGATAATCACCATCCTCAGCATGAAAGCTGCAGAATTCTAGAATTTGGAATAAAATATTGCAAAGGAATATAAGTCAAGAAGAGCGGATAACCGATGGTGTGTAAACGTTGTCTATTTGTACTGTCGGTCATTTTTAATTGATTGGTCATTTTTCATTTTAGACATACGTCTCGTCAAGGGTGTAACTGATAGGGCTTCCGTTTCGACTCCCCTCTAAATGAACCGGGGCTCAATTTTTGATTCACTCGTGTGTCATAGCTTCGTCGCACACGACTTAAGTCACGGTCGACTACGCATGAAAACATTTTTGAATCATTCGCCTCAGGTGTTGCCGATATAACTTAAAATGTTTAATTTTATCCGTTTAACGCAGAAAAATAAAACCGGTAATTCATGCAAGGAAAACGGAACGCAAAGTTCATAGAACAGTTCCTACTGTCAATGTCAATAAGTACTACCACTTATTGACACTACCGTCAGTGTTTGATGATGACGTCTCACTCGTCTCCGCAAATAGTGATCCCAACCACTCGTTGCAGAAGAGTGATTCAAAAATACCAAATTTCATAAGCCGAACGAAAATCAGTAGAAATCGAGCGCTCGCAGCGCGTACTGCGAATCAGAAATAGAGCCCCCGGCAGAGAGATTTAAATATAGTAATAGGTTATAGAGCGGTCATTGGGAAACGTTTCTTATAAACATTTTGATCTCAAAAGTCAACGGTATGTCAAATGTCTTGTACGGCCGCGTGACGTGATGTGACACTAGATTGAGAAACTTATTACCAATTGGTAATAAGTTTAGGATCAAAATGTTTGTTTGCTTTGTCCGGTCTATTAATATTAAATGTCTTTGGCCCCTGGACTTGTTAAAGGTCGCTGGGAGCCGTTGGGTGCAAGTAACTCGGGACCGGTCATGGTGGCGGAAGAAGACTTTGTTCAGAAGTGGAAGATTCCCTGCTGATTATATGGAGCTCAGATTCCAATGCCTGACGGTAGATGTACTTTATATGTGTAATATTGATTGCGCACTACATACCACGTCCGTACCTCACGCCTGCTCGCTTGCGACTGCCCTCTGTATTACATGCGTCTGCCTCCGCTCACCACTCTGCGCACGCGACTCCGATGCATGGTGACTTCCATGAGATACTCGTAACAGTGTTTTCTATGTCATACTATGTTTATTGTTTATACCTAAGTCATACAGGTATTACAGCAGCATAAAGCTATTACTATTACAACTTATAAAACAATCATTAGTCATAAGTAAAGATAAATTAAGCTCTAATCTAGCTTCATATTTTTCATAGATACAGGTTAGGTATTATCTGCACAAAATATTCTACATTATAGAAGAGTGGGGCCTCCCAATACAAATTATGCCTAACTTAGAAGTTGTGCTCCAGGCACTATATAATAATTACGTTCAGATAATGCAATAAATAAGTTTATTATTATTATTTCATTGTATGTGTGTCAAATCTTGAAAGCTGAATTGGAACCACTTCCACTTATTCTAGGTGGTTAAATTTTTATATGTTGGTTTAGTTCCGATGACAATGTATTTTTATAGAACCATCGAGCTTGTTTGATGATGGAGACGGAAGGTGGCCATACGAGCTCCCTAAACTACACATTATACACCCGTCGTGTTTGGACTTGTTTGATCTGTCTTGTGTCAATGTCAAATGTCATTTTTAGCATTAATAGTAGTTATTAGCAGTAGTAATATCATTTTTAATAGTAGTTGACAATATTAAATATAAATACGCTAATACACTGACAATGACCAGATGCAATATAACTTAGAAACCCTGACACAGCTACACAATAAACAGTAATTGCAACTTTCTTACAGTGCAGTCGTTTAAAATGATTTTCGCCGATTGCAACTGACAATTTCCAAGGGCCAAAAAAGTTAAATGAACGAGCTATGCTTCTCGTAGTATCTATACGAGAAACTATCTGTCTCATATCTAGCGACGCGCTCATGGATCTGGGACGGATTTCTTGCTACGGACAGATTGCCTCGAGCGAACAGCTGTCTGCAGATTAGTAAAAGCAAGTTCCCTCCGTTATTAATAGTTGGAGGATGATTAATTATGCACGGCGATTGTCATTGAAGGTCGCCATGACTGATTGTGAACCCCCTCGGAGTGAAGGTGTCAGTCCAACATGCATCACTTCAGATTCTACATTTGGTTTGGTTGGTGGCTCTGGAAACGGTGGAAGGAAATCACAATACTAATTTATTTAAAACAAAACACAATGTCATCTATATACCCCAATGAAATAGTGCTCTATTCGGAGATATGGATCCACAAATTGACACGCAAATTTAAAACATCTATCTTTTTAGACGAAAGAAGCTAAAAGTAAAAAAAAAATACGGATAAAATACCTCAATAAAAATATAGTTCAATTAAATTCAATAAATAAATGTGTTCCGCAGTTCAATTCTCACTTTATGTTACGCCATGTCATCAGGGTTGCATTGTGAATTCCAGTTAATATAGAGTAGCGTCGACATCTTTTTGTGATCACCAACTCTTTTGACATGTATGATTGTAGTGCATAAATATATTTGCTTATGGATAGCTTGTCAGACAAAGAAAACCCTTATAACAACTAAAGAAGACTTCAATGCATTTAAATAATTTTTTTATTGACGTTTACATAATGCACAGATACATTTTGTATTGTATGTATGTGATTGTAATTACGCGTTCGTAGCAACAGGCTATTAGGAAAATTGTAGCCTATTGTGCTACGCAGCTACTCAGTGCTACGCTGCTACGCAGTGCTACGCGCGCGGCATGTAGGGCATTTTAGAGTTCATTTAATACTTTAGGGCTGACACAGACGGTGTTGTTTGTGTTTTTAGTGTCGTGTCGTTTCTTTTTAGTCGTTGATATTGTATAAAGCCGAGAGAGTTCTGTTTTCTAGAATTGGAACCCAACAAATCAGTCTGTCCAAACTTTTGATTTTGATTTTATAGGTTTTGATTAAATATTCATTTGATGTTCATTATTGCTGACATATACAGTCCGGAATGAGGAAATCCGTAGACGAACGAAGGTAACCGACATAGCTCGACGAGTCAGTGAGCTGAAGTGACAATGGGCAGGCCACATCGCTCGAAGAACCGATAACCGGTGGGGAGTAAAGGTTCTCGAGTGGCGACCACGTACCGGGAAACGTCTACCAGGCCGTCCCCCTACTAGATGGACCGACGACCTAGTTAGAGTCGCAGGAAGTCGCAGGATGCAGGTGGCTCGGGACCGGTCGATGTGGCGTACCATGAGAAAGGCCTATGTCCAGCTGTGGACGTTTCCCGGCTGATGATGATTGCTTACAAAATGTAACATAACATAATACTGTTACATTTTAACGGTTGGTACAGCCATGTTTCTTCATTAGTTTCGAGGAAGTGGCGTTCTCTTGTCAACCATTTGGGACAATAATAAATTGGCATTCTTCGGTTGATTGTCAAGAATGCAGGTGACCTAGACATAGAGATGAGAATTCATAGGGCTTAACATTTTTGTAAATCACTTTATTATCGTCCAGTAAGTTTTACACAATAGATGATCTAAATCTGTTGTGCAAAAATCATAAAGTTTAGTACATTTGTAAAGATTGGCGCGTGCGTTTCCCGGAGTAACACTAACATTTTGATCACCAACTCGCTTGCCACGCGTTGCTTAGCGCTCACTTACAACCAACTTACACATTAATTACATCACAAATTGTCTGATCGCAGAAGGATCCGAGCAATAAAATTTGCATTGAACAAGTGAAGGTTATTAAAACGGGAATATCTCCGAAGAATGCCAGCTACAAATGAAAAGATAATATCTAAAAGGAACGAATTGTTGTCGTTTAAAAGAGAATTCGAATGAACAATGCCGTTTCATAGCAATTTAGCTCGGCGATTTATTAAATTGCTGTCTTAAGTTTGTTCTGAGTTATCGCCTTTAAAAAGTTTTTGGATTCTTTGGACTGACTTCTTATGACTTTTGGGGGTTTGACGAGGTTTTTATGGCAACGATATGTGACGGTAATGCTATGGAAAATGGGAGTGGTTTTTAAAAAGAACAGTTTGTGCAGATTGCATTATAATACATGTATAATGGGTTTTGATTTGACTTTAACCTTAACTGATAGTAAGTGACGATAATGCCGTTAGATCCAAAGCGTGCTTACCAATAAGCATCAAGTTGATGACGCACTGGTTCCGTAACTTTGTAACTTTTCATTACCGAATTTCGTTAGGGACAAAACTGATATTAGTCGGACCTTAATGAATGAAATGAACTGTATACTGAAGTTGCAGACAAAAAGCCTGTACTAAATTTGAGTTCATTTTCTTGTGTATAAGTTCCTGTTCTTTTGATGTTACCTGCTCCATCCCAGGCAGTAATAAAGAGAGCTTTAAGTAATGAACAAAGTTTCGACATTCACATGTTTTATTACTGATAAATGTACAAACATTAATATTAAAATGTACAACATTCTTGCACTTAGAATAATGAACTGAGATGAGAATGAACTTCTGATGAAAGTTAGAATATTGACTAATGAAATGTTTAAGAAACTTACTCACAAACTTTACTCATTTACTCACATACTTTACTTCAAATATTTCTATATGTTATTTTTAATGTATCTATGAATATGTTACGCTCACTCGTAAAATAAATGGTGGAGGTCAATATGATAAGATAACGAGAAATGTATATCAAAGTTCATCACGAAATATTTATATATATTTATTTATTTCAGTTATTCATAATCTATTATTATTTACAGTCCGGTATATAATATATGCAGGTGTAATAAAGTGTGAAAATGGATAATTTCGTGTTTTAGTAAAATTTCTGCTACAAAAACTGCTATTTAGATGCTTTGTATTGTTAACAATTTCATAACGTGTAGTAAACATGTATGATTAAGTTATGTAGTAGATTGAATGTTAATGTTCTTTTATAAATATGGATATTATGTATGATTGTATACTCGATTAGACAGTAGGAACTACTTTTCTTAATTTGTGAATATATTTAACTCGTTTAGTTGTGATGGAAAAGGGGCGTGCTTTTTACCTTAGTTGTTTTGAGTTGTTTGACCCGAGTTCGCGGTAATTTCAAGAAAAAAATGATCATTTAACATTATCAAACAAATTATTACATGGACTCACTTTTGTTCACTATAAGTAAAGTGTAAGTTAGCTTATATTGTGGCACATAGTACATACCAAAGGTACATACACGATGACGTTACTATTAAAATCATTCTTAGGTGCATATTATAACATTTACGATCATGTTTAGGGATGTGGATGTTCGAAATTTAAAATAATACGCAACGTAATAAAACAAGCATTGTCAGCCAGTAACAGTGATGCTTTGAAATGTGTTATTTATGAGTGAATCACAAAATAATACATATATTTAATGGAATATGTAACAACCTCCACCGTTGTTATAGCATTTCCATATCCCTTTAAATTACACTCACTCGAATTAAGTCAATTTTTATACAATTATAGTCTAAGAGCTAAGAGACATATTTACTCACCTCGCTTTGCCAGGTCTGTTTGAGCTTCAGACCCGAGTTCTTTCAATATCAACCGTAAATATCAATTTATAATCAATTTAAGCAAAAAATACTATTGGGGAAAGTAGTATTAGATTGGAAAAATCGTTTTGATATAGATAGTTTTTTTGGTATTTTCCTTACTGTAATTTAAATTTTAAAATTTCTGTATTGAAATAATCAAACGATTTTGCCAAAATAAGGACAAAGTCCCTCTTAACATTATTTATAAAAGTCTATGAATAACGATATGCTACCTTTTATCATACAAATAGCGCTTTGTTTCCCGATTTCATTTCGTATATAAATACTAACTCTTAACAATTTACATTAAAGTAAAAAAAAACAGCTTTGGCAATATATTATCAATATTTAAAACAGCTATATTTTGTTAAATATTCGAAATATAACAAATTTATGAAATAGTTTATATAACTATATCGTATTTCATTATCTCACTTTTTTATTATTCAAAATAGTGATTATATAACACCACAATAAATTAATAGATATTTGAAACTTACAGTTAAATTATGTGTATTTTCGATGCGTGTCTTATTAATTATGATGTTTATTATACATAATTTTCATTAAAATAATGTAGGATAATTATCAAATACGACTGTTTATATAAATTTTATTCTTATTTAATAAACTTTACAACTGATATACGATTTATACTTAATTTTAATTTATTTTATATTTACATTTTTAAAATGTTTTGATTTGATGAAAATACATTATTAGTAATTATTTATATACACGGACCAAATCAATTTACATAAAAGCAGATTGAAAAGCGTTTATATGCTAATGATTTTTTTTACATTCATCAATTTACTAAAATAATCAGCGTTTTTAATACGAACACTATGTTTTACAACAACAAAAATTATCATAATTTTGAAACATGTTCGAACGTAACATTTTTAATGAATTTATCCATATAATATTTCTTAAAAACTACAATGAATTAGTAATGTTAGAATGGTTCGCATTTACTTGGATCAACGCTTCTTTTTCCTTGGGCAGTGTAAACGGTCCATTCGTCTTGAAATCACTGTTTACATTTAAAATCAGATCGTTAGTGTTATGTAGCGTTATAGTGGGGCAAGTAGAGTCTTGAGTCACAGCAGGGTGTGAGGGGTGGAGGGCAGGCGCGAAGGCGGGAGAGGCAGAAGGCGCTTCGTGTGAAACATCTTCTTCGGGTAGAGTGCGCAGGCGCGAGAGCCTCCCCCGCCCCCCGCCTCACACTGGTGACTGGTCGCCGCTTGCGCTGCCACTCGTTATGTAGTCCTGCTCACACAGAATATTAAAAATAACGTTTTTCTATACACGCGACAAAAAGGCAAATAAGGTTTCATTTTCTTCAATAAAATACGTAAATATCAGATAAAATAGCTGACTTATACTTAAAGATAAAGCTAAAGATCATTTTCCCGACCGCATAGCGAAACTTGTTTGTCAAACTTATTTCATCGGATGTGAGTAACCCTAAAAATGGTTTACGTATTCTAGAAATTTGTTGAGAGGATAATTCACTAATATTGTAACAGTGATGTTAAACATTTAGGTATTTGAACGATCTAAGTGTGACCAACCATGAAACCATCATGTGCGTAAGGCACATAAAGTAATTCCTAGATTGTCTAGCAGCCAAACTATGACTCATTCAAGATAGAAGAAATACTTACAGCATGCAGATGCCTCCCGTCGTGATGAGGAGCAAGAGAGTGTCGTGGCACTAGCAGTGTCGTGGTTGTGGTCTCCGATGCGGCAGACTCTCTCTTGGATGGGTGGTGGTACAACCTAAGGGATAACCTACGTAAATGTCATATTTTTGAGCCACCTCGTAAAATCAAGCACAAACGTAAAGGTGGCTCTTGGACTATGAACCTATTTGTAAGCAGTAAATGTATTCTACTATATGAAATAATGCACCATTGCCTGTATTGACTGTAATATCATTATGTCATAAAATCTGCTACTGGAATTGAATGCCTACTTTTATTTTAAGAACTTTTTGTAATAATACTCGGTACTGTGACTGACTATATTGTTGATACCTTGAAGACATGAATAGATTTTACTTTATTGATCTTGTATTGTAATCAGGGCTCATGATAATCGTTTTTCTTTTCGTAGACACAATCGAATTATCAAGATTGACAGAATAGCAATCAAAAATAATCGGACAATAGAAGTGTCGCTGTCAACGCTAAAACGAGTAGCTCAATCTCAAACTGTAACTGTGTCCAAACATCACCAAAAGGAATGCTATTTTACACCAAATTCACTTGTCGAACAAATCTTAACTGTCACTATTATTACAAATGCAAAAGTTACGCTGCTCCTATGTTTTCACGGTTTGCCTTTTTACGATTAAACGTCTGAACCGTTTTAGATGAAACTTTTCGAATGCCTATGGCATGTATGTATACATAGGTTAATTTTTATGGCGGTAAAGTTTTCCAGTGAAATAATTTGAAGAAAACTCAGATGAAGTCTCGGCTTGTTCAGTTTAGAAACTGGCATTTGCTTTGCGTGGACTTTCAGAAATGGACTCACGGTAGACGGGTCTACTCGTTCGATCGGAATAAAATGTAGCTTATGTTTCGACTCTTCAACTGTTCCTTTACTATAAAATCAAGTCACCCTGACTCTCCGCTCATAAAGGAAGGATAAACCAACAAACTCACTTTCGCATTTATGATATTAGTATGGATTTATCGTCTAAGACATATCTATTGCCGCATGTTGGCTTTCTAAGGACAGCGTTTGACACAGGCACTCGTCGTTTCATGACGACTGTCAATAACCATGCAAATGGACCCTTTCAGGTCTTCGAGAGGCGGACCCTTTAAAACGACGACGGCGGGAGCATAAAATATGACGGGCAATGAATTCCACCGTGTAGTCGATAAAGTATCAATGGAATGTCATTTAGCTGAGCATTTTATAGCTATCCGATAGATATCGGTACCAAAAACCAGTTAACGAGAATCCGCTCAGAATACTTCCGTACATAATCTTTTAAATTATGATTGTGATTGGTAGAAAACTAGCCTACGATTTGTTCCGTGCCATTAGATAAGATAAAGACCTAGTTTAAATCCATTTTACACTCGAGTACAAAATACATATGTACCTTTTTATACCATGTCATATTCACTTTTAGTTGATCTTTCCCTCAACACAATGCATACGATTAAGAAGGGTGAATGTGACATACTACATAATTTTCAACTTTTTGAATTGCTTTCGCGTTCAACTTCTGAGTTGTTTATCGATATAGATAATCTGCCGTTTAAGTAGCACTAAAATATCATGAATCATGCTTACCTTAATGACTCATGCACTCTCATGAAGGTTAAGTAAAGCATTGGCGATAGGTGAAAATAAAAACAGTCATTAAAGCAGAATAAACATTTATTTCGAGGTAACAACGTAACAAAAGGAATAAAAATGTTAATCCAAATCCACATAATCTCTTCGTAAATGCAAAGTCCAAACTCCCCCCCCCCCCCCCCCCCAGTTAGGTTGGATACTATCCAGAAATCTGCGGGGCATCTTCACACCGTGAGCCTAATGGAATAAAAATAGTCGATCAAATATGGATTTGGAAATGAGAGTTGGAAGGAAAAATTAAGCATGCAGTTTTCATGAACTTCAGTGCTAAAATGTTACACGGGAAGATAAACATTTGTAACATTCAGGTTTAGTTACAGAGTAATGTAATGAGTGTAGAGACATATCATACATTGAAATGATATTTATGTGTAAGTAAATAAATGAAAGGCAAAGTTGAAGATTGGGTCGGGTAAATGAGGGGATATACGTGCGCTACGGGTGGCTACTGGGTGCGGTTTCATTGCAGGTAACTAGCAAACAGCTTCATCGTGTAAATGCAGGCCATCTGTAGGCTTTGCTACTTCTACTCGTATATGCTATATCAATTCTTGACATTTTACGGGAATTATTTTAAATTAATGGAAAAGAATTGTAAATTTGCTTAGTAGTATAAAATAGGGAAGGTTTTTTTTAAATAACTCAAAAACAAATCTTACTCATTTTGATTTTAAACTATATAATTCCAGTTTCAGCAGTTAATATAAATCGGCCTAACCGTGTAATTTTTAATATAAAATGCTATTGGGACTATTATTTGCCATTGATTTCTTAAATTCAGTAAACATCTGTGTGGTATAAAAATAGCACATTCTCCATGAATAATGTTGATGTGTAAGTAGAACGGTTTGCGGTGTGCGGTGAAGATAAAGAAATGATCTACACGAACAAAATACTATCGCAAAGTATAGAACAGAAACAGTATCATGTATACAATGTGATCATCATTCCATTTTGTAAATGTGTAAGGGATGTTTGTGATACTATTCTATATAAATTAACACAGCTAAACATAAAAGACAAACAAATTGGGCAGGTTTGTTATCAGCTTCAAAGTAAAAAAATTGGGAAGGAATATATTTTTGGTGTTAGTCATCCATCACTCGTCCTCCTTTCACACGCATCATTCTTTGTACAATGCATTCAAACCTTCTTAGATCTTCTCCTAGATCCAAAACATATATGAGCTAGAGATTTTGAGGTCTACTTCGTACACAAACGAGCAATTTATGGAAGAACTAACAAAGAGGCAAGCATAGAAATACCTAATTTAGATATTAGCTTCAGACATGTAAAGCCTCCAATTCATAAATTCTTATTGTCCATTGATTTACATAATTTCCTGCCAAACTATATGAATTACTGACTGAAAGTCTGATTAAAGGCTTTAGATGCTTGATGTAAATTCTTATAAAACTTGATAAGGTGGTTTTGAGTTTAGGTGGCGGACGGCGGAAAAATGTCTCGTGTTCAAAGGGCTTAGCTCAAGGAATCTTAAAATGAGGTCTCCGAAAATGGAGGAATCCTTACCGTATGCTCTCAGTCCTGGACCTCGGAGACCAGTCCTTGGAGTAAGAGGCCCCCCTCCGCCTGCCCCCGCCAATGGTCCTGCCGGTCTTCCACCGTTCCACGTGGTATCTGATGGCGTGCCGGACCTCCGTGTTCATGAAGCAGTAGAATAGAGCCACCGTGAAACCCTGGCCGAGAGGAAATTAAAAATAAGTAAAAAAGTCGTCCGAGTTGCTTCGGCTTTACAATAGAACCACACCATATCTTGTAGAAGGAGAAAAAGAAATGAAAGAAAGAAATCGTTTATTGCCGTAAATGTGGTGGTTTGCTCGCAGGCAAAGATGTTATGTCATTATAAGAGTACAGCACATTTAGCCATTTTGATGGCGTACAAAATATTTAATTACATAAGCTATACACAATTTATTTTTAAAATATCTGCTACTTCATATACAACCCTTTCTCTGAGCCACACGGTTAATTTTTTCGTAAATAGTCCTAGCTTCAAAAAGACTTATGCGTCCATTTTTGTATAACTGATATCTTACTGCGTTCACCAACCAACGTGCCAAGTTAGTAAATACGGCAAGGAAAGCTTGAACAGAAAAAAAAAAGAAAACATTTGGACATGGTTGTCCTACTATCTTCCGTTATCTAACTACAACACCAGCAACCCTATCAAAGCACAAAAGGTTTTAATTACATTGGACATACACTAGTACACGCTCATGCCAATTACTGTACAGCTTGTGTAAATATCCATGTCCATGTTAAACCCTTACATTTATGATATTATAAAACAGCAACAGCTTAAGTGCTTAAAGAGGTTTTGAATTTAATTCGTGTCTCCTTCTTTCTTTTATATGCCGTACGAGGGCTATGCATGCAATATGCATAAATTCTGGAAAGGTAAAAGAGTATCACGTTACACACAGGGATTGTAAAGCGTCTAATGCATATTCATAAGGAATATATTGTAGAGATTGTATTTTAGAATTTTTGTGTTATTTTTACAAGGTATGTACAAAATACTCAAGAATTCTAGAAGAATCCAGCTATGCTTGCAAAAATTGCGGTTAGAAAAAACCAGCTTTCTGACCGCGATTTTAGTTTGCATCAACTTAAAAATAATCATGCGAGAGTTTAGGAAAGGCAGAGGAAAAAACACAGGTACTTTTTAATTTTGACGTGGTAATTATGGGTGCTCTTTCTTGGGTGCTCCATGATCCATGTATCAGAAGTGGGTGATAAAGGAGCTCAGCTCAAATGGGTGTCGAAAGAATAAACACAAACTCAGTGATCAGTGACTGACTAGGTGTCAGTCAGTGTGATCAGGGACAGAGTAGGTATCAGTCTGTGATCAGTGACTGACTAGAAAAGTTGCCGTGACAAGTTGGACGAATTCAATAAAGAGCCAGCTGCTGTCGAAACTCGAGATGTCTGGATAAAGAGAGGGAAAGGCCTTTGACCAACAGCGAAACACAAATACCTCAAGAAAATGATATATTTTGTGATATTTCCGGTGGGACAGTGTACAACATTTTGTTTATCGGCCTGAATAGTGCACTGAAGATATATATATATATATATCAATAGATCGCTACATCAACAGAGCTTTCCATTCTCTCAATCAATGAAGGAGGCTCTGAGAAAAATAACTTGCTAAATAATTCCCGCTATCGTGGACCCAAAGAAAATGTCCCTTTAAATCCGAATTCTAATGAAATCAACAAACTTTCTTTTTTATAAATGTAAGAATTGGCTATGAGATAAGGGTTTGATTCAACATGCAGCAAGAAATCGTGACAAAAGCTTCCGTCGGGAACTCAATCAGCATAACGAATGAGGGCGATGCAGATTATCTCGTCAAGATAACAGGAAATTGATTTTCCATGGATTTTTTCGATGCCGAGTTGTTTCATTTCCTTGCTACATTTAAAGTATTAAACTAGGAAGTTGTGTTTGGGTTGGTAAAGAAAAAGGGATTTTTTTCAGCTGAATCCTAAAAATGAGTCCTCAGCTCCTGTATTTTTCGGAGTGGCAAAAGTCTCATATTTTCGCCAATGGTAAATCCATTTTAAAATATTATTTGCTATTAATTATGCTATATCTCATGAACAGTCCTATTTCAACTTGACGAGAATACCTACTTTACCTCTAAGGGGGAAAATCAAGGCATACATGCTATTTATTAAAAATATTACTCATTGACGTTGATTGATTCTAATAAATCTTGTAACTAATGGACAAAGACAGTCGGTTCCTTATTTATATTTTTTAACAAGTAAATGCTTTCAAAAAGAACTGGGAACCGACTTCAATAGCCCTAAAAGTCTACTTTTACTAAGGCAAATTTAAGATTTATATCGTTTTCTCATGGATGCCGTTGTTAGAACTGGGACCACACGAGAAGCACCACATTTCAAATCGGTTCACTCAGTCAACATTTCTGAGGTAACAAACATAAAAAACCATACCCGTCGAATTGATAACCTTCTCCTTTTTTGAAGTCGGTTAAATAGAATGCCGAGAGATCAATTTGATGAGTTAGGACAAAATGCACTCGCCAATAGTTCCGCACCATAGAAAAGAGATATTCCCTGCTCTATCACTAGCAAGGTACCTAGGTGTGGAATCAAACGTGGTTCGTCTTTTGGATTATCATTCTAACTATGAATCCATTAGGCTATGGAAGTGGTTAAACTAGTTTATTAATATAAAATAGTAAAACAAAAAATCACAGAGTAGAACGTAATAATACATGCAAGTATAATGTAAAAAATAAACTGAATATCCATACAAAAGACTCTACTAAAACATGTTTAAAAAGGCAAAATATTAATCCATCTAGATAATTTAAGCTGGATTTATTCAAACTCATGCACGGAGCAGTGAACTTAGAAGAAAGATTTACATCTACATTTAAACAGTCAGTGTTAGTTCAACTATTTGCCAGAGAGTTCAGTTCAATTCAAGCTATCTCATGTCACTGTGCCATGCTTGCCAAGGTTTGATTTAAATTAAATATTTGCATAAAGGTACCCCAACTGTTGCTAGTTTGTTTCATTTGAACTGAAAATATTTAACACCTCATTGGCCTAATGGCTACACCCTTAGAATGAGTGGTACCTAACGATACTCGTTTTGGTTAGTGGTGGGGCATTTTCTATGTCCACCTGTCTAGCTACCATCATGTTTCTGCTGGAAGCAGAGAAAGCGCCTCATTGGCATGATTTCTGGGTTCGCACGCGAATAACGGCCTTAATGTCACTTATTATAAGGTAAGAGAGATGAAGGTCGACTGTAAACAATATATTTAAAAAAGTCAAATTCTCTTAATCCATATAGATTTTCTGTGAATGAAATTGAAAATGCTCAGAATCTGAGTTCATTAACATGTCATGGATTTTTATACTTTAAAAAAAAAGCGGAATACTTGATTTTTGTCTCAAAATATAATTATGGCATCATTGCGGGTTACGATAATGTTATGAATAAAAACCTCACCCCGAAAGTTCCTTGAGTAGACATGTCCCCTCACTGTGTATTCGTGTAGTTACTTACAGATTACTTAGTAACTTACAAAGTTCATTAAGTAAAAGACATAACCAAGTTTCTGACTGCTTGCTCGGAGTCTAAAGCCCTGTTAGACTATTCTGTTTAGGGCTGCCATTTGCTCGGATAAACCAGATTTGCGTTTCGCTGGATGTGATTTTAGGATTGCGTTACTTCTAAACCGGATTACATCAGCGTATCACATCCACAGTATCTATAAATTGTTCGTTTGATAGTTTACTTGAGCAGCTTGATTTTAAATGTGATTTTGCGACGGGTCGTTGCACTATAATGTAGTTAGCAGCAATCGCGTAGTTTGAACATGTCGGTTTGACACCACCAATCGTGATGAAGCTTGGAAAATGCGTAGTTTATCCCATGAAGTATAGTTTAGGTGTCCTTCTCCATGTCACAGGTTTGCTAAATTGTATCAGGATTGACTGTGCTGTTGCGGCACAACGGTTTACGGTTACGGTTTAAGACATTTATTTCACGAAAACAGAATACAAAATACAAGATACAGTGGGTAGATCTTAATATTTTAACTAGTGGGTAAGTTGGATATATATCTGCCTACATACAGAAAAACAAATCACAAAACAAAATGCTACCCATGTCGAAACAATATTAAACGATCATGGAAATTGAATAGTAATAAGTGATAGACATTAGGTGTGAGCTCACATGTCAGAAAAACGCGTTTGTATATGAGACAAATATGTAACAAACTCACGTTCATATTTATACTGTACAGTGTGATTATGGGACAAGAAATAGATTACGTTTCATCATCATCAGCCGAGAAACGTCACCTGCTGGACTTAGGCCTCTCCAATGGTATGCCGAAATCGGTCGTCGGTTCATCTAGTAGGGACACGGCTCGGTACACGTTTGCCGGTGCGTGGTCGTCACTCAAAAACTGTCCGTCTTACTTCCCATCGGTTATTCGTTCTCTGAGCTATGTATGTCCATTGCCACTTCAGCTCACTGACTCGCCGAGCTATGGTGGCCTTGGTTCGACAGCGGATTTCCTCATTTCGAATTCCATAGCTCGCTGAGTGAATTTGAGCTTGTTTATTCGGCCAACAGTAAATAAACTACGTTTCGTTTCCATATGTCATCACTAGCAACACGCACTGATTAAATACTTTTTCTTTAGACGCTGAGGAATGAATTATGTGTAAATCTAGAGGTAGAGGTATACGTAACCAATGGCCAGTAAAGTTTTTAAGTGGCGAACTTGGCGAAACGTGAACCGGGCCGGCAAAAGTAAAGGTCGCGGATGCGAGTGGCTCGGGGGACCGGTCAATGTGGAATACCATGGAGGAGATCAAAGTCCAGCAGTGGACGTATCCTGGTTGATAAGATATTAAATCAACAGCAATGATCTATCATATTGTTATTCTCTCCCAATGCAATATTCGTATCCAGACCAAATTTAATTTAAATGCAAATGACAAAGCTCTAAGTTCGCGCATCAACTTCAAGATTGGCTTTGAACAAATCGTGTTCACTTGGTAATGAACCCGGTTCGCAAACATTTGCTGTCCCAACCCTATAATAACGAGTTGCTTTACAACTGGAAAGTCAAACTCAGTGGTTTCTTTGAGGGCTGTTATGTTTGCTGCGCTGCGGAGCACTAAACCAGATCTCAACGCCCTTTGTGGTTATGAAGCCCGATTTACGCCCGGACTCTAGCGATATTTATGAGACCTGCAACCTTTTCTTCATCCTTGCTATCTTTATAGTCTTAGTATAATAGCGCTCAAGAAGGATTCTCTTATTTCAACTGAATATGTCAAAATTGAAGCAAAAATAATATTACGTGCAAGCCTAAGCAACACTTATATCAGTTCTTATGTTATAATGGTTGTTGTTTACTTACACTTAAAAAAATATCTAAAAGTGTTTAGATTTAACCTTAAGCACTGACGGGAATTCAGAAATCGTTTCACAGGAACTTGTTAGAGATTGATCGGGATTTAAAATAGGTCATTTTTTGGGCCTTGCAACTATTCATTTATTCTTATGTCAATTTAACTCTCCGATGCGACGCGAAAGAAGGACCGCAAACAAATTGCACACTTTCGCATTTATAACCATCATCAGCCGGTAATCGTCCACTGCTGGACATAGGCCTCCAGCCCTCCACGGTATACCACAATGACCGGCCCCAAGCCACTTGCATCGACTACGGACGACCTTTAGCCGAGACCTCCATTTCATGTCAATTTTTGACACTTATTAATGGTAAAAACTGGGTAAATATTTTTCTACTCAAGTGTGCATATCTAAAAAACCGTTAGAACATTTTCTAATTAATCTAACGAAAACTGAATAATACGTGTATTTCGCAACTTTGGTTCTGATACGTTAATACGGATACATATTACGTAAGGCTTTGTGTTCAAACACAACGATGGTGCACAATGAAATTGATGTCGGGCTTCGGAAACTTTATACGAAGCAAAGATACGATCTAATGAAGCAGTACCAACGCCTGTTGTGTCTTGAACTATGATTTAACGTCAGCTGTCTACGTCTCGCCGGCCACCACGAACGTTATTTTGTGATACAAAGCAAAATATACTCTGAATTCTGAATGTCGGCCTTCCAGTTGATGTTAATTTGTTTGAAAGATTAGTGACGGTTCTCTGGTTGAATTTAAATTGTGTTTGTTTTTACGGTCATCTAATTTGAAGCGATTAAGTACGGTTTAGTGATTTTATATTCTGCTTCTTTCCTATTTATTTTGTGAAATAAATTTTTTATGATTTGATGGAATAAATACACGGTAAGAGAATATACGTTTGTTGTTGTTAATCGATAGTTTTAATGTCAGGGTATTTTGTTGGTAACGAGAGATCAACTATCTGAAAATTGATCGCTAGGGTTAATTAGGGGAGGTCTTCAAACAAAACAACCTGAAGCCAGAGAAGCCATTGATCCAGACATTTAAAAACCAGTCAAGTGCTAGTCGGACTCGCGCACTGAGAACTTTCGTATCGAATATGAATAATTAACATACTGAATAACATAAATAATAGGCACGGTAATATGCACCTAACAAAGTGCTCTACCGAAAATGTAATTCTGATTGAGAAGCCAACTTAACTTTGCAGCTAAATCACATACCCGATGTGTGGCTTGCAATTAGAAAGTTAGGTTTGTAAACATAGAAAGCTATTTTTATTAAAAATTTTGGTTTTCAGATTCATTCATGGTTTTGCTGTAAGAGCTTGCTTCTTGACAAATTTCAGGATTCTAGATCAATGGGAAGTACCCTATAGTAAAGGGCAACTACGGGACCCTACACTGCGTGTGGCCCGACACTCGCTTGTCTGCTTTATTATTTCCTTTTGAGCTAAAGAACCCCAAAAAAGCTAAAAATAATTCTGTGATTAAATTGTTATGCGTGAGTTGTATTTTAATCGTACAAACCTTCTTCTTACGAGTAAAACATACTACATGTACATACATAACAAACATACAGGAAGCGAGCGGGCTCTGTACATTTATTTAATTTTACTTTTTAAATATAAACACTCGTCCGAGGGCGGTGCTAACGGAGCGTTCAATTTAATTCGGGTGGTCTTTATAAACGTTTGCCCTCGTCGACTCATAAAATTTAACCCTTTTTGAGTTTTGTTTTTATTTGAAGCCTAAATGCGATGTACAGGGAAATAAATGATGACAGTGCATGGCAATGTTTGGACATTTGCCAATAGAATTAATTCGTACAAAAAGAACTACAAAACCGACTTCCTTTGTCAATTTATCCATTATATTTAAAGTCGGTTCCTGGGAAGTGGGTGATATTTTCAGATTCCTTATCTCATCACGTCATCAGCAATACATGTAGTTTTTTTACTTATTCTTCAATGCAGAATGATTTTCCGAAATATTATTTGATGACAAATAAAGTAAGAATTTTTAAATTAAAAAAAAAGGAAAGAATTTTTTTCTCCGATGGTGAACTTTTGGCAGCTTAGTTAGTTTTGAATGATTGTAAGAACTAATATTTCATACACGAGCGAATGATATAGTTGTGTATAAATGGAGTTTCTTACCTGTGTGGACAGCATCAGGGCTCTCGTGTAGTCGAAGGCGTGCGCGAACCACGAGTCGTCGCTGGGGCCACACAGCACCAGCAGGTTTGTGATGCCCAGCAGTGGGATCAAAACTAGGAGCGCCTTCGTCGCTTTACGATACTGTTCCGTCTCTAATGTGTTCGCTGAACGTAGCTTTGTTATCAGCACCTGGGAACACAATCCATGATGTTGAATATTCGCACAGTAACAATTATTGTTATGGAAGTTGTAATAATTAGTCTAGTTCCTTTAGATGATCATATTAAAATTAGCATTATGTTTGTTAGTGGCTCTGCTCCTCTATTTGTTTGATGCTTTTTCACAAACACATGAACCGATCTTGACAAGGCATCTCGATAGAGTGTTACAGCGGAATACTTAGATGAATTCATGGGCAAGATCTTGATATGTATAAATTCAACGTCTAAGACATTATTAATGGTAGGAAGATGTGTCATTTCGACGAGGACTACAGTTCTGGAAAGCCACTCCTGGCCAAAACCACTCTAAAGCGTTTCTGGATGGCTACAACAATTCGTATGCAAACGACGCGCTTTCGCTCAGCAGGAACCAACTAAGGATCCTGACGCGGACCCTAACGGGTTGCAAGCTAAACAAACACCTCAGCTACATGGGCCTGAGCGACAGTAGGGTTAGCAGAGTCTGTAAGGAGGATGAGAAGACGCCCACCCATATCCTCTGCCACTGTGATGCTCTTCATCACAGTAGGAACAGACACCTCGGAGGCCACGCTGTCACAATGGACAGCATCAGGACCTCCAAACCCAGACCAACCGTACGGTTTATGAAAGAGATTAGCCTTGGGGATGTTATTTGATCCATAGTGGATTGTCACAATAGATCTGCAAAGGTCGCAGTGGCACGCAGGACACACAGACTGCACCCCTCATGTCCAAATAAATAAATGAACATGTTTCGTTGTTTATAGGCACTACAGGCACCGGGATCGAAACAGTATTAATAGAATGATACGGCACTAACTACACTACAGGGCTTATTTACAGACGGGCAGGACCCTTTGTATTGAGTGTGTGGACATGAACTTAACAACGTGAATTTACGTGACACCAGATTGGAGACACGGTTGTTGATTTACCAAGGAATAGTAAATTAAGTGAACACGTTTAATGAAACGTGATCCTGGTGTGGGGGCACGGACTTAGGATACATAACCCCTATGATCTCAAACGAAACCGGAGTGGTGTAATATAGAGGTATACTCGTAATTTTATTCGATGTAATGATTTTTTTTAAAACTCTGTCAATAACTATACAGTTTCTTTTTTAAATATGGCATGTCTTACCACTAATTTTAGACCATTTACATACAAACTGCAAGGGAAGCAAAACCTGTAGGGTATAAATATAATCCTACTAATATTATAAGTGTGAAAGTTTGGATGTTTAGATGTTTGGATGTTTGTGACGCTTTCACGGAAAAACTACTGAATGGATTTGAATGAAACTTTACAATAATATAGCTTATATATCAGAATAACATATAGGCTATAATTTCTAAAGACATATTGTGTAAATTGTCCAAAATCACACTTATAATATTAGTGGGATTACATGGGCAATTTTGGCATAACAAAAACGCGTTGTCTAGCAACCGACCATAGAATATGTAAATTCGTATATACAAACTTTCGCGTTTATAATATTGGTGTGAAGACTATTTGAATGTACTACGTCAGATATTGAAATTTATTTTGTTTCTTTAAATTATTAGACTACGTAACAGAATAAACACTATTTTGTACCTTATGCTGTATAATAATTTGTCATATACGTTACCTGTGCCTATCGAACAAGTAGAATACATCCTGAAGTACACGCGGACAAAGTCGCGGGCGGAAGCTAGTATATAATAAATATGGGTAATACTTCCCATTGACCTAGAATTCTGAAATTTGGCAAGAAGCAAGGCCACAACCATAGGAATATATCTGAAAACCAGGATTTTAATTGTAACACAGAAAAAATAGCTCGTTATATTTACAAACTTAACTTTGTAGTTGATAGCCATACATAGAGTATTTAGAGTAACCGCAAAGTAAAGTTGGTTCTTCAATCGAACTTATATTTTCGGTAGAGCATGATTTTAAGTAAGTTTAATTCATATTCCGTGCGGAACCCTCGGTGCGAGAGTCCGACTCGCACTTGACCGGTTTTTTGTATATATATATATCAGGTAATATTCGATTAATAAGTAGATTCTGAAATAGCGCTTGTTCACTTCAGCTTTGAAGGGCTCCAAGTTATATACACTTCGGGCAATACGGAAACCGACAGGGAATTGCACTTCGCAGTGTGCATAATAAATGACGAAGCGAAGCGATGGAATGTCAACTAACAAGGGAAAGTTAGGGACCCGAACTCATCAAAATGAATGAAACCTTGTAGGTGGCTTCAGTAGGTGTGTATATTTGAACACAACCAAATGCGTTTGTCATGCTCAATGCCAATGTAGGGAGAGACAAAAAATAATCTTGCTGAGTTTCGATCTTTTGTATAATTTTAAATAGATTGTTTGTAATTTTCCTGCTCTGTTAGCATTGAAGCAAAAAGAAGAATTACACAGCCAAAACTCATTCGTGTCCATAAAAATCTTAGACTTAAACAAGAACTCCGAAAACCAAATCTGACTATTTGTTTGTTGCTGCTAGTTTTGAATTTATAGAAACATTTTGGATTTAAATATAGATTCCTGTTACAATTGCCAGCGGTTAAAATTGACTAATTCTAGCAGTTATATTGACAACAACTAAACTAAGTTTCGCTAAGTTTTTTAGAAGTATTTTTTTACTCCAAAAGCAATGGTAAATTAAGCTACTACATCCACTCACCCACATAATCCTGATGAGGAAGAACAGGTTGAGAGCGAGCCCCACCAGAGCTGGAGCCTTGTGGATCCAGTCCACCTGGTGCTCATGCATCCATGTGCAGACCTTGGTTTCAGTCGAAAGCGCCAACTGAACGAGATAAACACAACTCATTAGATTTTATATGTCCGTTTCAGCTACGATTTTGACAACCCCTGTGGCTAGTCGTGTGGTTTCGGCTTAAGATACCATCCCTGGTGAGTGTCGAAAAAGCGACTAAGGGCAAAAATCCAGCAGCATATCTCATAATATCAATAACATGTTATTGGGATCTATTCGCCTGCCAAGTGTGGTGATTATGGTAAATCCCCCCGTAGAATGTCAAATGTGGCGATCTGGTGGAGGCTCATGTCTATCAGTTGACTTATGAAGCCGATAGTGATATATTTGGTATCGTTAATGTGACTATGAGATACAAGATACAGCAATAAAGTCAGAAACACAACATCACTGCGATGCCTCGATATAAAATGACAAATTCACCAGCGGGTGTACGCCACAGCTGGCCTGCTTTGATATCGCGGTGGCATCGTTTGACTAGAAACAGGGCGGCATTTAATAATTAGCGCGTTCCAAAAGAACTAAAAACCGACTTCAACTGCCCTAAAAATGTTCACCCTTATAGGTATAATTATAGAATTTGTTTTTTGTTGATTTTCTCTAAAAGCGCTCAATCAATTTCGATAAAATTTATATGGGATCTCGGAAGTATGCTCCGCCAAACAAACAAAAAATCGGTTCAAAATTGGCGGAGTTATAGCGTAACATACATAAAAAAGTAGAATATAGAACCTCCTCCTTTTTTGAAGTTGGTTGAAAAAGGCGACACTCTTTGTTTCGTGTTGGTGACGACGTGATCTGTGCAGTTCAAACAGTTTTATTTATGGTTCCATTTATCAAAATGAACAGAAGAAATTCGGTAAGAATTTCGAATCCATACACACTCGATTATTTTTTCCTCAGGCCGAAGTATATTTAGAGAATTTTTTACATATCTTTACCTGACTTTTTACCGTCACTCGGATTCGTCGAAGAGATAATCAAATATTGGATCTTTTCCAATATATCATCGTTCATTTAGATGAACCTGTCACTTAGGACCCACGAGTATGTCAGTGAACGATTTTGTTATGAAGCACGTACAAGAATATACTTTTTCATTTCATTCACCCTCAACCCCAACCCGTTCAACCATTTATGTGTGATGAGTCACAAACATACTCGTACAAACTATTACATGAAAATGTGAGAGTTTCTTTGTTCGAGATAGCACTCAAATGTTTTACAAGATACTAAGTCCTATGATATTTCTGAACAACCGCCGTCCGATACACAGTCATCTTATTTCAATGTAGTAGTCAGTATACATTATTTGGAAACTTGTTTCTTGTGCCCTTTGTTATCAACAGAATGACTTTCCGAAAGGGCAGTAGATTCGTTGAAGTCAAACTGAGTACTGAACAAACAAGTGAATGAAAAGTAAATGTAAAAAAAACTAACTGTGTAATATTTTTTTTAATAAATAATTTTGATATATCCAATGTGACTCTCTCAGTAAACACGAATCTAACGACTCCTTTCAAGCTAAAATCCATCAAGCCGCTTAGCTTGCCAAACAATTATACACACATACATACTTTCCAAAAACACAACCCTCCTTCTGGCGCAGTCGGATAATTAAGGAGAGGATAAAATAGAAGTTCAATTAATATACTAACATCTTACTGCTATCACAAATTCAGTTAGCAAATGTGATTACAACAAATCTCCAAAAAACGCTTACGTACGAGTATTGACACCAACCCCATGTTTCGTAATATGCTATTCCGTTTAAAAATTAAGAAGGTACTCGTATTAATAGATCAAACAAAACCCATAGAAATTCTTAAATAAATCGAACAAGGTGGCTCAAAAGTTCGATGCTTGTTTGAGGTCTTGAAGGGCCTTTTGTGAGTATAAAATGGTTCAAACTAATGATATTTGGTTACAATTACCAAGGATGTTTTGTTATACGTTTGACCTCGTCTAGTACATGCTGCCTAAATTAGGGGGTGTATTGTAGAGGTAGAAACAAAGCTAGAGAAAAGTTCATTGTTTCGCGCTAAAAGGTTTCCGTTCTGTTTGCGATGGAAAACAAAAGCAAAACGATGTGAAAAATGATGTTAATTTTAGAGCCATTTTTCTGGTATTCCAACCGATCAATTACACACGGTATACAATGCTACTCAAAAATCTAGTGCAAATATCAAAGATCGAATCGATCGGTATGTAAATGACGATATTTGCCATAACATAATTGACACGCCTGTTATCGCAATAAGATGTCATTGATACTAAAGTATAGAACATGCTGCTTTCCATCTTAAAAAATTGTCTCTTTTTACAACATTTTTCAAATGTGGTGATTCCATTTTAAAGCTTAAATTTTGACTGCACCTCAAATTAAAACTTTTTTTTTAAATTTACTTATAACCTACTTAAATTTAAACACTACACTTTTTTACCTAATTACTAACTCTAGAGTCGCGGGGAGTCGCTGGATGCAGGTGGCTCGGGACCGGTCGATGTGGCGTACCATGAGGGAGGCCTATGTCCAGCAGTGGACGTTTCCCGGTTGATGATGATACTAACCCTAAACCTAATTACTAATTTGTGTTTAAAACATTCCTTACCCCATCAGGTCCATTGGACGGCACAATAGTGACAAAAGCTCTCGATATAGCCCATGTCGTTATGAACAGAGCTGGAGCACCTGAAATAAAAAGGTTAAATAAGAAAAAACTTGGGAATCTTCAAGCGAAGAGTAAAGGCACCTTCTAGACTAGACCAACGCGTAACATTATCGACCTCATTGTCCCTGAACATCAAGTGAAATTGAGGTCTATCGTCAATCGAAAATATCTTGTTTTATAAAAAACAGTAAAGATATAATGATGGAGGCTGCATGAATTCACTGTATGACATAATTAAGCTCATACATTACAACGTTGGAGTTTTTGTGATGGGACTTTCCATAATAACCACACTTGCAGGCGGATTTTTGACCACAGTAAGATGCAATTGTTACATAGGTAGATGCTGCCGCCCATCTTCTGAATATTTTTCCTTAGTCGCCTTTTATGGCAGTCGCGGGATGACTTTCTTAAGCCGAGAGCACACAGCCATGGTAGCACACTGTGCAACGTAAGTTTTTTTAATGGCAACGTACAGCCAATCGTGATGAAATTTGGCAAGGGCATAGTCTATGGAAGAGAATAAGTTAAGTATACTTTTATTCCAGTTAAAATCCCCGTACACGCACTATGCACATGAGAAAGAGATACCCAGCGCATTTTACTATTTTAAATTGTTTATAGTTTTACTTTGTAAAATAAAGGAAAGAGTTATTTATAATACTACTAGATGTTTATTATACACGCCTTTGATGATATTCGATTATGGCGCACAAAGGCACCTACACCAATTTTCTTTTCAATTATTATTTGACTATAATTATATCAAAAGATACAAATTTTTATTTAAAATGTCGGGGTAGATCGTCACGCTCAATCCAAACTGCTAAAGAAATTTGTATGTAAGCCACAAGCACATGTAAAGATTGAATGAAACGCTTAGTACGAATCACGGGCTATGAAAAGGTTATCATGTCTTTACGTTTACATATATTAGATATGCGCTCCGCTCCGCTATAGATAAAATCTAATTTAGCATAAACCTGAGCTTTTAAATCTATTCTGCTTTCACATACGTAATCCGTCGAATGAAAAAACAAGACAGCATGATTTTTATTAGTACGTCGATTTCTACCTAGTTACTACACAATCTATCAACTAAAAAAGGAAGCTCAAGTAAAAAAGAAGTTCAAGTTAAATTACTTTTAGGTAGTACTGTGTCACGTCGGAAAGTTTTATCTATTGGTTTTTCAATTCCAGTGTCAGTGTATGCCTCGTACAAGCTAAAATAAACTTTGAGGTGACTAACCTTTTAACATCGTGCGATTATACATCCTTCATCCATATGGTTCATACATAGGGAGTACCGATAGTCTTAAGCTGCATATGCATGCATATTTTATGTATACACAAACGTGTTCCACTGTGTCGGGCCCATCCTCCTCACTTACTATCAAGTGATATCGTTGATAAGCTTTAAATTTATTCCAGGGGTTTGCTCTGTATAATACTAGTATAATATGTGTGAAGGTATGTTTGTTTGTCATCAATTATGATGACATTTGGCATTCAAGTATCATATGGCTTTGAGAGTGACGTAATCAGCTTTTAATCCCGGTAAAGTATTACGTGCGATTATTTCTGAAGCCTACGGGAGCTATAGATAAAAATGTATAGTGAAAAGAATACTCTACAGGGCCTAAGCCATGCAGGCAGGGATTGGAACTTACATTCGAGTGTTATTCTTAAGATGCAATACAGTGCGATTTTTTCTATAGGTATGCTAGTTCAAAAATTCCTTCAAATGAAACATACGATATAGAATCCAACGTTATTTAAAAATTTGCGCTATTATAGCAAAGGATTGAAATTAAATTTTTTAAATGAATATTTAACATCTTGCAGTTATGCAGATAATACCACCTTCGATACTGTAAGAAGTGAAATTCATTAGATGGAACCCAGCAGTCTCCCCAAAACAAATAGTCACGAGTCAAGGAAAGCGCTTCCACGTCTAGCTGTGGTTACTCGACAAATCGCGGCGTCACGTCGAGAACAAATTAAATGGAAGCATCCCTCTAACAAAGCCCTTTTGAGTTTTTATATTTATTCTCCTTCCCCCTCTCGCGCTGTATTTACGACAACGTCTTGTGGTAAATTTTACAAGGGAAAGTTACGAGCCAGGTTTATGTAGCGTTGAAAAATATTAGACGTTTCGGTGATTACCCACCTGCGAGCTCGAGAACCACGTCTGCGAATGATAAACGAAGCGTTTCCTTTGCAAGAGCGCAAAGTGAAGTAAATATTTGTGCGCCATACGCAGGCATGGTAGAGACTTTTGTGTATTAATAGGCTTTGTGTGATTTTCAAAATAAATCTCAAAGCCGTCACTGTTGTTGAAGCAAAATGAAACCTGACAAGATCCACTTAAAGTCCACGCCATAATTTTACGGACCACCTTGACAGTACATGACATGAATGTTGCCACAGTTCACCCAGTGTGGTTCTGATAGTACTACAATTTTTATTACTTGGCATACATTAAATGAACTATTGTCCAACTAGTCCGCGGAATTCTGGCGTCGACTTTAGCTCAGTTAATTTTATACAAATCATTAGGTGGTACAGGCGCTAAAAGATTTTATTTTGCTCCCTAAATTGTTTACCTTCGTATTTTAGTAGGTTCAAGATCAAATAGCAAGGCCCCAGTATTTTTGCTCGAGACTTCGTCTACGTGACTTCAGAAATGATCCCACAGGAATCTATGGACTGGTATAAAAAGTAGAATACGTCCTTCTGCATGGTATAGGCTACGTTCATACCAAATTTCAGCACGATTGGCAGTGCCGTTGACGCACTAAGTGGACAGAAACAAAATGAAACAAATAAAGTTACAATCCCGTTTACTATACTAGTATTATTTGGTCACAATGAGATTTTAATATAATAGCTAAAAATTTCAACGTATCTTAAATAAAAGCTCTAAAATAGGTGATACCAGCAAAAATACAATAAGTGACTTTAGTGGATTTTGATATTTTATTGGTCACGTATAAAAATAGTATATGGATCAAATAGAGGTGCTAATCTAAAATAGGATTTTAGACAATAAACAACTTTGAAATGAAATAATTTTTTTCTTGAATTATAAATCTGTTTTGATATTTTTCCTACGAGAATTTACCAGGATGAATTTATTCTTTCTTTGAATTTAACTACCATTGATGATATCATTAGAATTAACGACTTTTAGCCCTCGGCGCAAGAAGGGGATGATATATGGTTGAGGCGTTTCTGTGTCTGCGTTATTAGCTTCGTATATAGCTCTCGGATGGTTTAATCGGATATACTCTTAGCTATCAAAATATGTCCAACGCGATTGAAGATAATCAGATTTTTTCTGATGGTGTTTACCTGAATTTGGTGATTCTATTTTAAGGAGACGGAACATCAAGTCCTTAAAATTATATTATCAAGTAAAACGTATTTCTGAATCACATTTCATAAATTACACGAGGGACAGGCAGAGCTCCATTTATCTTTAACGCCGTACTAATTAATTTTACATAGGTAGTTAATTAAATTGGTACAATGTGGAATCATATTTAAAATATTGCGTAACGTTGGTTCATTGCTGACGATGTTATTCCATTAATGATGTGTTCATTTTGAATATTACGCGCGTGGGTAGGATTTTACAAGAGCTCTAGCAATAAGAGTACGAGTATGTTAACTATGCTGTGAGCGAGAAGCAGACTTCCCATTTTGTTGTAGAATTTAGAACGTTGTCGTGTTAAAAAATATTAATTATATATACATAAAGAATTAATCACTACTATAAATTTATCAGTAAACTAGCTGCAAAACCCGGCGTTGCTCGGATTAAAATACATCGCATGTTTAATGGTATAAAAAATATTTGAGGATGCATTTTGTAACGTAGATAATATAGATTTCTATCTTAGATATTGAAAGACTTAGTCGACCATTAAATATGGGATGTATAGAAAGCATATTTAATTAATTAACTAATTGAAATAATTATAAGTTAGAATAAAAAACACCTTAGTAAATGGAAAATTTATGTTTTGACAAAAAGTCACTGATTTTCGGTTTATATACCGTTGGAAATGGAAATTTCTAGTATCAGAAAACTCGAGAACATTCCGATGTACTTAATTACGATCTGGATCGTCCGGATTAATTTCAATAGTTGCACACATTTCGGAACTTTCTAGAAGCTTCTAGATTATTCTAGTCATTTCTACAACTATATAGAGCATTCCATATCGATTTTTACACTTGCACACAATTTTGAAACTTTCTAGATCTTTCCAAACATTTCTAGAACTTTCTAGACCATTCCATACCGATTTTAGCAGTCACACACAATTTTGGAACTTTCTAGATCATTCTAGAAATTTTTAGAAATTTCTAGACCATTCCATACTGATTTTAGCAGTCACACACAATTTTGGAACTTTCTAGATCATTCTAGAAATTTTTAGAACTTTCTGGAACATTCCATACCGATTTTAGCAGTCACACACAATTTTGGAACTTTCTAGATCATACCAGAAATTTTTAGAACCTTTTCGAACATTCTAGATCGATTGCTACAGTTGTACACATTCTGGAGTTTTCTAGATTATTCCCGAAATTCCAGAAATTTTTAGAACTTTCTAAAAGTTCCCATGAATTTGAAAAGGACAGATATATATATTTTCACATTTTCGCCACCCACAACCACCCACCGCGACCAAACTCCCTTATTCCCACCGGGAGACCAAGGGGTATTTACCACCCCAACAGGAAGTTGATTGGAATTGGTGGTGATAGAGAAAACCCTGACTTTACTTACGCACATTAGCCTTTCTAAAAGTTCCTATGAGTTAGAAAAGGACAGATATATATTTTTTCACATTTTCGCCACCCACAACCACCCACTTTCACCCACCGCGACCAAACTCCCTTATTCCCACCGGGAGACCAAGGGGTATTTACCACCCCAACAGGAAGTTGATTGGAATTGGTGGTGATAGAGAAAACCCTGTTTTTACTTACGCACATTAGCATTTTATATATATATTAAGATTAAGATTAATATTAAGTTTTCAGACGTGCGTTTTAAAATAACGCCATTTAGTGACGGGTAGCTAAGCTAAACTAAATCGAAAATGGTGTTTAGGCGCATTCGTTAGAGGATTGTTTGTTGCATTTATGATTTTCCGTATTTTAATTATCCATAATTCTATACGGAACCCTCGGTGCGTGAGGCCAACTCGCACTTGGCCGGTTTTATTGGCCTTGTGCTGTCGGGTTTAGAATAGTACCTCCCATATCATCTTGCGGCGCGGGGGCCGTAAAGGCTATTGGGACATCTATTCAGGAGATGGGCAGCAGCATCTTTTTAATTACAACATCTCACTGCGATCACCATTCCGCCAGCCAAACGTAGTGATTATGGCAAATCCCTTCATAGCAAGTACAATGTGTCGATCTCAAAGGGAGGTGCACATCCAACAGTGCCCTAATGAATCATATTGTGAGTTAGTTAATAACTCACCCCATCCAATTGTTGTGTAAACTTTTAATTTAATATTTTCTGCGGTAAATGTTTCCACGACTAGCATATAAAGATATAACCCTGAAAAAGGAAAAATATGATTAACAACTTACATAATATTAAAATCAACATCTGGGATGTAAACAAGAAACATATTGTCACTATAAGCTGAGACAGGCTTTTTGCTACAATATTTATTTTAGCAATTTCTGTTCTATGTTTATATTAAGCAATAAATTTATTTTTCTTTCTTTCTATGTTTATCTTCCTTATCACTAGTAAGCACGGATACATATCAAGCTATACATTTTCAATAGCTCCTGTGCGAGTTCAATGCGAGGCGTCGTCAGCATTTACTGAATTATATAGTTTGATATGAAGCTGTAGCTTGATAGAAACACCGAGCGTAACTTGCTCTTGTACATTAAAACGATTTAAATACGAAATAGTTTTTAGAAATAAGAAATACAGTAGTAATTTGTGTCAGTAATATGTAAGTAATCAGTGTTGTAGCATTACGTACCTACTACAACTTCCAATTGTATTATTTCTATACGCCAGGAGTTTTGATATGTTTTTACCTGACTGCGCCAGGTGAAGGATTATGTTTTTCGAGTGTGTGTATATAAATTTCTTTGGCACGCTTTGTAGCTGAAACGACTTTATCGTTTCATCTTAATTATGAGAGATCAAAATTATAAAACTGTCATAAACATTTTTTTCTTCTAAGAACTTATTGAGTGAGGTATCAAAGTAAAGAGTTTTATAAATGGCTTACAAAACGCGGTGGAATTATTTGAAAGTTACTATTTCTTACCCCGTCGTTACTCAAATTGTCTAGTTTTTCAGTAACACCGTCTCTTGTTTCGAACTATTCATTTCGTTATCCTACAAGACGTTCAAACTACCTTTTGACTAGTTTGAGGCAGGTACTCTTGTTGAAACAAATTAGTCTGGTCGGAGGCCAAACCTTGTGCTTAGCGCAAATTAATTTGGCCAAGCCGAGTGATTTAGTCCTATCCATTTCACCAAAGACAAATCATCTGTACTGCTTAAAGGAATTGTTCGTCCATCGTCTTATTATGATCAGTCTTAGCTCAGAAAAAATACAGGGTGATCAATTGATAGAAGAAAATTTTTCGTAGTTAAGAAGCTACATTTTTTTCAAAAAAAAATTTGAAAATTTTCTCTGTCCCTGATGTTTATTTTTTTAAATCTTTATATTCAATACTTACAGACATTTTAGGTGATATTGACTGATGACTAATAAAGTTAATGATGGCTATCTCTAAAATACATTTTGCACTGTCATTGCGGAACTTATCTAAAATATAAACTAAACTTCAAAATTACTGTTAGTGCTCAGTCGTCGAAAATGTTTATGATAAAAAAAGTAAGGTAAGGTTTACAGAGACAACTAAGCATCTAATGTTAAGATTGTTCATATACAGTGATATAAGCTAGTATTTAGGGGCAGTTGGGTGTTTAGTGATTACTGCTTACATCTGGTTTACGTACCTTCGACAAGCATCCAAAAGAAATTCGTTAAGTAGAAGTAATGCATGCATATAACCAATATCATACAAGACGTCGGTTCGTGCTGGGCTTCGTCGGACCAATTCTGTAAAAAAAACATCAATATATAAATACACGATGAAAGTTGTATGTATCTGATTGTACGATAGGCTCAGTTTTAATATGAGAAACATGCTCAACTGCTCACTTAAGTGACGTACAACAAACAAATGCGCATCAGTCGATTTTAGTCGTCAGAAATCGTTTGTGTTTAGATTAATGAGATACGCGAAATGTAAGTCCATCCTGCTTTCGCACACGTAATTCGTTGAATGAAAAACCGAACTGCAATATTTTTATGAGTACGTTGATATTTTACCTCGTTAATGCATAATCTGTCAACTATAGAACGAAAAAAGAAAAGAAGCTCAAGGCAAATTACAGCTCTAGCCCTTAACTGAATCGGTGATCGTTTAAGCATAATTGCGTCGTTTGACATTTTACACACACCCCCCGTGCCGCTACCATACTGCAGGAACAGACCTGTAGTTTAAAGGAACAAATGGTATTCAGGTAAACTGACGTTTTAGGTGTTTCTGTTTTGTCTACACCTGAATAATTTCGGGTTTTGAGTGTGTTATCGCATTCCACAATATAAATGACTTGTTCTCTCGTCAGGATATATTACATTTTATATTAGCAATCAGTAAAGAGTAGCTTTATCTTGCATGTAACTTATCCGAACTTTTCCGACGGAACTCGAATAGCGCCGAAGTGATTAATTTTCGTAGCAGTACGTGGCAGAACTATAACTTAATGTGGTTCTGGCTGTATATCATTATCGGAATGAAACAGCGCTATTAGCGCTGGTGTATTCCGGAAGAGTTAGATCGTTGATAACTAGGCAGTTACAGTTAGCGAAACAAGCCTGCGACTGGTCTCGTCTTCTGTCTATAAGACCTGATATGAAAATGACGTGTGACTGATTTGAAAATGGTACCAAAGTTTATAAATTGTGAAGAGATAGGAGGAAAACTATTACGATTAAGATGGCTTTATAAGTTAACGAGTAATAGTCGACCAAACTATAAAATGTACTTGAAAATGAAAATTTCGTACCAATTTCATTCAAAATTACTGTTTACAAAACTAGTTCAACAACGGAACCGTATACTGCGCGTGGCCTGACACACACATTTCAGTGTTTTGTGATCTACGGTACAAGCCTCTAGTTATTAAAAGTCTGTATTATAAGTAAATCTTTTCTTACGTAATTGAAATTCTCGCATTCAGGTGTTGTGTATATAAATAGGGCATTGTAATGAAAGAACTGAATACATTTTAAGTAACATTCCTCTCACGATCCTATCGGAGTAATATGTATGAGTTGGTGCTAGATTTTCACCAAGTTAGAAGCAATAGTATACTAAATAATGTAGACTACATTATACACGTATTAATTCAGGTTTTACTACATTAGTTGTAAAGTATATTTTTGCAGCTGAGTGTTGTTTCTACGAATTACGAAGACAGATTACAAGAAAGTTATTTGTTGGTGATTTGATTGCTTTTCTTGGAAGATTGTAATAAAATTTGTTTTTAAATTATGCTGAATCGTTGTCTGCCATGTGGTCTCAGCTTTTACAATGTGTCATCGAATATATGGAAGTTGAGTGATGATGGTGATAAATGATTATACAGTTAATTTATAACCGCCTTCGTGGCCAAATGTTGCAATAGCAACCCGGAGGTCCTGGGTTCGATTCCCAGTGCGGTCCCTATCGGTACTCGGTTTAGTTGGTGGTAGGGCATTTTATATGCTCGCCTGGCCCCCACGTTACCTAAGTCTGCCGCCAAACATCAGAGTAAATAGCACTGTTGTGTTCCGGTATGAAGGGTAGTACAGCCTCATTAGCTTGAGGCTTTTGGGTACGCACGCTTACCATCCAACGGCTTTGTCGTTACTTACCATCAGGTGAGACGAAGGCCAAGTGCAAACCCATCACACATAAAATATATATCAACAAGCTTTTACTTCAATCATCAACACACGGAAAGACGGAGTCTGATGTCTGGACATGTCTTGCCGCGGTGGATTCATTCGGGGGATGTAATCATTTCGTTTGGCGGGGACGTCGATAATCGCAATAAGATTTTGTTGTATATGCGGGTATAGGCAGTTAAACAACCGGTAGTACGATTAGCACTGACTTTTATTTTCAGAGAGCGGTCGGTGTGGTCGCACTCACACATGTAACGATTTACGGACGGTGTGTCGTTACACACACTTACATATCTAACATCTCCTACCCCTAGTTGTTATTATTATTTGTATATAAGTAGGTGCTACTATCCATATTCTGGATATTTGCCATATAGTTGCCTTTTACCGAGACGCGCTGGAAATGTGAAAGATCCTATTCTAAAGCTGAGATCACACTGCAAATTAACCTACGTGAGATAATGTTACTACTTCCCACCACACTCTACACAAACCAAGCAATACATCGGTAAGGCTTATTGTGCCAAGTGCTAATGCATTTGGCAGTCTATTTCAGCCTTATGTATTCAGAGGACCCTCTTAAGGGCCCATTCAAGGCGGCTTCATTCAATTTTCACAAGGAACCTGTGATTTCAGCAAGATAAATATATTCAAAGCCTTTGCGCAATGGAGACATTTGAGGAGATGTATTTAAAGTTACGTACATCAAAAGAAAATCCTAATGAGCTGCGTAGATTTTCTGCTGGACACCGTCTTGTAGTCTATGCATCGGCGTATTCAGAGCTTTTTAAAAAAGCGATGTTTTTTGTTTTATTTTTATTGTATGATGGTATGCCTTCGTCTCACCTGATGATAACCTCAATCTAATGAGGAGCTGGCTCTGCTACATTTCATACCAGAACACAACAGTGCTATTAACACAGTTTGGCGCGGCATGCATACATAACATGGTGGTAGATAGCCAGGCGGACATAGAAAATGTCCTAAGACCACACCAAGTACCTATGGGTACCCCCACTGGTAATCGAACCCGGCACCTCCGGCAATATCTCAGCTTACTTGTTGTAATGTGTTCAACTGGAACTGTGTATTTTTAAAATATAATTATTTAATCTTATGAAGGGAAATGTAAAATTTCTTGAGATAAATAATTCCTTTAACCGTAAAAAATGCTTATTTCAATAGTGCTACATACAAAAGAACACTATGCTAAGTCCTAATCTATTTGGCTGAGAGTCTCTCTCCTTGCCGTATTCAGACGAACCCTCTTTAGGGTCCATTCAAGACGTATCATTCAATTTTCACTTGGATACCGGCGGAGGTGAGATGGAGGGGAAATGTATTCATAGTCAGAGAATGACACCAATTGTATCGAAAGGGGTGTCTTTCAGCAACATATGTTATCTTTAAGGATAAAAATAACCCAAAAATATAAATTTGAATTGTTAGGTATTTTATACATAATTCGATTGGGGCTAAATTGTATTCTATACCTTAAAGGGCATTATAAAATTCATATAAAATCTAATGTTTTTAAATTTTTACTGAACTGCAACGTTAATTGTAGGGTTAGAGGGTTTTTATACGATGTACATGGCAATCCTATCGTTCCCAATTTTCTTTTACTATTATAACTTTGGCTCGGGACCGGTCGATGTGGCGTACCATGTGGGAGGCCTATGTCCAGCAGTGGACGTTTCCCGGCTGATGATGATGATGATTATAACTTCGCTTCAACTTGTACATAGCTACCTCAGAAGTAGGGTAGTAAGTAATTTATGCTACCCCAACATTCATGAGTGTCAAATGGAAGCTTCAGGTAAGATTGCAGTTACCGTTAGTTATAACCTATCGGGTATACATATTTTCGAGCTATGAAGGATACCTACGTAGGCTTTATATACATACTTGGTTTTTACTAGAATTAAAGGACTAAAAAAATTCGAAAAATCTTCTTATTCGAATGGTAAAGAACTTATTAGATTTAGATTTTTTATTTTTAAATAACAATAAACACATGTACATAAAACATAATTTAAAGAGATAACTCAAATAATAGTTAAAAGCCTTATCAATTTTAATTCACGGCGTTAAGTTACAGTGTGTGATCGATTTGTATGGATCGTTTTTGAACCGCGTGAACAGAATTACTTTTTGACGGGCTTTATTAGAAAAAGTGTTGTAGTATCGAAATTTTTTTGCCAGGGCTATTTAATCATCATTTGACATGTGATTTTAGAGGTGTAAGCGCGTTTTTAAGTGTCATTACACTAATTAGTATTACATCAGATTTTCCCGTGACAATTTATCATTGTTAGGAACAGATGGTTGCCGCTGAGGGATCGAGATAATAATGGTATTATGTACTTGTATATAGAGACTTGTGTGGATTCCTGTAAAGATTCTATTGAGAAGCTGCAGGAAAATTATAATGATGTGATGATGAATGAGATGCAAAATATAATTTATTTTAGACACAAAAATACTATGTAAAGAAACATATTAAGAATCAAGACGTAGATAAGTAAATATCTGTACAAAGATTGTATTGTTTTTTTTTATTAGAATCCGTCAACGACTAATTGTAATTTTTGGACCGTAGGGAAGGTGCAACCGAATTAGATTAGGGGAAATTGTATTTTAACAAAAATAAAAATACGTAATATTTTTGGGGGGGGATTTTGCAAAGACTAAATGTCTTAAAAATTAATAGAATAGTAAAATGCTTATTAGATTCAGTTTTCTCACTGCATATCGAACATGTTATTTTAAGGGTATATGATAAAAACATTATTTTACGAGATAACTCAAAATATCGAACAAGCTCCATACATTTTAGCGCTCTAAAACACTTGTAAATGTCATGTCACCCAATTTATAGGGAGCGTTTTAGCACCGCGTGTCTATAATTGCTTTTTTGCGGGTTGTACTAAAAAAACTATTATTCGTTTAAAAAAACGCTCGCACGCTTTGATAACGCGGCGGCATCGTTGGATTAGAGGCGGTATTTTACAAATGCGACACCATCTGAGCGCATGGACTTTACTGATATGTAACACATTGTACACTCGACTGTACAATAGGCATAAAACAGCGCCGGTGGTCGAGTCACTCTCGAAAAAATAAACGTGAAGGATGTGCGGGGGTCCGCGTTTTGATGTCGTTCTTACTGTCTTAATCAGGGCTATCATTTACACCAGAGCAGTCGAGAAAGTCCGCGGCCCGAAAATTTTCTCATCGCGGCCCGCGACTGTATACTAAATAAAGGTTTTATCTTCCGGAATTGTTTTAAAACGCCAAAACGGAAATCTGTAAAACCCAGCGCAACGTGCCAGTCCACAGAAGACTTTACGGCAAACACACGACAGATTGTGTAACTTCGAGAAGATTTCTGGTAAACTTAAGATGATAATGAGGATGTACCGAGTGTATATTAATGAATGTGATTTATCTTCCAACGACAAAATCTTATGACTATAGTTTGCCATATGACTTTAATGTATCAAATAAACCACAACAAACTACGAGTACACATGTATAAGTGGGAACCGAGTGTAATGCACTATTGCGCTCTGTGACCATTGCCTGCGGAAAGGTTGCAGACCCCTGCTTTTTAAAATTTCGCAAATGTAGTGAAATAAAATAACAATGTTTGTAAGGTGACCCTGAGTTCTTAACATTTTTGCGCTTGTTAGGAGTCCGTGAGCATCTTTATTGAGTTATTTAATTACAATAACACCACACCATGCCACCATTTGAATTCTGTATACAAAACCGGACACATTGAGGTATTGTTGCACTTAAATGCTCGTATATAAGTACAGAGGACTGAAGGAAAATTCTCGGAGATGTATGCTTTTATCTTACTCGTACTGATGATAAGTGACAATAGAATTTCATTTAAAAATTTAAATTATTATTATTAAAAACTATTTTTAGTTGAAATTTTCCAGCCATAGCCATCTTGTCTCTGAATATTCAGCAGATTCCGCGTCATCACTGCACGAGGTGGAGATTATCTCTGTTGCCGACATGTTCATTCATAAGGCCATCCATGAAAATGTTGAAATTCCTTTATACAGTTCCAACAATTTCGACTTTGCCTGGCTTACGGAATAATAAATAACTTTCTATAAGAACGAACAATTTCAACATATAATAAACGATGTGTGATACGTCTTGACTCGGATGTCACTCCAGGTTCATCATGCTAAGCCTGCGGTGGTCCACTGCTGGATATAATCGTCTCCTAAGGTGTGCTACTGAACTAGGTCAGAGGTTCTCCCCAGCCATACACATTTGGAAGTCGTCTATACACCTAGCTGATGGAAACATCTGCTCCAGCGATAGTCTTCCAGAAAATATTATCCACACATATCAGGATACTGAATGAAGCAAAGATATTTAACATTAATAGTAATAGCAACAAAGCAAACAAAAATTTTGATCCTAAACTTATTATCAATTGGTAATAAGTTACTCAATCTAGTGTCACATCACGTCACGCGGCCGTAAAAGACATTTGACATACCATTGACTTTTGAGATCAAAATGTTTATATGAAACGTTTCCCAATGCCCGCTCTATAACGTATTACTATATTAAATCTCTCTGGAATGAAGGTACTAAAACGTTTAACACAAACTATATTTTCTTATTCATTGAGGCTTTGCAAGATTTATGTCTATAAATATAATACATTCTGCTTATTTATTTCCACCTTTTATCACCTATTTATTATTTTATGAAATACAAATTTCAATTGTTTTATTTTATGAAAGCGTAAAAAACTCTGAATAACGAATACATAACATTTGATATTGTGGTGTCACCACGGCACGCTCCGCGCCTTGTTTATCGTAAATTAAATTAGACATATTTTGAGATAAACGAGGTAAAATATAAAATGTTTTATTGTACAATTCATATTTTCGTATGGCAATCCTAGAGACATAATAATTAATTTTTTAAAATCTGAAGGATTTTTGCAGTACCTTACTTACACTTGCCACTTCAGGTCACTGACTCATCGAGCTATGTCGGTGACCTTCGTTCGTCTACGGATTTCCTCATTCCGGACCTTATCACATAGAGAAATTCCGAGCATAGCTCGTTCCATTGCTCGCTGAGTGACTTTGAGCTTGTTTATTCAGCCCACAGTAAAGGACCACATTTCGGTTCCGTATATCATGCCATGATTACTTTAATTAATATAAACAATGGATAACAAAAATAAGATAACATACCTGTAAAGCTAAATTTAGGATCCAACTACATGCCGATAATATGTAGGTAGACATAAGATTCGTGTGTATCGTGTTCCTTAGACATCTAAGGTCCCTGAAACAATAAAAAATTCAAGTTATTTTAAAATAATTTCATCAAATTAAGACAAAATGGGTTTCAAGACAACATTGGTGTGAAGGAATGTCACGATGGTGGTAGTTAGCGCTCTTTAGGTAACCACAAATGTGTCGATTGACCGGGAACGGTTGTCGATGATGGTGAATATGATAACCCACAGGTTCACTCATTGCATTAAAAGTTTATAACAATATTCCGAGTCTATTTCACCACCTTCTACACGAGCATTCTGTGAGTTACATTCACGCCTGCAACGCCTTTCGCATTCAATACAACAACGCATTCAGGGCTTTACTGCGACTGCATCGCCTCGCCTTTTCAGTGCTTCGCGGATGTTCATAAAGCGGAAATACGTACTCAAATATGTTTGAGAATACCGTCAAGTCGAAACACGATTAAACATATACGGTTAGAATCTTCGCCTCACGAGCAAATGAGCAACGATCGAATTCAAACCCGAAGCAAGTTATTTTCAAATTTTATTTTCATTTAAAAAATACTGGAAAAGAAACGGATAAAATATTTCATTTTTTAACTGATTTTAGCACTTTTAAGAAGTTGAAAAATAAAATGCAAAGCTTTTATAGCCTGCAACTAAACTACGTAAGCTTTTTACCTAACTCAGATACTTTAGAACGGTTTTTTCGAAATGCTTCCTCTGAGGAGGGCAAAACATGGGCCTATCTTTTATTTATATTTGGGCATGACGGGCGCATTCCTATCGTCCTGCGTGTCACTGTGACCTATATAGATCTATTGTGATAACCTATCCTTGACTATCTTTGCATGTCAAATTAATTTTTATACAATTAACGCGTTCGAAAATAACTAAAAACCGACTTCAACTGCCCTAAATGGATTCATCCCCATAGAGGTAGAATTATCTGGATACATATATGGTTTTTGTTGATTTTCTCAAAAAGCGCTAAATCAATTTCAATAAAATTCATATGGGGTCACATCTGAAGTAACTAACAAACAAACAAAAATTATCAAAATTAATTCATAATTCCTCCTCCTTTTTTTTAAAACCACTATAGAAGGGTTCTTCTAGATTTCACTATAGCGAATTTTTAACGATTCTTCTATTTGCAAACGACTTTCATGTGTTTGGTAAAATCAAAGCTTCAAGGAGTGTAACGAACTCAAGTTCTACGCAGATGAATTCGCGGGCGTCAGTTACGAATCATCAATATAGGTATCATGTGGTATATATTACCACAAAGCTATACTACAGAGCAATATTTGTAATTCTTTTAAATATGTTTTTACGACCTTGTCTCAGTAATCATAGGAAATCCTAGCAGACGCAACTTTCGCATTTTTATCAGCGAAATTCTTCAGATTTATCTAAATCTCGGGTGATATGGGATCTACGGCATACACTAGTACGTCAATGACTATGTACTTTGTGCATACGTATTAGCTTGATATCTGTTCAGTTTTTCTTTATATTTTTATATCCGTACAATGGCGATATTCCTTAAATATAAATATTTTATCAAAATTTCAGTTGTGACACCTGTGGGTCACCATTTTCCATAAATATTGTCGTAACATAAGTCTATATATAGCCTTAGTTGTATATGAGAGCTTTGGTAGACGGACAGACTTACACCAGAGTGTGACCAAAGGGTTCCAGTTTTTTTCATCGGTTGTCCGGAACCTTACAAAGTTATTACACAGAGTAATTGAACATTGTTTAAGGTAATATATACCTCTATATAATAGATATACACATAGTTCATTCGACACGCAGCCTTGTCATCTAGTTCTGTCAAATTTGGTCACGTTTTTCCTAAGGGACGACGTTTGTGCGGAAAACCAGAGTTTGTAATCAAATGAAACATGGTTGCTAACTACACAAAGTTTAGTCTAACGGAAATAGTTCTTTTAAACGATAAAATATCGTAATGTTACATCTATTGCAGCGTTTAGAAATGTTACCGCTTCAGTAAAAAGCTTCCTGACACTCGATTACTCAAGGGAGACACATTCAATCGAATCCGCCTGTAAGTTTCCCTCAAGCGCTCCCGGAAACCGAGTTCTTATTTGACAGCTTAAAAGGCACGATAACATTTAATTCTGTTGCAATTTTGTGTCTCTCATATAAAATAGCTGCTCGTTGTTAGCGAATTCTAACTTTGCATATAATCTTAAATTTACTTAACTAACCTAACCAAACGTGTATTCATTTTTGCTTTAGATTCTTATGTAATGAGAGGGAGAGGGTCGGTTTATTTATGTTTTTCTTATATGGAGTGAGGGGGTCAAAAAGTATCAAAAATAGTCTTACGAATAAAATGGTCCAGTGCGTGTCAGGCCACGCGCAGTGTAGGGTTCCATAGTTGAACTGGTGATCCCAGACCCAATGCTTTTGAAAGTACTATTCAACGATACCCCATAAATGAGGTAGACGCGAGAAAAATATTTCATTCTCAAGTTGCGTGTATGGGAGAGTCACCCTTTAAAAAATATTTTTCAAGATTTTATTCTATCACTTTATCAGCGTGATTAATATGTATGCCCGTACCAAATTACAGTTTTATAGTAGCAAGAGTCTCTGCGCTAAGCCGTGGACGGACAGACGGACAGAGCGAAACTATAAGGACTTGACTATGGAACCCTAAAAATCGATGACTCCTTAATATGTTTAATGTTATTTTATCACAAGACGTCTCAAACGCAAATTTCTATAGCTAAAATTTATCAAAGAACCATACTATTCAAAAGTAAAATTAAAACTCATTCTATTTCAATATTTTCAATCACAAGAGTTTTAGAGAAGAGTACCAATACGAAAAGTAACTCTAAATTAGAAGTAGATAATATTTAAATAGTAAAACTAATTAATCAACTTTATTTCCCTGAATAGGGTCCAGATTTTGTAACTTCGGTTATTATCAACAAAAAGTATGAAGTAAACAAAAACATTCACAACTCTGAACATCATTTTGGGTCCCACAACAATGAGAAAAAGGAGCAATGAATAAAAATTTATGCAAACAGACCAACTCGCCTATCCTCAAGCTTAGCCAATGTCATGAACATAAATAATTGTAACTGACTTGAATTTTCTTTCAGAAAATAAGGTCGTTGTTTGTCGTGTAACTCGAGGCGTCTTTCGAGGGTGTTTGCAGGGTCGTCCTGGTAATTGGCGTCGTTAGTCTGCTGAATCACAGTCAAAAGCCACGCAGACAAGGCTAATGGCAATGAACTCATAAAACACGGTTTCTTATTGTATTTCTTTTCGTGTTTTCTGATTTGGGTATATATAATCCTATAGTGTAGGGATACTGTGTAACCTTAACTAAGTCATTCGTCACTGGCGGCTACATCGTCGCTGTAAGGTTCCATAGAGATACCGAGTAATAACTCTTTCTTTTTAAGGTTCCAAATATCCGACAAAAAACAGAACCCTTATTAGATCGCTTTTTTATCCGTCCATTTCTAAGTTTATTACAGCTAATTATCTCAGCAGCCACTAATGCTGTTTAATTAAATTTTGGAAAGTTATAGGACAAAAGACGATTATAATAATTACAAATTATTATTATTCAAAAGGGACCGAAACTGTTGAAAATGTTAAAGTGAAATCACTAAGTCAAATGGCGTGTCAAGTGAAAGCGCTTTTTTTGAACTATGTTAAACAATTTTTTTACAGTGTTCTCAACTTATGATTCAAAACGTTACAAAATACAACTTTCCTCCTCCCATCCCCGAAGTTTACAAAGAGAAATCTGAAATAATTATAGTTGATAGAGATTTTTGTGATTTGCGTTTGCCCGCGACTTGGTATACTTCAGAAATTATCCCATGGGAACTACTTGTCTATCGGGACAAAAGTAACCTTTATCGTATGCTAACTCGTCAGCTATTTCTGTATCTGTATTGATAAAAATTAAGCTAGTCTTACTGTCCCTTACGTCGTAAGTTAAGAACAAACAAACATAAATATTTTTAATATTAGCATTGATTGTTTATGTATTTCTTTTGTTAACATTTTATTAATGATGAATGATTATGACACACACACTCTCACACACACAATCATTCTCGCATACTCACCACACAAAAATTTATTGTTTCTATTCTGTTTCTTTCTTCTATTAAATTAGTTATATAAGTAAATGAAACTGTTACATAATTTTTATTTATTAGTTTTTTTTAAAATTAATTAATTATTTTTTAAGTTTTTAAAGTAAAACTAGGAAGAGCAGGGCCTCCTAACACAAGTTATCAATACTTAAGAGGCTATGTTGGTTAGACCTCGTGGCCGCGTTCAAATTTGGATTGTTTTGTAGCTGTCCCTATCCGAGCCCTATCCTACCCGAGCGCGTACAGTGAGACAGCACACACTACGCGAAGTTATCCACCCGTTATTTGGATGTTTCGTAGTCCAGGGATCATTTGAAGGATACAGTATATTATGTAACCATTTTTTTAATACAGTATACTAATGAAATTTCAGATGTCGGTGGTTTTTCCAAATTGTTCTAAATTGATTCATACTCTTGTAAATCAGGTTCAAAGTTCCAAAGTTACGCCCTGTAACTCTGGAAGTATATATTTAATCGAAAATCTGACTCACCACCGACACAGATATTTGTTTCTAGATTGTGTCTTGAAAATTTCATAGATTTTCATAGCTTAATACTAAAAATATGACTGGACTACGTTTGTATGGGCGCTTTGACACCAGCATACCCTTAAGAAGAGGTCCTGAAAGTATTGTATAAATTTCTAGTCTCTTTAAGAAAAATAAACTTTTAAAAATTTGATAGTGATGGTTGTAAAAAGTGCGTGACGTAGTGATTTACGAGAGAGGCACATGTCCTTTGCACTTTGTCCTTTGACTTTAGCAGTTGATGAAGAAACACTCTTCAGTTTGAAATATCTAGTTGAATCTTCTCAGTATCTTCACAGTTACTATTATGAGATTTATGCGCCGTAACATTTAGGGTAAATAGATTTTTATTATTCAGAAGCAGTTACAATTATGGATATCGTTATATTATTCAAGGAATAGTAGCGATCTCATAACCACAGCGTTGGTATATATAGTGAATCAGAAATTTATAGTGGATCAGAAATTTCATTTTAACATTCAATTTTTTATTTATTTTTTAAAACGCTATCTAGGGACCATTAGCTGCGTAACGGCTATTGTAGCTAAGATTATTTCCTGCCATTACAATCCGATGTCCTACTGTTAGGTAAAAAGTAAAAATAGGAAAAAGTATTTTTAGTAAAAAGTAGGTAGTTACTTATCAAAGGCAGCTATTCTATATGAATATATTATGTGAAAAGAAATGTTGTATCGAAGAATTCTGATTCCAAATGCAATGTTGTAAAATGTAATAGTTGTAAAATTTAAATTTTATCATATAATCAAAAATCAAATATAGCAATGTTTGGCATGAATATTTTTATCTGAGCCATCAGATAAATCGTAATTTCACGAAATATCGTCGATTTGTGTAAGCGTGAGTTATTTATGTGGATATCAGAGTTATCGATCTTTCGACGCACTATGCTTGACCTACTGCCCTGCGCCATATCAACCGACCTTTATTTGTTTACGGAAGCAACTAAATCTAAGGTACGAGAAGGTTTTAGTCCGCCCTTTGAATATTTAACCTCCGTTAGTAATATTTAACTTCTCGTGGTTTGGTTTATGGTGAGAAATGTGTAGGTGGATTTGAGTCTTGATGCGAGACTCATGTTTATACTAATAATATGGCAGATTAGCAGTTTTGAATATTGGAAAGTTTTTTCATGCACAATGAATTTTGCACTTTATCTCACTTGATGGTAAGAGGCGATAAAGCCGTTGTATAAGATAAAAGCATTTTATTCAAGAGAAACAATTAAACAACAATTTTCATAGACACTGGCAAACTACAACATCAGTTTGTTGGCAGAAAAAACCTCTTGTTACTTAATGTTTTGTAATATGCATATACACATTTTAATCCGAATTTGTTTTTTTATTAATTATCAAGACTTTTTTACAGACATTTCTTAATTTCTTTCCTGTATGTATTTTTAGTCAGCAATTTCGATTTCGCGAGTTTTCCCCATGACTTGTTATGCGTGGACTTCAGAAATCCCACGGGAACACATTCCCGGTATAAAAGTATATCACTCTCGGGTCCATAAACTATATTCAAACCACGTCCGTCGTTCTTTGCTCTGAAAGGACAAACGAATACACTTATCTGATCCAGGGGTCTTGGGTTCGATTCCCAGTGTGCGGTATCTCAAATAGTCGGTTTGTGGAAAAAGGAAGTCATGGGTCGCTCTACTTTCTGGTATCTTACTGCGATCAACAACCTGACTGCCAAGCGTGGCGATGTCGGAAAATCCATTCGAGGTGATTTCGATTATGTGTAGGTAAGAAGTTTAATGTGACACGGAGGATATCCGTCCGAAGTGGATATTTCTTGATGACAACGGTGATATCATATCACTTCATAGAAAGTTATAAAAAAACGCGAAACCCACTCATTTGCGTCTAAGAAAATTAGGAAAACTATGTAAAAATAACGATGAATAATATTGCAAATATTGATGTCAGTTTCTAAAAGTTGACTTATCTTCTTTTCCACGTAGCAGAAGTAAAACCAACTGTCTGCTGAAGTGGGACGCTGGATTCTAATTAGTGCGAAAGCCAAAAAAGTTTCCCGTCTCGAGGAAAGTTTAACAGGAATGCGCAAATAGCTGCTAAAGTGAGTTCACGATTCCTTAGCACTGAAGGAATTTTGCTTGTCCTTGAGTAGTTCTTATCGTACTGAAGAGCAAAGATATCGAAATGATATATTTTATACAATGTCATGTTCGTTCAATATGTATGAGGATTACGACAATCTATCCTTAGCAAATAAACATGTAAATAACTGAAATTAATAAATATAATATGATATTATAATTGAAGCTGCAAAGGATGTCGTCTAAAGAGATGACTATTTCATGATTAATACAAAATTGACTAAGTGGATCTCTGACTCGCACTTAAAGGGCTCCGTAATACAACACAAAACAATGCTATACAGTAGTACGCGTAAGTAAAGAGGTAAGTAATTAAGGATTAGTAGAGATTGTTAGCGTCAATAAGGGTAGCAGATATTTAATTCACATAGACGAATTCAGACAGCGAGTGCAAGTTGAACTAGAATAAGTGCCTTTATAGGTTGACAACACTCTAACGGTAATATTTATAGAAGACGAATTGATGGATGGCAAGCGATAGCATCGTGGGAATGAGTGTGTGATGAGCCAGATAGGTGAGACTTTAAAATTATTAGGTGAGACATGGATAGAAGTAGTTGAAGTAAAGGAAGATGAAGACGGCTTGGAAGAGACAGGATGGAAGAAGTGAGTCGTATGTCAAAAATACACTTTGAAGTCATTATGTGACATATTAAGAAGAGAATATACTTACTTGAAGTAGAGGAAGACGAAGACAGCTAGGGACAGCACTGCGAGACTGAGCGAGTACCCTGCCAGGTAGATGAGGCTCGTGACGTCAGTTGGAGAGACGTTTGCGATTCGTTCCGTGCAGTTCTGGTAGTTTGAGTAGTTATTCCATACACCTTCCAGACAGAGGCGGGATGCGTTCTCTGCAAAGATTATTAAAATTTTAGAGCGTAGAATTAGACGCCTACACCCAACTTAGACGGCTCTGTGTTTAATCACCAGATGTCTGCTTATGAGGGTTTTAAAAGGCAGTTAAGAGAAATTTTGATCAGACAGGTATCCGCGTCTACTTGTGCACCACCAACACCCAGCTACAGGTGGTATTTCCAAATAGAAAGTCATAGAAAGTCCGCTTTTGGTGGCTATCTGTAAGGAGGCTGATAATGCATGAATGAACCTTTACACATATATAACATTTTTTGTTGATATACAATGGGTTTGCTGTTTGTATTTAATTCGACTAATAGTAGGTACCGGGTGGTATACCTGACTTAGAGAAATGATTAAATCTAATGCTACACGGAGCACAACAGTGCTATTAAAGCTATTTTTGGCAGCAGATTTAGATGACTTAGTGATAGGTACGTAGCCTACGTAACGTAGGCAGAGAAAGTAATGAATATGCTTATATTTGTCAGATTTTTATTGAACTCATTCAAGAAGAAAGTATTTAGAACATCCAGGAAAGCGGCTATGAGCCAGACTAAGTAAGTGAATATTCAACAAAGATTTTCAATTTAAAACATTGGAAACAATAGGAATAAATGCTCACATCCAGCCCATTCACTATAATTTATAATCAGCTTCAAAACTTCCACTGCTGGACGTAGGTCTCCCTCATAGATGCCAGTCCCAAGCATCGAGCATTCAGCGACTTGCCGAACTTTACCCAGTACACGTTTCCCACTCGAGAACTTACTCCCCATCGATATCCATTATTCTAGCAATGTGGCCTTCCCATCCCATTTCCACTTCATCTATGTCAGCAGCTATTCATCGAGCTATGTCAGTAACCTTGGTTCGTCTATGGATTTCCGTAAAGGAATTCAGAGCATAGCATCTTCCATAGCTCGCTAAGTGACTTGTTTGCTAAGCATGTTTATTCGGCCCACAGTACGGTACCACGTTTCGGTTCCGTACGAGTATGTCATCACTGGCAAAACGCACACAAACATAATAATGATGATACAGCATGATTTAGATACACGACACAAATACAAACATGCGTTACATACAACTTAATCTCAAGAAAGCAAATATGAGGATTTAAAGTCGTAAACTATTATATCAATATTGTGATTTCCATCCTTTTTGATCTAGTGACAGTAAATTACGTCGAAAAACGTAACATTCTTGTGTTTTAGTTTTATTGTTTTATGAACCATCGACGTAAGCAATATGACGTTTTGAGATTGTTGATCGCCACTATTCTGCTACACTTCTACCGCATAACTGAGTCGGTTCCTGAGATACGGGAGCGGGACGGGAGGGTGTGCTTCAACATCAACAGCCTATATACGTCCCCACTGCAAGGGCTCAGGCCTACTCTCCCACAGAGAGTGTAGGCCGTAGTCCACCACGCGGGCCCAGTGCGGATTAGCGGACTTCACATGCCTGTTCAAGACATGCAGGTTTCCTCACGATGTTTTCCTTCACCGTTAAGCAATCGGATAATGTACTTGAATTGAAAAACAACTCATAGGTACCTTCCTAGTACCTAGGTATACCTTCAAAATATTACACGTTATTTGTACTACGTAAGAAATCTCGCCTGAGCTGCTTCGCGACGGGAACTGTTCAAAACATCCTGATTTATTGAGCAGTTACGGCGATGAAACCTCTCAAACTCACTCAAAGTTACAACATTCTTAAGGGATAGGTATTTTCCTATCAAAAGTTATTTGAAAATTCTTAAACATCAAAAGATACCATAGATATTCGTATGGGCTTGAATGCTGAGTGACAGAATCCTGTTTGATAATTTAAGATTACGTCTAATAAAGAATATGTCAATAACATAGATTTAGAAACACACCACAGTACTAAAGTGTCATTTTACAGCTTTCCTTTCGTTAGTTTTGCTGTCGCACGTTGTTTCAAACAGAAATATCTAGATAACATTAGCTAATGAAAATATCATGTGGTGGAAAGCGATTTAAATGCAAATGAGTTGTCTAGATCCACTAATTAACAACAGCATGAAAACAAGTTTAAATATAAAACCAAATCTATAGAATACCGGAGTACAGCAAGTTCAAAGTGATGTTACACGTCATAATAAATTCAAAGATAATGTGAAAGTTACACGGCTGCGCGCTGAAGCATTGCATGATTATTACAGGACACATAAATCCGAATAAACAGGCAATAGAAGGTGCATCTTCAGTGATATTGACGTACGGGTCCGGGTTTTATTTTAATCGTGTTGATACAGATTTTAAAAAAAGTTTTCAAAATTTTTATAAAAATATAACTTCAGGTTTTACCAATAAGTTGTTTAGAATGATTAGCTTAGGAGACTGATACTTCGTAGGCAGTATTATGTGGCTTTGTTTTGGGAAGATAATTAAGATTGGGCTCAAATTTTTCACCAAATTACGCTTTATTTTATTGTCAATACCGTATTTTTGTGACTTCGATTAGTTGAGAGCATAAACTGATAAATAATACCTTAATCCTTACTAAAGTCAATGACCTTGAAGCTTTAATTTCACATGCTTGGTTTTAAGTAGGCGATATAGCGCCGGCTTTTAGACGAAGCTACTTGAATTATAAACGGATACTGGAAAAGTGAAGCAATAATTCGTTAAATAAAGGGCTTAACATATTTCGTTTAATTTCATAAGGTTACTTGAGAACTAAATGTTATTCTTGCCCTCCACTAGGATCTATAGTTTTGCTCTAGATGTGAATCCGCGAATACTTTTTCCTTTTTGAATTCACCTTTAAGGGCGTTATTTGAGACTCAAATTGTATCACATGTCATGCAATCAAATGTAAATAATGATAAAAAACGGGGAAGGTATTTACTGTCTACCCACAATTGCCAAACACGAATAAGTGCAGAAACCGCCCAGACAAAGACTGGGACAAATAAGAATAAGTAAATTGTTGGTGAAAACGTATGGGACATTTCTATTGGTGTTTCTGAGATCTTCGTGTTCCGAACAAAGTGATTGAAGAGCTCAAGAAAATAAACATTACAACAAGATTTAGAAGACTTCAAACAAAAAAGCTCTCGTGTGAAGCTGGAGCGGAGACAGCAGGCGGGAGTGAATTATTCATGTTTCAAGAAGACGTGTCATCAAACATGCCGCGGTACATGGGTTTCATTGGTCTGACCAAATTACTGCTTGAAATTCTATGGGTGATCATATTCTCAATTCTTTCGAAGAAAATTTGAACAAATTATTTACAAGAAAGTTAGTCCAGTCCGTTGACAAGTGATACAAGAAGAAAGATACTTTTGTTCATTAGCTTTATCCCTTTCCTAATGCTTCCATACTAAATTTCTGATGCCATAATATTTTGAATAGCTTTAGATAAGTAATTACCTAAAATAGGATATGAATTTATAGTGTCGCGAAATATATCTCATTAAGTTACAACTTTATAGTTAGCTACAATAGCCGTATGGAGCTTTGAACAATAATCGAAAAAAAAACTACAATGAAAATTATGATTCACTTTGAAGTTAATGATACTCATTTCGCATCATCGCAAGCTGATGTTCTATTTTTAGATAGTTGCTACGCAAATACAGCTATTATATTTTATAAGATTATGTTGAGGGATTGTGGATACTGTATTAAAATGGAGGGATCAAGATTTGAAAATGGTTTATGAATGGAGGCGACATAAAAAATAATCATTAAAATCGGTTTACAATTAGCGAAGAATAATACAAGGACGGATTCATGCCTTAATCTTCTCCCTTTGCTATATTTATATATATTGCTTTTTAATATTTTCTTCGAATTTAAATGAGGCCACCCTTAAGATTCATAAATAATCCGTAATATTTTTCCGTCCATTCAGTAAATAACAATAAGTAACATTAAAATTGGTTCACAATTGGTTAAGTAACAGTAACAATAAAACATATAGTCGCATTGAGAATATAACACACCAATAGACAGAGTGGGACTAGGATCGTGCGGATGAGTATTTCGAACGACCAAAAGGAAAAAGCCCGCTTGGACGTCTCTCGAGAAATCCGAAGCACAGAAAGCGTCTCCAAACAGTGACAGTTGAGATTTACTTGTGTCGAAGGCCTAGGGCCTCTTTGGTTTGCTCAGCAAGCGAAAGAAAGTATTTAAGGTTTGCATTTGGCCTTCATCTTACCTGATGGTAAGTGACGATAAGGCCGTTACATGTTAGGACTCAAGGTAATGTGGTGCTGGCTCTGCTACCGGATCACAAAATTGCCATTAACACTGCTTAGGTAACGAGTACCGATAGGTGCCATCACTGGGAATAGAATCCGGGACCATCGGATTGTAAATCCAAGCGTGTAACCATTAGACCATGGAGGCGGTTTAAATCACAAGTATATTTTTATTCCAAATCATCACGGGGTGCTATTGAAACGTTTAAAGAAGCAATTGACTTACGTGTGTCGTCATACTGCACGCCGTGGAATTCACTGAAGCACCTCTGCACTGCCTGAGTGTTCCAAGGCGTCGGGTCCCAACACAACAATCCATCGTAGTACGCGGGACAGTAGTTCCCCGTGAGATTGTAGTTCTTGTCAATACACTCCTCCAACTTCGCACTGACATTCTCTACGCTCTCTGCGCTGTCTAAAGTACTTAGGTCCTCCAGTTTGACTCCTTTCCTCACAACAATTTACTAGACTAACAGCTTCACCAGCTTTGGTTTCTGTTCTTTGGTATTCTACACTTATCGACTAATCAAATCACACGTATAATCTCGATATTTTCACTTGCACTCTCTCCATGATTTCACAAATTTTTTTCAAGTGTTTTTCTTAGCGCGCCTGAATGGAACAGATTCTGCGGAATACCTCGCCTCCAGTGAGAACGTTACCATGATAAGGTTGTTTGTATGAGGCTTGTGTTCCAACTTATCAAGTGATAACGCCGCGAGAGCAAACATCGGCAGACTGTGAGTATTTGCGTATCGTGCATGCAACTCCAGTTTTTCTTTTATTGCCTTCGCCCCGTTTCGTCCTTGATCGTTCAACCTGCAAAGAAACGGACTGCGTTATTTTCTTTTGTAGATAAGTGGGTTTACTCTGTGTGGTAAGGTCGGAGGATAATGTGTTTATTGATAAGGCTCTAAAGCGTACGTTGATAGGATGGTGTTTTTCTTTTAATTACCAGTCTATTAATATAAACGACGTCAACAATTAATGATGTCTTGATTAGATATAAGTAGTAATTATCTGCACCAGCTGTTTGACATGTACCACAGATCGCCACGATCAAAGACTGGTTTTGACACAATCGCCATGTTGTTGATAGACGCTGTTGGCCGTCTTTTAGAACCTTTTTGCCATTTTTACATAGGTTGATCCTTTTATAAAGTCAAGACTACACGACAGATTAAATTCGACTCATAAATCGAAGAGTACTTTACTGAGTGCCCACGGGGTGCTACAAATAGAGAGAAATTGAGAAGTCTCGCAAAATACAAACAATTATTTGTACTTTAGTCAAAGACATTTAATATTAATAGACCGGACAAAGCAAACAAAAATTTTGATCCTAAACTTATTACCAATTGGTAAACTTATAACCAATTGGTAAACTTATTACCAATTGGTAATAAGTTACTCAATCTAGTGTCACATCACTTCACGCGGCCGTACAAGACATTTGACACAACATTGACTTTTGAGATCAAAATGTTTATATGAAACATTTCTGAATGCCCGCTCTATAACTTATTACTATATATCTTAAATCTCTCTGACTTTAGTTAGAATAATTAATGGTATTTTTTGTATGTTTCTATAAGTTTTTACGGATATTTTATGCCTGTCAATAAAAACATTTATTATTATAAAAGCCGCGACCAATATACCATACGATCCAGACCTATGACTTCTCCGCCAGGAGTGTAAGACGAAGAAGAAGATCGGAGAGAAATGCAATGGGTACACTCTAGCAATGCCTAGGTTTAGACAGCAGACAATTAGATTCATTAGCACTTTTCAAATTAAAAAAAATAATTTATTTTATTAAATAACGAACAATATTTTCTAACAACAGATATTAAAACAAAATACGTTTTACGGTCGTTAGATTTCCTGTACTCTCCTCTCTTAACTGTGCTATTTGTTTTACTCGAGCATGATTAAGAGGATAATAAAATCTCACAATTATACCTACTACTACATTTTGTGTTATCTTTGGACAAAATGGGACATTTGTAATCGTTTGTCACAAGCTACGTGCGCCACGTTGCGTTCCAGATAAAATCGGCCAAGGTGTACTAACAAGGTATTTAATTTGTTATTAGATATTAATTTTAAAGATTTTGGAAGGTGTAGTAGGTTGGTCCATATATTTAATTTAACTATTACTTCGTTAACTCGGCAATGTTCGTAACGTACACACGCGCCCACGCTTTTCATGACACTGCCAGTCATTTTCCCTTTGACACTGACGTTTAAAAACCACACAGCGATACACGAGACAGTGTGAGTATTCTAGAGCGACATCTCCTTATATAAGGATCACTTGGTTTAAAAGAAAAGACATTTGGAGATTTTCGTTAAAGAGTGCTCAAATATTAGAATGGTAATTACAAAAAGGTCCTTAAACGCATTGACTCATTAGTTATTAAAACAGTGGATTATAAACATAATATAATAATAAAATACAAATTAAGAAAAAATTAAACAAATAAATTAATGAAAATTATCAGAATAGGATCGAAATACTTTTCAGGGAACCCGATTCACAATGATAATGTCCGGTTCAGTTTTTTGCAAGAATAATAAATTTTTTAGAGCATAAATATACTAAGTCAAAGCATTTATAACATATTTAAACTGAATGCGGTTTAATTCGTTTCATTCCGACACAATATCAGATTTTCATAGCTTTACGAGTATTTGGAAATTGTTACGAGTTAAATATGAAAAACACCAAAACCAATCGTAAAATGTCAGATCAGGGTTTTGTTGGTTTCTCTACCCGTTAGCTTCAGAACGCGACTTGGTGCACTGGCATGAACTGTATACATCAATAGAAAGAGCTTCACAAAAGAGCCAAAACATCGAACAAACCCACGAGCAAAAACACATTCGGATTTATAGCTAATAAGTTGAACTAATTGAACAAATAGGTATTGATTCGCGAATTACAGTACAGCGTTACAGTTATTCGTATCATATCTCAATCGATCACACCGCAAGAGATATTGTGAACTACTGTCTTACTGATAGGTTTCCGGTGAAAACGGTTTTTATCTTACGCTAAATCCCTTACAACTGGCTTCCTGAATTATAAAGACTGACAAAAACACGTATATGACAAATTCATTCTATTTATCTGGTCCTTGAGCGTTGGAATGTACTTTTATATAGAGTGGCCCAGTCATTTCCGTTTTCTGGATTTTATTGGTAGTGAAGCACTAGAGCACCTGTAATCTGGACGTTCCCCTACTAGATGGACCAACGACCTAGTTAAGGTCGCTGGATGCAAGTAGCTCAGGGTCAATGTGGCGTACCATGGAGGAAGCCTATATCCAGCAGTAGACGTTTCCCGTCTGAGGATGATGATGAACAACTAGAACTCTGGTGTTCGTTTCAGAAAATGATCAACCCATGTTCTCCCGCGGCGGGCATAAAATGCATCTAAAAACAGGAGCTGGGCCATAGAATCTACCTATGTACAACAACATCTTTCTCTTACTGACATCCATGTAAAGTCAAGTGTAGTGATTATGTAAATCCTCTAACGGAAATCCTAGTTCAACGTGTCGATCTTATAAGACTATGTTGATATTAAGAAGCTATGTTGGTAAGACCACGTGGCCGCGTTCAAATTTGGATTGTTTTGTAGCTGTCCCTATCTGAGCCCTATCCTACCCGAGCGCGTACGGTGAGACAGCATACACTACGCGAAGTTATCCACCCGTTATTTGGATGTTTCGTAGTCCAGGGATCATTTGAAGGATACAGTATATTATGTTACCATTTTTTTAATACAGTATACTAATGAAATTTCACGTGTCGGTGGTTTTTCCAAATTTTTCTAAATTGATTCATACTCTTGTAAATCAGGTTCAAAGTTGGGACTTTTTACTACCGTAAAATACAATTCTTTGACGCCCTGTAACTCTGGAAGTATATATTTAAACGAAAATCTGACTCACCACCGACACAGATATTTGTTTCTAGGTTGTGTCTTGAAAATTTCATAGATTTTCATAGCTTAATACTCAAAATATGACTGGACTACGTTTGTATGGGCGCTTTGACACCAGCATACCCTCTTAATAAATTTAGTAGATTCGTGTGCTGTCTCTGTAAGATATTGAATCAATATTTTGTTTTTCCTCAGAAACCTAGGCGACGAAAGAAAAAATGACTCATTATAACACTGAAAACGTTAATGTAAAGTTCCTTAGCTTCTATATAAAATTACGACGTAGATCCTGATTTGTGAATGATGGATGAGATGGAATATTCTTGTTAAGATATTCTTGTTCACAACGTTATCCGTTGGATGCCAAAGTTGATGTATTTTTTTAACCGTGGGCGAGTGTAGGCCGAGTACACACACTTCCAAGGAATACGTGCCTTTGAAATGGAAATACGAGTATTCGGGCTATTTGCTAGAACTTGTTCTTGAATTTTGAAAGTTAGTTACTGACGAGGCTTTATAGGTATTTATAATAACGTATAAATTTAAAAATAACTTACGATACAAGTTCATAAATTTGATAATAAGATTTATTACGGCTTTTCGACTGACGAGGGTTTATAGGTATTTATAATAGCGTATAAATTTAAAAATAACTTACGATACAAGTTCATAAATTTGATAATAAGATTTATTTCGGCTTTTCGAATTAATTAGTCCTATTTATAATTTCTGTGATCTAAGTAGATCGGAACAGAATCGGTACATGTGGGACGATAACATTTAAATCGACGGAGGAAAATATATTGCCTTTGTGCTGGTGACATTCGATATATAGTACTCGCACAATGAGTTTGCCCCTCTGAAGTTAGCTCTCCGCAATTTCAAACATGTATAGACGGAATGTGTGTCTATTATTTTCGATAGTAACTATCCGTAGATAACATAAAACACTAGGACATTTCTTTGCACCCGCTAACTTGCCTTGCCCCCCACTTATACGTGACTAATTGATACTTCGCGGTTTTTTGTGACTAACTTCAGAGGGGAAAACTTGTTATGCGAGTACTATACTATGTAGCTGTTTTTGAATTAAACACGTTTTAGAGTGATGAGTTTGCACTTGGCCTTCATCTCACCTACTTACGCATAAACTGATGATATGAAACCGTTGAACGGATTCAGACCTTTGAGTTATTAAATGCATTACTAATCCATGATTCTGAAAAACAATCCTTAAAAAAACTTTATTGACTTTATTAGATCACAATAAAAGAAAAGAAATTATTATTTTGGTTTGCCGATAAATCCCTGTTCACAAAGAGATATTGTAGCTGAAAATGAATGGGATATCGTTCAAAGAAACCTAAAGAAAGAAATACACAGAACCGTTTATATTTTCTCTATAAATCACAAAGAGTGTTGTTTGTAAAATTCTACAAAGGGAAACGGTTCAATGAGAACGTTGTAACAGACAGAAATGTATTTGTTTAACGTGTAGATAAGATGCGCACACTTTGTAATGGATTATGCGTTCGTTTATTTTATATGTTTACAAGGCATTGCCCTGCATGTCGAGGTTATTTAGGATATTTTTGACAAATAAATGCTTATTAGTATTTATTATTTAGACGGCAAAGCCGCAGTCTGTTTTACCATTTAATTATACTACAGATTACATGGCCGATGTGCGCAAGTCCGAAAGCTATGCGTGAGACCCTAGAAAAAGGCAATGAAACACTTTACTACTTGTGTACTTTGAACATTGTTTACCGAATTAAGGAAAAGTCTTCATATTAATTTAAGATATCCAAAGATTTGGAAGTACCACTAGATAAAATTTTCATGGCGTGGCTCTGAAGAACTTTAAACTTCATTTTGTGTTTTACCGGAACATCTTTTTTTCGAAACGTTATTTTTAACCAAATTCAAAAAGGATGAAGGTGGTTTTTAATTTGACGGGTATGTTTTTTATATGTTTGTTAAGTTTTATAGGTCTTAAAAGTCAAGAATAGGAGTAAATGTATTCTGGCTAACCTTTTATTTCTGTAAGGAACCGCCGGTGCGCGAATCTGACTGGCACTTGGCCGTTTTTTTTCTAGACTGACGTCAAAACAGTGATAGATAATAAAGCTGGGAACAGACAAAGCGATATAAATGTATTTATTGGCATTCTGAATTCCATTTCCAACGACTTCTAACTACGATTTTATCGTTTTCCTGTCTTTTGATCACTGATTTTGTGAAAGTGATTACAGCCGCGATTTCTTCAATCTGGGTTCTGTTAAAATACTCAACGGAAAACGTGTTGGGTTTTAAGCTACATGTTGCGACTCCGCTTTAGAATAGGACCACCCTATTATCAAACCATACAGTTTAAGGTACACAGGATACACTCTATTATATATGTATAATAATTAAAGTTCTTTAACAACAATCGAAATTTGAGCATTTTTTAGAAGTAAGTATTTAAAATATGTCGGAGTAGACCCCAAATCTGATAAACTATTGCTTCTAAAAACTCTGAAAAAATAACAATAATAAGTTTATTCATTAATCATCGTATACACTATATATAATAATAATCAAAGTATGTATCTTGAACTTAAAAATGAAAACTATTACGACTAAGCTGGCTTTACAGGTTAACGAGTAATAGTCGACCAAAGTATGACATATACTTGGAGATGTCAAAATAAAAATTGTGTACAAATTCCATTCAAAGTTACTTTTAATTAGACGTTTGAACTTATTGTCAAGGGTAACTACGGAACTCTACACTGCGCGTGGCCCGACACACACTTGGCTGCTTTTTATTACAATAATCTCATATACCTATATATGTATATCTAAGCGAACGGACTGTAAAAAAAACTATATTAAAATATTTGTAAATAGTAATTTAAATGATGATGATGTTTTAAAATTAGAACGCCCCGAGCGGGGTGCTCGTATATTCGTACCTCTATATTCGTGGATTTTTTTATCAATATCATCGACTCTAAAATGGCGGCAAAAGTTAATTGATTACCTAAGATGTCTGAAGCATTATTGATTAGGCACACCACACACTCGAGGCTTTAATTGCAGAGTCAATATAGCATGGCGTGGCGTTGTAAGCACACACTCGTACCATATGTTAGTATATTACATGTGTTTGCTGAATTTTATGTGAGCAAACATTGTGTAAATTAGTTGGCTGTTGTCACGAAGTCATGCTTGCTGGGATATTGAGGATCTTCACATCATGGCTTTCGACATTATAACGAAGTGTGGATATCGTCAAACGCAGAGATTACGCGCGCCTGGCTGATTAGTGATATTCGTTGTAAATCAACACGCATAAAATGTTTTTTTTAGCTTAATAAATTTAAAAATGATAGATCGCTTATTAGAAAAAGCAGAAGCGTTACAATTGATTCAGGACAGTTTCTTGGTCAATTTTAAAGTTAAATGCAATCTTTTCTCATCAGAAGAAGAAAATATCAAATGACTAGCAAAGTGTTATATAGCCCTTAGTTGATCCATGAGATAAAGACGCGGACGGACAGACTAACAGAGCGAAACTATAAGGGTTCCTTGTTTGACGACCATAAAACCATACTCAGAGGAAACATTTCTGTTGCCTTTACCCACATGTATAATTTTCTACAAAACTTTAAAACATTTAAAGATCTTTTAGATGTTTATATACGTTATACTCCTCTTACAGCTCTCAGCCTCTCACCGAGCAATGGAACGAGCTATGCTCGGAATTTCTCTACGTGATAAAATCCGGAATGAGGAAATCCGTAGACGAAAGAAGGTCACCGATATCTCACACACTCGACGAGTCAGTGAGCTGAAGTGGCAATGGGCAGGCCACATCGCTCGAAGAACCGATAACCGGTGGGGAGTAAAGGTTCTCTAATGGCGACCACGTACCGGGAAACGTCTACCAGGCCGTCCCCTTACTAGGTGGGCCGACGACCTGGTTAGAGTCACGGGGAGTCGCTGGAAGCAGGTGGCTTGGGACCGGTTGATGTGGCGTACCATGAAGGAGGCCTATGTCCAGCAGTGGACGTTTCCCGGCTGATGATAATGATTCCTCTTACAGTATCGCGCATCTTTCTGCAGGGAAGAAATACCGACAGATACCCCTGTTAAGGTAATGTTATTTTAGTACTAAATTTCGCTACCGAAAACGCAATTAGTACGTTAAAAAGGAAATTAATAATGTTCAATTTGCAAGCCCACGGAGCCCCCGACTGCCTGCGGCCAGCTCGTACAAAACACAAAACCAATATTGAATCGTTCGTTTAACTTCATAACGACCTTTCAGAAAAAAGAGACGCTTTTGCAAAATAAAAAGAGAGGCCAGAGAGCGAATTTAACCTTTACTAATTTAGTGAATGTAGCTTAAAAAGTCGTTGCTTTAGGTAGTCCAGGGTTAGCTAATTCACGGGAAACTAAATTGTGCTTCTATATTGAGTTGGAGAGTTTAGTTTGCAGTAAGAAAATACTTTATTTTTTGTTTCAATATGCACTTTAAGTTCTTGAAAATAGAAAATAAATATCAGTGTTGATATCAATCATCATCTTCACCAGCAACAGAACCATCATGACTCAATATACAGCACGCAGTCCATTCCTGGACATAGATGTCTGACATTTCCCACCACTGAGTTAGCCCTCTTAATACTCGTATTTCTTCGTAATGCATTTTTATGAACGAGGAAGGCTCATGCCCTAAAGCCCAGCAGTTAAGACGACTCACTTATTATTTTCTCGTTGGGTCGCGAGAGAGCAATAGCGATACTTACTTCCTTGACGGCAGAAAGAGATAAGCATCACATTGTCTCAAGAATATCAACGTAAGCGACAAATCCTTCATTGCTTGAAAACTAGAAGATCAATTTAAAAATCATTTGTGCTAAACTTAGGAACCACAATTTCCTGCATAATTGTATAAAAATAAGCGGATAATTTTAAGTAGATTCCTAAAAGTAAATTTTCACAGATCGTGTTTCTGGTTGTGCTATTCCTTGCAGATGTCCTCGAGATATCGTTGATATAATATCAAGTCTGTATCTGCTACCGTAAGTAGGGAAAAAAGATTTTCACGACATCTCAAAATCTGTGTTTCTTCTTAATAAAAAAACCCGAAATGTAACCTGTAATGTAAATCGGAATCGTCGCCTCATAAGATACCTATGTGATATTTATTTATACAGCTATTTAATTGAAAAACATATCTACAATAAATGTAAGGCTTCGGTCGTGCAATAACCTCTTTATTAATAAAGCAAATAAATTAAAGCACTTGTATGCTTGGAGCGAGAACATGGCGTGTAGAATACGCAGTGGGAATTCAATAAAATGTGAAACATTCCGGTTGATATTAAATCATATTTGTTATAATGTAAAAGTCTGCCGCCATACTGCTGTGTGGGACACAGTCTGGTAATCAAAGATAGGATCACGATTAAAGTTATATGCTAATTTTTAGAACAGGATAGCTGGATTTGTGCAGTAATAATAATAAAATAGGACATCGTATTATAATGTCGCGAAATGAGTATCATAGTAGATAACAATTTTCATTTTGGCACACTTTTTTAGTTATTGTTTAATTTGTACTTTAGTTATATTCATTTCCCGCCATAACGACCCGATGTCTTATTTAGTCAGCTATTTTATTTCAATATATTTTGGTATAAGAAAGTTGTATCTGTGTTGGCCACAACATTATGGTATGTTATTTTAGTACAACAACTAAATGATCAGTAATTAGTCACGCCAGCTCAAGGGAAACGTCCGCCTGCCATGGATGTCAGATTGGAAGTGTGGCGGTGTGGCCAGCAACAAGGCGCTACCATCGAGTGTTGGCGAAACGTCACAATTGACTTATGTACCACCACATTTATTGATATAATCTGGAAGCATTCTAAGAGAATTTCCGTTAACATAAAGAATAAACGTTCCCGTTTGTATAAGCACGCATTCATTCCAAACAATCTAGTCGCCACTTACCTCCTAGTGAGATGAAGGCTAAACGCGAACTCATCGTACATAATAAAAGTAACGATTCCAAAAAGTATGATGTGTTTTTCAAAATTGAAATAATCCAATACTGTGAGTGCGAATGTAGGTCGGACGGACGCAGCGGATGCTTTTGTTTCACCGATTACAAACCGTTTCTCGGAATACGCAGTGAAATAGAAAAAAATGGTGCCTTTTATACGTATATATCAGTGTGTCTCTTTGCTTTCGAAGTTTTGTGTGTCACAGTTATATAATACAACGTATCAATATGTTACTATCAGATTCACTAGCCACAAAATACAAATAATAATAACAACGTATCAATACGTAACCGTCAAATTGACTAACAACAAAATACAATACAAATATTGTAATAACAACGTATCAATACGTAACCGTGAAATTGAGTTCATACACAGACAGGGCTGGGTTTGGATAGGAATATGATTCGACTTTCCGACATTTTAGGACAATTTAAATTATTACTGAATTGATCATCAACATTTATCCGCTACGTAAGTCTACTTTTGAATGACAGCTTTTTCTATGCATATTTATACACAATTTTTTTAGTATTTGTTGTCATAGCGGCAACATCTGTTTCAACTGTCTAACTATCACGGTTCATGAGATACAGCCTGGTGACAGACGGACAGCGAAGTCTTAGTAATAGGTTCCCGTTGGTTACCCTTTGGGTACGGAGCCCTAAAAACCGTGCACTCTTTACACACGGCAAATGTTTTTTCGTCATCTGTCGGCTCGTCAGCGAATATACATATTTCACAGGAATCGCTGGGAGCACAACCAAAATACACGTAAAATGTTTTTCTCGTGTAAGTTGTTTGTTCATTTTTTAACGTTTTTCAGAGCTTTGAACCTACAAAAATTTCATGAACAATGATGTTTGAAATCGTTTTGTTTATGACCGATGGGTTCAGAATTTGCCTCCATCTTACTGATGAAAATGAGGACAAACCCGAAGGATGCGTGGCACCCAAGAACTTTAAGTTCTATAGGTTCTAACTTTGTAATATTTTTATGTGTGTCGGAAGTTTAAGAACAGACTCAAGTCTGTCTTCTTTTCTAACACAATTTTCCTTTGATTTTGTTCTTGATGCGTATAAGAGTGTTTTAAACGACATAGTTTTAGATAAAATCCCTGTTTCTCTTCAAATATTGAGACGCGTGTCTTGACAAAACAGACGAGAGGGTAGATATTTTAAAGATTGTGTTTAGTTTTTATTATTTTCGGGACTCTTACAACTCCGGCCAATATTTGTTCACCTATAACAGATGTCACTTGTTTCACTTGAAAGAGTGGTCGGGTGTTTATTTGTCGTGCGACGACAATGGAATTTTGTACAAATACATCTAAGGGAAGGAAACTGACACCTATTGTTATGAGGAAATCGAATTTCCCAACTTAAATAAAAGTTTAGCAAAATTGGAGAGAAGGAATGTTACATACTATTGCGTGTCACTTTTATTCTGGGTCAATACAATACGAGTCATGTTTCGATGTGATTTCGCCGAGAAAGGTATCATATGAAATTTCTATTACCATAATCTTTTAATTTGTGCAGAAATTATTGAAAAATGGAACATCATATTATAACATCGGGAAATGTGTATCATTAATATCCAGCTAACTAATTGTTATATGTTTGCTCACAATTTAAACAAATTATAACCGGATCCGAATGGGAGACAGCCTGGTGATTTGAAACTCAGGGAAATCTTATCTCGGGCACCAGACTCTCACATAGATGTTCTGTATCTATATATTCTCAATTATAATAATCAATTTATTTTTGTGTATTTTTTAATCACGCTTATAATTTTGTAATATTATTCAAAACGGTAGCTAGGGGCCGTTAGCTGCGTAAGGGCTATTGCAGCTGACAATAAAGTTGTACGATAATGATATTCATTTCCAGACATTATAATCCGATTTCCTAAGTAGTTCGGGTAATTACTTACAAAAGCCTATTTGAAATTCTGTATGAAAATATATCTGGCAATGTATGAGAGCATTATGTGCGAATTCCCGTAAAATCAATAACTACCTCAGCACAGTTATATAAATAAAATCAATAACCTGTTCGCTTAATAAAACTCCTGGCAGCTATTAAACTATAAAGCTCCCATTTTTCCACATAATTGATCTAGAAAATTAAAGACTTTACGTCGCCGCGTGGCTCTTCCGATAACGTTACTACACTAGCTTTATTTCACATCATATCATTCTTACTTAGACTAAAGCAAATATGAAGGATTCGTAACAAATAACTTTTCAACGTGATAATATCCTATAAATCTATAAACGCCGGCTGCACGCACGAATAAGTGTCACGTTCCGCCTGAGCCGAGCGTGCAAGCGAGAGCGCGGAACAAGCGATAGAGATACACGATCGGCCTAAGCGTTCGGCTTGTGACGCATCTTTTCTTATGACGTTATTACGTATAGTTATCATCCCTAAATCGAATTTACAGACAACCAATTTTTTTAAATTAAATTTCACGGCTTAGCAAGAGCAGCTCTCATCTGTATGTCACTGAAATGTTACTACGATTATTACTAACACACCTAAACCTCTTGGGGTCTGTTTCATAAAAATACAGTTCGTAATAAACTGACAAATGACATGACATGACATGACTCATGTCTCCAATATTGTTTATTTATACGTGGAATATTATTTAATAAAGGATATAATGGTTACAAGCTGGGGATGATTGAATGAAACCAAAGTTGTCAAAAGTTTCAGAGTTAAATAAATCTTGCAAATTCCGAGTCTTCTGAACAGGGTGCTTCCCTGTGTCTTCGCTGTCCTTGGATCTTCCGCACAACGTTCGTGCCTGGGTTCCCTACACAATCTTTTGAAACCAATTGACACTAGTTCACTATCACTTTTGCACTTTACTATACATTTGAACATTCTTCTTCAGTTTTTTCTGCTTCTAGTGTTTATATTCTCTGAAACCGGATATAAATATTGATAATTTAATAACGGAGATCTATTACTGAATGAAGATTCATACATATTAAGAAATAGTTAAACAAGGTGTGTGTACGTTCAAAAATGATAGATATATAACAACAACAGATAGAATTAAAATAAGTTTACTTTTATAATATTTGAAGACATTTAACTAAAAGCTAAAAATTATTGCAAAATATGTGGGAAAGTGAAGTCTAAATTAGATCAGGATCTGTATCCATAGCTACAGGAGTACAGGTATATTGTAAAACTATGCATATCGATCCATATCACTCATAAAATAAAGAGAATGTGTGTACAAACCTAGATGTGCCAAGCAAGGAATTTAAAAAACAACAACTTTATTATTTAAAGCTGAAAAGATTTCTTACACGATGTTTGTTGCAGCTTTTTGGAAGAGATTCTATTCAACAGTGTTTATAATCAGTGAACTACTGGTAGATAACGAAGATATCAGAAATATAGGATTTATATACCGTTGCAGTCTATAAATTTTGCTCTAATCTGAGAATTTAATGGCGGCATTAAAATAAAGTTATAATGTCATAAATGGTGGTCTCTGACGTAAGTGGCACTCTCGGAGAACACTTCGACATGGAGGCAGTTAAACAACTTACTTGAGAGTAAGAGGCCCACCATGAGTACTTACTAGGTAATACCCGGTGCTGCTTGCGCTTTGTAACGGGCCATCGAGCTTGGTTGGTTAATCTCTGTGTCGTTTGGTATTCAGTCCGTAGATTCTTGATGAGAATGAATTGATTATGATGAGAATGAATTGATTATGCTTTCGAGGGGACCATAGGGAAAGATAAACTGAGGTTAATTTTTATTAGAATGAAATATAAACAATAAATAAACAAACTTATATTTGAGAGGAAACGTTTCAAATCATAGTGATATTTAATGTAGTGGGAGTCTCAGGTTCGAGTCCGAGAGCGCACTTTTTCTTGTAAAGGATTAACCTTGTATCTATGATAAAGGCGAATGTGTGATAAAAAATATATTATGTTGAACGATCAAACAATTCGATGTCAATAGAACTCATATATAGAGCGTCTAGAATACTTTAAGTCAATGGTGTAGCGAGTGTCTAAATTGCCTTTGAATCGATGGTCGAATATAAACCTTGAGGGTACTCGGAAAATCGTATTGTGGGTAGCGTTTGTAGACTTCCGTGAAATTCCATACGAAAATAAACCTTAAACGTATTAAAAAAAGTATTATGATTGAATGCGTTTGTGACTAATGAGCTCGGTTACCTGCAGTCGCACCGTGGACGGCCGAGGTAACACGTCATAAATGGTATATGTCAATGTCTGCGTTAAATAAGATGGGCTTTAAGGGTATTAGGAAAGATGATACTTTTGAATGCGCTCGTGACAAATACGTCAGGGTGGAAACGAGGTTTCAGGCGAGGAAGCGGGGGCGGAAAACTGGGGATATAAACGCAAGCGCGGCCGGCGTACGAAAAACTACGCGTCGCTCAGTCCAGCTAGCTAGACATTTCGAACAAGAAGAAAGTTTCCTTCGTAAATTCTGTTTAACTTTGTAAAATTTTGGGGATGGATGTTTTCATTTATTTTAAATGAATTCATCTATCGTAAACTACGATTTCAGTCTTACTTTATAAAGCTGGACTACGCGTAGCTCAAAAAAACCCCTCACTACGGCCAAGACACCTTTAGCCGTCAGCTTTGCTGATCACTCTTCTGAGCCTGGTTGAGTGGTAGTGAGGAATTCCTTCCTGTGCACATTGCACGACGTGCACAACCCTTTTATCCTTCCCCCTTCCGTCTGTTACCTTAGGTCTCCCGGTAACAGGCTTCCCGCACTTATTTATACATATTTATTTGTTTATATGGTAGGTAGGGCGTTAGGGAAGTAAGGTTTTAGGGCCTGTAGGGTCTGTAGGGACTATCCAGGGTATTAGGGAAGTAGGGATTAGGGAAAATTACTGGGAATTCATAGTAAGACGTACGTTGTTAATTTCAGTCCTGTAGTGATGAAGTTATCAAACCAAATTACGTCAGTAATCGAGTTGTCCTTTGTTTATCCCAGTAGTAAAGGGTAATCGCAGTAAAGATTTTAATTTGAGTGAAAAGGTACTTCTTTATAATTCAGTCTTATAAAGATTGACATTATATAGACGAGTTGTGAATTTAAACACTTGGTTATCCAAATTCCTAAGGGATAGGATGATCAGTTAATTAACAAATTATGTTTGTATAGTAGTTTGCCGAACTATGGAATATAAAAATAATATTTTAATTTAAAGTTCTAGAAAGGAATAACTTTGTTATCAATGTTCACATGTATGGCTTCTTTGAGATACATACATTATTTTTAAAAGTAAACATATCATAAGATAATTGGTCTAGAAAGTACAGACAAATTTCTGGAAATTCATTCAAAAGTATAGACTTGGCACGAAAGATGCAATTTATTCTAGAAGGTGAAAAGGGCCTAGCATTGATTCTTCCTTCCAAATATGAAGGTAGATTTCACGTGTATTGTTTGCAATTTGTACGAAGTAAAAATGCTTCTTGTTCTGGTTGGCTAAAAGACGGCTTATTGACTAGAACATACTGTATAGTTGGAATGATACTAGTGAAAAGGATAAATTTAAAGTCCTGGAAACCTAACAAACAAATTACTATTGAGGGAATTCCTAGAAATTATGGATTTCATAAAGTTGATTAAAATAAATAACCAAAACGTGTTGTCTCGAATCAGTCATACAGGTTTACGTGTAAATTCCTAAATTTCAGGATAGGTTTCACAATATTGGTGTTTCTTAAGATTTTCCTTTTGATAAAAGATGCCGTAAACATAGGTTTTCTTGTCGTTTCTTTTACCTATGTAAACGGACAGCCCCTTAGTGAAACGACGGTAGAGTCACTCCTTTGCAAACAGAACAGTAATTGTATAAAATTATACAAGTTTGTTTATATATGTGTCATTATAAATTATTGATAGTTCTAGTATGGTATAAAATTCCATAGGTGGCTATGTCTAATGTAAAATAGTTGGACTGTCGCTAGACGCTAGAACTAATCTTGTATAAATTAGAAAGTCAACAAAAGGTTCCATAGGAAGCTAAAATAAGGCTTCGGAAATATTATAAATATTAATAATGGTTTGGATTCAGTCAACAATTTGTTCTGTTCCTAAATAATTCCTCCACAACATCACCTCAGTAGAAGTATCTGATATTACTTAAATTTCTTTGTATGACAAAATAGTTCATTACCAACAAACTGACAAATTAGTTAGACAAATAAACATAAACTAAAGATGGCTGGAAATTCTCTACGAAATGGAATGAGAATTACAAAATTGAGCGTGGATGGGGCTCTTTTTATCTAAACCACCTTAGATGCCTATTACAAATGAATACATATATCCCAATATTTATTACATAAGTTTTGAGAAACATAAATATTGAAATTTGTTGAAATATTTATCAAACCAGTAATAAAAGAGGTGTTCCGTTATCTGTTTGTCAGAACTCATTAAACTAGTATATCTTTAGGATAGGCATTTTCTCTAAGTAAAACATAGTATTCAGCATAATATAATTAGTAGGAAGTAGGAATAGTTTGAGTCATCAATCATAGGAGGATCATAGAACTTGGGAGACTGTGGACATGACTTGGGTCAATAAGCCACTAGATTATCACGAGCCAAACATTTTATTTATTTAATATATAGTTTACCTTCTTCAAAGGTAGTAAAGAGTTCAATGAAAGTGGAAGCGTATTTAGGAGATGTATGTGTATGTATGTGAGTTGGATTTAGTAGATAGAGTGAATGATTGGGTAGTTAAGTTATAGGGTATCGCGCGGATCGATCGTGGGTTGTTGCAAGGTGGATCCTGATATAGTGACGATTATTAATTGGATGATATCGAGAGTTGCTGGATTTTATTATAACTAAATATCTCCAAAGTAGGACGATAGGGAATAAAGGTTAACGTGGTTCAAATTAAGATGAGTAATTCGACGAGACGTGAAGGGTAGGTTAGCTGAACGGTCGGTAGGGTAGGTTAGGTTAGGTTAGATGGGGGGGTCATTACAGCTTCTTTAGAATTTGTTTTTACCCGCGACTTCGGCTGAGGGTAAACTTCACCGGAATATTACGTGGTATGCGTTTCTCTTCTTGTTATAATAAATAGGCTTCGAGCTTGTTAAATTCCTTAAAGATCAGCTGATTAAGCCCTATGCCCAGCCATGGACGCATCCCGACTGATGATTGTTAATGTGATAGTTTATGAGCAACTGTAGTATACTTTATCAATTTGTATACAGTTTTGAAGCGTATTTTGGATATTGTCATTATATTTTGATTATGTATAATGGGCAATATTACATTGATTCATTTACCTGTGCTGTAAGACCGTGCTTCTTGCCGAATTTAAGAATTGTTCAATGGGATTTGTATGATTTTTATGCGCTTTCAAGGGAAATTGTCAAAATAAGCGGCAAAAACGACCGTATCTTTTTATTGCGTTAACTTAGAAGTTTGATTTTCTCACATATGAATCTGATTGGAGAAATGAGTAACAATACTTTTTGATACCTCCACGCGTTACTGAGAAAATTGGTCTTGACAGACAGGCAGACGATCAACCAAGTACGGAACCCTAATAACACATTTGAAAGTGTGAACAATTATTAGCTACTATGTACTTAGCGCCTCGACAGCAGAACTAATCATAGTGCAATGTGGCATACGTGACAAGTACTGTAAAGCGGGATAGACTACTCTTTTTCCCAGAGATTATTCCTGAATTCCTCTTAGACAAAGTCGCGGTAAAAACAGTAAAGTAGAAGAATTAATTAAATTTGTGTATCAAAATGCAACTTTTTTTCTTTCATGTGTTTGTTGTCTCAATACTCAAATATTTACTGTATATGTTCGGTAGTCTGTATTTCTATCGACGCCGCTGAAATACTACACATTTTCACTCCAACAAAACACAGGTTGTTTTTATTTCCTGCATTCTCAGCTAGCGTTCAAGGACTTCAGAGAGAGAAAGAGATAAATCGCCAAGCGTTTCTCGCGTCGTCGGAAGTTTTCCGGAATTATAATAAAAAGGAAATCTACCGCTTTGGTCGACAACAAACCTCATGTTCCGGTGGAATCCAGTTCAGAGTGCGAGATATTATTGTGCGTGCATTGTTATCCATTTGTTTTGATTTCATGAATATTATGTTATATCTAGGAATTTTTTTCATGTACAATGGGTTTTTATATGCCTATCGTTTCACCTGATGGAAAGTGACGTTAAGGTGTTGTATGGAATGCATTTTCGCATACAAACTTTAAATTAATGGAGCTCCAGCTCTGGCTATATGTTAGCTTTTATTATCGAAACACAATACTGATGTTTTGGTGGCAGACTTAATGGTGGAAGCTTGCCATCAGAGTAAAATATTCTACCCTCAGTGGGAATGGCGATGTTCAAAACAAATCTCACATTCAATTACCGCATCTATAGCCTCTATGACCGTGCCTTTGAGATTCTCCAGCCAATGGGATGGAATTAAATCCACCGGTATGGTTAACTCACTAAATTATTCAAATGGTTAAGCAAACCTCGTCAGTTCCACGTGTGTAACGTTCCGACAAACGAACGAACTCCAATTTTAAATGCTTTTGAAGTTATGCGTTGAAAACATGAACTTTGTAATTTTGCAGGGTAATGATATCTATTCGAGGACCCAACGGCTCAGGGACGGGATGTTTTATCTGTACTATACCACCAAAAGAACTCGCATTTAAATAAAGTTCACACACACACACACACACGCTCTTAACAAACTTTTCAACAAAAGCAGTTTAATAAAGTATTTATGTTATGATGAACGCGGATTAGACGGAAGTCTGCGATACAACAAAACTATTAATTTGAGGCTTCTAGGTGAGCGTCCATCTAGAGGTCACGTCCCATCAGGTTTTCAAAAAAGAATTACCTCTCTGTGCTTCGGAGTAGTTGGGCTATATGTTCGAAATCCATACCAGTAGGACCAATATCGATTGTTGGTCGGTTTGTTCAAATGAATCCAGACTAAATGGCTCCGTTAAATTTTATTGGTATGTTCCGACATCCGCTAGTAACGTGGATGGTATTGCGGTACTTGGGCTCTAAATGTTCCCTTACTAATGTGATGCGAGGAAACATTCTTATCTGTATTCTTACTACTACAGAAATAATACACAGATGGAATGTGTAGGAAAGTAATACAAGCGAAATATCGTAATGTACTTTTGCAACCGATCGTCAGAGACATACCTTCTATCTTGCTTATATAATAATTGTCAAATTTTTTCAAACTTCCTAATTGACCTTGAAACTAAATTGCCAATGTCCCTTCTATGACATGGGTGCATGAATTTTCTTTTTCATCACGATTAGTTCGAGCGTTGAGTCGCCTATTGGCAAAAACAACAAAAAATTCACAAGATTCGCATTTATAATATTATTGTGATTCTGGTGAATTTTGAAACAACAGAATTATCATTTAAGACGCTGAAATCAGCTAAATGCGCATCATATTCGGTTGTCGCTGGCAAAAAGTATGCAACATATCACGCCAAAATGAAAATATGTTATTATTCAGCGTATTTCCAACAAGATTGTTATTTTCAAAACACGATTTCGTAAACTTTTCTCGATAGAAAATGAGTCCAAAATCAGCTCTCAACGGTCATAAATCTTTAGTCGATACGGATAATGTGTGAAGTGTTTTTTGTAAAAAATATTGCAAAAAATTCATAAGGCGTTTTTCCATTTTGCCGTTGTTTCCGATTTTTGATTAAGTAATTAGTTTCTACACAATTTCGTTTTGTTTTATTTCACAACTCGAATTCAGCAGCGCGCGCTTACATCATTATTTGCATCTCTCTTACTTGTACCGAGACCGACAGTGATCGCTGAGGCGCGCTGCTAGACGGACTTATGTCGCTCTTCGTTCTGCGCTCCGTTCGTTTGGATTGACCAAAGCGGAAAACAATTTTTTTGTAAATATATTGTAATATACAAATTTGTACATAGAAGTAATTGTTTTTAGCTAAAATATTTGTGTTTGCTTGTAAATTGATATATAAACTGTAAATAAATGTAAAATAATAATAATCTGTACTGTATAAAAATAGAAAATAAAACAAATAATAGAAGATTGGGCAAGAGGCGATTATATCTTAAAAAACAGAAACAAATTATGGAAGTTATAAAGTAAGTACCTAATCTATCTACATATATTGTTTTAAAATGATTCATTGGAGTATTTCACTAGTTCAAAATACTACTCGATCAATAAGGTGAGCTATTTCAATCACGCTCACGTTGTCTAAACAGTCTAGTTGGGAAAATGGTGGTTCTAGAAAACCACATCGTCGTGGGTTCAATCCTAGGTGTAGGTATAGCTTCGTAGCTCTTTTTTTATTCACATTTTATTACTAATTGATTTTATCTCTATTTTAGAAGGAAAAAACTAATGAACAATTCAGCAAACGATAATGACGTGGTAGTCACCCAGTCCGTCAGATACTGTTTTAAAAGAGTAAGTGAATGCCTCATTATTTCGGTGTTTTTTTTTTCAAGACAATTTTTTCAAAGTTTTAGAGTTTTATGAATTAATCGCAAACACTAAACAAAAAAAACTTCATAATTCCGTTTTTTTTTAAATTGCATAGACTTACGAAAGTTTTAGAAGTGTTCGTACATTCATAAATTTTAGATCAATTAAATAATTATTATACTAGTTATATTTCATGGAAACTTAATATATTCTTTGGAAACACATACTCCTATTATTTTTTATGAAAGTAATAATATTTTCTATTTTTAGGTTAACAAATGTGGCGCTCACAGAAAATTTTAAATCACCAGATATGTTTCTTCCACTTCAGTGTGAAACTAAGTAAGTAGCCGTGTAGAAAAAAATATTACACTTGTCACAAATCATATTAAAAAATTGACGTTTTCGTAATTTTGTGGCTTTAGGTTGGATGAACAGAAATAAAAAGACGGGTCAAGTAATATTCCTTCAGATGCTCAAAACCAACATGAGCCACTTCAAATTCCTGATGATTTACCCGAACTTGAGGTAAATAATATAATTTTACTTATATGTTTTACTACTGCATGCATACAAAATAAAATTCTTAAATAATATTTTTTACTATTTTAGGTTGAATCCAGTCAACATGTGGAGAAGGAGACCTATATTGGGCGACGAATTATAAGCGCGTCACACTTTTATAAAAAGTTACAAGAAATATCCAATCATGGGCCGCTGGGTTATAGCATCAGTAACATGGATTTAGTTGGAGAAAAGCAAAATGGACTGACATCAAAATTTACTTTTTTGTGTAAATTATGTAACATAAAATTTTATATAGAAAGTAATTCTTGCGATGATCATTACCTACCAATCAATAGCTGTGCGGTAGCTGGTATTATGTCTATTGGTGGTGGTCATTCACATTTAGATGAGTTATCTGCAGCATTGAACCTGCCTTCATTGTCATCATATCATATCCAAAAACTGGGAAGAAGTTGCACATGATACCATGGAGCAAGCCGCCAAAAAAGAAAGAGATTTGGCAATTGCTGAGGGCAGGTTCAACAAAGATGGGATACCTGAAATTGATGTATGTGTAGATGGTTCCTACTCCAAAAGATCATATAAAAATTATTCAGCACTGTCTGGTGCAGGCGCCATTGTTGGAAAGAGGACAGGTGAAATTTTATATTTAGGAGTGCGCAATAAATACTGCTATTCGTGCGATCGAGCAGCAAAGAAACAGACACCAGTCAAAAAACATACTTGTTTCAAAAATTACACTGGCCCTTCAACGGGTATGGAGAGTGATATCATTGTTGAGGGATTCATGCAGTCTGTTGAAACACACAATCTGATTTATCGCCGTTTGATATCCGATGGTGATGCGAACACGTACAAAAAAATTCTAAAAGCACAACCATAGAAAGACCAAGGTGTGGCTGTAGAGAAAATTGAATGTTGCAATCATTTATTGCGAAACTTCTGCAATAAAATGCAAAATTTTAAACTGATACACGTTACTTGATTAGTCACAGGAAAATATTTACAAAGACGAAAATCATGAGCATGAGATCTGTCATTAAGAAAGCAATATTAAAAAACAAGTCAGATGAATGCCCTGATATTGAATTACTATTCGATGGCATATTATTATCTCACCATCATGCCTTTGGCAACCACGCCAAATGCAAACCATACTTTTGTAATATATGTGGTGAGCAAGAAAATGTTGAAACAATTTTTTCACTAGTTCTCTTTGGCAGAGAATTTGTATTTTGACCCAAAATATAGCAGGCCATGCTCGAAGCCTTATTCATGACGTTGACAGTAATGTCGTTGAACGCTATCACAGTGTTATTGCCAAATATATAGGTGGAAAAAGAATAAATTTTTCTTTGAAACAGTCGTACGCAGCAAGATGTCATGCTGTGGCTTCATCATTCAATACAAATAAACCTTTATCTCGGTTATACAAAAAAATCAGGAGTTGTACCAAGATAAGGTATATCCGAATCGATAAATAAGCCGCAAGGCTCTATATTTATTCCTTCTTGGGCTTCTAATTGTAAGATCACCGTTTTTTCATTTAAAAGGCCATGTTTTATTGAAGTTACATGATCTAGGTTACTTTTATATAAAATATATTTCACCAAATTAGCACAACGGGTGCCTACTCTTCTTTTAATCACGCGGCTGAAACTTGAAGCAGTCAACAACGATTGACGAAGCTGGATCCATTCACTGTCTTTTGAAGTATTGTTTTCTTTTCTATAATGGCTAGTTCAGCATCAGTTCTATTCAAAGAAATCACAAGCTTTTTTTCAGTTTTTCCAGCTCTTCCTTCGGCATGTCTTCTTTACTACAGTGCTCACCATAATTTTCATCTTTTTTTTGAAACACTATCCGTCTCTTTTTCTTTAAGTACTTGTTATTCATTTCTTTCTTTTTTAATCTTTTTTCTTCCATCAGTTTCAGTTTTCCTTGTGGACTATTGTTTACAATTTTTTTGTATAACCCACATAAAGGTTTATTTGTATTGAATGATGAAGCCGCAGCATGACATCTTGCTGCGTACGACTGTTTCAAAGAAAAATTTATTCTTTTTCCACCTATATATTTGGCAATGACACTGTGATAGCGTTCAACGACATTATTGTCAACGTCATGAATAAGGCTTCAAGCATGGCCTGCTATATTTTGGGTCAAAATACAAATTCTCTGCCAAAGAGAACTATTGAAAAAATTGTTTTCAACATTCTTTTGCTCACCATATTTATTACAAAAGTATGGTTTGCATTTGGCGTGGTTGCCAAAGGCATGATGGTGAGATAATAATATGCTATCGAATAGTAATTCAATATCAGGGCATTCATCTGACTTGTTTTTTAATATTGCATTCTTAATGACAGATCTCATGCTCATGATTTTCGTCTTTGTCAATATTTTCCTGTGACTAATCAAGTAACGTGTATCAGTTTGTAAATTTTGCATTTTATTGCAGAAGTTATCCAATAAATGATTGCGACATTCAATTTTCTCTACAGCCACACCTTGGTCTTTCTATGGTTGTGCTTTTAGAATTTTTTATACATTTTGGTCGAGTAGGACGATTTGTATAAAATAGCAGATTTTTTTTGTCGAGTTGTCCCCATAGTAAAAGTTGTTGCATATTACTAACACATTATGTGGTTTAATGGATGAGACTCTTATACTTTTTATAATTAATTTTTTATTCTCTACTTTTACACGTGACGTGAGTAAGTGCTTACTTGGTATTGTTCTGAAGAGGGAGAAATATTAAATATTATTAAAACAAACTACACATAAAAAAACGGTGATTAAAAAATATGCAGTATGGAACATTTTTTAAAGTTACATGCGTAAATTGTGGTTTATTTTCTAAAATTTATGATTTTTAACGTTAAACCTCTAAAACTTTCATAAGTCTATGAAAAAAATTTGTCTGGAATCTGAAAAAATCTGAAAATTTATATGGATATAAAACTCTAAAACTTTCATAAGTCTATGAAAAAACAACAATCTTGAAACAAACTTGGATTTTGGAATAATGAGGTCTCCCCTTTGGTGTAGTAAGTACGTAAAGAGCATAAAGTTGACCTCCATATAATAAACAAAATAAAATTTAAATACATGCTGTCTACTAGAGAAACTATGAAGGAAGGGATGAAATAAATACTAATTTACAATAATAAAAAAACATAAAAATACATAAAAAAATTATAAAGATCATTAAATTGTTGATACGTAATTCTGCTTTAATTTTTCAATGTTTTGTTCAATTCCTAACCCAAAAAAAGAAGATAAATATTTGTTTGACTTTTTGGTGATTCATTATCTCGTCTTATTATGTTCTGTTCCTGACGCACTTGAAGTCTTATTAGTACACAATTTCACCGTACGCGTATGGCGCGACGTTATCGAAAGAGTTTGCGATCGTAGCTAAAAATCCAAACGCTCAAGGTCATTGGCTATAGTCAGCGCCTTAACCCACCTTATTGTAAAGTTGATTTTACAATTTCAATTCGTCCCTCATTTGAATTTACACTTTGAAATCTACACCTTTCTCTGGAGCATTTTAAAGTAGTTTTTGCCTTTTCAATATTCATTTCAATGTTTTATTTAAACACTCTCGAAGAATTGTGAGTAAATCTAAACCCATTGTGCTCTTACCCGAGTAGGCTAATATTATTGTCTTCGTGGGCGTGTTTCGTCTACTAAGAAGAGTACGAACCTGAGCCAAAGTGTGTAGAAAGAGTATTAGAATAGTGTAGAAAGAAGAATATAGTTTCACCCATTTACCACAGTTCATACTTATTTCTTTCTTCCCTTTGGCCAGCAGAGGCCAGCTGAGGACTGCCGCAGGCTTTACACGGTGAATTACTTTGTACAAAAAGTAACTCAACAAACGAGAAGCTTACGGATAGGCGGCAATATCGCAAAAGCACAGGTTGCCGTTTTCTTTCAAGTCACAGAGTTTCCAGCAAAATTTTGCTTCGAGTAAGGAGTTAGGCGTTAAATAAAAAGCTGATAATTTTATTTCATTTCAACCTTTAAATTAACTAACCGATTTAAATATATGAAATGAATTAGAAATATATGTATGTACATCGACATTATGCCAATGTGTGCTGAAAAAAATCTCAACTTTACTGGGACATTTTTGTTAATATTTGGGACGAAATAGAACTAAAAACTCATCAAATATTAGTGTGACAAAATGCGACGAAGTGGCAAACTAAATACGAGTAGCTTGTATTTATCTCGTGTAAATAACAGTGGGGCTGTGACAGACAGACATATAAACGACTGAGAAAAATTATATAGGTTCCTTAAATATCTAATATCTAATAATCTCGGTTCCAGTGGAGTATTTCCTGAAGTTCACGTAAAACTAAACTCTTTTTTTTGGACTTCATTGCTTTGAAGCTAAACCTAAACTAATTTTATGCTAAGATAGTGGATAGTGCAGGCCGCCTATTACGATTGGTCGAATACGATGATTGAATTTTAGATAAGTTTTGTATTGAGTGTTGGCACGGGCCCAGGCCGTAGAATATTACCTCTAGAGGTAATACGATCCAGCGTTGAACGAGGGTTTAATTAAAGTAGCTGGACTCGGCAGTTCTGAAAGGGTAGTATAAGAATTTAATTATACGCTATTTCTTACGTGGGTTCTTTCTGTGTAGAACTGTCTTTGTGGCACTATTCTTTTCAGACAAATTTAAAAAGCAGGAGGTTATCTTTTCCACCCGTATGTTTTAATGATTGTGAATCGAGTCTCATAACTCTTTCAAGATTCGTTTTTGACAAATGATTTAAATGATAGATTGTTGCCATGAGTCATTAATTAAGTCACCCAACACTACGAATAACTAAGGCGCTAGCCCTTGCCCTAGCCTTTGTGCCTACACTCGGTCACACAGTCGCAGGTTCGATTCCCAGCAGCATTTTATGCTCGAATTGGTTGGTGGTATGTTACTTTATTCCAATCACGTGGTTAGCTACCACCATGTTATCTAACCTTAGTATAGTGTATGCGGTATAGCATACACACACTGTCTCGTGTGTCTATAGGTTGGTATGCTATACGTCAGTGTCAGAGTGTCAACGACTGACAGTTGACGAGAGCCGTGGGTGACTGCGGACGTGTAGTATAATACCTTTGTTACCGTTACCCGATACCATTGCCGAGCCAGTGATGTGATGGACAACGTCGTACGGACCAACTACAATTTGCCCTGTTGTGCTCAAGAAATAGCCTCTTTAATTCTAAGGCCTTGTCGTCACTTACCATTAAGTGAATATGAAAGTACACTCTCTGTAGGAGAGTAGGCCTGAGACCCTGCAGTGGGGACATATATAGTCTATTGATATGAATATGAAAGTATATTAAAAGATTATGCATTATTTTTATATTAAGGCAGGCAGACTGCATGTTTGTTGCCTCAGAACTTGCCACTGGGTTAACCGATTTTGATTATTAGTTTTTATTTGAAAGCTGGTACTTCCCGTGTGGTCCCATATAAATGTAATCATAATTGATTCAGCGTTTTTTAAGAAAATAAAAATAACAACAAATATATACCCAGATAATTCTCTAAGGGTGAACATTTTTGGGGACGAATGCTGTAGAAATTTAGGGCAGTTAAAGTCGGTTTCTAGTTCTTTTTGAATGCGTTAATTATTCACATTATATTTAGAGTTTGTGTCTAAAGGTATAATTACATATAGATTCTTAGTTTTACTGTATAATGACTTCTTTATTTGTGTTCTAAGATTATCTTTAAAACGTGTGAAAGAAATCTTGAATTGTCGTGAAAGTAGCAGTCAAAGTGTTTGCTATAAAATTAAGCTACGAGTATAAATTCTATAGGTGACCCCAGTTAAACTTTTGTGATTCTGGCTGGTACTCGACGAAAATACCCTTAGTGATGTCACTCTACGTTTATGACTGAATGACATGTTGCTAAACATGTAATCATCAATCTTTTTGCGGTTTCTATTAGATTATAACCCCATTCATATATGATAAACCGGTCAAGTGCGACTCGCGCACCGAGGGTTCTGTACAGAACATGAATAGCATACTGAAAACAATAAAGAATAGGTAAATTGACAATGACCGAAAAAAGTTCTAATGAAAATGTCAGTCTGATCGAAGAACAAATTTAATTATGCAGTTGGAAAAATCAGATCACATATGCAATATGTATGTACACCCGTCTATACCACGATACATTTTCAATAGCAAATGGAAGTTTGTAATCTTAGGTACGCTATTTTTCAGATTCATTCCAATACTTGTGCTGTAAGATTTTGCTACTTGCCAAGTTTCAGGATTCTAAGTCAACGGAAAAGTACCCTATAGGTTTTTGATTTCCATGGGAAATGCTTTAAAATTGCGTCTAAAACAACCGTATCTTTCTATTACCTATAAGCTTACAGTTCCAATGGATTACTGATTTGAATATTCGATATTCCTGAGAAAAATGGTATTGACAGACAGACTAACAGACGGACAAAGAAGTTATCCTATAAGGGTTCCATTTTATTATTCTAGCAAATATTATATGTATTCTAGCAAATAAATCTTTATTTATTTATTTTCCTTTTGAGGTACGGAACCCTAAAAAGAACCTTTACAGAGTCGTTCTGGGCATGGAGCCAATAACTGTTATAGTTTTCGCCTGATTTGGTTAATGACTGTCATTTATCAACTGAAGTTGGAACGGGGCGCCGAACTTTTTCTTACAAGAGAAGGTTACGATCCCAAATCCGACACAATGAATGGAACTGCGTTGGCGTCGAGCGTAGGCCATTATGATCACAGCCAGATTCTGGCTCTTTGTCAACTTATCCTACATAGATGATTTCAGGTCTACTTTATAATGTGTATAAAGTGCGTTTTAATTCGAAAGAAATAACTGTAAACAAACATTGAAGCAATACTATAATATGATTAGAAGGCCGATGTCAAAGTGAGAAGATATTTCAAAGCTGTATGTATTCGTATTTAAAGACTAGAATTGAACCAATGTGACAGGGCTCTGTTTGCTTGTGCTATCGAGATATTTAAAACTTCGGTTTGTTTACAGTTATTTATGTTGGATTGTAACGAATCACATAAGGCGTTGGCTAATGTATGTATGTATGTATGTATATATCCTTCTCGCTGACTGTTAGTTTTGTGCGACGTATGATCCTTTTCATAAGTTGATCAGGGGTATCATTGCATGTGGTGATGTTTTTTTATTTACTTTCGGAATCTATTTATTGTAATCAACTCACAACATATATACATAGTGGTAGCTGACTAGGTTGGCCTAACCAACCGAGAAACATAGATTAATAATCCAATTATATAGCTAGGACACGGAGGTGATTAAAAGTATTGAAAAATTTTAAATTTTATGCAAAAGGCGTACAAACTTTCTGTATTTTATGTCTTGTTAGTCTGGTACGAGTAATACATCAGGTACAAAATTAATTTCATAGATTTTATGTTAATATTGACCAAGAATAAGCCTCTCTTTTTCATTGCATTGCTGCGTCTCAACGAGGTTTCGTACATTCGTACAAATAAACTATGCACAACTATTTCGACAATGTGATACTTCACTATAGGTATTTGCCCAAATAATCTGAGGTAGAGACTAGAGAGCAAAAGATCCAGCTTGTGTTTATTTACCCTTTTTCTTTCTATAAAAATCTATAGAAAATTTATTTCAACTGTAAGTTTTATTAAATTCAACACAACGGAGAAAACTATCTCAGTTCTGAGAACATAAAACAAATTGTAACTGCCGAATGAATTTTATAAATAAGAAGTTAGTACTATCGTTGATTGAAACTTCAACAGGATACCAGGAATCATTCCCGATATAGGTTGAATTATCATCAATTATTCACCGCTGCATTATTCAAGCCGCGTGCGTTCGGTTCTCAATGACCTTTTCATTATCAATCCAATGATAAAGTTTACCACCGCATCAAAGAACATAATTGAGTTTGCTCTACTGCAAATATTAATTTTCGTCGAGAGCCGTTCCAATATTTAATGTGCAGTATTAATAAATGAATCGTTATAAGAATACGATTTAGTTTCTGTTGTTAATAATAACATTTTGTTAATAGAAGAGAAATTAAAAAATATACAAACTGATGGTCTTCTAGACGAACCAGCGACCTCGTAAGGGTCGCTGGGAGGTTGATGCAAGCAGTGCTGGATCGGTCTGCGGTATACCACTGTGTTTAGCCAACCAAGCGAGATTATTATTACCAAACATTAAACAAAATACACGTAAAAAGGTTCATTACCATTGTTTTGATACGAGCTCCTTTCGCAGTTTTCAGAGAGAGACTTTTGTCAAAGGCAGGGCCATCCTATGGCTGGTGCATGGTAACACGTTGCAATGGAAATGCGTTTTTAATAAGTTGAATTGACTTCTCTTCACTTGACTGGCTGTTATGAAACTGTAATTGAAATAAGTGAAACAACAGTAGGGGAGATTGAGTCTGTGCCTCCCGCCGCCGCCACTGAGCCGATTCGGTGTATGTTTTACGCAATGTAAACTCGAATCTCCGGAATAAAGGACTGTTTGCTCGTGTTATTGTTTGATTTACTGTGCAAAGGTTGGGATTGATCATAAAGGCAGGAGAATGTCTTTAAGTGGCTTATATAGAATGTTCAAGTTGATTTGGTTGACGGAAAAAATATGTATGGATAGATTGTGACTACAGTAATCTAGTTCGTATTTTCTTCTTTTAATTTTTGAGGACCAAGCAGATGCAGTTTCATGCAAAAGTACTAACATTACGCAACATTGACCTCGTTTTATTACCCTGAATTTTTTAAAGATTTATGAAAAATAAAAATGACTCAATAAACAAATATTGTTTGAAAATCAATACTAACGTATAAATTACTCTAAAAGTTAAACTATATCGAAAGAACAGAGGAGGTCACGCAGGTGTCAACCACAGAAGGTGTCACCTTTGATCCTAAATGCGGCGGTGCCAGCTTGTGAGCCTTTGCTGGAATATTTCCGAAACTACGTGTAAATTGGTAATTTGATCGTTTTCACGTATAATCACGTCATTAAAATACATGTGTGTACGGAACACTAATATCTCTATATTGCTTACGTGGTGCTATACCAATTAGTGTTATTTAGTACGTGAATTGATCATATATTCCATTCCATTAAATTCGGTTAGTTGGAAATTGATGAAATTTTTACAAATGGCCAATTTTACAATCCTTACAGGTGAAATATTCTCTATAGAAAATAATAATTAAAATCGGTTTACAGGTTGGCGAAGAATTGATATAAAAACATTATCATCATTCTCAGACGGGAAACATTGACTGGAATAACATAAATACACGAAATAATGTACAGTTGAATTGAGAGCCTCCTGCTTATCTGAGCTCGGGTGAAAAATATTCACTACTTACAAAATATCTGAACTGTCAATCTGACATCAAGAAAGTTATATCTGGTCTCACAGTGGCACGTATTTTTGTGCCAGCTTGAGTTTTAGACAAGAGACAACTATAAATTTTCAGTCTGCGTAAATGGAACCCGAAGAGATTGTGTGAGACCAGACGTGCAGACCAGCTAAGCCCGGACACACAATTGAATAGCATCGCTGCACCGGGACCACGGACATACAGATAATGGATGGCACTAATTGAACTACTGTAAGTTATAATCTAATACGTATAGTTACGAGACTTGTCACTTAGAGTCTGGTTGCTGCTGCTATCTGGACTGAAGGAATGCTCCAACATGTTAGCTTAGCTTTAACCGTATCTATTTCTATAGATCGACGACGCGACGTAATTTGAAAATAAAGTGCCTAATTATGTTGTAATAAGGTGTAAAAATGAGTAGGAAAATGAAATGAGAAATGAAATGGAATGAGACTTCATTTGCTTGCAAATATTGTTTTTTTTCTTCATATTTCTTATATTTTGCCAAAAAGGTATTTCAATATATAAAAATGTATTTATACAGAAACGATGTCAGGGAAGGACAAACCTACAATAAAAATTACTTTCGCATGCATGATATTAGTATGGATAGTTTCACTGGTTCCGTAGTCTACACAAAAAATGTGACTCAAAAGCGGCGTCTTAGTTTATTGATAAAATATTAAAATTTATATTCTTGAATATCTGGACACTTTTTATTTAAACTTTAAATGTAAATTATTTAAGTTGGTTAAAATTAAATATGCATTGAGGTTAATGTGTAGCAAGCAGTATATAATCATAAGAAAAAATTAAACTCAATATATGACAATGTGTGATCATTTTCGGAGTTGTAAACTAAATGAAAAAAATAAGGAGAAATTAGAGAAAAACTAGTAGCAAGATTTAAATCAATCAAACTAAATATACTATCAAACTAAATCAAAAGTTATATGGTTAAAAGAGATAAAGCAAAAATTAAACAGCGAAATAATCCCACCTCAACAAATAGAAATAACTATATTTCCCTAAGAAATAAATGTAGTAAAATGTGTAGACAAGCCCGACGGCAATATATCCATCAATCGATTGAAAACTGTCCTCCAAATAAACTGTGGAAGTTCCTCAAGACATTGGGAGTGGGAAAGGAGCGTGCTAGCGCGTCTAGTAACGTGGATTTAAACGGTCTTAATTCACATTTCAGTAACTCTCCTGTAATTCTAGATTCAACGGTAAAATCCCGCACTATATCCTCTTTGTCACGCATATCTCCTTTTGGCTGCACACCATTTCAATTTGAGGATATAACTGCAGCTGAAGTGGTTAAGATACTTAAAACTATTAACACGAAAGCTGTAGGTGAGGATGGTTTGAGTCTTCAAATGATTTCACCAATTAGTCACTCTATTGCACCCATCCTTGCCAATATTATAAACTGCTCATTGTCTACTTGTATGTTTCCTTCTTTATGGAAGCTGGCACATGTCATACCGCTGCCCAAAAATTCAAACCCCTCCTCCTTTTCCCAGTTTAGGCCTATATCAATCTTACCTATCTTATCGAAAGTTATAGAACACTTTGTTCATCAACTTCTATCGAATTATCTTCGAAGACATGGTCTATTAAGTTCATTTCAATCCGGGTTCAGATCGGGTCATAGTACGGTATCTGCCTTAGTCAAAGTTACGGATGACATCAGGCTCAATACTGAACACAAAAACCTCACTATACTGGTCCTGTTAGATTTCAGTAGCGCTTTTAACACAGTCGACTTCGACATATTACTTGCTATACTAAACTCCATAAATATTTCATCTCCTGTTATTAAATGGTTCCACTCTTATCTCTTTGGGCGTCGGCAACGTGTTAAGGTTGATTCGCTAAATTCCGACTGGTGTGATCTCACAGCCGGTGTCCCACAGGGTGGAGTCCTCTCCCCTATCCTTTTCTCTATCTTTATTAATGGTATTACTTCTTCTCTATCATCTTCCTATCATCTTTATGCCGACGATCTCCAAATTTATGCTTGCGATTCTTTAGAAAACATCTCTAGCCTTGTAGTAAACATGACATACACATGAATACAGATCTCGTTAAGATTGCAGAATGGAGCAAGAACTATGGGCTCCTTGTTAATGCAAAAAAATCGCAAGCTATAATTATTGGCAGCCCCTATTTCCTATCTCGTCTAGATAATAACGTACTCAAAATATTGTTTAATGGCACCATAATCCCTTACTCTTCAAATGTTAAAAATCTCGGTGTCATTATGGATCGGTCTCTTTCTTGGGCAGATCATGTGAATGAAATTAGTAGAAAAGTGTACGCTTCCCTGCATTCACTAAAACGACTTCAAAATTTCCTCCCTGTTAATACCAAAATTATGTTAGCACAGTCACTTCTTCTTCCCCTTCTGGACTACGGTGATGTGGTTTTCCTCGATCCAAACGAAGAACTCGTCAACATACTAGAACGTATTCAAAACACATGTATACGATACGTCTTCGGTCTTCGTAAGTTTGACCATGTCTCCCTTTTCCGAGATCAATTGAAATGGCTCCCAATTAGACTTCGTAGGAAAATTCATATTCTTTGCCTGCTTTATAATGTCCTTCGCAATCCACTGTCGCCAGGGTATCTCCGAGAAAGGTTTCATTATCTGGGCGCAGAAGATGGTCGCCTACGATCCAGCAGCAACCTCACCCTGGAGATACCAACTCATAGCACGCACACGTACACCAACTCTTTTACCGTGAAGGCAGCGAGGCTTTGGAATCTGCTTCCGGTTGATGTCAGGATGTCACCGTCTGCGGCTACATTTAAAACAGGCCTCAGAAAGCCTAATATTCTCAGCATTTTACAATGAGTTAGTTTAGTATCCTTATATATATGTGTATATATTATATATTTATTTATATATGTATATATATTATATCTATGTATTATATTTATATAAGTATATGTTGTTTTAATTATTTCCTTTTCAAATCTATTTGTTTGTATATCCTATATTATGATATTGTATATGTCTCCGCACACCACTCTTTTATCTTTCTCCTCGCCCTGGTTGACTGGAAGAGATCCCTATATAGGGATAAGTCCGCCAATTCAACTTTTGTTATTGTTTTTAAAATGTAATTATTTAAGTTGACATATGAATGAATAAAGAGTATACTGGTTAACGCTATTAAAACATATTTACGAGTATTCATAAAAAATTCTAAGCGGACGGTCTAGTATGTGTGCGTGTGTGTGTAAATATGGCTGTGTGCCGGAATGAATTGTTTTTTTTAAAATTTTATTATAACAAATGAGCAATAGAAGCCAAAGCAGTTATTTTTAGAATTGTTGTTTGTCTGTCTATATATTTGTAAGCGCTTCACGCAAAAACTACTTCACACGGAATTAGATGATTTTTACAGTTTTATTGTTTATCTAAAAATTTGGCACATGTTTAAGATTGATACGCCATTGAAGCAAGGGCAGCTCGATAGTTGATATTACAAATGTGCTAGGCGTGGTTTCTCATATAAAATGTCCACCTTGCATTATCTGTTCACTGTATGTCTGTGGTTGCAATTGAGCAGGCACCGACCTCGTCTTTGTTAGAGGAATCACATGTACGGTACGGACACACAGCATTGAGGCAGTAAGAAAATGACTCAACTTGTAATTCGTATTCTACGCCTCGAGAAAAATTACACTTCGTTATTTAAATCATAAGCCTCAAATAAACAAACAAAGCAATCCTATGAGATGTTTATGATTTTGACGTCAAAAAATCACAGGACGACCATACCCAGAAACTTCAAAAAGCTTCGGTAAACTTTTACCAAAATAATATTAGTTATTATTAGTATATTATCAAAGGATTTAATCAAAAAGTTGTGGTATTAAAGCTGTCTGGGGATTTTAGGTTATAACTACAGAATATTGTTAGGAAACTTTTGAAATTTTCGCAAAACACGCGGTTATTTCACTTACTCAAGCTTTCGTGGAACTTGACTTTGAATTACGAAGCTTAGAAGTAGTAATTTATGTATGGGTACATGTATATATATGTTGGAGGCTGGAGCTACATATATATAGTGTACGAGTAATGTATATAATCCATTCATTATATCATGTATGAGAATGTATATGTGGAGAACTTTTACGGCCATTCTAGACTTTTTTGATATACAGATTGTCTTTTACATTGGTTTATTGTTGCAGTTAGTTGTACAGTTAGTGTACTGTTTTTGTTTGTTTGGAAAAAGTGGTTTTTAATTCGTAGTTTCCTCAGGCGTCCATACTGAGACTTTGCCGAGACTCCTCAGGCGTCCATACAGTTCTCGTCGTCAACTGTATAATTAAGGGCAAAAAAATAAATTTTCTTATTTGATTTCCTCAGTTGTCAATTGTAAGGCTTGATCAGGAATAAGTACCGCCATATTGCGGTAATTCCCTGGAACATTCCGATATTTTTTATCGTATCATGGGTTTGACTTGGCCTTCATGTCACCAGATGGTAAGTGACAATAAGGCCGTTGGATGGTAAGGGTGTGCAACCCGAAGCGTCAAACTAATAAAGCGCTGGCTCTTCTATCTTTCTCACCGGAGCACAACAGTGCTATTAACATTACTGTTTGCTGGCATGCTTAGGTAACATGGTGGTAGCTAGCCAGGCAGAAGTAGAAAATGCTCTACCACCAAATAAAACCGAGTAACGACAGGTACCTGCATTGGCAATCGAACCCGGGACCTCCCGATTGTTAGTCCAAGCGGCTACAGCCTTTAGGCCACGGAGGCCACGGAGCATAAAAACAACAACCTCATTTGTCATATGGTCTAGCTATAAGGTAGCTGCAGCCCTCTTTGTTCCATTCCCAGCGATCTTGATAACATTTTCTTTCAAATTTTTAAATAATCACAATTTCAAAGATTTCGGGACCTATATTTCTTCAGTGAAGTGGCAAAATCAACAACGATTTTAAACAAAAAACATAAAAGAAGCATCTGCCAGAATTCCCTTACAAAACACCAATCTTGTTTGTCAAAAAAAAAGGGTTCGTCTTTGTATTATAAGTGTTTACTTTCACTCAGTTCCGTGAGATCGTAATTGGACGGCTTTTGAGGAAAAACGCCTTTACGACGACGCTCGTAAACACACAAATAACATAATTCGGCTCGGAACACGAAACCTTGACGTCCGTATCACTCTCTTACTCGCAGCTTAGAGTTAATAAAAATGTTGTATTAATAACGTTCGACCGTACACCGTGTCACTTGTGACGGAACGCAAACGTTGAGATTTTGAAAAGATAACTTCTTATGGAGGATAAACCGTTTCGTTACGTAACGCGTTACGGCACCAGTCTTTCTGGCTTCTCTTTCTATCACGCATACGGCAGCGGTAGGCAGGCTCCTAATCTCTTACTCTAACCCTGTGTACTAGCGCACGTGTCATAGCGCTAGCCGTATTTCGGAATTATGATATTAGTTTAAGTTATTAATTATGTCAGCCATCCCGAGACTTTTTTTTTGCACTTTGCACTTACCCTTCTCTCATCTCACCATGTATGCCGCATCTATTGCTTCATGCTCCGTGACACACTTGAGTAGTTTATATTGTATAGTTTTAAAATTCTACCCACACTATCTAGTTAGCTAGTCTGGTTTTGTACGTTTTAAGGTAATTAATTAGTTATCGATGTTATTCAACACACACCTATTGCTCATATCAGTTTAACCTTAGTTCTGTATTGTAGTGTGTACCTCTAATTTGTTTAATATTTAGTAAGTTTCTTATGTAAGTGGATTTTTGTAATTTTTATAAAAAATAAATTCTTAAAACCGAAAAAGAGTTCAAAAAACACCTAAACACGCTTTATTTTCACTTCAAAATGAACTCAACCTACCATCAGATCAAATAAAGGGGAGATGCGAATCCATTGTACGTGCATTAAAAATCCAAACGTGAGGATGCGATTTTAGAAACACCTCTTTTTTCCGAGGATATATCTTGTTGATTGTGGGTTTTGGATTTGCTTGTTTGCTCCTTAGATCCTTTTTATCGAAGTTTATTGCAGCAATTTTTTTCACTTTTTCATTACGGAAGTGTAGACACAAAAGGGTCAGTAACAAATGGAGGGTCGAATAATTCGATCTCAAGTGCAATCTTGTCCATTTTTCTCAATTTAGAAAAGGAAATTCTTAAAATAGGGAATTTTCCGCTCCGGATAGCATATGAGGCTAACAAGAGATGAACGAAGAAAAAACGTTGCATTAAAAAGTATGGTACTGAAGGAAATTTTTTTTTGACAGATTCTAAGATAACAGAATATGGTAAGCTTAGTTATTTTTTATTTGGTAAAGGAGAAAATCGTCCGGTTGTTAATGAAGTTGTATGTTAATGATACTCATCTCTCGACGTTATAATCCAATGTTCTATTTTTAGATAATTACGAGTACTATACGTATCCTATTTTAAAACATTACGGTAAAACAAATTTACTATGAAACTTTTATCGTGCAAAGAATTTTCACTTCGTCTGATTATAGGAGTAATCACAGGGCGTGTACTCTAGGCAGAGCATGCATGGAGGCCGAGGAGACAGCTGCTCACGTCCTACTGGAGTGCGGAGGAGTAGCAACACTACTGTCAAAATACTTTTTTTTAATAAAAAACCACACCCTATGGAATAATCATACGATTACCAAATATAGCTAAGAACCATCGCAAGGATCACACTTTCACGTAAAAAAACGCATGAAAATCGGTCCATCCGTTTGAGAGCTACGTTGCCACAGACAGACAGACATTGGCGTCAAACTTATAACACCCCTCTTTTTGCGTCGGGGTTTAAAATACATTCCTCGGAGCGCCGAGGTTGCTCCCAGAGGCGTTCAACAGCATAAATAAGCTGCTTTCTGATGGAGCTAGGTCAGACTAGGTGTATGCCTGTATGGATCTGATAATCAAAATATTACAATACTAGAGTGGACTTCAGAAATGGAGGACCTATTTGTTCGTTATGATAAAAAGTAGCGTGCCTGCATGTCCTTTGATGGCCTTTCAACTATAATAAAATCAAGTCATTATATGTCTATATCCTTATTAATATAAAATAAATAAGAAAGTTGTTTGTTTAAAAGTCCTTCTAACCAACAAACAAGCTCACTTTACCCTTTATAATATTAGTATAGATTTCTTTTTATATAAATTCTAGGTAGGTATACAAACAAGTAAGTATATTCTAGGTATCAAATACGAAATAAATGCGCTCAACATCATAACATTAGATATTCTTGTGGAAACACGTCTAAATTTACTTACGCCCACCGGGAACGTGCTACGAAAATATTAGCTGTACAACATTTGCTTAGTACTTGCTTGCCCTTTTTCCCATCGTGCATTTTTAGCATACTTGAAATTTTAATGAAAATTCGGTGGTATTTAATTTCCCTACGCCTCGGGCTAATGGAGCTGCTAAGGTTGCTTAGAATTAAAATTCCTTTGAGGTAATTGCTTGGCCTTGTCCTTAAATCCATAATGTAGTTTTTCTATTCACAGTGTAGTTTATATCTACGACAAAAAAATAATATTCCCTCATTCTAGAGACCGTGTGTAAAGATGAATGGCCTTGTAAAACATTTTTCGATATGACTTATAGTTTTCCTAATATAACCCGCCGAGAAGTGATTCTAGTGAAGTGGTGCAAAAACGCTCCATACAAATTGGTACCTAGGAGTGACGTCACGGCTAGGCATTGATGTTGAAAATTTATGAAACTGTTAACAATATTTGAGTTATCTAGTAAAATAACGTTTTTATGTAACCACGCCCTTACTAAAAAATCTTCACAGTGTAATTAAAAAGCAAAATGTAAAATAAAAAAACATTAATTAGATTCGATTTGCGGCTTTTATATGCTGCAAAAGTCCAGTAAAAAATAAATAATAGTCGAATACATATTTGTTTAATTTTGACAAAATGGCGGGAGGTGTTTCGTGCACGTCTTAATAACTGCACTTTTCATGTATTCGTATTTTCTCCGGACTTAATTTACTTTCATAAAAATTAAAGCACTTGAATGTATTTAACTAAAGAAATTTAGGATTTTCTCGGTACAAGTACAAACAGAGCAAGTCTTTTAGCCCAGAGCGTGGGTTGTGAGAATATTAAATTTCACGGAATTTGGAATTGGGGAAACATTTGCTGTACTTATTGTTCTAAATACACACTTTTTCGTTCCATTCGTTAATTACCACTTGAATAAATGAAACAAATATTTGATAATACTAAAAACTAACACGAAATGAAAATACAATCTTAATTTATTATCTAGGGCCATTTGCAGTTTTTCCAGCGTTTTACGTTACTGGAAATAATTTTTCGTCCTAATAATTATATGTCTTCTTTTTACGCATTATTTCTTAAAATCAGTAAGTGTGCAACATTTTATTTTTAAAATGCCTGATCAAGAATCCTACGTAAGTAAAGCCACGGGAAGAGACTAGACGTTTTAAGTGAAGCGTTCAATAAATAGGTAATATGACATATTATTTTGATCCAAATTTATTTTCAACAAGAGCGTTAAGTCGAACCATTCGCCTGATTAAACTCCAAAGGTGAATTTTCACGGCTCGATGGAGTGAAAACAAATTTGAATAAGGTGATAAATCAGCCATGTAAGCAGACATGGCAATGCTTATACCGTTACCGGAGACCTCATAAATGAGATATGTAGATTTTCCCGTAACCGACGAATTTTCTCGACGCCAGGGTGCGATGTGGTGGCCATAAAATTTATCCTTTTCTTTTTATCTTGGCTATAAAAGTATGAGACGGGTCTCTTGTTACGCTTTGCTATATGATCTTTACCACTGTGTTAGTACTCACCGGAACTATAAAATATGTAGTTCGTTCTTTCAGTTGGAACAACGTAATCCAAACTGGAAAAAAAGTTGTGTTTGTTAGTTGTTGTTTTGCGCCTACCGTAAGAGAGTCCGGCTTTTTGTATAAGAAAAACGATTTTGTTTCAATGGGATATATGTGTTGTGATGTATGATGATGAAGAGGAAAAGGGGTAAAATTAGCATTTAGCATCCCTACACATCGTAACGCAGAGTCAGACTGACTTTAGTTTTTGAATATGGCTAACTGAAGGGTTAAAAACGCTACTTTTTATGTCAAACGAGCAAGTAGATCCCGTGTGAAAATTTATGAAGTCAAAGTATATGACATCGCTGTTAAACATTATTTTCCAATTAAATATTTTATTGATATCTAACTTCTGTAAATTTATAAAACTTCTAAATCGTTATGAATCAACTGTTCTATTACCCTTCATTCCATGAGGGGGTACTACATAATCACTGCGCTTGGCAGGTGGGTTAGGCTCGAAGTAACGTGATGTTGACACAAATGGGCATCTGCTGAGTTGTTTCTCATATAATTCATTTTTTGACACCCACTCACGAGATTTTACAGCGTCGTCATATACTATATAACTTTGAATGAAGAACTTAGAGCTTAAGTTTATTATAAAATCGCATGCCTACTTCACATATTAAAAATAAATTACATAACTTAATCGATCAACTACAAAAGTTACAAGTTAGCATGTAATTTATCAAGACTGATCCGTTTTGAAACCAAGCAAAAACAAAATATTAAATCGATTGACATGTAATACTCAGATTTCATTTTTTCTATTTTAAGTAAGCACCCATTTTATTATGAAAACAAGACTTCAGGTAGCTTTAATATTCCTGTCAGAAATTCTAATCCCATAACTCAAATAAATTCAAAGATGGCTTCAAACACAAAAAACAACCAGAAAAGCTTCGAGATTCTTAGTCTCTCCCCTGAATATGAGACGTCCGAAAGTAAAATATTTATCAAAGTTTTCTCGGGCGTACGAATACGTGAGTTGAATGTGGCGGAAACAGTTTGTCTCTGAAGACTTGTATGACCATAGACATTTCAAAGAGTTTTTAGTAGATTATAAAATAGGCTGTGTATTTCTATCAAATTTCTAGAAAAGCGTGTCCTTGTTCAAGGATCAGGCTAACCTCTCTCTCTAACTCATTTCAATGTATGTAACTAATTCAGCGCATAATAGTAGCGACTTTAATTTACAAAATTTCGTGCAGTACCTTCTTCAATACTATTTATTTTACGCACTGAATACATTTATCCAAGCTTTAGCCCGAATGTTTATTAACCGACTTCAAAAAAGGATGAGGTTATCAATACGACGGCTATGTTTTTTAAATGTTTGTTATCTCAGAACTTTTGACTGGGTGAACCGATTTGGATGATTCTATTTTTATTTGAAAGCTTGTGCTTCCCGTGTTGTCCCATTTCAATTTGGTCCAGTTCTGACAATGGAATTCATGAGAAAACTATATAAATCTTTAATTTGCCTTAATAATATTTTCCAATTCTTTTTGAACGCGTTTACTTGTTTCACCTTTGCTATAAATACATAAATCAGAAAGAAATATGTGTAATTCATGGCAGGTATGGTAGAATTATTGTCGCAAGGCTTCACAATGAAATATGAATTTTGTATAAGTTAGTATCTACTAATGAAGTATTTGGGCAATGGTACCGAAGAAGCGAAGCATTGATTAGTTATTCTGTAAGTAGACTTGTAGATTTATTCATGTAGGTGATTTCAAATTCTGTTGGTGCATCATTTTGGGTGGCTTTGTTTTTGACATAATTTTCATTGTCAGTTACAAAAATCCACTACTGTCGAGTCACGATGGAAGTATCCATGAGGGAATTAGATAAGCTGTCTGGTTAGTGATCGCAATACGATCCAGGTATAGGTAGACGATGAAGCCCATGCTTTAGAATTTCCTTTACCCATCCTTCTTATTAATACGGGGAAGATTATGGGTAGTTTTATTCTAAGATATTGTGGGTAGTTTTATTACGCTTCATACAAATCGGTCACACGCCGAATACTCGTAATATCGCAAAATGTATTCAGATTTTATAATATTTGAGTTATCTAGTAAAATAATGATTTTATGGATACTATTAAAATAAAATAAAACTTTTAAATGGGGTAGATCAAATTGGGGAAAATCTTTACTCAATTAAAAAAAAAAGTTTTTTTATATTCATTACGCTGTAATTTCTTTGTCCTATCATGACAAAATGTTAACATGGGAATACACCTATTATGGACTTCCTTTACATAACTTGTTCCCAGAAGTCAATTCTGTGACACAGAGCTGATTGTGTTTCATTGTTTACACCCCTGAGGCTACTAAGAACGCAATTAAACAAATTAAAACCCAAGACTGACTCGAAACACCAAGAAACAAGGGAAATGTTCAATTAAAATGAAGGAAAAAACGAGTTATTTATTTAATGGATGGAGATCCGATTTCATTACTCATTTAAATTGATTTGAGAGTCGACAGCGGGGCAGTTTATTTATTTTCGCTTCTCCCTTTTAATTTAAATAGAAATACTTGAAGACCGATCTGAAATCAGTCGTGGTTGAGTGTAGGCTGCAGACAATGTACATCGTTTCGATAAATGGTCCGGAACATTAGGTTGTTTCGAGAAGTTTCGAGTTTACCGTGTTTAATTAGGTCATGTATCTACTTAGTACAAATTACTTCGTTATGCAATACTATTTCATATTATGAAGACTCATCTGTTTCTTTTGATTACTTAGATCTATAAACTATTATATACGAAATAGTATTGATATACTATAATTTTAATCATCTTTATTTTAATTATATTTTTCAAAAAATTATTAAATTTCAACTACTTAGAAAAGTAAAAACCGTTTGCATTGCTTTTCACCAAGGCTTTGCTAAATACAGAATTTACAAGGAGTGCAAGTCCAAAACTTATGTTTACATCTGTCTACCTAGCCTTTCTAACAAGCCAAGTAAACTCCTGCAAAGCTGACGTCACCCGCACAAGTTTCGGGTACACATAGCAAATATGCCAGGTATCCGTGTCCAGGACATGTCCAGAAGGGAGTCCCAAATGAATTAAAAATCGATCGATTGCGTAAATTACATTCCAAAAATATATAAGTTTTGCATATTTTTGCAAAAAAAAAAAACCACCACTTTATTTTGACACCACATTCAATATGTTTTGAGGAAAGAAATATTGGAAGACATTGTTTAGGTAAAAAAATCGGCTTTTATAATTTTCTAATTTGATTATACCCAGTGTCACTTTTAAAAATAAGACGAATCCTACGGCACCTCTCAAGCTGAAATACATCATGCCGTCTCGTCTATAATATCTTATATCCAATAGGGATGTTTACTTTAAATTCGAATTTACTTGACCACAGTTATTATGATCAAAGTATTTCATGCGTAACACCTGCACGCACGAGTACACTACATCATGTCGTTTCAATGACATTGATTACACGTGTAGAATGATTGCACCTGTATTAATTTGCCGCATTTCCACTATGAGGCTGCAAATTGTGGTAACTGCAAGTACTGGCAGACAGTTAAAATAGTCAACTGAGCGTTATTGATCAAACTAAAAACATACCAGAATACATACATAAAAAATTACAAATAAATATATACAGATAATCTTCATATTTTTAGAATTTACTCATTAAGATCTAAGCCCCCAACAATGGTTGTTTAATAAAGTTTTTAAAGTAGTCGCGGTTAAAACTTATCGCGAATATCAGAAACTCATCAAGAACGAACCGTGGCAAGATCCCAATATTTACGATTGTGTAGCACTTTATGTCAGCTACGACGCGTTTAATGACTCCGCATTTGGTACGTCGAATAAGAGACATAAGACAACTTATTCCAATCATAATCAGCATTTTAGCTTATCCCCAGTCGGTTTAAAACTAAACTATGATTACCGAACAATAATGACGGTGTACCATGCTCTCAGAGCAACGTGACCTATTATTTGAATGGGGAATACTCGTATTATTGGAATGTCAGCGGCATTACGGTGACGTGGGTTGCTTGCAACTTCATAAGGAAGCCGAAGAGACACGGTCACGTGCCAGGTTATGAGGATCGTTCGGAAGTATTTGAGGTTCCCGTAATGTTTAGTATGAAGTCCATATTCTTCAAGCGATAGACACATTCAACCCCTGAATGGTGGAATTTTCTAATATGTTCCTTTTACTTGATTGACTCAATTTTATTGTTTATTTAGAGATGAACAGTAAAAATCAATATTTGATCTTTTGCATATCAGTAGAAATTCAGTACGCATTGTAGCCAAAGTATGGAATCTACTAGTTTCTGTGTTACTTGAAGAATACAACTAAAGAGTTCTTCAAATGGATAGTAATCAAGCACGTCCTACTAGCCCAACGTCGTCAACAACTTCTTCACTCGTAACATCGTGCGAGATTTTGGATTAGCGGTTTTCTTATTTGAATAGAAAGTTCAATGTCTGAATTTTTAACAAATTGTATAATACAACTTGGGTCAGCTAAATTTAGAAAATTAAAGTCGTTCGAGCTGAGTACGAGTATGTCATTTTTTTAAATCGGTATTATAAAAGTAGGTTCTATAGTTCTCGAACAATCAAGGTCTAGGCACATCCCTGCGAATACCATTTACTTGTTGTACCAATGATATGAAATGAAACATCGTGCAGAAACCTGCACCCTCCTAAAAGACACGAGGCCTAAGCGAGCAAATACCTTAAGCTTCCGTATCGTGACTTGTCAAGTCACTGCACAAATAAATTGATTACGTCTATGGGTCTGGTGACGATGTTACGCTGGATTTTATCGCAAATCAGCTGTAAGGGCCGAACAGACGGTACAGACGGAGTCACGTTTCATGCGAGGGATCGTGCCTAGGTATTTTGATGTTCCCGTAATTTGTCATACGAAAGATAAGATGAAATATTGCGAACATACGAGCACGTTTAAGAATTATTGATGAAGACTCGAAGTGCTTGACAGTGGGAGAATCCAATAAAATGTTTTCAAATTATGGTAGGAGATTGTGAAGAATTATGTTATCTACTTTATTACTTCGGTAAAATAGCAGTTGAATATGTATAAATGAATTAATATATGTATATGCAGTTGACAATTCCCGGCTGATGATGATGAAATGAATGTTGGAAATTGTCTGTCTGTTTGATCTAAAAAGGTTGCAGTGACATGCAAGATACAATAGGTCGAAATATTGGAACGAAGTTCCTTATCATTCGGTGCGTACCACGTATGTAAGGACCTGACAGATAGCTAGTAGCTAGCTGGGTGAAATGAAAGCTTTTAAAAAAGTAAGACTTTTCCGTCACGATTTATCGTCACGACCCTTTCTTTTCAGAAATTTTTTGATGTCCCGATTTAGATCTTAAGGTCTATTTTTAAATTTTATTTTTTGAATTAATTTGTTGTATGTTGTATCTTATATGTCTAATGTTTCAATAATGACAACTATCCTTAGACCCACCCTTACCTGTTTCGAAGTCTTCCAGACTTGTAACAAATATAAATAACTTGGACTGAATAATACAATTTCCTGGATTATAATTCCATTTCTCCTCGAGATATTCCGATATGAACTGACACCGTGTCTATTAAGAACGTGATTCTGAAACTTCGAACCTCATTAACTCAAAATGATCAAACTTGTGCGGGAAATATCGGGACACCTACGACTTTGATTACTTAATTTGTTAAACAAATTAAAAATTTTGATGGGACTTTTGACCTACTTGCGGGTAGATGGAAGTTCGGAATGACTTGCTGAACTCGAGTGTTTGGCTTGTTGATTACGCTCCACCGTTTAAGGAAGAAATTTGAATCAAAACATCTTTGTTGTCGTCAGAGATGTTGATGTGTTTGTCTCTTAGGTCGTTACAGAGTTTTTGGGAAAGACTTTAAAATAGAATCGTATATTATTATAACTTTGGGAGTCATATGATCCCAGGGACGTTCTCTTGTATTTGTACAATTTTTTATTTTATATTTTATTGAAGATAGACCAACACTTGACCTCAATCTCACCTGATGGTAAGTGACGATGAGGTCGACGATGTTACGTGTTGGTCTAGAAGGTGCCTATTTACTCTTCTTTTGAAGATTCCCAAGTTGTAATTTTCGGGGAACACGGAAACCGGTAGTGTATTCCATATTTTTGCAGTACGCACGATAAATGTGGAAGCGAAACGCTTGGTGCGAGCTGCAGGAATATCTACAGTGTACGGGTGAAGGTCTGCCGTTCTTCTTCTAATTTACGACAGCATACAACTATGATACTTTATTCTCAGTATAATATGTATACCTTAGGTACTTAACAGGATACGTTTGAGGAGAGAATGTGTATGAGATATTTTCATTCTGCCTTCAACATTCAGACCGATCTGACAGCCAAACTCGATCGATATCCCTATAGCTTGTAATAATGTCTGCAGCCAAGATTCAATTTTGTAGATCACCGATATCATCGTCTGCCTTAGCCATTTACCATCACGTGAGATCATAGCCAAGTAGTGTTATTTGCGTGTAGACTTTATTCATATAAAGCTTTGTTGTCGTTATTTGTTTCCTTTTTGTGTATCGTTGGTCCAATTAGCCGTGTGGTTCCGTCTTAGAAAGAAACCTCCTCTTCCCGTGGGTGTCGTAAGAGGCGACTAAGGAAAAACCTACACCGGGGGGAGGGAGCAGCCTCCTCCTGAAGAACTAAACAACAACATACTGCAAACAACAATACTGCGATCACCAACCCGTCTGGCAAGCGTGGTAGTAATGCCATATGCCGTTCATGAAAGTAAGCCCTTGCGGCATACCATGGGAGAGGACAATGTCCAGGAGTTGACGTTTCTCGTCTGATGATGACAATGATGGTCTAATTGCTTAGCTTCAGTGTCAATTTTGATTTTTTTTTTATAATAATGGCTTTAACCAGTGGTTATCTAGCCAATGACGAGTAAAATTAGGTGAACAAATTTTGAGGTTATAAACTATGCCGAAGCCATTTCTTCAGCTTTCTCAATAAAATGTATAATGTGTACATTTTATCGCTTGTTTTGGATTCTTGACGAGAATTTCAAAGGCCAGCCTTGGTTTCAAGATTATTCGAAAGAATCCATATGCCGAATGTACTCGACATGATAAACTCTTCGGATCGCGTCGAAACCCTCGCAATTTTGCGTAATTGATACTATAACACCGTCCATGACACTTTTTGCACTATATCACACCACACCATTATAACACAAAAAACACACATAACAGTATTATTATTCAATTAACAAAATTGCAATGAACCACCATTTTTCAAGCTCGCGCCAAGAATATCTTTGAACATTTAAAGAGTTAACATTAAAACTCCACAAAGTATTAAGCAACTCCGCAAATTTAAAATTTTAATTTTTTTGGTACACTACAAATATTGTTATCAATGAGATAACTATTCTAAAATCTGTAAAGGAAAGTTACTCGTAGCTATGGTATACAATACCTACACATAATTTCATTCTATCAAGGAAGTTAAAGGGAAAATCCTGTTTACGTGCCCCTTTACTTTGCCGGCAACTTAGCGAGTTGATTTAATTTTGTATTTTAAACATAATTTCCTGATGTCTTCTGATAAAATAAATGTATGGGAATCACTCAGCGAGGTTAAGTAGGAAGAAGCTACGATTATAATATAAACGAATGGAACATAATTTGGAAGACAATATAAATTTGTACCGGCTCATCGAAGCCTACAGTTGAGTGTTGCCAGCTTTGTATCGGTTTGAAGGAGAATCGTAAATCTTATTTTTACCGTTATCAGGTGCGCAGCTTCCCTGTTCGACATGAGTCTAATTTATTAAATAATATCGTTTTTAGATCTCCACACGGCGCGACGTGCGGTTTTTCGATGATTAGATGTCCTAAAATCGCATAGGTAGGCGAATTGGTGATCGCAGTGAGTTGTTGTTGATACATAGGAACATAATGTTGCACATCTCTTGTACTAAGTACTCAAGTCTGTGACGCTCACGGCACACCAATGACGCTCACGGCATTGTATGGTGTGGTCTTATTCTAAACACGTAACTGCGTACAAAGCAAGATTAAATTTGGAACGTTCTGACTTCCCTAAATTTAATGCAAGAAATCAGCATTGACCTCCTCGTCCTCGTTTCGATGATTTTCGAAAAGACATTGTTACATTTTTAGTTATTTTTGGAAATAGTCAAAATTGCAAGAAAATCTATTGATTTTACTTGTAGCGCAGAATTGTTAAACCCGACATACATGGCGAAAAGTTTCTCATTCAAATCGTTTATTGCTGCCATTGTGATTACAGACTTTATAGTAAATGTGTATCCATTTTCGAACCATGTCACATTCATCTTTAATTGACATTTCCCTCAACACACTTCATAGGAACAACCAAGTTTGAATGTGCCATGGTTCAAACGTGGATACATATTTTTGTACTCGAGTGTATTATATAGTATCATATATACCCCGTTGGGGTAAAGTTACTTAATTATACGTTGAAGCGGTATATCACGCAAATGAAGTAATCTATCAAATATAATAAATTAAAAATATCCTTATCTAGGGAGCAGTTAATCATTAAGTCGAGTGTGGCACATGACGTCACATGTGTCACATACTCACGCTCTTGAACTTCAAACTGATGACGTCACACGACCGAATGTTCTTTTTATTCGTACCTGAAAAAAAAGTTTTTGATAATTATTCAAATGGTGGTGGAAGATACGGTAGTAAATCTGAGTTCTGTTAGTGTATTCTAATTTATATGCAGCGTATATTGGGTGTTTACAAAAAAAGGTCGCGTTACGAAAACGAATTACAAACATAGAAATATTCACATTCATAGCATTAGAAGAAAGTAGGATTGGATATGACCATCCTATAACATCCCGCGGGTGTCTAAGGGAAAACATATGGGCATGGCAGACACATCATTCTATGTAACAACAACATCTAACTGCGATCACGAATACGCCTGCCAAGACTGGTGATTATGGCAAATCCCCTCACGAAAAGTCTAATGCGGTGACCAACGAGCAGGGCACAAATGTCCAACAGTCGATTTACTCACCTGATATCAAAGATAGAAATTAGCAAGGAATAACCATCATCATCATCAACAGCCTATTGTATATGTTCTCACTGCAGAGGCTCAGGCCTACTATTTTACAGAGAGTGTACGGGCGGGATCAGTGCAGATTGGTAGACTTCACACAAACCTTTGAATCTCAGGAGTGTGCAGGTTGCCTCACGATTTTATCATTCACCGAAAAGCTAATGGTAATGATTTTTATCATTCGTACATAAATTCCAAATTGTAACTCATTGGTACGAGACAGGATCGAACCCAGACCTCGATTGTTCAAGGACTGACGCTCCTGACCTAGCACGGCTTCGTATAAAGTGTTTAATTTTGATCATCAATTTTGTTTTGATTGTAAGTCACATTTCGATCATCATTCGATTGTTCTCGCTGCAGTTGTTACCACACTTGTCATAAAATGTACGACTTGATGTTCACAAAGACAGATCAGTAACCTCCTCATAAATGTAACGCAGGATTCAAACATCGAACGAGGCGTATTGCAGACATAATAAAAGGAAATCAAAGGCATTGTACGTTTTATTGACCCTTAAATTTTACTGCCACAGACGTCCGACAGACTAAAAGAATTCTAAAATGAAATAGCCGATGCCAACGACACGCAATGATTGGTGATTGCACGATCTCATGGAGGGTGCAGAAGTTTCTGATTAATGCTCTAAGTATTTGGCAATAATAAACGTGTCTGTGTTTCAATTTATTAACTTGTACCATTTGAATTGGATCCCTTTCAAATTTGATGACCGAGAACTTTGCACTTGGACTTCATCTTACCTGATGGTAAGTGACGGTAAGGTATTTGTATGAACCATGCTCATTTGCTCACCCAGGACCTTCAGCTAATGAGGCACTGGCTTTGTCACTTTTTCGAACCGGCACACAGCAGTGCCATTAACACTGCTGTTTGGCGACAGATAGGCAGGCAGACATAGAAAAACATAGAAAACCGAGTACCGATAGGTCCTCCCACTGGGAATCGAATCGGGAATTTCGGATTGTGAGTAGTTGTATAGCCACTACTGTTATACCACTATGCTATGAAAGCGGGTAAAGGACTCAAGAAATATTAATTTTCTATTTAAAACTACCTAAAGTCGGTCTACCAGCAGAATGGCAGGATTCCATCTTTATTTGGGTGATATTATACTGTTTTGTAACACATGTCGAGTTTCGCTTCTTTATTCAGTTTGCACATCGCAGATAAGGCGTGTAATCCTCTGCTTCTGTTTTCAGAGTGCTGTAATCTGGAGACGCATGATACAGAGGGCCGAATCCAAATAAAATGGCAAAGGGCCAGGCAAAGAAAGAAGAAGGTAATTTCATTTAAAGGGTTTTAAATGTTGGAGAAATTGTTATTTCCTTTTCTCAGTGACCTTGTTGTTTTACAACCACGCAAAATTAACTAAATTTGAAAATATCAAGCGGAAGAGGAAATATTTTCCATCAACACTGCTAATTGATTGTGATTCATTTCAAATCAGCCAATTACTTTGGGATGTTGTGTACAGGCAAAAGCGGAAGAAACATTAGCGATGACTGGCAAAAAGTCGCGTTCCATAAAGGTTCTGTAGATTTAAAAGGTAAAACAGACTTATAATGCATTTTGCAGACATCTGATTTATTTATTTTATCGTAAGCACTTTCGAAGGTTTTTTATGATCAAAAGAAGTTCATACTGTAATATAACTTTCGTAAAATTAATAAAAGCCAAATTTCTTCGTTCGGATAAGTCCAAAGATATATGAAAAATAATTACTCGACGCTCAAATATCATCATTATGAAAATTTTAGCTTAAAACTTTTTACGTCTTAAACCTCTTGACGCCCCCTCCGGTCACGTTTTCAAAACAAGTGTCAAACGTTGGCAACGTTTTAAGGTAACAAATAAACTTTTTATATCCGAACTTATTAACAAATTGAACCGTATCCCTCGCCTTGTTGTGAGACTCGCAATTTTCAAATATCTGCGGAATTATTTTACACATTCCGAAAAGTTTGAAACTTTAACGTCACACTTTGCAAATGTTACTTTGAGTCGGTATAAGACGATACATTTCAAATGATGTCAAATTGATTAAAATGTCGAGCGATAAATCAATAACATTTCAAACTGAGAGATTTGTGTAAGACCAGTCCGACAATGCTGTTAAATAAATTGATCTATCTACAGAATCAACAAAAGTATGTTACCTAAGTCGATCGCCAAACAGCAGTGTTAATAGCACTGTTGCGTTCCAGTATGAAAGGTAGCAGCGCCAGCTCATTAGTTTCAGGCTTCTTTGTAAATAGGTTTGCATCGCCCAATTTTCTTATTGTAAACGTACTTTAAGTGGTGAAAATGAAAATTTCGTACAAATTTCATTTAAAATTACTTTTTATAAAACCAGTTTAACGACGGAAACCTACCACCCCTTTTTAGGTTGTAAAGAATTTCTTTTAGACTTTTGTAGCAGACTATGAGATAGACAGAATAAACAAGACTTAAAATATTTAAGCTTTATCTGTTACAGACACATTTTATCACATCAACAGAATGTTTTAAATCATCGCCCTGGGACGGGGCTATGAGGACTCATGTAAATTTAGTGTGAAAGAGCAAGCATGTACCTACATTGTATAGTAAAAGATTTTGTCATTTAGCAAGTCTAACAATCTAAAATATGATTAAAGTTTAATAGGCTTACCCGCTAATTCCGCCGCCTGCTCGTACGCAGAATCGGGTAATACGGTTTAATGATATCTCAGTTTCTAAATCCGTAGGGTTGTTCACACTCCTACGTATCAACCTAGATATTTATAGTATAAGCTGGAGTGCACATGTATTTGCTAACGTCAATTGATATTGAAGTTACTCGTAGTTGCTTAGGAAACTCGGTAATTCTTCAGAAAACCAGTGAGCCTCGAAGTTGTAAAGACGTTTGTCCTTAGTGGATTACACCCCTGATCTCGCTTTTTTGGGCTTTCCATACAAGGAGGGTTCAGCTCTGCTTACAATAAAAATATTTAGCAGAGATTCGAGTGTACAACGCTTTCCTGCTTTATATAAACGGCATCAGCGCCCACAGACTTTATTTCGAGAGTACCTCATGGTACTAACATTAAATTCTCATTAGGCCAGAAGTGGCTGTGAAAATTTGTCATATGCAAATAGACACACAATTTTCGTCAGTTTTACTGGAAATGGTGATGATTGATGATATTGTTACGTCAATTTATGTTGCTAACGCTGAGACTTAGAGAAAGGCTAATGGCCGCTTCTTACAATATAGTTGATGAATCACCGAGATATGTGTTCAGAGATTGAATCTTATAGACTACATCCAAGCTGTGATCCAAGCGCCTTTGTAAGCTTAAAAATACGTAAAGAAGCGAAAGGCGTCATGTAAAACTGTGGAATATTTATATTCGAATGACATCGTTAAATTTTGAATCATACTGAATGATTCCGCTTGGCACCACTACTTACTACACGATTTGATTAGTTTTGTTTTTGATTCGGATTGCTTTCGGATATGGTGCATTTTGTATGTATCCGAAGGTTGGGTTTAAAATGGTGTAACAAGACAGTGCCCAAGGCACATGCACGTTGAGTGACTTTAAGCTTATCAACTTGCTTGGAAAGCAAAATTTGACTAAGCCTATGGACTCGACTTGATATGTGTTCAGACATGTAGATAAAACCAACTTTATTGCACATATTATTACGTAATACGTTAATAATACGTTAATAAATACGTATAAACAGTCGAACTATCGCTAAAAGTATGTTTCATCTACATGTTAATAAATTCCAGCATGATATTGAACGAATCATTAACCGTAAATATCTCGGCAAAAGAACTATTATTTTTAAATACAAAATTGAACATCTCTGGTAGATTACAAATAGCCTCATCGCTTTGTTTGCATATTTTAATTTTAATTAGTAAGTATATTTCATGTTTGAAAATTGTAATAATGGCGCTGTCACATTTGCGCCGTAATGATGTGTCATTTCATTAATTAGTTATTTTCTCACACTAATAGAAACACGATAAATTCATCGTAAATATATTACTAGTCTCATAAAGGATATCAATTGTGATATTGCCCAATCTTGTCACATCTAATTCACATAAAAGTTGCCTCAGAAGTTGACCTTTGTGTTAAAATATAGGTTCTATCAAATTTTTTAAAGTGACTAATTTTCACTCGATTTTTCCGTGTCATTTCTCATTTTAATTACGCTTCAGGAAACTCTGCAAAAGCTCGCTCCAGTCCGGATAGTGAATGGTGTGTTTGAAGCTCTATGTTACGATTAACGCAATAAACGGAAACATTGTACGTGTACATAGTAGAAAAATAGTTGCCTCATCCCAACGGGATTGTCTCTGACCGTGTCGCTTGTCGTTCTGTTAACTTATTCACTTGTAAGTTCAGACAAGTACATACCTGCTGCCCCTCGTCACACAGGAGTTCATTAGCCCTGGCCTTGGATGTAGAAATTTCGTCCCAAGAATATTTTCCAATTACCATTTCAAAAACAAATAGTTGTTATACTCGTAACTAGTGATTCACCTAAACTTAAGAAACCGAATTACAAATGTATAAAACTGAACACTAAAACAATATGTTCAAAGGGCGCTGACTAAGAACGGCATTACGGGTAAACCACTGTTTAGAGTCGACGTCGGTGATTGATGATTTAATGTCAGTACGAATCCCTTTCAAATAAATTTAATACCTATATCAAATCTCCAGGAAGAAATCTGATTGCACTGGTAAAACTACTTAACCTTAGGATAGAGGCCTATGCTATGATAATGATGACTGATGATTTGATGATACTAGTATTCGACTTGATATATTAGTTGACCAGGGAATTTTCAGGGAAATTCTAGCGAATATTGATAGGAAAAGCTCCTACACCGTTCGTGTTGATTGTAGGCGGCGCGGGCGCGGGGACTTGTTGATATGTAAACTAAGAAAAAACCTTGCTTTCAAATGTTTTTGTTTCGGTGTTATTCGCCGCAGGTTTCCGTGAAATACGTGGAGGCGGCTAATATTTGCTAGGAAACTTTTGAAATACCTACAATTTTTTTTAATGAGTGATGAAAGGCAAACGAAAGCTCTTACTGCTATGAATTCTATAGTAACGAGAGCTGTAGTCTTGTAGTGGCGTCAACAATATTTAGTATAGTAGATTTTTGGATATTACTGGGTATTTTGTTGCATTTTTACAAACCGTAATAATATATTGCCTGATAAATTATATACTTGTAATAACCAGTGATGATTACTATCAAACTATCAAACTAGCTCCTGCTCGCTGCTTCGCCCATCAAACAAATAATAACAACAAAAACAACTAACAAATTTAATGTCAAATTGACGCGATACTTCCCGTCAATGATTTCACGTCACCGAATAATTATTTCGATGTTACGAACACCAAAATTCTAAATATATTTGGACTAAGAGGGTGAAAAGTGAAAAGAAAAGCATACCTACCAAGTATACAAAAAATGTTATAACATTTTTGATACATTTTGTGAGAAAAAAAAAGCAGAGGAATGGATACAAAGATATTTTTTGAGATAGTTTCAATATGATTTTAGATTTATTTTTACGATTAAAAAAACATTTAAAATTAAACCGGACATTTCACTACTGGCTGTTATCTATTAGCGGCTGAGTGCACAAAGGGAGTAGCCTCTGCGACCACCGAGGCGGAAACACTGGCTATCTGAAGTCGGCCTATTTTGCGGTTATTGCATTAGCCAGGTTTTACAAAGGTAGCTACAAAGGAATAAGACACATAACTTTGACGTATAAGTTTCGTAACAATGTACGTCTGACGTATTCAGGCAAAAAGTCTGTCCAAGGCAAGAACAACAAGAAATAATCTGAATTTCGGATTCATAGCATTTGCAAGCAATCCGAAACAAATCTTGTAGTACCTACTGCCCCTTAGTCATCATCATCATCACCAGCCTATATATGTCCCCACTGGAGGGGCTCAGGCCTACTCTCCTACAGAGAGTGTATGGGCCATAGTCCACCACGCGGGCCCAGTGCGGCCCGTTAAGCAATCGGATAATGTACTTGAATTGAAAAATAACTCATAGGTACACGGCTGGATTCGAACCCGGTACCCTCAGATTGAGAGTCCGCGCCTTATCCACTGCGCCACCGACGCTTCTTAGTACTAAAAAGTTATCTATAATAACACCGACATCAACACGACTTGAAATTATCCCAACTGATCTGTCAATACGGATAAAAGAAGCCTAAGTACTATTCCAATCCAAACATCAATAGATTCAGTCGCTCTGTTACGATTTAAAGAAAACATAAACAAACAAACTCGCTTTCGTATGTATGACTGTTATTTTAAAGTCTTATCCCCATATGTAGTATCAAGCGTACAATGTGATAAATTTATCTTCAGACGCGTGACATGACAATTACGGCAATATCTATTTGGCAAACCCCGGTCTTTGTGGCTATCTGTGAGAGGCTTATATCCAGCAGGTTACATAACGGCAAAAAAATTGGGCGTAAAACTACTTAAAATACCTTTGTGTTCTCTTAATAACTGGCTTAGATTTATTATGCAGATCTACAGCCCCTTGAAGTTCTAGACTAAGCCAGAGATAAGGCATAGTAAGAATAGATTGCTAACTCCATATAAAATTTTTAATAGTACAAAATGTTCCGCTAGATGGCGATAGTAGATAGCAAGTAGATCGTTAGAAATAAAATTTGTCTGAAATTGACGAAATATCGAATTATACTGTTCCAGTTCATTTTATTTATTTATTTTGAATGTAAAAATACAAAACTTTCCTAACATTACTCACGAAAAGACAAAATTTTTAATGAGGTGTATATTGTACATTTTAATTCATTGCACACGATTGAACAGACCTGACTTTAGTAAGCTGTAAAAGCATGCAGTTATCCGGAATTCCGGTAGATGGCATACATTTGTAACGTTCACTACACAGTATTGCTAGACTATTAAAATAATAAAACTATTACGAATTTTCAAGCCGTCGTAGATACAAAAAATTCAAATAAATAAATCCCAAAGTATATTAACGTAAGATTTAATAAATCTCTTATTTTGAGTGTGCTGCCTTTAGGGTGTGAAAATATAAGGCTCCCATTTCTAGGCGTATTTAATATATTTGGGAACGTTTTTTCTTTCATTGATATGGCAACAACGGTTATATCTGTCACTTCTGTCAGAGTGAACGAGAGTGCGGCAACAGTCCCGTGACCTTGAATCGATGTACCGAGCTGCACCTACCGGCTAGGGTTGAGAAACACGTTAAATTATTATTGTGTGAATTTTGATGTCTTTTATATTTAAAAAAAGGGACCAGAAAAAATGATTAGCTCTAGATCATGATTGTAATTGTAATCATTGTAATATATTAACCTAATATACAGTTGGCTAGGGTAATCAAAAGTTTAAATCATCACAATAATATGTTTGTAAATAGTATTTATTGGTATTTATGGTCAGTTGAGCATTCTTCTCAATAATCAACTTTTAAACTACAAGGGAAAAAAATCTACATGAGGAATGAACATAATCTTAAATATTAAAAATCAGTCTTTTCGAATTGAGTGTGAGCGGGGTTCGCGAGAGGCCCTACGAGGCGACCGATGCCGCGCCAAAGCCCCCACCCGCCCCGCATACGTTTGCCCGATCCGCGTTTGCAGAGACAGCGTCGTCGGGTTCTCCTTTCCCGCGCTTTTTTACGTGTATTGTATGTAGCTTTGTTGCGCGCTTGTATGAAGTTGCCGCACTCTCGTTCACTCTGCTTTTGTTGCGTTGCGCTTGCGATTATTTACGGCTTGTGTTTTCTTTCCGTGTATTTCTTTTTTTTTGTGACTGTGACAGTTAAGCATTTCACACATAATGTATTTCTGTTGCCGCTGTAACAACAAATACTAAGAATAAAATGAATATTGAAGGGGGCTCCCACACAACAAACGTGTTATTTACTCGATATTGATAACGGCATCTTGAAATATTCACAGAATATTTAGTTATATATTCACTTTAAAAATAAAATTAAAAAATAAAATAAGGTGTTCTCATGTAACAGACATGCTTTTGTCGTTTTTATAGATAATGGTACGGAACCCTTCGTGTGCGAGTCCGACTCGCACTTGGCCGGTTGATTTGCATCGAACATTGTACAACATACATACGTATTGTACGTTGTTCTAAAGTAATCATACTGGACGTGCAAGCAGACGTCAGAAACTAACAAATAGACGCGCGTAGTGGTCTTTTGAAGTTGCATTTTATCCATTTTTTACTTTTGTCGTATACATTGTAACTATATTGAAAAGGGAGGAAAAATTGGTGTAATTGCAACAAGACACCGTAACCAATACTTACATAGCCAATGCATCATTACGTCATGTAGCGAAATTTTGAAATCTTTCGCTTGACAAGTTTACACTTTTACATAGCTACTGGATAGGCGAAAATGGGACGAGGTGCGGGGGGAAGCGCATCCCAGCGAGGTTCGCAGATATTTCCGACGGGTTGTACGACTGTACGTCTCCTATCACACACACATCTATGCCATACTGTACTTATACACACAAATACATCCAACGGGTGCCATCAACTGTTCAATAGATGGCGCTAGGTATATCATACTTCAGCTAATATAGTAGCGACATCTAATATAATAAGTCGAACTACGAGGTACCGGCGACAATAATAAGTTTTAAGCGTGTTTTGAACTAATGTATGAAGTTAGCAATCTGTCTTACTCTCCCTTATCTGTGACTAAGCTGACCCTCCTCAATTAAAATCAAGAACATCAGACTGACAAGGGGCCAAAATTATTTAATTGGTAGAAGTGTCTAAAGCAAAGGAATAATTAATTCTTGCGCTCAGGCTCGATAAAGTTTCGTGTAAGTACGTCATGATAATGGGTGCCTCGTGTACAGTCCGCTAAACGTGGTCATTAGTGATGGACACACAATGTCCAATAGTGAACTTATGCAGCAAATATTATGTAAAGAATGGTACACGATCCTAATCTATTCTAATAACGAATTCATAGAATTACGTCTGACCAATGAAATGTTCATTTCTAGTCAAACGTTTAGGTTAATATAATTAGTCGAATTAAGTATAGTTTTAATATGCATATATTCATATTACTAGGTCAATAAAGTGAATCTTGAATCTTGACACATTTACACGCCAAAAAGCCACGGTAAGCTTGCAGAGGGCCGTCTATCAGACTGAGTGAAGATTTTTGAACAGTACCTCTAGTGTGTTTTAAACCGATACTATAGCGTTTGGGTTTTCGTTAGATTAGAATAAAGAATCACAGTTTGTGCCGCTAGAGGCGCTGCTCAGTTCTTCATGCAAATCTGACGTACCGCAAACGCGATAGTATCGGTCACATGCTTTACTACGGCCCAGCGATGGTGTTGCTCACCCCCACAGAGATTAACATCCAGTATTCACCCTGCATGTGTTCCATTGGTGGCGCTCACTGCAATAAATCTCTGGCTGTCTCGCGACCTAACGGCACCAATAAACTGCGATACGATTGATTGATAAAAAATAGCCGTCAGGGATGACACATCCGTCATAATATTCTAAATTTGAATGTGTATTTTTTGTCCTTCCTGTACGTCGTAACGGAGACTAGAAATAGCCATAGTCTGAAAAGGAAATATGAAACTTTTATACCACTCTAGCACGAGGTTCCTGTGGGATAATTTCTGAAGTTGATTTGGTCTCTTTAAATAAATTTAAATTAAAACAATAAATAGCAGATCAACCTCTTATCTAATTAGAAATAGTTTAGACATAAGTTTGCACAACTCTGTAATACTAGCTGTAAGATAACTACTATAATATAAATTGTGATTTCTCTAGTTTTAAGTGAAATGTATATTTCTTTTTAGAGAAAATAAAATTTTTAAATCTAAGTCCACGCGGATGAAATCGAAGGCAAATGCTAGTTTCAATATAAATGATTAAATGTGTTTTGACGGCTACTTTTACGATAATGATACATTTACTCATATTTATACGTTACCTCCACTCAATTAATTTTAATTCTCAGAATAAAGTGTTCAATTACGATGAATCGTGATTAAAATTTGTTTTAATCGTATAATCATGTTTAATGAGCTAATTTAATTATGAGCTACCTTCCGTAAGTGTCTCTCATTAGGGAAATATTCAGACAGTCATGCAGCTTTCGAGATAGCATTTAAGAGATATCCGTATAATTCGTAGGAGTAAAATATATAACTACATGAAAACAAATTTTATAATTTATTTAAACTCATGAGAGTCGATTATCATCAAAAATCGTTTTATAAATTCGTTGTAAATTTATTTTCCTTATTGCGATGTTCATTAGATCCTTTAGAACCAGTGGAATATTTTTTTCTCGAAAATCACATTTTAAATAATATTAAATTTTATTACAGAAGTATTTGGAAATTTTAAGGCAAATAGTAATTTGTTAATTCAATGATGAAGTTCCAGTTTAAATTAACTTTAAAATACCTAAAATCTCAACGCGACAGAAGTTTTAATTCTAAGTAATTATTGTATATAAAACTATGCAGAACAATTTTTGTAATGAAATTCCTTCCTTATGCAGATAAAATATGCACCTTCATAAGTACTTTATGAGGCAACGTACTTCTCCGAATGTCAGTTGTCAGTAAACAAATACGAATATAAGGTATATTCTATGATGTTAGTATATATGTACTAACATCATTGACGTCACATTGTACTACAGTCCTTATAAGATCAAACATGCACCACTAAGGGCGGCTTGTAACCGAAGAATGAGTAGACAAAAGACAAATACGAATATCTGGACCAATATCGTTTGCATCACATTTTCCTTATGTTCCTGATCGAAGGTAATCCTAATGAGTTTAATGTGTCGAGGGGCTGAACTACCAAATCGTCTTCAAGACTGCTTTATGTTTTGGCCGACTGTTCAAATTGATTTTGCGATGAATTGATTGGTACCCTTAAGAAGTGGTCAGAATAACTAATATTTTCAATGCGGAATGTGCTTGTTGGTTGGTTCGCTTGTCTTTTTTCACGCCACAGTGTAGCAAAAGATAGACATAAATTTTGCATAACACGATTTTTGGGGTCAAACTGGCGGGCTACTTTTTGTCCCGGATTTGGTAATCAATTTTATTGATTTATTATTATTTGTTTAGTCGTCAGTGTGTGATAAGATGCTGATGCCCACCATTTTTTCCGTACCCAAAGGGTAAAAACGGGACCTGAGTACTGAGACTTCGCTATCCGTCCGTCCGTCTGTCACCAGGCTGTATCTCATGAATCGTGATAGTTAGAGAGTTAAAATTTTTCCCAGATGATGTATTTATGTTGCCTATAACAACAAATACTATAAACCAGAATATAATAAATATTTAAGAGGGCTCCCTTACAATAAACCTGATTTTTGGAGACCTGCGATGTAACAAATTAGTGGCGCCATCTAGTGTCGTACTCGTCTACTACTGCTACTATTGCATATTATTATTTATGGTTTTCCGTATTTTAAATATCAATATTCTGTGCGCGAGTCCGACTCGCACTTGGCCAGTTTTTTCATTAAGTGAAAGAAAAATCCTATAGCTGAAAGGGGCTTGGAATGAATGATGAACTGATGATTAAATGATGTATTCAAAATGTTTTTGGGAAAACAAATAAGCTTATCATGGCTAGCTCTTTTCAGCAGCAGAATGACAATGTAATTTATTAGGTATTTGCAAAGTAGGCAGGAATTTGAGTTGTAGTTGCCAAACACAGTTCGCCTATCTAAAACTTTGTCAAAATTACGTACAAAGCTCCTCAATCTAAATGTCCGTGAGCTCAGGGTAATACGTTTACGGCGCCGGATGGGGGTCATTCTATTTTGACGTAAGGTCCCGTTTGAACCCAACGTGTTCGGCTACAAAGGATTTTGCCGGGTGGCTGTGAAAAACGTGTGATTTAATTTGTTACTCAATAGGTTGTCGGATGCGAGGGAAAGGACGTAATTTATGACCCTTTAAAATGATGGAAATAATTTTTGGGGTTGTATTTATACGTAAATGTTGGCAACATTTACTGGCTTCAATTTCTTGTATCTAATAATATAATGTATGATCAGTCTGATCCTTATTTAAAATGAGAATTATGAGTCAGTATGGCGCCATGGGATAATCCCATGGCGCCATCAGATGTTCAGTTTTTATTTGATAAGTAGCAAATCCGCTGTGACTTTGATGATATGATTTAGGTTAGAGGCAGTGATTGTGACAATTTATATATCGAAGTTTTTTTCACTCGTTCTTGTTTATGTATAATTTGTTATTTCGTGCATTTTTAACTGACATCAAAAAAGTAGGAGGTTCTCAAATAAGTGGAGACTATTTTTAAGTGTGAGTGTGTGTGTGTGTATGTACTTCGCCAATCGGTAATCGATTTTCATTATTATTTATTATTATTAAATCCATACTAATATTATAAATGGTATATGTATATAGTTTGTTTGGCCTGAACTTCGTAATGGAGCGTCAGAATAACTTGATTTTTGTATATAATAGGAATAGTAAAAGGATCAGAAGAGGACAAAAGCTACTTTGATTCCGATCGAACATGTAGTTCCCGTTGGATAATTTCTGGTGTCCACGCGGACAAAGTCGAGGGCAAAAGCTAGTAGGCTTTATCACAATGATGGCCCCATAAGCATTTGAAGAAAACAGTCCACCTCTAAGAGTGGAAACTTAGGGGATAAATGCAGTGGTCAATATAAATGAGTTTCTTAGTTCTTTTTGAACACATTAATGGGTTGAATAAAATATATAAAAAAGCATGTTTATCAATGTCTTCTGAATACAAATGGGAGTAAAAACTCACACTACGCGCTAAGCACTTCTATCTTGTTTCTTTTCCAAATACCTCGAGCAAGAGAAAGTAAAGAATTTACATAAACGCGAGACTCGTAAAGCGTCTGGTTTTTCTACTATAAAGTTTTAAGACGAATGGAGGAATTTTATGACCACAATCACGACAGAAAGGTTTCGTAGGACTTGTAATTTCCACTTTATATCACGGCAGGTACAACACGATTTTTAAAGCTGGAGAAAATAAGTGGAGACGCAATCGAGAAAATAAAGTATTACGATATTATATTTTCTTTCTGTTCATTAAGGTAAAAAAATAGTCCTTATGATGTCATATAGACAAAACGTTCATTTGAAATTTTAATATATTGAGCTGTAATATATTAATGTTATGCATACAGTTGATACTAATACGTTGTATTTAATTTTTCTGCAGTTTCTATGAATATGCAGTATTAAAAACTCTTCAAAAGTAACACATTCCATTTTATATTAAAATTACTACGGGGTCCAAGTAGATACTTTACTCGATTTTATCAATGGAGTTCTTTTTCGATCAATTAATTATCTTGTTTTTATACGACGAAACTTTAGTTCCCTTCCACAGGTTTATTTCAGCACGGTATGTATTTAGCAGACTTCTTACCGAAATAAACATTTTATGATTCGCTGCTGACTGAAATGCCCTTAACCATGCGCAATGACAGACTTTGATTTATCTATCTAGAATGTAGATCTAAATTTGGCTCTAACCAAACAAACGACTCGTATTTTCAAGTCGATGTATCTATTAAGGTTGATGATTCATGCCTGTTCTTTGTATCTGCGAAGTACAAAGGGAATATACATCAATTTGTTTCTGTATCCGATTTCTATCCGTAAAGAGGAATACGCGGGTTGTTTACATAGCCCGGGGCTGCAGTCTTTATACATCATGAACGAAATTGGTTGTATATCTAAAACAGAGAATTTTGAACGCATAATTTCGGAAACACTTATATATTTTTATATTATATTTATCTGGTATTTTATTTAGCTAATGAAACATTTTAAATCGAATGGATTATTCGGAAGAAACAATTTAAGGGTGGGCTGTTGGAAATTGGACTGTACACGGTGGTAGTAGATAGAGCTATTTTGTCTATATTCTATTTACGCGTGAAACGTTAAGACATTTAGAAAGTAAACAAAATACATATGTTAAGCAAAAGGTAACTGGATAAACTGATAATCGAGATGGATGTTTTCGCAGATCGCGATAAAATTAATAGTACCTACGATATAATTTACTATTGCTTTCGGAAAAATATAATTGTAATGATTAAACTCTGTGGTTTTGCCTTCATAACTCCCCTATGTTACGTATGCGATCGTGATTGTTTCAGGGGCGGACAGCATACATGCGTGGGTTGGTGAACATGTGATGGTTCTGTAACATACTATTTGTCATGGTGACCTCTGAGGGAGAACCTACACCTGAAGCAGCAGAATATTCCGTAAAATATTATGATCATTATTTATTGTACAAGAACTATGCCAATATTGAAAAGCCTCCAAGACCTACCTGAATACGTGAAACGAAACTTGGTTCAATTTAGTACTTTTGTAACAATTTATGTAACGGAGCAGGCCCTCAAACACAAAGTCGATACTCACACAAAAGAATCGCTTCATCAAAGTTTCATAAGAGTGGTTGAGTATTTCAAGTATTATTTTCGAAGAAAAATGCTGAGGCAGAGGTTCGAAGTGGTTGCTCTCGACCTCCGCCGAGAGACTGCTAAAGTGAAATGAAATCGGAAAACTGTGAGAGGAACGCACCGTTGAAGAATTCTGTACTTTTTAACTATCATTTTTAGGGTTCCGTAGCCAAATTGTAAAAATGGAACTCTTATGGATTCGTCATGTCAGTCTGTCTATCCGTCCGTATGTCACAGATACTTTTTTTCCGAAACTATAAGAACTATACTGTTGGAACTTGGTAAGAAGAGAGAGATTCTGTGAATTTCATTAAGATTTTACACAAAAATAGACAAGGAAAAATTTTGGGGGGTTCCCGCAATTTACCTTTCAATCAATCAACTCAAATATATATAAAAACACTATTATTAAAACATCGATCAAAGTTAAAACAAACTACAAGAATTTTTATATTATGTTACTTGTTGCTACGGAACCCTTCATGGGCGAGTCCGACTCGCACTTGGCCGCTTTTTTAAAGAATGATTACGTAGCAGAACAACTGATTTGAGGTCGCGACTGAGGTACTTGTAGCTAACTGATTACGGAATTTTGTTTTTACCGTCTACTCTACCACTTTTACCATCTTCATCCGATCATAGCCTTAAAAAAAGCAAAATAAGAGCGAGATTTCTCCGAAGAGCTCAGAGTGTAATCCTATGTAAAGTGATTTCTTACTATTCACATTTTGACAATGAATCCATCAAAGAGGTTTCGAACCTACACGCGAGGTGTATACATCCCTTTGTAGCATCTGAGAGCGTCTAATATATATAGATATCATAAATTATACTATACAGTGTGTATATTATAATAAATCAATGTAATGGTTCTGAGTATGTATGTAGTAGTACATTATATTTAATACGAGTACTTAGAATACGTAGTGCTATCAATACTGCAGTTAAGCAGAAACAGACATGTTTCGCGAATGTATGGCACCAAGCTCTGCTCTTTTACATTTATAATTTTAAAAGGACATTATCAAATAAAAGTAAATTAGTTACCATTTTTGTATATTTTGGCTTAGTTTATTAGTACAAAAACATATAACACCCACGATACTTGGTTGGACTTGACCTTGAAAACAAAAATGGCGTCAATAAAATGACATTTGACGCTGACAGCGTCTTTAGTAGTTTAGTACAAAAAGAATGATTTTGTACAATTAAAATAAATGCTAAAATGTAATTTCAGTCTTTTTCTATACATATTTAGATTATTACGTGATTTTTTAAATAGTGTACAAGTGCAGGCCGAATTCGAAGCAACTCCTTTAGGTAACATAGACTTAGCTAGCTAAGCGTGCGGAGAAAATCGAATACAGGATTCGAAAAAAACCCATCAATTCCGTGAAACTGTGAAGTCAGAAGGCTATGACGGCGATTTTAAAAAGTACATAAATACAATTTTCATACTTTATAAACATCACTCGCGGGTAAAACTGTTCAAATGATAGAAAATGCTTGCAAGAGCAATAGTGCGGAAGACCGGCCATTTAGTTTCTACTTAGAGGGTCATTTTGAACCTTTTATAGAGCCTCCATTAGGTGTGTGATTTTCTTCTACATAGATACAAGCATGTATATTTTCCATGCCATTGCTTTTGTATTATAAGCGGCAAAACTTTTAACGAAGTGTTATGATCACTGGCATATAATAGAAGGATGTTATGCGAACCGAATCTGTCGAAAAAGAAGCATGAAATAACTTGAACGAAAGCATGTAGGCCTAAGTACTCGTATTGCTCTGATGTTTAGGCTTTGAAAGTGCGTCTAACCAACTGCCACGACACGTGTCAGATGGATTGGTATAGACGTGAAATGAATGTCACTATTATTCAACTTATAGTTAGATATTTAAGGTAATAGTGGTTACGCAGCTATATGATTTGAATAAAATCAGTATGAAGTTGTAAGTTAGTAATATTCTTCAAGGTAATCACTGTAAAAAGTCAGATATCTTAGTTAGGGCATGTACATATTTTTTCCTGAGTAAATGTGGCAATCTACCTAAGGTTGCTATAGTGCAAACCTAGTTTCTCGTACCTACTCTTTATCCAAGTAGGTATCTATTCCACTCCATTGCCCTTAATAACCTCTGAGTGGGAGCGGTGGCGCGCCTACGATTCCCCTACTGTTTAATCTATGGTCTTATTGAGAACTACTCCTCTGAAAATGATAGAGATACGAGCTACTTACCTGTAGGCATAACAATACTTGCCTTGTTGAAAATTGCCTTAGAATTTTTCCATCGCCACATCTTCGACAGGCTTTTTAGGTCCCTGGGCTGACGGATTGGTGATCGCAGTAATATGTTGCTTACATCCCCCCAAATTTTTTTCCTCGGTAAGTTTTTATGACACCCGGGACGATACGGGTGAACCAATTTGTCTAATGTCCAAAAATACAATGGGATGATATTTGCATGTTAGGGTTGGTTTCGAAATTGTGTAACTGTGATTGCCGTATGAAATAATTTATAATTTATGGCTACTGGAACACAACAGAGCTGTTGACTCTGGTGTGTGAGGGCAGACACTCAAACATTTTTGGTCAATTTTTTTCAGAATTTACATCATAACAGGTCCGGTCCATTTATGATTTGGTATCTGATATTGGTATATGATCATCTATATTATATTAAGCTATAATCTATTTATCCCAAACTTGGTTCCTTAAATTTATGTTTTTCTAATATTGCTTTCTAATTTTTGTCCAGCACATTTCTGAAGAATTTATTGTATTTATACGGTGCATCTTCCACTTCATAATTTAACACCGAATGATATCGTCGTGGCTGTATTTCCATAGAAGCTATAATGTCAAATAATTTTACAATGCCTAGAACTATCTGACACCTACAGTGTAATCAATTAATAATAATCAGAATGATAAATCCTGAAAAATATGTACAAGAAAAACAACATTATTCACACACACTGAATGTAAACAAGAATAACAAAAGATTCTTCCGCGAAAACACGATAGGTCTTCCGTAATTGGATAGGTTTCGTCGTCTTCGAGAAAAGCTTTTTAACGCCAACTTATGAGGACGAAAACAAAACTTTGTGGGCTCTTGTTTGAATATCCAATTACCTGCACTTATACGATTATTCAAATTTTAAAGACTCAAAAGAAAGAAAATTATATTTGTTCATACTATATACTTCTAAGCAATCAAATGGGTCGCGTCTAACTGGGATTTTTGTCTCTTTGTTTGAGAGCGAACTTAAGAAATACAATAAACAGTAGCGTATGTCGTTTTCTGACCCTTCAAATATCTCACAATATACAAAAAAGTCATTATGACTCAGTTTATATAGGAAGGGCAAAAAAACTCACTTTCGGATTTATAATATGGCTAAGTTTAGTATACTCGTAGATGTGGGATCCGCTGCGTGCATGTGGCTCGCGGACGGTCATTGTGTTGTATCATGGACATATAATAGCTAATAATATTAACGCGGGAGGAGGCTTATGATAACACGTAAATAAAAATTGAATTTATTATTTGATTTAGACAAAGCCAGAGACACAGAGATCAGAACACGGTACATGTGATCCTAAGAAAACTTATGAAGGGACTACATCAGACACTTTCGTTTATTTGTCCACGAGGTACTCACAAACAAAAGTACACTAAACTCAGACACTCGGACGTCAGTATGCAGCGCACGTCAGTGTTAGTTACATGTGTGTGAATTTTCTTTTTGAAAGAGAAAAGAGTAAGTGAGTTCTTTATCTATGCTATAGTAGTAAAACTTCCAAAAGGATTGCGTAGGTATGCATTCCAGCTCATGAGTTTTAGGAGGTATATTTTACATATGTATGTATTAACCGGTTCTGAGCAGCTTGCACGGGTTTCGCTGTATTCGAGGAGTTTAGATAATGCAGAAGCACCCGGGCCCTAAGTAGGATATCCGCTAGCTAGTTCGTGAACTTTAGGACTCCGATAGTGTCCTATGTTTAAACCCTTGTCAGCATACGGAATAATTTTAACTGAAAAAGCATTTCTTGAGTTGGGTTTACAGTGAAATACGAGTATTAAACATGAATGCCAATTAATAATGCGCGGAGTGAATTATGATGTTTCTAGATTTGGTATTCCAGATAACAGTTCCAATAAGCGCTGACCTGGCATTGATTGCATTTCTGGCACAATGTGAGTCCCGTTTATACTGGGATAGCTTCATCTGTAGCTGACTTACTGTGTGGCTCTCAATGAAAAAACTATTAAAGATCATTTATAATTCTTACTCACTTTATACTTTGAAATCCATTTGACTGTCAGGGCTCTTTTTGTATACGTAAATTGCTGATATTGTATTCTACGGATTGATTAAAATTGTCGACTCTGTGCGATTTTGTATTAATCTGATCGGATCTGGCAAAAGACGAATGAACTTAATGACATGGTTATTAGCTTTACAAGGCTAAGCCACTTTACAAGTTCAAAAGTGTCTAATGTCTGCAAAATGTAAGCCGTTTAGACGAATGTCGACAGATCCACTGTCAGCGGACCTGTGGGAGGTCTCGATTTTAAAACACGTGGTTAAGATATGAGAGGTCTCTTTACGCTGGAAAGTTGTAAGCCCATCGGACACGGAGTACCACTCGAGCACAATGCATGACCGCGCTTCCAGTTGAGACTTCAAAGGAGATTATCTGAATACTTGAAGCTAAGTTATACGTACTTAAAATATAGATCTCTTGTTTGTTAGCGGTCAGGATAAGTAGTGATGCAATTTTTGTTGCATAAAAATATACACACACGAGGTATCTAGTTGAAGTTAATATCGAACACTTAAAATTGCCGTCCCTTGGATCTGTGAAAAAATCAAACTTAAAGGTCAACGCAATAAAAAGATGTAGCTGTATTTTAGACCATTTACATACAAAATGCAAGGGAACCAAAACCTATAGGGTACTTCCCGTTGATCTATAATACTGAAATTTGGTAAGAAGCAAGGTCTTACAGCACAAGCATAGGAATAAATTTGAAAACCAGGATTTATTATTACACAGCAAAAGTAGCTTTTTCATGTTTACAAACTTAACTTTGTAGTTGAAAGCCATACATCGGGTATGTAATTTAGCTGCACATGACCATTTTTTGGGTACAATAGAAATTGAATTGAACAGTTTGGTTGGTTTGGTTTAGTGGTCGGACATTTTCGTCTCTTTACCTCTTTATCTTGTTATCGAAATTACTAAAAAACAGGCCTGCCCAATTTCAGTTGGTCGATAGTCCTTAGACAACAGAACGTCTTCCCACAAGGCTTATTGGCGACTACCTATCGATCTTCTACCTACAGGCTTTGTTTAAGCGCACTAATCTATTCCACGTTTCCTCCTCTTAAATAAGAACAAAGCAAGAAAAACGATTACACACTTATGTGAAATTCCACCGTTGCGCACGAAGCGTCGCTTTTGTGTTTCTACGAGTATAGCGGTTCAACTTGCATTTCTTCAAGATTAGATTTAACAGGTAACTTCAAGGCAACCATGTTGCATCTTCGACTACACTGTCACTTAAACTCATGTTAAATTGCGGTTAAATGGTAGCCCTTTTAACAATGATTTTAAAAAAGTGGAAATTTATTTTATAGACATTAATATTGATTTCCTTCTCATGAGTCCTAAACCTAAGTAGAGCAGTACTAATAAATGAGCTTCGTCAGTGAAATAATTTCTCTGACAATGAAATTATAAATTCCTTTATAGAAGGAAAATGTCAGAATGATCTTTAATCAACTTTCCTTTGAAGTGCCCTCCCGAGCTTCAACTGTATACATACTACACGTAGCCAAGGCACTCGTATATTAGGTAGTTATAATTTAGCTTAATGGAGGTGTTTGGTTTCAATTAACATTTATTAAAAGATATTATAGTTTCAAGATTGAAAGAAAGCTTCAAAAGAACCTTGAAATTATGTATATTAGATCTACGATTTCATCTGAATTGAGTTAGTTGTATTTCATGTCAGTACAAAAAGTGAAGACTTACGGAGACGAAACGTGGACACTCACGGCACGCTAGATCCACAAATTTAAAGTCTATATGGAAAAGTGCTCGGAGTCTCTCTGATGGACCGCATTCGAAACGAAGTGATCGGTCAGAGAACTAAAGTGACGGACATAGTTTATCGTATTTTGAAAGCTGAAGCGGCAGTGGGCTGGTCATATTCGTCGAAATATCGACAACCGCTTGAGCAGACGAGTCCTTGACTGGAGACGGCTACGTGGAAAGACGACTTACCTAGGGTAGCTGGATGTGGAGAGCAGAGGACCGAGCTCAGTGGCACAATTTGGGAGAGGCCTTTGTCCAAAAGTGAACTGTGGCAGGCTGTACATGATGATGTACAAAAAGGGAAAAATAATTGCTTGTGTTGTTTTATTACATTTTATTAAAACGACAACTTAAACAGGTGCTTTGAACGTGATAGATGTGATGCTTAGATCGCAGTGCTATTTTGAACGAACATAAATATCTATACAGTGTGTCCGGTAAGTACAGTATTATTTACGGGCGTAAAAATATTAAATCAAACAACCATTTTTGGGTTCCATGAATGTACTGTAAAAACAAAAACTAAACGTAAAAAAAAAAGAATAAAAGCTTCAAAGACAATAAAATATTATTCTAAGAAGTTCGGTGTCGGCAACATGCAGCCTCTGCGGATATCGTGGTTTACTAACCGTCTAACAAGTACGGCATTGTACATCAAGCAATCCTATCGTTGGTCCTATTTTAAACTCAGAAATACACGCCATTGTATCACGCTAATATTATAAATACGAGTTTGTTTATTTCTTCTTAGCGAGACTTGTCACGTGTACATACGTATGCTGTTACACGCGGCATGGAGATGGACATAGGTTTATTTCTGCGAGATAATCCCTGGAGGCCACGTCGACGAAGTTGTGGAAAAAGGGAAAAGTACTGAGATTTTTCCTGTTTCCCAGTTTTCAATAGTGAGCTTATATAGTTTCAATACGATGATGATGAAAATGAAAGGACAAATTATCTCCAAATCCGTTGTAAACAAAATAAAGAATATACAAAGTTCACACATAGTATTCATTGCTGATCAAAATTTCAAAGGGTACCTATCTTGTTACGACTTGATAAACATTTTAGTAGGCAATATTCCGAGCCTAACCTAAATCGACCTGATGACGTCATAAGTCCCATCGCCCCAAATTCTTGAATACCCTCAACCAAAGATCTTTATTTTAGACCGGCTACCTATTTAAAATTTCCTAATACTTCTTAAGCACAATGTTGCGCTTGGCGGTCGTCTCAAACAATGACTTTCGTAAATACATTTGCAACATTCAAATAGCAATAAAACGGTATTTTTGTGAAAATCCTATTATTATCTTATTATAGAACTACTATAAAATTGTCTATATAGTAGCTGAGAGGGCTATTGTCGTGGGATATCGGGATACACCCTTACAAATCCACTCTGTATGTAGGATTGGATTCATTTCATAATGTTAGGCATTTCGGAGAAGAATAAGTCAAATCAGAAACATAGCTTTATAATATTCATTTCCTATATCTAGTTATCCTAAGGAATAGATGTTGCTATAATCTAGGGTACTTTATATGGTGTCATGTTATTACTTATTGCTATATCTCTAAACATAAACTCTTTTCGGAAAATTCCTTCAGTCAGCGCGAAACCTCCGCCCTCTTTGAAGCTACTTTTAAAAGCGCAATCTGTTTAGATAGCGTTTCTTACTTTAGTTAAACGAAAAAGAAAAGCTTCTTGAGGCTTAAGTAAGTACTTAAGGCTTATTTAGAGGAGATATCTGTTTACTCTGGTTCTTTATAAACTGCTTTCTCCTGTCATACATAAATAACTGTCGAAGATGTATTGAGAGACTGATAATGAGAGTTTAAGGTAGAAGAAAATGGTACCAAGGAACATTACGGCGCGTCTGTCCGGTTGCCAGTCATCAGCAACTACCAATGATATGGTATTGAAGCCATTGCCGGGTTACAGGAATAGGCTATTTGACTGGTTTTTTGGATCAATCTCATATTATTCAGTAGAGTTTAAGGAACCCAGAAAAAGTTGTATTTTTCAATTCTGGTACATATTTACTGAAAAATGTTGAATTAAAAATTCAATATTTAATGAGCGCGCCAAAACGCTAATTTGACAATATGGGTCTGCGATGGCTTCGGTGACGTCACTTGCCTGTACTATAATCGGTGGTACATGTCACCCACATACATTTGTGCAAACAAAAGATAAAAGTGCAGTTAAATTTACATGAACAGAGTGATTTATATAAATGTTATTATACTTACTTTGCTGTCTTCACATTTTTTAGCTCCGAAGCATAAAAATCGGGATTATTTTTGAAAAATAATCCGACCATGATTGCGTCGACTTGGGGCAAGTTTCTGCTGTCTGCTTTCACAAAATCGTTGTCCATAGTGAAAGTACTTGATAAAATTTTGCGAATAAATCACACAAAAACAATACTGAACGCAGGAAAATATTATTTAAAAATTTTCGAAAGCTATCATTACAAGCACGTGAACAAGTTTACAGGCCAGTGACGTATTCATTAGACAGACCAATCAGGACCGTTTTGTGTCACGTGACAAACATCAGAAAATATGCATTTTTATTTACGGATTTTTGAATGAATAAATTATTATTTTTAATTTCCGATAGTAAATTACCATTCTTAAACTTATAATACATACTGATTACATTAATTAAAATTTTATTTTTAACATGGTCAAATAGCCTATTGGTGCTGCACAAAGCGATGCGGCGGCTCTTGTATCGACAAATTACAATACGGCTAGCTTATACGCATAATAGTAAGTATAATAGCAATACGGCATAATGCGACTAACGTTCATTCAGACGTAAATATTCTGGATAAACGTTGAGCCACCTGAACACAAAACGGCTAGTTATGTGATGTGGCCAACCTCACAAAATGTCTTAGGCTTATTCAAACCGTCATTTTGAGTAATTAGTAAGCGACTGTAATACATAGGAAATAGTTTTTAACGTCAGGAATAAGATGCTTACTCATAGCATCTTGCTACGAATTACGATACAAGTAAGTATTCGCTACAAAGAATTAATGCCTTTGAACATTTTCCGATGTGCTTTGAACTTGAAGCACTTTAGAAACAATATTTGTAAATATGTCAGGTATATCTTTGGTAAACAGAATAGTGTTACTGCACTTGTGTCTAAAGCAAGAGTACGCAATCCATGACCAACTTTCACAATTTTCCCGTCAAGTTATATAAACTTACTATACAAAACTTTACTCCAAAATAACAACCCGCAACGCTTTGCACAGCAGGCTTAATAATTACTAAGTGAACCATGAGGCTATAATGGAAATAAATGACAAAACTCTTCACATAAAGTTACGTTGTTTTTAGCTTTCCTATATGCAGTTAATTTATTATATATAGAACATAATGTACATTACATATATCATAACAACTTTCCACGCTCGGGAGCAGAATAACTGATAGAGCAGAACTGATCACTACATAGTATAAAGCAAAGTCGTCCCGCTGTCTTCCTGTCCCTACGTATGCTTAGATCTTTAAAACTACGCAACGGATTTTGATGCGTTTTTAAAAAAATAGACAGAGTGATTCAAGAAGAAGGTTTAATACATGCATAATATAGTAAATACATACTGATAATTTTAGAGGTTTCTAATGTGATGTCGTAAATCAACACATTTTTTGCGCTAGCATTGCAAACGCTGGCTGAACACTACGAGAGAGATAAATATATTATGCATGTATTATAGATATAAACCTTTCTCTTGAAGGCCACAGCGTGTATGACTTCATACGCCCAGCCCTTTGATTGAATGCAATGCATTATCTACAAAATAAACTTCATTACAAACTTCACCGCGCACACGAACTAGTAATCCGTGTCGCAAATATTTGATGCTACCAAAAATTAATTAGATACCAGTCTAATTAAAGCGATGATCAAAACTGCATAATTGGCATGTTCGATGTCTTCATTGCACATGATGTGTAACCAAAACTAGCTTACCAGTTAGATAATATGAAGAATATCAGAAAAGACAATTCACGAGTATTTTATAAGAATATTCAACTTTTTTTTTGCTATAAGTATCGAAAAGAAGTAAAGAATAAAGCGGGTTGGGTCAAATGGTTTTCTAGGGTTCCATAACCAAAGGGATATTACTGATACTTTGCTGTCCTGTCTGTCTGTCCTTCTGTCACCAGGCTGTATCTAATGAACCGCGATAGACAGTTGAAATTTTCACAGATGATGTATTTCTGTTGCCGCTATAACAACAAATACTAAATATCAACCAGAATAAAATAAATACTTAAGGGGGCATGGGAATACCACAAGCATGATGTTTTTTGCTAGTTTTTGCTCGATATTGATAACGGCAACAGGTAGACGCTTGAAATATTCACATAATATTCAGTTATATATTAACTTTAAAAATAAATAATTAAATTAAAACAAATATTTAAGGAAGGCTCCCATACAACAGACGCTTAACTTCAATCTCATATGATATTAAGTGACGATGAAATCGACAATGTTACGCGTTGGCCTTGAAGGTGCCTATTTACTCTACTTTTGGAAATTCCCAAGTTGTAGTTTGTTTGTTTGTTTAATGTGTTTATTTCTTCTTCTTTTGAACCGACACTTTTAACACCGACAATATTTACTTAATTTGAAAGTGTGGCTCTTTATAATAAAGCGTAATAAGTCGGCCAAAATTTGATCCTAAGACAACTTTGAAGTTTAATTGCAGCCTTAATTAACTTTGGACAGTATTAAAAGTTTCATTAAGGATTAAAAAGTTTATTTAAGGACCCCTTTGTGTGATACTCCAGTAATTTACCTTTTGAGGAACTTTTTGAGAAGGCAAGTCGCATTATTAGAGGGGCAGCGAAGGTACAAGTTGGTCGTAGAGCGAAACACATTAATCAAAACTTGTCATGAACTACGATAGGCTTCGTCAGCAGGAAATTTCGACCAATATAAGTCAGCCGCCTCCATTGATGAAGTGCTTTTGCTTTTTGCGGCTATTAAAAGTTTCCACATTACAACGGTTTAAGCTAATATTTTGGACACAAACGAAATAAAAACCCTCGTACGCGTATTTTACTCGAACATCCAAAACCTAAATGTAAAGCAATAAATGTTTTCGGGTAAAATTATTACGTTAAATGAATTTTGAGCCGTTGCTTTTTACCTAGTTTATTCGCATAAGTACCAACGTGTTTTTACGAGTTGTATTTGGTCGCTGACCTCATCGTCACTTTAAATCAGATTGTGGCTAAGTATTGATATGCCCCCGACTAGATGAACCGACGATCTAGTCAAATCGTTGGGAGTCGCTGGATGCAAGTAGCTCGGGACCGGTCAATGTGGCATACCATAGAGATGGGCTATGTCCAACAGTTGACATTTTCCTGGCTGATAATGTTGATTTATACGTCTTTAATAAAAACGAAATTATCCCACTACTTGTTTGATCTGGATAAAATGTAGACTTTTCCAACCCTTCAACTATCCTTGTCGTCATGATTAAAAATGCATTAATATTTTATTCTATCAGTTCTCACTCATTTACTAGAAGCATTCACTTAGAAGTTATTCGAATACAAAAAGAAAAACGGAAGCGAAACAGGATGTCTGAAGGAGCAGTGAAATTAACTGAAGTCTTCAGATGGAAATATTTGCAGTCGCAATAACGCTATAAAATTTTACTCAACGCACATTAAGTTACATGCTTCACTGATGCGGGAGCAATGATCAATTCTAGAAATTGGATTTTCAAATGAACACTCATTAGACTACAGTAATTATGAGTTTTCTTGGTTTTAAAATCTGATCGCATCGCTTATAGTACTAATTAAATGAATTCTTTCTTTGACTGGAACCCAATTTACTCATATCTTCCAGGCTGCATTTTGTATAATTAACCAGATGTGGTTAAAAGTTGACAGGTCTGGACAAAAAAGGCTAAATATTACTTATTAGCCGATAATAATACTAAAACAATAGTATTTGAATTCGTTTGATACACATCAATAAGTACATTACACCGGTAGACAGATGCCATTTTGTCGGTATGGATGCTACAGGGTGGTACTTTTCATTCCAATCCACTTTGGCCGTAATGAAACACATAGCTGACAAGGGCTTATACTCCTTAACATCATCAAGGACATTATGAACGGTAAAGTGAAAAATTCGAATGGAAAAGTCGAATTTCATATATGAGGGAGGGTAGTGCCCTGACGTTTTTTTGGTTAAGCAGTAATTAACATTTTATGAATTAATTAACGTAGAGTTTTTATATCTCATACATAGTATTTTAGCTTTCTAATGAAATCCGATTTTTCACTGTACTTCCTGTCTTTGAATCAATAACAGATTCATGAAAAGTCTATCCCTGTAGTTTCTGTTTCCCAGTCTAGTATAATAGCGGTGGTCGATTATTCGGCTAACGGTCTTCTATCTCGGTGTCGAGAGGCTATTGTCAAAAATCAGACGGAGTACCACTCGACAAGGCGTCCATTAGACGTCAACGTCAGTTCCCCTTGTAGGTTTCAATCCGATCCCCTCACCATGGCTGTAGTACCACAGTCCGAGTGCAAACCCTTTTAGCTGTAGTATTTGTACGGGATGGGAAAAATAAATCACGTAAGGGCTTGGAGTGCTGCAGGTTTATGGGACTTCGTCCGTCTCAATTGAGTCCGCTTGACTTAAATACTTTAAATAGCTGTTAGAAAATGGAACGGTTTTAACGAGGAGTGGATGAGTGTGATTTTTCCAAGTCCTCATATTCCGTTTTAGTTTGTTGGTGTATATATACATATATGTATTTACTAGGTGGTGACACTGGTTATAAACGTGTATTTTTGGCATATTACAATTTTTTTTATTGCTATAAAATGAGTTCTGTTGACCTCTTCTGTTCTCTAAAAGAAGTAAATAACCCCTACGCCAGGGCTTTCCAAACTTATTCGTACAAGGATGCCCTCAAAAATTTGCGATTTTTTGTCGATGCCCCTCAACCGAGCCGCAACCCCTCAAGGGCCAAAATTACTTACTAGTTTTAATACTAGACTAATTATTAGAAAATAAGAACAAAACAAAACCAAAAGCATAGAAATGGAAAAATATATTTATTTTACTATTGGCTGGCTGCTAACGAGAAGGATGTTCTTGCTTTTCTGAGCCTTGCTTCTCAAATTTCTTATCGACAAGCCACGCCGCTGGAACAGACGCACAGTTTGGGAAGTCCTGCACTACACTTTAGTTTGTGATGACCGTAGCATGCCAGTCGCCGTGCAGTGGAGCACTGATTGAAACTACTATACGCAGATAAGAATACATGGTGAGAAGCGCAAAGTGAGTGTGGTTATCACATATTATGTCAAACGCGGAGCTTCGCACAACCTCGCATAGCGCGGTCAGGGTTTTCAAGCAGTCGCGACTTGTACATCACTGAACCACTGAGAGCAAAAATCCTCTCTTGTACTGTTGTGTGCTGATATATATCCTTGAGAAAGAGTTTTAAATTTGTATGACATTCATGGGTATTTCTAAGGGTCAGAATCACAAGTCTGCAAATACCTTCATCTACATTATGTAAAATGTAAATCAAAGTCTTCAGTAAAGGCCAGTACAATTATATTTTTTACTGTTATTTTACCAATTAAGTATAATTTAGGCACTGAAGGCATCGTTTAATAGGTAATGACATTTATTCAGCAAGTCTGCTGTCGTAATTTGTTTATGATTGCGACATAACTTTGAAGTGCTTATGCGGAACTCAAAAGGCGCTAATTGGGAGGGAAGCCCCTGAATCTGCCTATTTAATTAACAAAAGGGCTGCCTTGGGGGTGGATTATATGTACATTTGTTGAGAATAAATTAATGTAATGAGGGAACGGAAATTGCCCTGAAAAGGTTGATATATTTTTTATGAAAATGTGGTTTAATTAAGAAGCCAGAATTTCATGAACAAAATCTTTGTGGCAGATTTGTTTTAAATAAGCTTTCTACCCACGACTTTGTCTGGATTGACTTTAAATGACATCCCACAGGAATTTTAAAGTAATAAAGGGCTGTAAATAGTAGCTTACTCGTCCTTCCATGTAGAGCGGTTCAGCCGCTTAGTGGTGAGTATTGAACAAGCAGACAGAATTATTTTCTATAATACTAAATTGATGAGATAGGCCAAATTTTAAAAAAAAACAGCTGCAGTTGTCTGGTAAAGTTCCTTCCTGACAAGTTTATTATGAACTGTCTAGCTTCAAGTTGAGCGTGATTTTATCTTATCTTCACTTACTGTTAGGTTAATGTCTAAGTTTAAGGCATAGAAACAAACATAAGTATTTTTAAAGTTACATACAACTGGGGTGAAATTCACTAAGGACAAACATCCCTACAACCTCACAGTTCACGAATGTCTTTGCTGACGATATCTTTATAGTTTCCTAGTCAACAATGGTCATGATATCGCGTGACGTCAGCAAATTCATCCGTGAGCGGTGAGGTTGGAAATATGGTTTTCCTTGGTGAATGGCACCCCTGTTTAAATCCTGAGGGGTATTTGGGATTATACATTTTAAAAAATGCTAGTAAAATAGGCGTTTCTGTCATTCCAATATTTCTAATATTTTTGCTGATACACTTCTTCAGAAGGATCTAGGGCCCGACGGTATTATATTCTTTGGAAAGCCAATAAAGCAAAATGTGCGCATGGATTTGACGTATATTGATGGTTACGCGGACGAGTACTTCATGGCCCTTTATACCCAATCGACGTATTCGAGTGGTGACGGGGCATTATTGGACAATGCACTCATACATTATATTGACAGAGGTTGTATTCCCTTTAGCTGAAATCAGATGAATGTATGATGTAACTTTAAGCTATATAGGAAGTACTGTGGGCCGAATAAACAAGCTCAAAGTCACTCAGCGAGCAATGGAACGAGCTATGCTCGGGATTTGTCTACGCGATAAAATCCAGAATGAGGAAATCCGTAGACGAACAGGGGTCATCGAAATAACTCAACGAGTCAGTGAGCTGAATTCGACTCGCACTTGGCCGGTTTTTTTATAAACTACCTCTATACCGCATGTAGTTAACCCGATGGTGTAATAATGATACAGATATAAATCTGTTATTAATGAACTTAAAAACAATAATTAAACTTAAACTTTTTTCATTGTTGAGGTTTCAAATAAATTAACTAAAGTTCTGAAAATGACACAGAAAGTAGTATAAAAATTATACACTGAATATTTTAATAATAATAATTACGTCAGTGTTCTGTTATGTAACAAATTAATGAATGACATTTATACAGACTTGTAGTTATTACCTATACCAGGAAGTTTGTAAGCTCATTCAAATTGCATGAAATAAACTTTAAATTCCGCTCTCCTCCCTATCTTTGAATTCTGGGACTAGCCTATTGTAATAAGCGTCATGTGCAAAAAGGGCCCCAGACCAGTGCTATCTGAAAGTCAAATGAAATAAGATAGGTGACTTGAAATTTCAGATTATATCTAACTGAATGGTCGGGGCCTTTGTCTCAAATTTCTAAGGTTGAAATGCTAGAATTTATGTTAATATGCCAGAAGTAGAACTACGACAATCGTGGAATTTCTTATTTTAGATTTAATTAAAACAGTCGGCAACTAAAATGGTAACGTTAGACTTATTTCTTTTTGCATTCCAGAGTTCAACTTTTGACAACCCATCTTACCAACCTACCAATTTTATCGTACTCGTATCTTTTGATATCAATATAAAATAGATATTTATTGTAATGTTTGGAGACAAATAATAAATCGTCACTAACAGTCAATGATAATAAGGAAATCCGCGTTGTGAAAGTGGTAGTATATCCTATAAAAATGTTATTTAGAAATCTCTGAAGTGTCATAAGGTTGACTGTATTTGGTAAACTTGGGAGCATGATAACATAATTGTCAATAAGCTGAAGTTTTGCCTTCTAATGAGAGTAAAAACCGCGTAGTATGCGAAAATTCCTTGACTTTAGTTATCTAGTAACCTGAGTTACGCCGTCCATTTGCCCCGCGTTAACAAGTCGAAAAACCAATTTAATATTGAAACGTATTACATATATGGGTTTCAGACAGGGATTTAACAGAATATTAATTACAATGTACTAGAATAAGCTGAACACAGAATATGAAGCTTAAATCCAGCGAATTACGAATCGTTTTTCCCATTCGTTCGCGGCCAACTGCGGTTGACATGGCCCGTCAGCTGAGCACAAAATACGAAGGGAAATTGTGGCCGGCAGAAAGAGCATGAATTACCATGGCATTACTATTTTACCATACGAAGCCGAGCACTGGTAATCGCTTTCGTTTCCCAGTGGTTTAATAATAGACGAGCAGTAAATCGAACCTGTGAGCTCATAGTGTATTCATTAGTCTATGTATGCTACCAATTTGTAGTGGTAGTCGTAAAATAAATTAGAACCCGAATGGAATTCGACAAGGTAGGATTCCACTTGCAGGTTCACTGTTTTTCATCAAAAATTGAATTTGTACGAATAGTTTTAGAATTTGTAAGAATATTTTCAAATTTTTGACCTCAATAATGTAAAGGTTTAAGTATGTATATGTTAAATAATAATAAAGTAACAATTTTGTTTAAGTGAATATTTAAGAATCAATTCTGCATGAAGTTTTTTTTGTATTGTTTTGGATGTTATTTCGATGGTTTAGGGTTTCCAAAGGGTAACCAACGGGTCCTTATGTCGCTGTCCGTCCGTCTGTCTGTCTGTGTGTATCTCATGAACCGTGATAGTTAGACAGTTGAAATTTTCTCAGATAATGAATATCTGTTGCCGCTATTATGACATACTAAAAATACAACAAACATGGTTTTTAGACGTGCGCTTTAGCCTATATAATTAAGTGCTCTAGGGTTGTATTAGTGCGCATTCGTTATAGGATTGTTCGGTGCATATTATTTATGGTTTTCCGTATTTTAAATATCAATATTCTATACGGAACCCTTCGTGCGCAAGTCCGACTCGTTCTTGGCCGGTTTTTTGTTATTTGTTTGATTTGAATGTTATATTCTTTGGGATTAGAATAAATTCGGCACTCAGAATTTGCCTTTGTGGCACTGAAATATAAAGATACTAGACGCTAGAAAAGATACTAAAGACTTACGGTGACGTCATATTGGAACGTAGAATTGTAAAATATATAAATTGAATTTTTATTAGAAAGTTTTCAAAACATTTTTCCGTTTCAATAATTTAATTTTTCTCATTTTTGAGACCACATCAGTAAAGCCCCATGTTTGAGGTCCACAGTTTTTAATAAAAAAAATTAACTAAACACCAATCAAAGTTTGTGAAAACGACTTGTATCTATTTTACCTTTGGTAATGTTTAATCTTGATTATTGAGAGGAAGTAGGCTTAAATGTTCAGCAGTGGACGTTTCCCGGATGATGATGATGTTTGAAATTAGCTTAAACAACGAATAATTAAATGGTATACTGAGGTATTTGATGCAATATTGTATTTTGATTAAGATAGCTTCTTATACATTATATTACATATACATTTAGTCTATTCGTACTATCCGTCCATTTTCGATGGGAAAACATCGTGTAATAGAGAATTTTATACGAGACGCTTTGTTGTTATTTTAGGCTTGATAATAATCAATCAGAAATCGAGTTTCCAAAAAGAAGTAAGATTAATTTTAATTATTTATACATATTAACTTCCACAAGTCTAGAGGTATAGCTTTTATGACGCATATTACTTGTCAGGTCTATCGTGTACCGAACCGTCTCAAGTGAGATTCCAGTGACGCAAGGTGTTGTAATCTACACAATTACACCAAACTCAATTAACATTCGTTGGTTGTTAGACGGTATTGAGTTGACAAAGAAACCCATCTTCATTTAGAATAATTGAGGTGTGTATTGTGCCACTAGTCTTAACTTGTTTTAGAATCCTACGTGACCCAGTTCAGGATATGGACTCACAATTTGGAGCTCCTTGGCTTTCCTGGATTCGATTTCTAGTGGGTGTACCTAATTGTACTCGACTTGGTTCGTAGCATTTATTTTATTTCATTCATAGATCGCCACATCGCATTACATGCACATCTGTGCATGAAAGCATCGCTAGCTAGATGCATTTGATACGAACCGTTACGCGAAAGTGCGACGATACCTACAAAAGTGGGTCGTAATTATTATAGGATTCTGACTTGCTACATTTCATGAAAATCTTTCCGATGCAAAAAACTTGTACGGCGGCTCTATTTATTATATTTTGTATTCTTTGTATACGTTTAAATGTATATTTTCTATGCAATGATAAATTTTGACGTATATATATATCTTGCTGATTAAAGACAATCAGGCTGGGTAACTTCGTGTATGGGAGAATTGCAAGGAGTTTTTTTACGACATTATCTAAAATCGTTCCCCAAATTTATCTTTATCTATATTATTTATCTTTATTATTTTTCTATCTTGCCCTATCTTTATCATCGAAATTTGTAAGTCTAACAGAGCAACAATACCGATAGCAGATAGTGACTTTAATTGCTTTTCCCTTGATTAATTCCTCGACACCCCCAGTCGCACCTAGAGGCTGCTACTAATTGCGCACTAATATATTCGTCGTCTAATTACGTTACGTTTAAGTGTTCCACGGACAGAACTCCCGCAGCGTCGCCTTCTTACAATAATTATTTTATTTTTATGTTAGTTTGGACCGTCAATCGGGTTACGTCACAAATGCAAAATTTTGCATGGCATTACATAAAAATCGGCCAAGTGCGAGTCGGACTCGCGCACTAAGGGTTCCGTATCATTATCTATAAAAATGAGCCCCTTTACATATTTGTTTTATTGTAATTTAATTATTTATTTTTAAAGTCAATATATAAGTAAATATTCTGTGAATATTTCAAGCGTCTACCTTTTGCTGTTATTAAAATCGAGCAAAAATACAAAACGACAAATAAATCACGTTTGTTGTATGGGAGCTCCCTGAAATATTTATTTTATTGTGGTTTTTGGTATTTATTGTTATAGTAGCAACAGAAATATATCATCTGTAAAAATTTCAACTGTCTAACTATCACTGTTTATGAGATACAGCCCGGTGACAGACAGACAGACAGACAGACTGACGTACGGACAGCGGAGTCTTAGTAAGAAAGTGGCAAATGCAACATAGCAATACTAATTAATCTAATTATAGATAGGCACATCCTGCACATAAAAATATTGTGAAAGGCAGTTCATCATACTTTAACTTAACTTAAAACACTATATTTTTTTATTCTGATCAATTGATTGAAAATGTTAACAGTGTTCCAAATTAGAAACGATCACATTTACTTACACATGCGTGTTAACAGTTTTTGTTCCATCAATCACACAGGGAGTGTTATACTCGTATTATTCTGTTGTTTCTATAAAATTAATAGAAGTCGCGGTTGTCACGCTTTGCGCAGAATATCTTTAATTAGATCCATAGTCGTCTCAATTTCCAGGGTAGATAGTTGCTGCCTCCAGCAAATTAGTCGGATCATTACCTAGATTGGGCTCATCGTCTTTGAAAGAAAATATTCTAAGGCAAACTTAGAATGACGTACGGCCTTCTCTCTTATGTCAGTTCTTGATGAGGGTAAAGCACGCATTGTTGCTATTAGCCCTTTAGCTTTACCCGTCGTCGGCAGTGTACGAAGATCTAAATGAGTGTTGATTATATGAATCTCAGATTAAGTACATTGTAGCAATGATCGTATTCTTAGAAAACAGATTATTCTATGTCGATGTTCTAAATTTAAAACATCGACATAAAATTGTCCCTCACAAAGAAATTGCTGTTTAGAAACTCGACTGGTCATGGTGGATTAGAAAGCTCCTTCATCTGATAATAGTAACGTAAATTAGCCAGTGATTTTCGTAACTGACCAGCTACTATATGATTTGTTTTGTTTCGGGTAGCTTTCGGATTTAGTGCAAATAGTATGTATCTGAAATTTAGATTTCAATCGGTCGTATCTTGTAGTCGGTGCCTAGGAGCTAAACAGCAATATATCTACATTCACACCTAATCCGAAAAAAATCCGAAAAAATCTTGTAGTACTCGTAGGTGCTCTGGGGTACCTACCATGAATGTTGTTTCGTTTTTGTTTCGGATTGCTTTCAGATTTGTTGCAATTAGTATGAAACCGGAATTCAAATTTTGAACGGATTTCGTTCGGCCATTTTTCATGGTACCGGCCCTGTTCCCATCATCCCCTACGACGATATATATAATATATCGGGGTTCATCGTATTGTAACGCTGGGACCACACATTACACCGAATATTATAGAGACGGCTTAGTCAATAAAACCCAAACAAACTTCAATAGCATCGTGCTTATTTAAAACCCATTATACTCTCGTTCATGTTTCGTAAACGACGGGTGAACATACTGAAATATGAAACATAATCAATGGCCAAAGATTGCGCGTTGAAAGACAGGACCAACACTTGTTAATATCTCAATATCAGATGTTGTGAATATGAAGGCAATAAAACAGAAGCGCTATAGTTCTGATATACGGTACAAATAGACCAAACGATTACAGTGAAATGTACTGTAATTTGATAAAATTTGTCTTGATCGAGTGAGACACGGTGAAACCCGTTATGAATAACTGGGCAGAAGAGTTGACAATTTTACTGCTTTAAAATTATAAATAACTATGATACATTATTATTTAAATTTACATAAAGATGTCACTTATAGCATTGTAGAGTTTGATACACGTTTTGTGAAAAACTTCAACCGACAGACAAAATCACAAAATTAGCTAAAAATTAGCCGTTTTGCGTTTGTCTAGGCTACTAAATCCTAATTGTATTCCCTCATCGCTGAGTATAGTTTTTAAAATCCCTTGTTTTGAATTAAATTACAGACTCTTGGGAATATTTTTTTGAATTATGCACGTGTCAACAAAATAAACACATATGCGTGATTATCTACAATGATTTCCGCGCGGATAAGAATATCAAAAAAGAAGGTAATTGCAAACTTAAACTAATTTTAAGAGCAAGATGCTTATGAATAATGTATATAAATAATAAACCGTAGATAACATTGATTGCCACTCGTAGATCCAGCAATGGATTACTATGGATCTAGATAGATAAATCGTTTATCTTCCAATAACTTACAACTATTATACATGGTTACAATTACAACACCAAGAAGTACAAATGGATAAAATAATAATAATTATTATAAATGTATAAAATAAACGAATAAAACCATTGGTTTTAATAAATTGAAAAATGGTTCCAACTCATCATGTGCACTAATGTGCGCTGATTTTCAGTTAGCACCAACCACCACCAGAGGGGACTATGGGTATATAACACGATCGTTGATTTTGTGTGTGTGTGTGTGTTTTGTTTGTGTTGTGTGTGTTACATATGAAAGTAGGACGTGAAATTGTGTAATTAATATCATTTCAATAAGTAATTATGAAAATAATAGCCAAACTAACATATCTAAATATATTTTAACATGAGTATAATCCGTATCTACGAGTATACTACATATAAATCCATACAAAGGAAAGTACTTTTAGAATATCTCCTATTAAATAGATACTGAAAGTATATGTTCAAAATGAAAGCCTACATTCGCTCGGATCATATCCTGTTAAACGGGTAACATTCAGGAATTCTAGCGCCATTTAAACTACATCAAATCGCGGTAAAAGTTAACGATATTACAACGTTACGCTACATAACCCAAGTATTTTCGGAAACATAAAATTGCGATCCTTTTTAGGGTTCCTTAGATAAACAAGTGGACGACCACCCGCATCCGGTATCCGTGTTCAGATCACATTGTTAGAAGGATCTGACGACGCGATGTCCACTTTTTTAAGTCCTTGGTTAAATCCTGTGTCCCTTATTAGTGTCAGACCAGCAAAAAGATAAGTTTTGTGGCATGTGTTAGATTGAGTGGTACTACTTTTGACGTACACCATAATTGCGAAGTTCTTTACCGCGATGTACGTTACTGCGAAAGTTTACTATTGCGAAGTACGTTGTTGAGAAAGTTCTCTCCTGCGATGTACGAGTACGATACTGCGGAAGTTTACCATCGCGAAGTACGTTGTTGAGAAAGTTCTCTACTGCGAAAGTTTATCATTGCGAAGAACGTTGTTGCCAAAGTTCTCTACTGCGATGTACGTTACTGCGAAAGTTTACCATCGCGAAGTATGTTGTTGCGAAAGTTCTCTACTGCGATGTACGTTCCTGCGATAGTTTTCTTTCGTGACGTACGTTGTCGCCAAAGTTCATTACGTCTCTTGCATATAAAGACGATACGTGTACCTCATTTTGGAATTCTAACACCAAGTTCATGAAGGTAAGTTTGGTAAGTTTTCCTTCAATATTTATAAAAACATCTTAAACTGTAGTATTTAACATTTTCATGTACAACGTTACATAATATAATGTCTAATCAGTTTAAGAAGCCGTGATATCAATCTCATCAACTCAGATGTGATTGATGAATCAGAATCATTATGGCAAATCTCGCTTGAGATGCCCATGGATATCATGTTCAACTGTTGACTTCTCACTTTCCATATAATAAAGTATACATATATAAAAACATAGCACGCTGTATATACAAGCAGATGTGAAACAACTAACTACGGAATCCTGCCTTGTGCGTGTCCTAACACTAAGCTGTGTTTTTTTTGTACAAAACCTGAATAAATTTACATGTGCGATGAGTTGATGAAGGTGTGCGTTAGAATTGAGGGCTATTTACAACTCGTTTGACCTAGATTGCTTGGCATTACGCTTGAGACTCTGATTGAAGTTCTACTAGCTTCATTTTGAAGAAAAAAACATTGCAAATTAGTCGAGAGATTGACGTGATATGACGTGATTACAGTGGAATAAATTGGTAAAGTACTTTGTGAGGTACAATGATAAATATATTACGTTATTTCATTAGTACTTGTATCAAATATCAATTATGGTAGACTGCGCGATAAAAAGTATTGTATACTTTGTATTTTATGTGCTTGAACCTCCGTGGCTTAGTAGCAAGACGTTTGGACTTACAATTAGGAGGTCCTAGGTTCGATTCCCAGAGGATCTATGGAACTGGTTTGGTTGATCGTATGGCATTTTCTATTCAGCCCGTCTAGCTACCACCCGTTATCTAAGTCTGCCGTAAAATAGCACTGTTCTGAATGTATGAAAGGTAACAGAGCCGCACGCTTTCCAGGCAACGGCTTTATCACCATCAGGTGTGATGAAGATCATAGTACAAAGTCATTACACATTTAAAACTTATTGGGAAAAAAGTACACCCTTTTACGGCCCTTGAAATATCCTTATGTAAAAAATCAAGACTCTTTAACCCGAATGATCAAGTAATTTACGTGGGACAATTTCTGAAGTAAACGCTGACGAAGTCATGAGCAAAATATAGTGTTGATATCGGTTAATATTTCCATACGGAAACCACAATACGTGGTTTATCTGAGTAGACAGATGAATCATGTCCGGTCTAGCCGCGGCATGTTCACACCAACCTATATACTCGTATGTACTTATATCAGTTCCACCTCTCTCCCAACGAAATTGCCTTTTAGCCGATTAATTCTTTTGTCTTCCACCGTCCAGCGCTAAATCACGCAAGTAAAGTCGTTATCGAAGGTAAGGGGCGTTTTAATTTCGCGGATGAGATTTCTTTAGGAAATTGATTGAAAAGGAAAAAAAGTTTCTGGCAATTTTAGAAATCACTTCGGTTAGAAAACCGGATTACGAAGTCCAAATTTTTAGCTCCTCCATTGGGCTGGGCGATGATGACCTCATAAGGCTTTGTTATATTTTTCTACAGAAACATAACATTTCCTTAATATTTATATTTGATTGCAGACTTAGATTATGCAGTAGTTGTTAGCCAGCCATAGAAAGGCCTTTCACCAAATAACCAAGTACCGATTACTAGCCTCGCTAACGCAACTTACGGATTAAAATGTTTAGACATTATGTTACGGAAGCGGTTAAAATAAATAACATTATATCAGGTTTTTATCACCTTAAGGATTGAATTTATTTAAAATTCATCATCTTCAAAAGGTTGTTCGAATTTCAAGTTTCAAGCGGTTCGTGATTGCCGTTGGTATCGATCCATCAATCAATCAATCCAAACCAATCAATCAGGAAAAACCTTTTAATACAGAGAACTTACGAAACTCAAAGTACCTGGTAGGACAAGTGGCAAAATTTTAAAAACCTCCGATGAATATCAGTGTAGATAAAACATTATACTACTTTACACTTATTATTAATATTTTAAAATTGTAATCTTTTATATATAGTACATTACTGCAGCGGCGTTAAAGTAATTCATCACATTCATTGTCTTCACTTGTTTACAACTCATTTTCACACTCAATTACAATCAACAACAGCAACAAATACAATTAATTTTTAAAATCAATGACGAACAACAATAATTTTTCACGTGCTAAAGTGGTTTTTTCTTCTTCAATAAACAGCTTTCTATTTTGCAAGCCAGTTCAAATTTTAAATAAAACCTTTGATTAGTTACCTCCTTGGTTGTAATGTTTCGGATTAGAAGTTCGTTCCATTTTTGAATTACACAACATAAATGAGTTTACATATAACTTTCGCGGGTCGCTGTTCGCCAGTACAGCAATTTCGATTTATCTCGAAGAAGTCTGTACAAAATAACGCTCAAACCAAGCAGCTTTGAAAAAAATTCTTTGTACCTAGTTCATTTTTCCTATGTTAATCTTTTCCCTTTTAAGAATCTATGTTTCGTTCTTCAATCGTTATCTTTTTTTGTTAGTAATTAGGCTATAATCAAGAAATCTATTTCATTACGCATGTTGAGCCCATTACACTTATACCACGTCCGTTAATACCAATGTAATAAGTCGGCACTACAAACAGATACAGCCCTCCAATACGCGTATTAATTTATTTAATTACTACGCGTAAGATCAACAGCCGTAAACTACAGGATTAAGATTAGAACAAACAAGTTTCAGCCAATTAAAGGTCTTCAAAGCGGCAGAAATATCATTAATCACCTCCGTTTCCAGGATTATTCCCTGTCTGTGCAATGTTTGCCTGATTTTCGACTGCGGATTCAGATAGGGTGAACGCGGGTAAAAAGACAGTAAGCTGAATTGGCAGTAGCTGGGGGATATCAGTAAAGAACTGACAACCATTGGGACGAAAATGGCGATATTATTTTCGTTTTAACTTCTCGGGTCATTCTTTTTCATGAAGAATCCTGTCTTCCAGGCAACTTCGAGACTATAAAATAAAAGTTTCGAGAGAAAACCGGAATTTCCTCTGAACGTATTAACAGCAATACTCGCTCAGAGACAACTTGGGGGAGGTAAGACGCTGGAAAGGTAAGGAATACAAAGCAAAAACAATGATAAGTAATATAAACTGGGGCACGAAATTTGGGTGGTAAATAAATCATTAGTGAATTTGTCTGTGACAATGATGACACTGTAAATATCCTATTTAAAACACAGGGTGTGTAATTGTTAGTCGTATTGAAAGTGGTAGAATAAAAATGACTAAGCAATCGGTTGCTTATAGTATAACCATAGGATATAAAATTGATATGAAAGCGTCCGAAACAATATAGATTAATTTTTATAATCCACGCAAGTCTGTGGAATCCATTATCGACGTAAGTGTACTTGGACTACAGTGGATTTGGAAATGCACCAACATTTCAACAACGATATTTGTTTGTTGCTATTTTTAATTTTTGGAAGCCAGGATAAATTTTTCAACAACAAAAACTTAAAGGCTTTGTTAGCGTATAAGCTTCGTTAATTATTTTTGTGATGTCCTTTCCTGACGCGTGCCGCTTTAATTACTTCAGTCTGAAAATCTCCGCCTACTTTACTGCCTTTTTTGTAGTTGCTTAAAATAACATTGTTCGTGTAAGCCCGTAGCTACAACCAGAACAAAAGAGATAACTACAATTCTGCGTGAAGCGAGAAAGTGAAGGTTCCTATTCATCTCTTCAGTTGTTCCTGAAGCCACGTACTAAAAAATATAAACGGTACACGTACCTGTAATAAAAAAAACTATGTCTAGACAAGCGTGTACTATATAGTTATGACCACATAGTTTTGGTGAATTTTAAGCCTATATAAAAAAAACTGGCCAAGTGCGGGTCAGACTAGCTCACCGAGGGTTCCGTACAGTATATTTTACCATATATGATTGCTTAATACGCTTCAACATATCTGATGGCAAGGAAATAGACCGGCTCCCTGCCAACACGGCCCACGTAGTAGCTACGGACCTCCCACTACTTAACGTACGGAAGTCATGTTTTATAATAATAAACGCCTGGCTAAAAATCACGAGCAATTTTTTAAATTACACATCAAACTTAATATTACGACAGGTGCTTTAACGGTTAAAATTTTAGACATTTAGACATATATAATAAAATATTATACTTTTCAGACTTATTCCTGTACTTGTATGGTAATTCTTTGCTTCTTGCCAAATTTGACGTTCCTATAACAATGGGAAGTACCCTATAGGTTTGGATTCCTTATTCGTCGAGATATGCGGCATAATTGGATGTATCTTTTTATTGCGTTGATAATTATAGCTTGATTTTTTCACAGGTCCAAGAGACAAAACATTTGAGTATTTGATATTAATTTCAACTGTATATCTTTACACGTTCCTGAAAAAAAGGTCTTGACAGGTCAGACGGACAACAAAGTAATCCTATAAGGGTTCTTTTACCCTTTTAAGGTACGGAACTCTAAAAACCAGTCAAGTGCGAGCCGTACAGAATATGAATAGAAGTATACAATAAATAAGAAATGTAAAAAATTTCATGCTCAAACAAGCTATGATAAATTGTTTCGTGTAAAACAATTTTGTTTTAATAAATCTATATTAATTGAAGTTCACGTTATGATCAAAGCACGTTGATTACGACTAAAATCCTCCAAAGCCTCCAAATTAAACATTGATTCTAACTTAAGTCCCCTGAGGCCGACAATGATTTTAGGGTAGTTACTTATTTATAGTATACATGTGCGTAATGAAAGCTTGTGTTGTGTATTTTAGAGCTCATGCCCGGTTTGTTGTTCTTCAAAACTTAAACACCGTGTTACGTGAATAAAGGGGAACCTTTAATATACGCCTGGCGCGTGGTTTACAAAATTAATATAAGTAGACTCTGGGCAATGGAAGCTGAGAATGAAAAATGGCGGCGATTTTTAAAAATTCTGCGCTGGTAACCCTACGTTGTAGTAAGAATAAATTTATTTATTTTTTCATTTACCTCTTGACGCGCTCTAACAAAATATTTTGTACTACTAAATAACTCAGTTAAACTGTAGGGTATTTTATATACTCGTAGCTGCCTGGCTTGTTAAACTGTAGGGTATTTTACACAAGCACATTTTGCTAGCTCTCAGAATTCAGTCAGCTCTAAGTCTGTGAGCTGAAGTGGCAATGGGCAAGGCCACATCGCTCGAAGAACCGATGAGCGATGGGGAGTAAGAGTTCTCGAGTGTCGACCACGTGCCAGGAAAAGTCTACCGGGCCGACCCCTACTAGGTGGACCAAGGACCTGGTTAAGGTCGCGGGGAGTCGCTGGATGTAAGTGGCTCGGGACCGGTCAATGTGGCATACCATGAAGGAGGCCCATGTCCAGCAGTAGAAGTTTCCTGGCTGATGATGAACTTTTTATGGCATTGAATTAGAAGTTAGGTTTTTACACAGATCCATGAAACTACAGGCAGAAGCATTCGATATTAATTTCAACTTGATACCTTTACGCGTTTCTGAGAAAGTGTGTCTTGACAGACAACAAAGTGATCTTATAAGGGATCTCTTTTCCTTTTGCCCTACCGTAAAATAAAAGTAATAACAGGACAATAAAATTTTAATATCAAATTACACCAAATCTATTCTATGTTTCTTGTAAATAAAAATAATATATGTATAGATAGATATAGACTATTTTACAAGACCGTATAAAATTTTGTAACATTTGCAAATAATCCAAGAAATTTGAGAAAAACAAACAAAAAAACGCACACAGTCGTGCAAAAACACAAGAAGAAGTTTTTAAAGGAAATTCTGAAAAACAGCTAAAGTAAGAGCATAAAGGAACAAAACTCTCAAAGCATTGTACAAATCTAGCTTTGCCTCTAGGCGTAAACAAAAACGCAATAAAAACAATCCTAGACGCTAGATAGAGATACAGACATCATTCGGCGTTCAATCTACCGGATCACAATAAAACGATAAGCTGTTGATGCGCCTATTTTGAGGGATCACTATATACAGGGCCGTAACGCTGTTGCCCGGATCAAATTGGGCTCTTTTTGTGAGAATCGCGAGCGGAGAAAAATATTTGAGAGCGAGTGAACATGAACCAAGAAGAGAATTTGTAAAATTAGCTGGTTTGAAGAAAAATTGTGCTGAAATTTCACCAAACATTTTGGTGAATAAGTTTTATTAAGTGCTTTTATAGTTTTAGTGTCTGTATTTCTTAGTTAAATAATATAAATAATATCTTGATCGCTCTGAGATACACTTCTATCTAAAATCGTTTGTGTTTCATCATTTTCAAGTTACCTTTGGCACCGTTTTGGAAGTATTTGTTAATACAACGCTAAAGGCTCGAAAACACTAATACCGGCGAAGTGCGAGTCAGACTCACGCACCGAGGCTTTCGTACAGAATATAAATAATTAAAATACTTAAAATCATAAATAATAAGTACTCGGTATTACCTGTAACGAATGCACCTGACGAAATTAACGACAAACTAGTAGTAGTAGAAACAACAAAATAGTAGTAAGAACTGGGTCTGGAATACTCTTAGTATGTAATCGTAAAAGCGATTTTAAAAAGATAAAATTTAAAAACTATATTTTCAGATTTATTCCTAAATTTGTTCAATAAGACCTAGCTTTTTGCAAGATTTCAGGATTCTAGGTCAAAGGGAAGTAACCCATAGATTTTAAAGCGTTTTCAAAGGAAATAATCAAAATAAGCGGTATAAACGGCCGTATCTTTTTATTGCATTAATTTAGTTTATTAATTTCAATTAGATACCTTTATGCGTTTCTGAGAAATAACTTCTTGACAGACAGACAGACAACCAAGTGATTCTTTGTGGGGTCATTTTGAAGTACGTAACCCTAAAAATTGGCTGTGAGAGAGTTGGATTTGCACACGAAGGGTTCTGTAACACCGTATAATGTTGAACACAAATTTGTGTTTACTTTAACCCTTTTATTATTTTATGGTCATCGTATTCACATTCAGTGAAAATTTCAAGCGTCTACCTATTCCGGTTTAATAAATACAGCCTGTAGTAGACGGACGGACGAAGAGCAAATAGCATAGAAAAGATGATAAGAAATATGGTCCGCTACCATTTTTTACTCGGCATTTACATATGTACTGTTAAGGCCCAGTAGTCCTATTGCAGGTGTCTCACTCTTACAAGTATATTATTGGAATTAGCCATCCCGCCCGCGATAAACTTGTCCGCGTGGAAATCTTCATAGATAATCATGCAATATGTGTTTATTTCATGGACATGTACATTATTGAAGAAAATTATTCTCAACAATCTGTAATATGCTTCATTAGAAATAACAGGAAATAATTTAAAAAATTATATAGTAAACGTTAAGGAATAAAGGTAGGTTTTAGTCGAATAGACAATTCCCAAAACGCGGTTTTCGATTTTTTTTTATATCGAGCGAAGTTTTTCAAAACGTGTATCGGACTCCATAAAGTTGTAAAAGTTATCTTTGACTAAGTTGTAAGAATAACATATAGCGAGGCCTTTCACTGGTTTCGGCACTGCACGTCCCGCAGTCGGACCATTTGGCTGTTATCCAGGAGCTCGTGATGTTTAGATCTCCGCAGACAGCTCGATGCATAACTAGGTAAATTTCAGTAACGTAAACAGAATAAACCCACATCGATCATACGAAGCGTGCAAAATACTGACGATCGTTTCGTAAACATTATCGTGCGATATATAGTGTATTTACTTTTATGTTTCCAGCGTCGTAAATCAAACAGAATTTGGCTTTTTAATGATGATAGCTCTTTACATCTTAATCGTTAGGTATATCAATATAAATGCAAGCGTGGGCAATATTACACAATTTTGCTGCCAATTTACAAATTTTAAAAGAAAGTTGATATGTAAAGGAAAACTTGAAGAGAACAAATGGATCATCAAATAAATTAACGCGTTTAAAAAGAACTAAAAAACCGATTTCAATTGCCTTACAAATTTGGTTTTTGTTGATTTTCTCAAAGAGCGATCAATAAATTTCAACAAAATTTATATGGGACCATTTCTGAAGTATCAAAGAAGAATTATCAAAATCGGTTCACTATTGGCGGAGTTATCGCGTAACACACACACATACACACACACACACACAAAACCATACGCATCGAATTGAGTAACTCCTTTTTTGAAGCCTGTTGAAAACGACTTGTATTCTTTCAACGGAAAAATACTTTTATCTATACGCGAGTCAAAACCTCGTCCCACATAATATCGAGTTTCCTTTAATTTCCTGCTTTTAGAAAAGATACCATCCATCTGCTGCTGTCCAACACATATCAGCTATTTTTGTCTACGGGCATTGTCAGGCGCACTTTTTACACATCACTCATCACCTTGTCTGTGTATTCTTGCCCGTCCTAACTTATCCATACTCTATGTTATACGAGTATAAGCTGCATTATGATGACACAGGCCGCTGACAGGCTGGGAAAGTTGATATCTGCTCGGTAATAGCACGCTTTCGTCCCTTCGCGGGCTTACTACCTTGTATACAATGAAGTGCAAGCCAACTGTATTAACAACTAAAAATGTCTGCTGTTTGACTGTATGCATGATCGCAGTTAGTCGTACATATTCTGGCTGCTACACATTTGCCAAATGTCCAAATTTCAATCAATGTTCCAGGTTCTATTTTCCCCCCCATAAATACCTGATCACAAATATTTTGTAGCACACATAGCCAAACTGAAGTCCAGCCTTTCTCAAGTGATACGATTACCAAGTCAGCATTTCATTTGTATGTTATTATCATCATTAACAGCCGCGAAAAGACCACAGCTGCTCCATGATATACCACAATTTATTTATCACTTTATTTCAGTCACTAGACTCATATATATATTCGATACAATGACCTGCCTCAAACCGTTTGCACCCAGCGACTCCCTGCAATCTTTACCAGTTCGTCGGTCCATCAAGTAGGGGTTGTGTGTTTATATGTGTGACAAATGTGTGTAACTGAGTGAAAAATATTATATATGCAACTGATCGGTTACATCATGATGTACCTATAATAACCGATGGGGAGTAAATGTTCCCGTAAGGCAACAAAACGTACCGACGACCTGTGTGACATACATATGAATGCATATGTCCAGCAGTGGACGTTTCCCGGCTGGTGATGATTTTGATGTCAAATGATACAATAGGTAAATGCTGCAGCCTATCCGACTTTTTCTCATTTATGACACCTCTGGTATGAAATTGGGTGATCCAATTCTAAAGCTGAGACCACATGGCCCGTAACTATATATATTGATCTATTTGTGAGGCCTGAACCACGCGATCAATATTGTGGTCTGTGTATATCTGGGATACGTTCTAATTTTTCAAACATAAATTTTCCTTCGTCCCGCTGTTTTGAGGTTTAGTGGTACAATAACAATATGGATAATGCTCCACATATATTCGGGTGCTGTAAATCATAGTGACTACCGCTAAACCCTGCCTCGTGACGTTGTCGAGAGACCACACGAGCCCAGTAATCCGGCCTCATTCTTCGTCAGAGATGTTTCGTTTGAAAAAAATCATTGATATAGTTTCATTTTATTCCTCTAATTCGTAATTATGGCAAATAGATAAATCACACGAATATTATTTACGCGAATGTATGTCTTGGTATATTACCGAAATTCAGAAATAAACTTTGGCCTATTTTTATAGAGATATAGATATATAAAAAACCATCCCTAATGAGGTCTTTGCTCCTGGTACTTGATTGTGAAATAAAAATATGAAGTAGTTTTCTTAACAATTTGCTTTCGGTATATTTTATACTAATACATTTTGTCGGGTGATTTGCCTCCCTTTGATCTCCTGGGATAGGCAAGACGCGACGAAAATTTACTTTTTTTCGATATAAAATACATTGATCGGAATTCTATTTTTCTTTAATCCCATTGGGATTAGCAATCTTGAAAAATTGCTGCGTAAAATATAATTAACTTTTCTACAAATGTTTGTTATTCTTGCACAGAATATTGTTGTCACAACGGGAAAACGTTTGGTAACAATTTCACATGATAGTAACTTATGATAGGTCACTATTAAAAAAAACTGTCCAAAGTTTATTTAAATTGAACAGAATTAACCGTAAATATTAACACTGTCCTTACGCGAATAAAGGACCCACCTGATCACAGTTCGGCATCAGCAATTTCCCAAAAGATGCAAATTGAATTTGAGGTTTGAGTAAGTATTGTCTCAGGGGCTACTCGTAATTTTCTTTTTATTTGTGGTTAGATATAAGATGTTTCGGTTTTTTTACGGTTATTTCTATTGGACTAATACACACATTATACTTATGTTTCTTTAATCATGTGTATCTTTAACTATGTGTAAATATATTTCCCGTCGCAGAGAAAAGAATACCAGAAGAGGAGACCAGCCCTCAGTTAGTGAGCTCCACTGCGCTGCACTATAAATAAAATCTAATTTGGTATAACTTTACGTCTGTAAATCTATCCTGCTTTCGCACACGCAATTCTCTACTATGTAAAAGAAGACTGCAACATTGCTATCAGTACGTCGCTTTACCATACAATCTGACAAAAACGAATGAAAAAAAGTTCAGGTGAAAATAGTTTTAGGAAGCGAAAAAAATTAAAAATAGATTCCGGTAAAATATCGTTTCACGTTGTGTAGGCTTTATCTATCTGTTGGGCTTCCAAAAATCTACGTAGCAGTCTCTCCGATGCGTCTGAACGCTGCCTGTATGCCCGATACACGTGCAAACTGGTTTGAACGCACATTTCGTTTATTTACGACTCGGCAACTTGTATCATAAACGAAAGTATACTCGTAATATCATTTAAGAGGGTATGCTGTTGTCAAAGCGCCCATACAAACGTAGTCCAGTCATATTTTGAGTATTAAGCTATGAAAATCTATGAAATTTTCAAGACACAATCTAGAAACAAATATCTGTGTCGGTGGTGAGTCAGATTTTCGTTTAAATATATACTTCCAGAGTTACAGGGCGTCAAAGTATTGTATTTTTCGGTAATAAAAAGCCCCAACTTTGAACCTGATTTACAAGAGTATGAATCAATTTAGAACAATTTGGAAAAACCACCGACATCTGAAATTTCATTAGTATACTGTATTAAAAAAATGGTTACATAATATCCTGTATCCTTCAAATGATCCCTGGACTACGAAACATCCAAATAACGGGTGGATAACATCGCATAATGTATGCCGTCTCACCGTACGCCCTCGGGTAGGATAGGGCTCGGAGAGGGACAGCTACAAAACAATTCAACCTTGAAACTGACCACGTGTTCTTACCAACATAGCCTCTTAACTGCGTGAAAAACTACGACACTTTGCTAGGCCTCCTTTGTCCCATGTCCTTATATTCTCTTCCTGAAAATCAGCACTGTGGTAAATGAAATGATACTTTATTTGCTTAAATATGGTTTAACAAGATGTTACAAGTTTACCTGGAGCTCTTATATTTTACCACAAGGCATGCAAATACATAGAAAATAGTGGAAGTGTAAATATCAATTGAATGTTACGATAATTATTTCAATATTTAGTTTACAAAGCAAATAAAGACAAAGCTTATGGTATATTAAACTATTTGTAGATAAACGCGTTCCTTCAAAATGTGCACCTAACTGTATACTTTTAAATTGTATGTATATAGATTTGTCTAGAAAGTTCAGCAATTAGTCTAGTAGGAGTCTATGTTCTACAGTTATAACGTTTTTAGAATGCTGCGGTTAAGCAAATTACCTATCGTTTTTTAGCCTTATAATTAAATTCATGATTTTGATGTCAGATAAAAAAAATCTTACTCAAATAAACTGAAATACCAAAACTAAATAAGAATTGAAAACTGTAACGGAAATATAAAACTTAAAATCATCATTATAATAGAGCTACATAAGTAAGTTCACTTTTGAACAAGATCCCCAAATAGACTTTTCACGAAGGGATTTGTCATAATCGCCACGGTCGGCACCGGAATGGTAACGGCAGTAATATGTAGTTGTCACATCCATACGATTTGATGATTTGATATATGTATCTCACTCTAACACACTCTCATGCATCTCATGCTACGCCCGCTAGACAACTCAGCTTGGGTGTAAAAAGAAATCACACTCATATGCAAATAAGGCAAAAAGAAACATTACCCTCCTTCTTTCAGTAGGTTAAAACAAGCATTTATCGAGTAATTTGAGCGTAAATCAAACAGCGTAATAGGATGTACATAAGAGACCTAACAAACACTAAAAGACACGGAGCGTGAGTTATAGGAAGCGTAAAACGAGATCGTTACTGTTAAATCTGTACACGTATCTCCCGTCTCCGTATGACCAGTTTACGGAGGATAAAACGTCTGTGTCCCGACACGGGTATTTAGTAGAAATGTAGTAGGCAAATCAGCCAAATATGAGTCAGCCTCGCGCCACTTACAATATTTAATATGAGATCCAGCAAAAACGTCGAAAAAATACCTTTTTGTGAAAATGCAAGGTTAATTACGGTTCAAAATATAAAGCCCTGTGACAGACGGACAGGAGAGATTAGTAATAGGGTGCTGCTTGGGGATTCTTATGGAAATGAATGTAGACAATCAATAGAATTGAAAAATAATTTAATCCAAAGATTAAGTGGGAATGACCTGGTCAAATCAAATCAAATATTTATCAAATATTTACTTATTTCCACAAAAATAATACTTTAAAAATTTTGACGTAAATGTAGTTATATAAAACAAAGACAAATATACCTTTTCGTTAGAAAATTGTTTGGCTTTTAGGTTTGTAACATAAATTGAGCTACTGCTGCCAAACTAGGCGGAGCCTGTGCCAGCCGCATTGCTTAAAGATGTTGCTTTTACAACAAACTACGACCACGCTGGCTAATTTTAAGGAACTCTGATTCACTGACATATCAGGATATATACGAGTAGAGTAAACTATAATCGTGTAAGGAAAACTGGATGAATTTTGGGAATACTTTTTCCCTATCCTCAGACGAAAGGGGAGAAATTAATTGTAACAAGCTTTTGCCCACAACCTCGGAGGGAGCACGGGAAACATTACCTGGACGAAAGTTGTCTCTCTATGGCATGTATGTAAAAAATAATCACGATTAATTGTGCTGTTGCGGCATCAAAAGGTAACAAGCGGACACACGGATTTGTAGTAATATTATGTGACTTTAACTTAGCCACGATCTCACCCGGTTGTGTGTCGATATGGCCAACGATGTTATACATCGATCTTGCTAATAAGTTCCTGTTCACTTCAAACGAAGTAGCTGACGGCGACATGCAGTATGTTTATTGTGGCTCGGGACCGGTCAATGTGGTATACCATGGAGGAGGCCTATATCCAGCACGTTTCCTGGATGCTGTTGCTGATAAAACGGCATATTGTAACGGCTTGTCTATAAAAATTCCTCGCCTAAATCGAAAGTGGATTGTGTCGACCAAAAAGTTGTGTAATTATTTCATTCAGTCAGTTAAAAAATATTCAATGACTTTCAATATTCAAATACTTTTTTTTAGAATCATAAACCTTCATTTATTATTAGCTGATCTTCTTCCCTTACGCGTAAAAGGAAAGTGTGTTGTGGATCCCTTCGATTGGGGCAGCTGCAAAAAGGTTAAGCGGATTGAGGAAAGTTTCCTTGGAGCCGCTTAGGAACGTATATATGTATATACCTATATTTATATATACACACATTGTATATTCGTCGTGTGCATGACCTGAAACTTTTATCACTTCAATCGATCAGATGTTTCATTAATTTTAATGGTGTATTGTTTAGAATCAAAATTTTTCAAATCACAACTTTTTTCTATTGTATTACTCGTATTTTCGAGGAAATCCATTAGGAAATGTTACGTTTTATCCCCATCAAACAAGTAGTTCCCGTCGTCATCACCAGCCTATATATGTCCCCACTGCAGGGGCTCAGGCCTACTCTCCTACACAAAGTGTATGTGACATAGTCCACCACGCGGGCCCAGTGCGGGTTAGTAGACTTCACACACAACTTTGAATTTCTTCTTAGGAGTGAGCAGTTTTCTTCACGGTGTTTTCACAGAAAAGCCAATGGTAATGATTTTTATCATTCGGTCATAAATTCCAAATCACAAATTGGAACTCATCTAGAATCGAACCCAGACCTCGATTGTTCAAGGACTGCCGCTCTACCCAATTTGAGGGAAATACTAGTTTATTATAATGGTACTCGTAGCACAAATCAAGTGGCAACCTTGAGATGGTACTTAGTACTCCCTCGAAACAACTACTAACTTTATATCAATGTGAATAATAAATTACACTTCAATTGACTTTAGTATGTCTAGATATTGGTACCCTAAGTAAGGCTTTCAAATCACTAAATACGTTTCGTAAATGTAAATATCAGTTTGTCTGTGTGTTACAGGCGTCTCAACGGCACAACCAATAGTGGAGAATTTTCAAAATATTGACACAGAAAGAAATAGAAAATGGGGAAGGTGGAGTGATACTTTTTATCTGTTATCCCACGGGAATCACTTACTCATCCTGAGTAATCATAAAGAAGCTTACATCCTTCGTCTACCCTTGAATTAATTTTATACCAAAAACCCAAGTCATTCAGACGCTCCGCGATGACGTGAAGGCAGGAAAAACAAACTTTAGCATTTATAATGTTAGTATGGATAACAATTGCGACACTCGTATGAAAAATTTCATCAGTTTTCTATTTTAGGGTTACGTACCACAACAAAAAAAGGAACCCTTATAGGATCACTTGATCCGTTTATCTTTTCACCTTCATATTTCACCTTACACACAGAGAGGACTCACTTCCACAGTGCTGTGGAACCTAGAATAAGTGATTTTGCTTAATAAATATAAATGGATCTATTTTATAATGGCGGCTAGACGTTCCGTCTGCTTTTATGAGGGATGCACTGTATGCTAAAATACAAGTTTTTCAAAACTTAGTTTAGCTGCAGACGCTTTCGTTTTCAATAAAATATTCTAGCCAATTAGATTTAAGAAAACATTTTGTACATTTTTATAAATAAATTTATTCTTATTCTTATTATTCTTATCTGTCTGTCAAGACCCCTTTTCTCAGAAACGTGCGGAGTTATCGAATTATAAGTATTCATATTCTGTACAGAACCTTGACTGCGCAAGTTTGGCTCGCACTTAGCCAGTTTTTTTTCGGACACCACGAGCATATTTTTATCATCAATAAATACCAGTGTCGGTCAATTTGTAGTACAAGCAAAAATTGACTTTAAAATGATAAACCTTTTCCTGACGTAATTATACTCGTACATACCAAAACCGGAAACTTATCTGTAATGGAACATCTCATTTAGGAAGGATATCAGCGGGTGTTCAATTTGTGCCAATCGCACAAATCGGACGGTTTACCCAGCTTTATTTCCGTCCAAAGCTCGAGGTTGAGCTTCTAATTAATGGTGTATGTAACTATTATCCATGTATGTATCTAAATACGTATTTGGACACTACAGTTTATTTTAAGCTTTTATTAGGGGTTTGTATTTAGAAATACTTTTTCGTAAAGATCAATTTTAAACAAATTTAAAAAACCTTACCTTAAATAAATAAAAAATGTTTTCATTGCCTTCTACTCCAACTGTTTTTTTAAAAGTTAGAATTAAATGGGATTAATTCTTGGCCTTCATCTCCCCTGACAGTAAGTGACGACAAGGTCATTGGATGGAAATCGTGCTTTTGAAAACTTAAGAAATAAAAATTAATTTCTATTAATTTATACAAAAAAAATTAATAAAAAATTATAATCCCCAAATAAAATAAAAAAATTAAAGAAATAGGTAAGGGATATTTACCTATTTCTTTAATTATTATTTTTCAAGCTAAATATATTAACTTATCATAACGATAACGAGGTAAAGTCCCTCGAACTCAAATAAATAAAAAAGAAATTAAGCAAATGAGACGTTGGTAAACTATGTTTATGGTGATCTCATTCTACGCAAATCTAAAATTAATTGTTTAAAGAGATTATAACGAAAACTATTTCTTTATTAGGCCAGCATTAGTGGATGTTCACCTTGAATCAATCTGCCAGTTTAGGTGGTTTACTTTAGTTTAACACTGAAACCCTCCGAGCTTGCGTTTCTAATTAGTGGGTAGGTAGAGAAGTAGCTGTTCCCAAAATAAGAACATTGAGATATTTGGATAGAAGGGCGTAGTTTGGGACTTTCCTTTGGCATTTAGTGTATCTTATTCCCCTATTTATAATCAAAACATGGTACATATAGTTGTACACCAAATGATAATGTACAATTATATTCTGATCGAACACGAGACGAAGTCACGAGCAAAACTCTAGTAATATATAAATTGAATGGATAGCTTGTGAAAATCAATCTCAAACTTTTTATATATAATCTTATCGTATAGAGAGGTAGTCAACTATATAGTTAAAGACCTAATACTAAACTGTATATAGTAAAATACCTAATATTATGTTATACTTCAGTAGGCACAGAGACTTTACCCTTTTGACTTATTTATTGATATGAAAAGCCATAGCGTTCATACTTTTTATCAATTATCGTTTAACAGGAAATTTTGATTATAGCGACATCTTACTATCGATAATTCAGCACTAAAGTTTGTTTATTGAAATACAAATTCAAATTTGAAATGAAATGCAAATTCTATTTGAACACAATTTACATTTTCTAAAAAAAATACAAAAATCAAATCGGATTGCCTACCTTTTACAAATCGAAAGTGAGTTTATTTGTATTTTCCAACGTAACAGAAGGTCAGAATTACTTTTTTATATATACTTAGTTGAAGGGCCTGGAAAGGATTTATAGGCTTTTTATTTCGACCAAACAAGTAGCTCCCGTTGAATAATTTCTGACGGGAACGAAGTCACGGGCAAAACGCTAGTTTAAAAATAACCTAAAACTATATTAATAAAGTCAATAATTTATATGAAAATAATAATTGTAGTAAGGATTTCTCAAACCTAACGCATTTGTAAATATATTCTTAGTGAACTGTCGTATTATTTAGGAGCTAAAAATTGTTGAAACATTATACATCGTATTTCCTTTCCTATTCAACTTTTGGCACATATAGTTTGGTTTGTATAGCCGTGGACGTTCTACGAAGGTGACTGAGATGGCTGTGATATGAATTCACTGTGTTCTACTGTTTGTAGTTTTCAGCTGTCTTGGAAAGTTTGTAACCGAAAGATTTTTACCTCATCTGAGTTCTCGTACTACTGAAAGGTAAAATTATTGTCTCATGTTTTCTTGCGGCAATGTAAGTAGTAAATTAGTAAATCGGGCTAGTAAATTATAAAGGCGGTGTAAACAACGAGAATTCAGAAAATCAAATTCTGACTTTTAAGCTACCCTTTCGACCTTTTATAACGTTCATGACGAACTTTATAAAAGTTTCAAAATTCTTGTTTGACTTTCATCGGTTTTTTGGGAGGTGGAAAGTTTAATTTTTTGTTACTTTTGTTTCAAATCAAAATTTATAAAATGTTATATTTTCAGTAAAAGTTTGGCAAGTTTTTAGAGCTCGCGTATATGAGCGTCAAGACTGTAAAAAATTATTATTCTTTGACTGTAGTATCTCAGACGCGTGTTACAACGACAGGTCTGAAACAAAACTATCTATATGCGCGCTCGCATACATTTCAATGGGAAACCATACGTCAAGTCAGACTTTTTCGATACAAATAAAACATTTTTCGTTGCGTTTAAAGCGTGCTCCAATGCATATATGTATTTCGATCTCAGAGCAAGGCGGATTTATATCTAGAGGGGATAAGACGTCACTGACTCTAACGTTTGACTGGCTCACTCCCAGTGAGTTCGCGCGCTAGTATGATATAATTATTCCTTCGTTTTTGCCCCACATCTTTTCTTTTTATTATTTCGACAGGTATTTAAACAATGTTTGTTACGTTACGAGTACAACTTTCGACTGGGTGAACCGATTTTGATTATTCTTTTTTTATTTGAAAGCTGGTGCATGCCGTGTGGTCCATTTAATCCAGTTCTGACAATGTCATCTATGAATAAACCATATAAGTGCTAAATTTGTATTCAGTAGACATGTATGCTGTAGAAATTTTGGGCTGTTGAAGTCGGTTTCTAGTTCTTTTTGAACACGTTAATTATTAAATTAGATTCACTTCAATTTTTAACTCGTAAAACTAGCTCTACTTAACTATACAATTCGAGAAAATTTGTAAAGGTTTGACATTTGGTGCTCTATATTTGTATGTATAAATATATATATGTATTGTCTGTAAGCTGTTAATTTTCCAATAAATAATAATATTCTTTTGTTTTTATTATAATATTTTATTAATCCATCTATTTCGTATCTTTATTTGTCCTTCGTAACGGAGGGTCAGAATGAAAAAAAATAATTGTATATGAATTAGGTGAAGGGTCGGAAATGGACATAGGCAACTTTATATCCCAATCCAGCCGAGTACGTACTACGTACACGTAGTTCCCGTGAGATACTTTCCAAAGTCCAAAGGAAAAAGTCGCGGGAAAAACCTAGTAATTTAACCTAGTAATTCTGTAAATGTGAATCGACTGATTCCTCAGCCCCTCATGGCAACGCGGTAAATAATTTTCGTACATTTACATAGGTTACCGTGAACGGAGTTCTGCCTACTGTAAACGTGGTTAGGTACATACGGTTGGCTATTCAAGCCCTCGAGGCTTATTCTATTAACCACAGCGAGCCCGAGTAGCTACACAATAAACATACATATATGAAGCATCTATGTGAGAATGTGGATGTTGCTTATGTAGGATCGGATTTAATAATAACTTCAGATTTAACAGTTTATAATCGGTATTTTCCAGAGCTGCTAAATCGATAGAGATATTCGAGACATGACCGCACAGAATTTTACGTTTATTTTTCTATTTACTGATTGATAGGCGTGTGTACATTATTTATTTGCAAGTAATCTGTGCCATCAGTTTTAGAATAGGAAGCTACATATCTTCCCGACGTATGTAGGAGTAAAAGTGATGCCCGCCTTTACGAACTGATAATGAAAACGTAATAATATTACAATATGGAAAACAGTAGTAGAATTTCCAAGTATGTCACAGTGAATAGAGTGCCTTACTTTCGAAGTAGCTATGTACGTAACATAAATATAAATTGTAGCCAAAAAGTAAAGAAAAAGACACGTTAGACTATGAACTAAATTATAAAACATTTTGTATTAAAAATCTGAAAATTTTACTGACGCACACACTTCTGAAATTGCTATTTTGTTGTAGTATGGGTAACAGTAACCTATGAGTTGTTTTTCAATTCAAGTACATTATCCGATTGCTTAACGGTGAAGGAAAACATCGTGAGGAAACCTGCATGTCTTGAACAGACATGTGAAGTCCGCCAATCCGCACTGGGCCCGCGTGGTGGACTATGGCCCATACACTCTCTGTAGGAGAGTAGGCCTGAGCCCCTCCAGTGGGGACATATATAGGCTGTTGATGATTGATGATGATGGGTAACAGTTCAATCACGTCACATTTTAAAGTGATTTAAAAAAAATCGTGTGTGTAACCGATTTTTTATTAATTAACTCTAGTGTTATATGCCATAGATTCGACCTTTACAAGGAATGCGCCTAATTTAATACGTATGACATTATATAATTGATCGTGTATACATAAAGGTAAATACAACATACCTACTGTATGTACAGCCGAATAGTTAGGATTATATTCAGACGCCTACATTATTCACATTAAAATACGATGATTTGAAATTCCAGTCTCAGTATTGTTTGTCGGAGATCTGTGCCCGGGATATTTGCATACAAATTCCCCGAAACCAAATATGCCCTGGGTGGGATAATGCGCGTGGAATGACACTGAAATTGTCTGGATCCCAGTGTTTTGTCGCTTTGACGATATTATAATTAAGGAAGTCACTGTTGAATTTAATACATAATGTATTTAGACATGTTTTGCTTTGTCGGGAATCCTGGGTGCGGTTGATGAAATTGAATTTTTATTGTCCGCCGGGACAGTAAAGCAACAAAGCTGTTCACTGAGTGAGTGACTCAGTTAGTCTATAAAGCGCCAGTTCTCACCACATCTAGAGCACGACGGTAAATAAGATTGGCCCTCTCTTATGGCAAATGTTTAAGTAGGTAATAAGGAAACCATGAAGCCAATTTTAAAAAAAACTATCATGACGGATACCTATTCCGATATCTCCAACTCTTATCGACAACCACATTGGGCGACTAGTACCGTGGTGGCAGTCACCTGAATGGTCAAGTGTTGTCCTGCTGAAAATTTTAAAGAAAAAAAAATGTGTAGAAGATTCATAATCTAACTAACTAACTAACATAAGGGTCATCGAACTATCCACCAACTAGAATGTGAGTCCGATTGAATCGTAAAGAAGCTATTTTAAAAAGACGTAATTTAAAAAAAATAGTTTACAGAATTAAACTTAAACTTGTGCTATAAGATCTTGCTATTTTTGATGTGGTATAAACGGCTGTATCTTTTTACCGCCTTGACTTAGAAGTTTGATTTTTTCACAGATCAAAGAGATTTTACACTTAAGTATTTAATATTAATTTCAACTTGATACTAAAGTTTATCTGACATTAATCTAATAGTTTGTAATTGTAGTAATCTAGTAATGTCTAAATATTTTAGGGTAGCAGAGCGATTTACCTATTAATTATTATTTGTTTTAGTTAGTTTAAAATTAGTTTAATTTTGTATTAATTACGGCTTTGTTTCATATAAAATCATCACTATCACTATATATAATAGATATATAAGACCACAGCTGTTCATGATACTCCGTCATAGAACGCCACAACCACCGGCTCTTCCAATGGATGTTACAAAAGCCTTATACAGAAGAATTACAGGAGTCAGCAGGATCATCTGGTAAGTTTTGTCAACATCGTAATGTGATCACCAATTCTATTGTACATGTACTTGTGTAAAAATTTCATAAATCATATAAATTAAACATAAAGCCAGACAAAATACCTAAACTTAAAAATTGCTTACCTTATTTGCGGTTACAGGTGTACGTCCCGGGTAATCTGTAAATGCAAACAGAAATTATTTATATTTAGAATTTTAAAAATAGCAATTTAGCATATGTCAACATTTTACTCAGAAAAAAATTTGTCGATGCCAATATGCGTCTCAAATTAATAAAATTATTCATACCTTTAGTTCAAATGACAATAAACAGTGAGATACAGAATTACTTTTGCATTTTAAAAACCTTTCGTGTTAGTGAGAATAAGATTTTCAATCTTGTTTCGAAGCTCGACAAGGACGATATATTCAGTTCTTCATTTATATTGAATGTAATAAAGTAATTCGAATGTATCAAACCAACTAAATAACAATTCGCGTAGAAATAAAACAGACCGGACTTATAAAGTCTACCCTAAACACAGAAATAAGAGGCCCCTTTATTTCCAGGGGCTGAAACTCGGAATGAGTCATTAAGTCCACATTTTATGGATATAATACATTCTTTTAAGACCTATTCACCGCGAATGGACTTATATTGTAGCGGCCATATTCTCTTTATGTGACTCTGAACATAGAGGAAATCACAAATGATTTTTTGTGTGCGTAAAAGTGATGTTTTCTCTGCAGAATTGTGACAGACATAAATATTATTGCTGTCTGACAGCAAACCATTTCAACTACTACTCTACTATACGATTATTTTCGATTCGAACGATTTTCTGGTGTGTAATATAATAATACACTAATAACATAGTGAAAAATTGGTTTATGGGTGAAGAGTAACATCAGGCTGGGTACTCTGAACATCTGAGAAACGTTTATAATCATATCTTTCTATTTCAACCGACTTCAAAACATGAGGAGGTCCTCAAATCGACTGTTTTTTTGGTATGTATGTTACGCGATATCTCCGCCAATTATGTATCGATTTTGTTGATTCTTTTTTGTTTGGTAGAGTATACTGCAGAAATGGTCCCATATATTTTATCGAAATTGATTCAGCGCTTTTTGAGGCATTGGATTATTTTTGTTAGAAAACGATCGCATCATCTAAAAACTGCTTCTTTGATTTAAAAGTTGTGTGGTGCTTGCATTTTAAGACTGCGACTTCGATTGCGAAATTAGCTCACAACAGGAACCACTGAATAGACCGGGATAAAAAGTAGCATATGTCTTCCACCATGTTACAGGCTCACAAGTAATCATGATTGGCTACAACGCGAACTGAAACGTGATAATGTGAAACACAGGCGATAAGTCCGCCAAATTTGCATACCGACTTAGACATAAGTTATCTTCTTTTGTTATTTTCATGTTTTTAGTTATTTAAGTTAAAACGTAAATAAAGAGTACTCAAATAAACAAACAAACATGACTCTATTTGTGGATAACTGACCAAAATAGCATTGCGGTGCAGTTCCGCGAATATAATTGATGGATCGTAATTAATAATGCACTAAAAATTACAAGTGAAAATAAATAAAGTGAGCCAAAACTCCTTATCCACTTCCTAGCTCTACGGCCAGATCAGCTTGATGGCGCCAAATTATTGTATTGCCATCCAGAATTATACGTAACCGCAGAGTTTGAAATTGGGACGAGGATTAAAAGTATTGACTCGGTAGATTCGTTTACACACATAGTCAATGGCTTACATATGTATGAGTACAGACAAATGAACCAAGTATAAAACCTGTAAAACAGTTTTTCTTTTTACTTTCCCCCAAACTCCTAACTATCCATAACATGTTACCGTGAAAGAGTAAGCAACAGCGTGTCATATTGACTCTCGACTCGATTTTATACGAGTAAGATATCAAAATTCTCAAGCTATCAAAGTGGGGAGCCACTGATGTAGAGTGCCAAAGTATGTATTTCATTTTGTCAAAGTGAGACGGGATTCCGTTAGGCCGATAGTTCACTGTACATTGTACGATCTTAAAGTAGTTACCATTAGAACTTGTTTATTTTTCAACTGATGGACCATTACGTGGGGCACGGATAACGATTAGGCGTGGCAACATCAGTGGCACATTAAACCGTCGGCGGATATTGGATTGATATCAAATTGACGCCCTGCCTAGTTTTATTGTTACAGCGCCGTGTGTGCCGAGGTCGGTAGCTACTAGATACTATTGCATGGTAACGGGTTAAAAACAAGACACAAGAAAAATTCTAAGCAATGACAATGCAGTAGTCGACACCATTAGATTGGGGTTAACTTGTATTTTGTATAATAATAGATATAATAAAACTCCCAACAAATAAAAATGTTTCATATTTAAAAAAAAGTGAAAAATCACGTTACTCGATTAGTAAAAAGCTTTTTTGCTCGACTTGGCGGGGGCACTGCCGTGCCCCCAGATTAGAATTAGTTTTTATCGTTTCATTTTGAACGTTTTCTACAGATCTAACGCATAACTGAGTCGGAGCGGTAAGGGAGGGTGTGTTTACGAAACGCCCGACAGAAGTTTTGCGTTGTTTGACGTTTCTTAAACACCGTACCTGTGTCTCCTATACCGCTCACATACCTTAGGAACAGACTCAGTTATGCGCTAGACCTGTAATAAGTTGGTGACACATTAAATATTATTTTGCAAGATCTCAAAAATATAACGGCACAAACTTCATACAACTGAACGCTCCACCGCACACCGTTACGTCATAGCGTGCGACAGATATGTATTAGACTAGAATTACTTTAATTTTTATATTTTCAAAGGGGCTTTTTAATTAGAGAATTTTAGAAAAGTCAATTTAATATGCCTATTTGAAAATTAGTAGTTTAGTGAGTATCAATCTAAACAGTTGGTTTTAAAGGTCAAGAGAAAAAATGCTTTTCATTGACATATAAAAATGGAAGGATTAGAATTTAAATTAAGCGTTGAAACTGGCATATACTTTAGTATAGACAGATATTTTGTACAATGTTCTGAGAAAATATAAGATTTAAACGTCTTCTTGTATGACTATTTTATTTATTTATTTATTAATCAAACATATTTTTTTACAAAATTGGCTTAAAGTGTACTTAATCCTAGAAAAGGTTTGTCTGTACACCATGTGACTCGTCTATTTTATTTTACAATACTCACATTCTATCGCATTTTAATGCAGTGTTTTAGTATTGTAAGATGAGGGCATTTTAACAAATACCTTCATCCCACAATACCAAAACACTGCATTGTTCGCCGAGTGTGACTGGTGTGTGTAGTGAGTGTAGAGTGTACGTTTGTGTGTATGTGTGTGTGCTGTGTACAGGATGGTCATTTTTGTTTGTTTGTTTTTTAAAAGTTTTGTGTGAAATGTTTTTTTAGAATAAGTTTATAGGTTTTTGTATTAATTTGCTCTCTTAGGTTTAGTGGAAGTTCATTTAATAGGCTGGGTATAATATATTCTAAGGTTCTTTTCCCATAATTATTGTTAAATGTTGGTATCTGCAGTATTTTATTTGTTTTACTTCTGGTTGAATGGCAATGATTTATCGGTATCTGGAGATCTTTGTTTAGGATATTTTCCGCTAGTAATACAAATTTAATATTATTGTGAATATTCATTATTTTGCAATACGAAAACAGTCCGGTATAGTTTGTCTTGAATTCTTCTTTTATTTTATATGGCACTATTGTTTTTATGATTCGTGCTTGAATTTTTTGGATTTGGTCAATATGGGTTTTATAAGTTCGTCCATAGCTACTTAAAACTTAGCCCGTACGATATGATTGACTCACCCAGTGATTTATACATGAGCAGTCGTATAGAATACGGTACCTTGGTTTTGGTTAATGAGAATTTAGCCAGAAGCGCTCTCAGTTTGTCACATACTTTATTAATGTGAGGCTTCCAGCTCATACGGTCGTCAATAACCATACCAAGGTACGTATGGGCTTCAACTACTTCAATGGGTGGACAATTACAGGCTCTTACTGGGCCTGGGTTATGGAGACAACTATGTTCGTGTGCTGTTAGGTGTGGAACTTGGCCTATTCGGTTCTGGCTCGAGCTTATGTACATAAGCTTCGTTTTACTGGCGTTTACTATTAGCAAGTCACCCGCGAAAAGAACACATCTCGTTCCAAATTTCAGTTTTTTAGCTCAAGAGGTTTTAGCTAGGAGTTGGTGAGTTAATCAATCCGTCAATGAACACTTTTATATGTATATACCTACAGACATACTTTGTTTTGATTGAGCTTGTTTTCTTTTTGTCTTAAACTTTCACCCGATTTTCATTGACTTAGGATATGTTTATTTTCATTTCGATAACTTCACCAAATCTGTAAATGTTTATTAATAAATCCACAAAATTAATTCAAATATGTATTTATTAATTATTTTAATTTTAATATTACAATTACAGATGCATATAGAACATTTGAATCATTCAACATAAATGTTGTTTAATATTAATTTTACATTGTTGTGATAAATATGTATTAATCATTTTACATTAATATAATTATCTAGGTTGGACTAACTATTGTACATTAACGTTATCCCTCTCCTAATGATTCTATACTAAATTTCTGTTGCCATAATCTTTTAAAATAGAATAGCTGGATTTGATTATTAATTACCTAAAAGCAGGAGATGAAATTATAGTGTCGCGAGATAAATATCATTAATTTACAAGTTTATAGTTAGCTACAGTAGCAGTCACGCAGTTAATGGTTCATAGATGACGCTTTGAACAATAATCGAAAAAAGTGTATAAAATGAAAATTGTGAAGTCCTTTTTTTAGATAGTTAGTACACAAATCTAGCTATTATATTTTAAAAGATAATGAAAACAGAGTATGAAACTTTGATGGCGGAGGATCGCCCTAAAATAACTCTTATTAAATTGTTATCATTTAATCTAGAAAGTAGTCGTTTAATCTAGAAATTAGATGTTTGCCTGGGCTAGCTAGTCACCAAGCTATCTAAAACTGCTAAATGGTTAGCATATAGAAAAGTCAAACAATACCAACTTAACCGAAAATCAACATCATACTGCGATCACCAATCCACCCGCAAAGCGATGGTCATGGAAACTCCGACGTGGCGATCCACGACAGAGGTTCATGTCTAACACTGGCCTTAACAGCTGATTATGACGGGGAACTGTCCTCATCGCCATCATCTAAATCTAGAACTGGCAACACTATTGCATAGCTCCGAGTTGGGATGTATTTAGAAACATCTTTGAACCCACAGAATTTTGTTTTCATATGAGCATATACTATGTTCACTAACCCTGGATTCTTACTGTTAAAAACCACTGTAAATGTTGCATAAGTTGAATGAGGTATAAAAGCCTGCCTAGGTGTAACAGTAATTAGCTTAGAAGCACTGCGATTAAGTTTAATATTTACACTTACAGGTAGCCTATGGGTATTCGAAATGAAAAACTGCGCCAACCAAATGGGTCCATCCGACGACTCAGTCAAAACCAATAATTTGGGTTCAATTTTCAAAGGATGAGGAAGTATCTCAGCTAAAACTGTTACGCGTTTCGATATTACGAGTTCATCTTCTGAATTATACATTTGAAAATCGTAAAATCCGTTGTGGTACCCTTCATGTTGTATTCTAGTTATGAATACAGGTATCTGATATTTGCATTTTGGTTTCAACAGAAGGTACGCCGGTTTAAACATGAACGTATCTAACACGCGATCTGTGACATCTTCTAATAGTGATTTGCAAATTTGTATTACAAAATACCGAATTTCGATTTTTGATATTGAACTTTCTTCCTCTGAGCTGATGACAGAATTATCAGCTTCGTATTCTTCACTAAGGTCTCGGTTTCTTTTGACAATGTGCAAATGAAAATAGCTATCACAATTAACAGAAACTTTGACGAACGTCTTTGTAAGTTTATTTACATTGTAACAAGGTGGTATTTCTACTAATGGAGAAACATCCACGGCTTCCATTCGTAGAAATTTATTGATGATCGGAATGTAAAGCGATTCTGTTTTAGATGCAACGCCTTCAAATCTACGACCCTCAACTCTAAATAGTAGGTGAGACGTGGAATCTTTTCTACTGAACAATTCAAACACAAAAGTGAATGAAACAGGAATACCTGGATATGCCCTAACAGTTGTAAAGGGATGTACTTGCGCTTTTCGAAAACTTGTCATATCTGTAACACCTACAAAAATAGCATACATCCAGTTTTTAGTGACATTTATTAGGGAAAAACGTATTCTTTGCTCCTCGAAGGTGTCATTCGAAATGAGAATTTCTTTTTGTGTGCATGCCATTGACCTTGTAGGAGGTTCCGGGTTTATTATGACTTCATTTAATTTAATACATTCAGAAAATCGATCAGATAAAAAAGTTTGTTGGCTTCCAACACAAAATGGGAAATTAGGGTCGGTCACTTTCAAATTCATTTTTGAATTATTATCAGTTGGTGGAGTAAAATGTCCTACATTCGAGTTTCTCATTTCCTCAGCAGCAGAATAGTCTGTTTCGGTTTCATTTTTAAAGCCCTCTTCAATTGCATCTTTATCGTTAAAGCGTACATCTTTATGGTCTAAAAATTTATTTTTATTTCTTTGGAGGCGCTCTAATCTGAACTTTTGCCATAAATGGTTTGTCCTCGCAAGACGATCAGTTAATACAAAAGGCGTTGGCCGATCAGAGGCTAGCAGCATTTGTATAATTAGGGCCTTGCGATGATCTGCAAATTGTAGCTGTCGTTGAAGGTTCTTGTATGAGGCATGAAGCTCCTGTATAAGTTCTTGGTATTTCGTAAATTGACTTACATTTACATCATATTTCTTCTCTAAGAAGTTTATGTACTCTTTAAGGATAAAGTTATTTATATCATTATTTGTTAAACGTACGTGGCTACGGTTGTCTTTATCTTTGTTGGGAGAACTCTTTTTGTGCATTGTTAAAAATTTACTTATTTCAAAGCTTCAAATTGCAATTACCGTAACTCTCTTGATTTCATCAAGAGTAAGAATAACTGTTTTCTATGTTATATATACCGTATATCAATTATCGCATATAGATTAATTACAATCCAAAATTATACTCAACATATACTTGACTCATACTCTCTTTGATTACAATGCAAAATACAAACAAAGATAATATAAAATTAAAATACGTCAGGTTATGTCAGTCCGTCTTCTGTTCTTTGGATATATTTTTTTATATAATAGTGTGGCTACTACTGTACGGTGTAGGTTAAATCTCTTTTGCAAATACTTTCAGGTTTGCCTCATTACGATTTCAGCTTGGATTCAACCTCAGCGTTGACATTTCGAAAACAACAACAACCAAGTATATATAAATTGCTAGCTGTACCCGGAAAATTCGATATTTTCAAAGTTGTCGTCCCATGCGAAATTTATGAGAAAATTAATATCTGTATATTTTTGGTCTGAATTTCCCGCAAGTTTTTATAGTTTTTCTGCTATTCGGTGCGGAACAAATTGCAAAAAATCAAAGATCCAAAAATCGGTTCAGCCGTTCTTGAGTTATAAATGGTGTAACTAACCCAACTGTGTTTCATTTATATACATTTAATTATGGTTATATATTCAGCAGTGGATATTTACTGGATGATGATGATTTTTATTAGTGTCTGCGTTTAAAGAACCTATCAATCAGTTTACAAGTTTTTAAGGAAAATTGTTTACGCTTTCGTTGGTGATATTTTGATATTATCTGCTACAACAATTTTTAACGGGTTTTATTGAGTGTGTATGCAAATATGTTTATTCTATTAGTGCCCATTCAGTAATACTAACGAATTACCCAAAATAAATAATCTTAATTATACCAGAATGTTCACTCCCATTTACGGTCTTAACCTAAAACATCACCGCAGTTTTGTTCACCCTAAAGAAGGGTTCAACATAAACAAAGTATGAAGAGTCCATTAGGGAGTCATCGTGGTATATAATGGTAGTGTAAATTAGATGATTATTGCGGGGCGCCCGCGTAAGGAATTTAGCGGTCGTGACTCTGTAGTTAGCACTTCTAGCTTCATTGAATCATTGTAAGTGCAATTCCAGTTATTTGTGTTATTGTTTTTTATTGTTGCCCACAACTTCGTCAGCATGGATTTCAGACGACATATCTGGATAATATATCCTGTTTTAATCCAGAATATATTCTATCAGTTTGGTACATTTTATCCAATTACTTACATTGAAAAGTTTCCGAAGCAAAACACCTTAAAAATTTCTAGTAGACTGTAATATTATTCTAATCATTATAGAATACCTAAGAGATGTATATGTCTATATTATTATTATCATCAGCCAGGAAACGTCTTCTGCCCGATTTTATCTCGTAAAGAAATTACGAGAATAGCTCGTTCCATGGCTCGCTGAGTGACTTTGACTTTGTTTATTCGGCCCACATTAAAGGACCACGTTTCGGTTTCGTATGTCATCACTAGCAACACGCACTGATTAAAGACTTTTGTCTTTTGACACTGAGATATTTTGGGCAAGAAGATACGCTGCATTTTCCTAAACGCTGCCCAGACGAGTTTCATTTCTCAATATCTATATAGTTGTTGAGAAATAAACGGAAAAACCTTCACCAAAAAAATTTGCGGCCGGGAAAATGAAGTTTAGACCAAGATCATCTTAATTATCATTCCCCGTTTTTCAAGTCAGACTGGCACTTGGCTGGTTTTTAATTGTATTTTTAGTAGGGCTACGTAATCCTCGATCAATTGGACCCGTCCCAGAGACTATGAGAGCTGGTCGCTGGCAAAACTCAAAACATACTAGTTACGAAATAAAATCAATTTTCCTGATAGAGCCAATGATCGCCTACATCCCTTTTGTTCCAAGCTTCTTTAAACTCGGCCATTGTATCAATATTGATTTTATATTCCTGGGTATTTTATAACCCGCTGTTTGAATAATAAATTGCTTGGTATTTGTGTTTGACAGATTTCTTCAATAAATTTTGTACTTTTTTGTCAAGTCTAGATGTGTTATGAACTGGAGTGTATAATTGATAACATTGTCAAATTTTCAACTTAATTCTTATAATGCTTGCTTCCTCCGAGCAAATTTTCAAAGTAGATTGGAAACAATTGTTTTGACGTCTGAAACTTATGCAGCGATGACAGTGCGAAAGTTCGGATCCAAATATTTTAGACGATTATTACTCCGTTTTCTGATAACATTACATGCTATTTATAAGGAAGAATAGCACACGTCAGACACTTGAAACAAATATCGCGATATCGGCACACATCGAACGGTTGACGTTTCTATACGCGCGCATGTGTGCGCGCTATACGTACTGGGGCTCTATTTTTGATTCGCTCGTGTGACATAGCTTCGTCGCACACGACTTAAGTCACGATCGACTACAAGTCACATGAAAACAAGTTTGACCGTATTTTTGAATCATTCGCCTCAGGTGCTGCCAATATGACATAAAATGTTTAATTTTATCCGTTTTGCGCAGAAAAATAAAACCGGTAATTCATGCAAGGAAAACGGATCGCAATGTTCATAGAACAGTTCCTACTGTCGATGTCAATAAGTGGTAATGTCAAATTTCATAAGTCGAACGAAAATCAGTAGAAATCGAGCGCTCGCGGCGCGTAGAGCGAATCAAAAATGGAGTCCCAGGCCATTTTCTGAGTCAGTCTCTTGCGGGGGAAGTGAGGTATCACGGATCGGCGCTCCCGCCGTGAACATCTGTTCTTTACGTAGTATATTAATTCTGTGCCAAGAGGTAGAGTTGGGTTACAACGAAATAAATATGTAAAGAAGGTTTAATCGCCTTCGTGTTCTAATGAATGACTTCGGTTTGGTTGGAGGAATTGTCAAAATCAGTCCATAATAGGCTGAGTTATCGCGTAACATTCATAAAAAATCTATCCGAATTGAAAATCTCCTTTTTTGAAGTTGGTTGAAAATCAGCACGTTTACTAGGAAATTTTGACGTTGTTCATGCTTAATTCTGTACTTTACAAATTCGGCAGTAATTATCAAACATTCAAATACTTTTAATCAAGAACCCTGAAGGGAGAGTTCCCTTTGAGTTCCAACCTGTTACCCTTTTATGAGACACTTTAGAGGGTAGAATGTAACGTTGAACCATGCCTGAAGACGATGAACCCGTAACAGCTTCAGTTAACAGACAATTACCCAGCGTTATCGCCTTGGAGTTAATAACAATACCAATATAATTGAAATTTAATTTTCTAAAAACATATACAAAAAACCGTCAATGTAATAAAATGTTCTATCATAAAATTAATAATCACAGCAGTACAGGAATATAACTTCTCAACTACATTTAAATAGAGAATTTTGGAAGAAGATCTTTATTTCTAATCCAATTCTAATCTATCTCTTCTGGAGAGACTTTCCACCATAGATTTAGAATGGCCAACAGATAAAACAGTGACGTGAAGCGTACTAATAACCTAAAACATCGGTTTTTGACAGATTGTATAGTAATGATGTTGCCGTCCTGTTTTTCATTCGTTGAATTGCGTATGCCACTACAGGATAGACTTACAAACGCAGATTTATGCCAAATTAGGTGTTATCTATAGCGTAATTTAATCTATAGTTACGGCTAAGTACATCACATGTACACTCGAGTAAAATATATATCCACTTTTGAACCTTGTCGCATTCACCTTTGTCATTTCCCTCAACACACTGCATAGAAACTACAATGGTGTAAATGTGACATGGTCCAAAAGTGGTCACATATTTTTATACTCGAGTGTACGTTGTTTGGAAGACTATACAATAATTTGGCACCATCGATCTTGAAGATGGAGGTGGATAGAGGAACTCTTCACTTCTCTTCTAGTAAACCCCTCGAACTTAGGTTTATTTGGTTTGGATTGACTCGTTTAGCCCATTACAAATGGTACAATTGGTGACAAGAGTCTGATTATGAAGTCAGGAAGTAAAGTGTACTAGTATGCGGCTCGAGTTTGGGCTCATTAGGTATGGTTTGATGATTCCAATAAATTATAAGTGGTACACTTGGTGACAAGGATGTTTATGAAAGGAAGTAGAAAGTATAACTCTTCAAAGGATACTAGTAAACCATTCGAGTTTAAAAATAAATGAAAGATAGACCAACGTTTGACCTCAATGTCACCTCATGTTCAGTGACGATGAGTTCGAAGATGTTACGCGTTGATCAAGAAGGTGCCTATTTACTCTTGAATTGAAATTGAAGATTTCAGGGAACACGGAAACCGATAGTGGGCTCATGTTATTTGTTTTGACGAGTCTAACCAATACATTACGCTTAGTAAAGAGGGTCTGATGATGGAGCCAATATCTTTGACTGCATTACTGATAAAAGAGTGTGTTTACTTTTAAAACTACATTTATTTTACTTATATTATTTCGTACTGAGACTACTACAGTACTCAGTACGGCAGTACTCTATGGCTCAATTTAATGAGATACTGCAATGGTATGCAACAGAATTTATAAACTCTAATGTTTAGGTTTATTTATATTTATGCGAAACACAACTGATAATGTAATAATGCTAAAGCTATACAAATATTTACTCCAAATATTATATTTGAACGTTAGGTACTTTACGATCTAGACTAGACCAATACAATATTCGTCGTTCGTTGGAGTGGTTTGGCATCACTCTAAAATAAAGTGAAGCTGTAAAACTTTATAGTGTACACTTGCACAGTCCGAAAGAATCCGAGTGCTAGCTTTTATTGACAAAGTGTGTATTTGTCGTTTCAGGTAAAGAAAGTACTTTCCCGGAAACTTTTCAACTTAGAGTACTCCTGTTTTTCCTGGCGCATCAAGGAAATCCAAGAAGTATATCAGCAGTTAGACGGCCTAGATACATCATGGTTATCGAAATGAAAACTATCATCGTTAGCTTCTTGTTGCCCACTGCTGGGCTTGAACCGCATTGACCGTCATGTCAGACATTATTTTTAAGGGGATGTTACTTAACCGGAACGGTAAGATATTGCTATCAGTCTTCTAAAATGTTTCCTTTGTTTTAAAGCCGAGACTATATTTTAAATTGAAAATGCAAAGCGGAGTCACAGATTTTTGATTATTTTCTTCCCTGCATAGTTTATGACTTATCATGAAAATGACTGTAAATATACCATCCCCCCATCTCGTAGGTTTAGGTCACAAAAACCGGACTTCGACTTGGAATTGGCCATTTCTTTTATAAATCACATTAATGATAACATTTTGGCGTTTTGGTGTCTGTAAGTGCAGCCATTAAGATCACTTCGTAGAAAACAACAACGCACTTTATTATTGCGAGAACTCGTTCAAGTTCTCTAAATTTTAACGAGATGGTGTTTAGATACAGAAGAGGACTACGTGTATTAAAAGTAATCTGCATTGTTTCCTTTCTAGATATTAATCCGTATTCTTTGCAAACACGTACAAAACTTTGTAGCATTATGCAAACTTTGAATTCAACACAGACAGTAAACAACATCTTTGTTTATCTGAAACTTTGGTTTTAATAATAATAAGGCAATGTTGTTCTCAGAATTAGTAGCACGGAATCTAGTTATAAAGTTTGTTTTTATTACAAAATGTAAGGTGGTTGCTTTCTGAAGAAAACGTTTGAAAAACTGTAATTATATATTATGTTAGCAATAATAAAATAGTAACCGCCTCCTGGGCTTAAAGATACATGCTTGGACTAACACTCTAGAGGTTCCGGGTTCTATTCACAGTGGGGTTACCTATCAGTACTCTTGGTTGGTGGTAGGACATTTTCTCTGTCCTTCTGGCTAGCTACCACCAAGTTACCTAAGTCTACAGGCAAACAGCACTGTTGTTTCCCGATGTGAAAGGTGTCAGAGCCAGCGCATCATTTGCTTGATATTGATTAGAAAGCCAAGTGCATAACCTATAATACATAAATACAGTATCATTTGAAGAAACATTACGCAACTATCCTGTAATGCTATCTTATGGTTTCAGTATCCATTGAAACGTAACATGGAAACTGTATACTCAAGCAGACAGCTATAAGCTGGAAAGATAACAAGTGTGGGAAGCAAGCCATTCGAGCTGTGCTATCAATGGTAGGTACTCCTGCTATTAAAGTATTGGATTTATTGTTGAACATTTGAAAACACATATTCCATCAGACTTTTCTCTTTTACCATTCATATTTATTTATTTGTATTATAAAAAGTGTTGTATAAAGTGATACTAGAAAGAGGATACTCGTACATAAAAACTAGAGTTTTGATTCATGTTCTAAGCCGAATGAATACTGCGCTTGTTCCCCGTGGCTCAAGTATGTACCGGTACTCGGTTTGATTTGTGGTAGAGAATTTCCTATGTCCAGAAGTGGACGTTTCCCGGCTGATGATGCTTATGACTGATTATTCACAATGTGTCGATCTAAGCGGGACGCTCATGTATAACGGTAGACTCATGCAGCCGATTACGGTGATCATTCTTCAAGCGTATGTACTATATGGTTACTGCCAGTTTTACTTCGTACGGGTGTAATGTACTAATCTGATAGATAACTCAGCTTCTAGGCGGCACATCATGATGAAGCATGCACCAGGTTTTAATTTACAGACTACCAGCAAAACCACTTTGAAACCTCATCCAACTTCGTGGAGTAGTTTTTGCGTGACGCGTGTTCAGACATACATACAGATTCTAAAGATGAGTATTTTGTTGTCTTATTGATCTTATAAAAGGCTGACATATTTTAAATAAAAATTTCCTATGCACAGACAGACAGACAACGGTCAGTTACTATTTTACAATAATTCTGTATATATAGCTCTTTGATCCCTGATGAATTCTGACGTTATTAATTTGATTAATATAATTATGATTCAATATCCGAATAACCCGTTTACGTTCTCTGTTCCAGTTGAACAGAACTTAATTTGATAGAAATTCGTATCTTCAAATATACGTGAGCGATGTCTATTGGATCAGTTGATTATTTCACAATTATCCATACTAATATTAGAAATTTAAATGTTTGTTTGTGTTTTTTAGAACTTACTTTGCGTTCTAACTAGAGTCAGAATGACAAGATTTTTTAAAGGGATAGATTATTACGTCATATTTTTGACGAGGGGATTTACCATATTCCTGATATCTTGACTCCTGATATTTTCATTTAGTCGCTGTTTACTACACCCACGTAATTACAAGCTCGTATCAAATTACAGCTCTAAAGTAGTCACAGTCTCTGAGCTAAGCCGCGGGCAGACAGGCGGACAGAGCTAAACTATAACGGTTCATTGTTTGACTATGGAACCCTTTAAACCATGAAAATCGGTCCAGCCGTTCTCGAGTTATAAGTGTTCGAACAAACCCGACTTTGTTTTATATTTTAAGATGGGTAAGTTTAGGTATATCTTGTAGGTGGACCTCCTAGGTCCTAGGACCTAGGTAGGGACCTCCCTACTAGATGGACCGACGATCTGGTAAAGGTTGCGGGGAGTCGCTGGATGTAAGTGGCTCGGGACCGATCAGTGTATGTGACGTGGATGATGTGTAAGTTTTTACACTTTCTCCTACTAACACCTGATCGTAATAGACGATAGGTCCTTTGGATGGTAAGCGTGTACCTAAACCCAGAATTTTCAAACTAATGAGGCGGACATAGAAAATGCCAGCCAGATCGAGTACCGATACAACTGGCAATCGAACCCGGGACCTCCACATTGTTAGTGCAAGGGTTCTAGGACGCCACACTGCTCCATCAACAGCCTCTATACGTCCCTGCTGCAGGGGCTTAGGCCTACTCTCCTACAGAGAGTGTATGGGCCATAGTCCACCACGCGGGCCCAGTGCGGATTGGCGGACTTCACATGCCTGTTCAAGACATGCAGGTTTCCTCACGATGTTTTCCTTCACCGTTAAGCAATCGGATAATGTACTTGAATTGAAAAACAACTCATAGGTACACGGCTGGATTCGAACCCGGAACCCTCAGATTGAGAGTCCGCGCCTTATCCAATGCGCCATCGACGCTTTTACTCTACTCGTTCATGATATATATCCATGGCCAGGATATTCTTGCGTTTAAGTTAATGAGGCAATTTTTTGTTAAAAACTGATCAACTGTACGACAAATAAACATGTTTTGTTTTGTGTCCTTATTAAATTTGTCCTGTCTCACGGATTAGGAGCTCTCATTCGTTTCGATATAATCGAGTTGATCTCGATAAAAGTTACTCCAATATTCCGTTCGGTTATTGCAAGAAGGCCAGGACACGTGTCGCAGGACATTTTTTCCGTCTCATTTGTCATCCGGATGAACTGAAACGAATACAAATGGAAAAAGATCCGTACAAGGCGCGTGCGAAAAACTAGGGGAAAATGGCCCGCCTCGATCCAGTGAGTTTATTTATAAATGACAGGTCTATAAAAGCTATTATCCTCATATTTTCTGCTAGATATCTAATTTTTTCATGCACGAAAACTGCCTGAATTTGAACCTATTACCGTTTTAGTAATATTTCCGATTGACATTTGCGATTTCCAACTGAAATAGGATTAGTTGTTAGCTGTAAATCAAATAGTTCTGTTTTAGGGTTCTGTAGTCAAAAAATCCTTACAGTTTCGCTCTGTCCGTTTGTCCGTCCGTGGCTTAGCTCAGAGACCCTTACTACTAGAAAGTACACTGTACTACTGTAATTTTGTACGGGTATACATATTAATCACGCCGATAAAGCGGTAGAATAAAATCTTGAAAAATATATTTTTAGAATGTTTCCCTAAAAAAACTATCACGACTAAGTAGGCTTTACAGGTTAACGAGTTATAGGCGACCAAAATAACATTTACTTGGAGATGTCAAAATGAAAATGTAAATTCCATTCAAAATATTTTTTATTACATGTTTGAACATATTGTTTTATTATAATTTATTAGTTAAATACATGAAAATTTATTAATATAAGGTCGTTATAATGAATTTAAAGTAAAACTAGGAAGATCAGGGCCTCCTTACACAAGTCATCAGTACTTAAGAGGAGGTCCTGAAAGTATTGTATAATTTCTAGTCCTTTTAAGAAAAATATACTATTTTATTTTATATTTTATTTATTGTAAAGGGCCACTACGGAACCCTACAATGCACGTTGTCCGACACGCACTTGGTTGCTTTTTTAAAATAAAATTGGTACATAGTTTCAAGTACCTGGACAGGTCTAAACTTATTGCTGTTTCTTAAAAACTTGTGCAAAATTATTACATATAATAAATATATACCTGCCATAATTCTGCATATGTTTTGGCACAGTGGCATTACTGCCTCATTTTTTACTTTTTACATGCGCGTTAAAATGTGGTTAGTTGCTACAGGGTCAACTAAAGACCATAATATTGTTTGCTTACGGTGACGTGATGACGTCACATGTCCTGTATATATTATTATATAGTGTTACCAATGTCATTCGAAGACTGTGTTTTAACCTTGAGAAATTAAGATTTTCTAAAGATAAAATTAGTTTGTAGTAAAGAAACTTATGTCTACACTTAATATGCTTTTTAACCATATTTTACGTGTTGGTTTTTTTTGTTGGGCCAACAGATTGTAGTGCACAGAAGCCAGTAAATAATTCTCTCACGACTCGTTAATGCTTGCTACGCCTCAATCAAACCACAAGATGATACGAAGATCGCTTGATACTAAGCATCGTTTCGTATCATCCTGATGACGTCACACTGTCACAAATCTTGTTTACAGCCGTGTGTCAAGGTTTATTGGCCAGTGGCAAATATTTAGAGGGGCTACGTTACGCACGCACGCTTCCACTGTGTTAGGAAAGGAGATAACGACTATAAATTAGTTCCCGGCATCAGTTTTGTTTGAAAATATCTAGACGCTTCCGTAATAATGATAGAAACTAAACCAGTAGCTAATAGCTACACGCTTGGACCCACAATCAGGAGGTCTTGGTTCGATTCAAAGTGGGTGTACCTATTGGTACTAAGTCTGGTTTCTATGTTCGACTGGCTGGATACCAATATGTTGCCTAAGTCTGACAACGGAAGTGACAGCACTTTTGTGTTCGTGTAGGTAGAATAATTATTTCTTCTGGGTGCACACGCTTATGATCCAACGGCCATATCGTCACTTACCTACTTAGTTGAGATGAAGGCTAAGTGCAAAAAAACACTAATCATCATCATCAACAACAGCCTATATAAGTCCCCACTGCAGGGGCTCAGGCCTACTCTCCTACAGAGAGTGTATGGGCCTTAGTCCACCACGCGGGCCCATTGCGGATTGGCAGACTTCACATGCCTGTTCAAGACATGCAGGTTTCTTCACCATGTTGTCTTTCACCATTAAGCGATCGGATAATGTACTTGAATTGAAAAACAACTCATAGGTATACGTCTGGATTCGAATCCGCAACCCTCAGATTGAGAGGCCGCGCCTTATTTAATGCGCCACCTACGCTTTTATTTTCCCATAACTTCTGGTAATTTGTGCTATAAAACCTTGCTTTAGATGGCTCCGAACGTCTAACGAATAAACGTAACATTACTCTAGTGACTTGTTCAATAGTTGAAACTCGTTTGAATTTAAAGACTTTTCGCACTAGTGTTGAAATGTACTATTTTGTGTTTTGAATTCAGAACTTGATCCGTCCTGCCTATTCTACAAATAAGATGGTTCCATTGTTGCATCATTCGCTAGAGAACTTGGCACAGATATTGCGGATCAATTAGAGGTGTAAGTAAAAGTTACAATGAATCAGTGTGTTTATAGCGCAGGCAGCTCTAAAAGTGGTGAGTAATACCTTGTTTGCTTTCCGCGTGATTGATTGCGAATAAACTGAATACGAAATGTTTGATCTACATATTTTTAGACGAAACATTTTTCGGTGTATTTGTTCGTAGATGACGGAGAGTTTCAACTATGGAGGGGCTATTCAGGTAATTATTGATTTATTCGCTTGCTAAGTTGCTATTGCAATACGTATGTATGTAAGCCTCCTATTTTAGTTAGCTGTCTATCCAGATACGAAGCCTATATACAGGCAATTTCTCTTAAAATTTATTCAACTGATGCGTGTAGTATGTGACAGGATTTATCGGATACTGCTTGGCAGGTAATTTCATTGGAGTTTCATTTTTAAAATTGCTTTTAGATTCACTGATTTGTGACATATTTACTGCTGTGATTTTTTTTATTTTGATACAAAAATTTGATTCAATTTATTCAAAACCAATACGACACCAACATTGTTAGCGCTATTTTAATATATATTTGGATTCTCAACAAAGAAATACCTACTCACATTTTATCCAAATATATCACTTTCTTTACCAATCAATATACCTATAACGAAAATCTATTTCAATTTAGCAAACCAAGCACCATTCTAGCACTCTTCAGAGAACAAGGTATTGAAACGTTTGCAAATTGTGACCTAACTTCGGTCGTGTCCCGCAATCAGTGTTGCCAACATTGTGAGCTGGAAACTTTCTGGTGAGACAGTTGGCAGTACTCGTAGCCTTTGACTGTATCTGGCCAGTTTGAGAGCTATTTGCAGTTTGATTAATACCTAATCTGTGGTTTGATTTGACTTGAGACTTCCGTAAAGTGACAGTTATACTCAAGTTATACTATTCTAAGTTGTGAGATTGTAGATAATATTAATTTTTTTTGAGAATCAACGGGTAAGTGAAGGTAATATACGTAATGTTTTAATACAAGTTTTTAAATCAATTTATTACATTAGGCAATTAGACGCGGGCAAACCATATGTAGCAATAATTGCAGGTGCTGATGATAATGATTAAGATATAAGTTTATATCAGTATTACGAGAAAAATAAAATGTTCTTTTTAACTTTTATTATGTATTGTATGCCCTTGGCTTTAATATCACTTTATGGTAGATAAGCTAATGAGACGCAGTCTTTGCTAGCCTTCATACCGACTTAGGTTTGGTGGCAGCCAGGTTGGCGGAAATATAAAATGTTCTAGCACCATCCAAAAAAGTGCAAAAGTGGCATAAAAATATACCGAAGTACTTGTTAACCTTTCTATGATTGCCTACGTTATTATTTTACCGAAATAAATACTTATATTTATTCATTTGCTGTTTCATCATGTTTATTTTATTAGAAAGTGGAATTAACGCCCTTTCAGAATATCTAATGATATCATTTCAGCAAGTTCCAACACCAATTAATAAACGATATTTGTTCCTAAATTTCATTTCTTTTACCATACACTTTTAAAATAGGATACATGGATACAGCTATGTGCAGCAATTATATAAAATAGGACATTGAATTACAATGGAAGGAAGTGAGTATCATTAACATACAACTTCATGGTGAATCACAATTTTCATTTTAACACGCTATTTTTGATTATTATTGAAAACGCCATCTAGGCACAACACAGAATACGTAACGGCTATTGTTATATTAATTTCGCGAAATTATAATACGGTGCCCTTTTAAAAGTTTATTTTTTTATTTATAAAAGCTTTTTTATTTTAAAAGGTTACGGTAAACAAAATTTATAAGGAATTTATAAGGAAGCATTATGAGTCTAAGAGAAATTATCGATAAATATTTTTGATTAATTTAATAGGACTCAGACATAACTGCACCATAGAGTATATTTGACAGTAGTTACGTTCTCACCTAGCTACACCAGTGTAGATTTTTGTTGTTGACAGTTCATTGACAAAATGTAATTCCATTCCATTGTGTGCGCAACTGTTGGAATGCTCATTGGTCGGGTCGTACACAGTGATGCATGTCATCTCGTTGTCTGAGCAATGTCATTAACAAGACGCTTTAGGACTTGGATGGTGTATTGTCTTATGTAATTGGTTACGTCGGTACTTGTTATATGCGATGTACACAGACTAACAGAGAATAGACTATGCACAAGTTGATATACTATAGCCTAACATTACTGACACTGGATATTAATATTTTTAATGTATAAAGAGTTCTGCACTTGATAAGGCAAGTTGGATGTTAAGCATGCACTCAGAAGCCTCAATATAATAAGGCACTGAGTCTTCTACATTTCATACCGGAATACAAGACTGCCTAACCAGGCGGACATATGTAGAAAATGCCTTACCACCAGCCAAACCAATTACCGATGAGCATACCCACTGGGCATCGAACCCGGGACCTCCCGATTGTAAGTCCAAGCGTGTAGCCAATAGGTCATGAAGGCGGTTTAAAATTATCAATGTAATGTCCAAGAATTGGGGCTATTCTCCATTGGTTAGGAAAATTTAGTCCGCTACAAAAAAAAACCTATATATGAATCCCACATACGAGTACCCCCGGTACTTCCCCTAGGGAGTTGGGTATCGGTAGAACCTTCGCATGGTTACCAATGACCAGTTGTATCCTAAATAAAAAAGGTACATACCCGGTTTATTTATTAATACTATTGTTAGTAAAATTTGTAAGACGCCATGTGTTTAAATGCTCGGTGTCAGTAACTTGGACGAAGCAAACAATAATAAACGTGTGGCCATTTTAACTTTGTTTTGTCTTTGTAAGAGGTTTAAATGAATACATCAAACAAAAATGTGTCATAAATCGTGTGTAAATCAGATGAAAATAAGCGCTGTGAACAAACCACAGCTCATACACAAGATACGACTGAACCGATTGAAATCCGCTTAAGAGGGTATGCTGGTGTCAAAGCGCCCATACAAACGTAGTCCAGTCATATTTTGAGTATTAAGCTATGAATATCTATGAAATTTTCATGACACAATCTAGAAACAAATATCAGTGTCGGCGGTGAGTCAGATTTTCGTTTAAATATATACTTCCAGAGTTACAGGGCGTCAAAAAATTGTATTTTACGGTAATAAAAAGCCCCAACTTTGAACCTGATTTATAAGAGTATGAATAAATTTAGAACAATTTGGAAAAACCACCGACATCTGAAATTTCATTAGTATTCTGTATTAAAAAAATGGCTATATAATATACTGTATCCTTCAAATGATCCCTGGACTACGAAACACCCAAATAACGGGTGGATAACTTCGCGTAGTGTATGCTGTCTCATCGTACGCGCTCGGGTAGGATAGGGCTCGGATAGGGACAGCTACAAAACAATCCAAATGCTTATATTAGTGCCCAGTGTAAGTTGCACATAAACTCATTTTCTTTCTTTCTTTCCTACTTTCAAGCAGCTTGCGTTATTCAGAAGTCTGTGGATTGGATGTAGTAGATGGCTCTACTTATAAATTAAGGCCATTCGTCATTATTAATAAGGAAGGCGTAAATATATGTAATAACTATTGGAAACAATGTACTCATTAATGTAACGTGTGTATAGTATACTAAAATAATAATTGAGTAGTTGAGTTGATGTGGTCCAACTTTACAATTGTCATTCTAATTTTATATGTAGGTATCGTGTAAGGTATTGGTATGTTTTGTACCGATTCCCCAAACCAAAGAGGTTAAAAAGGAATCCAGTTGGAACAGTGACTGTCTTCAGTAGTTTGTCAAGTTTTTTTTAAGAAATTGTTCTTCGTAGCAAAATTTTAACTGTCAAAGCAAGGAGTTTATGTATTAGCTCAAAGCCTACTGTTGTGCACTTTCCAGAGAGAATATAACTGCTGTGTAAATAAATCTGTCAAAGTTGTAAACAAGACTTTTTAGACTAAGACTAATTTCGAGCGCGCCATATATCGAGTCCTTTAATAACTGGCAAATGTAACTGAAAATGTCCCATGGATAGTGTGTTAAATAATACTTATACTCAAGAATAATAAAAAATATTATTTAAAATTTTTGTTTTGGAATATGAACTAAATGGGGGGATTTCAAAATTTATAACAGAGTCACTTGTTTTAAGGACAGGTTATCGTTTGCAAGGAGTACAAATACATATAGTTTTTTTCGTTAACAATAGCCCTTGTGTAATTTTAATCAGTAAGGTCATTCAACTACTATTTTTTGTCATCATATCCCTATAATACACGTTATACCTCTATAAACAATCTACAGATTATTTAAATATAATAATACAATACCTCCCACTGATAACCTAGCAATCCTAATTAACTGATTAGCCTTCACTAGCCTATGGAGTGAGTGGCCTTACTCAATTATTATTAATAAAATATTATCTAATTGTGGAGGTATTTTATATACTTGGGACGCTATGTACTTGAACCTACTTTACCTATGTACTGTACATTCGAGTACATAGTCGTATATAGTGGTGTGAAACGGTTTCATTGTATGACTTGATAATTTTGTGCCCATTTAAATATCAGTCGGTTAAGAGCGTTTAGAAATATATCTTAAGAGCCTTTCAATATTGGTACAGAATAAAATATTTTCAAACGTATTTCTAACTACTAACTAAGTACTAACCATCGACGAAAAAATAGTGTTATATATGCTTTCATAAGGGCAAGTAGTAAAAGATATACAAACTATGGAATAATAAGCAAAATATATACCTACAACAATTTTCCATAATTTTTGTTCTCGGCGGTTATCGGTATCGTACTTATCGTTACGTGAGATGAAGACCAAATGAGTTTGTAGTTAGTAAATAAAGCACTCGTGTATTGCATAAGTACATCCATCGTGTATTCATGTATTTTGCCTAAAAATTTCGTATTAGTTTGAAGAGGAAAAGTGTCGAGAAAGACTCCTATAATATAAATTTAACTTAAAAGTAATTATAATAAGATACTAAACTTGCCAGTAAAATTAATCAACTGTTTTGATAATACGGTTTATTTTAGTCGTAATCTCTGTTTCAGTTACGGTCAATTTATTTTTAAAAACAATTGGGTTATAGGTACAAATGGTCACATGTCAAGTTTGTCCGTCGAAATTTAAACCTTATTGTGATAGGATAAGCGCTATAAAATTACTGTTGGTTCGCGTCAGTGTGTGTTTAAATTTAAAACTCTTACATTTTAATCACAGGCGAACGGCCCCCAGATGTTAAATTTGATCATCAGCACATTTCTTACCTTACTTGCGATCCACAATATTACTTAAAAAATCTTAGCAATAACCACCGCGATAAATATCGAGCGTGTAGCATATGCCATAGTATCTTCCTTATCATGCCATTGCTGTAGATACTGCCACAGTTACTAAGCAGCTTTGTTTCTTTAGTCTGTCATACATACAGAACAAATCGTTGACCGTATAGTCTTGGCTTTGGAATAGGATCACCCCATGTCATTTTTTGAAGTCGGTTGAAAAGTACTGCATGAAAGTCAATGCAGTTTTAACGGATGTATTGCTGGCAGTCTAACTTCAATTTGTGTGCATGTTTCATATTGAAAAACCGCCTAGAAATAGAGTTATTTCACGGGCAGTTCGTATAGTCAGAATAATAAATTCAAACATTGTTCTCTACAGTAACTATGCAATATATAATATCAACTTTTTTGTATAAATCGTACACACTGTGTTACCATAGGACTACCCTGCGTTTAATGTATATACGTATAGTTTATGTTTTTCATGTAAGTGATTTATAATCTTAATGAAAAATAAATGTTTTTAAACCGTAAAAAACTTCAACTTGTGTGAAGCATAAGTCGTATGAAACAAATAATTTATTTAACTGAGTAATCGCAAAATCCCTGCCAGATACATGTCTCAAACAGAGCACATTACGAGTATTTCCCGGTTAATAATTAATGTGTACAGAATAACAGATCACGCGTCATCCCAATAAACAGTAAATAACATGAAATAAGCAATAAAGCCGTAATCAGTGGCGGGCCAGTACAGTGCTGGATAAACTACTGGCATTGATTCCATACTCCATTACATAACAATTCGATATTATATCAGTATGGCTCGTTCTATTTATTACATTAGTGAGTTATTTAATATACGTGCTTTGATTCTGCTTATAATTGGTCTGAAAGAGACGGAAACAAAATGCAGTCATTATACTGTCTCATTTGAATGGGTTCTTTAGAATTACGGCAGAAAACTTCATACGGTAGAATTACTCTGTTTTTTGTCTGTTTGTCTATCACTGCATATCATCTCGATGATGATGACGGTGACATAGGTATCAACCTTCTTGAATTCATTCTTCAAAACCTATCTGAATCTAGTGATCAACTGATAACTGGACATGTAAGTCCAAATAGATTTAAATAACTTTTAAGTAATACAGTAGTAAAAAGCATTTTTTTGCAATATTTAAATTGACCAGGAAGTCTTACCTAAAGTACTTTGTCTGACCTTAGAGGAATAACTCTAATCGATATCTAATTACAACTTAAAAGGGCAAGATGGACAGAAACATAGAAACATTTTGGAAAGATGGAGCTACGAGTGTTTATCACTAAATGGACTCCGCTCTGTGTCTTTAACGCATTGAAACTGTCAAGATTGGTATCATCCCAACAGGACACGGCCTTTAATGTCATCTCAATACGGTCCACCATAGATTCTCTGAGGGTTGCACGATATATAACTTCCTCTCCTTGTCCTCCATGTCATCTGTGTATCCAATATACGTATACGTATATGTATATAGTGAGTTGTAGTATATTAGAATTAAGAGTCTGCAGCGAGCTCGCGTCTCCATACAAACGCAGTTACGTCCTTATTTTTGAGTAACGCGATGCCGTATCATAAAATTTGACAAATATGATGATATATATCTTAGTCTTCAATTAGTTTATGACTTTTGAAATGTTATTATAAAGAACATAAAACGAGTATAAGTTTTGCATTTTAGGCAACCAAAACCCTGTTCAGTTCGGCTGAAAAAACTACAAAATTATGATGCGAATTTGCAGCCGAACACTATAGCGCGGGGAAAGGTAGGGGAGAAAGGGCGGACCCATTTGTCCTTGTTTTTTTTTCTAGCGCCCTTTCTCACTTTAAGTGAAAGAACAACATTTTGAAGCGTTAGGCGCGTGATCTCAATGCGGAGTTGAGCGCTGCTTACTGATATAATTCCCTAAGTATCGAATAAAACGATGGGAAAAAATCAGGAGAGGGAAAACGGCGTATGGTTATGTACCATCAGCAAGTACCATGAGCATCCCCGTTGCCACTTCAGACTTTTCTGAATGGGGTTCTAAGTACCTATAATTTCCCTTTTTTTTCTCCTAAAAATAAAGGGTTTTCGGACATTCCAAAACCTTTATAATGTAAAGAAGATCACAACTCAAGTACGAGATTCCCGCATGGCATTTACAGAGTAGAACTGGGATAAAAGGGGCAGGCATTGTGCAAGGAGTGAATAGAGATCAATCAATCGAACAATATCCGGACGGAGCCCTCTTCCCGCCATTATGGAAGATGCTGTTCTACTTACAGATAATAAAGTGGAAAGAAAAACATTTAGAAACCGGCCAAGTGGGGAGCAGACTTGCATACGATGGTTTCCGTACCACCGTACTACAATTAATGCAAGATTGAGTGAAAAACGCTGAAAAAATACGTTGCTGGTATTATTTTTATTAATTGTGGATATAGCGGCCGTAGTGTATTAGATTTCAAGTCTTAAAATATATTAGAAGTACCCATACTGTAATTATCTGATAATGGTACAAAAGAAGTCGGACAGTGGTGCCATTTATAGTAATAGGGACTGGTTGAACACACTTTGGGTACGCGAACCTAAAAATCATGTCTCTTTGGTGTTCCGAGTTCAAAGGTAAAATAAAACGATAATAATAATACGAATTCGGGTGAAAATTACCTAACTGAAATCTTATTTGATATAAGAGAGAAAACTGTTACGACCAGATTGAGAGACCAGATTTACTTTGCAGATAAATTACGTACCCGATGTGTAGCTTTCAACTACAAAGTCAGGTTTGTGAACACACAAAAAGAAGCTATTTTTACTGTGTAACTAAATATAATAATAAAAATCCTAGTTTTCAGATGTATTCCTATGATTGTGCTCTAAAATCTTGCTTCTTGCCAAATTTAAGGATTCTAAGGTCAACGGGAAGTGCACTGGGGTCTGTTTTATGGAAATGATCAAAAATACAGCTATATATTTTTATTGCGTTGACCTATAAGTTTGATTCTTTCATAGATCCAAGGGATGGCAGACATGAGTATTGGATATTAATTTCAACTTGATATCTCCACGTGTTCTTGAGACGGACAGAAAACTTATTACGTTTGTAAAAAGCGAAGATAAAAAGAATAAAGGTATAGGTGAGTATTGGATGTGTGACGGACTCAACCACGCCGCACCATAAAAACACCAATAAAGAGAGCTCCAAGCTCGTTAAGGCAAGCACTTCCCGTGCCGCCCGATACAATAAACTTACTTATTGAAATAACCGCATCTAACTTTTATACTAGCCCCTTACACAGAGATTGTGGCCCTTTATTATGTGCTATGTTCCTTAAAGGATGATTAGTGTTTAATCCGTTTCCAGAGAAAGTTCGACTAATTTGGAAATCGAATGGAATGCGTTTGTAGAGAATTTGGCACCAAGAGGTTATTCAAATTTCACGATCAAATCAATCAAAAATTGCACTGCTATTTTGAATGCAAATGTGAAATTGTCCAATCGTGATAAAATTAGGCAAGCACGTAGTTTATGACACGGGCTAAGTTTTGTTTCGGTAAAAGGAAGCCTTAGCATAATTTTTCTTGGAAATTAGCCTACCTCATAAACCGCATTAACGAACATTTTTACAGGATTTAGCAAAATAACCGCATTTGGCAGTTGATACAGTGATATATGTATGTGTGCTGCTCTCAATTTTCTCTGTTAGGGTTACGAACATCAGAAGAAAAAATGGAACGCTTATAATCTCACCCTGGTGTCTGACTGTATTTCCTTCTGTAAAGCTTAGAATACATGACAAATAATAACCCACAAAAGCCGCAAATAAATTTGATTCTGGTTGAAATTTCAAACCTCTTTAGTCCTTCGGGTAATTGAAATGCAGTGGCAGAAATATTTAAGTAGAAGATAAGCAGCCAACTTCAAGACCAACGCTTACCGTCGTCGGCCATATCGTCGGTCAGATCTTGTCCAAGAGTTGTTCTATCTTCAGCAAAAGACTTTAGGTCATATAATTTATACGTAGTGTCAGTTGTTATCAGACGTTTGATCTGACTGTGTAGTTGCGGGAGTATGTACTCGTATGTAGGTTTAAAACATAACTGCATCATAATATTTGTCAATAAACAGAAGGTTCAATAATATCATTAACTATGTCTTGCAATTAGCGCAGTCTGCTCTGATGAACAAAGCACGTCCAATAATTGATTGTGTGACAATTTATGTGGTATTCCTCTATATTCATGTTGAACGTGGGCGTTAGTGGTCTTGACATGACGTATTGTGTGTTTCTGAAGCACAAGTAATGGGCAGGTATCTTGTTTACTGTTTGTTATGAATAGGTAAACGAAAGACTTTTAGGGTGTCACATTCTAATGTTTTTGTCTACTAGATTACTAAAGGAGGAAGTTTTCATATCCCGCCATTACAATCCGATGTCTTATTAATTGGTAAAATTTCTTATAAAGGTCAGCCATTTGATTTTAAAAGATAAAATAAATTTTGTATGGACGCATTCTGAAATAATTCTCGTTAACGGTATCCCGCTCCATCAAAGTTTCATACTAAATATCTGTTGCCATGATTTTTAAAATAGCTGGTATTCTGCAGTGATTATCATTTACACACTTTTTATTATTCTTGTTCTAAGCGCCATCTAGGGACCATTAGCTGCGTAACGGCTATTGTAGCTAACAATAAAATTGTAAATTAATGACATTTATTTCTCGACATTATAATAAAATTTCATCGCCTTTTTAATGGTAATTTTAAGGTTTTGGCCTATAAAAGCCAGCTATTCCATTTTAAAAGATTACGGCAGAAGAAATTTAGTATGGAAGCATTCGGAGAGGGAGCCTAAAAACGGCTTAAAATAAAATAAAAATGAGCTTCGTGACATTGCGAACTGTTAGCGTATTTTCAGCTGCAAGTTGAGCGGATTAAGAGCGGTAATCCCCTACTACCACCGCCTAGCCCCAAAATAGATCTGATACAGCAGCCTCAAGTATTTTTATACTAAACCGATAGTAAATTTCATACGGACATGAAATGTTGTCTTTCGTAACTTCGTACTTAATATCCAAGGATGGAGATTGTCACATCACCAAATATTACATCGGTTCTTTGGTTTATTACGTTTATATAATAACATATAATAATAGAAATATTTTTGGCCGGAACTGCACCTACGTTGAGTTCAGAATATATCCCAGGGGAACTACTAATTCGGTTGGGATAAAAATTATCCATAATCCTTCTACAATACTCCAACTATTGTTATACAAACAAATCAAGAAATAAACTAAAGTGACTCTGCGCTACGGCGGCGTGAACGAAGTAATGATCAGACCAGAAAATCAATGATGCGGCTGACCCCGGACTATACAGTCCTCATACGAGCTGTTCAAATAACGAGAAGTCAGTATCAGCAAAAATAGAAGAATAAGCGATGTGTGAATTGCACTCTTCCACAATATAGCTGCAATAAGGACGTTGTAAGCATCTAAGAAATCTATCAAAACATCCAAATTTCGCACTTACTTGATAATAATGCTCTGTCAATTCCGTATATATTTGTTTATATGACTAAATCTTGATTATTTAATTAATTAACTCATTTAACAAATCGTATGAGGACGGTTACGAATTCATGATCAGGAAGGGATTTTTATAACGATGGAGTCAGTTTTCCAAAACGGCCGCAGCCTAGCCTCGACTTGCGCCTAAGTGGATGGTAATTCCACATCACCCGGCTTCTCTCCTAAGAGGTCGGGTATCATTTTAAAAAATTCCATTCGAAAAAAAATGTAGGTTATATTATTGGTGTTCCTAAAATTTATAAGCAAACAGGTTTAGGAGCCATCATCGCTTTTCCGATTCTGAGGTAAGGAAAGGACTGTAAAATCTTGAATATGATGTGTTCCCAGAATATTGGTTAATACGTAAGCGACCACCTAGTCCCCAATTCAACTTATTATAGACTATCGAGGTCTGATTGACGAGATTGAACTCTGGACTAGTGTATCGAGACTGGACAATGGGGTCAACGACGGATGCTCTACTTGACACTGCTGATTGATTGATTTTGGATAAAATCTAATGCGGGTTCTTGGTCTACGTCTGGGAGTACTTTTGGGATACATATAAATATTCAGCAATGTTCATACCTGGTTACCAATGTTCTCACACCAACGAGTATTATAGGTTTGAAATATATTTTTAGTTACGACTAGCTTCTGCCCACAGCTTCGCCCACGTGGACTTCAGAAAGTAATCCGTGGGAACTGCTCGTTCAATGGGGATACAATGTAGTCTATGTCCTTCCATTGTCTTTCAACTATCCCTCTACAAAAAATTAAAAATTTTTAATAGTTTGTTTTAGGTCGTGAATGTATGAAAAAATTAATTTATCCCATGTTTTAATAGTTATTCTGCCATTCAGGAAGCAGGAAAAATACCATAGGTCCAGCCATTCTCGAGTTATAAAAGTGTTCGAACAAACCCGACTTTTATTACCTAATAAAAACTCTATTGATATTATTTCAAGTGTGTTTATGATTTTTTTTTATAATTTAGATTTTCAAATAGAACAAGGAACCCTTATAATTTCCCAACATTGTGAAATTATGACATTCAGACACTCTTGGTATTAGAAACTGAAAAAATATTTTGGGTATATGCTAATAGCAGTAGGTACTACCAAAAGCCAATGATTTTACAAATTTGAAAAAACAAAAATGGGTTACCTACGGTAATATTGTGACTAGCAAATACCTACACTGGACCTTTTTCACCCCCCAAATTTGTATATTCATTTTTAACTCAACTATGGGACCTACTGAAATACCTCTACATATGAAGGTTATTTACTACATATTGTCATGATCACATTTTCAGATTTATAGTATACTTATACAATGTTAGCTGGATAGTTGCTAAAATCCATGAATACACAATAAAATCTCGCTAAAGAAAAGAATAGAAATTAATAAGAACATAAGTATTCCTTTAACGCTTTCTATGTTCTCAGCTCCAACAGCATTTATAAATAGCACTAAAGTTCCAAGCCGTACCAAAATAAGTTATATTACTGTGAGGATTCTGCAGAGTCGCTTGAGAAATAGCTTTGATTGAGATGTTGATAAAACAAAAACTAGAAGAAAAAATTGATATTCTTTCAGGGTTTCTTTGTCAAGCTGTCCATGAATTTTTCTCAGCTTTAAAGTTAATTAAGAATATTTTATTATTGAGGTAGAATTAGTTACAAATATAATCTGATTAGTATGTGATTTTTGATTAAATTACAAATGACTGATTATAATATCCATTACACAATCACACAATCAGTTATATGTTCTATGCTGTCACAATAATCTTCTACATTTGAAAGTACTCTTAGCTCTGTCTCTATCTGTTTCAAGCCTTTGTACAACTAAACAGCTAAACGAAATTGATAAGTTACGCGTTCAAAAATAACAAGAAACCGATTTCAACTACCCTAAAAGTATACAGTACATTTTAGACTTGTATGGTTTTCTCATGGATACCATTGTGAAAACTGTACCAAATTGGAACCTCATGGGAAGCACCAGCTTTCAAATAAAGTAAAGAATCATCGAAATCGTTCACCAAAACAAAAGCTATGAGGTAACAAACATAAAATAAAATAAAAACATACCCCTCGAATGGAGAACCTTTGACGTAGGTTGAAAATTGGCAGATACTTAGACAAGAGAGGGTATAAGCTATACAGAAGCTATCATCATCATCAGCCGGGAAACGTCCACTGCTGGACATAGGCCTCCCTCATGGTACGCCACATCGACCGGTCCCGAGCCACCTGCATCCAGCGACTCCCCGCGACTCTAACCAGGTCGTCGGTATAGAAGCTATATAACATCTCAAAGAATTCCTTTGTTATAATTTTGGAATGAAACCCAGACGGAGCAGAAAGCTTGCTTCAAATAAAAAAATCAATAATATTGAAATAATCCGATGTTTGATTGGAAATGGAAATTTACAACCGCAGGCCAGTAAAGGAACGGATCTAAGGTAGAAACAGACTATTTTTCTTTAGAGCATGGTGAAATCAGAAACCTAGTATGTATTTAGGGGTTGAACACATTAAATCGTTTGATTTTCGCGTGTCGTTAACCGGTTATGCGGCTATAAACCCGGGCATTTAACAAATTGGACAAACACATCTCAATGTCGGGGTCAAGCGATAAACTACACTTGATTTCACTACAGATCTCATCTTACTACGTGCAAGCACAGTACACACAGACTGTATCAACATTTGATAGCTGAGCACAAGAAATTGAATCAATTGTATCGAAATAAGTTCGTGTGATGCCAGTAAAAGGTACCCAGACTAATGTAGAACTTCGTACCTAAGTAGTTTAGTAAAAGAAGATATATTACTATACTTAGAAAGTAGATATTTTTTAAAGAACTAAGACTCTTATCGTACTTATCGTTAACAGATGACAAAAAATTAAAAATCATAGCCGCATTACATTAAAATGAAAACTAAGTGGGTTCGTGTGTTCTATTTTGAATAAGTTTTTGTTTTCACGTGTTTCTTATTTTAATAGACATCTGAATTGACTGACATTTGAATATTAGTTATAACTGACTTTTTACATTTTACCAGGATGATCCAAAATGTTTCTATGTGACAATAACACATCACATCTGAACTTTTCATTTAAAATTAGTACGATAAAATGAAGTTTACTGTCTTATATATTGATCAGCACTGAATTGATTGTATTATTAGAAGTATTTTCAAGAATACTAACATTTTACAAAACTTTTGACTCAGCCCCAAAACTATGCAATGCGATTTTTTTAAACAACAATATCACAAACACATAATGAAGAATTTTGTTTTAAATTAAAGTCATGTATTTTTTATCAAAATATCACATTAAAATTAAATGTGATATCAATTAAGACTACATACATAATAAGGTACTAGCAGAAACACGAGCATCCTGCCTGTATAAAATCATTAAAAGTTTCAGAATCCAGGCAACGACAACAATACAATTTTCCTCCAAGCGTAAACATAATTTGCATACTTCGTAGTTTAAAACTCATCCCGCCATTCAACCTCTTTAAAAACGATACTTGGAATTCTAACTAACAGAAATAGATTAATAAATACTATCTAAACAGAAACACATGAATTGTAAAAAGTTTTAAGTGGTAAATGCGTGTTTAATATCCGTGCCGTGTCGGTCATACTATGCATTTAAAAATGATAATAATAATCTAGGAATTAATTGTATCTATCCATCATAAGTATGTTGATAAGAAAATCCATTAATGTACTAGCGGAAAACCGGAAACTTACCTTACGGAAAAACACGTGGGCGGGAACTAAAAGAAGCACTGTCATTTGTTCAAAACTTCACATAAACACCACATAACTATGTAACACTCGTGTGTTGGTAACTTTTTTGTGAAATAATATCGCTAAACTTCATGACACTTTTCGCAAGGACTGGAGGAGCATGAATACGACCGCATCCCACCGACGCTGAGCCAGTACTGAATCTTGGACTAGCCGATAGTTGTAGGGATGTATTAAAACGCCTCAGGGTGTACGAGTTTTGGAAAGGGGATGCTTGTTATATATACGTGTATATGTAGATAATACGTACAACATGACAGGGCACTTGGTACATACAAGCCTCGGGAATTTAGGGTCGTTAAATATGTGTTATGCGCACCAATGTCATCGTCATACGGCTTTCATAGGTATTTGCTGGCCTTTCCAGGGAAAATGAGTTTTGAAATTTTTGGGTAACGTAAAGTATTTCTATTTTAAAAGTTTCTGATTGAAGCTTTATGCAACAATTAATGATACAAATCTTCTAATACAATTTTGTTAGTATTTTGTAGGTAATTTTTTTAAAGTTTTTTTTTTACATTTCAAACTTATAATTCGTTAAAAATTAGAAGAAATCAAATAAGCCTTATAGATTGCTAATTCAGACTTTCCAATAAGGGATTTGCCCTAATCACCACGTTTGGCTGCTGCCCGTCTCCTGAATATTTTAATAACTATACGCATGCAAAATATTTCTTTCAAAATACCGATCTATGTAAATAATATACACTCGTAGTATTTTTTAGTTTGATGTAAACAGGATGATAACTGAACTATTTTATTTTATATGATTATTATGCTTAAAGAAACCCGCAATCCACTCTTGCATTATTAAAATCTATCTCTATAAACTCGTATCAGAAAGTCTCTAAAGGAATGTCAAAACTTCTACGGTTATCATTCGCGTAACATATTGCAACTTCGAGTTTAATCTGTCGAGTCGAGCTTGCATTTCTATAATCGCAAAGTTTTTCGTTTATCTTAATAGCTCGCTATCGCTCCGGTTGGATTGGCGCTCTTTTCGATACGAATGGCTAATTAGATTTACATAACACTCGAAAATAATCGGGGTGACTGGAGTTCGAACTCGATTGAAATGCAAACCAGGGCTTGTGACAACATTTTGTTGAATTTGGAAACGTTTTTTTTTCTCGACTGCGGCAAAGACCGAAAGGAGGTTTATGAATATACCTATATGTTTGCCCTAAAAATCAATTTCGATAAATTATATGTCACAGTCAGATTTATCTTAACCACTATAGTGTCATAGGCTATATTAAAATTAACGGAAATCACTATGGCGGATTTTTCTATCACAAAATAAAACTTTCCCGTGCTCTTTCTTTCATCCATTGTTTTTTCATTAGCTATGTGTCTACATTTTTGCGTCATTCATTACTAATTGTCCATTTATGACTAATTCTTGAGTTAAAGTTGAACTCAATCAATTGGATTTAATATTCTTGGTAGGTTTGGTGGAAGAGATGAGGTTATCCACATCCAGAGGTAAAATCGTCTGAAAAGAAAACTCTGCCTCTCCGTCAAAACAGACAGCTGCTTTGGGTTATAGCAAATTTAACTGTTGGGAGTTTGTATCAGGTAGGTTGAGTTCGAGACCGATTGTTTGAAGATAAATCTAGTAAACGTAAAAATTTCAAAATAAGTAAAAATAAATAATAAATAAGACGGCGTACTGAACAATAATCGAAAAATAGTGTGTAAAAATGTGAAATTAGAGGTTAATAATACTTATTTCGCGACATTATAATCTGATGTACAATTTTAGATAAATACTGTTCAATTCACATTTTAAAAGATTATGGTAAAAGAAATTTAGTCTGAAACTTTTATCGAGTGAATAACCTTAAGTAATGTTATAATGTTTTAACCAACTTCAAATACAATTCAAATAGCTATTCACATAATGTTGGCTCATCACTGTTTGTGTATCATTGTCTCCCTGTGGCATAAACGAGTATATTAAATAACATGGCGCAGTCCGTAGGATACGAAATTACGCTCCCAAAGTATCCTTTTCGTAACAGTAACTCTCATAAGAATATTTTCTCATCTGAATTATCGATGTTATTCATTCTCATATGTTACATCATAGATTTTCGTGGCTCGCATAAACCAAAATCTGTTTGTACGTGCACGGGAAATGATCAAAAGTATTTCGACAAGGAAAATTTATACCAAAACCCTAAAAATAACATCAGTTGAATTTGTTACTTTGAAGTTGGAAGCCACAAATGCGTAAAGGTTAATTTTTACTTACTAAACTTCATCGACTTATAAAATATTATATTTATATATTATAATAAGTTGCGCTTGGCGACAAACACGAGCATTTGCATAACAACAGACATTAGAACAATTTGATTTTTGTAAAATTTTAATGAGATATTTCTTTTAAAAATTATACTTTTCAGATTTGTTCCTATATTTGTGCTATAAGAACTTGCTCATTGCCAAATTTCATGATTCTAGTTCAATGGGAAGTACATATTTTACACAGCTCTAAGGGAGTGCAGATTTGCGTATTCGTTATTAATTTCAACTTGTTACCGCCACGCATTCCTGAGAATAACGATCTTGACAGACACACAGACGGACAGCAAAGTGGCCTGTAAGGGTTCCTTTTTTCGTTTTGAGTTTCGGAAGCCTAAAAATTAATCCAAAACAACATACAAGATTGGAATCTCCTTTTAAGTATTCCGCTCTTCTTTAACCAAAACTTACTTAAATTACGAGTTATTTTTATTACTTTTTTTCATCAATAAAATAATTGAAAGGTGAATTGAAAAAGTGAGGAATGTGTTAGGAATGTGTATTAGGAATGTGTCATCATCATCATCAACAGCCTATATATGTCCCCACTGGAGGGGCTCAGGCCTACTCTCCTACAGAGAGTGTATGGGCCATAGTCCACCACGCGGGCCCAGTGCGGATCGGCGGACTTCAACATGCCTGTTCAAGACATGCAGGTTTCCTCACGATGTTTTCCTTCACCGTTAAGCAATCGGATAATGTACTTGAATTGAAAAACAACTCATAGGTACACGGCTGGATTCGAACCCGGTACCCTCAGATTGAGAGTCCGCGCCTTATCCATTTTACAAAATACACATTCCATAGGAATGTGTATTTTGTGAGACAAGTTTGTTAGAGGGTGTGTGTGTGTGTGGCAATGCGATGTGTGTTAGCGTAGGGAGGATGCTCCATTCTATCCAATCAGTAGAAAATTTCTTGTAATCACAGAATAGAACCCAATTTTGCGTAAAGAGGAGACATTTGATTGTAAAGGTACTCGTTCATTTGCACCTCAACAGTCAGCCGTCGAAAGAGGTGTTTCCATTGCCACTTCACAACTTCTATTGTTGTTATCTAGCGACCTTAAATTATTGTATATTTTTTTCGACGTGCTTAAGAGGTTTTCAGGAATAGGTGCTCAGCTTTAAGGGTGTTATTATAGACAGGGAGGTCGACCCTCCGAACATCAAGGCATTACATGATGGCCCTCACAGTTCTGGAGAGGTGCGATGATTTTTGGTAGGTTGGAAAATGTTTCCTGTGTATTGTACGAATTGTACACATTTTCGGTATTTTTTAAGTTTATACGGTATGTATATTTTTACTCGGGACCGGTCGATGTGGCGTACCATGAAGGAGGCCTATGTCCAGCAGTGGACGTTTCCTGGCTGATGATGGATGATGGATACGGTATGGAAATTCAGAAAGTATTACAGCAGCCTTGAAATAAATAATTAAATGGCCTCAGTTGTCTTGGAGTTAGACTGAGGTGCGCAACACTCGCGGAAGGTCCCGGGTTCGATTACCGGTGGAATTGTCAAACAATGAGGCTTTTCCCAGTTTGGTTAGGACATTGCAGGCTGCATCACCTGATTGTCTGAAAAGTAAGATGTGTCCGTGCTTCGGAAGGCACGTCAATCCGTTGTTCCCGGTTACTATCTACGACAGGTAGTAGCTACATGAGCCATATCAGAGGACTATGGCGAGTCAACAATTCCGACAGTAGGGTTTGTTAGGTCAGTTATCGACCTTCCAACCTACACCATAAGATGAAGAAGTTAAAGATAAATAGAACTAAAATTCTTATCCCAAAACTTCAACTACCAAATGACATGAGGACTAAATATCAATGAAACTCTGCCAAATGATTTGAATATGATAATTTTTGGTTACAACTTATTTTTTAAATACAAGTTTTAACAATATATTATAGTAAAATAATATTTATCTTAAAATTACGGAAGGCGTCGTATTTACAATGTGTAAAGTGTAAATGTTATACTTAGGTTATTATGATTGATCTTCTAATGACAATATAGTATACTAAATTTTCTACTGAAACTGACAGTTTTGACACCTTGTGGAATCTACAGGTAAGGATTTTACGTTGAAACAATATCAGAAGTATGCGCCAGGTGGCAAGGCACTAATTGGAGTTTCATAAGTTACCGTAATATTCGGTTCGAAATTTGCTGATTTTGGGGACTATAATCAAGTTTCGTTACATTTTGATAGAATAGTATAATACATATACTGAATATACTGGAATCATCAACACCAACAGCCTATATACGTCCCCACTGCAGGGGATTAGGCCTACTCTGCTACAGAGAGTGTATGGGACATGGTCCATCATGTGGGGCCAGTGTGCATTGGTGAACTTCATATGGCTTTTAAAGACATGCAGATTTCCTCATGATGTTTTCGTTCACCGCTAAGCAATCGGATAATTTCGGAATTGAAAAACAACTCATAGTTACACGGCTGGATTCGAACCCGGAACCCTCAGATTGAGAGTCCGTGCCTTATCCACTGCGCCACCGACGCCACCATACCAGAATACTTCACATAAAAAGTGTGTATAAATTTTGTATCCTATATATAGACCGGAACAGGATACAGACTACTTTTTATTCCGATCTAAAAAGTTGTTCCAGTGGAATGATTTCTTAAGTCAACGTGGAGAAAGTCTTGGGCATAAGCTAATCGTGCATAAAAACAAAAATTACTCGTAGCTTGAAAAGGTCATTATTTCATGAGTGCAGCGTCTCGTGTGCTCTGCCCTTCACCTTGAGAACATCGATACCGAAGCATCGGTATCAAATGTCGTCCTTGTCACTAGCTCCTGAGAGAAATGTTCTCCATTTATGTTTCTGTGGGAGTATCCAATCATAGTTATATATTCGTGCCGTGGGAGGGTCTATCGAGTTCGCTTGTAACAAAATTCGCAACAAGTGGTACGAAGTTAGAAATACTTTCGCTACGAGAGTTCTACTTTCAAGGGAAAAGATTGAGTGACTGGAGTGACTGTGGGTATTATGCTTGTTTAGTTTTGGTAATAGTGCCTGGGCGACCGACCTTTTTGGCCAAAAGTATTTTTTTTAATTTGGCTTAAAAAATTATTTAAAACTTTGTGGCCACTGGCCAACCAATTTAACCTTTTAACGTTTTATTTCAATAAATGTTATTTTTTAATTTCTTAGACACGCGCGTTGATGTCTTTCATTTTGTCCCTTTCCGACACTTTTTTCTGATTTCTACAGTTACGTTGTCACAGCTTACCTCGCCTTCCACCGTAAATTTGTGAGTTTTGTTTAGAACAACACCGCGTTCATGCTCTTTCCAACCATACTTCTTGCCTTTGAAAATCCTAACCGTCCATTCCATTCGGATGAGTAATTTTTGAAATTTTACACTTACACACTTATTATATGTTTAGATGAGTACATAAATGTGTCCTTCTATCTATTTGTTGTTGTATTTTCACGGCTAAATAACTGAAATGATCTTGATTAAATTTGTTACACACGAAGTCTGGTAAGAAGAAAGACTTGCTTTTTTATATTGTAACTAGCAGCCCGTCCCGGCTTCGCACGGGGTAGACAATTATTTATTTTTGGAAATTTGGATATAAAACACTTTTTTTCACAAATATTTTTATTTATTAAAAAATTATTATTTATTAATTATATATTTAAAAAAATTATTTCAGTGCCCCCTCCACCCCGCCCGCCGCGATGCCCGGCGCGCTTTTCAGACTGCATCGCAAACAACGGCCACGGCGCTATGGCGGTTTTGTTTACTGTTTGAATTTTTTAATTCGTAATATCTTTTGAATGGAAAGTCCAATTTAAATAATTTAAAAACTATTTTATAGGTAGTTAAATGGTCTTGACCATAAAATAATTTATTTGGATAAGGATTAATATAAACACATAAATAGCATGGTTTGAATTTGGTTAGCATTTTCATTAATGTTTAAAATGAAAAAAGTTGTTGTAGTGACATAACTACAATAGTTGGACATATGCTACCGCGGAGTTTTTTGTAGACATTATGATGTTCTTCAATATTGTTGTACATTATTTTGTTCTATCGCTAATAGTTTCGGCAGCGAATTCGACGAAAGTCATTTTAAGACTCATTTTTCTACACCTTCGGTTACATTGTTCAAATTTTACCAAGGATCCCTAATTTTTTTCAAAATGAAATGTAGCCTATGTCAAATTGGAAGAATGTAGCATTCTATTGGTGAAAGAATTTTTTAAATCGGCCCAGTACTTTTTGAGACTATTCATTACAAACATACAAACATACAAAAATAGTTACAAATCTTTCCTCTTTATAATATTAGTGTAGATAAAGTAGAGATTTGACATTGACGCTTGAATTTAGTTCTTTACCGATGTTTTTCCCCTTACCCTTTTTAAAATCCCTTGGTTTCGTTATTTTGTAAATAATTTAGTTCATTGTAGTTTGTTATAGTTTCCTTTTGTGTACATTTAAATGTAAATAAAAGCTAGTTCTTTACCTACGCTGTATTTTCCGTGGAGAAAATGATAGTGACATGATGATGTATCTGAGTAGAAACTCAAAGGTATGTCAGGTGATTACAGATGCTCATCAAAAGCAAACACTCCTGACGTCACAACAAAACCTGAGAGGCGTAGGACTAAAGTAGATTTGAACAAAATTAAGTAATAATTGTTCATTGTTACCAAAGTTAATTGCCTGCGCTGTGTTAAATTAATGAGAAAGGGGTGGAGTGGAAAGTTATTCTGAAAGCTTTAAATACTCGTAAGTTAAAACTAAGCAAGACTTTCAAAAGCATATTTGGATAGTTTACTTGTTTAATATAGACATTTGAAATGAACGAGTTGCAGGAATGTCATTGCCATTTTGAATATATTTGATTGAAGTCCCGCTACAGTAGGCGGGAAATAATTTGAAATAATGATGTTTACTGCATGTAAACACTATCCGGGTAACTATTCGATTTCATGTTTTGTTTCAAGTCAAGTCTTGGTTATCCCTGTCATCCCTGCTCACCGCCGCTTCGCCTCGATCAATGCATTTAAACTTGCAAATTTACTTATCTAAAGCAGATCGGTTTCGCACTATCTATTTAGTTAAGCTAGTTGAACTACACAGCTACTAAGTTTAGAGCTGGATTCTTGGCGCGAACTTGTAAAATGGTGGTTCATTGCAATTTTAGTAATTCGTTAATAATACTGTTATGTGTGTTTTTTGTGTTATAATGGTGTGATATAGTGCAAAAAGTGTCACGGACAGTGTTATAGTATCAATTACGCAAAATTGCGAGGGTTTCGACGCGATCCGAAGAGTTTATCATGTCGAGTACATTCGGCATATGGATTCTTTCGGATAATGTTGAAACCAAGGCTGGCCTTTGAAGTTCTCGTCAAGAATCCAAATTAAGCGATAAAATGTACACATTATTTTATTTATTATATTATTATAATATACATTTTATTGAGAAAGCTGAAGAAATGGCTTCGGCATAGTTTATAACCTCAAAATTTGTTCACCCAATTTTACTCGTCATTGGCTAGATAACCACTGGTTAAAGCCATTATTTAAAAAAAAAAAGTTTAGAGCTACTTGCATACGCAGCGTAGTGTTAAGGTCTGTTCCTGCTTTACCCAATCTCCAAGCTGTAGTAATGATTTTTTAAAAAAAGGCCAAGTGCGAGTCGAATTCGCGCACGAAGGGTTCCGTACGTATCTATCAAAACGGCAAAAAATCATGTCTGTTGTATAGGAGCCCCCTTAAATATTTATTTTATTCTGGTCTGTAGTATTTGTTGTTACAGCGGTAACAGAAATACATCATCTGTAATGGCTGTTTTATTTATTAAAAGTTTGTTTATTTACACAAAATTATACTGAAACTAAATGAAATTAGATACGCATACTCGTACATACTTACCCGACGGAAAAAATAATGTCGGGCAAACAAAATTAGCTTGAAGAGGGGAAGATGCTGATGACTGTTTTACACAGCTCAAGACCAAACGAACTTTTAATTTTTAAAGAAAAAACCACCCACAACCAATTAGAGGTAAGAAGAAACGGGCAATGCGGGAGTAGTCTGTGAAGATAAGCAAAGTTTTATGAAAAGTTCAGACCTCATGTGTGCTCAATAACGACCTATCGGTACGGGGCAAGTAGGATCAGACTTCTTCAAAGATTTTAAATTTGAGATTTGTAAAGATTTTAAATAGAAACGCTGCGAATTTTATATGTCCTATTTACGGCAAATATGGTTGTTTCAGAGGATGGGTAAATAGTGATCAACCTTATGTCTTTCGCCGACATAAGTAGGCTGCAAGTGTCTCGGGACCCGTCACACCATACCATAATGAAGGCCTATTTTCAAGAGTTGATGTTTCCTTGCTGGTGATAATGATGTTTTTACCTTATAGTGCTTAGGAAACGAAGCGTTCAATACTTAGCACTTTTATTCACAAACTTCATCATCATCATCAGCCGGGAAACGTCCCTGCTAGACATAGACCTTCTTCATGGTATGCCAGATTGACCGGTCCCGAGCCACGTGCATCCAACGACTCCTCGCTTACCGGTACGTGGTCGCCACTCGAGAACTTTTAATACCCACCGGTGATCGGTTCTTCAAGCGATGTGGATTGCCCATTTCCACTTCAGCGCACTGACTCGTTGAGCTGTCGGTGACACTTATTCGTCTGCGGATTTCCTCATTCCTTGTTATTAACTTATTTACAAAATTCATCGACTTCTAAATTTTAGCCATCAATGTCATGTACTCTGTTGCTAGCATTAACATGATACCGTAATGAAGTAATTAGTTAGCTAATTGGGATAGCCCATGGCTATACGGTGGCCGCCAGCGTCCGACGTGCGGTCGACATGTTCAACACTTGGCTTGAATTATCCAGTTCACGTACAATTTCATGTCCTATATAAAATAGCTTCTGCCCGCAGCTTCTCCCGCATGGACTTTAGACTGTAATCCGTGGGAACCGCTCGTTCGATCGGGATATAATGTATGTCCTTCCTTGGCCTTTCAACTATCCCTCTACAAAAATATCAAGTCATTTCAAACTTTCTGTTAGATCGTGTATGTATAAAAAACTTTTTTTTGAAGTTATCTCATGTTTTAATAGTTATTCTGCTATTCGGGACGTAGACACAAAAAATCAAATACAATGAAAACGGTCCAGCCGACCTTGTTTTATATATTAACCCATATATGCCCAGAACTATTTTGGACTCCGATTCTACTAAATTTTGGATATGTTTGTGGTATTAAGTCTCTAATAACATTATAACTTGTTTCATGAAGGTTGGTACTGGTTATGTACCTTTTTTTTAACTGTTCGAAAACGAAACATTGGGCACTTCCCATACATTTATTACGAGTAAACAAACAACAACATATTTCTGAATATCTTTATTTTTAAATGACATTCATCAATTTAAATATACAAAATTAAACAAAATTTAGGGTACACATTTGAGGAACACGTTTAGGAACTCAATTTAGAAATGAACACTATAAAATAGTTAGGCATATCAGTTAACCTGACACCTTGGACATGATCGTCGATTCGTCAAGTTTTTGCAATAATCACAAAGCAGTTGTCTCGGTGCTCTACCGATCGTGTGCTCATTATATGCTCCTAGGTGCTCAGCATTACACTTTCGCACTGGGGCAGGTACAGTCGTAGAAATCTTTTTACTTTTGGAGCACGGTTCTAGCTACGTTCTACGCCAAAATTCAAGTGTGTCTACATCATTGCACATTTGTCGTGCGACAAGTTTTGCATTGTTTACAGCCACATCAACAAGCCAGAAAATTATGAGATTACAATCATGTACGGTCCTACATTACCATCTAAACTAAACGATCCACGCCACACGCAGGTTTTACCCACTTATAGACTTGTGGCTGTCCAGTCGACTTGATCAAGGTACGTTCGATGCTGTGCTTTGACTAGCTAAGGCTGAAAGCGGAATATCATCTTCCGACTAGCTGTCATAATTGTCTTCATTCCCATGAAGCACCAGCTCAGCAGGAAACAGAAGGCGTCTTTAAAACTTACATTTTCCTCGTCGCCCAAATTAGAGTACGAAACTAATCCACTCCGAGGGAACAACATAAATGTGTATACCTGTCGCTTCATCGTCCGAATCCAAATTATGGACAATATCAACTATTTCATTGGTCAATAACGGCTTGTTCCATCTGAAATAAGAAATGCTTATTTAGTATATTACATACGTATATTTTCCCAATGTATCGTTTTAGAAACACTGATTTGCCAAACACATGTTAGGTATTTGAATATAACAATTCAGTTTTTATAATTACACAAATATATTCTAAAACTATCTAACTTTATCCTGAATCACGCAAAACCTCTAAATTAGTGGTTAATTTTGATAATTACTTACTTTTTTGTGAAAGTCGCCATGATTCTGCACACCGAAAACAGTTGACAACATTAACTGATTCATTGCAGGACAATTAAAATGGTTTAGTTGAAACATTCAATTACTATTAGAAGAAGATACCTTAACCTAATGATAGATCACGGTAAGATGCACTTTCCGAACAAAACGGGTAAGATGACGAGGTTTTATAAAAGCTTGATTTTTGATTCGTTTTCGAATCAGGAGGCAAATAAGGAACCAAATAAAGACATAGCATAGGTTATAGGCAAAGGGCATATATGGGTTAAGATGTAATATTTGTCTGTATCAGCTTTAACTATTGTGAAGGACTTACATGAGATATTGAAAGTTTAATCTTTGAGCTTTTACCAGGCAACGTCTTATCTGTTCTGTTTGTGAACTGGAATTTAAAATAGAATCACCCCCTGTGTGTCGTAAAAGGCATCAAAGGGGAAAAAAGGTCAGAAGAAGAGAAGCAGTATCTACCAATGTAACAACAACATCTTACTGCGATCGCCAATCAGTCTGTAAAGTGTGATCATTGTGGCTAGTACCTTTAATTGAAAATTCGGCATGACGATCTATGAAAGAAATCACATGTCCAACAGTGGGTGTCCAACATGTGCAGTCAGTTAATATGATGAATAAATGATTTATCAGCGTTTTATGTTATTCGTACAATAAATATGTTACAATTACAGAGCCCCGTAGGGAACTAGTGGACGAATGTAACGCGCTTGCGGCCACAATTAATTTTTTCCTTATTGTGGGGTCTGATTATAACGCAACCTAATTTCTCACACTTGACCCAAATAAATTAGTGCGTACGTAATACCGCCTTCCGTTTGGCAAGAAAATTAAGTGATTCCGTAATGGCATTGCTTCAAGATGTGACCTATTAAAAAAACGACTAACGATTGACCACAATCTCATTTAATTTGAAGGAGGATGTGATTAAATGACGGTACACGCCCTTCTTGAAGAGCACCAGGTTGTGTGTACCCCTTGAATTAGTGGTCATGTACATCATCATCAGCCGGGAAACGTCCACTGCTGGACATAGGCCTCCCTCATGGTACGCCACATCGAGTCGATGTGGCCATGTGCATAATTACGAGTATGTATTTATGTTTCTTTTTGAGCCTACGCTTTGTTCGTGCTGGTTGTCCCTATTTACACAATTTTAAGGAAACGATTTCTTATATTGGCTGATCTTTCTTTATGAAGTTTTTTCAAAGTGACTATTCAGAGACTCTTTGTCAGTCTGAAAATTAATCTTCAGACAAGTGCTAAGATTTGCTAACATTTTCGAGAAAGTGTTTTAAATAAATTAGCAAACCAGTACTGTTTTTTCGGTGTTTTTTGCTGTAGTAGGTTAACCGCCTCCGTAGGTTCTTAGCTTGTACTAAAAATTCGGAGGTCCCGGGTTCGATTCCTGTTGGTGGTAGGGCATTTCTATGTCCGTCTGACTAGCTACCGCCATGTTATCTTGTGTACCGATATCTACAAGTTTGAGGTTACTACGTGTGCACGCTTTCCAACGGCCATGTCATCACGTAGGATGGCAGGCATTGTGCTCACCCAGAATTTAAAGTTAATGCAGCAGTGGAGCACAATTATTTATAAATCCAAACAAGGAAACCAAGAACCAAAACACTCTAAATACTTATAAAGACTGCGTATTAGGTTTCAATGTAAACAAAGGGGCCCATCAGTATACAAATAAAAATCACATTGTGGGGGAAATAAGCGTTTCTAATACAGTGATTAAACAAATAAATTAGCAGCCCGGTGGCGTGGCGCGCCGCTGCCCTCTCCCTATGCCCTATTCGTCACACTTGACCTAAATAAATCTAGCGCACGATAATATAGTTTACATACAATTAGGTTGAGGTTTCAGGTGGCCTTTATGGTGTCAATAATTAGTAAAAAAAGATAAAGGTATTTAGTTTTAAGTATCATATAATTAAAAAAGCAGTGGATTATCCTCTAAACAGCAACTGTAACTATTCGAAACATAGAACTAGAATAGAACTCATATTTTTTATTCTGAATTGAAATAATTTGAATTTACAGTGCCCGTTTACTTGGTAAGTAATCACATGACTATTCTATCGCCTTTATAAACAACCCTGCAATTAAAAACACAACGAACACCCGTTTTTGTGATGGGTCGATTAAAAATGACCCAGGCAAATAAAGTTTCTGTAGAAAATACTGATAGGGAAAGAAAATCAAATTAGGTTTTTATTGAAACAATGGTTGGCATTCGAAATGAATTTGAAACTCGGAAACTTTCAAATTTCATTTCGACGGCTGGAAATCTTTTAAATTGGAATAGAAGGGGTCGATATTCAATTTAAATTTTATAGGAGGGTAAGCGATTTGCTTGCATTGGTATATAAGTATTTGGTAGTTTAATTATTCGTGTGTTTTGTGATCCCACACGCGTCCATACTCGTACAACGGTTGCTTCACCGTTCTTGGTTGGTTCTAGTTATTACTATTATGGATGAACCGGAAAATGGGGATACATAAGGATTTCTTAGTCAAAACGCGAGCCATTTTGATCCCCTACAAATCGTATTTCGTGAACCTTCATACTTTCACTTTTGTGAAATATTTTACCCAGCAACGCTAAACCCGTAATGGCATAAAGAGTAATCCCGTATCAGCCGAGGTCGGTACTCTAGCAGTCAATATACAGCCGGATACGAATCCTACTCAGCCAGTATCGTAGGATGCAGCTTAGATGTGTTTCGCAGATATTTGAGAATATGAACAACGAACCAGCCCCCCAGGACTGTTTTTTTCCTCGCCTGCTCACTCCTTGAAAATCATGAAAAGCCAGGATCAACAGTGATATTCAAAATTAACCTACTGAAGGCAGAAGCATTCCAGAAGTACTGACTTTACGGATACCTTAGGTCACAGGATATGTGAATTTATAGGTATTGTTTTGGGTATGAAAATAAAAGATTCGGGAAGTCGCAATAAAACTAAAAAGCTTCATGATCGTGAGGTCTTGGATTTAACATACGACCGCCCACATTATCCACAGGTTACTTGCCGGACACTTCAAACAAATGTCGAGATATCGGTTCCTATTCCCACACATCAAACGGATGACGTTTGTATACACGCGCATGTGTGAGTGTATTACCACGCGCCATATTACCAATCCTTGAGCAGGTAACTTTCTTGCGAGAAGAGGTGAGGTATCGCGGATCGGTGGGAGGCGGTAAACGTCTATTCGTAGAAGGCAACTAATTGAAAAAAGACAGGATACGGGCAGCAGTATGTATGTATCTATGAAACAACCATTACTTTATAGTGCCAAGTTTGGTGTTTTTGGCAAATCATGGAAATTCCCATGTGGCAAGCTATGAGGGAGGCTCAAGTCTGACGGTGTAAATGTAGTCGATCAACGCGGACAGTTTCACACTAAAAGCAGCTAAAATTTCAAACAATTTCGGTGTAATAATACCTTTTGATTAGTTTCTATACTTCGCCAATACAACCGCGTCATGATAAACTGCAATAATAATCAAATAGTCAACAGAATCAATTTGGTATACCACACACAATCAATTCGGTACTAATCAATTGGTAAAGGTAAGGACGACACTAGAATTCACATGACATATTGTGTCGACAATTCGGCACCACCAATTTAAGATAACAATGACACTGAAATTACAAATCAAACTCTACGTCCGCCTCCGCGTTGCTAATAGGCTGACATTGACATTGACGTTTAATAAGGTTGATTAGACACTTTGAAACTTCAAATTCATTTGCTTAGGAATTTATGTCGCTAGATGGCTCTGCAAACAGCTCTTAACAAAACCTAGGTTTATCTTTTTGTAATTTATCAAGTTTATCGGTATTGGAATTCAACATTGTAGGTAGGTAGAATGTAGAACTATTTCCAAAACGTGATAGATAGATAAACGTTTAAAAAAATGGTCAATTGCGAATCGGACGCGCATCGAGGGTTCCGTATAGAATAATAATAATTTACATACTGAAAATCATAAATAATAGGTACGATAATATGCACCCAACACTGCTCTACCGAATATGTAATACTGATTGAAAACCAACTTTATTTTGCAGCTAAATTACATATCCAACGTGTGGCTTTTAACTACAAAGTTAAGTATGTAAACATAAAAAAAACCTATTTTTTTCTGTGTTATAATGCAAAAATCCTACCTTGCTTCTTACCAAATTTCAGGATTCTAGGTCAACTGAAATTACCCAATAGGTTTTGGTTCCCATGCATTTTGTATGGGAATGGTTTAAAATACAGCTATATCTTTTTATTGCGTAGACCTATTAGTTTGATTTTTTACCAGATCCAAGGGACGGCAGATTTGAATATTCGATATTAATTTCAAGTTGATACCTTTACGCGTTCCTGAAAAAAGGGTCTTGACAGACAGAAAGTTGACCGGTTTCTTTTTAAATTCACATCTTATATTTAGAACGAACTGTCACGTCGTTGCGTGCTGGAAAACCACAGTGATGGACAAAGTGGAACGTTCTTGCTACGCATCAGCATTTTTGATGCAATAACTTTTGCATCAAATAGCCTTATTATTGATAACTCCAGCGACGTTCTAAATACTATGATAAAATAAATTTTGAATAAAACCTCTTCCTTCCACATTAAACACAAGAATTTGATCCCAAGCTGTAGAACTTTGACAATACCTTCGAAGGTATTGACATTCCAACAACTCACACAAAGTAATTCGCTTCAAGCTTCTTTGGAACTCTGAAATTGGTTGGTGAGTACAACTTGGGTCTGTTCCGTCCGAGCTCTAGAGATTCTGTAATAGCGAATTCCAAAAATTGTAATAGGTTGTATAGTTAACTTAAAATATATTACTTGAAAAGAGACAGCGGTCCAGTAATTCATCTGTTTGTCACATTGAAATGCTTAGAGCTTCGTATAATTTGAAATGACACTACGAAATTTAAATTATTAAGTAAATAAGTTATAAATAAATAAGTTGCATTCAAACACAACGTAACATTGTTTGTGAATAAATAAAATAGTCAAAAAGTAAAAAATAATAATTATAAATTCAGTCAGTAAATTAGGAGAGATATTTAACCTAAATATTGAAGAAGAAGAAAACACTAAAAAAAGAAGACTAATTTTCTTCTCATTTCGATATAAGTATAGAAAAATGGTTAAAAACGTGGTTTACATTTTTGCTGAATTTTTATTTATCAGTCAGTTGAACTTGATAAGCCTTTCTCATAAATCATCATGATGGACGAGTTGATGAGATGAAATGAGATGAGATGAGATGAACATGAGAGAAAATCGAATTACACCGATATAATTCGGTTTCGTTTTTTTCCTTCTTGTTAAGTCGTTAGTTTTGTATAAGACACAGTTGTCAATAAATTGCACATTGCTTGATACAACCAGATATCACACTGTTGACTGTTCTGTATAGGTACAATGCACATTGGTTTCGGTTCACTTATCGTCTATTGGCCTGACACCTTTTATAGCGCTCTTGACCTCAATTTCTGATCATTGGTTACAGACGTACTTGTATGAACCTCCTTGTGTAACAACTATAGATACCTACTTAGCCTGGAGAGATCGTTTTCAGATTTAACAACCTAGTTATATGTATATTACAAATTGACAAAATATAAACATGTATTTGCGACCAATATGGACATAACATATGGTAAAAATTAAACTATAGAACACACATAGTGAAATATAATATTGAAATATATTTCAAGCAAATAAATGATTCAAAGTATTTTTCATATAGGGAATCATTTGTGGTTATGAACGTATATTTATTTATATTTAATATTTGATTCCTTGTTAAATCTAAGTTAAGGTGTCTACATTTTAGCTAAAAAAAGTTAACACACTAAATGTAATAAATATTATAAGAAGATAAATATTATTAGAGAGAGAGATATATATATACATAGAATGATTATACTCTAGTGTCTCATTGACGAAGTTTATAGAATGATAGTTCAATTGATAAATTCGAGAGTTTACAAACATATTTATCTGCAGATATTCCAGGATTTCTAAATCGTTGATATAATTTCGAAAACATATATTTATGTTGTTTCTAGAAAAATAGAGTGCCTCTGCCAGCCCAGGTGATTTGTTCCTGTGCAAACAGATAATTCATCCAAGCAACAGGAAAGATAAATATAACCTTTTTTTTCTCGTAAGTGGTGTTAAGTTACACTCAATATATTTCAATGTCTCTTCGAAGAAAAACATCTGTTTTTCTTGGGATAAAAGTAGAATTTGTTAGCTTCGGTGAGCCTTGTTGGTACTACGTCAAACAAAATTATCAACAAATGTAAAATAAGTTGTTATTTTACTAGGTATGCAACATAGGTTCATTTTTAGAGTTCCGAACACCCGACGAAAAAATGAAACCTTTATAGTGTCACTATGGTCTCTGGTGCTGTTGTTGCATGGTCGGTCCATACGTCCTTCTGTCACAGCTGATTATCTCAGCAACTGCTGATGCTTTCAACTTGAAATTTCGAAAAGCTATGTAAAATGGTGTTACACAGGGAAAGTAAATGAACTGAATTTCTATTTGAAAGGGGAGTTGAAATTGCAAAGGGTCAAATGCGGTATCAAATGCAAGGGCTTTGTTTGTACATTATGAAACATAGTTTTTACTTTCTTTATTGGGTAGTTTGAAAAAATGAGTAAAATATTATCCCCCTCTCTTTTTAAAAGATCTCATACAAAACCAACATTGGATTAAAATGAGTTTATTTGAACGTTTTTGTTGAAAAAAAATATATATAAAGAAAACGTTAAAACAATTTGCGGGAGATAAGTTTTAACACACATGAGTCTCGTCAGGAAATCACTGCAGCGAATAATTTTAAAACGGGATTAGCAATAGATGGCAATAGTAAGTTTGTAACCAAACCAATATGTTATAAAACACCCGGACGATCTGCTTTCCGCCGGAGAATCGTAAAGATAACGCTCTTTTTACATACTAAACCATTTCTTAGCCCTATTCCAAATAATTTATTCCAGGGTTGCCTACCAATTTATTATATTTGAAATTCCCTTCTGTAGGCAGAACTAAAATCAACAAAGCCAATTCCACACAAGGCAACAAAACAAAATGAAACACGAAGGTACCTAATCCTACTTTTTCGAAGGAACGAGATTGCACCAGCATTGGACGTACCATTAATCATTGAGGTAAATAAATCTTACAAAAGCCTGTGTCAGCCCTATGTCCAGTCGAGTAGAGTATTGTTAGATAGATTTGCCGTGGTCGTACAATCCCCTTGAGTGGTTGCGATGAGTGGTGATTCTTTATGTAGGTGATGTCTGATTGATTAAAACTCTGCACACTTTGCAAATATTGAAACAAATTTTTTTTTTAAAACGAGCCACAATACAAAAGATCCTGTACGAAAGATACTTTTTTTATAAGAACAATCATGTCGTCCCTATTCTATCAAGCCAATTGAAGTCATGTTTTATTTTTATGCGCAATGGCATCTTATTTGGCCTTCACCTCACCTGATGGTAGGTAAATGATAAGGCTTTATGACAGAAGCGTGTTCAGCTATCAACCTCAAGTTATTGAGTCGTTGGATCATTGATAGCCGCAACATTACAGTGAAATGAACACTGCTGTAAGTGTATATCTGCAGTTTGTGAGTCCAAAATTAGACTCCCGGGGTAGTAGGCCCGTTACGACTTCATCATCGACAGCTGCTTAAGTCGACTACTACCTCCCTCTCGGCAGACTACATGATATGGGTTGCGTAATCACCACGACTGGATCGCATGGTGACCCCAGTAAGATATTGCTCACAAGTAAATGCATTCAAAAAGAACTGGAAACCGACTTCAATTGCCCTTAAAGTCTACTTTTACTAAGGCAAATTTAAGATTCATGTCGTTTTCTCATGGGTGCCGTTGTCAGAATTGGACCAAATTGAAATGGGACCACACGGGAAGCACCACCTTTCAAATAAGAAAGAATCATCCAAATCGATTTACCCAGTCAAAAGTTATGAGGTAACAAATATTTGTAAAAAATACCCGTCGAATTGATAACGTCCTCCTTTTTTGAAGTCGGTTAAAAATTGCTTGCTGCCTATCCGAAATTTTACTTTAGTCGTTTTCATGACACCCACAGGCCAACATAAAGTAGAACAGATGTCAAGTAAAATGTGCCATAGCATTTTTATCTTTATAAATAAAGATACAAGAGATTGATGTAGTAAGCATTGGGAGTTCTGCCAAAATATAAATCATTATTGGATGATACAAACATTTCTCTTGTTCGTTATCCCTAAGGCATATAGTTTATCTGTGGCAATCATGTGAAAAATGACTTGCGCTGATGTAGGAAAATACGAACTGAAGACGTCAATTTTAGGGTTTTAATGTAGTACCTTTTTTTATCATACAAATGCAATTTTGAAATTATATTTTATAACATCTATGTTAATATCAGCCTACCATTAGCGAAGATCGTTGTTGCGGCGCCTGTAGTTTTCCTAACATATATTTTCCTAAATTAACAATTGAGTGCGATATTCATCCTCGACGTCATAAACAGCCTGTATATGACCCCACTGCAGGGGCTCAAGCCTACTCTCCTAGAGAGAGTGCATGGAACAAGTCCACCACGCATGCCCAGTGCGGATTGATAGACTTCACACTCACCTTTGAATATCTTCTGAGGAATGTGTACTAGTGTGTAGGTTTCCCCACGATGTTTTCCTTCAAGTACATAAATTCAAAATAACAAATTGGAACTCATTGGTACAATCCAGGACCGAAACCAGACCTCGATTGTGTCAAAATGTATTATTAAAAATCTATTTCTATTTCGGATAATGATTTTCTTCATTCCATAATGAGCACTTCGATTTACATCTTATTTTCTAAATGTTTATTGTTTATTAAAAATTTAAAATCTTAAATATGTTCATTGTCAACCATTTTAAACGCAATAAATAATAATTCTTCCCATGTATTTCTTTTGTTTTAATCATTTGGAAAATAAATAAAAACTTATTATATTTTCAATAAAAATAACGTTGTATAATTAAAACATATTTTTTATTCATAATATTTGTGAAAAGATTATTGAAAAACTTACTTTTAATTATAATAATAATGATATTCTAAAGACTAGATCGTTTAATTATCGAATAATATAAAGATTATAATTATCCTATAGCATTAAAAATTATAACCTAAATTATCCGCAATAAAAAATATGGTAAAACATTGTATTATTACAAAAACCGAGATTGAATCTTGCGCAAGAAGAGGGAGTTCGAGAAATCTTACGTATTATTACATTGGGAGTAGTTTCCCCCACTTTTCAAAAAACGTCAAAACCATCCATACGTAATAGAAGGTAGGTAAACTAGTAATTGAATAAAAACACTAAAGACATTCAGGTAGATCGTTAAAAATAAATTGAAAATAAAAACACGGTCAAAGCAAACTCCAGTTCGTTAGCAATGAGAGCGAAAATTGACTGCCGCTTCGGTTTCTAGTTTTCCGTTTCAACGTTTGACATTTCCCAAGTGGATATCCCACTCTACCGTGTGAATAATCTAGTGGTCTGACTAGCTACGTCCCTTCAGCCTTTACTACGCCTGGCTCGCAATTCAATATTAATCTATACTGCAACTTGCTCAAATTCATTGTTCAGGCACTCAACCTGTCGACTCAATAATATACCATCTCGTGGAACCTTGTGCCACTTAAATAATAAATACACTTTATAACGAACTTAAGAGTGTAGCGCAGGCTTGCTTTCCCATACAAAAGTTGCTGTATATTTCCAGGCGAATGAAATTTCATGCAATAGGCTGCGTTAATGTATGTGAGTTGTTTTATTATTTAAGGTAAATGAATGAAATCTGTAATTAATTTGTACACAAAGTATATACAAATTAATTGCAAATCTCATACATTATATTTCTTTAAATAAACCAGTTAAATTCGTTACTTTTTCCACCAGCTAATCAAATCCCCTTTAAACCAACTCCCTTAAAGGGGATATATGTATATCTAGTGAGTAGGTACAAGCAGCGTCATAGTATGTTCAACGCAACTATGTGCCTTGTCATATTAACTTTTAAATGATATTTCTCCTGATTAGTGATGTAAAGCCGGTTGTTGTTGTAGTCAGCTAGCCGGTAACCAGTCGCTGTTTTCGCTGACCACGGCGATCACCCATAAACAGCTGCTGTCTACGGTTGAAAACATGTCATTAAGTTTTCAATCGACTTCAAAAAAGGTGGTGTACATGTTACGCTATAACTCCGCCAATAGTGAACCAATTTTGATAATTCTTTTTTTGTTTGGTAGAGCATACTTTAGAAGTGGTCTCATATAAATTTTATCAAAATTGATTGATCGCTCTTTGAGAAAATCAACCAAATCCAAATTTTTAAGACAATTTTTGGTTTTTAGTTCTTTTTGAACGCGTTAATTATATTGAATCCGTTTTATGTCCTAAGTGATAATTTTTGTTTATCTAGAGGTACATACTACCTACTTGCGCTTTGCTATTTCTTAGTTGCGTCGATATTATTTAGATATTAAGGTCTATAAATTTAGTAATGCTGCCAAATTTTATATTTTATATCATGACAGAGTATACCTACTCTAACTAAAATTAATTTAGTAAAAATACCTATTTGTGTGTATATAACGACTGGTATATTATAACAATTTCGACTCAGGAACTGTAAAAATTATAAGACCTTTTGGTATTGAGTCGGATATGCAGACGTGTTTATACGTTATTATTGTCTGCTTTGGATAGCTTCCCGATAACATCCGTTGTTTTACAACTATACTCCTGATAAACTAAAAAATATCAAGTAGGAGTGAGTGTGACATGATACAAAGTTGCATAGATACATATGATGCTGACTGTACTTAGAACTGTTCACGACCTCACATCCCTTTGACAACTTCCAGATATGCGCGTTGATTTAATCATCTGACAAACTTTCATAGGGGTTGGAAACATTTGAATAAGTTCTCAAACGTAATTGCTAAGGTTAAAGCAGTGCCGGTCTGTGTTTACCACCTCACAAAGCGGTGATAATTTGTATTTATAATTAAGTGTACTTGCTGTTTCGTTAAGCGGTTTTTGATTTGATTTTTAGTCAAATTATAACATCCATTGTTCAAAATTAGTCTTACGTTTGATTTATTTTGTAGACGCGATTTAGATCTAAATCTAAATCTGTGTCTATGGTTTGTCTGATTTTTAAAACTTAAATCGTACAATTCAAAACCAGGCTGACTAATTAATAATACTAAACTAAGGAACTGACTTCAACTGCCATAAAAGTCTACAGCATTCACCACCTAAATTGTTCATCCTTCAGAGGTAAAGTTATCTAAGAATTTTTTTGTCGTTTTCCTCAAAATTTATATGGGACCACTTCTGAAGTATGATGATGATGACTGAAATGATTGTGTAAAATAAATTTTAAAAAACATACAGTCGAATTGAGAACCTTTTTGAAGTCGGTTGAAAAGGCCTAAACTTTTTAAACTATATACGATTAGTAGGGTTACGTGTCGGTTGCATCAATGAAATAAAAACTGAGTACAGGTTAAAATAATTTGATTTTATAACGGACTCAAAAATTTAACTATTTACAACAATAAGCACTATGTTAATAAATTCACTTCTATTACGCACTAAATTAGTTAAACACATAATTAATAGTTAGTAAATTTAGCCTAGATTAGTAATAACATACCATAAAATATAAACCTAAAACGTCTTGCAAAACTTGCAAACTTAGAATAGAATTCAAAGGTATTGTTAACTTGAGCTGTTTGTTGACGGTAACTTCTATTGGATTGAACGGAACTTCTACTTATATTTTCATCATATGTTCAGTAAAATCTGTACATTAGCGGCCCACATGATATCAAAGTTATAACAAAGTTATACATGTATTAACCAGTGGTGAAAGGAATCGATATACGATAACTAAGTTGCTTCTCGGATATTACATCCACCGCAAGGCTCGGGGGATGGACATCGAACACACGGGGTGAAAATATTATGTAAACTGTTTACGACAGCGCCATCTGTGTTGCTTGCCCAAGTGGCATCGCGTCTGCCGGCGCCACCTCGCTACAAACACCACACCGAAGCGACATCTCGTGGTTTGTTGGTACTGCCCCGGCGGACGATGGATTGTAACGGCCGCCGGGTGAATCACTTCGAATATATACATCGCCACAGAGACAGACGCAACGTCGTTTTATTTTCTACCAACGAAGCCACCCATCCGTACCAGCCTCCACCAAAAGGAAACATAAACACTACTCCACTCAAGTATTCTTGATATTAGTTTACTAATGACGTAACTACTTTAGCTGTGACTATTTAATGCTCTAGGCATAATACATGAGCTTTAGATTAAGGGCATTAAAATACCTACCCAACTGTGTGTTTGCTGTAGCAAAATGAAAATATCTTCTTTTATCAATCAGTCAGAATTAGTACAAGAAAAAAACACACATGAAAAATAACTTAACAAATAGCTTTTAAAATGTTTATTGCATGTCGACCTTACCTACGGGTAAAGGAGAACCCTAGAGAGATACTCAATATTTATACAATTACCGTACAAACATAAATCATAAAATTACCTTTTACAAAATATGATTTGATTTGAGACATAAGTACACCTGCAGATCTTATGTTAAAATTACCACTAAAATTTGGAAAGTTGCCTTAAAACTCGTTTAAAATTTTACAAAAGAATTTGAAAATTTCGACTCGTGTGTACGCACAGTTACTAGATAATCACGTTAAGATTTCAATTTCTGTATAAAAATATGGTTTAATCAGAAATTAACTTTATAATGTACATTGTTACTTAGCGTGAGTGGCTTTTATCACTTGACTAAGTTATGGCGACTCAATTAAGCTCAGTTTCGTCGCGTTCAGATGTTCCTTCGTGCTAATTGACGACTATATAAAGTTTAGTTATCTAGAAGAAAAAAGTTTATCATATACATGTTGAGATATCGTACAAATATAATAAATGCGAAAGTGAATGCGGTGAAATGCGGAATTAAGTATTAGTTGTTTTGAAATATACAAGTATAATAAAACTTTTATTTACATACATATTTTTTCTTCTTTCCTTCCTGATCTCCTCTGATATCCTTTTTTTCTGTTCTAATTTTTTTAATCTATTGTATATCCATTATAAGTATTCTATTTATTTATTAATGTAGCACCACTTACACCTCGTTATTTATAGGATTCTTCTGCCTCAAGGTTGCCTGGAAGAGATCGCTTTTAGCGATAAGGCCGCCTCCGTTGTACCTTTTATGTTCTTTTCTGTTCTGTTTTGTGTGTGTATGTGTGTGCAGTAAAGTTTATTTGATTGAATTTGAATATTTTGAGAATATACTATGTAGAGAAATCATCATCCGCTGCTGCATCTGTGTCCTAATGGCTACACGCTTGGACATACGATCCGGAGGCCCGAATTCGATTCCCGGTGAGGGTTCCTATCAGTACTCAGTTTAGTTGCGGTGAGCCATTTGATAAGCCCGTCTGGCTAGTTACGACCATGTTATCTAAGTCTGCCGCCAATCATCAGTGTTCATAGCACTGTTGTGCTCCGGTGTGAAGGGTAGCAGAGCAAGCGCCTCATTAGGTTGAGGTTTCTGGGTGAGAACGTTTTCCATCCAATAGTCTTATCATCACATCACATTAGGTGAGATATAGGCCAAGTGCCCTTATACATAAATACGAAAGTTCATGGCGCATGAACTTATTTCACTGATTGCCACGATTGCCAATCTCATATGCCTGGGACTAACCATAATCATATGGCATGGATCCATGAATCCATAGGATCACGGTAAGGTGTCCTTCACGAGGTAAAGGTGAGTCAGAGTGACTAGATTTTTTGAAAAAGGATAGTTAAAGGGCCAGAAAAAGAAATATGTTACTTTTTATCCCTTTCAACCGAGGGATAAAATATGAAATCCATGGTGATGAAGTCGCGGGCACAACGCTCATTAATTAGATATACAACTTATAAATGATAATCATCTCAGCCTGATCATATTTCGGCTTTTAGCGCCGATTTTAATTTGGATCGTTACATTATAGCAAAGCTGTTGTACATATTTTTTCGTTAGTTCTTCATATTTTTCGACCCTTCTTCATAGCTGCGATAATGTTTACATGATGATAAATAATAACTCTTTGCAATGAGACGACTCACCAATGACCAATTGGTGGTCGCAAAATCATTTTGGTGACTCAAAAATGAACTGCTTCTTGTCGGTTTTACTTATATATAACCGACCCAATTCTAAATCCGTACACGATAAACATTTAATAAAGTTTCCAACATAAAGGCTGTCACCCACCGGAAATAACGTTCTTCCGCAGCAAAATTGTGTTTACTTTTGGAATCCTGCCGAAAATCCAACGACAAATTGTAATATCCAGTACTCTTTATACCACATGGGTGTACGTTCTGCTTCGATGTTTGTCATTATATTACTTGTAATGAGGCGCTGATTCTAATACTTTTCATGCCGGAACTGCCAACACTACAGTACTATTTTCATACAGAAAATTATTTACGTGCACACTCCCCAAAAGCCTGTAAAAGTCTCTCTATCTATTCTATTCCGGTGTTTCCAGGATTTGCAATTTTCCATTCACCCTGAGTTGTGGCGTTGTGGCACAACGCTTTATTGAGACGGGCATCTAACTGATACTGGGCACAAAATAGATTGCTGCAGTATTGCACATCCAGGATAGGCCTTAAGAACATAAGGTTAGGATTTGTCCAAGAGAGAAGTAAGAAAGAACAGCATTTATTCGTTACCAAATCAAAGATAAAAACTTAAGACGGCTTACAATTACTAAAAACTAATATGAAATGGCTCCAACTCAGCTTTTTTGTCGTGGCAAATGACAAATTGTCCAGTGCCATGACAGTGATTTTCTGTGGGCATTTTCATTTGGATATTTTTTTGTGCCTATTATTACCTTACCGGTTATTATTTATGATTTTCAGTATGTTAATTATTCATATTCTGTACGGAACCGGTGCGCAAATCTGACTCGGACTTGGCCGGTTTTTGTTATTAACATTATCATAGGAATAGTTTACTTAGAGGAATTGAAACTGGTGAGGTATTGGTATTTATGGTGTACCAAAGATTTGATTTCGACCGAAATTCCGTTGACACGCAGCTAGAACTTTCAGTTATAGTATAGTTTCGTAAACACTATCTCTAGGCGTAAGTTTCTCGAAATAAATAAGTTAATCAATTATATTTGGACACGTCCACATAACTTCTTGTGTGTTTCGTAATTGACTGAATACCGATGGACTTGATAACTGGTAAAAGTTACGAGTGGCGACCACGTACCGGGAGACGTCTACCAGGCCGTTCCCCTACTAGGTGTATCGACGATCTGGTTAAGGTCGTGGTGAGTCGCTGGATGCAGGTGACTCGGGACCGGTCGATGTGGAGTACCATGAAGGAGGCCTATGTCTAGCAATTGACGTTTCCTGGCTGATGATGATGATGACCTGTGCCTATAATACTTTACTGTGATACAATATGTATATCTACTTATACTTACCATATCTATTATTTATGATTTTCAGTATGTTAATTCTTCATGTTCTGTACGGAACCCAGGGTGTGCGAGCCTGACTCTCACTGGGACAGTTCTTGTTTTTGTAGTGATCTACATTTAATATTTTCCGATAAACTCTAATAATTAATCGGCCTATTAATATGCACCTGAAACATGATAAAGTCATATATAATTGACGCGTTCAAAAGTTAATAAAAACCGACATCAACTGCCCTAAAATGTTCACCCTTAGCAGTAGAATTATCTGGGTACATTTTGGGTTTTGCTGATTTTATTAAAAGCCGCTTGTTGTTCCACTAAACAAAAAAGAATCCTCAAAATCATACAAACAAAAAATATGACAAAAATTGTCAACAATTGTATTGCAAACCTCCTCTTTGATTTATTATTATTTATGTAAACAATTTATTGTACACGGGAATATTTACATAACACAAAAACAGAAACATTTATACAAAAGGAAAGATTATTTCTAAAAGAAATTTCTTACAGCAGTCCTAGGTCAAGTGAGAAATAGTGAAGAGAGGAGGGCAGTTAGGCGTGTACATTCGATTCGACAAACTTTTTTGAAGTCAGTTGAAAAGCAAAGTAAATAAAGCTTTCACAATTAGTCTTGTCCTGGTATTGGCATTTAGGTGAGCCTCGGCACAGTGCCGGTGGACGGGTTCTAATGGATACGCTAAATTGAACGAGAATGCAATTTCGGATCTCCGCACGTCGATATGAAAGTCCTTTAGTATTCGATGGCCTTTAGATTGCTTTGTAAGGACTTTTGTGCACGTAGGCTACTAGACGGTTAAAATTGTATTAATCATGATGGAACAGGCACTTCCCATGGGATAATTTCTGAACTCCATAATAATTCCAAGGCAAAGTGAGATAATGCAGGTAAGCGCTTCAAGATGATTGTTATATTTTATGGAATATAACTCAACCGAAGAAAAGTAGTGTAGCGTTATGACCCATCAGTACTAATGTAAAATGTCTAAGTGTCGTTTTTACATTTATTTAAATATCGCATTGTAGAGAAACTGTGAAATGAACTGGAATAAAAAAGCATAAAAGCGAGCCAAAGTGGTGTTGCAGTGAGTTGCAGGCTCGTAAAAGGATGCTAATGCAGGCGGTAAATTGAAAGGAAATGCAATTTCGAATCCTAGTACTGTCGGAACGAAGTTTCTCTGTATTACTGCATCTCTGGAAAACGATAAAAATAGTAATTGTTCTTAATTCTCACATAATGGCTAATGACGGCAAAGCCGATATAAGCATGCTAACAAGCTTAAAACCCTCAAGTTAGAGGTAAGCTTTGCTTTGGTAGGCTTTGAAAATTGACGTATTTGGCAGCAGACAGCTGTGCAATTCACTAAGGACAAACGCGCATACAACCTAACGTTGCCAAGAAACCACGAGATATCGTCAGTAAAGACATCCGTGAACCGTGAGGTTGCAAGGATATTTGTTCTTAGTGAATTACACCCCAGATTAATTATCAGTTTCAGAAATTTTTGTTCGGAATTTGCAATGTTTTTATCATGGTGCCTTCTGTATTACTGTGGTGTTTTTTGTGGTTTGTACCGACACTTTAGTGGGTATACTGTACCATCATATAATTATAATCTACCATCAAAGGCATTGATGTTGCAAATTTCAGGCGCAAAAAAGTATTTTTTCTTTTCCATTCATGGCTACGTACATGCCCAAATTTTACCACGATTGGTTACTTACTTTCGTATTTATTATATTGGGTGTGTAGTATGTGATAATTGATCGCAACGTAAACAAATAAAACATGTCTAGGTATCAGCAAGTTGGGGCAGCAGTCGCATAAATCAAATAAATTTCAAGATTCCTCTCTTGAGTCTCAAAAGTATTCGATTGTGAGTTGAATACTATTGAGTACTCCTTTGATTCTATTGAATCGTCACATGAGCCACCTTAAATCACATCCAGATAATATATATTAGGTGTCACATAGTAGAAATGATTTACCATTATCGCCACTCTTGGCCGGTGGATTAGAGTGTAAGATATTAATGCTCATCGAATGTTTCTTGTCTTTTAACTCCCTAGAAAAGAGGCGGAGATTACAAAGTTTGAAGTTCTTGCAAGTCAAACTGGTATGATGCTGAGGGAAAAATATTGTATGTCACACTATTGATACCTTAGAATTTACAACTACGATTTGCTCCACTAATAGAAAAAGTTAAGTTTTGACCGGTCACGAGCCACCTGCATCCAGCGACTCCCTGTGACGCTAACCAGGTCGTCGGTCCATCTAGTAGGGGGACGGCCCGGTAGACGTTTCCCGGTACGTGGTCGCCACTCGAGAACCTTTACTCCCCACCGGTTATGGGTTCTTCGAGCGATGTTTTGATGGTTTTTCACATCGCTCGAAGAACCGAATGTTTATGGCAACTAACAATTTCATGGTAATTCTGCCAATATCTGGTGTCCAAAGAGGCAACATGTAAAAAGAAATAATTGGTTTTTCAGACACGCGATTCACTTTGAGATTCACTTTCGTCAATTTCTAACTCGTTAATACACAGATTGTCAAAAACTGACAACTAGGGACTACCAACCGAACGAGAGAAAAAAAATTGATCTATTTGAAGTTGTACATGTTTGGTTGATATGTGACCCACACACTGCTAACTTTATGGACATATGTGTTTAGCATTATTCTCGTATATACCAGTAACACAGGACAACATATTATTTTTCTAGAAAATTTATTTCTTATTTAATATACCGGAGGCAAACCAGTACGTGCAAAAATTTAATAACATGCAAGCCAGCTTCTTCGTGATCTTAGGAAAAACACACGTCAGCGGCGGAATTTACGATCCGAGCAGATGTTCAATACTGCTGAGCTTTTAAAGTAGATATATCAAACTAAATTCATTTTTAAACTTTCTCCAGTAGGTGTCAGCAATATCTTTAGAAAGGGTTTTCCAGCTACTTGGGTAATCAAATCGTGAAATATGGAAAAAGGCAAAAGGTAGATTTATTTATTTGAAGAATTAATATCGAATGGGATGAAATTGGTTTAGTCACGAGGCTATTATTGTCAACTCTACATTGATAGCTCTCGTAAACATTGTACTCTCGTAATCTAAAAGTCAACTCAGTCAGTCAGTCAAGTCAGTAAAGTAAGTTTTTTGTTTTAAAAATTACTACTACCGGATCTTCCACTAAGGCCTCAACACCTGGCAGCCCTATCTATTGAAGTTCTCGTTACAACGCGAGAAAATATTTAAATGAAACTTATTGGTCGAACCCAGATCTCGATGTTCGAGAGGTTTGCGCTCTACCCAACAGAGTTACTATGACTTGAAATTATTAAACAAAATAGGGAACTCATTGTATTATACCATATTATAGATCTGCGTTGTGAGCAGCCAGGTACATTTGCACACATTTCAAGTTTGTATTCTAAATACCCTTCAAAGCTTCATAAATTAACCCTAAGTTATTTTACCGTCAATTTCCGCCAATTCACCTGTAAACGGGATTGGGGATCAATTAGTTACGCAGAATTTGTCGCACAGTAAGGTACTACTAGAGCGGGCTTCAACACCCTTTGATGTTGCCCTACATAATAAATTAATTCAATTAAGCGAAATGAATGAAAAACCATCCTTTTTCATTGAGTAATCGATACTTCAACAGCATGCTAATTGTGTTTTTAATGTGCAACGGATTCGCTCTTGGTCTTCACCTCACCTGATAGTAAGTAGACATTGCAGTTGGATGTAAGAGTGCTTAACCTGATGCCTCAAGGGCTCCAGGCACTGGCTAAGTTGTTATAGATGTGTACATATACTTATTTTAGTTATCTTTCGTCAGCAAAATACAAAAGTGCTATGAACAATCCTGCTCGCTCCAGACTTGTTAGATATAATGGGGTAGCGCCGGGCGGACTTATACGAATACCACTAACCAAACCGAGTATGGGAGTTATCAAACTTGAGATTGATTGTTTCATTTTGCCTAAATATTTATTTATTTAGTTTACTTTCGTTGGATGCTACTCTTGAAATTACCTCCTGTAACTTCTCTTCTTAGGCTTTTACGACACTCACGGGATGACGTGAAGTTATAACATTCTAATGCCACGACCATTACACCTGATTGAATCATCATCATCAGCCTATATATGTCCCCACTGGAGGGGCTCAGGCCTACTCTCCTACAGAGAGTGTATGGGCCATAGTCCACCACGCGGGCCCAGTGCGGATCGGCGGACTTCACATGCCTGTTCAAGACATGCAGGTTTCCTAACGATGTTTTTTTCCTGATTGAATACTTGCTTCAAAAACCTTGGAACCTTGAATACTAGAAATCCAGATGGTAATAAAACTGCTTTTTATGGATAGTTAATAAAAAGGAAAGATTGGATAAAAATTTCCAATTCCATTCCGACACTAAGATTAAAATTTCTCTCGCGCGGTTTCCAAACGACTTGGAACTGAGCTTGTTATTATCCAGGGATATAAAGTTTTCGAGAATTGTATTGACGTTGAAACGTTTGTGAAAACGAAATGTTTTTCTTCTTCTTTCTCTAATAATTTCGTGAATATGAGCTTATGCGCCCGCGACATCTGTTGGTACACCACTATAAATCAAATTTGATATCCCACTTAACCACGTGATACCACGTTAAAATTAAGAAATATTTCATTTCCAATAAACGTAGGCAAGCATTTATCAATGACTACTCCAAATTGTAAGTTGATACTTATTAGTATCTGAGATAAGCTACTGAGTTACTTCCAGTAATGCTCTATGCGTATGATCTAAAAAAATTAGACCGTGGACGTGTCGCTATCTGAATAAATGTCTGGAACAGGCTGTCACATTATATACTCGGGCTATGTGCTTAGAGTTTCAATAGAGAGCCGCAAAGCTGAATGAAAATGAGGGAATGGAAATGGAAAAGGGATATGTACGTTTTGCTTGAGAGCACGAAGAAATTCACTGTTTTCTTCTGGCCAGTAGATACGTAGCACGTATCAAAGTATATAATTGGTAATAGGTTTCGAGTTAATTGTATTAAATTTTAATTGATTTCACACGATTTGTGCGTGCGTCGCGACGATGGCTGAACTGATAGTCCGTTCAAACGACGCGGATAGGTAAATTGTAGGTAGTTAATGTGGGTAGGAAGTTAACATCGGCGTAGATATTGAAACAATTGAGTGTTTTTCGCAATCTGCACAAGTTGTACTAATGTTTCTAGTTTAGTTTGTTACTATTTCGAACTATTTATTCGTTTAGATCGTACAGTCGCCCGCCGGTTTGGAAACATCTTGATTAGTGATTCAATAAATTGACATATTATTTGTATTTAGCAAATTTTGGGAAGACTAAGATTAATTAATATTAAAGAAATAATGTACCTGATGAATAGATATAAACCCAGTAATAAGTCTCCACTCAAGTGCTTTAAAAAGATTCACCCTTTTCGTATCTCTAGTGGTGGGTCGCAGAGGAATAATTGCGTAGCGGTTCAGTCGATACATCATCGAAGTTGTTATTGTATGTCTGGACGTTGATGTGTCAATCAGTAAGTCACAATGTCAACGACTTCATTCATCTAATTCCCATAGGGACTGAATTTCGTGAACACTGTGCAGACTGTGCACTCTCTTTGTGCATTGAGAAAGCCTCCGGTTCCTGGAACTTATATAACGTCCAAATTTTGACTAAAATTGTAATACTATTATTATATATACAGTCTGATTAAACTAAATGAAACGTACATACATTTTTACCTTTAAATAAGCTTCATTTTCCCAACCGCATAACTAAGTTTCTTGATGATTCCTCGACAATATAATCAAAATCGGTATGTAAAATGTACGAATAAAGCTCTTTCATGTGTGCAAGTGGATGCTTAGTGAAATAACTTTCTTGAAAATTCAACCACCTCTTCCCCTATTTTTGGCCCTTTTTAAGTATAAATGTTTTATCAATTAAATAATAATGCCTAAAACTGACAAACGTGCTGTGACAGACAGACAAGATAGAGACCAGAATCAGCTTATAAGGGTTCAGTTTTTTCATCGGTTGTTCGGAACCATTAAAAAGCTTCGATCCGTTGCTCCCACGGCATACTTCCTTCCCTTGGTTGCTTCATACCTACGCGAGACAAGGATAAACCAGCAAATACATATTCACGTTTAAAATATCATTGATTATATCTGTAAGTGGAGATGCAGAGATAATGCTATCGAGAGCACGTAGTGGAAACTAATGGACATATTTACTGACTGCCTTACTCAGACACATCTACATAATATTTATAGATACAGATACTTACAGAAGACTTATTAAATATGTCAGTAATAAAAAAAGGTGTGTGGTTAGGTTAGTGATGAACAGTCTACATAACTTAGTTTGTCAATGTACGAAGCTCCCAGAGCGATAGTTCCTTTTTCAAAATGAATATATATGCAAATATATAATAATACAACATACATTATTCTTAGGTCGCACTATTCGAGTCTTTAAGTGATCGTGTAATCTTATTACTCTTGACGTGAATTATATAAGCAAGATGGTTTTTGATTAATGTGCAAGCGAATCAAGCTATACATCAAAGTTGCGAAACTTGCCGCCATCCATCACGGCAGCTCGTGTACCATCGAATAACTTATAACAACATGTGTTCCTGTAATATTACTCATGGTGTACCTGCACGTGACTTTTATAACTTACCGATTACAACTATAGCTGGATTTTTTTCCACATCGCCACAGTTATAGGTTTGGTCCAGAATCGTTATAGAGATTTATAATAGAATTAAGTTACTTGGAGGCTTTCCTGATAAACATAATGAAAACGCTGTAAGATTCCTTTCACACCCAGTAAATATAAGGTAAAATGTAAAACAATAACTAGAAAAATTCATTTTCCAAAGCAGTCTTCGTTTTTTACGTAGTCTACTTTCTGAATCCCTGAATGCAAAATTTCTTTTTAATTCCATTTTCGTTACAACAGTACAAGATTTTTTGTTTATGACACATTATAATTGCATTTTTAAATAGGTAAATCGAACGAGCCCAAACATGTCGTGTTTATCATGGGTAGTTTAGGAGATCCTTACTACCTTCCATCAACAGCATCAGACCAGTTAAATGGTACCATCAAAATGCATTTTCGTCGGAAGTAAACCAAGAAACAGTGAAACGTGGGAAAATTCAACTTCATAGGATATGAAGTGGCTCTAATACAGCTTGCAAGATTTCAAGTATACGAATCGTATCACGAATAAAAATGTTGAACCAAAGCAGCCAGAGTAATTCTCGTTATATTACGTATACCAACTGATAAGGGTGAAAGAAAAGTCATGCGCAGCAGCCAAACCTTTATACGCCGCAATTTAATTACATTACCAAATATTCAGGAGCTCTAATTTACCTTATCGAGGTTGTGAGGTCGGTCATCGACTTGTCAAACCCTTGTGTCAGAGTAGTTGAGCCGCCATAGTCCTCAGACACGGCTCATGTAGCTACTACCTGTCGTAGATAGTAACCGAAAACACGTGCTTTGCAAAGCGCGTAATCATCTTACTTTTCAGACAATCTACGTTACAAGTTTACGCAGGCGGTAACTCATATCGAATACTATCGGAACTGCTGCTCAGTCGAGATGCGGGTGACAAGGACAGAGCGATAGTTAACGATATACGTTATCGCTTGCGTAAGCTCATGGTAGATGCACAGGTGGTTCAGCCCGCTATGTCCTAACCAAACTGGGGAAAGTACCTCAACGTCATTTTTGACAATGGCCCCACCGGGGTTCAGCTATTCTGCAAAACCGCAATCGATCTATTATAAAGTTCAGCCATTATGAAAAACGATTTAATGTCTTTTAGTTGTTTTACATAACGAAGTTGTTTAGTAAAACAACTAGCTGGTATGTCAACCAGCTTTTTAAGCAATCCAACTGCTATAAATATATATTTAAAAAAAGCAGCACTTACCTATGTCTCTACATCTAACTGCCTTAACAAATCCCTCATTGAGACAATTGTCATGTATAGACATTCATGTATATAAAAGCGTAGAATGTACTCGTAATTAGCATAATTAACGCCTACTAAAAGCACTAGAAACCGACTTCAACTAGGTAGGTACCGAGGTAGCGAGGTAGAGTATAATCTGTGTGCATGTTTAGTTTTTGTTGAATTTCTCAAAAATCGCTACATCAATTTCGGTAAAATTACCTTTGAACATACATTAACAATTACAATAACAAAAATACATTGAACCTTTGAAGCTATCTATCAAAAAATAAAATAAAAAATAATCATCAACATTGATTCATAATTAGCGGAGTGGAGTTATCACGTAAAATACATACAAAAAACATACAGGCGAATTGATTGCCTCCTCCTTGTTTAAAGTCTGTTGAAAATAGAGCAATGCAAAGAAACTCGACCAAGCCAGTCACTTCATAGTTAATTTTATTTGCACTATAGATAACGGTACATTGAACTTGGTCTTGATGACAACACATTTATCGTACATTTCAAATTAGAGTTGATAAATTAACAGATAACACAGTTTGCTAGCTAACACACTACGAAAACGAAATTCTTCTACTCGTACAAGGGTAACACACAGTACAGTAACACACACAAAATAATTCTAGATTCACTTAATATTATGGTAACATGAGCAGCAGTCACAATTTTGTGTGGATTTTCTTAAAACTTATATAGAAACATTTCAACTAAAACTGAAATGAATAATGATTTCCTAAAATCAACATGTTTAACTAATTTAATATACATTACTTAGTATAAGTAGTAAACGCAATGTATCAACTACAAACAATCCTTAATTTTAAAGTGAAACTAGCTTTTACTCGCGTCTTCTTCCACATGGACATAGTAAAATATCCCACTGGAACGACATGCTCGGCTGGGATAAAAAGTTGCTTATGTACTTTTCCAGCCATTCAGCTATCACTATACATAAAATCAAGTGATTCTGACTCTCCGTTCCAACGGCAACGAGGCACAAACAAACAAACTCACTTTCGCATTTAAAAAAATTCATGTTAAAATCTAAAGTCATTTTAAACGACTTAATTAAAATTAAGGTGCTTATGTTAATTCACTTATCAATGATGCTGATTTCTATATACGTAAACCTAAATTTCACAGCTCTTTAAGTCTTCACATCTTTGTCTGACTTAACAAAATGAAAAGGAAGAAACCATTTATACAGCTTACTAAAGAAGAGACATCATAATAACTAAATACATCACAACCTCATAATTAGCTAAACATTCAAAATTTTGAAACTTCATTGGTTCTAGCAAATTCTTCTTTCTTTGTTGGATCAGTGACAGCGTCCCTCATTCTTCGTTTCACTTGTACATAGACAAATCTGTAAATAAAACAGTAAAATATATATAATCCCTGTGTTACAAGTAATAAATAAAAAGATGTGATATAGTGCCTCCTTATCCCAAAGCCAATTAGATCACACAGCTCTATTCTCAATTATCTATGTATTAAAGTGAAAATGAGTGTTCAATCGATTGTATTCTTCTGGCTTACTATGAATCTTTCGATGGTTATTCACATAAATCCGAGTACATATTCGAACAATATTTGACGACGGATCGTGTTTTGAAAGCGAAGGTTTTTCAAACATAATTAACGTGTTCAAAAAGACCTAGAAACCGGATTCCACTACCCTAAAAGTCCCTCAAAATTTCTAGGTGAATTATCTGGGTACATATTAAAATAGTTTTTGCAGATTTTTCTAAAAAAAGCGCTACATCAATTCCGATAAAATGTTTATGGGTCCACCTCTGAAGTATGTATGCTTTAAAAAATCATCTAAATCGATTCATAATTGGCGGAGTTATCGTATAAAATACATACAATAAATTATATAGTTGAATTGAGGACCTTCTCCTTTTTTGAAGTCGGCTGATAACGTTGTTCGAACAAATGTAATTCAAAGCGAGATTTTGACATTTTCCTCATATAACAGAAAAGAGTAGAAGATGATTTATCTCCTTGCCGAATCTATGACGCCGTATGTAGCTATAATATTTTTATGTTACGATAATACCAACTCATAATAATAAATGTCATAAACCACTTAGAAACAAAGCAACACACGTTGGAGTGATCAAACCGAGTCCAATAAAGAAGTTCGCTTCGACTCAAAACTTTGAGGGTAATAAACTCATTGTGAGGTGAACATACTCATTTAGTTATATCAAAACTACATTCGTTCGTCTAGCTCGACTATTGAAAATCGTAAGACAAACATATGACAACCGAAATGCGTCCGAACTTAATGGTCATTCTGACTCAGCAGTTGAAAATTATCTATACAGTCATATATAAATCTTCTATGCGTATGTTTGTTATTTAATTCCTATACGGGTAGACCGATTCGACAATGGTTTCGATTTAAAATTAAATTTTATTGTTTTGCATAGATACATTTACTCTACGTTTATCCCAAAATGTAAAAAAATGTCCGACCGAGCGGACCGTACATGAATGAAAATGCATAATAGCTTCATTATATACTAGTGTTCAAATTTTCTTGTTTATTTATTAAAATTTATCTTCAAATGAACTTTGCTTGCTCTGCTTTCGGTTTAAAGAATAATTTATTTTCTGAAAAGAAATTGACACTTAACTTATAGAGAAATTAAGACTATATATATAATAATTAATGTGTAAAAACCAACAGTAAAATGGCATGCAGAAATTTAGATTTTATAGATTTTATACACTAAGTATTTATATTTAAAAAATAACAACTAATATTTATTCTTAAATGTGTTTTAACAGTTTTGTCTTGAATTCAGATAGTTTCCGTTCTTGTAGTTCCCTTGGAAGAGCATTGAACTGTTTAACACCTTCAAACAAAATACTCCTCTTTCCGTAGCTGGTTCTCGGTCCTCGCAGTTGTAAATAGTTTTTGTATCGTAGGTTATGGTTGTAAGTTTGTTTGTTTAGTACAATGTTTGTGTGGATGTCTTTTGTTAGAATTTTTTTATTAATATACAGGTTTTAACTTTCAACATGGTTACAATACATCTCTATATCAATCATGTTATACACGTATATGTATGTAACATATGTGGTGGAGATTTCAAAATGATTCCTTACCCAAACAATAACAGAGCGAGGCAAGTGAGGCTTGCATCGAACAAGTAAAAGGCGCCAGGGAAGTTGTCCAAAGTAGCTACGTATATATAGCTAGATGTTGGCATGTAGAGAGATGGAGCTAGGGCTTCAGTCACGCCGAGCAGGGCGCTTAATTTTGCTGTAAAAATAATAGCATTAAATCAACAACAACAGAATCAGAAAATAATTATTCATGTACGAAATTTTTACTAAAGTCTTTTGCCAAGATAGTGTTTCACTAACTTAAGACTGACGTGTGGGCAGGGTATACTTCTATCCCACTGGCTTATCGTCGCTTACCACCAGGAACAAGTACTACATAAATAAAAAGATTTGGCTACTTTTTAAAACATAAAATAGGACATCGCTTCGCCACGATATAACCTGATTGTAAGTGAGCCATTGGTCTGGCCAGAAGGTGTGTTTTCACCTTATTTCATTGTGGTAGCCCTAACATGTCAACAAAGCAAGGCACCCAAGAAGTACTTACCAACTTCTTCGGCAGGTACACTCTTAGTGGCTATTGACCTCACAGCAATAAGACTACTGTGACTGAAGATATTGAAGAGAGGAGCTGAGTAGTACCACTGTCTACTCGGGGCAAATGCAAACACGAAACTGGCAGCTATCCTGCTCACACCCGACAGCCCCCCAATGACACTATCCTGCACTTGAAGCCTCTTACTAAGGAACGATATGCAGAAAAATGAACCTGAAAAGCAATAAAGCAGACGTTACTTTTATAGGCCCTAAGCATTTGTCGTTACAAATCGTTTTTTAACGATCGCCATTAAATTTATAGGTTACTTTCATAAGTTGGATCGTTATACATATATGTATATCCTTTTGGAATTGATATTGTCATTATTTTAATGATTGCGTATGGTAGGTTTGTTGGATTTATTTCTTAGTTTTTAATGGAAATTGAATGTGGTTGTCTATACGCATAACTCACATATGTAAAACATAACACGATCTCATCAAACGCGTCTATTTCATAATCTAGATCTGGTTTTGCAAGACAACCGTGTCAGTTGCAGCAACTTGGCCCCCGGGCTTCCGTATTCAATCTCTGCAACCATGTTGCATAGCCTTGTCCACTTCTCACTGTAATCACCTAGAATGGATGATTGCAATGGTAACATAATGGAAAGTTTTTTTAATAAAGTAAACAATGATCAAAGTCAAAGAATGTATATGAAGCACTTTTGCTCGCGACTTCGTTTGCGTGGACTGCAGAATTTATCCCATGTTCTATTAAAATAATTCATGCTCAACTACTAGTTCGATTCGAATAAAAATTAGATCTTTTTAAAAAATCAAGATATTGGATGATGTGTGGAATGGATTGGGAATTGCATTGAGCAATTAATAAACATAGCAATTAGTTTTCGCTTGCCACAAATATTACGGGTCTGATCTGCGAGGTAGTTTCACAGTTTCACAGGTAGGTAAACAGTAGATTTAGTTGCTGTTGATGACGATTATCATCATTTTCATTGTCGCTTTATAAGTACACAGCTTAAGTAACTCTTAGCGCGATGAGTGGGCTTTCGGGAAAAAACAATCTGTCCCTAATCACCGTGTTTTTAGGCGAATTGTAGAGCACAGGAAGATGTCGCTGATATTCAAAGTCTCTGCGATATTAGTCTTCTGTATATTGGAGGATTTAAAGAAATACTAAAAACATTATCCCAAACTAGTCTCTCTTATTCAATCAATAACTATTACGCGTGTTCATTTCGATGTTCATTTAATGTGTATGTAAATATTGTTGGAATTGTTATTATGCGCGTGAATTTAATATACCTCTAGAGATGCTAGATATTGACGTGCCGAATGTATCTTCTAATTACAAGGTAATTAAAAGTTGAATCTTGGTATTTTTTGTAATGTAGCTTGTCAAATATAGATAGATGTTTAAATTACTTTTACCCTTTTCTCTCTTTCTTTCATGGTACAACGAAGCTTGCGCTGTGCTTCCATCCGTATGTCACAGGGTATAGAACCGTAATAGGTGGGCACTTGCTCCGCTCGATCTTGTGTTAGACTTATATGGTGTGTTGTGGACTCGCACTTGGCCGATTTATTGAAGGTAAAGTCATAGTTCACGCAGCCGATGTTGTTGGTAATAACCTGTACTTACGGATATATATGTCAGTTCAGACACTTGCATACAAAGATAGCATATTTTATCAACTGAGATGGATAAATGAATGCACTCCACTAAAACCTTGACCTAGGTTGATAAAATTTACATTAATTACAAGTTGAAGTGCGCAATTCTATATAGATGTGTGCATACTCTTATTTAAGTGCGCAGATTAATGATAATAACATTAGCTCGAATTTATTTGAGTACACTTAGAAAGGACGAAGAAAGGTTGAAAAATATTTTTGTTTCATGTTATCGACACTTTAACCAATTTTGAATTTTAAAAACATATCTCAATGTTCGGTTGGTTTCTACGGTCTAAGAGATATCTAATGTATATCTGTTTGTATCATTATCAAATTAGGCTATTTTTCCACTGCTGTAGGAATCTCCCACTTAGATCGCCTCGTCAGACTTTTGGGTGGTGTGGAGAGTGGGTTTGTTTATTTTGTGTAAATTACAATGTCAAATGCTTCTAATTTACGATTGAAAAGAGATAAAGATGACATAGTCAGTGCATAATTACATTGAGGCTTCCAGCCTAGCACAAATACAAGCCTGTTGTACAATAAATTGAACCAGACAAATGTCAGTTGAATGAAGTTGAATTCACATATCAAAGGTTCCGAAACATGAAAAGAAACGTCCAGATATTTTTACCTTGAAATAAAGTTCATTTTCCCGATCGCATTAATAAGTTTGTTTGTCAAGGGTTTTTGATGATTTCTTAAAAACTATACTACGTAGATATCTCTGATACAAATACTTTTTCCGCCCCCTTTTAAATATATATATATATATATATATATATAAAATATATAATATATATAAATATTTTGTCTTACTTCCACAGCGGCACCTGTGCCTATTTTCTATAACTATTCCAAACTTGAAGTCGTAAGCATTATGTTCCTGAGATAATCAGCGGTCACAGAGGGACTGTAAAACACAACAGAATGATTTTATTATGGTTCGGGTCTTTCATCGAATCCTTAAAAAGTACCGTTGGTTTGACGCATTTAAGTAAGACCAAGAATAAGGCAACTTTTACAACTTTTGTTTCCAATATTCACTTTCATGATTTGAGAAAGCGAGACATTGCAACTACTTTCCATAAAAGGTAGTCTTGATCGAATATTCTGTGTGACAAACTTGGTCGTAAACCCGAAAAGTTGAACATAAAAACGTCAGTCATGGAAGTTCATAATACTGATAAGTTATTTTTCCTAAACGTTATTCATAGAAAACTGGATGTAATGGCGAATGCCCTGTCAACAAGCTTATACTTACATTTTCCTCGAGCTGGATTGAATCACACTTATATTATGCAAAAGTAACTATCTCTATTCCTGCGATGACACAGTCTTACAAAGTGACAGAGACACCAAGAGACACTGAGCCACATAATGACAGAGCCTCACAGCGTTAGAGCGACCGAGTCACAGATCCAAAGAGCGGTAGAGCGATAGAGCCACTGAATGACAGAGTCACGAAGCGACAGAGCGCCGAAGTCACAGATTGACAGAGCCACACAGCGGTAGAGTGAGAGAATCACAGTGCCACAGAGCCACCAAGAGAGCTTTAGAGAGACAGAGACAGACAGTGATAAACAGTCAGAGAACGACGGACCAAATAGCGATAGAGCGAGAGTCAGAGAGCCACAAAGTGATAGACTCATAGACAGTCGTCAAACTTATAACACCTTTCGGTTTCGTTGTCGAGGCTAATATTTCCCACTTATCTACGAAGTTAGAGGGTTTATATAGACCGGATACCTTCTTAGTACAGGTGTTTATACATTTGAAGGTTATGAGTCTTTCTGTAAGAATATATTTTATTTTCGTGGATTATTAATGAGTACTAAAATATCGTGGTCTTTTACTGTGGGCCGAATAAACAAGCTCAAAGTCACTCAGCGAGCAATGGAACGAGCTATGCTCGGAATTTCTCTACGTGATAAGGTCCGGAATGAGGAAATCCGTAGATGAACGAAGGTCACCGACATAGCTCGACGAGTTAGTGAGCTGAAGTGGCAATGGGCAGGCCACATCGCTCGAAGAACCGATAACCGGTGGGGAGTAAAGGTTCTCGAGTGGCGACCACGTACCGGGAAACGTCTACCAGGCCGTCCCCCCACTAGATGGACCGACGACCTGGTTAGAGTCGCGGGGAGTCGCTGGATGCAGGTGGCTCGGGACCGGTCGTACCATGTGGCGTACCATGAGGGAGGTCTATGTCCAGCAGTGGACGTTTCCCGGCTGATGATGATGATGATGACTAAAATATCGAGTACTTCATCGTGACAGCGAATGACTGACTACAACGGCCGGTGAAATAAGTATGTACTTACGCTCATGTGTAATATTACAAGTCGAGTCAGAAGAAGTCATAACATGAAACATGTACTTATACTCGTATTTGAGAAAATAACTGGATTTTCTTTACATGGTATGTGCTAAGTGTACTCAGTTCGATCACCACATTTAGATACATTGGTAGCGTTTTGTATGGAATTCTTTTTGTGCAGCACATCTTGATATTGGCTAGTTTTTTAAAGTATTTTACAGCGATATTGTGAGCGTGGACTTCGGATAACTATGGAAACTATCTGTTTAATAATTTTTTAGCGTTCCGTAAAAGGAAAAAGGGAACCCCTATAGGATCACTTTGTTGTACGGCTGTCTTAAGGCACAACCAGAGGAATAAATATGAAAACCAGAACTTTTAAAACTGTAACACAGTATAAATAGCTTTTTTATGTTTAAAAACATAACTTTGCAGTTAAAATCCATACATATAACAGCTATACCATACAGTTAACTTAGCTGCAAAGTAAAGTTGGTTATTCAACCGGACTTACATTTTCGGAGAGCATAATACCGTACCTATTATTATTTATGATTTTCAGTAAGTTAATTATTCATAGTCCCCTCGATGCGCGAGTCCGGCTCGCACTTGACCGGTTTTTATAAGCAAGTAATTCTGACTCTCCGTTGTCACGAAGGAAGGATAAACAAACCAACAAACTCATTCCCGCATGTACAACATACTCACATAATTAATGTTAGTAATGATTTGACTGTTTAAGTATCTATTAAAAACTTTGAGGTCTGGTTTATCTTCTACCTTATAATCGGTTAAATCTCGAGAACGTACGATTGATAGGGATTCATTAGTATCTAATGTCCTGAATGATAGTCGAGCTAAAATAATAATTAAGTAATGTAAATGAAAACCATGAGCTTAGAGTTCTCACATAGCGTGTTGCATAATGACTTTGTAACAATAGGTTTATAATGCGCTATGCAACTGCACTGTAGAACGTGAGTACAACTAACTCAGGGTCAAGTAGACTCTTCGTCTCAAAGAATTTACTAGTGTTATGTGCTAAAGCTACCTCACTAAGGCTCGTATAGATTAACTACTCATGATTGAGTCAACTACAATATACCTCAATTTATTGAGTTTTAATTTTACATCAAAATACGTCAATAATGCTCAGAGCTATAATTATAGAGTGCCAGTAAAAATTATAGGACTATTTTCGAAAACATTTGTTTTGCTATAATAACTACACTCGGAATAATAGTGTTGCATAATAATATGTAGATGTTGCTGCCTTTTACAATATTATATCCCTTCACGACAGTCGGAATCTGACAATTACCATAGGGCATGGACGGTCCTACTCGTATTTAAAACCCGAGACTAACCCTCATTTATGGAATAAAAATATGTTAGGTACATATATTCCCCTAACGTTTAGCCAGACAAGTTTCGATGTAATTATTAAATTGTAATACATTTCAAATTAATTCTCCAACCACACATTTGCTTACAGATTAAATAACGAAACGGATATCTTAATTTACTTACCAATTAATCCGAGAATGATGTTAATTGCACCATAAATGCTGTATTCGACTTCGTTAAAGTTGAATTTTCGTATCGCGTACAGATACCCCACTTGTGAATCACCTGAAAAGAAGAAAATAAAATGCAATGACCTTTTGTACCAAAGTATTAGTAGTACGTACCAGCGACTTCCTCTGAGTTGGCCTCAGAAGCTATCCGATTTTATGATAAAGTGTTCATACAGGGAAACGTGTACCGGGCCGTCCTCCTACTAGATGGACGGACGAGACCGGTCAATGTGGCATATCATGGAAGAGGCATGTGTCTCTATGTTCGTGCCAAATTTCCAAAAAAAAATATGGTTAAACCTTTTGGTCGTGAAATGTCAAAAGGCAGAATTATTTTCTCATTTGTAACGATCCTTTTATTTTTAATTTTGTAGCGATATCTGTATCAAAGGATTACGTCTTGCTTTTTCCCGTTACTTCCTCTGCGTAGACTTCATAATTATAATCTTTATTTAGCTTAAAATATGGTGAAAACAGATGTTACATAAACTTTAAATAAGTACGCATATTTTAACAAAAGAGGCATGCAAAATAAAGTAGTAATAATGAAATACTTACTAAAATCCTAAAAAATTATAATAAAATCAAATTGAATTGTCCAAACAATGTCAAGAAAGTATGTCAAATAAAAAAGAATTCAAAATCAATCACGTGATTGTCAAAATACAATACAATCCTAATAAAATTCTAGCTAGGGTACAACATGGAAATTTTTCCTATAGTTAAATATTTCCTTTATGTTATAGAAATTTTGTTCCATGAGCCACTTCTTTATAGCCTGTTTTTAAATAGTTCTTTTGGAGTTAACTTTATGTACCGTACCTAACGGCATTATATATTCAGAAATTATAATACGGGAACTCTCCATTCTGATAAAATATAGCCTCTATCACCCTAAAATTTCTGCACAATGAAGTGAATTGTGCACACAGACACACTAAAATGAAGTGTATTGTGTTGTACCGCTTCACTAATTTCATGACATTTCACTTGTATTGTAGGACCCTAATAAACCTCGTGCACACCTGTGAGGTCATTTACTTTTATGTCAATGTCACTGTGTCACCGTGAAACGTACGTGGAGAAATTCCAAATGGAACGTTCATTGTGTCGTTTGCCAAATTAACTTGTCCAACCTTCTACGTCAATTACTTGAAAACACAGTCATATGAAGTGAAGAATAAACACAATCCATATACGTATATCATGATCAAAAAGCAATTTTCATGTGATATAATAAAAATAATGGTTTTTGATTATCAACGGCGGTATCTTCTTAGTACAATAAGATACTCGTAGGACTGTGATTTTTATACACATAAAAACTATTGCATAATTGAGTATTTCATGTTAATTTCAACTCAATACCTTGACGTGAATTCTGTCTTAATAAAAGTAGACTTTCAAGGCAATTGAAGTCAGTTTTCAGTTCTTTTTGAACGCATTTACATGCAGATTGAGGGCGCTGCACAATGACGCGACCATCTCGTCATCCTTGAGTCAATAAGCCTTTCACACATAGTGACAAACACTGAATTTGAAATAGGACAATCCCCTTCTGAAAAATTCAACGCGTGAAGCTCTAGCTATACCAACAGTTAACATGAAATAAACATACTTATAGATACAGCTCTGGGGTACATTTCACTAAGGACAAACCTCCATACAACCTTACGGCTTACGGATGTATTTGCTAACTACTTATATCTATAGTTGCCTAGATAACAAGGATCAATATCAAATGACGTCAGCAAAGAGTGCACTTAGTGAATTGCAACCCTGATAAGTAATGGGCCTGTTTAAAGGTTTCATACCAATGTCGCAGTATAACTGAATTTTGCTTTTAATATTTCAGAAAGATTCCGGTTCTTTAACCCTAGCGATAAATCGCGTGTTCTGTCTATCATAATCTTTTATGGTAGACGGAGATCAACATAAAATACTTTTAAGAGAAAAGGGACGGAATATTCGATACGTAATCAATAAAGCTTGCTGTGTGCAAGTGAAAGCTTAACCTTTGCAAGAAATTACGCAGCAAACTTTTTAAAAAATATATAAAGTTGACGTGACAGACACGTAAGCTTTGGGGAGAAACCATAATTTTTTGTACCTTGATGGTAGCAACTTTTATTCAGACATAATATTACATTCTTTTATGTCATAATTCAGTCAGTTGGGTAGAGCGTCAGTCCATGAACAATCGAGGCATGGGTTCGACCCTGGCTCGTACCAATGGGTTTCAAATTGGAATTTATGTACGAATGATAAAAATCATTACCATTGGCTTTTGCTGAAGGAACACACTTCTGAGAAGAAATTCAAAGGTGTGTGTGAAGTCTACCAATCTTCACTGGGCACACCTGGTAGACTATGGCCCATACACTATCTGTAGGAGAGTAGGCCTGAGCCCCTCCCCTCCAGTGGGAACATACTCGTATATGGGCTGTTGAGATGAATACAGTCTAGCCACAAGTTACCTCTATTTCTGATGTTTGTATATTCGCATACGTTATTTACATACACATGTTTATGTATCGAGAAGTCGTGTAGAGAAGGCTTTGCCCGCGATTTCGTCCGCATGGACTTCAGAAATAATCCTATAAGAACTACTTGTTCGATCGGGTTTAAAGTAGTGGTTCAATGCGGGCAAGAACGACAGAGTTGATGCGGTTATATCTGATATTCGGTTTGTTTGGTGGAATTTTTCTATGTCCACCTGACTACGAGTAGCTCCACCAGTTTTCCTAAGTCTGCCGCAAAAAAATTAATGTGAACAAGCTTTCCATTCAACAGCATTATCTTCACTCACCATCAGTGTATAGTATATAATGCACAAATACACGAATACCTGAAAATGAACTATAACATAAAACTCAATAAGCACATTAATGAATTGTCAAGAGAGCCTAAGCTCTGACAGAAGGGATGATGCGTGCTGGACCCTGACCAACGAAATTAAATATGATATGTGGGATTGGTGTTCGCTGACACGCTACTAGCTCAAAGTGAATGATATGCCACAAAATCTTATTATAGCTGCAACTGCTGGTGAAAGCTGGAAATATACTAGAGAGAAAATAACTTACTATAAGGTAAAGGTGAAAGACAACTAACCTTATTAAATCATTTTAAAGACAATACCTTTAGTAAGAGTTACGAGCCTCTACTCAACTTTAAGAAAATCCACTATTAGTGTAATAGGTGCATCCAACACATATACAGACAGGCGAACAGTGTTGCCACAACCATATAAATGCTCTCCCGTATGGATCCTATAGACCAAGGAACCCGAAAGAAACATAAATTAAAACTTATATGTGAAGCCAGCTTAAAGAGTCAAGGATTACTGGTTTGAAATGCAAGTTTGCCAGCATTTACAGAGAGCGACACAAATGTGATTAATATATGGACTTCAATTGCAATAATTACATTGCCTATATGGATCCGATCTCAAATAGGCGTAAATAATTAACGTATGGAAATTATTAATAGATTACTCGTTTGACATTTCAGAATTACAACTCAGAATAAAAGTCAACGGAATTCTCATTATCGTTAATACGTATACCAGTTCTAGGATCAAAAATCTGCTTATTAAAAAGAATATGGATCAAATAAATGAAGCATTTTCATACTAATTTGCTTTTGCCTGCGGCTGAGCCTTCGTAAACTTTATAATATATCCGAAAACGGGAGCTACTTATTCGATAAGGATAAAAAGTAGCCGATGTCCTTTTCCGGCCCTTCAACTGTCCCTATACAATAAATCAAGTCATGACTATCATTACGTAGAAGAAGGATAAACAAACACACGTTCATGTTTATAATAAAAAGATGGTTTGTATATTTTTTCGCAGCAACAGAGAAACAACGCGATGGCATTTTGCACAAATATATTTCGATGTCCGGAGAGAGACAAGTTTTTATTACGATGCATAGTTTTTATAGCTGACGTGAACGGATTTGCGTGCAGAAGCTAGTTGTTTAAGGCAAATAAACAATCTTGTTTTCAAGTATACACTCATAGTTGTTATCATTTTAAACTCATACAACCTGTTCCTAATTATGAATCCAGAACTGACCCCACTCACGACAGATACTCGTATGTTTTATTTTATAATCTAGTTTGAGTTATTATTGTTTAAGATACTTTTAAAAACCTACAACAACATGCAATTCTCATAATTTTTTTATTCACCTCCGACTAAAATCAAGAAATGACGCCACTACCACATTACTTCTATTGTAGAAACTTCGCGTCACACATGTATAAAATTAAAATATTAAGGCAATGGATGCAAAGTGTATCTCGTGAATACATTACAAATATAAAAGAAGCTTACCATAAAGAGGTCCAACCATGATGAAGTAGAGCACCAAAACGGTGAATATCAACTCCCGTCCTCTAAAAGCACGTGGCCTTAGAGCTACCAACACAGTATTCGCCACTAAACCGAACACTTCACTCAACTTCTTCTTTAGTCCATTTCTCACTTCATTATTATTCTTATTGTTTTCCTCTGTCGGACAAACGTCTTCTAATCTCAGAGCACCATAGAGAAAACTACTTATATGTAGGCCAAGCAGTAAACTAAACATACCGTAGTACCCCAAAGCACGTAATAAAATCCCGCTTAGCGCTGTCCCTGTAGGAGTTCCCAAACTTATACATATAGCACAAACTCCCAAACGAAACGTCCTGTTGCCTAAGGATGTCCGATCAGACATAAAACTGTACATCGCCATGTATATTATTATATAACTCCCAGAGAACGCTGCCGGCAAGGCCTCAATGAGAATCGTTGCAGTTAAAGACAGCTCGTAAAAGTAGTAAGTGGCAAGCAACAGTCCAATATTAGCTATGATCTCCCCAACTATTGGGAACAGTATGAATATCTTTCGCTTACGAGTCTTATCGCTCCAAGCTCCGACAAATAGCACCATAATCGCTGGAATAGCCGTCTGAAGGGGGAACTTCCAGGCGACTGCCTTGGCTACTAGAGACTGAACTTGTTTCAGCTCTTCCTCGAGACCAGTCGTATTACGCTCTTGCATTCGAATACATATGTCATCTCCATATTGGAAGTTGACTCGGCACGCCTTTTCCAAGTGCATGTTTTGCACAGTCAACGAAGAGAGCGCTATGCACAGCTGGTAGATAAACAAACATGGCTCCACTGTCGTCTCCCTCAGTAAATTCTTCGTCTGCTTCAACAAGTATTTCGATTTCTCCCTCCATGTGTTCGTCCTGCCGGTGAGGCGTATGCTCGAGTCGGTAAGATCGTTCGCACTGATGTTTCCGGCGCTCGATGTCATTGCGCACAAAAAGCGAGAGCCAGTAAAAGTAATCGTCACTTAGGTAATGCTTGTATCACAGCGCACGCGCGGCACTGGACTCGTAAGCATCGCCGGATTGTGACTACACGGTTAATCGGAGGCTTTTCGAATGTCGTTTCCAAATACCTGAGTTGTAAATGTCAGGTTGTAAAATGAGGAACGATATGAGCGCGCCGGCGCATGCGAGCTGCTCGCATCTCGGTTACGACGATAACAGAGGTCCCTGCCACGACGACTACACTTTTAATAAACGTTGTATTTATCGTAACAGCTTTACGCCCGTTTACATTATTTTAACAAACACTCATATGTTACGGTTAAAGTTTAAAGTGCGGTTATAACTGTACGTTTCATAAAGTAGCCATTGAACTTTTCTAGTTTTCGCGATAGGTACTAAGTATTTCGCACGCCAAGTAGAATTTTTACACCTTTACATAATTATATATGCCGTATACCTTTAGTTAGTAATATAACTATTATAAAAATTACGCCTAGGTTAAAAAAGTCAATGTATGTTTGATAGAGCGTGGCCAGTGGCAATATAAATTATAATTTAACCGTGCATTGCATACGTATGTAGTTTACCTGGTTAAATTACGTTTACATTCATAATGTTGTTGTTTATATTTACTTACTGTAAAATTGTTACAACGTTTATATTCAGATAAAACCGGTTGCATTTCAATGTAGCTTGAATGTTGATACATTAAAATATATTTGATCCCTTTCAAGGCTTCCAGCTAATTACGAGAATATTTGAATGATCTTTATCATCCTTTATCAGAACAATCATCATTACGATGAATCCATTGGAATCGATTGTTTTTAATAGGTGCGTTTGTGAAAACTCAGACATATGTGAAGTTTTATTTTACACAAACCTACCTGACATAGATATTGACTTTAAAAACCGTTCCAGTTAGAGTCGGGCTCACCGAGGGTTCCATTCAAACTTGTAGGTATGTAAATATTTCGTCCGTCACGGGAATCGAGTTTAGAAGATTTTCCCGTTTTTCCGACTATGTTTAAAATTTTCAGCTAAAATTAATTACAATATGAGTGTCTTCATAGATGAAAATGTGCCGTTCATAGTCTATGAAAGCAACGAAATGATTAAGTAATAAAATTTCATTTTCCGGTCTTTAACTACAACATATGTAATAAGAAATCAAGTCATTCTGACTGTTCGTTACAGTGTAAAGTGAGAGCAAACAAAGAAAGTCACTTACACAGTTACAATATTAGTATGGATATGGATAGTATGGATGTGTCACGTGGTTTGTCAATACGATAAAGTCGTAAATGGATCCTGGCGTGCCATGAAGTGACGTGAAGCTGCTGATTCAAATATACTCAAAATGGTTGCCTTGAATATGGCCTTTAACGATAACGCTGTTAGCAGTTAGCTATTACTCAAAGTACACTGATTACACATTAGCTGCAACACTATTACATGAATTGTCACCGTAACAGCTGTACAAATCGCAATTTCATGTGTATGTCGTTACCAATAGATAGCAGCAGACCTATTGTCATTTTAATGTTAATTTCCTCGGCACTTGACAATGACCGCAAAAAACAGTAAGTAAATAAACTTGTTTTATTGTTTAATTATGAAGTGATGACGTAATACCATGAGGTTGTCAACCCTGATCCTATAAACTGTTTTCCCACTTGAAGGTCGACTTTAAACCCGCTTATTGATGGATCCAAGTCTCATTGGAGATATTTTCTAACTAAGACAACGAATAAATTTAGTTAATACCCTAAACAAGCGTACAAACTAAATGATCATAATTTGATACGTAATTAATTATATCTTTAGGTCTTATATCGGTCAATTTGGTCATCGATTCTCATAATCGTACAGGCGCCTGGTTATATTTTGTCCGCAATGGTGGTAGAAGACACTAAATGTGTGAATGTTAGGCCTCAAACGTGGTAAAGTGCCTGTACAAAAAATGCGGGTAAGTCTTTGGGGACTGCCGATACAAGTGAAAACTAAGTAACTTGTGAATTGTATTATCGAGCTATTAGATTATTATTTTCGAATTATTATTGGTTTTTATGATCAAACTTTAATAGTTTGAATTGGTATATCTATGTATATTAGACAGAAAAACATACCGCTCATGGGAAGGGTGCGGTAACGATGCCGCAAGTTCCATGATTTGTGTTCACCCAAAAAGTGTTCAACGCGCCTAAAGAATTTTTCACTTCAATTATGGCAAATCGCCTCATGGCTTAAGCCAAAGTAGGCGGTACAATGATACATTTTTATTTAATTTATTAAATCGACGACGAATCGTAGTAATCAAATTCGAAGAATACTCATGAAAATCGTAAAACTGCCCATAATTACACATACTTCTGCAGACATTAATTATTAGACACGGAAATATCACATAAAAGTCTTTTAAAGGACCGACTTAATAGTAATGAAAACAGTTTCGAATAGATAAATACTTATAATTCTTTTTTTTTTTACAAAATATTTGAAGAACTTTGTAATCTCATTTTCCTAAAAGTTAGGGCGTTTACAAGGCGGCCCTGCAATTTGGTCATGCCATGCCATGCAATGTGACGCCATTAAAAAAAGTCCAAGTATATGAACTTCTGATTCCGGTATTTGTGTATGTCACATAGACACCAGACACTGATTGAACAGGTAAAATCAATTAAACTAACATTAACTTATTATCGATAAGGAATATAATATTTTAACATTAATCAACAGATGGCACTCAATCTACAGAGACGTGACGTCATTATCGTGCGCATACGCTTCTTTTGCGGCGGGATCCTTGACAACGTCCCTCTGCTGACGTTTGTGCATGAGATACAGGAATCTGAAACAAAGATATCCATACTTATATTATGAATGTGAAAGTGAGTTTATTTGTTTGTCCTTTCTTGCTGTCGTAAATTAAATTCCATTCAAAATTACTATTCATTATACGTTTGAAATTATTGTAGAGGGCAACTACAGAACCTTACATTGCGCGTGGCCCGACACGTACTTGACTGCTTTTTTCGCAAAAAAAAATAGTTAAAGGCCTGGAAAATGACATAGGCTTCTTTTTGTTCTGACCGAGCATGTACCTCTAGTAACTATATAGGATACTTTCTGAAGTCGATGCGGACGAAATCTTAGGCAAAAGCTAGTAATTTATTAAAGGCTAATGGCTAAATGTTGAACTAATGATCCAGAGGATCCGGATTCGATTCCTAGTGAGGGTACCTATTGGTACTCGTTATGGGTGGTGGTAGGGCATTTTCTATGTCCACCTAGCTAGCTACCACCATGTTATCTAAGTCTGCCGCCAAACAGTAGTCTTAATAGTATTGTTGTGTTTCTGTATGAAAGGTACCACAATCAGCGCCTCGTTAGCTTGAGTCTTCTGGGTGCTTATGCTGACCATTGAACGACCTAATCACTTTACCCTTAGGTGAGATGAAGGCCAAGAGGAAACTACCATACATTAAAACCCTTAAAGCTGGTACATAGATTTAAGTATCTCGGCCACATCGTGACTGACGACATGCGCGACGACGAGGATATTGAACGAGAACGGAGGACGTTGTCGGTGAGGGCGAATATGATAGCCCAAAGGTTTGCTCGTTGCTCTACAGAAGTTAAAATTACACTGTTTCGGGCCTATTGTACCACCTTCTACACGAGCAGCTTGTGGGTTTCATACACGCAGAGGGCCTACACCGCCCTTCGCGTTCAATACAACAATGCATTTAGGGCTCTGCTGCGGCTGCTCCGCTTCTGCAGCGCTTCGGGGATGTTTGCGGAGGTACATGTAGACTGCTTCTACAGCACGATGCGCAAGAGGCCGGCCTCTATCGCGCGCAGGGTGCGCAGCCGCAGCAGTCTGCTCGCTGTGGTCGCGCACGCACCGACGCACCGATGCTGCGACACTGGCGGTCATTACATGCACCAGTGTCCCAGTATCATATCTGACGTTATATTTAATTACTAACATAGCACTAAGTTTACTAACAATATGGATGTATGTCTGATTTAAATAAATAATAATAATAATTAAAACATTCCAGGTATCGTATACAAACTCTTTTCCTTCTTTCCTCGTCCCTAATTATAGCGTATAGACTTTGACCCCAATCTGCATTCATGGTTTTGATTAGCTACGTACCACACCAATGAACTTTGACCCGAAAGTTTTTGTGATGCGGCAACCAACAGAGAAACCAAAAAAATATGTTTTGGCTTCTGTACATATAAAACAAACCAAATTAAATCTAAGGAAAAAATAATCACACGGTCTAGAAGCTTATGTAACAAACAAACAGAGTACGGGAGAGGAAGAGCTGGGCATGCACGTATTTGCACTTATTCCTGTGTGTTATTTATCATCAAGTACGCTCAGGTATCCTACACAATTACGTTTTTGGCTTTTACTATGCGTAGACATAGTCCTTACTGTAGAACTCCAGCCTACAGTAACTTTAGCTCGCTGATAATTTGATATATAGTATTAAACTTGACCGGGCGAGTGCGAAACGCGAGCGAAGCGTATCCGTTTCAGCTAGAGCAAAAATTGCTTTCGTATCTCCGGATAGCGTATGTACGGCTGTTCTCCTCTAGAGGTTTCGTGAAATTTTGTAAACAGCTTCTATTTTCAAAAATAGCAATCTTCAAAAGGTCGGGGTGTTGTAAGGGTGTGGAAAATAGTGCAAAAATATTTTAAGATTAACATTTTTAGTAAGACTGATTCGCGTGATCGACAGCTCACAGAGCTACTAGTTAAACATCTTATGGTACGAGTTCATAAATATTCAATGGGTTCAATAGCTAAATTATTGGTAGGTACTTAGGGACTTAATTAGTACCACTTTCTGACATTTTCACAGAGTAGACCCCGAGACTATTTAAAAAATCTTGAAATTTGCTATCGACTGAATTTCACTAATATCTTTTTTTTTCTGTTGCCCTAATAATAAATCGTCGCTTTACAATTTTCTCCCCGATAATATCCCCCGTTCTTCTAATCTCAAATATCTTCTTTCTTATGTCTTCTTTCGTCTTGTTTATACTCTTTCTAATTTTATTCATTCCAACAATATAAAGTTGTAATCCCTCTAGTAACTTAACTATGTTTCGTGTTAGTTTTCTCCTTTTTATTTTAGTCCTCTGAAAGTGTATCGCGTGTCTGGCAAACCGATTATTTCCTACTACACGTTGCCTCTTCGGACACCAGTTTTTGCAGAATTACCATGAAGTTGGTAGTTGCCATAAATATTAAGAATTGAATTGTAATACGCACGGATCCAAATCAAGCAAATAGTTATATGTACAGTACTGTAGCATTACGGACCCAGTGATGACGCAAGTGTATGAGGTCTGGGTCCACAAGCGGATACAATTTATACCTATACATACTACAAAACCACAACTTTTTGTTGATATCAAGTAGGATATTATGATTTTAGGTTCACAGTAAAATTAAATCTCGTCGAAAAAAAATTTTTCGAGTAAAACATGAGTTATATTCGTAGACTGGCCTTTCCGTAGTAGGTACGCATGTAACAGAATCAGTGTTAAAAGCTGTTCCCAGTCGCTGGGAAAAGAATCCCACACGAGCTAAACCGCGGGCTAAAGCTAGTAAGAAATAAATGGTAGGTACAGTTTTGCGGTCAACTACTAGAATAACAAAAACACAATCAACTGAGAATTCCTACGTGTATGATTGGGAAAAAATGGTCGAGACCTTTGCAGAGCCCATTATACCAACAAGGTCTTTAAACAGGTGGTGGCACGTACGAGCTAATTGTATTAAAATCTATTTAGATACGTTGACTTGCATGTGGTTCCAATGAGGATAGAAATAAAGGAGTTTCGATAATTGGACTATAATGTGTCAGGTGTTTACATAGCACATTTAACGATGACTACAAATAATTTCGCGACATAGCTTGACAAATTAGTTACAAAACGAAGGGCCGAAGACATATTTAGGGTTCCGTAGTCAAACAAGGAACCCTTGTAGTTTCGCTCTGTTCGTCTGTCCACCCGCGGCTTAGCTCAGAGACCCTTACTACGAGTACTAAAAAGCTGTAATTTGGTACTGATATACATGTTATAAAAGAATGAAAAAAGTGTGTGCCGAAATATCTTGCTTTTAAGTTCATTGAAAACTCACATAAATATGAAGAACGCTGGTATGGTCATAACACCTCCGAGCACGTAATATGCTCCAGGGAATGTTTCCAGAGTGTTTGAGTAGAGCTTGTTGTAGATCGGCACGTAGATGATAGGCACGATAGCTTCCACCAGACCGATCAACGAGCACATTTTACCTGAAAATAGCAATATTTAAAATTAGACCACCGGTTGTGGAGACCTGATTCATTTAGCACAGGGGATCCTAGTTCAGGAGCCAGTTTTCTCAGAGCCAAGAAACCTTTTAATTAAGTATTTTTATAAAATGTATTATAATAGAAACTTTGTATTTGTATTAATCTGACAGTCTCTTTCAAATATTGCGAAATATATCTTAAATACTTATTGTAGGAATTACGTTCCTACGACGTTGTCTAACACTTCACTGGTTCAGAAATGCCCACGTATTCGGTATTACTAAACATCCGCACGTTCGACAACTCTCGTAAACTGTCCGTCATTGACACTCTGACACTTACATTTAGAATGCCAACCCATAGACACACGAGACAGTGTAAAACCACATACACTACATTAATTTTGATAATTTCTGAAGTCCACACGGACAAAATCGCTGGCAAAAACTAATACAAAATATAAAGTTGTTGCTTTAACTACTAAAATACTACGGATTAACAACATACACTTTATCCTTTTTCACTTTAATTTTATCGTAAAGAAATTTATTTGTGCCGAGGGATCGAGTGCATCGTTACGACAGTTGCTCGCTTAGCACCACCCACGGGACATGTGAGAATTAAAACCTATGGCCCCTAGTATACAACGATCCCTGTGCGGATTGGTAGAATTCACATTACACCTTTGAATTTCTTCTAGTGGCTATTGGCCATATTTATTACACTCACCCAACTTCAAAGTAACTAAACAGACTTCGGCTGTGTAATCTCGACTTTTAAATATGACAAGGCATTTCATCCCGTGGGATTCGATGTGCCGACGCAACTATGTATCATTAACACCCCACTGCAATCAAGGTGGTGATTATGGCAAATCTTTCCAATAAAAGTCAGACGTAGCGATATGCGATGTAGCTGATAACGATATAATTGAGTCAATCCAAAATTGAACTCCTAAGTCTGAAAATTCCGAAATCTAACAATCCAACGAGTCTTGAAGATAATTTGCTGGTTTGACCGTACAGTTAACACGGTTGACTGTAAGAATTTATTCCTGGTATGCGGTAAAATACATAAAAATAATCGTGCCTTATGCCACCCGGATCCAGGGGCATTAAAGCGGCGCAATTCTATACTTATGTACTTATTTAACCAGTTATTTACAAGATGCATAATAACATGAGCATTTGTGCAAGATCCTGAATGTAAATGTATGCAATTTTAGATTTCAATCACTTGTAATGATAGTTAATAAAATAACGGCCGAAATTTTTACACTTACCAACTTCATCAGGCTCAACCACTTTAGTTCCCAGTGACCTGATGGCCGTCACTCCTGAATTCCCGAACAAGTCGAACGCTGGTCCAGAATAGAACCAGCCAACAGTTGGAGCATAGGCGTAGACAAAGCTGGAAACAACCTTGCACGCGGTAGCTATGATGCCAAGGAAAGCATCGTGCATTTTGAGTAATTTGCTGAAGACTGTTACAGCTATGGCTGTACCTGAAAATGATAATTCGTGTGACCGTCGAGAGCATCGTAGTGGGTCTCAAGGCACATGAGTAAAAGTGCTCAGGAGCTCGGGTAGTAACATCAATTATGGGCCCATGCTGCTTGCATCAGGTCAACAAGTGTTATGTTTGTGTGTGAAACTTCTTGAGCCTCCATAAATTCACAGTAATTAAATCATATACCACGATAATGCCACGACAATAAACATAATATTGAATTCCTAAAACACAGGTTGTTTTAGTCTATTATATGAGATTACGTAATTTGAATAGCATCGTTGATGAGGACATCGATCACATTGTAAAGGGCAAAAAACTGTTTCTGTATGAGGTTTGCCGGATATAGCTGACTAATTTTGTTATGGTGTCTACTGCTGACAGGTTATCATTTTTGTTAAAACCATTTTGACATCCTTATGTGTATAACACACGCACTTTTTTACGTATGAATTGTACGAGATATTTGGCCAAGAACTGAAAGGCCCATGATTGGTACTGAATTGCGATTATACGTTTCCCAAGGCTGCTATACGTTGGTAAGTATTTGAAAAATGTCAATAAAGTGTCAGTTGTATTTGGACCTAACTTCTCTCTCTCAAAAGTTCAGAAATATTATAAACCCACCACAAAGACGTGTAAAAATTAACATTAAAAAACAAACAATGCACTTGGCCTTACTCTCACCAGATGGTAAGTGACGATAGGGCCGTTACATGGTAAACGCACGCTCCCAGAATGCTCAAGCTACTGAGGAGCCTTTCATGATGGATCGCAAAAGTGCTATAAGCATGTATAATTTTAGTTGTCAAATTATTTTCATTCATCATCATCAACAGCCTATATATGTCCCCACTGGAGGGGCTCAGGCCTACTCTCCTACAGAGAGTGTATGGGCCATAGTCCACCACGCGGGCCCAGTGCGGATCGGCAGACTTCACATGCCTGTTCAAGACATGCAGGTTTCCTCACGATGTTTTCCTTCACCGTTAAGCAATCGGATAATGTACTTGAATTGAAAAACAACTCATAGGTACACGGCTGGATTCGAACCCGGTACCCTCAGATTGAGAGTCCGCGCCTTATCCATTGCGCCACCGACGCTGTTATTTTCATATTTAGCGCTAAAGGTGACATGCTTGCACGATTATTATTTTTTGGAAAACGACTGAGGTCCAATAAATATAATTGATTTATTGTAGTAATTAAGTAAGGCGTATTTATGAGTTTTATTTATTCAATTGCTTGGATATCTTGTCCTCTAGATTAGTTTATTGACATTTAGTAACTTTGAATGGTGTGATATGTAGCTATGTGACAGAAATAAAAATATAGTAATTACCTGCGACTCCTAAAAGTGTAGAATACGTAGAAAATAAACTGAAGTCGATGATGTTGAAATTAAACCTCTTCAGAACGTATAAGTAGAGAAGCATTCCTTCGCCTAAAAAAGAACAAATTAGAGAAATCTCAATAAATAGTTGATAATTTTAGTCACATTAGTTTGTATGATTTTGACAGTTAGAAAATTAGTATATACGATTCGGACTCGCACACAGACTCCATACCAACGTAAGACTGCGTAAAAATGCCCGGGAAATGCCGTTTATTGTATGTATTGTATGTGCGGCATTTAATCAAATAATATTTTACAAGAACTGACAAATAAATATGAATACCTTTACTAATTTAACTTTTGATATTTTTATTATTTGTCATAGCGGACATAGTAATTCTATCATTTCAAAGTTTTAAGTAATTTTGACGGTTCAAAAGATTTGATAAGAAGGACATAGTAAGGGTTCCGTAGGTGCTTTTTGGGTACGGAACCCTAAAACGACCCAAATTTAAGTGTCACTTCTACTTTAGGAGAAATTCTCAAAGAGAATCGAATTGATTCACTCTTGCGTCTTTCCTTTAGTTTTGAATGAAGGAGAGTTTAAGGTAACGCTGTAGAAGATTCAGCAGCGCTATCTGTTATCTTACTGTGATCCGCTGGTGCTTCATCGACGTCTTACTGCGGACACAAACCCTTCTTTTAAAAGGGTTAATTAAATAAGTAAATTACGGTGTTTTCTCTTATTCGTCACGGTATATGGGAACATCATACGTTCAGGACCTATATGCGGTAAATAATCTCGTTTATCTCAAAAATCTCAACATTTTTATTTTAATTTAAAATGTTAATTGTCTTTTTGAAAAACTGGTTTCATTTAGGTTGAAGCTTGTTATTCAATTTTTAAATAAAATGCGAACACCAATTTAATACTGGTAGTATTATAATTGTGAAAGCATCAATAAAGCTTGATTTTTTTTAACCAAAACTGATCGAATTTTGGAAATGCATTTTTTTCTCCGCCAAGTTTCAGACTTTTTCTTATGAAAGTTCTTAAATTTATTCTATTTTTGCCTTGCACCGTACAAATGATCGTAAATGTACCTAATATAACAAGTACAGCTTTTTGTTATAAAACACTCTACTGGAATGTGTTTTACTAGTTTGTCTTACCCATGACAGGTCCCACGATGACAATATGAGCACAGATTACCAGAAGAACTTGAATCACCTTTCTTGCACGACTCTTAAATATAAATGCCAAGGTATCCCATGCGTTTTTAGGATCGAAAAACTTTATGATTTTAGTCATGCATGTTCCTTCGATCTCTGTTTTCCTCACATCGTGTACTCTGAAGTATGTATGAATGAAGCCAATAATATAAATAACGAGGCCTATGGCAAATATAGCATAATATCCAACGGCTTCGGTCAATACGCCACTTAGCGCAGTTCCTATTGGAATACTCAATGTTGCTATAACAGCAACGGCACCCAATCTAAATGTACGGGAATCAACAGAAGTAGCATCTGCTACAAAACTATAAGATCCCATCAAAGCTATGGAGATACCACCAGTTAATGCTGACGGCAATGCTTCGATAACTCCAGTCGCCCAAAGCGGCCATTCCAAAAAGAAATAGGTAGCCAAAATCAATCCAATGTTCCCAAAAATATCTCCTAAGAGAGGTATAAGCATTAGAGCTTTTCTATTCCCTGTTTTATCACTCCAGGCACCAACAAATAACATCATGATAGCTGGAATAGCACTTTGGAACGGTTGCCTCAACGCTTGCATATCAGCTACTAAAACTTGTGCTCCGTTCAATGCATCAATAGTAATATTGTCATCAACTTCTCCTGCTACAACTCGAGAACAAATGATTTCGGTATAGTTGAGATCAGCTCGACAAGCTTTCTCCATGTTCAGCTTTTGTACGGTAGACGAAGCAATTATGCTTGGTAGAATGTAGCATAACAGAAAAGGCTCCACTGTGAAAAAGTTTAGAAAGTTCCGTATCCTCTGAACGAAGGTAACAGTTTTCTTTTTCTTTTCAGCGTCTTCATTGTTTCCCAAATCGAAACCGTGGCCAGCTGATGTTGCTACACTATCATTCTTCATTGTAATGTAACTGTGTTGTGTTTATTTACTTCATTGAAACAACTCAAGTACACTTTTCGTCTATTTGTTGAAGGTGTATTCGTTTGTAAACACGGAATGCGACTGGTGTCCGATGATGCGATCGGAGGATCGAACAAAACCTGTACTGTTGAGATTTTAATAATTATCTTAGAACGCGGACGGACCATACTAAATATCCTCGTTTTCTTGTAGCGAGGTTGGAATGTCAAGGTTAAAATGTTAAATTTCGACGAGTAAGTTATCGATATACTCGTACATTATTATTATACCATTTATACAAGTCCGTTTATTTCTCTAAATATTTATTTGTAACAAAAACTCAAGCACTGCGTAAACTGAATCTTACCATGTTCATCACAGACATATACCACACTTAGCTTATAATTATAACTTTTAAAATCTAGTCAGGAAGTGAAAATTCATTTCATTGCACTGAAACTTTTCTCATAGGCTGAAGAAAATCAACACGAGTATGCGGGAACATCTAAGATTTTCAAAAAATTACAAATAGTCGAGCTGCTTGCATCCAGCAGCTTCCGTGACCTTTAATTATTACTATTATTTACTAGCTCTTGCCTGTGATTTTGTCTGTGAGGATTTAAGAAATTATCCCACAGGAACCGCTTGTTAGATCGAGATAAAAAGTAGCCTACTCCAACTCTTCAGTCATCCCTATACAAGAAAGCAAGTCATTCTAACTTTCCGTTACGACTCGAAGGAGAAACAAACTCATTTCACAATATTCATAATATTAGTATCGAAGTATGGATTTAGAGGTACTTAAGATTTTTACATCCATCAGATCGTTAGTCCGTGTAGTCTGGTCCCCCTACCCCCATTATTGCTACACATCATCGCCTATTTAGCTAACACAGGCAATGAAACCATTGGGCTGTAACCTCTTTGTATGAGAGGTAGGTACCTGTCATTCACTATGTAGCGAAATTTAACAATCAAGGTGTCAGTTTGCTCATGATTTTGGAGATTGTGTTCCGGCAAACTGAATAGGAAATGACGCAACTTCCAATTGTCTGAATTCTGTGTAACACAGAACGATACAGTTTGATGACGTGATGTCTATCTATTGTTGTGCTTAGGGTACAGTTCGTTCATCTAGGAATTTTGTAGACAAACTTCCGTTTCAACTGCCTGCCTTGTATCCTTATCATCCACTGCTGAAATTTATAGGCTTTCACAATGACCGGTACTAAGCCACTTGCATCCAGCGGCTCCCTGTGACCTTTTCCAGACCATCGCTCCATCTAGTGGTGGTTCATCAGTCATAGTTCAACACCCTTTAACGGTATAAGATTTCTTCTCTATGACACAGAACACGTGCATGTCGTATGCTAAATTTCATCGAAATCATTTTAGCCGTTTAGTAGGAAAAAGCAAACATAATTAAATTAACATAACGTGCTTTGATCTTTTTATTTAATCATAATATTAGTTCTTTATAAAATCGAATGCACTATTTCATTCTGGTCTTTTTGCCGCTCCATAATATTAAGGCGCTTTGAGAAGTAGATACTTTTCCGATACAGTAAAAGTTAACTTAAACCTGTTGAGGTCCGATTTTAGAATTATCCACATCAAGCAGTGACAGATCATTTACAAATATTACACTGTCGGTCGACTACACCATGATGTGCTTTGGTAAGATCAAATGAATGGAAATAGGTTCTCGTTAGGGCCATCTGAACACACGGCTACTTCATGATATGTCCAAACATGAAGAATGTTATCACAGAAAATAGTTACTTTGTCCACCGACAGAGGCACTGACAGTGCTTTGTTTATGCTATTCATCATGCTTTTTTAATACTACCTATTTTTGACGACTAGAAAAACAGCTAACATGATTGAGGCACAAACATCAAAACTTACAAATGAAAAATGGAACATACAACTTAAGCCAAACAACACAACAAATTACGGGTCAAGCAACAAATATTGTTATATTTATATTGATTCATTTTATCAGGATCTTACCACGGTTTGATTTTGTCTGAGATTCCGATATTTCAGCCCTGTTAAAAGCGCCATGACCACGGAGCAACGGTACAACATGGCGCTTGTAACAGTGCCGAAATATCGGAAACTAATGACGAAAAAAATGAATCAATATAAATATAACAATAACCACGATAACTTCAAAACATTCATAAATATTTTTATATTTAGTAAGTAACAAAATAAGAAAATATCAGTAGGTAAATGAGGTATCAGAATCACTACAAATACTAGCATACATCACCGTCCGCTGGAAAAAGTCCACAGCTGTACGCAAATACGTGTACTATCATACAATAATATAACTAAAATACAACAAATACAATGAAACGTACGTATATCTTACTAAAACATATATAAACTGTACAATACACACAATCAATCAAAAAACGAACACTGCGTCCATTCTTTAGTCACAAGGCACCAGTTTGAGAAGCATGTTCATTGATATAACACATTATTACATCAATGCGATCTAAGTGTTGACGATTTCTACGTAACTTTGATTAACAAGTGAGTGATAGCTGATTTGGTAAATATTTGGGATCTCTGCGTTACAGCCAACGTGTTTGTGACAATCATAAGTGAACTCAAATGTATAATTCAAGAGACAAAAGTGTCCAGTGTTGCGAGGCTTTACACAAAGTTATTGACTCTAATGGTTTAGAAAACAAATATTTAATTTGTATTAAAAATAGAACAACGCTTGGACACTGACTGCTAGCTGACGCTAATAAGTAACAAAGTAAAAATATGTTTAAACTGAGGTTTAACAAGTAAATGTTAACTGGAAACCGACTTCAATTACCCTAAAAGTCAACTTTTAGTAAGGATGCCGTTGTCAGAACTGGACCACCTTCCAAATAAAAAAAGAATCATCTAAATTGGTCCACCCAGTCAAAAGTTCTGAGGTTACAAACATTTAAAAAATACCCGTCGAATTGATAGCCGCCTCCTTTTTTGAAGACGGTTAAAATTGACCATTTTATCACCATCATTCATCAGCCGGGAAATAGCTAAACAAACAACTGAACAAATTATGATAAGCCGTCAAATATTATGCTAAAATGACCGGATATGTTATTATAAATAACAAATAAAATGCAAGGTAAATACATGTAATTTTTTATTGAAAATGTGTAAATTGTAATCTTTCCTTTTGTTATAATTTTTATAATAAACCGCAGATGGAATTGAGTCGTGGTAAAAATTACAGACATCCACTTTGGACGCAAATCATTCGGATATTCAGAAGTGGATTCGATGACAGAATAATTTATACTTGCTCAGGTGTGTTTTAGGGTTCCGTAGACAAGGAAGGATACTTTATAGTTTCGCTGTGTCCTACTGTCCGTCCGCGTTTTAGCTCTGAGACCCTTACTACTAGAAAGTTGCAATTTGCTACTGGTATACATATAAATCACGCCGACAAAGTGGTAGAATAAAATCTCGAAAAAGGATTTATTTAAAGGTGGCTCCCATTCACGTAACTTAGGGATTACATATTTTTTCGCGTCTACCTTATTGTGTGGGGTATCAAATAGGTCTTATAAGAAAATTGAGGCTCTGGGAACAACACTTTTTGATTGAGGGATCCGTTTGCGAAATATTGAGCTATAAAGTGTTAATTTTTGTCAGAGTAGGGTGTCCCTCCCCCTTTATATGCTAAACTATTGTCTTCAAAAATCTAAAAAAATTGCTAGTAGTAGTACATGAGCTGAACTTTAAAGGAAAACTATAACAACTAAGGTGGCTTTACAGGTTAACGAGTAACAGTCGACTTTACTATAAAATGTACTTAGAGTGGTCAAAATGAAAATTTTGTACTATTCGTAAAATTTCTTTTTATAAAACCAGTTTAACCACGGAACCCTACACTGCGCGTGGCCCGACACGCACTTGGTTGCTTTTTCTGAATGGGAAAAGGCAGTGAGCTCACACAAGATTACCAATTGGTTTCCAAACGTGACGCAACGCACCGAGCGATAAGATAAACGTGCTCTCACGTCGGAAACAACAAAAATCTTACTCACACGTTTCAATGGCAAGAAACTTCGACATTTGGCAGTCGTCCAAGATCTCAAAGAACATGTAAACAATATTTTTAAGCGCATTGCCCCAGTGGACACATTCGCGAGATATCCGGAGAAAAGCTGGATTTTATGTACCGTAAAAGGGTAGGAATCAAATCCCAAGTGGAATGTTAGTATCTTGTGAAAGGAAAAGAAACTTCATCTTGTATTTTAGGCATGATTTATTGCAAGTCTAAAATACAGAAAATACACTTTGAAACACACATTCACTTAGATTGATAAATGTACGTATTACCTTGAGAATTTTAGCAGAGTGACAGACTGAAGTGTTTGAACGACTTATCCTCACGGCTCGCCTGAGCAGAATGGCCTTTCCTCGAGCCGCGCGCCACGAGCTCGTATCTTGTATTGCTTTACGTGCCTGTTTCTGATTGGGTGTTTGGAATACTGCGTCTTGGCTTCTGATTGGTCGTTCAATCAGGAGACAAGTCACGCCACCCGGATAGTGTTGCCACCTCTTAATTTAATTCTGCCGATAAAATGTAAAGAACGCTAACAGCTCGGCCATCCTGCTTTTAGCGAGTCCCTTCGCGACACAATTACTATTAAATATTATTTTACAAGACGCATAGTTTTAATATAATAATATGTCACCGGAAGTTTGTATATCGTTATTAATTTTAAATTATTACAATATAAATCGACATCGCAAATTCTTCTGAAAACTCTACAAGTAGCAATAACAGTATGTATGAAATTGTTTGTTATATTTGATCGTTACAATTATACAATATTAATCGACATCACAACTTGTTCTAAAAACTCTGCAAGTATCAATAACAGTCTGTATGAAAATGTTTGTTATATTTGATCGTTATAATTATACAATATTAATCGACATCACAACTTGCTCTAAAAACTCTGCAAGTATCAGTAACAGTCTGTATGACAGTGTTTGTTATATTTGATCGCTACAATTATACAATATTAATCGACGTCACAACTTGTCCTGAAAACTCTGCAAGTATCAATAACAGTCTGTATGAAAGTGTTTGTTATATTTGATCGTTATAATTATACAATATTAATCGACATCACAACTTGCTCTAAAAACTCTGCAAGTATCAGTAACAGTCTGTATGACAGTGTTTGTTATATTTGATCGCTACAATTATACAATATTAATCGACGTCACAACTTGTCCTGAAAACTCTGCAAGTAGCAATAACAGTCTGTATGAAAGTGTTTCATATATTTGATCGTTACAATTATATAATACTAATCGACGTCACAACTTGTTCAAAAAACTCCTTAGAGCTACGTGTCATTTCTAGAGCTTTAATATTATTAATATTTAACATAATAGCTAATTTAAATCCATTGAAAATAACGAAGATATAACATGGTAGTGTTTAGTGAACTATATCTTACTAATACACCGATGTCATTGTGTATTCATTTGATACATGGGTCATCATTAATAAGTCTATTTTATATAAATGAAACAATAATTTTAAAGGTTTGGACGAATCTTACATACACAGAAATCAGCAACCTTATTCCGCAGTACAGCTAATTAAACAGTGAACAGTACCAGTGGTAATAATTAAGTGACAATTATTCTTGTAACATTTCACTAATAGTGTTAATATACAAACGAATTAAATTTAGGTATTTGTAGGCAGCAAAGTCACCCACTGTGTCGTAGCATTTATTGAATGCGAGCCACAGTTTGATTGTATCGACTGAAACAATACTTTCATAACGTCATCGTTGTCCGCGGCTATACGGAATTAATGGCGTACCTTATATTAAGTAGCTATTGGGGTAATATTTAGGAATTCGGTATGTAATGGGTCCTACACGCAGTAGCTAGTTTTTTCCAAAATTCCCAGTGCTGGAAACTTCACTTTTAACACTTATTAAGCCATCGTTATAAAGGTGAGGTATGGCATTGTATCGGGCTTTATCTTCGGTTTGTTATACCGTGATAGGCCTTGCTGCTTCCTCTTCAATTTCTTATAATTGTATCTGCACATGAGAGCGTCTATGGTCTCACTCAGAGCTTTTCAGAGCAGCCGTTTATATTGAACCTAAAGATCTATACTGATGGTTTATTTCCAGTTATCTTGTGAATCGCAGTTTTAATGTCTATTTGTATCTCTTAGATATACTAATCCTTAAATTTTTATCGTCTTCATACTCAATTTTGTAAGATAGTGCGATGAGAATAGTTGTATTAAATCTTTTACATAGTCTGTTGGCCATAGCGCGCGACATCATTCAAAATGTATGCCCATGCAAATGCCCATTAATTATACTCGTAAACAATGTCCCTCTATCAGTCACTAGCCTGGACGGCGCTCTAAAGTAACTCACGTGTTGTTTAAACGTGCTAATGTATGGTGTGTAATTCCTTACGGGTTTGATGTTGACAAACATCGTGAAGCCATCTACTACTATAATTAGAATATAACAATTACCTGTCCTATTGTATGTATGAAAAGGTAAGTCTGATTTTGGAATAAGATTCACTTCGCCAGGTGGCTACCAGCCACATCCTCATTGCGTGTGAACTTCTAACAAGATCTTTTGTACTTCTTAATGAATTTACTCATTTTAGGAAACCCATATACATATGCTTGTTCGAGGGTTTTATCGAACCCGGAATGTCCCAAACCACCACGATTTGTTTTAGGAATCTTCTAACTAACTTTTTTTTTCCTTCTTCAAAACTATTCACCGAATATGGATAACTGTTTTTTTTTTCATATCTGCGACCAGTTCCAGTTTATGGTCACTCAGAATTTCTATAACGCACAATATCATAACTATTTTGAATTTTTATTCTATTTCACAACTTAAATTATTTTTTATGTTGTACCCACCAATGTGTTTTTAACACACGCTATACGGGGTATCGGATCTCTTGTTGACAGTTGTTTTGAGACCATTCCATTTTAATCGTGACACCTATAAGTAAACTTCGAATCTGCTTAAAAGGACACCACTGCAAGGGTCTTCAGTTTAAATGAGTGGTCTAAATTAACCCGGAGTATTCGTAACAAAATCTCACCTATGCCATGTCTACTGGCGCTGTGCTGTGAAGCTGAGTTTCTCTTTTGGGATCGAATAAGGCGAATAATACTCGCGAGTAATGCATGCATCGAGCATCTCCTGAATCTTACCTTATGTGCACTGTGAAATATCAAATGTTATATCTATCTACTATCAGATAAGCTCTATCGACATTTTCTCGCTATGGCGTAGCTAATGTCTTTCAATACAGATGAAAATGATTGTTGTAGTTTTCATTAAACAGAGATTTGGCTACTAGTGTTATTTAAGCAGTTATCATTGAACGACGCCGAACATGTGTTAAGACATTGAACATCTTGACTGCAATAGTGCATGTGAAAAACGAACCACAACGAATGAACATGTTAGACATTTCGTACTAGTAAATGCCCCAGTCTATGAAATAATATTCCTTCGGGACTAAATGCAGACAGACTAAATGCATGGCAGATATAAGATATCTGTTAAATCAGCGAGCTTTTCTACTGTAACAGTTGCGAATTGTTCTGGCGCAGTAGTCACGTTGTTCGTTCTTTTATTTTCTTGACGATCGTTAAGTTATTACGTTATCACGCTTTCATATATACATATGTTTGTATACCCTAATATGGCTGTTAAAGCGTAGTTATGGAAAATTAGAATTAGAACTTTAATATAATTTATATCTTGAACAATCACACCAACGTTGCATTTACCATGGGGTTGCGTTGATGACCTATCAGCTAAGCATCAGTCTCCCTTATTACAGTGCACTAGTCTCCTATACATTTATTAGGTACGTAAGTAATTGCATTGCTGTTCACTGCTATTCAAGTTAAATATTTCCGATTTGATATCCAACAATGTCGCTTAACTTTAGACTTATGTAACTTGTTCGTATAAGTTTGAGCACTATTAGAACGCTTTGACCTATGATGCAGCTCCAAATGAGCGGTCTCTTACAATAATTACAGTAAGTTCGTGGTTAGGTTAGGTTGTAACGAGCAGTAACATTACATTCGTGTCCATTGTAGTTACAATTGACGGATTAAATATCTGGTTATATATTCTTGATATGATTTGTCTTGTATTTGCGGCATAGTGAGAGTGCCTTAATGGTCATTTGTCGTTAATAGCTATGTCATTCATATCTCTATTAGTCCCAAGTTCCACAATTTTAAAATATTTTGATATACATTAAGGTTCATGAAACAGGCAGTTTTTGCTCAAACCGCAACGCACGATCTTTACCCCAAGTAACAAGCAGTTACTGTTTTTCGCACTTTATTACACATGTTAATAAATCTATTTTGGCATGAAAGTATTGTTCCAATGATTCACTAACGTACAAGTTTTGATAGCATTTCAGTTAACAATTCACCGAAATTTGTGCAAAGAAAGGACTCAATGATCTTCCTTTTCCGTATGTAAAGCTCGGAGCTCAAACCATGAGACCACCGTTTAGCAATACCGTTTAACTTGGGAAGAGAGAAATGAATAGTGACTCATTAATTCTATCCATAAATCTCCGCGTATTCCTGAACTTTAGTTGCAACTATTTATGTTTGTTAAAAAAAGCTTAGAAGTCAATTGTCACTTTACATTACTTAATATATCTTAAAACGTATTATGTCAATTATTATTAAATAATTAATAACCCATAAAATTACAACAGGTTAGACGCTAGATGCACTAGTTCACCTCCGTTTTAATGGACGCCTTGTAGGCGAATCTTAATCATCACTGCCATCACTACGCCGCCAGCGAGGCGACAGTGGCATCCCTCTGATCCAAATTAATGAGGTGACTCTCTCTGAGGACAGTGTGGCTGCGAGTGTGATGCACGCTGTCCTTTGGAGGACGTCTGACGTCATGCTGATGACGGTTCGGTAGGATGTAGAAGACTGGTTATAGCATTATTATGTAGCCCCTTTGCTAGTATTAGCTTTCTAGGCGGATTTTCAGCACAACATGAAAAAATCGAGTGTTTGCGGACTTGCCTGTCATTACCGGCGTACGTATTCGTCCACTCCCTCGCTCTTATTAATCGCACGTTGTGGCCGTGGAGTCTACCATTCGGGGTCGCCTACGGCTCGACCCGCTCTCACTGGCTCACCCTCCACGACGACATTAATATGGTCGGGGTCAGCATCCCCCGGCGAGTTCATCATCATCTGTTAAAAAGATTAAATCAATCACTGTTTGTTATTAAAATGCTGTTGAGCAGCACACCATCATGATGGTGGCATATGTTAACTTCCTATATCAAATTATGCAGCAGTCAAATCAATAAGTATCATGGCATAATTATAATTAGTGTTTGAATTGTATATTGCTGTACAAGACAAGTCAAAGGCTCGAACAAGACTAATAATGTGTTTGCACCCGGTTTCATTCCAACCAGTTCCAGAATGAAGACACAACTATAAAATGAAAGAATGCTCTACATTCCTAATGCTGCTGATGCATGGTGCGGGATTTAGAATTTATGATTTCAATTATTAAATTTTTACAAAATTCTGGCTGTCTTCATTCAACTATAATATTGAACTAAGTTATTTTCATATATATTATTATTATAGTATATTATATCGTGGTTTTAATAATTTAAGGTAATTATTTAACTTTACTAGACATCTTAAGCATGAGTACATTTATATCTATAATGATTATTTTTTAATTATAGCTGAAAATCTTGTAAGCTATTTAACGTATTGAAAAGTTTAATTAATATTATTATGTATTGAATAAATATTTATTCATTTGTACTCGTAATCTGCATACACTTGAGGCGAGATTCGAACCATCATCCCTCGTCCAAGGCAACTCATATGCATATATACCACTGCGCCAACATTCAACGCTACCGGATACGCTAGATACCCTGATAATGTACGAATATTATTTCGAACACCAAATTTTAACAGTCTTTGATAATAAATGTTTGGTTGATCGATTGATTCCACAGTAAGAAGGCCTGTGTCTAAGTTGAATTATACCCTAATATATTTAACTCAAATGTTTTACTAGTAAAAAGGCTCTAAATCGTTCATATATATAATATAGGAAACAAAGTCGGGTTAGTTACACCATTTATTCGTCTATAACTCAAGAATGTCTGACCCGATTTTATGTGATCTAAGATTTTTTGAATTTGTCTTCGCCCTTAGCGGCACAATGACCACTAAGACATGGAATAAATTCACTAAACCAATATTCATTTTCTTATACATTGCAGACCCTACAGATGGCCAGAACGACTCGATCCTCTGTAGAAGGATACATTTTATCCAGATCAAACGAGTAGTTTCCGTTTGTTAAACCTCAAAGGCCACGCAGGCGAAGCCACGGGCAGAAATTTAGTTAATTAAGATAAGGATACACTATTCACAGTAAGATATGGCGACCGCTGAATTTATTTATCCAGTCAATGCACATGAACAATTGTAACAATTGTATTATTAAAGTAAATAATCGTCACAGTAGGTTATACGGATTTTCAAAATAAATTGCTAATAAAAATATATTATGTTATATAGCTGTGGTAAACACATGAAGTCGCATAGTTACAGTTAATATGATTTACTAAACATATGCACGAGTACGCAGCACGTCATGTATTATGTACATGCACACACAGTGTAAATGTTACGTTTTCGGTATCGGCTATAAGATTACGAACACTTTCTGACGATTTGAAAAATAAAGTACATTGACTTCAATAAACAAAAGACCAAAAATTCAATAAATAAACCTGGAATCAGAGTAGCATTTAACAATAAATACATAGAACTGAAAAACTTTATCTCCTTGCAATAATCTAGGCGACACCGAATCAGGCTGAGGTTAAGTTGTATTTAAAACTATAAATGGCATAACCTATAAAATTATAAATATATAATATCATTAAATTTTATTTAATTTTTACTGGACTTGTACAGCATAGCCCGCAAAATTCGTATCCCCAACTGGTTCGAATTAATTTTTTATATATTAGATTCTGTTTTATCAGTACACTGTGAATTTTTTATTTTACTTTATATGGGCATATAAACAAAAACATTATTTTACGAGATAACTCAAGTATTGTTAAAAGTTTCGCCTATACATATATCGATTTGTATGGGGCTTTTTGCATTACGTGACAAGGACCACTTTTCGACGGGTTATACTAGGAAAACTATATATCAATAAGTATTATCGAAAAATCTTTGTCAAGGCCATTTATCTGTTCACACAGTCTCTCGAATGAAAGCATAATATTTTCCAGTGAACTGAAAAGCACGGAAATCTGCAACATTTATCTTAATGCTTATCTTTATGCTTATTGTTATTTATGTCTGATTTATCTTATATAGTTTAATATCTATTTACAACGTATTATATATGTGGAAGCTTTTAATTGGCTAATATTAGTGTATAAGATCAGTCATTTTGTAAAAATAGCTGTAAGCTTTCCGGAGGAAATAAAATTAATAATTTAAATTTCAGAATAGTTAGTGTATGTTCTCAGACAGTGAACTTCCTTAACTTTACATCGCAGTAGGATATCGGCGGTACATTAACTGCGGAGCACTGGTATCTACGTATAGACACACGTATAGACATGAATACGTTTTATCATTGTATCCGATGGACATAACTATTAGAGAATTCATGTTAAAACACTTCATCAAAAAATAAGTAGCAAAGCGAACTTAGTAAATCAGCTTTCAACTTTATCAATATTTGTAATTAACAGCGACTCGTTCGGCTACAGTAAGTTACCCGCGCACATAAGGTGGAGAGTCACCAATAAAACCCACATTAACTTTCAGTCTTAGCTTCAATATAAGGCAGTATGTCAGAGCTACGAATACATACCACAATTATCACTCAGCGCGCAATAAATTCCGACGAACGCACAACCGCCGTGAAGTGCCCAAGCAGCAGCTTGCACTCACTACGTATACATTTAATAAAGGATTTTTGTTGGTCCTTTAATGTTTCATTTCATATTAAGGACGTTCATCTATAGAGAATTCGTCGCTAAAATTTATTGCGCATAGATTCGTTTTAAAAGCAAATGAACTACTATTTCTCTTTATCTACTGGTGATAATTTTTATATAAAAGTAACTGTTAGGTAATTTAATTTAAAATTCAATATTTTTATTTTATTGTTTCGAACGCACAGGTTATTTGAATGCAATAAATTCCACAGTGTAGCACTCACTAAATGAATCACTTTCATAATAAAGCTTATCCTTCCGCTTGAACATTTTAAGATTTAAATATCTGGTTTAAAACAGATAAACAGCACATTCCAGAGAGTAGCCCTGGCAAATAAACTGTTTCTCTTGTCAAGTCATTACAAATCCAGGGAGTGCCCTGGCAAGATGTAATCACCTTAAATAAACCAAATATAAATTTTAATACGTATTAAATATTTTCACTCATTTATATTATTATGCAAGCACTTTTATCACCAGCAAGATAAAGTCATCTTGAACCGTGGCCGTAATAACGAGTTAACACTTTTATAAGTATGTCATTTGATGAAGTTATTTTTCCTTTCGAATTATGTTACGAATTTAAATATTGAATGGAAAAAAAGATCACGTTTAAGTGGGCCGAAGGTAACGGATGATAATTAGATTTCATCCGCATCCCCGCTTCTGAGATGAAAGGAAAAGAAACTTCATCTTGTATTTTAGGCATGATTTATTGCAAGTCTAAAATACAGAAAATACACTTTGAAACACACATTCACTTAGATTGATAAATGTACGTATTACCTTGAGAATTTTAGCAGAGTGACAGACTGAAGTGTTTGAACGACTTATCCTCACGGCTCGCCTGAGCAGAATGGCCTTTCCTCGAGCCGCGCGCCACGAGCTCGTATCTTGTATTGCTTTACGTGCCTGTTTCTGATTGGGTGTTTGGAATACTGCGTCTTGGCTTCTGATTGGTCGTTCAATCAGGAGACAAGTCACGCCACCCGGATAGTGTTGCCACCTCTTAATTTAATTCTGCCGATAAAATGTAAAGAACGCTAACACTTGGATCTTTACTAGAGATTCAACTGTGTAAGAATTTGTAAAATCTTTCAGGATTTGTCAGTATGTTTAAACTTTATTGTTTACTTTTGAATTGTTAATTTTGGAAGATGCTTGGCTCCCTGTTGAATATTAGTAGTAAATGTTAAGATTTGCTTTGCGAGAAAACCATGCCCAAAGACTATCCGAATACTCTCAAATCTATTCTGATTTAGCGGAATGTACTCAATGAACGAATGAATACACTCCCTTATTATATCCTTTCATCCTTAATCGAAATTGTTGGTTGCGATTGACCCAAATTTGATAGGAAGAGATCATGTATTGAAAGAGGTTACATTTTCTGTCTTTTACAAGATTTATTTTTCTTTACGTTTTATAGTATAATAGCTTCTGCACGCTACTTCGTCTTCTTCGCCTACTTTAGGATTTTTGTATTTCCCAATTTGTCGTAATTAAATCAGACATTCAGGCTAAAAATAAAACACGGAAAAACCAACGCATTGCGACGTTCACGAAGGATTCCTTGGCGTTAGCGTTAGCGATTCATTTGTATTTAAAATTCAGCAAAACTCAATTGGTTTACAAGAAAAATTAAAGGCCCGTGAGGATAGTACAAACATTTTTACTGCCTTAAAAATGAGAACATGTATGTTCTACTGTGAATGTGTTTTCTATTTTACTATATAAACCAAAAATTAAGAACTTCAATATGCGAGTCCTACTCGCTCTTGGCCAATTAAAAATGTTTTGGTTCGGGAAAGCAAAAAAAATCACTGATTACAAGAAATATTCTAGTAGAAAGAAATTCTAGCAGATATCACTGTTAAGTAAATTTCTGAATCGATTTCGATAAAAGTTGGCAATAAAGTAAATTTATTATGCAGTCTGTATGATGGGGGCTGAGAAAAGGACGGTTGGTTGTAGTAGTAAATCATTTATTGCCAGCCAACAAGTATAAATAATATAAATTTATACAATTTTAAAAACAAGAGACCGGTAAAAATAGTTGGCTAACAAAGGGTAGACTCTTAGCTTAAATGCTGCGGAGAGGGCAGTGGAAAAGACGAGGCCTCTTTTCCGCTGTTAAATACCCGCTATGAGAGTGGAAGGGCTAGCTCATCAGAGCCCGGGAAGTGCTACATGCATGGCGCGATGAGAGCACCGGTGGCGTTCTTATGAGCACCCAGAACTCTCTGATATGCGCTGCGTATGGCCACCGGAGGGTGAGAACGCCACATAACCCGTCTTTTCCCCTAAGGAGTTGAGTATCCTGTGAAGACTCCCCTTCGTTAAAAAATGCCGCCACTGCTCGCAAAAACGAACACCGTCAGTAAATATATTATTCCACAACACAGCAACTGAAGATTCAGCCGTATATACCTCTATTATAAGCTTCACAATTCATTGACAAATTATTTCTAAGAAAGATACGACTTACGCTAGTGGTATAAAACATTGTATAAGCGGACGAAATGCATATAAAGCAAACCGATGGTTTCGATACCACTACATTTATCTTATAGACATCACATTATTCTGAATTTACCAAATCATTATAAACAGAAGGCTTCTTCAGAGAGATATTGAATACTTTATACAGTGGCACAGACGTGAGAGATAATATTACCTAGAAAATACTGCAAATTACCTTTCACATGGTAGCTTAATGCTACGAGTAATGTAATGTAATGTAATGTAATGTAAATGTAGTAATGTATAAAACTTGTTACTGCGTATTACGTTCATAAAAGTATAGTATACTATTTACAGGACAAAACTAACTTGAATCTTTATGAAGCATTACGAAGTAAAATATCGGTAAAAATGATACACCAATTTTATTAGGTTTCGGTGAAGGAATATATCGTGAAGGAACCTGCACACTTCTGAGAAGAAATTCAAAGGTGTGTGTGAAATCTACCAATACGCACTGCTCCCGCGTGGTGGTCTGTGGTATGACTATACACTCTCTATAGGAGAGTATGCCGGCAGTGGGGACATACATATAGGCTGCTGTTGATGATGATGATGAATTTTATTAGTTATGATAGGAAATGGTCATCATGAAGAAAACTGCACGCGAATGAAAAGAAAATTAGTGATGTCTATAGTTTTTTTAAGTATGATGGGTTCGCACTTGACAGTCATAAAACCTGGTGGTAAGAGAGGATAAGGCCGTTGGATGGTAAGCGTGCGCACCCAGAATCCTCAAGCTAATGAGGTGCTGGATCTGCTATCATTCATACTGCAACCCGACAGTCATTTTAGCCTTGCTGTTTGGCGGCAGACTTAGGTAACATGGTGGTATCTAGCCAGGTTGACATAGGACTGCCACTGGGCATCGAACCCGGGACCTACAGATTGTTAGTCCAAGCGTGTAGCCATTAGGCCACGGAGTCGGTTAACTGGTCTGAGATCACGTAATAGTATAAACCTTACACAGGGGACATTAGCTAACTATTAATAATACCTAAACGGCAGCATAAGCGCATTGTTAGACATGTCCAGCGGTGGACGTATCCCCCATAGATCACCGCTTCACACGTTATAATTTTTGGATTGGTGATCGCAGAAATATGTTGTAAAGATAGGTCGATACTGATACCCATCTCAACGACGCATTAGTCAAGGTTAAATAACATAGACGTCAATTTGCCTGCTTATCGATATGATAAATCTTGGGGATAGCTTGGGGATGCTCCTGCGCAGGAGCTATTTATGTTGATCCATCGCCATTCAAACGTCCAAGGTAGAAATTCCCACAGCTCTCATAAAGCGTTTCGCTTCCACTTTCATCATGCGGACAGCTAAAGTAGGGTATGCCGTACCAGTAACCGTGTTCCCTGAATAAAATAGAATCTGGAAACGAAGGGTAAATAGGGACCTCCCAGACCATAACATCATCGACCTCATCGTCACTTTACGTTAGGTAAGATAGTGGTTAAGCGTTGATCAATCTTTTATAAATAAATAAATAAACTCATTTTCGTATCTTTGATTTTATTATGGATTCTGGATGATATTTTAAGAGTTGCTAAATATTAAAAGGTAGATTAGAAAAGTAGAGGAAAATCTGGCAAAAACAATCAGATTCAGTAAGGTATTCCGCAATTAATTGCAAGGAAGCTTGTTTAGTGTTTGTGACTAGAGAGTTTAAAGTGGCAGTAGGTTCAATGAAGTCAAAAAAGGTTTTATTTAAGATAAATAATATCAATTTTGGGGGTTACAATTCTGCCTCTACCTAATCGGTACTCGAATGCTTCTTATTAGTAACTAATTCTTTGAGAATCGTTGAAATACATTCAAAATTGTCTACCTATCCTATCGAACCTGAACTTTCTCTACAAGCAACAGTATGGTTTCCGTCATCAATCAAGTACCTTGTCAGCTACAATTGATCTCATTACTAAAATCAAAATAAACATAGACGAGAAACATCATGTTCTAGGGATATTTATCGACCTTAAGAAGGCATTTGACACAGTTAGTCATTCCCTCTTGTTACTAAAACTAAAAAATATTGGCCTATCAGGATCAGCGTATTGTATATTTGAATCCTACCTTACAAATAGAGTACAGATTGTCAAACTTGGAGCTTATCAAAGCAAGCCAGCCTATGTAAGATGTGGAATTCCGCAAGGATCCGTAATAGGACCACTGCTCTATTTAATTTATGTAAATAGCATTAGCAATGTTGGCCTGCATGGTGACATCACTTTATATGCCGATGATACCTGTCTTTTTTATTTCGGTCACTCATTTCCAGAACTCATTGCTAAAGCTCAAACTGATTTAAATGCACTTAACTTATGGTTTAAATACAATCTTCTGACCATTAACGCGACTAAAACATCATATATGATATTTTCAGCAAAAAATAAAAAATTCCCAATTTTCCCCCCTTAACAATTGACAAAAGCATTATACACAGGTCTCACCAAGAAAAATACTTGGGTCTAATATTGGATGACAAATTATCCTGGCGAGCCCACATTCACCATGTGCGGTCTAAAATTCTACCTCTCATAGGAGCTTTCTATAAAATGGTACACTGTATTCCTTATAATCTACGAACACAAATCTACAATGCGTTGGTAAAGTCTAACTTAGAGTACTTAATTGAAATCTGGGGCTGTGCAGCCAAAACAAATCTGTCCGAATTACAGAGAGCACAAAACAAACTGATTAAAATATTATATAATTACGATTACCTAACACCAACACAAACACTCTATGAAAAAACTAAGATTCTCAATATAACACAAACATATAAGTTTAAAACCTGTATATTAATAAAAAAAATTCTAACAAAAGACATCCACACAAACACTGTACTAAACAAACAAACTTACAACCATAACCTACGAAACAAAAACTATTTACAACTGCGAGGACCTAGAACCAACTACGGAAAGAGGAGTATTTTGTTTGAAGGTGTTAAACTGTTTAACGGTCTTCCAAGGGAACTACAAGAACGTAAACTATCTGAATTCAAAACAAAACTGTTAAAACACATTTAAGAATAAATATTAGTTGTTATTTTGTTAAATATAAATACTTAGTCTATAAAATGTATAAATCTAAATTTCTGCATGCCTTTTTACTGTTGGTTTTTACACATTAATTATTAGTCTTAATTTCTCTATAAGTGAAATGTCAATTTCTTTTGAGAAAAATAAATATTCTTTAAACCGAAATGCAGAACATTGCGCTGATTCGAAGAACAATAACCCCAGGCCTTTGCTCCTTTCTTTGAAACTGGCGAATTCTTTCTTTCTAATGACCCTGTGTCTTCAAACAAGACAACGCGACGTGGGCCATTGACTTCTGTCCTATATATATCCAGAATACAAAACCAAAATAGAATTTCATGGTACCGAAAACACAAGTGCTTCTAAATGACCTACATTTTTGTTTAGTCTGCGAAATTATGCTCTTGTAGTGTTGGCATACAATAGGTAATTCGGTGTTAGCTCGAGATTACTTATAATTTACTTTTAGGCTTTAAAAAATCAACAGACAGCGATAGACGTTGGTGATATCTTCTATATTTTTAAAAGCTTTTATTTATATTTATTAACGTGAAGCAAAAACATTTTACCCCTTATTACGAAAATTGCGCGGACGGAGGAGTATGAAATTTCGCACACTTATAGTTTATAGAGTAAAGAAGGTAAATATTTTTTTAAACTTGTATAAAAAATTTAAATTAATTATGGTCGAATTTGGACCACTGGGCGAACACTAGTTCAGAGTAATACAAAATTCTAGTGCATAAATTCCGCACCAGTTAGTTAGTTATTAGTATAAAATTATATATTTTACTGTTTGACTGGAAGATATCTAATAATCTAAATCCTAACAGGGATAAACCCTCAAAAATTTTCATGTCTACATTTTATACTCCTTTTTATGTAGAAAATTTATATGTGTATGTAAATAAAGGGTATACAGTAAAAAGCTTGATTAACTTAATGCATTAGAACATAAATCTGGTTTTAATGGTAAGCGTCGCTACGATGTGGCCTACGATGGTGTGAGTTAGTCTACTCGTAGGTTTGCTTTGGCTCAATTCAACTGATTCGGTTTACATATTAAAGATAAGAAATGTAACAACAGAAAAATAAAACAATTAAAGCAGCACATAAATAGTAACTACATATATTTGAGGTATTTAGACGAAGAGGCAAAGTCGTGTTTTGTTTTTCTATATGTAATCCAAAAGTCATTGTCGCATATTTTCCATATAAAGGGTATGGAGAAGGCTATCAACGTACACTGTAATCATCAAATTGCCTGCGAAGCTTTGTGATTTTGTTAAATCTTCCCACGCCATAGGGAGAGCATGGATATCATAATTTCAGGTGCAGAATGTAACAACCCCATGTCTTCTTTAGAGTCAGACTGACATCATATATCAACGCTTACCCAGCATTGTGATTATGGCAAATCATCAATAAAAGCTCTTCCGAGCGATTAAACAAACAAATAAAATAATGATGATAACAATTCACAAGTAATTCTTACATACGGCACTTATAAGAAACGTAGTTTTTTTCTTAAATTTTTCAGTCAACTAATGTATAAGGAACCTTGGTACACATTTACTGAGGTACCCAATGATATTGGTGGTACCATTCATCATATTCTTTAATGGTCACTGTCAAATACTCAATGGCAACTGAATTACAATTTACTACACGATAGGTTCATTACGCAATTTTCATCTTGACCGACTTGTTTTGGAAAAAACTGGGACGCATTTTGTACGTGATACATTTGCCTCCAATGACAATGTTTTAAAATGTTCATACTGAGAATAAAATTGTTTTGTTAAATTTCAGGAGTTGATTTTCGATTCCTTTGGGGTTACGCGCATTTTCGGCTTTGTATAAATTGTTGAAATAAATTTTGTATTTCAAAGACAAATTCACAGCTTCGCGTGATGTTTCAGTGTCTATCCCAGCAGTTTTATTATAGCATATAAAAATTTAAAGTTGTGATCATTTTGTGACATCCGTCTATTTAACTAAAAATAAGTTCTTCGTTTTATATACAAAGACACATAGAAAATTCAATTTGAAAATAAATAAAACTGTCATTCACATATAAATTCAATACTTTTTTCAATTATTATTTAGGTACTGTGGTTAATATAGTATGCTTTACGTTGTTTGTAGTATTCATCAGATATGACTAGGTACATTATTTTAATTTAATTAAATATCATTAAAGTTGTAAAATAGTTGTAAATTTCGATTGTCACGTTAAAATCTATAATTTTAAAACAAATTCTAGACATGACAGAAACTAGTTTTATAGACCTTTTTGGATCAATGGTTATAAGATAAACATGCTACGTAAAATTATACGGAACGTGGCAGGAAAGCGCAGCCTTAATAATATTACATTACAGAAATTTTGCAAACAAACCTATTCAATTTATTTATACTATATCAAAAGGTAATTAAAAATATTTTACCTCATATGAAGGAATTAATAGTTATAGCAAGTTTTATTTACATTTTCACGAGTTTTAATCAAGTTTGGATTGTAATTGAAATTTCAGTATGTGAGCTGGTTTTCAGCCGCGTATGTACGTTGTAATAATATTTGTTAGTGTAGTGGGGAACGAAGACGACATGCCATGGGTCGCAGTGATCGATTTATAATTGCAGTTCACTCTCACACGAGGTAGTGGCCCAGAGCCGAACACAGCCACGTGATAACATGATAAAGTACAAATTAAACAGTACCAGTGGCCAGCTGATAGGCAGTAGTCGAGTTATAGTCGTCCGCAACGCTCGCCGTGCGCCCCCAATCAGTCTGCGCGCGCGCACCAGTACGCTCGCATCTACAGGCTTGAGCAATCTAATGTACGCTCCCGTCAAAACAAAAACAAACAAAACTCTCGCGTTTACGAAAGATCACCCAAAAAATTGTAAGAAAATTAAGAATTATTTTATTTTCGCAAGAAATGCTCGAAAGCAAATGAACCATAAATTGGTGTTCAGTTTTCAAAATGACGTTACGGGTCGAAGCGCTTGGAGATAAAGTTGTGAATGTGGAATCATGCAAGTGCAACAAATCCTATGGTACAGAGTTAATAAAGCAAGAGATGAAACTGAGCAAACGGATAAAAGAATTCCTTAAAAAATCATGGGCGTTCAAATCGAAAATAACCGTCGAGCCTTTCGTTATTTGCTACATATTGCCGAGTGTTCTCGCCGGATTAGCAGTACAGAACTTGTGTTACGAGAAAGCATGCCTTGTGAACCTCGGGTACGACAAGACGACCTGCCGACACATCATGCAGGGTCGCACACACAACTACACGAAAGAAGAGCGGAATGTGCAACAGTTGGTGACAGAAATGACTGCATGGAGTTTCCCATTACAGACGGCGCTGCCAGGGATCCTTGCTTTGTTCATCGGCTCGTGGAGCGACCGCACAGGAAACAGAAAGACGTTCATGGTGCTGCCGATGTTCGGGAAAGTTATTTCAGTCATCGGTAGCATACTGAGCACAATATTTTTCCTCCAAGTCGGTCTGAACGAGACCGCTCTTCTGGAGGGGCTCCCGCCAGCTCTGGCAGGCGGACGGATCGCTATGACAATGGCAGTGTATAGTTACATTACTGACATCACCACTGATGCAGAGCGGACTTTTCGGTTAGGGATAATAACAGCTTTGTTCACCCTGAGCAGGCCGCTCGGGCTCGCTCTCAGTGGAATAATGACAAATCGTATCGGTTACTACGGAGTGTTTGTGGTGGCGTGCATGTTCTATCTGACTGGATTTGTTTATATTCTCATTAGACTGAAGGAGAAGAGTCTCAAGACTGTTGAGGGTGATAAACTGCAGACTGTATTGTCTATGTTCACTGTAAAGGACTTGGTAGCGACAGTGAATGTGGGCCTCAAGCCGAGGCAAGGGACGCGACGCCTTCAGATTATTCTGATTTTGTTTGCGTACATGCTCATCGTTGGACCAGTATTAGGTAAATATAATTTGATTTTGATACATTTATTTACACGTATATGCTATATCCTTTTAGAACCTACTGTTGGGCATTGGAACACAGGCGAGGAAATGACAATATATTTTCCTGGAAAGTAAAATCCGAATAACGAAAAGATTTTTTTCCGTTTGATATAGTATAACTTTAAAAAATATTATTATCATTATACACATTTCTACTTTTACCTATTCACGGAGAGAAACGTAAAATAAAGGGCACCATATGTGCGCGGCGCGGTTTTTATTGTCATTTTATGATCAAATGCAAATTTAATTTTACTTTCGATTGGGACTCGCGTTACAATAACTCTAGCAATGCTGAAATTTACGCAAGCTATTCATGTTTTATTGGTCTATTTTTCAAATGTACCTAGACCAATTTTACTCCTTACAACACAATCTAACCAGCAAATTGTTTTGATAAACCTTTACAAAACAGAGTTCTAGATTTTCTTGTCGTCATTGTTTATTTCTAGAAATAAACAGCACTACTATGTAGACAATTATTAGAATTTGTATTCTAATAATTAATCATACTAGTTTTCGTATTTAATACTTATAATATAATATTAATCAAAATAAGAATAACAAAATCAAGTTAACTATCGTGAAAGGTTAATGCCATTTTTGTAATAGCGTCTCTATTAATATTTACGTATATAACCAGTATTCCGTCGGACCGCTTCATAAATGAAAAAAAAAGTGTAGCATCATGGGAACCTGATCTGATTTGTTAGTAAAATAAGATTATACTATAAAGGTTTCATATAAATCCCGAATCGAGAAACAAAATTTCTAAATTGTATTATTTATTTTTATCCATGGAATGAAAAGTATGGTTTAGTTAATACGGTTTCTGCGTAGCACAGAGGTTCACTGCTCAGAACCCAGTTTGCATAAAGCCACGATACCTATGCACACATAAACTTTTTTGAGAAAATATTTTTGATTTTAATTATTTAAAAAATATGATACATAATCTCATATATACTTACGCCACATTTCTGATCAGCCGTTTATGTCTGATATGAGTTACAAACATTCAAATATATTATACACTAGGTGTATCATTCATAAGATTAGTAAGATAGATTACAAGAAATCTATGTCAGTTTATTTGACATGCAATGCATTGCACATTAGCGCATGCTTTGCCAAATCATTGCAAAAGTTAAGATGTGGCAACACCCGCAAATTTGAAATCTTCCGTTATGCATGGAACAAGCAGTAACCAAATCTAATCTGTCTATAATGTGTCTGTAATCTGATTCATATTGGAGCAATAAATTAACTTTCTAGTAGTTTTCAACCAAGTCCAAAAAAGGAGGAGGTTCTTAATTCGACGAGTATGTTTTTTTAATGTTTGATACCTCAGAACTTTCGACTGGGCGAACCTATTTTTATTTATTTATTTGAAAGCTGGTCCTTCCCGTGTGGTCCCATTTCAATTTGGTCCAGATTTGACATTGGCATCCATGAGAAATCCAAAATCCAAATATAAGTCTTAAATTTGGTGTAGACTTTTAGGGCAGTTGAAGTCGAATTCTAGTCGCTTTTTGAAACCGTGGATAATACATTCAGTTTTATACTTTAGATACAGGGCACGTGTGTATCTTCAACAAACTTTATAATATCTTAAACAAATAAAGATGCAAAGTTTGGTTTTAAAACAGTTGAGAGGTAATTTATATACAGAATCGATTTAAATTTTTATTTTGAGTGCAACATATTAAAAAATAATAAAAGCTTTTAGGTCTAAACCGGTTGAAAAGTATGTTATAAAGGACTTAGGGGCATGGGTTCATGCATATCTTAAAATAACCAAACCCGTTTTCTAAATTCAAAATATCTTCAGATGTGACTCAAGTATAATAAAAATCGGTTACAAATTTAGAAATAACTTGAAAGATATTACGTTTTTATACTCTCATCTATTTCGTAAACACGGAATTTACCTATCACTAAAAATAGCATCAAATACTCAGAAAGGTAGTTCAAGGTGAAATCTAGTTTCAGTAATCACTGCTTGCATTGCCGGGCTCATATCTAGAGAATTTGCACACGTGAAACAATTTTTATTTCCTTTTGAGTGTATACAACTGTTTACAGAGCTCCCATTAAAGTTCAGTTCGTGTGGCGGAAGTTGTGGGTACAGGGCATCGTAACGTCATGTACGAGTACGTACTTAGAACCTTTATGTTACAGAATTTCGTGTGTGTGTGAAATAGAGTGTCATTCCCGGAACAATATTAACACAAAAACATTATATATGCACTGTTTTTTTCCCATTCTGCTTTAATTTATTCTCGGAAGAAAGTGTTTTCCCTGAATGAAAGAAATATTTATTTGCAAGAATACAAATTTAAAAATAGCGAGTTACCTTATTTGTCAAACATGTCGATATACAAATCTTAAGTCTAGATTTCGAATTATTTTATCGCGGACTTTATAAATGATTTCACGAAATATTTTATTGAAATGTAAAGTAGACAACCTCCCTATCAAATCTACCTATGCCATACACAAAACTGCCTGCCAAATTTCATCAAGATAGGCTCAGCCGTTTAGTCGATAAAATGCAAAACAGACACAGAGTTACTTACGTATTTATAATCTTTTTCTACTTATATAGTGTGATTCTTTTTTAAGTTGAGTCTACTCGTAATTCATCCGGTAAACATCCACATCATGGTTTCAGGTTTGCCACAGTTACTTTGTGATTGCAGTAACATACGAGCATTGTTACATAGGCCATGCACGTCTCTAAAATGTCCGCTTCCTTTTCTCATTTACTATCACACAAATTTGAAGAAAAACAATGGAGACACAAATGAATTTATTTTATTTTTAGAGCTACATATACTAAAAATATACGATACAACAAAAATGCGTGTTTTAAAGTCTCTACTAGATTTTATCACAATTGAAATTTGCAGTGACTCAAAGGTAATGTTCCATTTTTGCCTCACCTGAGCGTAATTATATATAGTAACCACAGGATAAATCAGATGTGCATTTATTTACTACGTCACAAGGAAATAAATGCGCGTCTTGAACGATTACAAACACGTATGTACACCCGGCAACTCATTACACTAACACGATCTGTCAGTTTCCTCTTAATTGTAGAACTCTATGTGTTAAGTGTTTGAGTTCATATTTCATTACTCTAATTCAGATGTTCCCAAACTTTCTTGCTCATAGACCTCTTTTAAAATTTAACTGGTTCAGGGTGACCCCCTGCAGCTACATATCTACCATATTACCAAAACTCGACAAAAAATGTGAAGATTAGATCTATGAAAATTTGCGTTGTGGCTGAGTTCTAACCACAAATTAGTAATTTCGAAATAAAGGTTTTACAAGTAAAAGTCACTGAGCGTCTGAAAATAGTATCTGCCTACACTGATATATGAAGTCAAGATAGCATTTTAGTTCTTTACTATCGAAAGAATATACATTTTCGCGGACGAATTGTTACGAATTGTTAACCCCTATTTTTTCACGCCAACGTAGACTCGCGTCGAGTCTCCCGTGGAACCCTGGGGGTCCACCTGGACCACTTTAGGAACTACTGCTCTAATTAATGGGACAGATTTTAGCAGTCCTGCCCTTATGCAATCGTTAATTTCTTTATGAGCTCATTTATGTTAATCTGCTTTAGTTTGTTTGGTGTGGTTTAGGATTTACGAGATGACAATCTCTTGATGATCTCGTAAACATTATTTTGAAGCCTGCTTCACAAAGTAACCTGAAGCAATTGAGTATATTTTAAACTGCTTATAGAACATAAAATTAAACATCTCTAAACAAGATATTTGCAAAAAAAATTCGTTCAGTCCCAGCACTAATGAAAACTAAAATACAATTTTTCGGCTAACACAGCAGTCCGCTTTTCCTTGCATATCAACACAACAAATACATGAGACAAAAATAAGCCTATGTTTAGAAATTGACTTTCTGCTATTATTGGTCCTGCTACCATACCGAGCTGTTTGGTGATCGCGAAAGGCGCTAGCAACTAGCCGAATGGCGTCCGCTTGGGTTCGACCTTGACTTAGGGATGTTTCTTTGTGGTGAGAGAAAATCAGCCCGGAGCGCGCCGATAACGGAAGAAATCGCCTAATTTTATCATTAGTGACGAAGTGATCGGATCATCAATAATTTAAGCTAAGTAACCCTGCCGATTAATACATTCTACATCAATAATTAACGGCTGCCTCTGTGGTAACTCCAGTATAAGGTCTATAACCTGGTTGGAATTTTTCTTGCTTGGGTTTGTAGGTACGAAGCTCTAAAAAGGAACCTGAGGAACTGAATAAAAAAACCAAAACCAGACTCTACCCGTTACGAGATTAATCCATTAGCACAGGTGAAGCTTCGAGAGTTGAAAGAGCTCAAAAATGTATTTTAGGCTACAAGCAAAACTTTGAAGATATTGTACCTGATGAATTCATTACATTCATACAAAATGTCTAAAAATATAGTTAATGAACAAAGCTCTTTTTAAAACATATTTAAAAAGTCTAAAAAATAAGCAAAACATATTAATTACTATACGACACCAACGCGTTCACATTTTATCTTAGAGGTAGGTACTGATTTATCACTAATGGACATCTGACAGGTTTTATTTAATTATAACAATCTAACAAAAATCGGATTGCATTTTATTTTGGACCTTATCTTAATGTTGTTTTCTTTTTGGGACCATAAAATATAAATATAATGTTTTAATAAAAGTGTCATTCGAGTAATGTTAGCTGTCATTCATTTTAAAGGATCGATGTTTAAAATGAATTATAAATTATGACTTGTCTTGTCACTGATAGCAGTATTAATTAACTTGAAAAAATAAAAGTTCCTTAAAGCAGTTGTCGTTTGTTATTAGATGTCACCAAACTATTTGTGATATTTTTAAAAAATGGGATACCGTTTTTTCTTCAAAAAACAACAACAATCATTATATATCCACATAACGATAACGATCAGCTGCGCCATGATAGAGCTATTTCCGTCAAGCTGATCATATTTTGAAAGTGGAACCCTAGTTTTGGTGTTTAGCTAATAATATTACAAAGAGCACTAATAATAAAAACTCGTAAAAATCTGGGTTTTTTTCTTTAAAAACGTAGCCATAAAATGTTACTAAACAATTTAATGTCTAAATTTTTTATGATGACATTCTTAGTGTGCGAGAACTTAATATCCTCATTAATTAATTTTTGATTTATCATCGATTCGAGCTTATTTTTAACAACACGATATCTCTAAAAAAATTATCAAGTTTCATGTCGTCATGGCAGACAAATTATCAATGTATGTTAGCCTATATAAGTACAAGATGTAGAAGAAGTTGACATAGCTAAGTTTTTCAGTCTTTCTATGCCACTTTACTGTTGAACGGTTTCTTTGTAAATCATCTACCTCATCTCACCAGATTGTTCTTGTTCTGCTGTGTATGCAACCACCATGACAGCGCCTACTCCGTCATAACTTTGGCCCAACTTTCAATTTACAACTTCAACGCTTATTGACATTGAGTTTTGTAACCCATATATAACCAAAATGTGCTACAGATTTTTGCAGGGCTTTTGGTACTAGGTTAGAAACTTGTTCCTTCAGACATACTTAGACACCTATCAATTTTAATTGATACTCCAATGAATTTCCAGATTTCGTGGTAATGAATTATTACTTATAATTTTACATTTCAATATATACAGGTCGAAGACCTAAATATTATGTCAAATCGCAACTTTGGCAAACGATTACTGTTAAAAAAGATTGACATAAAAAACAGAACGACGGGACGCGTAGATCTGCAAATAATCATTTAAAGGTTCCGTATTTTTTAAACAAATGTGTTTTACATACCGCGGACATGTAACACAACGAAATCTCTCAGATTTAACCCGAAACGTATCACAATAAATCTAATCATAATCATCTATCATCTAAAAGATGATTCGTGTTTTCTCATACCATTGAAGCGTTATTTTATTACGTAATAGTATCAAGCTAGTGAGCATTCGATGGAGCACTTGAAATGAGATCCATATATCAACACATGTAAGTAATGGGTTACTGTTAGAGAAATTGCAATCTCACCAAAGTAATGAATGAATTCGTAGTTCTATGTCAGACCTACAGAATTTGGGAAGAATCATTTCTTACCAGTTACGGTTATTATACAGGGCGACACACTCGTTACTCATGTAAAAGTAGATAATGAACGATATTGTATATTTCAGAGGTTAATTAAACAGGAGTGTGAGTGTAAACATCGAGCCGTAGGCGAAGTTTTTAATAGTAAATAATGTTTAATATGCACAGGCTCATAGACGACGTCTGCCTACATCGGTCAACTTTTTAAAATAAAAGATAAAAGCAATACAACAGCCAATTATTTAAAATTAGTCTTATATATATAAAATTATTGTCAAAAATATGTATGTATGATGATAAAGCTATACAGATTCGTAATATAGTATATAAATATTGTGTGTATGTGTGAAAGTCGTGTCTGTGTGTGTTGTGAGTCATCCTAAAAGTAAGATTTAAAGCTTGATGAGAGCTGAGAAGTACGAGAATCATACCCAAGGAAAGAGTAAATTAGATACAGACCTTGATACACTCAAAACGTACTAGAAGGTCTAACTATCCTCAGAATTAATGCTCAGATATGGTGACTGCTACCGGACATTAAGTTCTAATAATGTCAATTTTGTCACCGTTTTAGTAGCAGTCCACAGGACATGAGGTCTTGCTTGCGACGTTATATTATATAGAAAAGAAAAAAATATTTAATTGAATACTTCGTAGTCAGACAGGTTTTTTAATGGAAAACTAATTGCAATAAAGAATTATTTTGTTCGTTTACGTATTAGTATAGTTAGCCATAGCTCAGTTGGGTAGAGCGTTAGTCCTTGAACAATCGAGGTCTGGGTTCGATCCTGGCTCGTACCAATGAATTTCAATTTGTTATTTGGAATTTATGTACGAATGATAAAAATCAATACCATTGGCTTTTCGGTGAAGGAAAAAATCGTGAGGAAACCTGCACACTCCTGAGAATAACTTCAAAGGTGTGTGGGTCCACGTGGTGGACTGTGGCCCATACACTCTCTGTAGGCCTGAGCCCCTGCAGTGTGGACATATATAGGCTGTTGATGACATATTAGTTAATATGTTATTGTCGTTATTGTCTGTTTTGCAATTCTAAATCAGGATTTTAAGATACGAATGAATATCAAGTAAGCAATAATAGCCTTTCCCTAGATTATTCATATAATGTGGCTGTTCTATAACCAGTTTTATTATGAAACCATCGAAAATCTAAATGCGGGATCAGGTTTTATTATGACCACGCTTTGTTCGCGAGAAACATATATCAGAGTCCCAGGACGAGTGTTATACAAGAAAAATATAATGAAACAAGAGGTATAAACAACATGACTCTTATTAATTTTACTTGTGCTAATGAAGGCACTCACATAAAATATCTAAAACGAAAATGTTTTTGCAATACCAAAAAAAATATATTTTTAATACCGAAAAAATCCATTAAAAACCACACTCACACAAAATATAATACGAAACACTTCTAAATAAATTATAGTCACATTTCAGTTTTCCAGAAATTTACTCTGATTTTAAACGGTTTTTTTTTTAAATTTCACTCAATATATCAAACAATAATTGCGTTGTTCGACAACATAAAAAGGCACTAACTGGACCATCGGTCCAAAAATTCAACAAAAAAGCTGTGTTTTATTTTACATTCGAAGGAAAATCATCAGTTTTAAAATCAGAAATAATGACTCAATCAATTACACTGATAATGAATTTGACATTTATATTTATGTTATTTTCTGCGTACAAAATTTTTGGTTTTAATTTCTATTATCAGTTCTTGAGATCTCTAGATTAATTTAATTTATTTCTGTACATCATTTTATTTTTATTTGTAATGTTGTAGGTATATATAATATGTATAGGTTTAGTGAGCTGTGTAGTTAAAGACTAGTTTTCAATATTTTATTTTTAGTTGAATGCGATGGATGGTGCTAATCAATTCATATTCAGACTCTAATGGAGTCCTTTGTATTTGTTTATTTTACATGTCAAACCAGTATATTTATAAGACATTATTGCAGTATATAGACGTCATCTCTATTCAGTTTCATTGTACAGTGATATTCTGGCATTTCTTATACACAATGGCCTTGAACTTTGCCTGGTGGTATATATATCAAAATGCCAAATTGTAGAAGCGTGCTCGCCCAGGAAGGCATTGGATATGATTTCTATTATTACTGGTACACAATCGTGCTATAAATTAACATTGATGCTTGCAGAAATACATTTGCTATGAAACAATAACAAATAATATTTAAAAAATATTAAACTTTTTACACGATTTGAACCTTTTTACACAGAACATAATATGAATAATTAACATTCTGAAAATCATAAATAACAGGTAATGACACCGCACAATGTTATAACTAAAATATAAGTCCGAATCAATTGTAGAAAAGGGAATTTAATGTGATATAATTTTTTAAAAATTGCTTGTTTGCAGAGTCGTGAAAATTAAAAGCCGATAACGCCCCAAAACACTTGTTTTACGTTTTCAACCCCCGTATCTCCGCCATTTTGAAAAATATCGAAAAACTTCACGTAGTGGACCACCATTCAAAATAAATAGTGGCAGATGTTATTTGTTTTTGGGTAGAATGAAGAAACATGTGACTGGACCCGTATTTTTTTATTTACTGAAATAATTTAATTTTCATTTAAATTACAAAAATGACGGACCTCGTGGCTCAAAAAAGTATCAATAACTAAAATCTTTAAAAATAATTACTGTTAGGGTACCCCATACATGTAAATTGTGATGAATTTGTTTCCTCTAGTCTATCCCATGGGTTTGGGATAATGGGGGTAGCTATGTGTGTGGGTTATTGTTGGATAGATTTGTAGTATCCCATGCGTGTGGTCATCGGCGAGTTTTTATAATGTAACGGTTTTCTCCGAAATCACTGTCGAGAATTATCTGATTTTTTAGGTTCCTTGGAGCTAAATCTCCAAATGATTTTCAAATTAGATCCATTTATGAAATTTCAATGTTGTCAAATCAATTTCACTAGTAGTATTTAAAAACTAACTTACAACATCTTAGGAGTGTAATGTTTATCGTCAGAGATATGTACCATTGTGTGTATCTAAGATTGTAAAAAACGTATGGTCAATACCACGTTCTATTAGAAAAAATGGTAGCTATTTCGCTGTTTTGTCATCGTAACAGCAATGAATCCGGTAATTCCGGGTTCTGGTCAGGTTGGTCTACGCTGTGCAGAATATGATAAATATAAACCGTCTCAGTGCGAGTTAGACTCGCACACCGAGGATTCCGAACTGAATATGAATAATTAACAAATTGAAAATCATAAATAATAGGTACGGTAATATATAACGCAAAATCTACGAGCAATTGTTAAGACGGAACACCAAGTGATCCTATCAATAAGGGTTGCTTTTTTCCTTTTGAGTGCGGAGCCCTAAAAATGAATTTTCATTTGTAACAGAACATATGTTCAGACTAGAACAATGTGCCAAATCTCATCTACATCCGTCGAGTGATTCTTAATTGTATCAATAACACCACAATCTGTGTGACACTTGTAAATAAATTTTAAATATACATATATGGTGCAAGTTTTCTTTGTTTTTAATTTAATTCATAATGTCATTACGTTCTATATCGTAAGTCGTCACGTGTGACATAAGTCACGTGGCCTACGTGATAATTTGTTTTAATTAGTTTCATTTGTAAAAAAGATTCCACTAGCTATATACTCGTTAAAGATAGACCACGTTTCAAAAAACTTACACCTTATCAATGTAATTTTCGTCGGCATCTTATCGAGATACTATTCTAAAACAGTGACTTTCTTAAATGAGATCTGTATTCTGGTTCATTAAATATTGGTAGCATAAATCCACTGTTGGATATTAGCTTCCCTCATAGATCGCCACGTCAGATTTTATATGAGGGGATTAGCAATAATCACTACACTTGGCAGGCGGATCAGTGATCGCAGCAAGATGTTGTTACATAATTATGTAGTTGCTGTTGCTTATCGCCTGAACATTTTTCCCTTGGTCGTGTTTTACGACACCCGCTGGATTGATATGCGGTGGTTGCCTACGTAGACTTCAAAAATTATTCCGTAAGAACGACTGGTTTAATCGAGATAAAATAAACCTTCAATCCCATTACAAAAAATCAAGTTATTCTGACACTCCGTTACCGCGTGAATAATGGACTAACTAACAAACTCGCTTTTACATTCATAATATTGGTATATATTAAACGAGTATAATGAATAAAAAAATACATTCCGAAAATATGTTGTTTTTCCTAGGAAAATATTAATTTTAAGTCTTAATATTTTGAAGTTAAGCTAAAACAATCATATTTGCTGAAATGTTATATGAAAAATATAGTAAATAATACAAATATTTTTTTCTATATTCTCTAAAATCTATACTCTTGTTAAAACGCATACCATTCAAGGGTCCGGGGTGAGAGGGTGGAAAATAATAATTTAAAAAATTGAATTCGCGGTGAACATTTGTGGTGACATAAATTGAACGATTGAGTGAGTGATTCTATTGCAATGTCGAGTTTGTTGCCGAGTAATGTTTCTTTACTGGTTAGGCCAAGTATGAAGAAATTAAATCAGTATATATGTTGGTACTGCAGACATCCAGTAAAATATGACTTACAATTGAAACATTATTTTTAGATGACTTACCTCCTATCATCACCTCTAAGGTTTATTGAACGTCTACGAAAAAAGCATATTGTATTTAAAAGAACACCGTCACGGTTCCCATGCGAGCAAAATAAGAGTACAAATGATGCTACGAATCAAAACCCGAGTCTAATTATACAACAAAGATTTTGATGTAAGTAGGTATATGTGTGGTATTTTACTCGATTGTTTATACTGGATACGATGGAAAGTTATTTCTTCTCCTTAGCTGTCATGACGGTGGATAAGTCTGATACGTGTATGGGTTTGACTGCTACTAAAATAATTTTCTACAATGTCACTTGAAATTTTGTATGACATTACTATCGTGTGACGTCTGATTACTAACCTTACTGATGTATAATCAAATGATAAACTAACAAAGTTGGTTTGAGTAATAAAAATGGAATTGTTTCAATGTTTCGTAAACAGAATTTTTTTATTTTCGATAAGTCATATTAGTAATTTTATAAACAGTCACAAAGCGCAATTTTGTATGGAAGTACTCATACGTGACGTCAGATCACTTCCCTTACTGCTACTGTAGACACATTATAAACAGAGTTGGACTCGCACATAAAGGTAGCGTACAATTTATATTTAACAAGAGATTGAGCAAAACACCTATATATATATATATATATATAAATATATATATAATTTTTATTCAATTTGAGTACTCATTTTTTTATTTATAATAAAATCAACTTCATTTTTTTTTAAATTTTTAAGGAAATTGCTATTTATTTTCGATAGAGTCAAATACATAATTGTTCTGTTCACCAATCAGGGATTTCTAAGTATGTTTAATTTCAGAACTTATACAATATTTTTCCGTTAAACCTCAATGCCTGTGTTCCATGACATCAGTGGGTATAAAGCTATATTAATACTGAGAAGCGTCGGTGGCGCAATGGATAAGGCGCGGACTCTCAATCTGAGGGTACCGGGTTCGAATCCAGCCGTGTACCTATGAGTTGTTTTTCAATTCAAGTACATTATCCGATTGCTTAACGGTGAAGGAAAACATCGTGAGGAAACCTGCATGTCTTGAACAGGCATGTGAAGTCCGCCGATCCGCACTGGGCCCGCGTGGTGGACTATGGCCCATACACTCTCAGTAGGAGAGTAGGCCTGAGCCCCTCCAGTGGGGACATATATAGGCTGTTGATGATGAATACTGAGAATGTTTTGTTAAGTTATTTGTTTAGTATTGTTTTTACAACAGATATATTTTTTAGTAAAAACACTATGACTGTATCTTCATTTCGAAAGTAGAGAGAGCAAACAGCCACTTTTTCACTATATAATAAGAGGCTGGTCTCACTAGCGACGAGCTCCAACATCACAAAAGAAGTTTCCAAGTATTTAGGCATTTTGAGAATCAATTTGTCGACTTAAACAATACAATAAAACAGAATATCTAAAACTACAGGCAAAGGAAGCACAATGAATTTTTAATCCATATCAAATACGAAAAACTAATCAAATTACGAACTTCAGAAGCGCCATAGACGTGCTCACGTTAGTATTAACTTAATTCTAGACAATGTTGTCAATCATTGCAGAAACATTACTGTCGCCTAGTTGTAAATAGGCATGTCGATAGTGGGGCCTATTACGCGTAATGTTTTGCAGATTGCCGACGCAACCGGCTTCAGATGCTTGACTAATAGATGTTTCGTTTGGAAAGGTGAGGCGCAGATGACCTTCTGGTTTACACGGTACAAGTTCAAATTCACCGAAGTCGACTACAGCTTATTTCTGACATACTCCGTGCTCGTTGGAACCCTCGGTAAGTTGAAACAAACAACTATTTTCTTAGAATTCGTATGCTTAGATAGAAGGATCGTTGGGACATAAACGGTCAAACGTGTAACACGTGGTTCGTTTGGAAATGCTCATGCTGGCAACAATGCGATGACTGACACGAGAATTGAAGTTCCACGCTTTGCATCAATGTGAGTATTTAATGACAAGTGACAATGACAATGCGAATTTATATCGATTTTAAGTTGAAATTTCTTTTAACTCTGATAAAGATTTCTATGATAGGATTCAATATTAAACGCCAACTTCAGTACAAAATGATATTTAGTTTTTCGCCGGACACTAAGTGCGATATTATAATTTATATAGTCATAATTGGTGGTCGATTGTTAATAAAAGTTTCATTATCTAGAGAGTATCTTCAATGTTTTCATCATTTCATTCACCTTCCTTAGCCGTCTAATGACTTGTTTATTATCCACCGAAAAATGAATCACTCAACATAAGCTCACCTCTTATTGGCAATTAGTTTCATTATTTTATTTCTGTGATTTAGTGCTAATACTGCTTGTTTGTCGCGTCTATCCACGAATACAGCAATCAGTTCGTGTGGATTGCAAACTTGTGCGAGTTTATTTTTATTTATTTACGAAAACCACTTCTAGTTTGGCTGTGACGTAATTAGTTGAATACGTTATTTATAAGTCACTGTATCAGTGTTGTTGAAGGTGTATTGTGTGGTGTTGATAGGTTATTATTCAGAATGGACAGAGTTGTCTTTTTCCAAATAGTTCAATCATTCATCATCAGCCGGGACACGTCCACTGCTGGACATATACCTCCTCCATGGTATGCCACATTGACCGGTCCCGAGCCACTTGCATCCAGCGACTCCTGGCGACTACGAATAGGTCGTTTATGTATAAAGGTTCCATAAAATTGGCATGGTGGTACCGATTGCTTGAAATTATTTGAAAGTTAACTAAGGGCAATCGTAGGCATCGTGCTACAAAATCGGTCCATCTATTAGGGGGATGGCCCGGTACACGTTTCCCGGTTTGTGATCACCACTCAATAAAGTTTACTCCCCATCGGTTATCCGTTCTTCAAGTGATCTGGCCTGCCAAATGCTACTTCAGCTCAATGACTCGTCGAACTATGTCTAGTGACATTATTAATTCGTCTACTTTCATCATTCATTCCGGATTTTATCACGTAGAGAAATTCCGAGCATAGCTCGTTCCATAGCTCGCGGAGTGACCCTGAGCTAGTTTATTCGGCCTCAGTTCAATCATTGTGTTTTCATAATGACGTCACGACTGTAGACTGACATTTACGTGGCACAGTCGCAGTCACTGATATGACGAAGCTCTGTTGGCACAGTTGTTTGAAACGTCACACTCCAGTGGGCAATATTTGAAGAGTAGGAGTATTAGGTACAAACAGAAATAACTCTTCCTCATAGCCAACTCAGATTAGTGTTCTTTTAAAAGATGGATGATTCACAGGTTCTAGTTCTAGTCTAGAATACTCCAGTGTCTGACACGAATGCAAAACTTATCGACGATCGGGACTTCTATACAATGACAATTATGGATTCAACGACATACAATAATGAGGGCATTTTGCAAATCTAAATTAATTTGACAGATCTGAAATTTAATATGATATGATACAATTACTTATATAATATTACATTAATCTTATAATTACAGAGTGCGTCTAGAAACATGCTTGATTTCGTATTCGTTGTCATTATTAGATTCATTTGGCAGCCCTTATTCATCCTAACTTTTTTCCGAGTATTAGTTAGGTTTCACGTGAAACAAGATTGTAAAAGCCGTCTCTAAATAAACTGCAACTGCTGTTGTTAAAAATAGCCCGAGAAGCATTGCTACGTTTTTTGCTTGTGGCAATTTTTTTGCAACTATCGTTACATTTACCCGTTCGATTGACTCATCGTTACGTTTCACTGAAGTGTCTGTGTCATTCACAAAGCCGACTGTTGAAAGCACAGCGTCGACGTGCGTTTTGTAGGTACAGGGAATGTTTCGGTGTTCTCTACTGGCTTCGATTCTGGCTCGTACCAATGAGTTCCAATTGGTTATTTGGAATTTATATCATCAATCATCAACAGCCTATATATGTCCCCACTGCAGGGGCTCAGGCCTACTCTCCTATAGAGAGTGTATGGGCCATAGTCTACCACGCGGGCCCAATGCGGATTGGTAGACTTCACACACACCTTTGAATTTCTTCTCAGGAGTGTACAGGTTTCCTCACGATGTTTTCCTTCACCGTTAAGCAATCGGATAATGTACTTGAATTTAAAAACAACTCATAGGTACACGGCTGGATTCGAACCCGGAACCCTCAGATTGAGAGTCCGCGCCTTATCCACTGCGCCACCGACGCTTCTTTTTTATATACGAATGATAAAATCATTATACCATTGGTTTTTCGATGAAGGAACACACCATGAGGAAACCTGCTCACCCCTGAGAAGAAATTCAAAGGTGTGTCTGAAGTTTTCCACTCCGCACTGGGCCGGCTTGGTGACCTATGGCCTATACACTCTATGTACGAGATGAGGTCTGATCTCCTGCAGTGGAGACATATATGCGCTGTTGATGATGATAATGTCGTTTGAGGGTGAACATCTGGTCACCAGGTGTGTAAAATTGTTATCATATAAAGTCTGTGTAAACGGGGTCCCTTCATCTGTGGTGTAAAATTTCCATGAGCCGTTTTACTATTTGTATACTTATTCATCAGATCTCATTGTCACATATTCATATTGGTAACAGCTATGTGTACGCTATATGAAATAAAATATTTGTCCTGGTATTCATCACAAACACCGGATTTTCCCCGTTTACTTCTGACTCAAAATATTTGGATCTAGAAAATTTCCTCTGCATTGTTTTGCATGTTTTGTTTGAACTTTGATAGGTTTCTTCCATTCAGCTTTGAAATAGAACCATGTTTATTTCTCTCATGAAAACATGTCACACTATCTCTCGTAAATGTATAATCAAGCATGAATTTTAATTCAATATCAAACAGATCATTATTGCAGCTTGCGAAATCCAGTTCGGTAACAATTCAAATTTGCTTAAGGTTTATTTGGTTTGCGTTGTTTACTTTGCGTATTTATTTTGTAGACGTTTATTAGGTGCAATTTGGAATTATACAGGTTTCCGCTCTTTTGTTGTCATCAACGTGTTTTGAATCACTTACAGATGTCATTATCACTTGTTATAGGATTTATTAAGAAAACAGTCTTTTTTTCTTCACGGAATTCATATTACTAAAATAGGATCAATATCATTTAATTCCTGTCGATTACACTGAATTACAATTCTCTGCTATCATGAAACGTAGTGATGTCAATTTTCGAAATGTGTTTTTTGCTTACCTTTTCTCTGTCTTTATTGATTCTTTGTTTTAAATACATTTTCAGTCTTTTTTTACTTGTGACATGCAAATATGACTTTGTATAGATATGTTTTAGAGTTCTGTACTCAAAGGGTAAAAACTGGACCTCCGTCTTTCTGTCCGTCTGTCTACAGGCTGTATTTCATGATCTGTAATAGACAGTTGAAATTATCACAGATTATGTATTTCTGTTGCCGCTATAACAACAAATAACCAAAAGCAGAATAAAATAAATATTTAAGGGGGCCCATAACAAACGAGATTTTTTCCGTTTTTATAGATAATGGTACGGAACCCTTCGTGCGCGAGTCCGACTCGCACTTGGCTGTTTTTATTTATTTTGATATTTGTCGTCGTATTTCTAATAATTTAAGTAAACTGAGATCGGTCTTTGTGTGTAATTAGCATTCGTTATATTTTTGGATTTTTTTTACATAATTTCGCACCATATCCCTGATATCGATATAGAAATCGATGTTTGCGTAAGCATTATTAATTATCATTATTGTTAGTTCATTCCACGGGTTGCGACATAACTTCACTGCTATCTATTGCTTGTACAGATAGCAGAGCGGAAATTATGCGTTTTTGTGTAAAGTCTGAAACATACTTCAAATACACCTAACAATTTAAAAGTCATTATTATCTCACAATTCGTTGTCAACGATCTATTGACACAGAAAGCAGGTTTTGCTCATTGCATAAGATAAAAATCCTAATTTCCGGTAAGATAACTATGGGTGATATTTTTATTTGAATATATTCCTTGCAAATCTGAAACAAATAAAAAATCTTCTGCGACATCATCATTTTCATGATGCATCACTGTATATCGATGATAAAAACCTTTTTGATTTCCCTGGATTAGACTTATTGTACCTCAGTATTATGTAGAAATACTAAACCTTCCAATTACGCATATTTTCCTAGTTGTTTCCTTCGTAACGATTCATCATTTTATTATAAAATTAGAATAATCATCCTCAGCCGGGAAACGTCCACTGCTGGACATAAGCCTCCTCCATGGTATGCCATGACTGGTCCCGAGGCACTTACATCCAGCGTCTCCCCGCGACCTTATATCTTAAAATTAGGATTTAAAAATAATATAGAATTATTATTTTTTGCCAATTAAACGGCCAATGAAACTAAATGCTAGTTTCTCTCATCCAGGTTCCTTCATAACAATATATTTGTTCAGCAAAAGATGGAAGATGGAGGACAGTGTGATCGGAGTAATCGCCTGCGTCAGCCGGATCGCAGCCAGCCTGGTCTACGCCATGGCCCCCAACCGTACTGTGTATTTCTTGGGCCCGCTGCTGGATATGTTCAGCTCTGCTGGAGCGACCTCACTGAGGTCAATTGCTACGAAGCTCGTTAGCGCTGATGAAGTTGGTAAGTGTGTTTGTTTTCTCTTTACAAGCATCATGGTAAATTATTCCTGGTTCCTAAACAACCACGATAACTAAGTGAGTCTCGTAATTATTTAGATCTAATAAATTTTAATAATCTACTTTGCATATTTTGTCATCTGTCACATATTACACTTTTACAACATTAAATGACCACAGTGAGACTAGTCAGTTCAAGAAGCGACTTTTGCCTCAATTATATTTTTGGAAATCTTCACCGAATGATTGAAACGTCAAGATGTAATTTCTTTTCGGATAAATAAACAAGGTGAAATAAATAAATTTGAAATAAAATTATCTGGGACTACACAAAAGGATAGTCACATCTGTAATCTCTTTATCATCATCATCATATACAGCCTGCGGCAGTCCACTGCTGGACATAGGCCTCTCCCAGAGTGCGCCACTCGATTCGGTCCTCTGCTCTCCGTATCCATTCACGTCCGGCTACCCTACGTAAGTCGTCTTTCCACCTCGCGGGGGACGTCCTACACTACGTTTGCCTAGGCGTGGTCTCCACTCGAGAACTCGTCTGCTCCAACGACTGTCTGTCCTTCGGCAAATATGACCGGCCCACTGCCACTTCAGTTTGTTAATACGGTGAGCTATGTCGGTCACTTTGGTTCTCTGACGGATCACCTCGTTCCGAATGCGGTCCATCAGAGAAACTCCGAGCATAGCCCTTTCCATAGCCCGCTTAGCGACTTTAAATTTGTGGATCATTCGTGCCGTGAGTGTCCGCGTTTTTCTCTCTTTATGGTCACACCTTACTACAAGTACGTACACATATTTAGCTGTAGGTATATATTACATGTTTAAGTCAAGTTTAAATCCAGATTTGCTTGAAAGTTTTGCAGACTGCAGTGTTGAGAATTAGTTTTACTTCACTCAAGGTTGCTACTTTTTAGCAATCACTGGCTCTGGCCAACTATGCTATCGTCTTATTTTAAACGATCTAATTTTGTTTCGTTATTATTACTAATGGCTAGGAACGCTCATTTGACTATATGATTGGTATAAATGTAAAACTGTTAACAGATTCTAATTGGTTCCTGATATAGATCCAATTTTAAAATACATTATAGTATGTGCTATTATCCACTTTTTGCATGTCTCTTCTTCTATTTGGTCAATTTCTAGTTTAGAAAGATAACGTAAAATCTATTAATATTTTAAACCTAACAATTATCATTTCTCATGTGTCTCACGCACTTGGCCAAATTTTGTTCTATTTTGTTTATTAAATAATTCATTGGTATTAATTTATTATTAACTACGCATATATACGCATTTTCTACAGACCATAAAGTGACAGACTCGTTCACTCTTTTCTACATTTCTCCACAATTATAAAATATTTTCAAAAAGCAGCTAAAAGCATCAATAAAATAGTTGAAAGTTACCACTTCAGGTGGTTCAAGTTATATCTACACAGAATCTAAACATGAATCCGTAATGTATCGTTAAGAGGCTATGTTGGTAAGACCACGTGGCCGCGTTCAAGGTTGCATTGTTTTGTAGCTGTCCCTCTCCGAGCCCTATCCTACCCGAGCGCGTACGGTGAGACAGCATACACTACGCGAATTTATCCACCCGTTATTTGGATGTTTCGTAGTCCAGTGATCATTTGAAGGATACAGTATATTATGTAGCCATTTTTTCAATACAGTATATTAATAACATTTCAGGTGTCGGTGGTTTTTCCAAATTGTTCTAAATTGATTCATACTCTTGTAAAACAGGTTCAAAGTTGGGGCTTTTTACTACCAAAAAATACAATACTTTGACGCCCTGTAACTCTGGAAGTATATATTTAAACGAAAATCTGACTCACCACCAACACAGATATTTGTTTCTAGATTGTGTCTTGAAAATTTCATAGATTTTCATAGCTTAATACTCAAAATATGACTGGACTACGTTTGTATGGGCGCTTTGACAACAGCATACCCTCTTAAACCATAAACCAATTGCTGGTTACAACGGTAAGTCCGGCTTGGTTTTTGAAATATTGTATATTTGCGGAGAAATGGAGAGAGTGAATGAGGGCGCCACTAAATTTTATCTAACGTTGTCAAAAGCTAAACGTTAAAAATTTTAGTATTTTGACGTTGTTGACTAGATCTTAACAAAGACGGTGTTTCCTTGGTAGATATAATTACTGTAATTGGTTTACATTATGATAAGACTTCATTGACTACCGTTGGTTTGTGATAATGTTATCTTGTGAATTTTTCTATTATGTTTTTAATGTTATAGTGCGCATCTTGATGGTAGATTCAGAGAATTACTGTTTTAGTTGTTTAAAGAATGTTTTTGTTCACAAATATTTTGACTGTTTTAGTATTTGCTAAGCGTGGGTTTTGTTTGACAACAATAGTTATGTTGTCTCAACTTTGGCACCTTTGTGCATTATGCGTAAAAAGTCTGGCACATTTTTGTCAATACGTCTATTCTGAATTTGAGATAATCATTTGTTGATTTGGTTTACATAATTTTGACATACTCGTAGCTGAGTTCTTTTCAAATTTTTTTCAACGTTTATTATAATTTTTACAATCTTTATTTATTTATTTAGGCAATTTATATTTGACGTAATTACATCTAAAGAAAGTCCTGTGTTGTCCATCGAAGATTCCTAGTCTAAGGGAAATAAAATGTGTTTACTGTTTTCGTCACCATACGGTTTATTATTCACTATACTAGCTCAAAAATCATTCTTTAAGGCCTTATTAAGGCCGTTCTGTGACCCACGAGAAAGTCAATTTATTGCCTCGCTTCCCCACTAATAATAACACGTAGGGGTGAAACGATAAGAAATAGCGCGCCACATTGACTCTCGTGTCGATTTCGATAGCTTTTGTTTCTATACATTTATTTAAAAAATTGGTAAAAGTTTATAGAAATAAAATTATGAAGCTGTCAAATTATTATTAAACTTATGATTAATTTTTCCATATAAGTGTAAAAAAGTAAAGTTTGTTTAAAACCGGCATGGTCCCGTTTTGGTATTATGAATCGTTTTTCGACGTTTGTCAGATAATATACTTCACATTCATACGTATTTTTCCTACGTCTACAAATCTCAGAGTTTACTTAAAAGTATGATAACTCGGGTGTCTGGGTCATACGCATTAAGATACCATTTATACAAATCCTACTATAAAAATCAACCGGTAATTACCCTTACTAATGTTTAAATATAAATGTTACACATAAATTTTACACCACTTGCTGTTTATTGCATTCTAAAGTGAATGAGATATGATATTTGGTTTGAAATATGCAATATACGTAAATTTTTGCAGATATTTCGTATGCTATTACTCTTTTTTAAATATTCGTAAAAATAATGGACATTACAACCATTCTTTTCTGTTATCGATATATCAACCGAATTTTATTTTTTCTCCATTAGACCATTAAAAAAACATTACAAAATAATGTTATTTACGACCAGTAAGTACTATACACGTACTACATGCCTATATGTACGATATAACACAGGTGTATTTATAATGTAATGTTAGTTCATTTTCAACCGACTTTAAAATAGGAGGACGTTCTCAATTCGACTGTATATTTTTTTGTATGTATTTAAGGCGGTAACTCCGCCAATTATGAAACTATTTTAATGATTTTTTTGTTAGGTCAATCTTCAAATATAAATATCGAATTCATTGCGTGCTTTTTGATAAAATCAACAAAAACTAAATATATACCTAGAGTATTCTATCTTTTAGAATGAACATGTTAGGATATGAATGCCATAGATTTGGGCAGTTAAAGTCAGTTTCTAAGTTCATTTTAAACGCGTCAATTATTTAGTAATATGCTATGGATACAATCCGTATTGTTACAACGTGTTACTGTTTCAATCTGAAAAGTTATCTTCTAAAATAGATATTCCCAAATCGACTTAACCATCACCTTATTGGTAAGTGATGATGAAACTGGGAAATTCGTCTCACCTGATGGTAAGTAACGATAATATAATATACTTTTGCAGCAAGAAGCAATATGCTTTTGAAGCAACAAATTTTTAATGTTTATGTTCTTTTTTCACCTGTGACCGTAATCTTATAAGGCGAAAGAGCACTTCAATTTTGTTAAGATTACTAATTAATAAGCAATTTCCTTACAGAAGCTAGTAATTGAAGTTGCTACTTTGTTAGTACATAATAATACATGCCTATACCTATATATTTTATCGGGATAGACCGAGCGCTAACTTCTTTCTTTTCTTTGAGAGCCATAACGAGTCTTTGTAATTTGTTTCGACATATCTCTTCGTTGGTTCAATACTCCAGTTATCACGAGGCTAACATAGCACGTAATATGACGTAAGAAACCCAGTCAATGATGTATTCTTTAATATAAATTACTTTACATTTGTTAATATATAATTAATGCGTTCAAAAAGAACTAGAAACCGACTTCAACTGACCTAAAGTCTATACAGCGTCTACAGCATTCATTCCCGTAAAACGTTTACGCTTAGAGGTACAAATCTGCTATTTGTTTTTTGCTGATTTTTCCTTCAAGAAATGCTGAATCAATTTCGATATAATTTATCTGCACCACCTATGAAGTATGCTCTACCAAACTAAAAATAATCATCAAAAACGATTCACAATTGGTGGAGTTATCGCATAACAAACATAGAAAAAAATATCCAGTCAAATTGGAGACCTCCTCCTTTTTTGAAGTCGGTTGAAAAATTAAAACTGTCATCAGTTCCATACGTCCAAAATTGGATATAAGTATCACGCATAAATTATAGACACGTTTGGCAAGCGTACTGATGATCGCAGCATGTTGTTGTTTACTCGTATTTAGAATCTGCTGGGTATACTATTTTTTTAAAGTATGATGGGTTTGCACTTGGCCTTAATCTCACCTGATGGTAAGTGACGATAAAGCCGTTGGTGGGTGGTAACCAGATGCATCAACCTAATAAGGCACTGGCTCTGCTACCGGACCACAATAGTGCTATTAACACGGTTTGGCGGCAGACTTAGATACCTAGGGCAAAGGATATATTTAACATACTTACAAGAGCAACAACAACAACTTACAAGAGGGTCTCAACCTGGTTTCTGTAAACAACTTTGTTCAATGAAATAAAACAATTTTGAATTCATTTTTTTGGAACATGTATTCTGTGAAAAAAAAAACATTTTTCAGCCAACAATATGAATATAAGTACTCGAGTAAAAAGAAATACTGAAAAAAATGCGACTGGAAATAAAAATACAAGGAAATAAGGAATAAAATAAATAATAACCAACCCTATAAATAATGTTGAGGGAAGTCACGGACAAAATTAGTTGCCAGGAATAAACGAACCGTTTCATCTAATTATAACCTAATTTAGATTTAAGTTAATGACAGTATTGACAATTCGATATAAAATTAAACGCGTTGAACGAAGATTGAGTCGCCTAATTAGTATAGGGTTGTTCTTCTGGTTTTGAAAAAAACTATAGGTACCTAAAATCATATGCAAACATTTCATCGCTAAGGGAAAATTATGCACAAAATAAGGTTTTAGGGTTCCGAACATCCTATGAAAAAAACGACCCCTTGAAGTTTTGGAATACGAGTACTTATAGGGAATTGTAACCCACGGATTTTTCAAACAGTAGTCACTAAATCATGTGGGGTATAATATGAAAGGTTTTTGTTTTTAAATTCTAAAATAGACTTCTATTATTTCCTTCGCTGTACAGTTTTTGACTAATTGTGCGTAAAAATGCGGTTGGGAAAGTAAACCATATTTCAAAGTAATCGTATTGTACGATTCATTTCATGTTTCAGGAAACATTGATGCGCGAGTCCAACTCGTACTTGGACGGTTTTATTATTATTATTGCCTATGCGGAACCCTAAAATAATATCATTTTAAGCACTAATAGTGTGTCTAACCTCATTATAAAACAAAAATAAAGCATAACATTAAATTACGCTCAAATTACATTTTTCATAGTACCTTACCTAATTAGCAACTATTTAAGAAGAGAAAGTATAGAAACGATTTATTTTCAAGGGCTGTTGTGGTAAATAGGGTTTTTTGCGGATGCACGACCTTTAACTAGATACTTTTTGTTGATAAGTTTACTATTTCGGATACATTGGGTGATTTAATACTACTATTTATGGCAGATAAATAAAAATATACACTGTATAACTTCAGTTCTCGTAAAACGTTGAAAAGAGTTCGTCTGGGGTCTGGGGAATGAGCTTAAATCATGAATAAAGATCACATGATATTTGTATATATATAATTGTCAACATTACAATAAAAAATTGTATTTTAAGCATTTTAAATATATCAGAATTAATTTCTCCAGTTTCCAGGTGTACATGTACTGTTCCAAAAAGTCTAAAAAGAAACAAATATTCACAAAAAATGTAAGCATTGAAATTGTGTATCTCACTACGAATAAATGTTTGATACATTTATTTGGTTGCGGAGAAATACGATATGGCAGTCTTTCAGTTCCAGGTACCCTTTTCCTTTTAGTTTCCGTAACCCCAAAAAGATCTTACTTCACCAAATAAATGGAATAAAATATAAAAGAAGACAAAACCAGGTAATAACAAACACAGGAAGCATTCAAAAAGTTCATGTGCAAACCGTCACTAATTCAAAATCAATTTTGTCACAGATTCGCTTTAGACCACTCGCTTCACTGTGTCCATTGTTATTTCACCCTATTTTGTCACAAATTGAAGTTGTGTGTGGCCGTTGAAAAAAAAGTCGTTTATTTAATCATTGTGAAATTATTTATAATAATTATGCCCGATCAATATAATGAAAAAGTTCGTGTGGAGCCGCTAGATGTCAGCGGCTCCGGATCAGTCATTGTAGTGTACCGTGAAGGGTCCTAAGCTCAGCAGTGGACGTATCTGTTGATCCCACATCTAAGGGCGAAAAGTCACTCACCCACTTCCCGTCAACCGATTTTACTTTACACTTGCAAATACTCGTAGTAAATAAAATTAAAGACTTCGAGGACAGTTGAAATAGACGCCGTCGTTCTTAATGAACGCATATAAATTGAACATTATTGTTTAAGAGACATTTAATGTTTGGGATCGCTGTACGCGCAGTACAGGGTAGTCAGGCGGAATTAGCCCTTGAATCTCTTTGTCCTTGTTTCAGGAAAGACGAGCTCTCTAATCAGCGTGTCGGAGGCCCTCGTGCCCGTCATATACTCTCCAGTCTACAGCAAGGTGTACATGAGTACACTCTCGACCTTCGCAGGCGCATTCTACCTCATCAGCTCAGCCCTCGCCGTACCTGCTATTGGTATTCTAGTGTAAGTACATATATGATGATTTTCTTTGTTATTATTTTTCAGGCATTGAGTCTTAGCGTAGCCTTTTGTCATAGCTCATTATGACACCCCTCTTTTTGCCATTGGGGCTAGGAACGAATTTTGAAAGAAATATCCACTTATCCACAATTTCGGAAGAAAGAAAAAACAATACGAGTAACTATATGTAAAGTCTAAAAATGCGCCCCCAGACACTGCTCAAAAAAGCTTTGAACATGTTTGCAAACCTTCAAACGCATATAATTTTTGTATGCTAAGATTCTGCGCACTGGATATAAAAATTAACAATTTGTATTTCTTCTTAAATTAAACAGTTTACGTTTTTTTATCAGGTCTAGTTAATCTGGGTCAGTCCGCTGCCGAGCATGAGATAATTGTACCACAGGATTTCCCATAATCACTATATTTTTTTCTCGGGTGGAGACAATATATCTGTATACAATTTCATACATATCACACCCAGATTAGGTGGAACCAACACCCGGCGAATACCAAGGGGTGATCCTTCTGTACAAAACTTGAAGTACAAACTCAGGAAGTTAGATTCTAAAGCAGAATTAATTTCCTCGTTTAAACTATCTAAGAGAGTATCGAGGTATGATGGTTGCATAAAGTCACAAAGGAAACAAAATAATACTTGTTATTTCTCCGTCCCATTAAATTCCGAGTTATTCTTAAATGACCTGAATGTTGCGAACTAAAACCGAACGGCGCTTTGACCCCATTTCGGGGAAATAAAAAAACATTTTTCAATTTGATCATGACTAATTAATGCCTGTTCGGAAACCGCTGTAGATATCGCTCACGGGCGAGTCATAGTCGAATCGTGGCTTTGTATTCTAAACTACGATTTGTTATGCTTCTGTTGAATGCTGTAACTGGCAAAAGTTGGTACATAAATCTAACATAGAAGTGTGTTTAGGGAGACCTACATTATAGTTGATGTTTAGCAAAATTTTGACTAGCCATCTAGTCGTAGCATTTGATAAAATCAACAAGGGATTGATAAATAAGTTTCGTATGGAGTTAGGGTGGTAGGCGCGCCATAATTGCTGTCCGTTTATTTTTTCAATATTATAACAATGTTGTGGTGCATTGGAGTCAAACGTAACAGAACGGCATCCAAAGGTTGCTTGCTTAGCGCTATCCACGGGACACGTGCAAGCTACTGACAGATATCTCCTGACGTAACCAACATCATCCGAGGGCTATAGTATACCAACCGGGCTCAGAGCAGATTGGTAGACTGCGCTCATGGACAGCAGGGTCGATGTAGCTGAGGATAGGTGATCAACAAAGGACTTACCCGAGTACATCCCGGGTAATGAAAACAAAGACGGCTTTTGTGTAGTGTAACTGTCTCTCACCACAGTGGCATAGTCTTGATTCTTTGTTTTGAAATAACAGCTAAATATTTAGGCAGCCCGATTGTGAGAGACTCTATAGTGTTGTGTGTAGACTAGTGGCTTTATTTCAGAAATCGTTGTCGTCAGCTGCAAAAGTGTACTGTTGGACCCTTCCTCATGGATCGACGGACTCTCCATGAGAAAATTTGACAATTGCCGCTTAGCACGCGGGTGTTAATAGATGTTGATATACATATTAGCCGATGCTCCTTCATAACTTCTTAATTTTTTCCTTAGTCGCCTTTTATGACAACTGAGTAATTTTATGAAATTCCCACTTGAGAAATCAATTTAATTTGATGTGGAAAATATTAAGTAAGCTTTCTAAACACAGCATTAGCACTTTGTTGGGAACAATGTACAAATATATACGGCAATAGGTTTGTATTGTAATTGTACAAAGTAATTTGAATTTAGTCAAAATGTGTCATTATAATGTGCAATGACATCGCAATAAGTCTTCATCTTACCTGATGGTAAGTGACGACAAGGCCGGATGAAAGCGAGCTGATCCAACGCCTCAAGTTACAAGGCGTTGGATGCTACCTATCAATACCGAAAACAGTGTCTTTAGAAATACTTATTGTTAGATCGAATATATATATATACCTACTCAGTATCATCTTCTCGGTTCTCCCCTTAATTACTTTTTACGTCACCCACGGGAAGGTATAAGATACTTCTAAAGCCGGGTACACAAAGCCTCCATCTGTAGTAACAAACAACAAATATTATTCTACCACACTAAAGCAACAATAACACAAGGAGCTTTATAGGGACTTCTTGGTGTCAACACGGTCTGATAACTGCAGACGCACGCATTGAGCTGCTGCGCGTACGCACTGCGCAGCGCATATCTTCATAAATACGAGTATCAACTAAACAATAGCGACACGTGCGTATGCCCTAGTACGTACACAAACACGTGCAGAAGTTAGACTACGGTATATTATTTCTTTTAAAAATATTGATTAATACAGAATAAGACTATTGAGATTTCCATAACAATTTGCCGTGTCCGGCTCTTCCCACGAGTAAATTGCTTACTTTTTTAAATACAGAATATAGATCAACGCTTGGCCACGATCTCCCCTGATGGTAAGCGATAGTGTGGCCCATGATGGTGCGCGTTGGCCTAGAAGGTGCCTATTCACCCTCGACTCTTATTATTATTAGAGTTCTAGCTCAAGTGGTTTGCCGATATTAAAAAACTGATCAAAATTAGTCATCCCCCTTTTTCAAAATTTGAAAAATATTTTCATCGTCAAATGCATCGATGTCCCTTTCTATCTCAAGTGGTTTGGGTTAATATGATATGTCAAACAAGAAACTATTTAAACACAAACTAAGTATTTTATATATATCATGATAATTTGAAAATATATACTTTCTAATAACCAATAACGCAATTTCGGTCGAGACATTTTTCCAGTACATTCATATGGTGATACATTTATTTATTACCCTTCCATCGCTTTGCCGTTGCCAGATAAAAAAGTCGATCGCATTTTTCCACGTTGCTTAAGTAATGTTGCTGGCGATTTCGACATCGAATCAAGAGGCAACCTTGACTAGTCGAAAGCGCGCCCTTATCGGAATTTTGTCATCATCGGCCACTGATCGATTTCTATTCCAGTAACAATTGGAGCCTTGAACAGACATTTTCTAATCTTAATGTTTCTTGTAGTAGAAGTACTTAAACGACCTTTATCTGTTTCGTGCCCTATGACGGGTTTCATGGCGTTACAAAACTAGATATTGAAATAGCGACACGTTGTTGCGGCTATGTCGCAAATGACTTGTCGCAAAAACCATGTACCTTTAAATGTGCAATTTAAAGTTAATACCGCTAGGCTAACATTTAAAAAATGTTGTCCATGACAATAGTAGTACAATTGCGACAATTGTTACCCCAAGGAAATAATTTACGCTATATGTTGTTACAGATTACTTCTAATTCTACATAGAAAAGACAAAAATGCAGAACGTGACAATCCAGCGCCGACGACGACGCAACCTGCGCCGGCGCAAGACAACAAACGAGAGGACGAAGTCACGCGTTTTTAGCAAGACATATTTATTATTTTTAGTAATGTTAACTATGTCGTATCTTTTATTCCTACCGCAAAATCTCAGTAAATTAAGATTTCTATATAACCGTGTGTTTTCTAACCCTCCCAAAATAGAAATAGCCAACCATGCCAATGGCACACATACATCATTTATTTCTACTCAACTATCGCGAAGCAAAAATAAGGGATATGATTTTAGCAAGCTGTGTGCGTATGACGTTTGTATGTAGGAGTATCTATTCCCCCATAAATGCTTAGTTTGCCGTATTTGGTCAAAAGAGGTGTAAAAGCGTCTTGCTCTTCCTCGGGTTATAAGCAACAAGTATATTAAATATGACGTCATATAAAATCGAAGATGGCGGCTTAAATAAGTTAAAGATTAAAATATCCTGTATGGAATCAAATGAAAGATTTTAATGAGATTATCCAAAAATATATCTGGTACATTATAAGTAAACATGTAAAAATATCCGAAAATATTTTTTTGTTTTAATATCACGGCTTGCATTTAGTGTGATAATTTATTATCAATTGTCCACAAAACATCTATACTATTATGATAAATGTGAAAGTGAGTTTGTTTGTTAGTCCTTCCTTCATGCCGTAATGGGGAGTCAGAGTCACTAGATTTTTTGAAAGGTCGGAAAAGGAATATAGTTTTTTTCTTCAACCTAACAACATGTAATTTTTACTTTAGTTCCCGATTTTTAAGTGAATGAAGTCACATCGAATCATTGTATTACCTCGTCACACACCTACCTGTTCTGATCTACCCAGAACCACCCGGAACGCTTCATGCTGGCTCAAATCGGAAGGTGTGTGACGATCGGTACATTTTGTATTACATTCTAGCCTTCCGGTTTCAATCCTACCTGAAACAAAACAAAATCCGTATGTGTGGGACGAGGCTTAATTTTACTACTATAAAAGTGATTGCATGCTTGTGTTCCGGTATTCAAACATTTTAATGAACATCGGCAGCTGAACCGCTAAATATACGAGTAAACTCAATTCCGGAAACAAAACGTATAACATAATTTGAATAAGATTATTTATATAAATCTTCAGGTCAAATATCGCAGTATTTCTTGAGATAACCTGCGGGTTGTTAGTTGACCGATTGAGCGAAGCGAACAAAGGTCTTCCTTTCGACTACTATAGCAAAAAGCTACTTTCTGTATCTTTGTATTTTTCCTCTACAGGTCGCATTTCTCAACCTATATCCGTATTTGATATTTTCGCCATATGATATCCGATTTCGACGGACTAATTATTTGTAAGTTGAATTATGGAGTAGAGATCAAAGTCAAAAATCGGTAAAGTCAAGAAAGACGTCTATAGACGTAGCATGTGAAGTACCAACCAATTTATTGTCATTGCCATCTGGATGAATTCATAAATATAGGGATATAGAACAGCTGAAACCTTCTCAATACAAAACTAAGAGGGCTAAACCGATTAATATGTTCTGGATGGCGCAACTTCATCTTAACTATAAATCTGTACTGCGTGTTATTTATGCCTCAATTTCGTCGATATTTAGAAAGAACTGACGGGCTCTGTGGGGCAAAGTATGTGCTCGCGAGGTCTACAGCTCACAGAGCCACAAGATATCAATAGTGTTATGTTGAAAACGCATTTTTAAACTTTTTTTACAGGAATGTGTTGTACACTAGTACAAAAAATTTTACCATTTTTATCATCCTGTCATATTTACCTTTCATAGACGTTTCTCTTAACATACTGCAGAGGAATAATGCAGGTTAATATGACATGGTACAAAAGTGGATACATATTTTTGTACTCGAGTGTACTAAAGACACACCTGCCCTGTGAAATAAAAACATATCAGTTCTAATTTAGCAGTTGAATTTTTGTTTTAATAATTAGCTTGCGTCAGGAGTTTTATATATTCGTAAAATTAATTTTCTTTAAGTAATTAATCTTTCTTTGGATCCTAAGGGCCGTAATGAATTTGCAATAAAAATTGACATAAAAACGACCTTTTGTAGCCTTTTGCTCATCAGTACTTCTACTACCATCCCCACATGCCTATTTCCTTTTGAGCTTAGAACATAGCACCAAAAAACTAAACATCCTATAACTTGACGACAATATCAGGCCACATGTTACACACTTATAATTACCAACTAAAATTGTCTATTTAGAAGGTTTTACATGAAGAAAAAAAAAGCGTTGGTGGCGTAGTGGATAAGGCTCGGACTCTCAATCTGAGTGTTCCGGGTTCAAATCCAGCCATGTACCTATGAGTTGTTTTTCAATTCAAGTACATTATCCGATTGCTTAACGGTGAAGGAAAACATCGTGAGGAAACCTGCATGTCTTGAACAGGCATGTGAAGTCCGCCAATCCGCACTGGTCCCGCTGAATAAAGGTACAGTGATCGTATTTTAACTCTCTTCATATTCTCGTGTAGGTTGTAGGGTCAATAGCCTACCTAACAAACCATAGTGTCGGAGTTGTTGTGCTGCCATAGCCCGCTGACATGGCTCATGTAGCTACTACCTGTCGTAGATAGTAACCAGGAACAACGGCTTTAAGTGCCTTACGAAGCACGGAATCATCTTACATTCCAGACAATCACAAAGAGATTTTTTGATAATGTATTCACCGGGAATAGAACCCGAGACCGTCCGCATGTCTAACGCTCAGACAACTGCGCTACGGAGGCTGTTTGTGTTTGTAACTGAAAACATGATAAGTAAGAGGAAAACTCACGTGGACCTCGCCACTGTACCTACTGGGCCAAGTTTACGGGCGTAATCCTTAAGGATTACGCAGCTCACGTCCGTTCACATAAGTTGACGTTAGTTTATTAGGTACCCTGGTCGTATTTCCCATGGGCGCTAGGCGAGCACCAACCTTTAACTCGCGTTCTTTATGTTTATCTGAACAATTGATGTGCACATAAATATTTATTCAAATGAAATAAACACAGAAATGTGTTGGTTTTGTATATAATAGGTTTGCACTTGGCCTTCATTTCACCTGATGGTAAGTGACGATAAGGCCAATGGATGGTAAGCTTCCGCACCTAGCTACTACCTTTCATACCGCAACACAACAATGCTACTGCTGTTTGGCGGCAGACTTAGGTAACATGGTGGTAGCTATCCAGACGGACATAGCACAATGCCCTACCGTTCTACGTTTTTACATGTTTCAATGTAGCAATGCAACTTGCGTATGAACATTGAAAGTTACACAATTCGAAGAATGTTATGTGTTCACTATTTTGTAACATGAATACAACTGTAATGGATGTCTAACCGTAATATAGATTAAATAGTAGTTTCGAAAACATAGAATTTTATTTCACTTTCTATTATCAGACAATCTCTTGTTTATGATATAACACAAAATGAAATATTTCGTATCGACCAGTGAAATCGGACTAAGGGAAAATTCCAGAGCACTTAATATATCAGTGCGACCCCAATCCGAATGCAAATCGTAGTCATGATCGGCTCCATACGTCCTCTGTTCACCATGAGCCTCCCTTAAGATGGCTACATTGGTTTTAGCATTAGGGGATTTTTCAAAATCACCACACTTGAAAATTTGGATGATCGCAGTTTGATCTACAGTATAGACGGTGCTGCACATGTCTGGAAAATTTTACTTTTAGTCGCCTTTTACGAGATGACTTTGTGTGGTACATACCAATAGACTATAATATGGAACTGATAGCGTGATGATCCGCATGCCAATCCGCTAGCGTAATGGCAGTAAATGAGTGAAGCTTACCATCTACAGTACAGTGGACTTCATAACCATTCATTCATTCGGGCCTATTGTACCACCTTCTACACGAGCAGCCTGTGGGTTTCATACACGCAGAGGGACTACACCGCCCTTCGCGTTCAATACAACAATGCATTTAGGGTTCTGCTGCGGCTGCCTCGGTTCTGCAGCGCTTCGGGGATGTTTGCGGAGGCACATGTAGACTGCTTCTACAGCACGATGCGCAAGAGGGCAGCCTCTATCGCGCGCAGGGTGCGCAGCCGCAGCAGTCTGCTCGCTGTGGTCGCGCACGCACCGACGGACCGATGCTGCGACACTGGTTGTCATTACATGCACCAGTGTCGCACTATCATGTCTGATGTTATAGTTATGATTTAAGTTACTAACAAAGACCTAAGATTACTAACACTATTGATGTATATCTGATTTAAATAAATAATAATAATAAATCAGCGGTTTAAATCCAATGTTGGACATGCGTCTCCCTCATAGACTACCACGTCGTGCTTTCCTTGAGAATATTGTCTTAGTCACCACACTTGATTGGTAGTTTGATGATCGCAGTTAGATGTTGTTGTCACATATTATGCAGACGCTGCTGCACACTTGCGGGATTACATGAGGTGGTTCCATTCTAAAGCCGAGGATACAAAGGAATACAAGGCGTGTGATTGGTGGAAAATCCCCTTAGATACAGGGGGAGGTAGGGGGTGTTATTATGTTCAGCAGTGGACATGCAGATGATAAAATAATATTCGTAAGTATACATGAATAGTCATATACTAATATTATAAATGCGAATTGAGTTTTTTGTTTGTTTGTACTATACGTCGGAGAGTTAGAATTACTGCAATTTTTTTTATGGGTAGTTTAAGGTCCGGAAAATGACATAGGTTATTTTTATCCCAATCGAGCAAATAGCTCCCGTGAGATATTTTAAAATCTAAGCGAACGAAGTCGTGGAAAAAACCTGGTTCAAAATAAATATGTATCTTATTGTGTAGGTTGTAAGGTCGATGGCTGACCTTACAAACCCTAGTATAGGTCTCTGACATAGCTCATGTAGCTGCTACCTGTCGTGGATAGTAACCGAGAACAACGGATTAACATGCCTTCCGAAGCAGGGACACATCTTATTTATCAGACAATCAGGTGATTCAGTCTGCATGTCCTAACCAAACTAGGAAAAATCTCTGAAAGTGATTTGATGACAATGTCCCCAACGGAAATCGCATCCGGGACTAAGTCTACCGTTTAGACAACTGCCCCACGGAGGACGTTATATAGGCCCTAAACGATAAATATTCATTTTAAATGTAAATTAAGAGTTAAATCGTAACTGTTTTACTGCCAGAACACAAAAGTACTCTGAACAGTGGTGTTTATATAGCGGCTGACTTAGATAACATGATGATAGCTAGCCAGCCTTAGAAAAGTGGCCTACCACCACCCAGAACAGTATAACCAGTGGTATTGGCTCCTGCAATGCCTATTTTGTGTTATTATTATAAACAAAACAAAAAATAATAGGCGTGGAATGTGTACTACAACGTCAAGTTTCATAACAGATTAATAACTAGGTATATTTAATAATACAAACCATTCTAATTTTTAATTTTGCGTTTATGTCTTTCCTATTGCCTCTAATATTCAAAATATTATTATTAGCTTTAATATGTTGCTGTTATTACGCGGAACTAAATAAAATTACCTCATTTAGAAAAATATCACAAAGTAAAACCTAATTATTCAAATTATTGTGGAAAATATTGAAATTTAAACAGCTAAAATGCGTATAATTTTTTCTTTCCTAATCATCTAAAGTAAATTTGCATAATGGGCACGTCTTAGAACTATGTGGAACTATTAAATGTGCTCCAAAGAAATTTATTGAAGTGGAAGATAATTCTCCACTTATATCTTCCGAAATATCATACATATGTAATAATGGTAGCTTTCTCTACCTGTGAAGATCGCTGACTTCTTTAGGAGTCAGAGTTATCATGTAACAATGCCTACATGAAACTGAATAGGCAGATAATATTTAAAACTACAAGGTTAGGTATTTAAACTATACGTCGCCTTTGTTAGTTAGATAAGTTTTATATACTCGTGGTATTATATATTATTTAGATAAGAAATACATTTATCTATATGTGTAATTAATAAAGAATTTAATTACAGGATTAGTTATATGCAAAAAAGCTTAACAGACTTGAAAATGCGACAGCGCAAAATGTAAACGAATAATTCTTTACAAACTAAATTTTTTAGTCTTTAATTCACCACAATCACTACCTATCTGTTAAGTAACAATGAGATCAAAAAGCTAGTCCAGATAGACTTGTTATTCTGGCTTAGGAGAGCGTCAAGCTGTTCGCTCAAAACACAAGACGACAGGGAAATCTACTCGTTAGCATTTCTTAACGAAACTATGGTTCATGGCATCCATGGTTAGTTTCAGCCGTTACTTCCGAGTCCATTGTGTGTGTTCTATTTCCGTGCTTACCACTGTCTATGTAAGCCCAGTATTTCTTGTACTAAAATAATTTTTTTACAAAATTAAGAGAACACATACATACTTATCTGGCTCAGCTACCTAGAGAATATTGTATTAATTTTCGAATTGAATTATTCATGTAGAAATTCAAAATGGCGGCTTGTAGGAGACATAAAGTGCTACCATAACACAAAGTAAAGATAAAAATGTTTGGTATTCGTATTTAGTATCAAATGAAAGGTCTTGATGATTATATTTCAAAAACATATAGATTGCATATACGTAAACCCCAGAAACCTTTTCTTTCTTGTTTGTGTATCATCCATCATCATCAAAATGATGAATTCAGCTTCAGCGTAGAATGTATGTTTAAAAGAAAATGATACTTGAAACATCAGACATACATTTTTGATGGTTCTAACGGAAGAACAAGAAAAAACCATTCAATATTTACATTTCAAATTTCTAATAGTACAAATAAATGAGGACAAGGCCGAATATATACTACAAACTGCAATGCAGCAAAGGAGATACCGAGTACAAATAATGGACAATAACCAACAATAGCCTCCTTATCGCAGCAAATACAAAATAAATAAATCCAGACAAACTACATCTTGTAAACTTATTACGCTGTAAACGGAGTAATGTTGGACACAATGAGGACATTAAACATTAACTGATAACGGAGGAACCACGCCAAACTTTTGATATTGTTTATAATATAGTAAGTAATACATAAATATTATACGAATATTGACCTCATCGTTTTAGAACAGATTAAACAATGTGAACTCTTTTTTGTAATAAAAACAACGTCGCACTACACCGGCGATTTTGAGACAGCTGCTACCGACTTGATACCACATATGTAGGTACCAATACGGCGCTAAATTAACAAATTCATAGGTTATAATAATCGTTAAACACGGCTAACTCATGTGGAATCGGTGTAGGTACCAACTAGTTTAGAACCTATGCTTCATCACGGTGACTTAGTTCGCGGTCGCATCCTGTCTCGCACTGATTGACCTATGACACTGTTTAACAATCATTATAATTTATAATGTCTTACGAAAGTTTCAATAATTTAAATTCATAGGTATTACCTATTCCGAAACGTGCTGTTATATCTGTGAGCAGGTATTTTCAACAATTAAAAGTTTATCCATAAAAGCAAAACGTGAAGTCACACGCCAGTGGTAATTGTACCAAGGGTCAAAATCTTCCAACATTTGGACATGATACTCTGATAAATGTAGCTTCAAATTAATTCAAATTGACTTAATTTTGAAGAATAAAATAATACAGACTGCTCTAAGCTCTATATTCATACTTTCTTAGGTAATAAATTTAACAAATAAATAAAATCCATGACTAACAAAATCATATTTACAATCAATTTAAAACTTGAATTTAAAGTTTTTGAATGCAGGTTTAGTTGCTTGTTGCTTTGTCTCAGATACTATAGGAGTTTTGCCGGTAATGAGCAATTTGATGTACCTTCCCTGCTGGTCGGAGGGCAGCGTCACACCGAGCGCTTCGCAGTTACGAATGATCTCGGTACAGCCGCGGATGTCGCGGTTTCTCACTAAAATCACAAATTTAAATGATTTTGAATGTGGCAACATTTCTTATCTATTTTTATTTATTCTAAGGAAAACTTACAGCTACAGAAATGAGTTTTAGAATGACTACAGATTCTGCATATGGACCATTGATGTAATGGTAAATGATAAAGGCTACTCTTTATTCCGGTCGACCAAGTAGTCATTCCTGAAGTCCACGCGGACGACGTCGCGGCAAAGACAGTCTTATATATTTCCAGGTCTCTTTTATAGCTGTTTTATTCGTCACACACTCTTCCGGATGAGAAAATCATAACAGAAAGATACAAGCGTGTTAATAATTTAACTATCATTTCCTTGATAACAAAACCAACAGTGTCTGCCAAATAGGTAAATAGGTCTAAGGTCGTAGGTCACGATGATTAGCCTGAGTTCAACACAAAGGAGTGGAACAGTGACAAACATTTGCACACAATGATAAGATCCTTTTTAGGGTTCCGCAGTAAACAAGAAACCCTTATAATTTCACTCTGTCCGTCTGGGACTTAGCTCAGACTTACTACAAGAAAGGTGAAATTTGGTACGGGTATAGATATTAATCACACTAACAAAGTGTTAGCATAAAACCTTAAAAAATATTTTTAAAGGATGGCTCCCGTACACGTAACTTGAGGATAAAATATTTTTTTCGCATCTACTCTATTATGTATGTTATCGTTGAATAGGGCTTTTAAAATATTGAGGGTCTAGGAGCGCCACTTTTCGATTTAAGGATCTGTTTGCAAAATATTAAAGCTATACTGTGGAAATTGGCACATATTCCAATCTAGCGTGGCCTCCTTCACTAGAGCGATGAATGTGATGATAGTGGTTAGCCTGGTCAATGTGACTTGTGAGTATAATGATTAGACACACGTTTATTGTTCAGCATTGGACTTATTGAGCTGAAAATAACGAAATAGAATAAATAAAATTACTCATTTATGATTACTTACATTTATGATTGAAAAGTATCTGTAGGACCTTTACATATGCCTCCATCAGGTCATATTTGAGGAGAGTCTGCAGTAATCTCAGTACAGCATCCTCATTGTACTCTTGACGAAGAATACTGATGCTGAATGCAGTTGCCCTGGAAGCAAGTGAAGATGGTACTTCAGTTTCACTTACAAATATAAAAAATCAAACAATATTGCAATGTTCAACTATGTTTGTAGAGGTGAGAACAGGTGTTTTAGCACTACCCTAAGAAATAAATCAGTATCACTGCTACATACAGTTAGAGGAAGCACTAACAGCATCCTGAGGGTGATTGCAGGAAAATTTGTGCCCCCTGATGTGGCATCGTAAGATTATGAAATATGTAGTGAAATATAAGTACTAACATAGCTAATATCAATTTTAAAATGGATCATAGTTGTTTAAAAGTTTCATAACCGAGACCATTGCAATGATAAACATAACAGAGAAGTCATAGCTTGAGTTAGATTAGGAATATAAAATTTTGAAAACCCATAGTTTTGTCTATTTAGCCTGTGTGCTTTTGAAGAGTTCCAAAATTTATATATAATGAAAATAATGTTTAAAAGAAAAAATAATGTTTAAAAGTCTCATCAACCAGAGTCTTTGATGTTATCCCAAAAAGTAATAGACAGAGGCCTCACTTAGGTTTTCCATTAATATTTACAAAAAATCTTGTTGAATATGGTTATTTAAGATTTTTCACTTTGGAAATTTTGGAGACAATGGTACAGATTTTTATTATTTATTAAAAAATATGTTTTATAATGTTTAAACAAAGCCCTTTCATTGGCCCAGTGATTCTGAAATTTTGACCCCTTTTCAAATAAAAATATTTAATCCATTATTTCAGTTGCGGCACCTGTGGGTCACAATATCCAATAATTTGTTCTTTCAAGTTCACCAAATTAGTAGTTCCTGAGATAAACAGCTTTGACAGACAGACACCAGAGTGAGATTATAAGGGTTTCATTTTTTCATCGGATGTTGAATCCTAAAAATGTATAGCTTTGGTTTTAGTATGATTTAAGGCAGAAATATCAGAGTGTTAAATACTAAAGATTTACAATATTCAAATTAATTTATTTGAAACTATGTACTTACTTATCTTTGACAATTCCTAAGAGAGTTGTAGAGCTTTCCAGCAAATCATTTGAAAGCATTTGATCTGAGAACCATGAGCTAGACCAACAAATGTGCCAAAAGCAAACTAATGGGTAACTATCACCATATTTCTCACTCAACTCCAAAACATACTTCTTGAAAATGACTAGTGATGCCTCTGATCTATTCAAAACTGAATCTTGAATCAGTTCTCTGAAAATAGTTCTGTAAAGGGTCCTTAACCCCTCATTTCTCTCATAACAGTCTCTTAGAATTATAAGCCCTCTTTCAGAGTTTCCTTTCATGCATTGAGCTTTTGCTAAATAATGAAGGAATTCTCCATTTCTTTTATACAAGTTATAATTGACTTTCAAACAATACTTCTGTAAAATCTCAACAGAATCTGGTTTGCCGGCTAAACTGTATGTTCTAAACAGTTTCATCAATGTCAGATCACTAATAGTTATATTCTTCTCTAGGCAGCTTGTGATTATGTTTGTCACTTCTTTATCATTGTTTTTGGATATTAGTTTAAGTAAAACAGCGTCTAATTCTGCAACAGACATCCTTGTGAAGTCATACGGCATGTTATCGGTGCCCATAAAAAACTTCAGGTCATAGCGCATTTTGAATGGATTCTGTCTCATCTTCGATCTATGTCGATAAAGTATTTCCATAGTAAATGCATCTATTGCATCGACTGTGGTTGCATAAGGGGTTCTTACAGTATATTTCTGTATTATTTTATGAACATTGTATAAAAGGGGTACGTAATGAAAAGGATTTTTTGATAATTGCACAGTCAGGACGTTCATTTTTACACTATGTTGAGGTTACTGTTTTTTTTAAAATACATTTTAATTTTTAAATAAATAGCTTAGTGGTATATTTACTTAATTCTACATTATATTTTCCTAACTTTATTAGTATGATACTAACAAATAATACAAGAAACAAAACCCAAAACAATACCCCAATCCAACAATATCAGTTTTTTGTTGAATGTCAAGTTGACACTATGATCGCAGTTTATGAATAGTAAGTTTCTACATACTATTCTTTTTTTACTTTTTTTTGTTAATGGGCTTGCACTTGGTCTTTATCTATTAGTACATTACAACACAGACGTTTTCCCTTTCCTTAATTGGGTCAGCTATATAAACCCCAGATGTACTTTATCAATATATTTCATTCAATTCAATTTCAATTCAAATAATCTTTATTGCACACACACACACAAAATAAAAACAGAAAAGAAAAAGAGAAGAACATAAAAGGTACAATGAAGGCGGCCTTATTGCTAAAAGCGATCTCTTCCAGGCAACCTTGGGGCAGAAGAATCGTGTGATTAAGAAGGGGTAAGTACGTGGTGCTAAATATATATTAATAAATAAATACATACATAAATAAATATAAATATATATATATATTTATACATTCTATGATATGATAATGAATAAACAAACAGAAATCAAAGGAGAAGAAGGGAAAAGGAAGGAAGGAAAGAAGAAGAAAAAGGTTGCTAAGAAACGATCTGCTCAAGGAAATATGTTTTTAGGTTAGATTTGAAGGATTGTAAGGAATGGGCTCGTCTGATGGGTTCAGGGATAGAGTTCCATAGTCGGACGCTCTGAACGGAAAAGGATTTTGAGTAAAATTTTGAGGAATGAGAGGGGAAGTCGCGTAGGAGGGTCTCAGAAGAACGTAGAGGGCGAGTGAGACTTGAAGAACGGAGAGAGAAACGGTCTTTAAGGTAGGAAGGAGTACGAGGATTAAAAAGGATTGAGTAAAGAAGTGAGAGTACATGCAAGTCATTAGTGCTTACAATAGTGCATTGCGACGTCCACTGGAAAGCTGACTTTATAAACATACAGTTTGCGTTTCGTTTCTTGAAATTATTTTATAATTTGGTATTTTAAAATAAAACTGAATAGAATGTACGTTAGTTAAATAAATTTACGTTATAGATTTATATTTAAGTAAGGATGATAAGGTTTGAATGATACATATGCGTAATTATTAAATTATCAAAACGAAAACTGCAGTGTATTAGTTTGACTACTCGACGCTAGATGACGCATGCGTACACTCTAATCAGAATTTATAGTACTCAGTGTTGACTCAGTGATTTAATTAAAAAGTTGCATTTCCTGTTAAATTGTGGTTAATTTAAAATATTATCTATTCAATAGTATTAGGTACAGCTTAGCAAATTAATAAATAATTAATAACGATCAATCAACGTTGCAGACGGATATGTATACATGGATGGACTGATCGTTCAATATCTAGGATTCGGGAAGTAATACGGCAATGCTTCTCAACCAAAATACCTTGTGTGACAGTGATTGGCAGACGGAACAGTATCGTTGACTTTTACTATGGGACTAATAAACAAGTATTTCAGATGCTGTGCTAAACTAAAGTTCACCGACATAGCTCGACGAGTCAGTAAGCTAAAGTGACTCCCGGGCCGTCCCACTACTACATGGACACATGCCGACGATGCCGAGGCCGATGTTCATCAGTGATGAGTCTGATGATGAGGAAGGAAGTAATAAGGACTCGAAAGTAATTATACGAATATTAAAAATACTTAAGGAATTGTTTCTGTATAGACGATTGTTTACATTTTGCCTTTCAAAACACCGTTTTAAATTACATTGAAGTTAGTACAGTAATTTCGGTAATGTTAGGAGTACGAGGTCAATTGTCACAGAATGCTGCTAGATTTTTATAAAATTCATTCACACAAATATTACAATTGGAGTAAATCTCTCAACTATCGTAAACCACTAAGTCAGGCTTTCCCAAACTGTGCGTCGCGGCGCCCTGAGGCGTCGCAGCAATGACCCAGGGGCGTCATGTATCGATGACAAGTTTTCAGAAGCTATCCTTAGAAAAGCAAGCACATCCTTGTCATTAACATCCAGCCAACAACAAATAAATATCTACATCTATTTTATGCTTTCTTTTTCTAATAATAATTATTAATGTCTAAATAGAGAGTTTTTCTGATAGCTGATTATTAGGCTAAACTGGTGAGTATTTTTGACCTGGAGCGTGGGGCGTTTTAGGTTGAAGGGCGTCGTTAAAAATGGCAAATTCTCAAAGGCAGTACAAGTAAGTTTGGGAAGGCCTGCACTAAGTGGAACAGATTACAAAAGCTATCTCTATATCGCACGTCGTTCAAGAATTTATATCTTAGGGATCCGTACCTCGATGGACCTTCCAGTGGAGTCCTCAGACGTGAGTCCAAGACCAATCATTGTTATTGATTGTGGGTTTTTAATATGTTGCTCATTAGGATTCAAACTTACATTTTGTATGTTTTGTACACACAGCTACACATCAAGCTATACATTTCTAGTATACGCTGACCTCGCATTGAATGTAATCCCGCACGATGATAGCTCATCTTATACTGGAAATGTATAGCTTGACCTGAAGCCGTACGTACTATGATTAAAACGTGGACTCATTAACGGTATTTAATGATACGTAATTAGTACACATAATCATAATTCGAATCAAAAAACTCTCTATAAATATAAATTTAGAAAATATCGCGCAATTATCGTGATCGTTAAGTTCACATAGTTTTGTTGTTATATTTTGTTTATACAAAAAATTTATGAGTTCGATTGGAGCTAGTGTTTATATTGTTATGTATGTACGAGGTTTTAAGACTAATTACGTGATAGGTGCCAGCTGAAAATCAGCGCTGTGGCCTCCTGCCGCAGCAACATGCTGAGTTGGTCACCTTTTTAAAACTTATAAATTTTGTTTAATATGTTTCTATTTAATTTTAAGTTGTTCTTCTTTATTTATTTTTTATTGAGTGTGTGTATTAGTTTTAGGCAATTAGGTTTAACCAAAATTTGTAATTTTTAAATAAATCTTTTTCTATTCTATTCTATTCTATTCAATTACTCCTCACTTTTTAAAAAGTATAGAAGGCAACGTTCGACGAAGAAGAGGACCTAAAAAGGAGAAAAAAAAAAACCCTAACGACAAAGAACTAGAAGAGAAATTTATTAGCGAGAGAAATAAGGTTACAGAGTGTATTAAAAATACGAAGAACCGATACTATTACAAAGCATTTAATGAATGTACAGGAAAGCCTTTTAAAAATGTGGCAACTCATAAATAGCCTATCAAACAATAAAACAAAGGTAAATCTTGCTCCTACTAAACTAATTACTACAGACGGTGTAGTCACTGATGAATCAAAAATATGTGAGTGTTTCAACGAATTTTTCGTTAGTATTGGTAAACTTCTGGCTAACAAAATCCCGCAAAAATACCATAATAATGAGAATGCACTAGATAAAAACTACACTAACCAATTATCAGAGCTTGCACCAGCTACGATAGGCGAAGTTTCAAAAATAATAAATAATCTAAAATCCAACACAAGCACGGGAATAGACGGAATTAGTGCTAAAATAATTAAGTATGTGAAATCGATAATAATTGAACCTCTTACGATATGTATTAATAAGTGTTTACAACAGGGTTATTTTCCAGACAGCCTAAAAATCGCAAAAGTTACCCCCATTTTTAAATCTGGGCCCAAGTCTGATCCTGGAAATTACAGACCGATATCAGTTCTTCCCACATTTTCTAAGATATTTGAAAAGGTAATCCACAACCGACTTAGCACACACTTAAAATCGATTAACTTCTTATTTGAAAGGCAATACGGATTCAGACCTCAATCAAACACACTCTCGGCGGCTGTGGATCTTATTACTAAAATTAAAACAAACATTGACCAAAAACACATTGTCTTAGGGATATTCATTGATCTAAAAAAGGCCTTTGATACCGTTAGCCATAAACTTCTCTTAAAAAAACTCTCTGCAACTGGTATCACTGATACAGCCTTTGATATTTTTAAATCGTACCTATCAAACCGCTTGCAAGTTGTAAAAATTGGACACACGGTCAGTAGCCCGAAGCCTATAGAATGTGGAGTGCCCCAAGGATCCATCCTAGGACCTCTCTTATTTCTTACATATATCAATAGTATACATGAGATTGGACTCAAAGGCCACATTACCCTGTACGCTGATGACACCTGTCTGTTCTACTTCGGTCATAACATAAACACTGTAATAGCAGAAGCTCAGAGTGATTTGAGAAAGCTGGAAAGCTGGTTTCTGTATAACTTACTAACTATCAACACCTCCAAAACAGAATACATTATCTTTGCGGCAAAAAATAAAAAAATACACGACCATAACCCCCTTACCATTTACAATGAACAATTAAAAAGAATCAACCAGGTGAAGTACTTGGGTCTCATCCTAGATAACCAACTCACATGGAAACCCCATATACAGAAAATACGATTAAAAATGTCATCACTGATGGGAGCACTGAGAGGTGTTGTACGGTGTATGCCGCTCAATGTTCGCAAGACCATATACAACTCCCTTGTAAAACCCCACATAGACTATTTAATAGAAGTGTGGGGTCTGCAGCCAAGAGCAATCTACAAATTTTACAAATAGGACAAAACAAAATAATCAAAATATTATTCCATTATCACTATCTGACTCCTACAAAACAACTATATAATGACACCGGCCTGATGAACATTGAACAAACATATGAGTACAGTAACTGTGTACTAATACGAAAAATACTAAGCAAAGACATACACTCTGAAATAGTTTTTACAAAAAACCTAAAAGTCCAAAAGCGTATTTTAAGAAATGCTCATCACTTGCGTCTTCATAAACCAAGAACTAATTATGGAAAGAAAAATATATTGCATGAAGGTGCTAAATTATACAACAAGTTGCCTAACAGTATAAAAGAAAGTCAGTCACTCATTGTCTTCAAAAAATTACTAAAGAACTACATTTTAAAAGGCTATCCTAATAGTAAATAAAAATCAATCAATTTTTTATATATATAAAAAAGCAGCAATGTGAATGCACCCTTATATGATGCCCGTCGGACTCGCCATTGTTCTCTACAGCAACTATGCAATATGTACCCTCAACCTTTTTTATTTTATATCGTACACACTGTGTCACCATTGGACTACCCTACGTTTAATGTATATTTAAGTTTATGTTTTTCATGGAAGTGATTTATAATCTTAATGAAAAATAAATGTTTTAAACCGTTAAATCAAACTAAAACCTTTATACTTAAAGGGTTTTGTACCCACTTAAGGCCTCCACTGTCCATCCGTCATTTTAGGCGCTTTTTCTTGATCGTGTGACATATATTGTACAATGGTACGGATCCTTTAGTGTGAAAGCCCGACTCGCTCGAATTCCATATTTTTCCTGTAAACAATAATAAATAAAGGACTTCGAGTAAAGCCGTGTTTAAGCACTAGTTTAATAAAATAAAAGCGCTTGCCGACAGCGATCTCCTGTCGATTACTATGCGGCTATTAGTCGTTAAAGTGAGCCTCACAGCAGGGACCCATGTCGGGCCGGGGGCCGTCCTCACACGGTTGTCCACTCAATTGATCACGAGTCACAATGCTGACAATGTAGTTTTGTCAAGAGTCAGGACATATCGTTGTAAAGTATATACATATCTACGAACTAAGTTCTACAAGCAAAACGTTTAGTAGTTGGAACTCGTTGGTTGAACTATGAGATAATGTACTGTCTGTCTTTGCAATTTCGCCACAAAGTACCCTTAAAAATAATACATAGATAGCATTCATCGTTACCACACTTGATCATGTGCTACGTGATTTTAAGTAACATATAATTCATCCAACAGTTTTTTGACATAAAGTAAAACAAAAAACCTTAGCAAGAAAACATTAATTAAATACTTAATTTAGAATAGTACCACCCTTTGCCATCCGACATCGTAACAGGCGGTTAAGGGAGAAATATTCAGGATATGGGAAGATGGTCGTAGAAAGCCGACGAGGCAATTTATAGGGAGGCTAATGTCCAAAATTGGCCTTATGCAGACTATTATGATGAATACTTCATTGCTACTTAATTTCATACACATTCTAGTCGTTATATGTTGTAAAATTAATATGTTGTTTAATCTAAAATAGCATCAAAAGCAATGGCCAAATGAAGAAAATCCCGCGTTGACTCTTTCAGACTGTATGGCTTGAACTCTCATTGTATTTGGCAATTGATCTACTCGTAAGTTAGAAACTGTCCTTACGAAACCAAATCTTTATACACAGTTTCTATTAATTAAAATCATTCTCAAAGCTGTTTTGAAACCGATAATATTCTTCTAGTAATTGCAAAATATCACAGCGTCAAAGAAGAATAAGAAATTGAATGATTTTTCATATTCGTAAATTATTACGTCAATAGGTCGTTACAGAACGGAAACGGCTTAGGTTTCGAAGGTTGGCAGCAATGTTTTGTTTGTTTGAATTTAAAACGCAATAGATTATCATCAAATAAAAGCACACAATAATTCTACGAAGTAGTACATTCAAATAATGTTCAACGTAGTCACACTCGTTTAGAAAATTAGACTGAAAAAGGAACACTAATTTAAAGTACTGCAATAAAAGTGACAGTCGAATTGGTACAACAATAAATAATCTTAACAACCACAAATTTACTATCAGCGTTACAACGTACATTTAGAATTTACGAGTTTAAAATGGTAATGCGTAAAGGGGAGCACGACATGATAATTTGGTCAATTTCAGTTTTTATTAATACGCACCGTTTTTTGATTGAGCTTATTGCAATGAATTCTCTATTCGTGCGTTATGTTTGGAATTCAGCGTTTGCTAGACAATGTACAACTCAAATCAACTTCATAGCACACACAAAAGAAAGAAGAAGGAAGAAGAAAGTGCAAACTTTGACTTCATCTCACCTGTGACGATAAGGCCGTTGGAATGTAAGCGTGCGCACCCAGAAACCTCAACCTAATGAGGTACTGGCTATGCTACCCTTCATACCGGAACATAACAGTGCTATTAACACAGCTATTTGGCGGCAAACTTAGGTAACGTGGTGGTAGCTAGTCAGGCGGACATAGAAAATGCCATCCTATCAACGAGTACCGATAGGTACCCCCACTGGGAGTCGAATCTGGGACCTCCGGATTGTGAATGCAACGCAAGCCATTAAGGCCACGTAGGCAGTTATTACCTCTAGAAATAATAGTGTGAATACTACAGATAGATATGCAGTAAGTGACTCAATATCGTCATTCGCTGACAGGTGATATGCAAGCCAACTGTGAATAACACAAACCGATTGCGTATAACGAATAATTTGCAACTGCCTAAGCTCGAGCATCGCTACTTGGCCAGAGAATGTTCTCTATGCTGTATAAAATTCAGAATTTAAAAGCTCTGGGTTATAACTAGTTCTGGGTTCTTGTGTCTTTAAAATTTTCTGTATTTCTATATTATTTAAGTATGCGACCAAACAATGTAACAGTGTCAGTAGTTCAGTAGAAAGACAACTGCAAAAATAAATTCTTATCCAGTGTTTCGGTCACAATTTCAATACATTCACTTCAACACCCACACATAAATGCCTCAGTACTAAATCACCATCAATTAATGTGACAATTAGTCGTATTAAAATGAAATTAATACTTAGCGTTACTAAGATGCTATGTCTGCTTAGCCGTGGTGAAAGAATATCCAATTTACCAGCATATTTAGACGTCTAAGATCTAAGGTGCTACAAGTAATTGTCGGGTCCGCTTACACTGGTTCACTTTTGTAGTTTAGTTAAATGGGCCCGCAGGCGTTCGGTAAACTCAACTCTTTAATCGAATGAGTTATGCTTCGTTTCCATTTCGAATTCAGTTATCATTGTTAACTAGAATTCCGTGTCGAGTCCATTGTTAATGAAAATGTTTGCTGTCACGAGAATGCACTGTCATTACCTCGTTTATATTTAAGAGGTAAATTGTGTGTTACGAATTCATACAACCCTAGTTTTTTTTCTTCAGCTTTTTCTCACTACTGTATATTATAAAAAGCTTCTCTGGGCTGGGCTGGTATGTACCATGAAAAACGACTGATCGATATCGGGTTATATCGATAAAATTAGAATTTCTGGTTCATACAAATTGCACCAAATCCGAAAGCAATACGAAAAAATGTTCGTGGTATGGGCCCCGGATCTGACTGACTGACATATCAACGTCAACCGTTTCCGGTCTACAGGTTCCGTAGAACAGTCTTAACGGACTCGCAAATCGTTTACATTTGCCATTAAATATTAGAAGTTGTGACGATGTTAGGTGATTAGGTGACAGGTTCCTTAAAATACAAGACGATTAGTCAGAATTCCGTGGTCTTAAAAGTTTGGGAGCTTCTGCATTTTGACAGCCATTTTTACGGGGGTGAAAAGCGTCGAAATAATTATCTGGGCTGTATTCTTCTTGCATAAGCTCCTGTTCACGAAACGACCACTATTACATCGAGTTATACACGACAAAATGTATATAATGAGCAAGCCATTTGAGCTAAACCCTTGAAATTAAAACGTCGCGGTAATAAAACTAAATAATACTTTAAAACTGGCCAAGTGAGTGTCGGAGTCTCGCACGAAGGGTTCCGTACCATTATTTCATAAAAACGAGCGATAAATCACGTTTGTTGTATCTAAGCCCCCTTAAATATTTATTTTATTCTGTTTTTTTAGCGGCAACAGAAATACATCATCTGTGAAAATGTCAACTGTCTAAATATCACGTTTCATGAGATACGGCCTGGTGACAGACGAACAGACGGAAAGCGAAGTCTTAGTAATAGTTTCCAGTTTTAAATAATAGCAAGCTTATTCTATAGGCTAAATTGTGTGACAAAAACCATCGTGATTGGTTCTGCCATTGAGGCGTCAAAAGAGGTAACAAATAGTTTGATAGGTTCCATATAATCTACATTAACTTTGAATAGCGTTGGAAGTTGCCAGATTGTTCGCAAATGATAGATAAATGTTACATGTATATTCAGAATTATTTATCGTTCCCACTGTCCTTAACTTCCATTCCAGTTTACTTGTCAAGCTTCCACTAGAACTAGAGATGTCATAAAGTCACAATACCGAATCGATATCGATATAATCTGAATAGTTGAATGGTCTATCGATTATCAATAGAATAGAATGCCGCGTTACCCTTATTGTGCTGTCTCTACCCCTATCATTCGATTGGTAAACTAGGCGTGTTTTTTGAACAATGCATTTTATTCTACGGTTGTCCCAAAGTCATTATTCTCTGTATGTGATCCTTTGATATGTCCTGTAGAGATCATATCTCGAGACAAGGCTCGGACCTGGTGAAAAAATATCTTTGGTAAACGTTGTGCATTGTGAGTTTGCTATTTATGTATAGAAAATTGTACTTTACACTTATTTCAAAAACTATGGATTCTTGCTGAAGGGTATGTTTAGTGTAGTTTTATCAATTATTAAGCATTTCCTGGTCCATTTTGATCTAGTCAAATGTCAAATAATTTTGCCTCTTATAATCTCGGGGTACCTCAGTTTTTTTTGTTCGTTAAATTATTATTATTCTTTAAAATATTTAGGAGTTATTACTTCTGCGTCAAGGAGTATAGGTGTAGAGTGGTTTTATTCTTAAAAAAAAACATACGGAGGTAACCTGAAATAATGACAATGCACATAGCAGCTGTGATATCAGTCTATAAAAAGACCATGTAAAAGACATCAACGCGCGCTTCTCATAAATTTTAAAATTAGAATACTTCGTATTATTGAAATATTATCGACTTTTTCGTGTAACGATACTTTTTTATTTTGCTTGTTACGCATCATTCACGGGTAACACTTCATGGAGTGGGATACAAAGTAGCCAATGTCCTTTATCATGCCATGCCGAAACCATACCTTACTTGACTTTATAGCCTCTTGAAACCAGTAAATAAACAACCTGCCACACTTCAACACGTTTAACAAGCCAACATCACCCACAGTGAATGGCGCTGTGATTGTAATCATTATCGCAGAATCCGATGCTATCGCGATGTCGATCGACTCACGTCAGCATCGTTCGACTAGCTATCGCTTGATCGACAGTCGAACGAGTCGAAAACTAGGACCTTTAGCCCCTATCGGTGTAGACTAACGGGGCTTAGTTTTACGAGGTGCCTTGCGTGCTGTTTCGATTCGACAGTCCGATTAACTGACAGTTGCAGTTTTATTCCTGTATTAGTCACATCCGTGTATAGTGTATACAAGTATTACCTACTTTAGAGATACGCTTTAAATCAGTGGTTCCCTAAGCAGTCCAAGCATATGTATGGATAGATGCACGAGAGAGCTTCCACTTATTTCAAAAATAATAAATCAATCGGTGTCACAACAAAATAAAATCCCTAATGACCTAATTTGTAGGTGACCATTCATGCTTTTCGCATCTATGTCCCATTGTCAATGAGTACACCAATTTAACAATGTCTCTCAACAACACGGGATTGTATTTAAAAGCGGTGGAATAGAGTTGAGAATCAATAGATGGAGGAATATCGAGGGTGTCCAATTAAATGGTAATAGGTGATGCAACGATTAATTTCCGGAAGTGCAGATGTCCCTATTATGTGAGGTCCAATGAATAGAGTATATAAATAGAAGAAGGAATCGCAAACGTTATAAATCAAAGATAATGTTTGTACAAATGAGAGTAATATATTGTGGAAGTTAAACATTATGCTAATTTTATTCCAATATAATTTGGCTATACGAGTATTGGAGATGATAAATTGGAGAGGATCAGATTTGAGATATTTATCGTCAGTGTTGATTTCAAAAATCATAAGAGAGAGAGAGAGAGAGAAAAGGAAACGCTACAGTAAAATTAGTAAACATAAGTAAACCATACCTACAATTACGAGTAATATGTAAAACGATGCAAAAACTCATAAATCGAAATTGTAATTGCTTTGATTCCTTGATTTTAGTTCCATACCAAAAGGAACAAATTAACCCTTATAGGATCACTTTTTAGTCGTCTGTCTGTCAAGACCATTTCTCTCAAAAATGCATAGAAGTAGCAAGTTGAAATTAATATCGATTACGAAAATATGCAGTCCCTTGACGCCGTTAAAAAATAGAACTTCTAGGCCAGCGCATTAAAAAGATAGGGCTGTTTAAGTAGCATTTTTCGACGTAGGGGAATTCATGAAATTTTACAAGAAGCATGATGTTACAGTATAGGAATATATATGAAAAGTATAATTTTTTATCTTTATCTCATCTATTCAAGTGCCTGTCGTTAGTTGTATTTCAATGCGTAAATTATAAACAATTACTTGTTCTTTTCGGCTGGCAAAACGTATTCTTATAAAATATTATTTTCAGCAAATTTTCAGTATGTTAATTATTCATATTCTGTATGGAACCCTCGTTGCGCGGGACTGATTCGCACTTGGCCGTTTTTTTCCTCTTTTTTTCTACTCTTCAAGGTTCAAGGGCGCGTGCGGTTAGCATATCGAAGATATTCGTAACTTCATGCATTTATGGAGTACCCTTTATCAAACAACTAATTAAACGAATCAGTTCAGTCATTGTCGCAAATAGCGACTCTCGTCAGCGATAGCATTGTTTATCAGAGGCCATTAGTTAAATTATCACTGATTTGGTTAAATCGTTCGCTTTGGTCTCGACAGCCGCGCCTAGGCGGTCCCAACTGAAGGCGCCGAACGCATAAATTGTTTAAGAACACAGACCGCACACGAGCAATGCGCAGTATTTTACATGGTTTTGCTGCTAAAATACTACATTTGGCAATTTTATTGAAGTAAGAAGATATTGCAGTCTACACTTTAGTATAAACACCAAACACACCCTCACACACATACACACGAGCCCCTCACACAAGCAAATAGTGTACCAAAAAATAATAATAGGTAAAAATGTTAAAAAACTACAAATAAAAAAAGGGAACAAAGAGATACATCTTCTAGATCAGTACGTAATATCGTCGACCTCGTCGTCACATGTAGATCTATTTTCTATAAAATAAAATAGTAATGAACGAATGCGTATATTTCCCCAAATGCAAAGGTTTTTAAGTAAAGAAATGCCTTTACTTTATCTAGATTATTTTATTATCAATTGGAAATATTTATATAGCCTGTGGGTTTTATTTTGTCATGTAAAAGCCCTAAAGAACTTGCACCAGTTATGTTTTAAATATCTTAGGGCATCAAGTATGTGAACATTTTTATACACGTTTTATATTAGGTTCATTTGAGGTATATACTCGTAAATTTAAATTTTCGATGATGCAATAAGCTTTATTTTATTCTTCAATTAAGTTTTAATAGAAGCACCTATGCGTATGTGTCATTGTGCGTGTGTGTCATTATGCGTATGCCTAAAATTGTGAGCAGCTATCACTATGCGTGTGATCCGTATTCAGCATAGGCAAGCGCTTTAGACCTCAAGTGTCTGAATAGCACATATTAAATTTGACAGGTTGGCTACTGCATGGAATTGCAATTAATGTACGGAGTCGAACGCCTGTGATTGTCTCAACGAGCTTTATTTATGATGCGGCCTATTCAAAGACAACTGATAAGATCTTATAGCATACCGAATAAACAGTTTATAACAACTATTTGTCATTAATGTTTAATAAAGAAAACTATAACTGGCGAGTTTTAGCAGATAATACTATTTTTGACCTAATTATTTGAAACTGGGACGGTAAAAGTTTCATACATAATATCTTTTTCCACAATATTTTTGAAATAGCTGGATATTTGAAGTAATTATCTACAAATAGGACAATGGATTACCTATACAATACTGATCTATGCCTTTACTTACGGAAAATGGGTATCTTTTCGATACAACTTTGTAGTGAAACACAATTTTAATTTTTACATACTTTTTTACTGTTCAAAGCGCCATCTAGAGACCATTAGCTGAGGAACTGAAATTAATTTCCTGTCATTACAATCCGATGTCCTATTTTTAGGCTTTCAGGTGGTTAATGACCATTTCTTAATATGACTTGATTCGACCACTTCTTTCTTTGTTCACTCTTGGTGGTTCGCAGACATTTAGCCACTAAATAACTCGGTACTCAACTAAATTACTGGCCTAGTCCGAACTAGCCATTGTACTGCTTACAAAAAAGGACAATCTGTTTAAAACATAATTTAATTCATTTAAATAATTATTATTAATAACCTAGTTAAATGTAAATATAAACCTAGCCTACCCGTATATAAAATATGTGTATCGTTCAGCCCCGCCCAACGGAGCGGAAACAATATTTTTAGAAGAAGTCGTATTAAGAAATTGTCATTGACCGCCTGAAGGTTTTTAGGTAATTACTCATTAAATTCAGCTATTCTATTATAAAAGTTTATGATAATAAAAATTGTATAGAGATGTTTTGATTCGGATTTTGAAAAGATCGGTTGCGTAGCCACACTCTAAATCTGTTCTAAATCAAATAATAGCAGAAGTATAGAATACAAAATATAATGTAGAAATGTAAACTGCCTGTCCCGTTGTTTGAAGCACAGGATCTACGTTATCGTATGAGGTAAGGGCATCTATTGTTCGGAGGGCCCCGGGCAGTCGTGCTCGCCGACTCATTGTCTATAAACTGGAAGAAACTACATACTTGCAAAATATTATATTTCGTTATAGGGGACCGTGATACGGCGCGGGCGACGATGTCGTGACAGGAAGTCGTACTAATAATATGAATGTGGACTGTTTTCGTTGGGTTTATTTGAAAATTCTACGTACAACTATTTATTACGAGAGGTGTGTTTTTCTTCAAAATTTAGCCACCCCCTTCTTGAGATTTAAAAAATTTTCCCACCCTTTCCCGCACTTTTATCACTGTTTTTTTTAAAATATTATTTTATTTGCACCTTAAAACGTATAACTTAGCTAAATGAACTACTAAATAGAGACAACAGTTGCGGGAGGTAGGTATAGGTGAAAGGTCAACAAAAAAGCTATTGGGGAACGAATAATCGACATATAGAGATAGAATATGCAAATACCGACTGGCTCGTAGCTTTTTCATCAACTACCAAGACGACGGCGAAAAAAAACTGTGACCGTGCGAATGCGTTACCTTGAAGCTTCCCGCTAAGCAGGCTTGTACCCCATGCCCTTATCATCACGTATCATCAATTGCGAAGAAGTACTAATGCAAGCCTACCTGTAAAATAATATGTAATGTGTTAATGTATATTCATTCCGCTTACATCAGCCTTTAAGAAGATCTTTAAGAAGACTTATTCAACATCAACAGCCGGCAAACGTACACTGCTGAATAAAGGCCTCCTGCATGGAGTATTCTTTTGTTATGGTGCGCTACAATTACTGGCCTCGAGAGTCTTGAATCCAGTGGTCTCCGCAACAATTAACGGCTCATGGATCTACGAGTATCTAGCCGTGGCAGTATGTAGTACACGTTTTGGGCTTTTAAAAAAAATTTATGATGGCTTCATCTAACCTGAAGAAACACCAAAAATATTTTTGTACAGACTTGTAAAGTAATACAAACATCTAAACTAGTGAACGTTTCAAAAGCAAGCCGCAAACGGTCCGATTCATCAAACAAACCAAAAAACCATCAACGACGAAGCTCTATAGAAAACGGAGGTAAATCCAAAAGAGGGGAGCTAAGTACGAATGATGCAAATGGTTCTGTTGTCAATGGCTTTATGGTTATCCTTCTAGAGGGACAATTAGCTGTCATAGACGCTTCTCACTTTATACTAGGGAACAAGGAAATCGTAGAGAATTCGGGACCGTTCATTATGGAGTACAGTGGAGGCTGGTGGTGGAAACAACGGGGGATGTTCAAGAGTGGACATTTTCCATCTGAAATTAATTTTTTTACGAAAATGCCGAAAATTATTACAAAAAACGAATTATGTAGAAGAACCATTTTGAAGTCTACTAAAATATATAAATCTTTTAAAATTAGACAATGATGCTTGTGCTGATACACAACAAAATTATGAAAGAAACTTTTTGAACCTCCACATCAACAGCCTATAATGTCCCCACTACAGGGGCTCAGGCCTACTCTCCAACAGAGAGTGTATGGGCCATAGTCCACCACGCGGGCCCAGTGCGGATTTGGCGCGCTTTACATGACTATTCAAGACATGCAGGTTTCCTAACGATGTTTTCCTTCACCGTTAAGCAATCGGATAATATACTTGAAATGAAAAACAACTCATAGGTACACGGCTGGATTCGAACCCGGAACCCTCAGATTGAGAGGCCGCGCCTAATCCATTGCGCCACCGACGCTTCATTTCTTTTGGACCTTACTATTTTTGAAATACTCAAAAATAGTGGACTTTCAAAGGAAATTGCTGGTAGCTAAAACATACTAAATAATCAAAACCATACAACTACAACGAGTAGCGCGGTGAGGTTAACTTGCCTCAAAGAAGGTGGTCAATAATGGTCACATTACGATCATATTTGAGTAAAGGATAACATATTGTAACACGGCCTTCGCTTGCGTTCAATATTTTATATTGGACCGGCGTCTCCACATCTCTGTCCAGCTATGCTCACAAGGAGGAGTGGCGACGCAATGTCGGCACCTCTGATGCTGTTAGCCGAAGCTTTCGCGACACATCATCGTGACTTCGCCTTATTCGAGTGACCCACCCACCCTATAGGATTACATCGTTTGTAATACTATACAGAAGAGATGGACAAAAATAGAACATCGAGGACAATATTTAATGGTATTGCGTAACTTCAACTTCGCAGATGGATTAAAGTTTATTATATTTTGATGCTTTAGAATGTCTAAATGGTGTTGAGGCGAAGTTATTGAAGTTATTAACCTATTTATTTATTGGAGTAAAATCACTCTTCCTCAAAAGGAATAAAGGATCTTATAATTTTTAACTGCAGTTAAATTTCTTTTTCGTTAGAGCATTGTGGTGATCTTGACTATTGTTTCTGATTTTCAGTACATACGTTAATTATTCGTAAGGAACCCTCGCTGTGCAAGTCTAACTCGTACTTAGCTGATTTTTTCGAGGTTACCAAAAACGTTTATGACGGAAAAAAATTATGTGCTAAAAATGGAATTCTCTGCTTGGTATCTATAACGAGCGTTATATGTATACGAGTATCATGAACCTTCGTTAAGATAAAAACTTAAAAAAACCGCTTACTCGCAAGCGTGTACCATATTAGACGACAAAATCTTAGCTAATCATGACGTCAGACTGTCGTTAAACAAAAGCATGTGTGTAATGAAAATGAGAAAAATTGACTCCAATATTTTCCTACCGGAAGCTGCCGAAACTCGACCTGCTAATATTTCGGCGAGTGTGAGTGAAAGAGTTCTTCGTTTTACGTTACGTCGCGTCATCTCATCTCGGTCACGTTAGGTCGCGTGAGAACCTCACAGACTTGGGCACATTCTCCAGTTACCGCCAACTCATGTTGGATTTGATACATTCCACTTAGTTCTGTGGATTTAATGCAGAAAAGCAGCTTAAGGCAGAGTCGATTATCTGGGTACATATTTGGTTTTTGTTGATTTTCTCAAAAAGCGCTGGATCAATTTAATAAAATTTATATGGGATCACTAAACTTCTGAAGTATGATCTACCAAAAAAAAAGAATCATTAAAACCTATCCATAATTGGTGGAGTTATCCCGTAACGTACATACAAAAATACAGTCGACTTGAGAACCTCCTCCTTTTTTGAAGTAGGTTGAAAAAAGTGTTATCATCTGTCTCAAAAAACTCATGTTGACTTAATTTTTCTGCAATAATTTTTCGAAGGATGTAAAAATATACTTTTAGAAAACCTAGGATTTACATTTATACAATGTATATATTTGATGATATATTTCTTCAATTCAATGATAATATTTCGTCTTCAGTCGTCGTTTAATTCAGTTCAGTTCAATTCAATTCAGTTTTATTGCACACACAAAAAACGAAGAAAAAACAGAACAGATAAAATAATATTCATGTTACACGTCGGATTTACTCGTAATAAACATTACAGATTACTTCAATATTTGTTAGAATAGACTAAATCTGAAATTCTAATTTACAATTATATATAATTACGGTACATCACGTTGTTGTACATATGGTACAACAACGAAATACAGTCTTATAATAGTCAAACTAGAGACGGAACTAAACTGATATATGCATGCATGCACCTACCGGAATCAACCAAAGAATCAAAGTAGAATTTTCAAATAAAAAATAATAAACGATTTTAAATACTTTATCAAATCAACCGAACCAAAGTAGCATCTACCTATAGAACGTCAGTCTGTCTTTCATGTGTCACATGACAATCAATTAACATCGTATAGAAACAAATACACCTATCAATTTACTTGAGAAAAAACAGAAAGCGGAAACTTGGCTGTACTTAGTAGTAATTAGGATTAGAATAACTTATGTAGGTATCATGGTAGATTAGCTTAACCGTATCGTGGAACAGTGTAACGAACTCGTTTTTGACATCCGTGACAGTTGCGGACTCTTACGAAAAAGATTGAGGAATGCGTGCGAGCGCGCACGATAACTGCGACTTTAAAAACACTTCTTTTACTCGCTTGCACTCGCTTGACGTCCATCTCCTTGCTATTCGTATGTGATGATATGGCTGTTTGATAGTACCCTACTCACCCAGAAGTTTTGAAGAACTTGCTGCTATTTGCGGCAGACGGATAACAAGTACCTAGCCAGGCGTACACAGAATGGGTGCTGTCACCAACCAGATTACCGACAGGTACCCCCGCTGGGAATCAAACCCAGGACCTACGGTTTGTAAATCCAATTATGTAATAGGATAGGTTATGGTTGAATGCAGTTAAATTAACTTTAATCAACTTCAGAAAATGTCAAGATTTAAATATTTATGCATAAATTATTAGCCACCTTAAAATATACAAAAATCAGTTGTTTGGTAAACTAATTGTATTGTTCAAATTTATTTTACGTAGTTTAGTTCAAATTTTAGTAAGTGACTGTATATCAGTGGAGACTTGATTGTTCTGTGTTATATTTATTTTGCATATATATTTCTTATATTAATAATGTATGTCTTCCTAGAAGAAAAAGTATGTATCACCACGCGGGCAGCCCAGCATTTAATACAACTGTGCTTGCTCTCAAACGAGTACGAGGCGAGTGCTTATACTGCCCTCATCTTCAGTTCTCTAAGCCATAAATAAATATATTATTGATTAGCATTTACCCGTAACTTCCTCTGCGTGGACTTCAGAAATTATCCCACAGGAAATACAAAGTAGCCTGTATTATTTTCCTTTAACCCCTTCAACTATTCCTTAAAAAAACAATAGTCATTCTGACTCTCTGAACTAATATTCCGTTATCTCAACTTAACAATTTAATCACCTATTTATTTGCAAAATCAATCCAATCATATACTTGGCAGGTGATTACGGGAAAATTGAATTCGACGAGCAAGTCCACCTTTGATCATGACATGTTTTTATTTATATCATGGTTCTAATTAGGAAAGAATTTATTAAGTTCCAAATGTAACAAAGTCATATTTCCTTTGAATTAACTTTACAATGTGATCTTTGGAATAAAGAATGTTACGTATATCTGAGAACAGTGTCGGTGCAGTGACTTTAATTAGGGTTCTGTACCTAAATTGTAAAAAACGGGACCCTATTACTAAGACTCCACTGTCCGTCTGTTCACCCGTCTTGCACCAGGCTGTCTCTCATGAACCGTGATAGTTAGACAGTTGAAATTTTCACAGATTATGTATTTCTGTTGCCGCTTTAACAACAAATACTAAAAAGCAGAATAAATTAAATATTTAAGGGGGCTCCCTTACAACAAACGAGATTTTTTTGCTAGTTTTTGCTCGATAATGATAACGATAACAGGTAGACGTTTGAAAGGTATTCTGTTGAAAAATAAATAATTAAAATAAAACAAATATGTTCATTCAACAAACATAATTTTTTTGGCGTTTTTATAGAGAATGGTACGGAGCCCTTCGTGCGCGAGTCCGACACGCACTTAACCAGTTTTTTATGTTGTTTTTCTTGTATTAGATGTGTGAACTGATTCACGGATTGTGGCTTTCTTCGAGAAATTGGGTTTAAATCTTCCGTATTGTTTGGTTCTGTGATCGATATTTATTTGAAATATTTAATTATATTAATGGACTGTTTCATCAACAGTTTATATGACCCCACTGGAAGGGCTCAGTCCTACTCTCCTACAGATAGTGTATGGGCCATAGTCCACCACGCGGGACCTGTGAGGATTGGTAGACTTCACACACACCTTTGAATTTCTTTTCAGGAGTGTGCAGGTTTACTCACGATGTTTTCCTACAATGATTTTTTAAATTCATACATCAGTCCCAAATAACAAATAGGAACTCATTGGTACGAGTCTGGATCGAACCCAGACCTCGATTGTTCAAAGACTGGCGCTTTACCCAATTGAGCTACGACGTTGAACTATTTAATATACACAAATTATACTTAACTTAAAAAAATTTCAGTTTTGCACTAAAAAGTACAAGTCAAAACAAACTAAATGAGCCCAAATTTACGGGGTTATCCATTAAGAATTCCTCTGTCCACCGCCTGATTCCAGAGTCAGATCAGCTTGATGGTTCCAATTTACTCTACTGTCATCCGAACTACATACAATCACAAAGTTTCAAATCGATATGACAATTAGAAGTAGGTTAAAATTGACTTTCTAACATTGTTAACACGCATAGTGACTTAAATACTTTGTCAGTTTGTTAAAAGTTTAAAAAATTATATAAAAGGAAAGAAAATTATTACAAATATTTTTTGAGTTCAATGACTTTTTTTCATGAAAATAAATGAACTTCCTTCTTACTACTATCGCCGTACTTAATATATTTTAATCGATCGATTCTGTAGAATTGGGCTACTGTAGAAATCGGATTGCATTTGGATTACGTTATCCCATTCGGTGACATTATTAAAAATATTTTGAATAATATAACATATTTTACCTAGCGGGAAAAATAGTATACTGGAAAACTATCGACAACAGTGATGCTCTTAAAATTGAGGAAAAGACTTACTTTTAATATAGGTCTCTTGATTTTAGAAGTATGACTTGTGCCGTTACTATTCTTTATGTTGGCCTTTTTTATGTATTATTTCTAATTACTAACAAGTGCCTTACTTTTAATTAAAAAATGTAGAGAAGCCGAAATTATGTAATGAGGGGTAAAGAAGTACGCTGCTTTAATTTCTATGCGTTTCAGTGCCAAACATCTAATTGTGGTACGAATAAACGTGGGGGAATGTAAAACAAATCGTGTTTATTTAACGAATTGTAACATTTAGGCAAATAGCCCTATTCCAAATTCGTTGCATTCATTCAATTCGTCACATAGGTAAGTATTTACAGTACACGTTTGAGTACAATAGTAAAATTCTAGTTGCTGGGACTCGAAACATAGTCGATAGCAGGTCGCGAGAGAGTTTAGACGCGTCGCTCGGTTCAACTCGCCTGTTGCTGGCACGCGGTACGATATCGCTAACGTAATCGCACGTGTATGATAAAGAAATACCATTTATCGGACTGTCAACACATAGGTATATAATAATATTACAAAAAATAATTACGCCTTCATTGTTGTTACAGTTGAAATTGTGTATGAAACAGTGAATGATTTTCCCTGAAACTTTTCTTCAGAGGTCAGTATTTTTGATTGTTGTTTTTGACTGTTGTTTATCTGTTTAATTGAGTGCTATTAAAATTATCGGAGCACTTAAAAGTATGTAATCACGGATCGGTGCCAGGCATGTGTTGGAGTTCAATGAATTAACCTTAACCCCTTCAGTGTTCATAGCTTTTCGATCAATATTTGTTCAGGGCCAAGTCATTGCAATTACTTCAAGTAAATGTTGTTTTAAAATTAATTCAATAATAGTGTTTATTTCGTGTAGTATTTAAAGGAGATATTTGATTTCATGAATTTTAAAAGACATAGTGGTGTAATTAGTCCAAAGTTTCGAAAGTTTTCGTGTCATTTATTTTCATTTTGACTAAGAGTTCTTGTGATAGCTATTTTTTTGTCTAATGTCTATTAAAATTTAAAAAAAAGCGTAAGTGTTTGTGAAATTGACTTGGTTCAAATATTTCCTGCTATCCCTTCCCGTTGAATCGTTTGTAAAATTAAGTCAAAATTTTATTAATCAAATTCATTGATTAAAATTTGCAAATAACGGACTTATCAGTAGATCGACTAATGTTTATATCTTTCATTGGATCCGATGTTTTATTGATAACTCTATTTTCTTACCGGGTACGTACGTTTGCACCAATAATTTTATTCTACTAACATCACTTAGTTTTTTGCGTGTGCCAATTCGTCCAAAATGAATTAAAGTTTTTTTGCCCTTTTTATCGGCCAGGCAAATTGAACAAGATGTCAAGTCGGTCTTTGTCCAAAGAAATTGAATTCTATAACGGTGACATTCCATTTTGACGAAAAAACTATCCATTTATCAACCGGCAGACGTCCTGCGGTTTTACGGTTTTTCGCGGCTCCGTGTGGAGGATAAATTGTTTTATTATCAAGCTTTCTTTGAAGGTGCTTATTTATTACTACAGCCCTTTTAAAAAGATTTATGGCTACCTACCAAGTATGTACTTATTATTACAACTAAATAGGTGCAAAACGCACTTTTCTGTGATTTACACTACAAGTACTCGGGTGCTTGCGGCAAGCATGGGTTATGATAGTTCACGTTATGAGATTTTCATATGATATTACTGTCATTTAATTTAATATCTTGAGATTGAATCTGACTGAAAGACGGAAAGAGTTCATGGATGAGACAAAATTAGAGATCGTGTAAATGTTTTGTTATTATAAGAGTGCTTGGTTGCTAAGTCAGTTTTTGGAATCAAATTGATTACTAGTTGATAGAGAACATTACTGATTTCAATAACCCTAAACCAAGGTACACTCGAATACAAAAATATATAGCCACTTTCGTACCATGTCACATTCACTCTTGCTTGTTCCTATGTAGTGTGTTGAGGTAAATGTCAATTAAAAGTGAATGTGACATGGTTCAAAATTGGATGAATATTTTCGAACTCGAGTGTACCTAATCAATTAGACTTTTGTAACACCCTGTTAAGTTTAATAGGCAGTTACCTACTCAGAAACTTATGTAAATGAAAGGCACGTTTGTTTAGAAGATGTTCAACTCCTAGACCAGGTCATAGACCTATTTCTTATACGTACTAATGAGCATCAGAATAAAGCTTCAATGCTATGAATGGGAATTCTGTTTGTATGAATGAAATGTTAACTCACAACGACATATATTTGCATGTAGTGTGCAACGCTCAAGTCGCTGTACAAGAGAAACGTGGATATAATGGATGCTTTGTTTTTAAATGGGGACTTATTGGAGTAATTGTTGCCAATTGTTTTAAATGACTGCTTATTTTAAAATATATTTTGAGCGTTCAGGTATTTTTCTGTCTAGACTTGAAGAGGATTTGTGAACGAATTTTATGTTTTATATGAATTGGAAGATTCAGAAGGCAGTAGAAATCGGTCGTCCAATTTTCTGGTATTATCTCGACATTCGTTTTTGTATTTAATTTCTATATTTTTTTATTAACTTGAACATTTTTCTAAACTGCGTAGCCATTTGCAGTGGGGACTTCATTAACTATCCCACGGGAAGCTCTTCAGGAACATGAGTACATATTAATCCGTGTCCTTCTGCATGTCATCAACTACGTGCGTGCCAAATTTCATCACGATGGTTTATGCTGTTGAGGTGCTAAGTGTTAACAAACGTTTTTGATTTAAAAAAATAATTAAAACAATCAAATTATATTCATCAATAGCGTACGTAATTTTTCTACTGGTGTGTAGGTACTGTGATTCCCGACTTCAGCACGATTTAGGTCCAACGATAACGCCGGTATATCGTGTGATGGTTTAACGGGTCCGATCGCGTGATTTTGTATAGAAGTCGTTGAATGTAGGTCGCTAGTATAACACGTGTCGATAAGCCATGGTAATATTTTTGACGTGTTTCTCATTGTTATTCATGATGGCAAATTCTGTGATTTATTAATCTATCCACGTCGATGGGATTAAAATAAAATGGAAAAATTATTCAGTCTTCCTCTGTTTAAATTAGTGAAAATTTAGGGCGTAAAGTATTTCTCACATCCTGTTCATTCGGAGACAGTTAATAATTAACAAATAAGTTGTTCTAAAAAAAAATGGACGCCTGAATAGTTTGTCTTGGTGAGTGTCATCTTACTCCATTTGTATGATAATTGGCGACGACGAAAAAAAAAACATATGGAATCCTATAGCAGTCTCCTGTATCCCTGTAGTAGTCTCTCGTGGAAAGTCATAACAATGCGACAGCAAATATGGAAACATTTGTAGCAAACTTTAGAAATCAAGAATTTCTTTTCACTTATTTCTATTATAAATAAATATAAATAAAATAAAAAGCCTTTATTTGATCCTGCTACATTGCTTCGTGATTCACTTTTTATTCTCCTATAACACTATGTTTAATTATTACCAAGGTCCCCAGGTTGGGTAAAGTCCTACTCCAATGATGTCCATTTCTCTCTATCCTATGCTATTTGCCATCACTTTGGACCAGCGTTTTTTTTTAAAATTTCGTCCTCCCAGCGCGTAGAGAGCCTTCCTCGCTTTCTTATTCATCATCAACAGCCTATATATGTCCCCACTGGAGGGGCTCAGGCCTACTCTCCTACTGAGAGTGTATGGGCCATAGTCCACCACGCGGGCCCAGTGCGGATCGGCGGACTTCACATGCCTGTTCAAGACATGCAGGTTTCCTCACGATGTTTTCCTTCACCGTTAAGCAATCGGATAATGTACTTGAATTGAAAAACAACTCATAGGTACACGGCTGGATTCGAACCCGGTACCCTCAGATTGAGAGTCCGCGCCTTATCCATTGCGCCACCGACGACCACGCTTTCTTATTATAAAAATATAATAAGCAAGTGTAATAGAAACAAACGAAAGCTAGAAAGTAACCGTCACATGTCTAAGATTTTCCAAATAGTGTGAGCTGAAATTTTACAGTTTTGGGAACACAAAACATCTGTGACATCCTGACACCCTTTAATATGAAAGACCAGTGTGTGGTTGGGGTCGCCGGTGCCAGTGACGGTCGACGTGCGGCTTGCTCTTTTTCGTGGTTTGTTGGAGAAAAAAAAATGCATTTGCTGCTGTCAATTGTCTCGTACCTCAGTACATGAAAATTTACATGTAAAAATCCTTCTTTTTAGGGTTCCCTAACCTCAAAAGGTAAAAAGGAACCGTTAAAGGATCACTTTGTTGTCTGTCTGTCTGTTAAGATCCTTTTTCTCAAGAACGCGTGGAGGATAATATAAGTTAAAATTAATATAGAATATAAAAAATCTGCAGTTCTTAAAAAATGAAGCTTCTAGGTCAATGCATTAAAAAGATGCGTCTGTTTAAGACGTAGAAGGATTAAAAAACTATAGGCCACTTCTCATTGACCTAGAATCATGAAATTTGGCAAGAAGCAAGGTCTTACAGCACAAGTATAGGAATAAATCTGAAAAGTGTAATTTTTTAAAATTTATTATTATTATTTATTAAGAATTAGACAGTCATATACAATTCTTTACACAGATAAACTATACAGAAACATAATTGGAGGTCCATTAACATCTATACTGCATACATATAAAAATTATGGTAACTCACGATTAAACTTAATTTTTTTTTGTTACAATATAAATATATAACAGTTTGGTTATTAGTTTACTGTTAAAAGAACGTAATGTATTACTGTATAGGCCAATGTCACACTGATTTTCATTGTAGAATTTCGAGACACGTCTGAAATATATCTCATTAAAAACTTTCAATTACAAACTGTTCAAGCGCCTGTCGTTTTTTGTATTGCAATGTGTAAATTAATAACAATCACCGAAATAAAAAAGGTCGTATTTTTCACCAGGCACTACTTACTCTAATAATATATGATTTTTAGGATTTTTAGTGTGTTAATTATTTTGTATGGAACCCTAGGTGTGCGAGCATGACGTGCACTTAGCTGTTTCTTCGGATCGGACGCTTATGCTAGCTATTTGACATGTGATTCTCTCGTAGTTGACTACACTTTCCATGAATCCTTTTACGTTGCCCTCGGAGTGAAATGGGGTAGTCTTATTCTAAAGCTGAGACCACACGTCTAAACTTAGTTTTGTTTAGATAAGACAAAGTAAGGGAATTTTGAATTGAGATAAAATACATATCATTTTATTTTATGTAAACGATATAACTGAAAGGTAATGTTTTATTTGGATAATTACTGGAAAAATAAAATCATTGGCAGCGTATTAATTATTAATTTCATTCATAATCATCACTAGCTCTCTTTCATCACAGATGGCCACGTAGGTGATACCCTAGAATGTAAAAGGCGGCGCCGGAAAAATGTTAAGGAGATGGGCAGCACTCTGAATTAACAACCTCTTACTACGATCACCAATCACCCTGAAAATTCTGCTAAATTACAAATAACCACATGGAAAGATGTGTGTCAGTCAACGAAGAAGGTCCATATCCAAGAGTAGGCTTATTGAACTGCTTATAATATTATATCTATGTATACTTCTATCTCGAAGACTCCACCGTGAATAAACTCGTAATTTGACAGTTTGATGTGACTTCTCAGCGTGCAAACATTGCAGTAGTCCCGTAACATATTGAACGTGGTTAGATCACGTTTTAGACATAGACATAACTTTATTCAAAAACACACACAACACAAAACACACACACAACAAAAAACCGATAAAACTAAATTCAGAAATAATTTGTGAATTTACCAACAACTAAATCTCTAAAATAGTTTAACAGCTCTCTTTATATAGTTCACACGGCAATCAAAACAAAAACAGCAATAAATTACGTAGTTCGAAATTCAAATTATTATACATGATAAATAAAATAATGCACATGGCAATTAATATTCTTTTGCATTCGGGTATGCAATAATTGCCAAGAGTCATTACGAAAATATAAGCACTGTACATTGTATATAGAAAGGTGTCAAAACAGATGACAGTATTCGACGAAAGAATTCCGAAAGAACCATTCGCTGCTGTACCGATCTAGTTGAAATTTGATTGACACGGAGACAACTCCAGACTACACTCGTGTCTGTCGGTGAACGATTTATTTTTAAAACACGAGCTAATTGTGATTAATGTCTTATTTCCTCGAGAAAATATGTCAATTAGCTTAAAAAGATTTTAAAGAACTCCATGTTTACTACGTTTTAATTTTTTTATTATTATATTTTACACAATCTTAACCGTCTACGTGGCGTAATGGCTGCCTACATATGTACGTAGTTGGATTGACAAACAGTAGATTCAAGATCAAAACAAACTATCAGTTCCATTGTCCACTTTCCATGTTGAATATGTGTCTCACTCATAAATCGCTGTCGAAAGATTTGACGAAAATTTAGACGAAAGTGGAGGTCTTTGGAAATTTGGATTTTTGATTTATTTAACATTTTTCTCCTTCATAACAGCCGCCTTGCTTGAATACCCAGGAACAGTGCAAGCCATTGTTTATCATCATCAGGCAGGAAACTTCCACAGCTGGTCATAGGAATCCTACATAGTAAGCCACATTAACCGATTCCGAGCCACTTACATCCAGTGGCTCACTGCGACCTTAACTAGGTCTTCGGTTCATCTAGTAGGGGGACGCCCCGGTAGACGTTTCCCGGTACGTGGTCGCCACTCGAGAACTTTTACCCCTATCGGTAAACTGTTCTTCAAGGGATGTCGACTGCCCATTTCCACTTCAGCTCACTGTCTCGTCAAGCTATGTTGGTGACCTTAGTTCGTCTACGGATTCTATTACGTAGAGAAATTCCGAGCAAAGCTCGCTGATTGTTTATACAGGGCAAGTTTCCAGTATCAATTATCAATTGAATTGTTCAACTTGAAATAATGAGTGAGGATGGTAGTTGTACCTATTATATTATAATGTTTGGCTTATATCTAACGTTTGAAAACGTCAGCTGAATGAGTATAGGCCCCTTCCATTGCCTGCTGTCTTGCTAAAGAAAAATTAGTTTTGTGAACAAACGGGATAGTGAACTCGAAATGGGAATCACAGTTGGTAATCACGATTCTTATACATATTTACCAAGTGATAAGACGCCATCAAGACTTTACAAACGTAGCGTGTCGTGGCGTGCACGCACCTCCATTGAGTAGTTTCGTTAATTTTTCACAATCTATTTGTTTATGGTCACAAGTGAGCGACTATGATAACCTAATTACTGGCTGTTATCAAACTAAAATTGTATTAAATGTATTTTCTTGAATGATGCTCGTGTTACGACATGTTACGGTGGGTTTGTTTGAAGTTCCATCATTTCATTTTCGGCGTGTCATAATGTTGATCTTTGGGATGTCTTATTTATGATTTGATCAGGTTATACAAATCCTGGCATAAACTTTATTGGTTGTACTCCTGCGCCGTTTTAAGCTCTCAGTAGTACCGTCGAAAGTTTCTTAGTTAAACTTGATAAAAAAACTTGTCTTGAGTTAAACTTGATAAAAAAATAATGATTTGGTCTTTCAAAATATAGAGCGTAGGAACACAACAAGGATCCTTTTGCGAAATATTAAGATTTTAAGGTATATTTTTTGTCAGAGTCAAGCGAGGACCCTTCCTCCTTTGGTGGGGGTCCCTCTATCTGCTAAACTATATCAATTCAAAGACTTAAAAGGAAAACTATCACGATTTAGGTGGCTTTACTAGTTAACGAGTAATAGTCGACCAAATTATAAAATACAGTTGGAGTGGTCAAAATGAAAATTTCATACAAAATTACTTTTTATAAAACCATTTCAACCACGGAACCCTTCACTGCTCGTGGCCCGACACGCACTTGGTTGCGTTTTGTAACAATTGTTATATATACTGTCTTGCGAAAGTTTTAATAACTTAACAATTATATTATTATTAATTAGGTAATTAAAAATATTCGTCAACTCGAAGGCTTGTTGAGTGAGAAACAATAGCTATTCAACGTCGTAATCGTGCGGCGCAAGCTGACTTTGCTTAATTAAGGCGATCCACCTCCATCACAGTTTCATACTAAGTTTCTGTTGCCATAATTTTTAAAAAGATAATAACTGGATTTGTGTAGTAACTATCTAAAAATAGCACATCAGATTGTGTTGTCGCGAAATGAGTATCATTAACATACAACTTGACATTGGATCACAGCTTTAATTTTAAACACTTTTTTTCGATAATTGTTCAAAGCGCCATCTATAAACCATTAGCTGCGTAACTGCTATTGTAGCTATATATACAGTTATAAATTAATGATATTTATTTCGCGACACTATAATTTCATCGCCTATTTTTAGGTAATTACTTATCAAAGTCAGCTATTCTATTACGCTTACTTTGACGATTTCCTTAGAAAACGCATCAAAACCTTAGGGTGCTTACAATTGACGTAGAATCCCGAAATTTGGCAAGAAGCAAGGTCTTACAGCACAAGTATAGGAATAAATCTGAAATTATAATGCTTTAGTTATATCTAAATAAAATTGCTTTTACGATTACAAACTCTTCCAGCGCTTGCCGTTATAGTTTTCAGCAAGCAGCTACGTAAAAGCATGTGCTTATTCTCATCAAAACAGAGTAGTGTAGATTGTGAAAACGCGTAAAGATAAGGCGCTTACCCGTAACACTGTAATCGGTCAACTTTACGTTGTGATAATGATAATACGACATCGATGATTCACAGATGATGACGCTGCTTTGGAGTTCATATTAAACAAAATAAACACTACAAATGAAAAGGTAAATCAACTTTCATTGATAGGTGGAAATTAGCAGCCCGCCGCCATTCTACAGATACGAATTGACTTCATAGGTCACGCAACGTACGACAGAACAAATAAAGCAATAAATATATCTGTTTTGGCTAAACAATCAAAGTGTTCTAACTAAACGAAAAACGAGATATCGCTAATTTATTCTTAAAAGAAGAACGGCGGCTCATTCAAAACAATTAAGAGCTGACATAATGTCGAAAACATCCTAATTTCCGCAACGGCTGTTCTAAGTCAAAGAAATAATTTATCATTACAGAACAAGTCCAGAATAGCTTTCTATTATGCCTTAAATAGTCGTATATTTAACATGTAAATTGGTTCATGGCAGCTTATGTTTGTTCAGTTGTCTCAGCGCACGCAGAGCACTACTTGGACAATTGTGGTTACAATAATCATTTGGCACCATTTCTTCTAATTCCGGTCAGGGCGAGTTGGAAACATGTTTATTACTTCTTATAAGAGAACATGTTGAAACATTATCAAATATTTTAACATTATTAACCTAATTAATGACTCAATTATATCTATTCAATTTCTAATCTAAAATTATGTGTATCGGAGGTCGTAAGTTCGTATTTAAAGACGCATCCGTATTAGAGTAGTTCAAAGACATTCACCGATGAATAACTGGAACCTTTGTCAAATTTTTGTGGAGATCTACTCAGGGAACCGCAGGTTCAAACTGGACTACCTGAGATGAAGATAGTGATAAACTAAGATTAGCATGTAGCAGCTTGTTTTATAGATTCTAGAACACCTGAGCGTGGTGATTATGGTAAAGATAGAAAGAAAGTCGGATCTATGAGGGAGGCTCATGTCCCATAGTGAACTTATGCAGTCGTTTATGGCATAGAACGAACGAAGGTTTTGTTTGTTTTTTGTTTCATATAACAATGCTGTTTAAAAACTTTGACATAGACGTTTTGATTCTATTGAACCTGAAGGATAACAAGCATACTCCTTTGTAGATTCAATTATCTTTACAAATTGAAAGTAATGAATACGAAGACAGGAACGATGTTTGAAGCGACTCCGTAACGCTTAAAAATAAACATGATTAATACTAACGTAACACGATACGTTGATACACACATCAAAGTGGAAAGAAAAAGAACAACAGCAAAAGACAGGTGAAGATTTATAGTCATTACTGCAACCGACAAACTGTTCACGCATTATCTGACCTAAGATATTTATTAAGACAAACTTTGAAGAGCTTCCGAACGCATAAACAAAGGAGAAAGATTAAAAACGTGTCAATATACAAATTGAAATGTCAGGAATATTGATTTGTTATACATTGCCTTAAGGTCGGGTTACGGGAGTGAGATTCCTTGCTCTGTACCTAGTTATGCGTTTGAATAAATTGAGTTATCTTTCATTACGTCTGTAGCTGGTTTCTGAGAAATTGTTTCGACAGTGTTGCATACAATCTCAGCAATCTTATACGTCGTTAATAAAAGTTATTTATGTGTAAACAAGCGTTAATTTTTATACGGTTCTATTTCCTCTTCCTCTTCAGGCGTAAACTCAATGAATTCAAATCTCATCCCGCGGCAGGGCAAGCTAATTTTAAATTACGAGCGTTAACATTTTAAAGGTTTCGTACGAAAGTTTCCACAAATCTTAACAATACAGATTAATTACATGAAATATGATGGCTTAGACAAAACTAAGACAGCCTAAGAACTAGTACCGTTCTACACACAATATACAACATGGCAAATTAATTTACTATGATATAAAAAAATCCTTATGTAATAAAAACTACCATTTAGAATTTTAACGTTGGCGGACATAAGTTTATGATACTAATTAAGAAATCTATCTATGGAAAAACAACTCTGAGCGGCAGAAACAAAAGATTAGACAGATATAAAAATCAGATCGTCCGCGACTCGGACAGTGGAATTTGACCTTCTTGGATTATTTCGTTCTAATTAGCGGTTGATTGACCCGATGTTATTTTTATCGAGGCTATAGGGCTTAGTAGAATTAACAGTAACGCTGTAAATTTTTGCGATGATCAACGAACTCCTCAACAACTCACGCTTTCTTTCAAGGGTCATCATCGTGCACACAAACTTATTTCATACATATATATGCCTACTTATTATTTCTAGATCCACTTATTTACTTTGCCTCGTTTTCTAACATTAGAAAGTAACACACACCATGTATGCGTGGCGGAACAATGTCAATATTCTATTCATGGTTCAAAAAGGGAATTTTGCTTTGTCCATCAATAAATTTATAAATGCTACCATAAAAACATTACATTTTGACAACGCTGCACTTTCTTGTTAGCTGCTGCAAAATTATTGCCTTTTTTACACGCTCATATTAGATTCACTTGTATGTAACGAGCTATCCATCTAACTATGTATGTAAACAAATCTAGCAAGTCAATTTAAAGCTACTTGTAAACGTCGTAGCGACTTGAAACTTTGCAATTATGTAATTCCGATGAGAATACAATAATTTGGCTCCATCGAGCTGATCTGACCCTGGAATCAGAAGTTGGATGAAGAAATTCTATCCTGGGCCCCTCGTTTTTTTTTTGAAATTAGAACTCTTGACAGTTCTTAGCAGTGGTTCTTAGGATGACGACGTCGCTGTCACTCGTGTATTTTTCAAACTAGGAAAAATAACCTACTAATTTACAAGTAACAAATTTATTGATACAAATTAAACGTTTGTGTTTAAACAAACGAGGTAAAAACTTGAACCGCTTAAAGTACCTACACTAAGCGCTTAACAAAACAACGCAACAACCTAGTGTCACGGGTACATCAGTGAAACCGCCAAACTCAGCTGACAGTCTCACCAAGAAATTTTAATATAAAAAGCCGCTATTTGCGAAATTATGCACCAAGTTAAATAACCATAGGAGGAGAAAGAAGTTTCTAGTTGACGCCTGCAGGTCCGTCCTCCATCTCTACAATAAAGTCTGTGTGAGTAATAAATACGGACTCGTATAAAAGTTGTTTTAGGACTAAAAAGCTTTTTAGCACGACACTCATAAAGCGTGTTTTAGTTTTTAAAACTATAATTATGATTGTAAGATCACGGTAAGGACAAAATTGCGTTGGGGTAGTGATAACAGTTTTAGCTTTAAAAGTGTGTCCTATAATAGTTCTCAATGTAACTCTTTTTATTGGTTACTTTGTAAAGTAAATCACGAAGCATTTGATCGAAGCGTACCCGAGGAAGCCACCCAGCTAGTTGAGATAATGGCACCAATTTTAGTCAAGGCATTAACCGAGGGCCGTCCAGGAATAGTTCCTTCGTTGCCGTTAGGCCGTCTGGTGTCGTCTCACCTGCCAGTTCGAACTCTGAACGGACGTCTGGACTTGGTTTGACACATGACACGTAAGACATAGAAAGCAATTAAATATCCCTTCATTCATATTGTATTCCCAAGAAGGTATCCTCCCAAGCAAAAAAATTACATGATTGTTTCAACAAATTACGGAACACTTACATCTAGTCCGAAGAATATACTTTTTGGATCAGTTGCCACAACTAAACAAGTGTTTGACTCTATCTAATTGATAGGTTCTTTTATAACAACTGTCTTCAGTTTGTCTTAGATCGTGCTCAAGATTAAGTCTATGTCAAGGTCAGTTGACAATATTTCCTATAGACATTGGCATTTTGTGAGTCATTGAGGTCGATTATTGAGCGTGATCAATTAATCTACTACAACTTGAGTTGATGTTGATCGAAAAGATTGTCGCAACAGTAGATTGCTAAATTAGCATAAAAATATTTTTGAAATTTATTATTGTGTTTGGCTTCTTTTCACCTGGGATTTCATTCCTTCTATGATTTCAACATGAGCACCGTGTTTCATGGCAATATAATAGTTTTGTACCTGTTTCCCGTATACACCTAACGGCAGAATCCAATAGAGCTGATGCAGTCAGAACTCATTTTTGTCGTCACCATCATCAACAGATGCATAAGGACATCAGTCTTAGGCATAGTTCGCGGATGTCCTATTGGTAGTTGCATAAAGATGCAGTTCATACATAGGTAGATGATACTTACTGTCTATCTTATTTATTTCTCCACTAAATGTTCTTTTACACCCACGGGATGCCATGGGATGATCATATTCTAAAGCCGAGACTACATGACACTAATCCTAACACTATACTCGTAGTCGTGGTATGTTGATGGAAATTAACGTAGCAAGTGAATTTGATAGCTTGTTAAATTGTCGGAAGATGTCAGCAGTGCACTTAGACTTGAATTATTATACTTAGCGAGCAAAATTGTTAATTACCTATCATTTAAGCTGTACCTGTATACTGGTTCTAGACGGGTTGCCATACGACAATTGTTCATTTAATAGGTTATAATATGAGGACTTATTTGTAGTCTTCAACTATTCTGATTTAGATTTGTTATACTGTCATTCATTATTTATCATAGATCATGTGAAAATGTAACCAGTCCACTAATAGTTTCCCTGATGTAACTCGTCGATTATTAGCGCTTTAAAAAAGAACTAAAAACCGTCTTCTATTGCCTTATAATTTTTTTGTTGATTTTCTCAAAAAGCGCCCAATCAATTTCAATAAAATGTATATGGGACCACCTCTGAAGTATTTCTCTACCTAACAAAAAAGGATCCTCAAAATCGTTTCACAATTGGCGGAGTTATCACATAAAAAAAAACAATCTACAGTTGAATTAAGAAACTCCTCCTTTTTTGAAGTCGGTTGAAAAGTTACTCTAGTAACGCGGGACAAAAATGCGCAGCATGCAAATCGAACGTGGGTTATGACGTAACGGGACAGTTTTAGAGTTTTAAATGTATGAAGCTTGTATCAATATTCAAGTTGAGTTATAATATAATAAACAAAGTGCTACTTTTTAGGGTTTCGTGCCCGAGGATGTTCAGCGGGACCGTCCCATTTCATTTTTTATTTTTATTATTTTTTATTATAGCAGCCATATTAATCTAATCTTTGAACATATAGTGTATAACTATTACGGTTCAACAGATACATATGTGACAGATGGATGGACGGACGAATAGCGGCGTCTTAGTAATAGGCCCCGTTTGGCACACTTTCGATAAGATACCCAAAATTCGAAATATTTTTCTACAGTGTGATTCTTAATGATCTTATTATTATAATAAATCCATAATACATAATTTAAGATTTTCCACGGGGAAATCTGTGTTTTACATAAAAATACGCACGCAATAAAATTATTTGTCAAGTTACTGTTAATTACTTACAGATAAATTTATGTGTGGAGTTGTTCAATCGCGGTTGTTATTTTTAAATTACTGGAACATTTACTTACATTTATTTACTAAGTTTTCTCGTTACACTGGAATTCAGATGAAAATTTGTGAGCATTTTGAGACGTGGCAACCCTAAAGACCACAGAGTAGCAACTACAGGCCAAGAACCTTGTTAATTATCTTTTTAATACTAGTAGCTACTCGTGAAATAGCAACTCCCATTATTGATCTCTTTCACAAAGAGATGACTCACATTAGGTTTGTTGATTTGATTTTTTTTCTATTCAATATGTTCATTTGTTATTTTTTGTTAGCGATTGTACAGGTGTAACTTATCGCTGATACAATTTGCGATGCTGCTTGTAATTGTGTTGTTTTTGCTGAGTAATTCAAAGTAGAGTAACATTTGTTCAGATTTGGATCCAAAAAACTCTGCAAGGAATTCGTGTGTAGATGTTGAGTATGTAGCGCAAAAAATGCATTGGTTATGTATCTATTTATACACCTACACATTCTATTCAATTTATTAAGTACTTCATTATGATACTACGAAGACTACCAGTACTTTTTATATTTTTTCACGTCAGAACGAATTTCAAACTTGGACTGACGTGTACAAAAGTGTACATGCATTTATTGACTTTATTTTTATTAATGATCACGAAATATCCCTACTGCTATCCCTACTAATATTATAAATGCGAAAGTAACTCTGTCTGTCTGTTACGCTTTCCCGCTTAAACCTCTCAATCGATTTTGATGAAATTTGGCACAGACAATCTTTAGACCCTGAGAAAGGACATAGGCTACTTTTTAATGTGAAAAAAGGGTTTTAAGGGTTTGTAATGATGTAGTTCTCACGGGATAAAACCTAAAGTCCACGCGGGCGAAGCCGCGGGCAGAAGCTAGTATTTTATAAAATTGTTCATTATGAAGGTCATCATCATGTTACAAAGTAAGGTGTCCGTTTGGAATGACTTATTTCAGAAGATTTAATATAAGAAAATGCTGCAAGCTAAGACTTAAGCATATTGTCACGGATTTTCTTTTCATTTCTTCCATTTTAATAATTTTAAATTTAGCTAAGGTATATAATATGCTTTCGAGAATCATTCTTGAAAGGCCTGACTGTCAAAAAGGTGACTAAGGAAAAATTTCTGGTGACGGCCGACAACGACCCGTGATTGGTTACAGCAACCATCAACAATAGTAACTCGCCTCAAAATCTTTGTGGAAACGTCATGTTCAGCAGTCGACCTAAAGAGCGGAAAGCGATACGTACAATCCTTGCGAATAAGGTATAGTATATGGATAGGTTCAAAAACGTTCGTGCAAAAAGCATGGCTATACCAAGAAGTGCGTGGGAAGCCAAACTCTTCAGTCGAATGGAAGCAAGATTTATCTACCTAGTTATTTGTTTTGCGTCAGAACTTGATCGATCATTGGCGGGTAGTCGAGATTTTTTTCTATTTTTATTTCAAACGGCTGCGGCACGTGCGTGAGTGGACGGTTTCAATGTCCGAAAAATAGGCACTAGACAAATAAACACGCCAAGACCCTGGCAATGGTTCAGCTACCCATGCGAGAAATAATTTGTCCTATGCTTGATGTTATGTTAATGTTTGAACGATTGTTGTGAAGGGTAACGTGTTCATGGTGTATGTTTGTGTAATCTTATTAGTATGTTTGTCTTGCTTTATCCCAAACGGCTGAATAGATTTGTTTTTTAACTGACTTCAAAAAAGAAGGAGGTTATCAATTCGACGGGTTGTTGTTGATGTTTTTTTTTAATTTAAGTTTGTAACCTCAGAACTTTTGACTGGCTGAACCGATTTGGATGATTCTTTTTGAAAGGTGGTGCTTCCCGTGTGGTCCCAGTTTTGTCCAGTTCTGACAACGACATCCATGAGTAAACTATATAAATCTTAAATTTGCCTTAGTAAAAGTAGACTTTTAGGGCAATTTAAGTCGGTTTTCCATTCTTTTTGAACACATTTATTTGTTCCCTATGTATTGTGTTGTGTCATCTTGTGATCACAATTAGATGATTCAATGCTATGTTATATGCTACTGCTACTGTTATGTATTATTGATAAATTTTTAGCGTTACTAATAAAAATACATACGTATTAATATTTTATGTACAAAAACAATGGAATGTGTGCTCATCCAGAAGTCTCAAGTTAATAAATCTCAGGCTATGTTATCTTTCATTTATCGAAACTGATGTGTGCTATTAAAACTGCTGTTTGACGGCAAAGGTAGCTAACCAAGCGGACTCTGCTCTACCACCCCTCCGACATGAATAATAATGCTAGAGCAAACATATGATTAAAACATAAAATTAATGACAGTTTTAACGAAGTTTTTTCATCCACAGGTTGCAAATAAGACAGAAGATTAACAAACAAAAATGACTGGGATCACATGAAGAATAATGGAGCCGTTCAAACAGATGGACTGTCGTCAGAAATATCATCGATAAGTTCAATCAACCAAGATTGTTGTATCGGGTGTTAAGTCAGTGACTCAGTGTTACATAGCAAACGTTTTTTTTGTAATAAGTGATTTTTATGTGCGACAAGTGTAAGAAACTGTGTCACCAACATGACGGCCTATAGCACCCTTTTCATCTTCGGATTTGTAATGTAAGTAAATAACGACTTTATATTTATCAATACATTCCCTTTCATGTTCATTACCGAGGACGCCATAAATATTATGACGGACTATCTAATTGACTTTTATTAGTATCTGTAAACAGGAATACAAGTAATAAAATACCGTCATAAAACACAGGCGCAACTAGAATTAATAAATTTAATGGATATGCAACTAAGCTTCATGCTTTGTAAGATTGATAATGTTAAATGTCTTGACATCACCCTAAGCTTGTATGATTTACAATAGGGCTCGATTAGGGTTGCCACATCAGAAGTTGCAGAGCAAATATACATAGAGTTTGGTTGATAGTCTATGGAATGATAGTGCGGGCGCCACAGAAACTTGTAATGTTTTATGAAACTTTAATTATTATGTCCCCAGTATCCCATCTGCAGCTGTGTTTATTGTACCTGTAAGCTTATTGACTCAAGAGCAATACTCTAGTCTAGACATCCTTTTAAAAAGAGTAAATGTCAAACTTGATAAAGCTATCGGTACGTACTCGGTACGGTGGTAGGACATTTTCTATGTCGATCTGTCTAGATACTGACATGTTTCCTAACTCTGCCGCTTACAGCTGTGTTAATAGCACCGCTGTTTTCCATCAGGTAAGATAAAGACCAAGTGCAAAGTATATTTAAAAAACGCAAAGTTAACAAAGTCTTAATCTTAAGACTTTGAACAAAATTTGTTAGATAGCCACTGAGTCCAAAAACATTAAGCCCCAAGTCCACTATACAATCATTTCTTCTAGTTTGACAGCCCTATCGTTCTAAAATCCGCACCGATGACATTGTTAACACATCTAATCCGAATCTTCCGAGAGCAGCACTCACTGGTCACTGCCACGATACTTAGAAGGAATCTGTTCAGTCTTTATAATTGATATGATCCTATCCTAATGCGATGTTCGCAGAGTAACAACAACCATTTGCTTTAATTTTCTTGCACGGATTGATGTATCGTTAAAAAGACTTCATTCCATCCTTTTCTAAGACACTCGTCATACAGTCAGTATGTACGTAAAATACAGTTCAATCACTACTTAATGTTGCACCAAAATATGAAATTTCATTGTGTAGTATTTGTATGTTGACAGCACAAGGCGATGTGTTGGTCATTTAAGGTGACATTTGAAATTGGTCTAAGGTTTATTTTAGTAACAAGGTCGTACTCAAGATTTACTCGATCTCAAGTTATGTTCAATGTTTCTTTCTTTCCAATGTTCTCATTTGGTAAATGCTCTCAGTTGTTTTGATTTTGGTGTTGTTTGTAATTACAGGCCTAAGTTAGTATTTCATTTTTTGTTTTGATCGAGATATCTGGCATAGGGTCAACACAAAAATCGTGCAAATTTGTAACGTACATAGTAAACTAGTTAATCACAAACTCTCGCACTTCACCAGTTAAGTGTTAATCTAAATTGTGTAATTGCGTGGTCGAAATTTATGAATTGTGGACGATCTGTGGGCGATCTCGATTCGAAGCCAGTCCACTGGATTCTGTGTCACCAGGTTCCGCAACTGCGGTTAGGACGGCTTTAGTTTTAGTCGTTGGAACACTTTGAGGTGTAGCTTAGGAGTTAAGCGGTGTAACTTTCCTTGTGATCGGGTTAAGTCCACCGAGAACCACAACATAGTATCCGGATTCCTTTACTTTCGTTTTTTTTAAACTTCACTGGTCAATAAGTTTTTAAGTCAATTACTAGTTGCAATAACACTTCGTAATTACTTGTCCTCACACCTTACATTAAAACTATTGCTTATAAACCTAGTCGTGCTTACTATATAGATGGTATTTTTGTCCTAGACAACTACAGAATAGTTTTGGTTCTTCAGGAATATTTATAATTGATAATTTAGCCAACCAATAATAATTGATTTTCAAAATAATTTATTTTACATAATTGTGGGTCAAATCAATAATTTTGACATAATTTGAAAATAAGCCTAATATTTTAACAAATAATTGTGTTTCTATATTATACTTACATATGTGATATTAAAAATATGAACTGTATGTTATAAAGCTATACAGATTATTTCGAAGTTATAATTTCGTACCAAGTATAATGTTTGCGTTCTGCCTAATTTAAAAAAATAAATAAACAACTTTTAGAGTTCTGTATTTGAATCTCGATCTATCTTTGTATCAATAGCTTTAGATTTAATTTTATGGTCGATTTCGTCACTTTCCTTTGTTTGTTTTACGTCTATTCCATTACTACTTTGTCACATACGATCCTTGAGTTCAGTAACCTTTCTATTCACGTTTATTGTCAATATGTAACCGTATGCTACCATCTCATTATTGCCCAGTAAGCCAATTCCATTAAGCGAATGGGCCATTGCCAAATACAACAATGACACTTCACTTGACAAATGTCCCATTCCTAGTAGTGAGCCTATAATTGATTACGCTTCCTGTATTTCTAATAGTCCAAGCACAATGTGTTTGCAAGCCTTTTCTTCTGTTTAGAAATTAAGTAGCGTGATCGCATTTGTCGCAATTGTGATGGCATGTTGTGTTGTGTTTGTCGAATACAACAATGTCACTTTACTCTACGCATGTTCTATTCCTAGAAATGAATCAATGCGAGTAATTGATTGAGTTGCCTTCTACGAGTATCTACTACTGTTATTCTAGCACAATTTGGTTGGTATATTTTATTCTGCTATTTCTGAATTAAGTAGCGTTATTTTCTTATTATTATTATTATTAAAACGACATGATGGCACGTGAACTTTAGTGTCGGGCTTCTGAGCGCGCACGATAACCATCCACCGGCCTTATCGTCACTGAACATCAGATGAAATGAAGGCCAAGTGCAAATTCATAATTCATAAATATATAAAAACGCAGAAACATTTTCCTTAGTTGTTTGTGTGACTCATTTACGTATAAATGGTCTAAATAATTTGAAAGAAAGGCAGACAGATAACAACTATTTTTCTTTTTCAATATCTGAAATCAAGTCGCGCGTGATGAATACTTTATTAACAATCTTAATTAATTGTAAACGTCCTCTCCACACCAAGTAATCGGTTTTGGTTCAGAATATTTTTTCTTTTTGCTCAAGAACAGGCAATCATCTTAAATTTCCAAATCTTATAATTTTAATTTAAAATGTTTCGGGTAAAAATTTCCGGCCAGCCTTTCCTCAAAATTAAGTTTAAAGCATCAGACAATAGTAATTATATAACGATCGACAAGGCTAGTCAGTTTCTACTTAATATACGATAGCGGTTATCAGTGGCGACGCATGTGGTCCCACAATCTGTGCTATAATAAATAGATGAGTATTTGCCAAGTAGATTGCCAAATCTATTCGCTATTTTAACTTTAAGTATAAACATTTAATGCTTTTATTGCCCTTGCTTGGATGATGTCATTGGTTTTTGGTATCAGTCTCATTGTGTCGATTTTTATGTAATGTTAGCTTCGGCCAGTGACTTTGTTCACGTGGATCCATTTATCCCACCTGTGTGCTATCTAAATCTAATCAGCTGTTGTTTTTTTTGCGTGAAAGAGTCTCAAACGTCCAAACTCACAAACTACTATTAAATCCGGAGCCCAAAACTTCACTAAATTGATAAATTAGTAGTTATGGATACTGGGTTCTAAATTGCAGGATTTTACCTAAATATTTCTTTTGTTTCATGGTCATCGGTTACATGAGTGCTCTGTTGGACACACAGACATTTGGCTGTCGTTGAGTCTCCCTCATAGATCGCCACATTTGACTTTCTATGAGGGGATTTGCTAATCACCACACTTGGCAGGTGGATTGGTGTTCAAAGTAAAAAGTTGTTGTTACGCAGGTAGATGCTACGTCCGAACTCCTGAATAGTTTTACTTAGTTACCTACTTTTTTCCACACCCACGGGGTGACATGGGGTGGTCCTATTCTAAAGCTGAGATCACACGGCCTATTTTTTCCTGTATTTACATGATGCTATTTAAGTCATCCAAATATCAGTGTTATTAGCAATGTTGTGTTCCAGCAACTCATCAGCGTAAGCTTTTGATAGAGCATGCCTTTCAAGATGATATATCTTCACTTACTAACAACTCACTAATAGTTATAAAACTTTTTACAAAATATATATGTATATGACGTCTTTTTAAATTTTAAACCCGATTTTAGAACGTGTTTTAGATATATACATTTCAATCATAGTCATATCGTTTATTGCTCTCCATGAGTTTGATTTCGATGTTATATCTAGGTGTGCACATCATGGAACCCAGGCAGGGTATTGCAACATTACACGTCGTTGTACTTAAAACTAAACAAAATATAAACTCAAAATAATATAATTACATTAATTATTGACATTTTCAACAGGTTCTTTATACCCAGTTTCCTAAATGTTTCCTCGAGATATCTTCGACTCAACTTTACCTTAAGGAAATCCTCAAAATATTTGATTCAACTAATCATACCATTTTGTTTGAGTGAGGTTGAGTCAAGTCGAGGAAATCTCAAGGAAACGTTTTAAAATATGGGTGTCAGTCAGTTCAATTGTATAAATTAATGTAGATGCTTTCAAGATCGGTATTTATTTATTGTAACAGCGTAAAGTAATTACAAAAGTACAAATATAACGTTTGAAGGCGTCAAAAAATGGGAGCCTTGACTTTTAGATCACTTTATAAATACCGAAGAGTCTAGGACAGTCTCGGCGCCCTGAGCTTTGATTAGATTTTTATCAGCAAGACATCGCGACGCCTCGCGGTATTAAATGAATTATAGAGAGATTAATACGACGACCAGATAGCTAATGTAGTTAAAGTCAACCCGTATTACAGTTCGATACACTAGCTAACCGGAAAGTTTCATCTTGCGCTGTAATATCAGAAATAAAAGGCGTTAATGATATTTTCATTAGGTAAACTTTTGTTAATTTTTTCTAGGGATATAAGAAGAGCTACTTCAATAAATAACTGAAGAATGTAACAATTTATATGATCCTAATTAAAACCAGTCTCTTCCTAAAATCCGATGAAAAACCACTTAGTTATTCGGACGGGAGAATGAACTTTATTCTACGGCAATAATATATGTGCGTTTCATTCCACAGTTGCGAACCCTTGGTGCGCGAGTCCAACTCATACTAGGCCCTTTTTAGGGTTCCGTAGTCAAACAATGAACCCTTATAGTTTCACTCTGTCCGTCTGTCCGTCCGCGGCGAGAACCTACTAGAAAACTGTAATTTCGTACGGTGATACATATTAATCACGCCAACAAAGTGTTAGAACAAGATCTTACAGAAAAATTTAAAGGGTGGCTTCTATACACGTTACTTGGGGATGGGTTTAACTAAGGTGGCTTTACAGATTAACGAGTAATAGTCGACCAAAATATACTTGAAGATGACATAATGAAAGTTTCGTACGAATTCCATTCAAAATTACTTTACATCGTCCTGGAGCTATATTTTTGATTCGCTCGTGCGACATAGCATAAGTCACGATCGACTAAAAGTCGCATGAAAACAGGCTTGACCTTATTTTTGAATCATCCGCCTCAGGTTAATGTTTAATTTTATCCGTTTTACGCAAAAAAATAAAACCGGTAATTCATGCACGCAAGAACGCAAAGTTCATAGAACAGTTCCTACTGTCAATGGCAGTGTCTACTGTCAGTGGTAATGTCAGTGTTCGACGATGACGTTTAGTCTATCGCTCGCCTCCGCAAAGAGTGGTCCCGACCACTCGTTGCAGAAGAGCGATTAAAAAATACCAAATTTCATAAGTCGAACGAAAATCAGTAGAAATCAAGCGCTCGCGGCGCGTAGAGCGAATCAAAAATAGAACCCATTTGCTGTATGTACGCTTTAGACGGTATTAGCGTCAAACCGTGAACTTATTGTCCCGGGCAACTGCAGAGCCTTACTCTGTGCGTGGCCCGACACGTACTTGGCTGCTTTTTTAAGTACGAATTCTTTTATTGGTTATGTAGGAACAGTAGTACAAAGGTCATATGTTCTCCTCATCCATATACTTGCGTGTACCACACGTAAGACTCTTTTAAATATATATTTTTTGACGTCTTCTATAGTATATTATTATATATTATTATGATTATCTTATAATCACTGGTTTTCGATTTCATAGTTTGTCAATCATCGAAAGACAGCAAGCACATCAAGCTCAGACTTTATACTTTGGGTTGTATGTCTAAATTGCATTACTGTAATGTAACAGATGTAACAGCTTAATGTATTGTCGTGTGTACGTATACGACCTTCGACCTACTTTCTATTTTATCGTTAGCACCATTTCGTTTGTTAGGATTTAAGACGTCTTTTTAATCTAACAAAATCTCATGTTACATTTTAATCCATCAACAAGTGCCCGTTACAGAGTCTTACCCCACACTTTCCCTGATTGCACTGCTGCACGGGCGCCGGACGAGTAGTGAATAGGTGATAAAATTATTAATTATAATTATGGAAGGCTAAGTGTACGAGTTGATTAATGGGAGAGCGATAACAACGGTTGACTCGACGAACAGTCAGCGTGCAGCTGGTATGCAGCATGCGTTTTAGAACCAATCTTGATTTCGATCTTTTTACTCTGTTGATCTATCATTTTATAAATAAAAACCTGTTAAAGCCCAAGTCGGCACAAACTTAAGTGTAGGGTTTTGTATTACTTTGAATTGGGATGAGCGCAACTTCTGACTAGTTTATATTGACAACTTGACAAACGGACAGATTGTAACCCTAGAAAGTTTTGTTTGTTTGCTTTTTCTGTTATGATATTATTTAAAAAAAAAATATTTGTAAATGTCAAAATATTCACATGTCAAAAATACATATTTTAAATTAGATTTGTTAGTACACTTAGCCTAGATTAGTAATAAAATTAAACCTACAACCTAAGGAAACACGTAACCTAACCTAATAAATCGCGTGGATCTGGTCCCGATCCAAAAGTCTTTTTCTATTCCCATCACGCTTTAAAAAATTATTCGTTCACACTTATATAATAAATAATAATTACATGCATTGCATTTTTTAAACAAATATTTAGTTGTACTAAATATTTAAGCTTAAGATAAGTAACAAGTATAGCGTCGTTTCTTAGCAGCCTTTTTCTTCTTCTTTCCTTCCTTCCTCTTCCCTTCTTCTCCTTTGATTTCTGTTTGTTTATTCATTATCATATCATTATTCATAATCGTGTATGTAGTATATATATATATATATTTATTAATATATATTTAGCACCACGTACTTACCCCTTCTTAATCACACGATTCTTCTGCCCCAAGGTTGCCTGGAAGAGATCGCTTTTAGCGATAAGGCCGCCTTCATTGTACCTTTTATGTTCTTCTCTTTTCTTTTCTGTTTTTTATTTTGTGTGTGTGTGCAATAAAGATTATTTGAATTTGAAGTATAATTCCCAGCCGTAAAATAAACCGCCTTTGCAACTGCAGGTTAACGCACATTACTAAGCAAATAGCTACAGCATACGACCATCCACCAAACAAAGTCGGAAGACTAGATAATAGTGTTAATTTCGTAAACGGCAGTGTTGTTTATTACTTACAAAGGATTCAGTATGCGCTGCCTTTCTTCTATATACACCAAAGCTGGGCGGATGGTATAATAGAAGAAAAGCCGGTATTTTTATCATGGGATCCCGGATATAATGTTAATCCCGCTGCTAAGGCTTTACATCCCGACGAATGACAGATAATTAAGCTTTGATGCGTACACTTTATTGTTCGTGTAAAAAACGTTAGTCACTTATTTTAAAGGTGATTTCTCAAGGTGGCTCTTAAAACCTGGCGGGGCTCATGTTTGACGAAACTGATTGGATTTGGTCTCCCTTTGAAGAATCCCTATTGGTGCATTACATAAGAGACATTATTTGGTATGGGGTAACAATCAAAAATTATTTAAAATATCATGCCAGTCTGGTATGTTTTTAGAGTTCTGTACCTCACAAGGAATAAGGACCGCTCATAGTATCACTTTGTTGTCTGTCTGTCTGCTAAGACCCTATTTCTCAAGACCTAGTGAAGGTATCAAGTCGATATAAATATTAATCCCTTGGCTATTTCAAAAAATTAGGCTTCTAGGTCAATAAATTAAAAATATATGGCTATATAAGCAGCATTTTTCGACGTAGAAGGAATATAAAACTATAGGGTACTTGCAGTTGACCTAGAATCATGAAACCAAGCCATGGTAGCTAGCTCAATTGGGTGGAGCGTCAGTCCTTGAAAAATCAAGGTCTGGGTTCGATCTTGGCTCGTACCAATGAGTTCCAATTTGTTATTTGGAATTTATGTATGAATGATAAAAATCGTTACTCGTACCATTGGCTTTTCGGTGAAGGAAAACATCGTGAGGAAACCAATCCGCACTGGACCCGCGTGGTTGACTATGGCCCATACACTCTCTGTAGGAGAGTAGGCCTGAGCCCCTGCAGTGGGGACATACATGTATAGGCTGTTGATGATCACATACAGTTTGCGTTTTGACCTAGAATACAAAGACGTAGATTTGACTAATCAACTTGGCATTACGAGATCCCATACAAGTCAACTTCGGTAAACAATTGAATATTTTTTTCTTGTTAAAATTGACACATGACAAAATCTCCATACTCCAATAATAATAAGTCAGTAAATTATTTTTTACTTAACTAGCAGCCAACTCTCTTTCACTTTGCTATACAAAGCACACTTTGTTATGAAAAGTGTTGTCAAACTATTTCAAAAGAGACCTTTATATAATTCTAACCATTGAACAGATAAAGTATTGAAGCTCCTTAGATTTGACACGGCCATGCAAATTCCGTATTATTTTGCGCCACGCTGCGTTGCAAACATAACTCCGGCATAATTTCTTCGTTTGACATTTGGTTCGCCACGTGAACTTCGTAAATCCTGCTATAACAATAAAACTTCGTAATACCCCTGTTTAAGGTCAATTCGTGCTGTAATTTGTTCGATTTGATGTAGATGTTTCTTTGAGGTCTCGTTGAATTCAATTTCGATAAACAAATAGACGATATACGACAACCATTTAACTGTCAATCAAAAGTCGTCTAGCTTAGTGCGAAGCTTGGAAACAGTCAGCTTTTAACTGTTGCATATTTAAGTATATTATTTTTATATGTTTGTTGTTATGTTATTGTGTCATATCATTTCAAAGGATTCAAAATATACAGCCCTGTGACAGACGGACCAACGGACAGCGGAGTCTCTGTGGCGCAGTCATTGTATAGGATCCCGCTGGGCACTCTTGGAGTACGGAATCCTAAAAATGTAATACGAAATTCTAGTGGATTCATTCACTCAATCTCACATTTGATGGATAAGGAACCGTTTCAAATTCCTTTTTTACACGCTTTATATTAGGAATGTATGTTATGTAGCAAGTCAATTTGAACCTACTTCTAAATGTTGTATTGACTTTAAAATGTGCGATTGTATGTAATTCGGATGACGATACAATAAGTTGGCACCATCGAGCTGATCCGACCCTGGAGTCAGAACTATATACCCTTCGAATTTGGGCTCATTTGTTTTGCTTGATGAGATTATCCTATTACAGACGGTATACTTGGTGACAAGGATCTGATGATGAAGCCAGAAAGTAGAACTCTTCGAGGGATACTAGTAAACTCCTCGAGCTACGGCTCATTTTGTTGGTTTTAACGAGTCTCATACATTAAGCTTAGTGAAGTGTGTCTGATGATTGAGATAGGATTACTGATAAAAGGGTGTGTTTAGTTTTGTAAATTTAGTTTTCCACTTGACCGTTGTTTTTTCTTGAGTTCATCACAGACGTAGCAACGGTAGCAGAGCGTATCACAATTGATCGGTTACGCCTGTTGTCGGGCGCAGGTCTACACTGCATGCTTTAATTACTGCAGATGGGGAGACTGGACTTGAAACATAATGTATAAGCAAAACTATCATTATCCGATAACACGAGGCATGGAAATGTCTGGTTCAGGAAACCGAAATTGATTAAGATTTATGTAATATTTACTCGTAATGTTTATAAACTAGTTTGATTATTATAATCGTTACCTATATCTCACAGCCAAACCATGAAGTGTTAAAAAGATTCTTCATCATGCCGTGTGAATTTACTCCCTCAAACTAAAATTATAAATGCAAAAGTGTTCTTTTTAGGATTCCGTACCTCAAAAGAAAAAAGGAACATTTATAGGATCATTTTGATTATTCGTCTGTCTGTCTGATTTTCTCAGAAATGCGTGGAGATATCAAATTGAAATTAATATCAAGCACTTAAATCTGGAGTTCCTTGAATCTGTGAACAAATTAAACTTCTAGGTTAACCACTTACGCCGCATATTTTGATGATTTACCTTGAATGCACATCGAAACCTATAGGGTACTTTCGTTTCACCTAGAATCCTGACATGTTCTTAATGCTATTGATTTTGTTATCAATTGCTCGTTGATTTGGTACATACATTTTTACCCATTATTTATGATTTTCAGTATGTTGATTTTTCATATCCTGTACTGAACCCTCGGTGCGCGAGTTTGACTCGCACTTGGCTTTAAACAAATAACAATAACAATCAAATAAAAGTGCATATGTAAAAATGAAAATGGTGATATATGAAGCATTTCCCAGCATTATAATCGTTTATCCTGTTTTTAGACACAAAGATCCTATTTATCCTAGAAAGAAGAAGATATCCTATTTTGTCTTATAAATGCGGTATAAAACCTTTTTATCATGCGTAATCTATAACCATAACTTATAACCGTTATGTATGATGTGTAATGCGTAAACTGTAATACTGAACTGTTCCAAATGATATTGCCAATGTAATTTATTTGTGTAACAAAACTATATAATTATCTATTATCATATTGCAATACAATACAATTAGCTGGTACTATCACGCAACTCCCCGGTATTAAACTTCCCCCTTCTTCCTCACAACTTCACGTACAATTTCATTATAAAACAGTGGAAAAGGAACGAATTCCTCACAATGACTGTTTGTTGTGTCCACAAATTGAGGTTAAACTTAAACTTCACTATGACGCGCAACTGAATGAATTGTAAAACCAAATTTATCGTGCGTTACTTGTGTAACTCATGCATTATACGCGTGTAGTGGCTTTATTGAATACAAACATGCTTGTAGTTCATTGAACAGTAAATAACTCTTCGCAAATATTTGTTTATAATACGCAGTATCATTTAGTAATAGAACAAAATAAAATACGCGCGAAGCTAAGTCTTAAATTGCATAATAGGCTAGCTTCACTGATATAAAGTTAAAAAGCCCGATTACGAGCTTTGTTGTCCGAAATTATATATGCGTTGACTCTAAATCATCCCTATGAAAGCTTTTATCGGAATAAAATTAAGTTTTCCCATTTCCCTACCACAGGGACCGAAAGGGAGAGCATGCTTTTCGAGTTTATAAAATTTGTGTGATTTTTGGTAGCACTTCATATCCGCCTGCTGCCATTGTGGACTTAATAAGTAATGTAGCCCCATCGAAAGAACAAAACTGACAAAATACGACCAGTAATTTTAAACATAACAATAGTTTAATAAAATACTGTCAAATTTTAAAAACTTTAAATTACATTGACATTGAATTGAAAATGACATTTGGTGTTTTACGTCTGACATTAAATTATTACATATCTGTAATATAATTGTAAACCCAAAAGGCAAGATATAGTGGTACTATACATAATACTGTAATATCTATTCTAACATACGAGTATAACTAGCTTAATATATGATTTTGATTAGATTAGAAATCATAGCTTTTCGGCTTCTGTATAGTCGAGTGCCCGCACTCACACACACATTTCAATCCCAATCTTCTTGGTGCTCACGCTTACCATCCTCATCATCATCCTTATCGTCACGTACCATCAGGTGAAATGAAGGCCAAGTGCAAACTCATCATACATTAAATATTATTTGTTGTACATAGAGCGAGACAACCACTTACAACTACAATAGGCTAGTTGACTAAATTTGAAAACTTGGCTAATTATATACTTTAATATCTATTTTATCCCAAAAAAACTATATTTTAAAGAAAAATCAATATTTACATTACGTATTTTGTATTTTAAAAAAGCCATTTAGATTTCCCTCGAAAACGCTGAATAGTGTCATAGCGTCTTGAATGACGTCACAGCTCGCGAAATAACCTGCTCTGTGATATGAAAACGTCAACAACAACAATGATGTTTTGCGAGGCGTGACGTCACACTTTCTTGCGCCGCGTTCTTCGTGTTCGTTGTCACGTGACCTAATGCCTATTTTTTTCGAATTCATTTTCTAAAAATATTAATAATCTTTAACTTTTTTGAGAAATAGACTGGTTTTTTCTCACCTTCGTGTCTTCATTTATAATTAGCAACTATAAACCAAGCCATTTGTTATTAGTGGACACAAGCCTATTAGCATGAACAAACGAGAGTCACACGATCATATTTGCAAAGGTTTTTGTTTGTTGGAACGTAGTTTAAAAGTTTCTCGCAAAGCCATTGAACTTTAAAGGCTGTGTCAACATGACATGTCAGTGTCCGAAGCGTTACTTGATTAATTCGACACATTTGGTTTTTTAACGACTCGTTTTTGAGTACATGATGTCTTTAGGTTTTAGTTATTGGGATATTCGGTTTTTAAATGAACTGACATTAGGTTTCTTGTGTCAGTTGCTGTGAGGTAGAGCTGTTTGAAAAATGCTGGAACCATCATAATTATTTCAATCAAATATTTAAACATTTGTCGGGTTTGCCATGTGTGTTCAGTCCTATGTTTGAAAATAGAAATACTGTGTTTGAGATTAAAAGTGTTGTGTTGTAGTTAAATGAAAATAATTTGTTATATGTTTACAAAATTATTTTTCAAACAACATGTATCCGATAAACGTCAATAAAGTTTTGAATATACATATTTACATACTTATTTAATTGCGTAAACATAATGTGGCCCCAAAACAATCAATAACTTGCTAAAGAAAACAAGTTCTAATTTATATTCAACTTGAAAACAACTGTCAAAAGTGCCTGAAGTGATTGTTTAGGAACTTCGTTACACGAGTCTGAAACTCTACCGTTACAATATCGAGACAAAACACCGTTTTCCCACCGACGAATTTGTAATTCAAATTCGCTTTCATATTTCGAAAAATATCACTTTTTTCTATAGTTAGCAACAAACGCGCGATCACATCTTCTGTGTCACTTTGGCTCGTTGAATGACAGGCTAAATAGCCGTGAAGCACTGGCATTGCCTGAAATAGATATCCGTTAGTTTGGAACAGTTATTTATTACATAAACATAACTGGGCGGCACTGTATCTAACGATGCACAGTAAAATTCAATTGAGAATTGTTGAAGCTAAGAGTCCTTATTTGTTTTTCGATACTAGAAGCATAGAAGTTAGCATGTATTGACGCAATACGAAAACATAATGCTTTGTTGAATTTCATTTCATTAAGGCCGTATCCTGACACACAAGAAATGCAATTTTTTGCGTCACTTCCCCACTAATCATAACACGCAATAGTGAATGGGTAGGAAACAGCGCGCCACATCGGCTCTCGGCTCGATTTCGATAGCTGTTTGTCTAAATTAATTTATTACAAATTATTGTCAGAAGATATATAAATTCTAAAGCTGTAAAATTAATATTAAACTTATGATTAATTTTCCAATGTAGTTGCATAAAGTTTTATTAAGTGTAAAAAAGTTAAGTGTGCCCCTTAACTTTTTTTACATTTACATTGGGATTTGATTGCTGTCTTATCATAGATATATTCAATATTCATATGTATTTTTCCAATGTCTACAAATAGCAATAACAGTTCATAAGTTAATATATAATTATAATATGTAAAGTGTGTATTAATTGTATTTATATGTATATATTTTATCTCATATTCATGTAATCGTTTATTACATTTATATCGAATGTACACGCCTAACTGCCCTCCTCTCTTCACTATTACTCGCTTGACCTGGGACTGCTGTAAGAAATTTCTTTCAGAATAAGCTGTTCCTTTTGTATATATTTTTTCTGTGATTGTGTTATTTAAATATTTTCCGTCTTCAATAAATTGTTTTTAAAAATAGCAAAGTTTCTTTTTAAAAAATGGCGCCTGGGTCATGGAACCGCCTTAAGTCTTAAAAGCTAAACTAGATAGGTCCGCTTTTGGACATGCATATTTGACAAATTGACATAAAGAACGAGGCCGTTTGACGTAAAATGTGGTGTGGTTACTGCATAAATGGTGGTTGCTGCGTGTCATATGAATGAACCGCTATTTCTACCCACGAAAAGACAGGTCTTACTAAAGCCAGAACACATCATTTTGGTAGAAATCCTATTCAAGTATTTTTTGGACATCCGGTAAATTTTCTACCGAACGTGGACCTTACATTTAGATCGCTATACGACGGAGTATTTATGCGGGTTTTTGATGTAACCACCAGGCCTTCCACCCACTTCAATACCAGCAAAAATCTGCAAGGTCTGAATGAAAGACAATTCCCCTAAACAAAAGACCAAAATCATCTTCCAACACAAAGCTCTCGTGTAATTGATGTAAGTGCAGCTTGGAGCGTGTGTCTGTGTTGTTCCAAGTAGCTGCCTGACAAAGGGACAGTGGCGCTTTGTGCCAGTTGTCGCAACGCGGTGCGCCGCGGGCGCGTCGGTACGGATCACCAGAGATCGAAATAGGACACCGCACCGCACTGTGCCACAATAAATGTTTGAATGTCCTCAAACACTGACATTGTACACGGAAAACATAAAGGGTTAGGTTTTGGCAAATCGTGGAAAGAAACAATAGGAATGGCGTTTGATGACGGTTCTATAGAAGTGGCATACTTGCGATTGATTGACAAGTATCGTACGCGCTCATTGACTCGTGTAATGTATGTGCTGCTAAATATTGTATTATTGACTTTTTTTGCAATAAATAATTTAACAATGGTAATAATTATAGTTAAAAAACAAAAACACGCTTTACGAGTGTCGTACTAAAAAGCTTTTTAATCCTAAAACAACTTTTATACGAGTACGTATTTATCACTCACACATACTTTATGGAGGACGGACCTGCAGGCGTCTACTAGAAACTCAATGTGTTGTGTTAAATTATTAATTTATTTCTCCTCCTGTGGTTGGTGCATTATTCCGCAAATAGCGGCTTTTTATTTTAAATTTCTTGAGACGGTCAGATGAGTTGGCGGTTTCACTGATGTTCACGTGACACTAGGTTGTTGCGTTGTTTTGTTAAGCGCTTAGTGTACTTTATCAATAGTATGTTACTTGTAAATTTGTATGCTATATTTCCTAGTTTGACAAATACACAAGTGACAGCGACGTCGTCAAGCAATCAAACTATAGTCGGAGTCTGGATTTTAAACAGAAGACAAGCGTTCTAATTTCAAAAAATAATAATTGACTCGCTGAGGGTAGAATTTCTCCATACAAGTCCTGATTCCAGGGTCAGATCAGCTCGATGGTGTCAAATTATTGTCTTGTCATCCGAACTACATATAATGGCAAAGTTTGAAATCGCTACGACGTTTAGAAGTAGCTATAAATTGACTTGATAAATTTGTTTACATACATAGTTAGTTAGATAGATAGTTAGTAACATTAACAAAATTTGCTTGCTTCTTGCCGTTGAAGGCGAACAAGCGAAAACTTGAGAAGATGGACAGCGACATTTATCGTATCGGACACATCTTACTGCGAAAACCAATCCGCCTGAAAAGCGTAGTGATCACGGCACTTCCCCTCACGACGACCGACCGAGGTGGCAATCCATGAATATGTCTTGTCTGATATGATCTTATTACCATTTTATAATATTTTGGTGTAGTTTATTTCTACAAAAACATTAAAAACCGCAGAAGGAGTCAAGACTTAACTAAAAAACTAAGATGGCGTCATTTGTCCTTTTCAATGAGTACAAAAAATTAATAATAATAATTTTAATATTGTGAAAGTGACAGATTAGAAACATCTCTATTGCAAAATTATACTTGTACAATAGAATAAAAGCTCGTCACAAAACAGATGAGATATAACTGGAGATCGAGATTACTATTTAGAATACATAATACCAACAAACATCTAGAACTGTAAAGTAACAAAGCACTGTATTACTGCAGAGAAAAGGAAAAAGCGATGCCCCATCAAAGCGGAAACTAGCACGTGCCTCGCGACAGGGCCGTATTTAAAGCTGTTTATAATTAAATGCAAATCACAATGAATTAAAGTCTCCAAAGTATTATGGAATTGAGGCGTGGGGAATAGTAATCATTAAAATGTTGATCTATTTTTGATAGCTTCGGTTTATTATGTGTCGACATTTCTTAGGATGCGACAATTGATGGAACATCATATCATACGACTGATGACAGTTGTCATTTCATAACCTGCCAAAATTAAAAAGACTTGAATCTGCTAATAAAATAAATTATGTGACTGGTCGGGTAAAACAAGTGAGTTTTTAATATCATATTTTCGCTGGCTAGATATGACCTTCAATTTTAATACAGCTTCATTTAATTTAATAATTTAATGACCGCTCACCTTTGACGGAGTTTTCAAGCTACCACTTTTGTACTCGAATAGACAGGGTTGATACAGTCGCGAATAAAAATATAAGGTTGGGATTCCGGTTTTAACGTTATCCCTCGCCTAATGCTTCTTCTGAACCGTAGTAGGTGCGAGTAGAAACTTGTTTTCACAGAGTGTATATTACTAGAGCTGCTATTTATTTAACAACAGATAGTAAAAATTAAAGAGAGTTTCTATAAAAGTATTTTTTCTCGATATTGTGCCAAGTCTTGTGTCCGACTTGCTCTTGGCCAATTATTTATGTTTACCCTGGCTCCGACTCTGGCGTGTGTATTCAAAGTAATCCAAACGTCGGCACTTAGTGCATAATCAGCTTACACCAATGAATCACAACGGACGGATTAGGACATAACTAAGAAATGATGGATCGGTTAGTGGCGTTGGGCCTTCTTGCATTTACACAGTCTTTGGACACGCCACTGTGTATAATACGATAGGTCTCCAATAATATGTCCCGTTATTATGACAACAGCTACTCAATTGTCACTTGCATCGCCTTGCATATACAATTTTCGCATCGTTTCTTGTGGACAGTTGTTATAATCTCGAGCTTGGTATCGGTTATGGAAGAAATCCTTAATTATATAATGCTTACGTTTTCGTTACGTGACTATATGAGAGGGCATAAAATTATAGAACGAATCCTAACAGTAAGTGCACTGCCCATTAGACAAGCTTTTATTGAAAACATTTGGTAGATTTGGTAGATACATAAGTTTTATAATTATTTTCAACTTCTGGGATCATGTGGTTGTGTTGTTTTCAATTTTGTTGTAGCGATGACTTTTTGCATGTTTTCTTGTTTATAAGCCAGATCTCGGCCACATGATTAACATAATACTACCTACAAAATGTATTTTCACCACCTCCCGCCGCCGATTCGCGATACCTCACTGCCCCCGCAAGAGACTGACTCAGAAAATGGCCAGTACGTATAGCGCGCACGGACTACTCACACATGCGCGGGTATAGAAACATCAACAGTTCGATGTGTGCCGATATCACGATATTTGTTCCAAGTGTCCGACGTGTGTCTCGGCCTAAGAACAGAACTACCCCATGCCATCCCGCGGATGTCGTAAAAGGCGACTAAGAAAAAAAGGGAAATTATTTACTTACTTAGCAGTACTTATGTAGTAATCTAAATAAACATATAAAGTAAATATCTTACTGGGGTCTCTAATCCACCTGCCAGTCCCCAGTCAAAGTGACTAATTATGGAAAATCCCATCATAGAAAATCCGACGTGGCTATCTAAACGGGAAACTCATGTCACTGGACTTAAGCAAGCGAGTGAGCGAAGTCTGAATATCCTTTGTAATTTTTTCCGAAACCCTGTTTCCTGGATGTTGTTCCAAGTGGCATGTCTATTGTTTGTGAAGGTAAATGTCCAAAATAGTTTTGGTTTTGTACATGAATTGCGTCATCTGCTCTGCAACTTTGCGACATTGTTTCTCACTCTAGGTTCGATCGCTCAAAATGACGTCATTTTGAAACTAAGATTTATAGACGACATGCTGGGGTAATGGCAGTTATATTTTGTGTCCATTCTAAACATTTTATTTTTAAGGAAATATTGATATTGAAACTTGAAACAAACATTCGTAAAAATTGCATAAAATACTTTGTCATTAACAACAACAACAGGGAACACTACACCTTAAGCTCATCTTTGAACATTTTTAGAAGAAAAAGGATAAGGAAAATTATAGTAGAAATACAATTCAAATTTTAATGTAGTTGTTATGATTTTTCCGTACACAAATTTAAATACAATTCCGGATTGAACTGCTCGTGAATGTAAATATAATTCCTTGACAAATTCGAATTGTTAATGTTTTGAAATAAACATAATTGAGCCAAAGTGCTTTAGCGATGTCAATATCCAACAAATATAATAAAATCGTTACATAAAGAAATATTTATGCTTTCCAAATTTACAGGAATCCGCTAATGTTTACGGGATCGTGTAAAACGTCCGTACGGTGTAAACCACACGTAGTACCTGTAGACTAAATAGAATAAAATAAATCAATATAAACATGTTACAATACGTAAATGCAGCGAGATTTAGTACTGCGTGGCGTCCCGGTCCCGCCGCGTGCCACGCGAGTTTACGTTCACATTCTGATACCTCACGCTCGCTGTTCTATTATATGAAATAAATTGTTTTTCCATCTTTACTATGACTAAATTACCATCAAAGACACTTAGTCTTAGCTAGAAATAGTTATTGATTATTAATCAAAATGATAAGCAGTGGATGTTATCCGGCTTAGGATGATCATCAAAACACGCACGTAAATTAATTTTCCATTAAAAAGAAAATTCTCGCGTGTTGAACACAACTCACGTGTGTACTAAGGGAGGATGTAATTCACCAAGTGTGTCTCCCAGTTGAAAGAACAGACAACCCATGACAGATTGTATTGGTGAATGAGAACTAGGAGAGCTGACTCCAAATAATGGAATGACCCAAGTACAAAGAAGAAGAATATTGCGCTCTGACGGACGTAACAGTTTGATGGTTCATTTCAAAATGTCAAGTAAAAATCGATGTTTGAGAGTTTCGTTTTGTTCACACCAAGAGACAGTAATTACTCGTAGAATTAACAAGGTTCAATAACGATTGAAAACAAACAAACATAAGATGTGAAGAATTATGATATGAAGAACAGGAAAAAAGTGTGCTGGGTGTTGTTGTTTTTTAAATTATTTTTTGCAAGACAGCTTTGCCAAATGAGAACATAGTGTCTTGCTCAATGTTTATCTTTTACTGATCTTTTGTTAATATTAAAAAGTTCATCGTGACATTTGAAACCAGATGACTAAGCTAGTCTCCGACCACGTACAATGATCAAGTGAGGTGGGTAAAGTTTGTTAAGTAAACAGTCATTACACGTTTCGATCCAACTGGACGGCTGCGTAGTGTGTGAGTGACCTTAACATTTACACGTGCTTTATAAACACTAGTGCAAATACTAGAAATATATTATCTTGTTTGGTTTGGTTTTGTTAGGACTTTCTTGGACATTGCTGGGTAAAACATCTGTTGGTAAAGTACATAGGTAGATACTCGTTGTGGGCTCATGCATTATGTTGCTCATGAAAATATTTTTTGCGCAAGACGTCGTCTGCTTTGTACACAATAAAAAAGTAGCTAATATCCTTCACCATAACATAGGATACATGAGAGTCGACCCAAGGTCGGTTCAGCTGTTTCGTCGTGAACAGGTAACAAACATCCTGAGAGACAAACGGAGAGGTTACAGAGAGAGAAATGGAAGTAGCTATTTTAGATTTTGTAATATAAGTCTGATATAGACACAAGCACTGATGTTGATACAATTGGGTGGTACGGTTCAAAAGTTTCAGCCCTGCGACAGACGGACGGGTAGACAGCGTAGGTTTATAGGGTCCCTTTGGCACAATTTAGATACGGAACTCTAAACAGCTTTTATTTGTTATTATTTCCAAAAAGTAGCTTTCTACTTGTAGATATTTTCTCCATTTCTGTACTTACTTTACAGGCTCTTTTGTGGCATGTTTTCTCGTTTCGCTCCAACCGCGGTACATGTCGGAAATGTACTTATCGTTTGTAGGTACTACGTCCTTAAACATGGCTCGAGGAAATGCAAATATTTATTTTACCTGAGATTCAGAATTAGAATCTGTGACAGTCAATGTTAGGATTTTCTCGCACGTTAAGAGCTGTGGTACTCGTATTTATAAAGGCATCATAATTTGAGCCACGCTTCATAGCAATTGTTCAATTATTATTATTTTTATCAGGATTTTCGGTCCCACTTCTAGGCAAAGGTCTCCCTCATATTCATCCAGTTATTTTTCTCAAGATCTTCCTTTGGCCAGTCGTTCAGGAATGAGGCCACGTACATCTCTTCATCTCTTTCGTATTGCTTCCAATTTTATAGTCACATAAAAAGTTGGCAGACTAATTGCACATAGCCAGGGTATATGCTAAAGTATTCAATTGTTTTCCGTAAATAACTTTTATCTAACGTCATTTAACTAACAAGTAATTGTTATGTGGAAGCGCAACCAATGCTTTTTATGAATGTTTAAATCGTGTAACAAAGTCCTTCTATCTTGTAGACGGTCATCGATAGCGTTAATTGCAACGATGTTAACCAAGTGACCAGAGGTAGCGATCATGAATCTATTTTCAACCACCAACTTTCTGGGGATTCCATTTTCGTACAAGGAAGTGTACAGACTTGGACACAGATCGCTTTATATCTTCCTGAGTTTATTAAAGCTCCAGTGTAAACAGAGTTGACTGTCGTCCGGAGCGTAAAAGATTAAGTGACTGATTAATACCTCCTAGCCTAGCCTCGATTGTACGTCTGTTACAGGACTCTTAATAGCACTTATCATTTTTACATAGTGTGTTTTAATAGCCGCTATAACATCGAATTATAATATTAAGTTACTAAATAAAGGGAGTCCCTATACAAATTACGTGTTTTTATGACTCAATAAAACATAAACTGCTGAACTGATATGGATGAAATTCGGCACACAGACAGAATTTGTTCTGGATTTGCGAGGTTTATATGATAATAAGTTAACAAACAATATAACAAACAGTTTATAAGTTGAAAAGTTAATTAATTAATTTATATATAATATACATTTTAACGGCTTATTCTTTATAGGAAAGGAACAGTCGCTTTCACGGATTATCTCCCTAGTTTTCGTGTCATTGTTTACTTTCGTGACTGCATTCCTTGAAAACTAATCCAGAGAGCAACTTGTACTAAACCATTTGATCTTAATAAAACAACAAACATACAAAGTGGCTGTAACGACACATCTCTCAATTTATACAACTATGGTGTATTTATAACACGGACGTATTAAGTATTGCACAGAGTAATGCTTGGAACGATCAAATACTTATTCATAATTATTCATCAGATATGAATAATAGCAGATCAACAATAAAACTATATTGCGATGTTATAAACATGAAAGTGAATAAAACTGAACAAATTCGGACGGAATTTGGCTAACCGATTATGTTCTGTAACACCTAAAATAGTTTATACTCTCCAAAACATGTAAATCATATACTAATTTTAAAATTTCAATTTATATCAGCACACATCGTTCTCACCCATAAGTTTACAGTTCAAAAGAGGAAGCTGTTAATATTGGTAACTGGTGCTGGATAAACTGAAGTTTGGAGACAGACTGATATGACGTAAATAGGCGGGCGTAGAAATGGCCTACTCTTCACCCCACCAACCAAACCCTAAACAGAGAGACAGATAGTACAGAGGGTTGTAATACTATCGAATACTACAGATAGTAATATTTTGTCATCACTAACAATGGCAAGTTCAGTGCCACTGTCCTGTCAACATGCTATTTCTGAGCCAAACATATCCTCACAAACATATTTTGTGGTTTGAGGCGTACATATCCGACTTGTAACTACAATTTATGATCGTGTATAGAAAACATGGCCTAACCCTGTCAAGAAGTATTTTGTCTTTCAATAGCTTCAATTGCTACGAGTAACGACAATCTCAATTTATACAGCCACTGTGATTAGTACAACACTGGCTCCTTAAGAACATGTACAGAGTTATGTACAGAACAATCATATCAATCAATAACTTCAATTAATGTTGTAGTGCCCCAAATATTTTAAAGTCGTAAAGCTTTCACAGTTTTATAGTTACTTAATGTATGTCTGGTGTCTATGGACTGTGAATGTTGGCGCCCTCTTTTAAATCCATTAGTTATTATAAAGTAACTAGCTTCTGCCCGTTACTTTCCGAGGACTTATCTAACGTACATATTTAATAATTATTGTTTGTTGTTGTTTACGATTACACACCTACTTTTTCACGCTTTCTATCCAACGCTCTGATTGTCACTTACCATCGAATGATATGAAGGACCACCACGGAATGATTGCTCGAAAAAGTATTTTTCTACAAACAGTAAAACCATAGAAAACTTTAATAGTAAAATAAGTCGTCAATCATTATTAATTGTGGCCAACAACCTGTCACGAAAAGAAAGTTGAGAATCCCTTTTGTAGGGCCTAGAACACAGGATAATGCATAAGCCAAGAGACAGTTATAAGAATAATGCAGTCGTTTGCCTCGTGAACTATTTTCTGAAGTTATCTAGTTACTCATATCTGCGGTATCTAACGGCGATAGTGAGTTTCATCATGTTTGTTAGATACTTGCTTCCTTTTGCTTTGAGTAATATTTGCAAATGAAAATGATAGTGTGGCATAGTTTTATAATGTTGCAGCTGGAAACTTTCACACTACTAATACTTCTCATCAGAAAAATCGAGCTTCGACAACTGAAAAACCCATGAAAAATTAATTTGAATTTAGAAATTTACATTAGAATTTGAAAACCTCATATTGTTCACTATTAAACGACATTTGACATATATTCCTAAATATACTCATTTTTCTTATAATCCGATTTTTCTGATGAGAAGTATATTTCAGTTAACACTTTTCAAACGACAGCTAAAGGTTGTTGCTCGCTTAGCACCACCCATGGGACACGAGCAGGGAGCTGACGGCTACTCCTGTGGACGTTAGCAACACCACCCCTGGATCATAGTTTTCCGCTCGGGCCCAATGCGGATTGATAGAGTTCACATTTACCTTTAAATTTCTCATTGTCAGATATATACTATCTCTAGGTTCCTAGGCAACAATGACAATATCGAATGACGTCAGCAAAGACAGCTGTGAGCCGTAAAGTTGTATGTATGTTTATTCTTTGTTAAATGCACCCTCATTGCACCCCACAAGTGAGCAAGTTTCCGAAACACCAATAGTAATGATTTTTATACAGCTACACTGATTTCATTGGTACTTGTGCCGAGTCGTCCCCCTAATAGATGGTCCAAGACTTAGTTTAGGTCGAAGGGAGTCGCTTGAAGTCAGTGACTCGGGGTTGATAAATGTAGCATAGCATGGAGGACGCCTATATCCAGCAGTGGGCGTTTACCGGCTGATGATGATGAGACAGGATCGAACCCATATATCAATTGTTTGAGAACTGACTTACTACCTAACTGAGCTTCCACCACTCTTTTTTTGTTCTTCAAACTTATAATACTAATCAATTATAAAGTGGTTCTAGTTTCTCTGTCTCTCTTTTCACGACTGTACCGATCTTGATACAGTCTGGTATGGATGAAGCACTTATTAAAAAGTAAATAGACTACCTTTTGTCCCTAAAAAGTTTTCCTTAAAAAAGTGGGATAGTTTTATTTATTGAAAATACATACAAATATCTTGAGGTTGAATGTAATGGTCATTCTCTACAGATATTATACATTTTTCTTATGATCCGCTAATTTTTCTTTCTGATCTGTGCAATGCAAACGTAATCATAAACTAAAACATTGACCCGAATATACTTCAAAGATTGTTTTGCATCACACTTTATTCTGTGCAGTTCGGATTCCTGAGCAAATGAAGACGGGTCATTAATTTTTGCCAAATCACTTTTTCGTCTCCTGCCGGGCGCCGGGCGCTAAGCAAGTTATAAAACAATTTGTGTGGCCCCATATTTCGTAGTCTATTCAAATTTTACGACTTGTATATCAAGACTATCAAAGCCATTTTGTTTGCTAGCTGAAAATATTTATATGACTTGACCAAGATGTGTCTAGTCTAATGTTAATTTTGTGATTTTTAATTGCTTTTTCCTTGACTTATTAACACGCTTTTTTTAGGTTAGTAACTCTAGACAGCGAATATGATCGTATCCGCGAGGCAGCACAATATTGGGGGCTATTTAGGATTCAGTTCTTTAAACAGAAACCACGGAACCCTTATAAGATCTCTCTCGTGTCCGTCCGTCCGTATGGAACCATCGGTGCGTAAGTCCAACACACATTGCACCGATTTTTTCGACAATAGCGTAGTCCTGAAATATCAGCTAAAACATTTAACTGAAATCAGTAACTTCTTACGTAAGTGCCATGAATGTTTTAAAATTCAAAGTTAGTTTTCCTAAGAGAAAGGTTTTCACCTCAGCTGATGGCAAGTGACGAAAAGCCTTAGGATCGAAATTTGCTCATTCATGATTTGTTTCTATTCGTATAAAGTGAATCGAGCGCGTGTCAAATAGCAATAAAATAATGAGTTAAAAAGCTGTATAGTATTCCATTGACATGCTCAATTGCAATAACGATCGTTTTGAGTTGACACAGGCATCCTTATAGGTTCCACTGGCGCCTGCATTGCTTGCATTGAATGCACTGCACGGGCTTGAATGCATCAGTTAGTTTGTATTCGAACTCTGTACGCCTGCCGCCTGGCGAATGCAGCGAATGACTGCAAAAATTTATATTTTACAATATTTTGTACTGTAATAAAACATTGTATAATAGTAGATTATGAAACTAGTTCATAACAAGAGTAAATAAAATACGAGTGTGCGAAAAACAACAACAATGCTTTGATTATTTTTTACAAAGTAGATGAAAATAGTTGATTATCATGAAACTCATGCAAACTTTTACAAAAAACATCAACTGTAAACTGTCAATCTTAATGAAGTAGCAGTAAAATAATTTATACCCAAGGATGTCTGTCCCAGCTTTTTTTCTTTTCAAGTCATTATATATACCTGAAGTATTTATGATAATTTCATTACACAGTTTAAGCACGGAGAAGTCTTAAGTTTAAGTTAATCGAGGAACCTGTTAGACAGTAGTGATGTCCTGTATTTTTTCATATAAAATAAGTTTATAGGCATAGGCATAACATACCAGTATAAGGTCAAGAATATTTTAAACATTAGGATATATTTTTTTTGTAGAAACAAAAACCAACTGTATATAATAAACACTCGGTAGTCAATAGGAAAAATAGTATTGCTAAATACGAGTAGCAACCTCCATTGAGTTATTGATCGCAAAAGTATATTGTTCCGTTCTTATTTCTGAGGCTTTTTTTAGTTCGTCGATCTTCTGTCCAGAAATTGTTTATTTTCGTAGACGGAGAGTGCAATACGATTTGAAACATAGTACTCATCTCTAGACCTCCAGATTAAACGGAATATCCGTGAGTTAGGGCAAGTGTACATAATTACCCGGGTAGCTACTTTAATATGAATTATGTGAAGCTCACAGTAGATGTCATGGACCTAAAACTATAGACACACCACTTTACAGTTCAACTGTTATGCAAAGATATTGGGATTGTACATTTGTAAATCACTATTAACATCATCCTCAGGCCGGCCACGTCCACTGCTGGACATAGGCCTCCTTGATTGTACGCCACATTGACCGGTCTCGAGCCATTTGCTTCCAGCGGCTACCTGCGAGCTTAACTACTATCTAGTAGGGGGACGGACCGGTAGACGGTTCCCGGTACGTGGGCGCCACTAGAGAATTCTTACTCCCCATCGGTTATCCGTTCTTCGAGCGAAGTTTTCTGTCACTTCACCTCACTGACTCGTCGAGCTATGTCAGTGACTTTAGTTAGTCTACGGATTTCCTCATTTCGGATATATCACGCAGATAAATTCCGAGTATATCTCTTTCCATAGCTCGCTGAGAGACTTTAAGCTTTTATACTCACACACTGTTAACCCTCCAATGAAACCAAGAAAATAGAACTGAGCATGATATTGTTTTGTGTATGTTTAAATAATAATAATAGCGCGTGGTGTGAAACTTGTGTACTTATGGAAATGAGGTAATACATTGAAAGCAGAAATATTATTCAAGACCAACAAATATAAATTGCCGAAGCTATGAATCTGAATGAGTGTCTTGGGTGGTCGGCACTCAGAGGCTATTTCGATTCCCTGATGGTATGATGCCGCATCTATAGTATTTGTACGTCCTTGGTAAATGTAGAATCTCGTCCTATTCTGGACTAGACCTTGTTAATTGCAAGCCAGGGAATCACCGTTACTATCATAGTAAAGTCACGCTCTCAACGAAAAAGTCGTAAAGAAAAAAGAAAGAAAAATGTTTGACAACGATACTTTTTTTAAATAGTGTTTTAAAAGTTCTTTTTTGGTATACTGAGGTTACTTTAATATTTAGAACGGTAACTAGACGACTAAATTTAGATTGACTATAAATACGTATTTGTCAAAATTTTACCTGTTTTAATATAATCAAATTAATAACCGTTTAAAAGTTACAGAATAATATTTTTAATACTAGTTTGAGACCGAAGACAGGAAATCTGAACTGGAACTTTCGAAAACTTTCTGTGCACATCTCACAGTTTAGTAATATTTGACTTTTACGACTCAAATGCTATGATCAAAGCGACTTTGCACACCAGCGAAATATGTTGTGCGATAGCGGAGTGATAGCTTGATAAAATAACACGTTTTTCTCGCGAGTGTGTACACAGCTTTATAAAAGTAACCATCAACTAGTTATTGGCTACAAATTAGTTGTTGTTTTTACTGGGTCAACCGATTACAAGGCGTTTAAGTGGGATAGAGCTGTTAGAGATAGCTTTACTAACTTATTGTTATTCGATTAATAGTGTTTGTTTATTAGCGCTTCCACCTGGCGTATTTTTAGGATTACGTACCTCAAAAAAGGAACCCTTACAGGATAAGTTTGTTGTCCGTTTGTCTCTCAGGACCCTTTTCAACCGACTTCAAAAAAGAAGCAGGTTCTCAATTAGATGGGTATGTATTTTTTATATTTTTTACATCTGAAATTTCGACTGGGTGGGATTTTGCAAATTATATATTTATTTGAAAGCTGGTGCTTCCCATAATGTGATCCCATCTCAATTTGGTCCAGTTCTGACAATGGCACCCAAGACAAAAGCGTTTAAGTCTTAGCTGTTGCAAGTTCTCTTTGAACGCTTTAACTTGTATTCAGGAACGCGTGGAGGTATCAATTAGAAATTAATCGATTAAGCAAGTCTTCAGTCCCTTGTCTCGTCTTGTGTCGTGTCTCGTTACCCACCTATCCTCTAAACTATTGCTTTTTAAAATTTGAAGAACTGAACTTAAAAGTAAAACTATCACGACTAATCTGGCTTGACAGGTTAACGAGTAATCGTAGACCAAATTATAAAATAGGATTCGGGATGTCATAATGAAAGTTTCGTACAAATTCCATTCAAAATTACATCGTCCTGTGTGGACTACGGAATCCTACACTGCGCGTGGCCCGACACGCACTTCACTGTTTTCTGTTTCTGTTTTAAAGATATTTGATAAAAACAGAAAATTAAATGTAAATTAGAATGAAACTTTTGTCATAAAAATCGCCTTAACAATCGTACATAACCGTAAATAATAACACCCTACTCTAAAGAATAACGATTACGTTCACCGCCACGTCCTACAACCGTACCCCTGTATGGCAATACCGAGTAATATCAGTAATTAGTCGCCGCAGACAATGGCAGATACGGTCTGACCGATTTACATTCAGTTATCATAGGAGTGGTCATACATAACATAACGCATGAGTGTCGGACCAAAGTATGACGTCACCGTTGCGACACAGCTCGCTTTTATTGGACACGTACTCTGTATATTTATTGAAGATGTTCGAATATTTACAGAACCCAATTATAATGTTTATGGCATGATTTATTTTATATCAGCGTCCTTGAGTTTCATGGCTAGTGGTCGGTTACATCTCATATTTGTTCATTTAAGTCATTGACTCCTTGATCTGTAATTTCTACATGCCTTCGAGTATAAACCAAAACAGATAGAAGATGATGACTAAAGATTAAGTTAACCTAAAAATAACAAAATGACAATTTCTAAAAAAAATTGAACATTTCATCACATTGAATCACATCTATCATAGATTAACACATTTATTTTACTTGACGGAGATGTGATGATCTTGATCATTTATAATTTAACGAGCAAAGAATTTAACGACACAAATTAATACAATCTAGTTAATATGCTTCTAATTTTATCATGCGTACAGCCAGGGAGTGGAACGCGCTGCCGGCGTCTGTATTCCCAGAAAACTATAACTTAGGTGTCTTCAAGTCGAGGGTGAACAGGCACCTTCTAGACCAACGCGCACCATCGTAGGCCACATCGTCGCTTACCATCAGGTGAGATCGTGGCCAAGCGTTATTATTAATAATTTAGTAAACCATACCTACCACAAGCAGGATTAAAAGTGCGAAATAATAAATGATAGTATCAGAAAATGAAATTTATAAATCAATTAAAGCAGTTAAACTCAAAATCAAAGCAATACAGGCTTTAGATTTGTTCCTCTCGGGAATTTATTGTAAAATTTATAAGCAAGAAATGAACAAGCGTACTAATTGACACATACAATTTGCAAAGTGACGCGTTCTCCTATAATAAATGTGCATGTATGTCAATAACCTGTCACAGTATAGTTTGTACTAAACTATCAATGGTATTCCGTCACCAACGCCGTATAACACCTCCTACTCATCCATAACAACGCTTTGAAGTCAACTTCTTTCGTCAGCCAGAGCTACTTTATCGAATTAGTTTTGTAAAATATTAGTTTGGTTGCTTTATAAAGTTCATAATTCTATTTATAATTTGTTTAAATTGTTGTTAGTTGCTGAATGGGGTTAGTGGATGTCCGATTATGAAAATTGTGCAGAGAAAATATTTCAAATAGTACGTCACTTTTTAAAATCCGAGTGATTTGTAAACAATGATGTCTTCAAGCTTCAACGTTCGAAATTGATGTGGCGCCTATGAATGTATTGTAAAAGCTCAACAGGTTTTCTTGGTTTTTCTATTCTCTTTTGACACTCTTCTTACAGGAGAAGAATACATATAGGAGTACCCACTTAATTTATCTTAATTTACGTCAATCGTCGCTTTGTTGATTCAAAATGAAAAATTAATTACCAGTTGCGATAACATTTTTTAATGAATATTTAGTGTATATATGTATGTGAATATATTATTAATTTGGAGTACTCGTAACAACAAAACCAGGTGTACAAATGCACAATAAATAAAACGATAAGCCACAACCCTAAGCAAAACTGTCTACCATGTAATGACTTAATACACGCTTTGGTACCTCGGCTACAGCCCCAATTTTAAAACACAAACGATTGAGACGAATTACGGCAATTACTTTTATGGGCACTTAAACAAAGGGCCGAAGCTCACTGTGTAAACATATTAATGATTTGGTTAGAAAGCTACCGTTTAGGGTGAGAACTGACCGCAAATTAGCATTTACGATAAGTTTGGTGTTGTTGATTAATTTAGTCCAGTTTAATTAAATAAGGTTAAGTGGTCGTGATTTTTTTATTGTAATTTAAAACAATGCTTTTTGTTAGTTGAGTCGACATTTACACGCCTTTGAGGTTGATAATACAAAGGCAATTTCGCCTATAAAAGTTTCATACTAAACTTTAACCGCATTTTCGCATATGACGTTATTTTAATATAGGCCTGTAGATCAGTGTAAAAAAGATCTTCCCTGACGTTGCGGAAAAGCTATCCAAATAATGAATACATATTTCCAAGTCACATATTTGTCACCGTTAGATGGAAGGTATTTATTATTTTGTGTTACATCAACTCACAACCTTCGGTTTCTTTGAAATCAAAATTGGACCGAATCATAATTTTATTCAAATTACTATTGATAAAATCGCTTTGCTTTGTTGCGCCTGTTTGGTCAAACCCAATTTGATCAAATTTAGCTTTTAGGATGTCTAATCTTTATCCATATCCTGCGCAACGTCGTATTAATTTCAAGGTTAGAAGTGCGCCTTCTAATTTTAATTTGTGATTTGCACTTGGCTTTCATCTTACCGGATGGTAAGTAACGATAATACCTTTGGGAGATATTCGTGCGCACCCAGCAGCCTCCAGGTATTGAGGCTCTGGCTCTCATTTTATACCGGAACAAAACAGTAGGTACTCTTAAAACTGCTGTTGGTGAGAAGACTTAGGCAACATGAATACCACCTACAAAACCAAGTACCGACAGGAACCTCTACTGGGAATCGAACCAGGCATCTCTGGGTTGTTAGTCTATGCCTCTACCCAGGACACAGAGTTGGTTCAAGTGGTTTGGGACTCTTGTACAGATAGTTAAACTGAAAGCGATCCTAGTTATCAACATTACCTTGTTTGTATATAAACAGCAGTAACTGGAACTTGATTTTTTTGCCAGGGGTTGCATAAATTATCAGAAACCTCGATCATGAGTTGAATGACGTTTTTAGATAGTTAAAACTAACAGTTAAGAATTACAGTGTGGCCTCCGTAGTTCCTATATCTGGAACACAGTTGAAGTGAATATGAACATAGGTGGAATATTCATCCACTTGCTATCTGACATTGATCGACCTATCAATGATGTAATACAACAAAGGCGCATCATCATCCTCGTCCTCCAGTTGCGCGAGTCTGAAGGGTACAGAAGCAACGTTGAAAACAACAATTCTAAAAATACCGACCCCGTAACTTTCAGCCGGATAAATTCTGCACAACACTCCATACCAATTAGGGCCATCTTTCATTCGTGTTCAATTTAACTCGTGATCTCATTCCGATCCAGAGACCGAGTGATTTATACCGACGGATTAGTGTGTCGATGCGGTGACGCAAGTGGCCACCCGCCCGTGACTGTCGAACACTCCTTGCTGACTTGTCGATGACATAGAAGAGAATATGTCTGGCTGAATAGGATCCCAAACAGAAGATCGGCAGAATTAGCCAATTGATATTTCATATCGCTTATTCATTTATCACTATCGTCATTGGCAGAAGGAAAGCATTCACTGAACTTAGGCATCTATGACAACCAACCATGGTATGACACATCGGTTGGAGTGCCGCAGCGGCTATCCTCGATTCACCAGGCCTAATCATTAGTCTTATTGAAATTTCGTCCAGAAATCATTGCAGCTCCTGACCAGGTCGGGTCAAAAACTTGATTACAGCGGGGGGCGGGGAGTGTCAGCCCTGCATAGTACAGTTATTAGTAGTCTATGGTCGGCTGGTGTCGATCATGCCCTATTTTTACATACGGGCTGTGAGAATCAAGGAATGCCAATGTTGTGACGCGGTTTAATTTATGGTCATCTGAGATAGTTTATGAAGTACCTTTACGGTTTATCTAATTTCCTCAACAATATATGAAATGTTCACGGCTGGATACATGGATTATATTGAATGCCATGGATTCCGCTTGCATCCATCTACTTCCTGATACTGTTTTATCAGTTGGTTATCACATCAACTTCGGGCGAGATACCATTTTAAACACAAAAGTGCCGTATGCCGTTTGAGCGGTCTGACAATGTAATAATGCTCTATTAACTATATTTTCTTATAACGGTAATTAACCACAAAACAACTCAGAGACTACAGAGAGATCAGTAATCGTGTATTATTTCGCTATTAGTTGTCAATAATTTTGATTGTGTTACACGACTTCCTTCAATTAATCTATCAGGGAATTTGTTATCATCCAACTGCACAGCTATCCGATTAAACGACCTGGAAATATAAAGCCTGCTGTTTGCAAGGGCACCTATATCTACAAGTATAAACTGGAGGAACTATTTCACTAACAATAGACCATATTCCCATAGACAACAGATATGAAATAAATAAGAAAATCCAGTAGTCCCATTGTGCATTTCATTGTCAATATCTTATAATATTTACTATCGCGATATCTAGTTTGAACCATCGGAGGGTCCCCGATGCATGGACGCGGAAGTCGAGAGCCGAAGTCATCGTTGAAGGTATATAATCTACGGATGTGTCACTGCGAGTGCCTCAAGTTTTAAAAATGAAATATACATCTCCTTTTTTTCAAAATGGTGTCGATATAATGTACAGTCAATAAATAAATTATATTTATGATCAATTCTAGACAATAAACTTTAGAGCTATGTAAGCTAAAGAATGTTTTTTTTTAAAGTTCAATTGTATTTGTATTTTATAAATAAAATCCCGCATGAAAATGAAATAAATAGTAAGCATTTGTTGCATAACATGGGGAAGGCCTAGGTCCAGCAGTGAACGTTTCCCAGCTGTTTTGTACATTCTGTGGTTCTGTTTATAAAAGTGGCGTGTCCATAGATTGAGAAAGTTAAATGGAGGACCGTTTCAAATATTCAAATACGAACATTACTTAGAGATAAGAATGAATTTAATGATTCAAAAGCTGGCCGTGGTTGGAGATATTGAAGGAGATGCAACCGAGACAGAGGTACAGGTAGTGCATGTTTTAACGAGACAAAGGACTATGCCTATATGAATGTTATTAAGCATAGTTTTGATCATAATCGAAGAGGTACAAGAAATACTACGAGTATTAAGAAATATGACCGGAAAATCCTCATGGATTCGACTTATACGTACTGCCTTATTGTCATTTACCGTCTGGAAAAATGAAGAAAAATATTGTGTTCGGATAGTCCATCTGTGTATGTACTAGCTGGCATTAGCAGAGATAAGGCTCTCTCTTATCAATGGTACTAAGTTACTGACATCTGTGATCTACGTGAGGTGGTTTAGACAACCCATTCAAGGAAAACTCATTCGTCGTATACTAGAGAGATTGGTGGCCAACAGAATAATTTATTCCTCGGAAAAATAGCCCACAATTTTATAGTTGCTGGTCATAAAATGTACTAATGGCCCATTGAAACAAATTTGCTAAATCAAGCACGTGCTTTTAATACTTCTAAGCTGTTTAATATTTCATAGTAGCCCTTCGATGTTATCGCACACTTTGTATTCAGAAGGGCCGCTATCGGCGGTATAGAGAACGGCGGGCTTGTGACGGAAATGCTAATTGGTTGTTCATATTTGACACTTTGATTAGTTATAGGTGGCCCTTTGTTACAAATCGATTCGCTGAATAGTTTGGTTAAGCTTACCTTCATATTGATACTGTAACCAAAAGTTTGTATGTACACGTACATTCATTATGTACGCATCAATAAATGGCTTCCCTGATTTATTGACTGAAACTGCACGATTAGAAATTTTTGGTAATATAGAGTACCACTTAGACATGTTTCCCAAAAAATTGCATCCTAGGACATTATGGACATTTGTAGGGGAACTCTAGTCAACGACAGGTCGACGAGCCACTAAGCTGAAGTGGGAATGGGCTGGCCACAGAAGTACGGGTAACCTATGGGGAGTAAGAGTTTTCGAATTTCAAACTGTCAACCACGTACCGGGGGAGGTGTACTGAGCTGGAGGCCCTACTAGATGTATCGATGACCTGGTAAAGGTCGCGGGGAGCCGTTGGATGCGAGCAGCTTGGGACCGACCATTGTGGCGTACTACGGAGCAGGCCTATGATCAGCAGTGGATGTTTCCCAAGAGATGAAAAAGACTGAAAAGTTTTTGTGTGCAAAACTTGAGCTTGAAACGAACGGAACGAAACATGATCAATCTTAAAACAAATAATCTCAAAACACTCAGTTACAGTGTTCAAATTCACAGTAGAAAAGACTTATATTGACATCATCAGGGTTCGATAGCTTAATAGTTTTGTTTCAGTGTTTGTTTACTTGTGAACTTTAGACGCTTGAAATGGGAAAGATCAATTTATTTGACGATTTACTCGTATATCCAAACAGTAAAAGCCACAGTACAGTAATGATTTTTTAATGTCAAAAATTTGAAAACTAAGATTGAGTTTAGAAACAATAATTGTTAAATAACTTTGATGAGTCTGTAGCACTGTAGTTTTCGTATTGTAAAGTTTTTAGGCCAGTTAATGAGTCATTCGATAGAATAGTCAACGAGATGTGTAACAAATTACAACTGATTATGAAGTGTTGATTGACAACTAGCTGAGAACATCGCCATGAGACATCTGCTACGGTTTTAGGACAAGGATCAATTTGTGTTTGAAGGCTGGGTGACGAAAATCATGACATTACCAACTACATAACCTATATATGGACATTCTGTAAAGCATGCTTCCATCTTATATAAACAACACTTGACTTTGTTTTTTGGGATTTGGGGAGAAGTCATCAAGTTGGCTCTGATACTCTTATGTGAATATGGAAACTGATAGATACCCTTAGCGTCATTCGATTTCTTGCAAGGTCTCGAAGCACAACTGATTTGTGTATGATCCGCTAAACTTTCACGGTGAATGTACATGTTTGCAAACGTTAAAGCTAAGCTAAACAACTGTTTTTGTTACAGATTTCTCGCGGTGTGTCTGAGGGTGACGGTAATTCACGCACAGCTAACGAGAGCAGACGTCGACCGACCAGTGAGTTGCTTGTACTTCTTTGTTCTTCTTAAAATTTAAGGCCACGGATCATAAGCTCAAACATTTCTAACTGAAGAAGTCCACTGTTATATACTAGTCTTTCTCGAAAATACCAAGCCCAAATTCGCACAAAATTCTCTACTCAATAATAATAAAAACCGTCCAAGTGCGGACGGGCGGACAGCGGAGTATTATTACAAAGGTCCCGTTTTTACCCTTTGGGTACGGAACCCTAAAAATAGTATTCGTAGATTGCAGTAGAAGTTGCTGAAATAAGCAGTGACGATAGTCAGACAAAAATACCTGAGTTTTTGTGATAGTTTCCGTTTTAACGTTGTGGTTTTGATATTTACTTAATTTTATTAAGAGGTTATAGATGAATATTGAAGACAATTAGCTCCAAGCAATAACTGTCGCTAATTGGAACGTTTTGCAATGGTTGGAAAAATATATTTGTCTAAATCGATCATCATCATCATCATCAGCCGGGAAACGTCCACTGCTGGACATAGGCCTCCCTCATGGTACGCCACATCGACCGGTCCCGAGCCACCTGCATCCAGCGACTCCCCGCGACTCTAACCAGGTCGTCGGTCCATCTAGTAGGGGGACGGCCTGGTAGACGTTTCCCGGTACGTGGTCGCCACTCGAGAACCTTTACTCCCCACCGGTTATCGGTTCTTCGAGCGATGTGGCCTGCCCATTGCCACTTCAGCTCACTGACTCGTCGAGCTATGTCGGTGACCTTCGACCTAAATCGATAGTCCACGTAAAAACGTAAATCCACGTAAATACCTCTATGAATTTTTTCGATACGACTAATACTTTGTTTAGTACAACCCGCCAAAAAGTAATTCTAGTCACGCGGTGCTAAAACGCTCCATATAAATCGGGTGACATTTGTGACGTCACACGTGTTTTTAGAGCGTTTAAATGTATTGAGATTATTCGATATATTGAGTTATCTCGTAAAATCAGGTTTTTATGTGTTATATACCCCTATAATAAAATGTTCAAAATGCAATGAGAAAACTAAATCCAATAAGCATTTTACTATTCAAGGAACTTTTTTGAGACAATTAGTCCTTGCAAAATTCAAATAAAAACTATTACGTATTTTTATTTTGGCGGGATTTGGTGGCAGCCCCCTAAGCACACACATACACACACACACACCCTCACACACACTCACCCTACTTAGTAAAGCATGTTTTTAAAAATGTTAAAAATATTGTGCATAACAAAGCAAAACGTCATCCTTAGAGAGAGCCTACACCTGTCGCACAGGGCTTCCCCTATGACAGACTGTATGGCTATACTATTGTTACACACTTGTTTTATCCAATAAATATTTTTGTATTTGTATTTTTTTTGTATTTCTTTTAATGTCCGTTATGCTATAAAATAAAATTCAACCCAATCTAATTTGGTTGCATCTTCCCTATTTAATTAACTATACCCAAATATCATTCGTACCTACATCTGTCACAAATGATATACGGTATAACTATCAACTCTGTTAATTTGATAGATGGTATGCCATTTGATCTTTTGCCACTCCCATGTATTTATCAAGCGTGTTTTGTTCAATAGATGATACCTATTGATATCTGACTCCGTCCGTGAAGGTCTCGGTGACAGACCGAAACAGATCTAGTGCTTCCGTAAACTGTATCCAAACAGACATGGGTCATTGCTCTGCATTGTCAAAGGATGTGGGTACATTTTCACAGAATGTGTGTTTCTGTTGCCGATTGCTGAACAACAGACAATAAAAAGAATTTAAAATTAAAGGGGGTGCCTCTTCTAGTAATCTGTTTTTGTTCGATCTTAAACAATCGACGCTTGAAATATGTAATTGTGTATTGCTTTATTCGCTAGAAGAAGAAACAACACAATACATTTTCTATTAATACGGTTCCTATGACTTCGACAGTTGGAAGAAGAAGAAGAATCGAAAGTTCGACGTAATGTTTTATTTTACTGCCTGACTCTATCTGATAAACTACAGCTTTTAAAAATCTGAAAAAAATTACAGTAGTAGTATGTATACTGAACTTCAAAGGAAAACTATCACGACTAAGAGGCTATGTTGGTAAGACCACGTGGCCACGTTCAAGGTTGCATTGTTTTGTAGCTGTCCCTCTCCGAGCCCTATCCTACCCGAGCGCGTACGGTGAGACAGCATACATTACGCGAAGTTATCCACCCGTTATTTGGATGTTTCGTAGTCCAGGGATCATTTGAAGGATACAGTATATTATGTAACCATTTTTTAATACAGTATACTAATGAAATTTCAGATGTCGGTGGTTTTTCCAAATTGTTCTAAATTGATTCATACTCTTGTAAATCAGGTTCACAGTTGGGGCTTTTTACTACTGAAAAATACAATACTTTGACGCCCTGTAACTCTGGAAGTATATATTTAAACGAAAATCTGATTCACCACCGACACAGATATTTGTTTCTAGATTGTGTCTTGAAAATTTCATAGATTTTCATAGCTTAATACTCAAAATATGACTGGACTACGTTTGTATGGGCGCTTTGACAACAGCATACCCTCTTAAAGGTTAATAATAAATAGTCGACCAAACTACGAAATGTTGGAGTGGTCAAAATGAAAAGTGCTTACAAATTCCATTAAAATAAATCTACACTGCGCGTGGCCCGACATACATTTGACTGCTTTTTTGAACAAGCTATGATGCTTGGTTTATTGTTGAGTTCTATATTTACTCTTTGACACTTCTGACATTCAATTTTGCCAATTGGAATATGTATTTCAAATGACGTCAATGGGTAATCAATATCTGAGAGCCATAGCTCAACGATCAATGCCCATTGTCAAATGAGGTATTCGGAATATGTTTCAAGTTGAATGATCCGTCATTTCCAAGGTCAGTTGCTGTCACCTGACTGTCTCGGTAAACGATATCTTCAGCAGCTTTAATGAACAGTCAGACTGTCAATTTTATTAATAAAAATTCTAATTACATACCTTCAATTTTAACGTAACAAAAACGTGAATTGCGGCTAGCATGCGTTAAAGATTATGCCAATAAATCAATCATTTTGTTGCGAATACGAATACCTAGAACTTTTATGATAATATTATGAATATTGTATGTGTAATCTCCTTTCATACCAGAACATAGTTTAGCGGCAGAATGAGGTAACACGGTGGTAATAGACGCCACAGCTGGACATCGAACCCGGGAGCTACTGATTATGAGTCACTGTGCTGTCGGCAAACTGTTTAAGGCAACTGGACATAGATTTTCAAGGATTATCTATGATTTGGAGTAACCTTCCCACCATCACGTTCCAGGTGTCTCGAACGACGCACGCGTCACGATCGAACGCAACAACGTACGCTTGGAGCTCGTGGGGAGCTTGGAGCCCCTGCTCTAGAACCTGTGGGGGCGGAGTGGCTGTACAAGAGCGCCAGTGCTTGCCGAGAGATCCTTCCAGGTAACCCACTCATTCTGTTGGCTTTGACAAAACAGAAAAGAAACTTAGTCCTTAAGCTACAATAAAACTGAAGAACTCCTCGACGTTGTTATTTAAAGTTTTTTTTTATTTTCAAGTAAACCATTTACCTTTCTTAAAATTTACTTTTTACCTTGTGTTTCTCATATAACATTAAAATCTAATTTTTTTTCACAGCGAGGAATTACTCCCTATTTTGTAAATCAATTTTTTAAATGTATGATGGGTTAGATTGGCCTTCATCTCACCTGATAGAAGTGACGATAATGCCGTTTGATGGCAAGCGTGCGCACCCAGAAGCCTCAACCTAATGAGGCGCTATCTCTGCTATCCTTCATACAGGAACACAACGGTGCTATTAGCACTATAGTTTAGCGGCAGACTATAGGTAACACGGTGGTAACCACCAACCGAGTACCGATAGGTACCCTTGAAATAAGTAAATTCCGTTATCGCCTTAGGAATCTTAACAAGCAATAATGAGCTCGAAAACAGCCCTGTTACCTTTAACAAGCTATTGATAACCAATAACATTTACCAAAAGGATAAGAAGGCGATAACGGTTCCTTATCCCGATAAAGGATAAAGGACTTACTAATGTAAATGGAAGGATGTGCGTGGATATGAAACGAATCTAGACCTTGGGGAAATATGAATAGATACGTAGTATATTATCTGTAAAAAATCGCGAAGTGTCCGTGTGTTTTGGCCTTAGAGTATAATCCCACGCCATTGTGTGGTTGAAGTACTCGAAAAAGGCGACCAAGGAAGATGAGCACTTGAGCAGCAGAATGTATCATCACCCTCATGGAAAATGCAATGTGCAATGGTGATCTATGAGGTAGCCTTATGCCGAACAGAAGACTATGCTTAGAAGCTTATTGTGTTGATGTTGTTATGAAATCTTTATATGTCAGCGATGGAAAATACAGCAGCTTTGTGAATTATTCAACAAAATTATTATAGTGAAAACCGGCCAAGTGCGAGTCCATGTACCGAGGGTGCCGTACAGAATATGGATATTTAAAATACGTAAAGCCACATATAATATGCTCCGAACAATGGAAATACATCATCTGTGAAAATTTCAACTGTCTATCACGGTTCATGAGGTACAGCCTGGTGACGAACGGACGGACAGCTGAGTCTTAGTAATAGGATCCTGTTGGTTACCCTTTGGGTACGGAACCCTAAAGACCAAAGTCAAAAATCTGAAATAATGACGAATTTGTGTAAATATTACAGAAAAACCTAAGCTAGGTCTCTGTCTAGTTTAGTTTTTGTAGAAATAAAAAAAACCTTGACAAATATACTTTTTGTATGCGGTCGGCGGAAACCTTAGTGCGCGAGTATACTCTCACTTGGCCTTTAAAAAATCTTAAGATACCAGTGAGAGTTGCTATTTAATTAACAATGAGTAAATAATTTCCTAACTAAAGTTGAAAGAGAGTCAAAACTGGTTCAGAGATTATTATAAGAACAGAATGGAAAATTTAAATAGATGTATGTACCCTATGGTATGGAATTATGGATGGAATACTATCCCATCACCAAATCCCTGTTTGACACTCGAAAACAAACAACTTAACCCGTGAAGGAGATTAATAGAGATGAGCTTGAGTTTTTTGTTCTATTGTTCCTAGGGGTATTGTCTTAATTGTTTCATTATAAGGGACGGTACAAGCTATTAAGATAAGAAGCCTGGTTGTCGACTTTGCTTCTTTTGTTTGGGGAATAAAATTATCAGATTTATTTTTAGGGCTGCGTTCAATTTGAAATAATTATCCATGACAATCCAAAGCGTGTCTTTTTCTAATAATCTTAGAATATTTTTAAAATCGTTTAATATATATTTGTATTCAGATTATTTTATACATACCTGTATATGTATGTTTATATCTACGAGTATATTTATTGAATTAAAAGCAACTTTCGTATAAAACAAATATTTACAAAATTAAGATAAATACAATTCATAGTTAAATTAAATTACGTTTGGCTAGAAAATATATACAATGGTAAAAGCATTCATATTATAGGTCTATAAAGTCAGGTAAATTAAAACTGCACCTATATTTATACCATAAATTCATTACTTTCTCGAATCCCTACCGTTATTATATTTAATATTTTTAATGAAGACATTTGATATAATGTCTCCATGTCATGTCAATTCTAATGTCTCCTTTTCATAAACTAATGCTAATTATATTTTACATAGTTCCTAAAAAGCTATACAACGAGTATAATTCAATGGAGCCTCGTCCCGCAACTCCGTCAAGTTCAGCCCTGTGCATCGACGCGGGCACATTGATCATAGATCACAATGATATCTAATGATACGGCAGACCGGCGACTGCGCAGTGCCCACCGCGGGAGAGCCTTTCAACACAAGCTAGATTTATTCACATTGTTACCATTGATACAAGGTCTTGAAGTCTTGAGAACTTGATTATATCTACTAGAACTTTGTGATTAGATGCTAGATTGTTTCTTTTTTGTGATAGGAATTTGCTAGATCTACTACTGCCGCCATGTTCTCTAACTTTGCCAAAGATCAGTGTTTACATATTTGCGTTGTTCTGTCAATTAAATATAACATAGCAAGGGTGGGTACGCTTCCATCCTTCAACCTTATGTCACATTAAAATATTTAACGAGTTTTATTTTAAACTAGCTTCCGCCCGCGACTTTGTCAGCGTGTATTTCAGGATGTATTCTACTTGTTCGATAGGCACAGGTGACGTATATGCCAAATTATTATACAGCATAAGGTACAAAATAGTGTTTATTCTGTTACGTAGTCTAATAATTTAAAGAAACAAAATAAATGTCAATATCTGACGTAGTACATTCAAATAGTCTTCACACCAATATTATAAACGGGAAAGTTTGCATTTACAAATTTACATATTCTATGGTCGGTTGCTAGGCAACGCGTTTTTGTTATGCCAAAATTTCCCATGTAATCCCATTAATATTATAAGTGTGATTTTGAACAATTTACATAATATATCTTTAGAAATTATAGCCTATATGTTATTCTGGTGTATAAGCTATATTATTGTAAAGTTTCATTCAAATCCATTCAGTATTTTTTCCGTGAAAGCGTCACAAACATCCAAACATCTAAACATCCAAACATCCAAACTTTCACACTTATAATATTAGTAGGATGAACAAAAAGAGATTTTGGGGGGCCCAGTTCGAAAACAAAAAAGAGTTTAAAAATGGAACAGCTGTATTTTAGTATAATAAGACAGAATATTTGCCTACGCTATGCGACTCTAGACGATAAATTATCCAAATTACTATACAAGCGTTGCGTTATAATTTTTATTAAAGACTCTCCACATGTTTATGGCGTGCCAAAAACGTAACTGCCCGATTGTTATTCGCATCTTCTAGTTATGGAAATGTTATCGTTATAAATAAGCGCCATGCTATCAAACCTCTTTGGTGCGACTAGTTTCACTAGCAATAATTGTCTTCTGTGGAATGAGCTCCAGAGTCAAAATCTGTATATTATGTAAAACAAAGTCGGGTTTGTTACAGCATGTATAACTCTTTCAATTTGTCTCCACCCCGAACAGCAGAATAACTAGTAAAACATAAGTTAAATCCACAAAAAAGTATTAATTTTTACATACATTCACGACCTAAAAGAAAGTCAGAATGACTTAATTTTTTTCTAGAGAAATAGCTAAAGGCCGTAGAAGGACTTAGGCTACATTTGCATGCCGATCGAATTATTAGTTCTTATAGAATTATTTTTAAGTGTACGCAATTTATGTGTCAATTGTATTTTTGTATTGTGTTGTGTGTGTCTTAGTTAAATAAATATTTTTCTATTTTCTGTGTCTGTTTCTAATCTACACGCAGATGAAGTCGCAGATAGAAGCTAGTACAGTATATACCGATGAAAGCACAAGCTTTTTGTGACGATTTACAAGCCGGCAATTTGTCCCAAAGTACTGCGATGGGAATTCTCGTCGTTGCTCATGTGCATGTGGCACTAACGACTAGAACATTTACTCACATCTCTAGAAATTATATTTGTTAAGTCAAATTAGGTTACTACGTGTCCAATAGCATTATCAATAAGACAACTGCTAAAGATGATATTTCATGCAGCCTAGACCAGACAAACGTGATTTCTATCAGGAGTATGGCCATACTTGTTTGTGTAAGATACTCGTATTATTGTTAGCCTTAGATTTTTCCTTTTAAAGCCTAGATCGCACTTACGTATTCAACTACGCATTCACTAAAGTCAAGAAGTAAAAAGTTCCTAACGAATACACGTCAGATTTAATTGCTCCATCTTAAAATATCGCTGCTCTATTAGTAATATAATCAAGGGCTTTCCCTCTCTGATAAACAATCCCACGCGAATATTAGTTTATGGGACCGCTATAAAACTGACAACAACTTCTCAGCACGAGACCACACAAAAACAATGTTAACGATAATATAAAAATTGTAATCGACGCCTGTTCATTCGTTCATTCTCATGATTTCTACGTGCTACTACTTTGCTTCTTTGTCGTTACGAAATCGTAATACTTACTAATGCGAAGGTGAGTTTTTTTTTTCTTTGTCCTTCCTTCCGGTAACAACGGAAGGTGAAAATGACTTGATTTTTTGTATAGGAATAGTTAAAGGTCTGGGAAAGGACAATAGGCTACTTTTTACCCCGCAAGTAGTTCCCATGGGATACAATCCAAAGTCCACGTAGTCGAAGTAGCGGGCAACAGCTAGTACTCTGCAACAGCTGTCGCTGCATTGATATATTTATTATCATTGTCAAAGGCGTGTCTATTAAATAATACCCAAAGGAACTGTACAACTAAATCAGCATTACAATGAACAAGAATATGACAGCAAAGTACTCGTGGCATATAATGTCATTCAATTCAACAAAAATGCAATAAGCGACCCTTTGAAGCTCAAGAAAGCGACCCGCAGACAAATGATCCGCCAATCTAATGGTCAAGTCATACAATACAATCGCTCATAATGCGAAAACATCGATTTCAGTCAAAGGATCCGATGAGACTAAAATAGATGGTAATGAAGGATATGATCAATCTTGGTCCTGATGCCTTTGATGAATCATTGATGGAAGCTTTTAGCGAAGGGTTATCTCGGTGACTCTAAATAAAATTATAAAGTCTTCAACTTGTATAAATGTACAAACTCGAAGCTACTTCCAATTAGGGACAAGCATTTAACGCTGTTTCTTAGTTATTTACTAATTCTAACTGGCATTACATTTATAATTTATTTCTAGCAATACATTTGTTACAAAGACTACTTCTTGCCATAAAGTTAGTCCGCGTGGAATTTATAAATTGGAAAAATGAAAATGAAAAATATTTTTATTCAATAATGAAAAATATTTTATTCAATAGACATAAAAATTTCAAAATTATAAGTTGCACTGGGTCTTCCTGTTAAGCATATAAATGCCTGTGGTAGGAAGCCCCGCTCCTCCGCGTTACACAATTTAAGTTTATGACACATTTTACAGTTTTTACACAGAAATATGTATAAAAATTATAATAGTATTTTATGTGTGTGTGTGGGTGAAAGTGTGTGAGTGTGAAGGTGTAAGAGTGAGAGGGAATGTGTGTGTGTTTGAAATGTAAATTATCCCACGGGAATTATCGGTCACGATAAAAAGTAGCCTATCCGACCCTTCAACTACCCTTATACAAAGAAACAAGTTATTCTGAGTCTCTGTTACGGTCCAAAGTTTGGACAAACATACTAACTTTTTCATTTATAACATTGATGGCTGTAATTACTAAAATAAGAAACCTATTTACGAGAGCATAGAAAATGCGATTATCGAACAAGCAATTATTATCTTCTCAACAGACATCAAATAAGGAGGACCATTCGACGGGTATTTTTTTTTCAATCGTAAATGTCTAAAAATTATCAATTACTTATATGTAAAATGAAATTGCTCCAAATCTCAATATCAGATATCCTTATTTTATCATAACTACTTCAGCTAACTGCGTCACACTACAGACAAGCCACAATTTTAAACCCGACCCCAATATTACATTCGAAAGTCGTTCAAAATATCGTTAAAGTGCCAAAACGTTGAAAGGCGCATAAATTCGAATTTGAGTGAGATGTGACGGTTATGGTCGGTGATTGGACATGAGTGTTTCATGCTCTCTTCAACCACAATCGATCGACTCCACATCCACCGAGCCAAGTTACGTCCACTTTCACATTCTTATCGTATACAAGACAACTTACAGACTTATCACTTTTGTCCTGATCTTCCTGATACGATCCCGATAAGGTTATTTATGGTTTTTCGAATCATAAACTACATAAAACTAGTGTTTGTGTTGATTTATGAGTGTGAGAAAGTTTGTTTTGTCTCATGGGGTCGTTATAGTCTTTGACATCTAGTCTAACGAAAATTAGAAAAAGAAAAAATGTAATTCGGCACCTTTTAGCCATAATGGGGTTTTTAGAAATAGCTTTCACCTCACATGATGATGATAAGTGACGATATAGGATATTTGAAAAAGGTGATCTATCAGAAGTCCCAAGTTAATGACTCTCTATTTATGTAATCCATCATTCAATAACACAACCGTGCTATTAGCACTGCATATTGGCGGAGACCTATATGACATTATGGTAGGTAGCCGGACTAGAATGCCCAACCATAGATACCACCAACCAAACGGGGTACCCCCGCTAGGAATCGAACTCGGGATCTCCGGATTTCAAGTCCTTTGTGTCGCCACTAGACCATGGAGGATCATTGAAAAGTACCTTACCACCAACCGGTAGTAAAATGGTTTTGTTTTTACAATTTATAGTTTAGTATCTGATTACGACGACGATTTTAAGGTCGCGGCGAGTCGCTGGATGCCAGTGGCTCAGGAGTGGTCAATGTGGCATACCATTGAGGAGGCCTATGTCCAGCGGTGGACGTTTCCTGCCTGATGATGATCTGTTTACGTACCTTGAGGCTCATTCTAAGTAACATTTCAGATTGCAAATTTTTCATAAATTACTTACTTAAATTATACAGGTACAACATTTTAAATAACATTTGTATCTTTACTAACCAGCACGTAACTGTTTTAGCCTAGCCGTGAGAATCTATTACATTTGGGCCATTATCTTTCCGAGTTTATCTCATTACACCTACATGAATCCCGTCAAAAATTTCGATTGATACGAAAATGTTTGATTAGAGAGCAATTTCGCCACGGGCGAAGCAGAGGTTAAGTATGGTGTGACCCTTACCGCCCTTTTCGCGTCCAACATACTACAATACATACACTACATACAAATTAAGGTAATATTGAAGGTTTATAGACGGAACAAACCCGGTTACATCGAACGAAATGATTTTAGACAACCTTTCATAGAGGACGGAAAGCTACAGGACCCAGACACTATTAAAGTATTATTATAATTTGAAGGGATTTTATATGAGGTGACGATATCACCACGGTATGTTTTATTATTCACACCTTATCGTAATAATAATAATTACATTACTTATTGACACTAACTTGGGGTGCAATTTACTAAGACCAACAATTCTTACATCCTCACGCAACTCTAGTTTCCTAAGACACCTGTGAGCTGTGAGATTGCAAGATGGTTAGTCCATAGTGCATTGCACCTCAGGACAGGTGAGGTGATTAAGATGAAATCACTTGTTTTTTGCATTAAAAACATACCAGCAATTGCAAATAAATAAAATAATAACCTCGCTTTTTCTAGATATATTCATAGTTAATGACGATTGTCATGTAATGCTTACTTCACGATTTAATACGTTTCCCTTCGCTTTATTACTGCAAATTAAAAATGTAAGTTACTGAACATATCAAGTTTTAACTGGTCATGTTCTTTTTTTAGTATCAAAACTAAAACAAAAACTTTCTTTCCAAATTTTCGTTTTTTTTTTCTCAAAAATTACGAACATTGTTGCCTCCTATAAAAAATCTCCCACGTCCAAGCTAACCTTTTTGATTGACGCACAATTATTTGAAGCCCTTTCGCTAATGTACGATTGTTATCGTTTTGTTTACACGGTTTTCGTATTTGGGATCGTTTGCACGGACCATTACCGGTATTTGTTGAGTCAGCGTGTCTGGTTAGATTGGGCTCGCTTGAATACCATGTTAACAAGGTAGCTGCGCTTATTCGGTAATTCAAAAACCACAGTCTCCAAATCTAATATGATGAAGCAGTATATTTTTTATGTATGCAAGTAAATAACATTTAAAATTTTAAAAACACACACAAAAAACTATTTTATACCGAAAATGCCTAACATTGGCTAATACTCTTCAAACCGCTGAATAGATTTGTACCAAATATAGCCAAGGACCACAGCAAAGATTAGCTCGTTTCTGTTATAAATTAAACGGTTTGTCTAATAAAGTGCTACAAAACTGTGTGTACGACCTGATTTAATCTCTTTCGGAACTCCGATGAAATTTTAAATGAAATGAAATTTAAATGAAATTTTTCTTACTGTTACTGTATGTTTATTTGGTTTCCAAACAGTACATATTATACATATTACCTGCAACATATTAACGAGCCTTCACTGCTGTTCATAATCACGGAATCATTTTAAAAAATAAACTTTTTATTTTATTATTTCATATTTTACTTTTCAGACAATCAGGGGATTCAGCCTGCGATGTTCTTGCCTAACTGGGGAAAATCTCACAAAATGTTTTTCTACAATGTCTTCACCGGGAATCAAACCCGGGACCTGTGCGTGTATTGACAACTGCGCTACGAAGGCCTTTCGTCAATACACTCACCCATTGACCAATAAACACCATATCACACACCCGTGGGAACAATCAGAACACGAAACCGAATAATAAATTATTAATATCAGAACCATTCAAACGTAGATACATTTCATAATTTTAATTAAGAGACAATCTCATGTGGCGCCCCGCCGCGGACGCGCTCCGAACTAATCATGAGCTGAAACAATGCCGTTTCATTACTAGAGATGCGCTCGCGCACGCTACAAGTAGATACTATATGCGTGTAGTAGTGTGGAATGCTTCATATCAATTATAATCCTATCAAAAACAATACTTGTCAAAAAAACAAGTCTCGCAACTCAGTTGTTCTGCGGTAAAAAGTTGTGAGATCCATGTAATACCAAGTCGGTTATTAATTTATTCAGTCTCTACTTAAGCGACTTTCTGTCTTAATACGTTCAGTCTCTAAGACCACGATCGTGGTCTATAACAATTGAAAATCAATTGTGTCTGGAATCTCCGTACTCGAAGCATTAAGTTGTTACGTAATAATTAACAGCATCTTATAGTGACGCATATCAATATTAAAATTCTTTAATGTTTTATATAAATATATTGAGACTTGGCCATCGCACTAAATAATTGAATTTACAAGTGTTTTCAGGCGATTGAATTAACACGTGTTTTCAGGCGATGGCCAAGTCTCAACATATTTATATAAAACATTAAAGAATTTTAATATTGATATGCGTCATTATAAGATGCTGTTAATTATTAAGTAACAACTTAATGCTTCGAGTACGGAGATTCCAGACACAATTGATTTTCAATTGTTATAGACCACGATCGTGGTCTTAGAGACTGAACGTATTAAGACAGAAAGTCGCTTAAGTAGAGACTGAATAAATTAATAACCGACTTGGTATTACATGGATCTCACAACTTTTTACCGCAGAACAACTGAGTTGCGAGACTTGTTTTTTTGACAAGTATTGTTTTTGATAGGATCTCATTTCTTTTTGTATTTTGTAGACAGTTCTAATTTTTTCCTTTTCGGTACCTTCTACTTATTGTATATATGTATATCTACCAGCAACGAATTTTCTTAAAGCCCTCTCTCTGACTTATGAACTTTTCTTATTTTTGTAGGTAGCCTTCCGTTTTCTCTTTTCCGGTACTACTTCTTGAGCTTCAGCTACAGTTTTTCTAAGAGCCCACTCCCTGTCTCTATGCGTTTTTCTGGGAGGCTTTGATGTTTCAATTTTTGACAAATCTGGACGGTAAATGCTTCTTAGTCTGTTGTATTCACAAATTGACGATTCCTGCGCTTTAACACTTCCAACAAGAACAAGAATGGTCAAAAACGCGAGTCGCAAGTCGCATTCATTGCGAATCATATGTACAGCTCCCTCTGTTGATGATAGTAGGTGGAACTAAATCGTACGTTGATTTGAGTGCCCAATCACAGTAGCTCCGAGCAGGGCCTCAATTCTACTATTTTATAACGTTTGTGTAACATGTTCGTTAAAGTTACACTTTTGGTATGTTTGTGTTATCTACGAAAGTAAAACTGTATTCTACTAACATAAATTTCATACCCGAAACATGCCCGAAACGCACACGCAACCAAAGCGCAGGTGTTAGGACAACGATAGTGCTGTCTACCTAGTATTTTGGAATAACCGGTATAACTATGTCAAAAATGCTAAAAAACCGGAAGCTAGAGCCGTAAAACACAAGAAAAAAAGCTTGAAAGATGTCAAAGTAACAACAATTCAAAATTCAACAATTATATTTTAGGTATTGTATTATGTTTATTTTTCATATAAGTATGTCGTTTCACAGTTTCCACCACCTAACCAGTCCTTTTCCCATATATTTTCCTTTTCCTTTTTTCTGTTAATTCCTTTTTAACATTGTACAGTCTCTTTACTTGACACTGGCAGTACCATCACCTCCATGATGAAGCCATAATTCTGAAGTTGAAGTTGAATTATATTTTAGATTTTGGCAGAATTACGTGATTAAATGCTCCTAGAGAATTACCATGAAGTTGGTAGTTGCCATAAATATCAAGAATTGAATTGAATTCATCAGCATTATAATTGCGAATTTTGCATCAGGTATGTACAATTTGTTCAATAACTATCGACCTACTGATGTATGTTTCATGTACAACATCGAGTATATAATACTTATTAAATTTTAGGAATGGCAGCAAGAAGTAAACGGCTTCATCAGGAGCTGCTGTTTTTTTTATGAAAACCAATCACCTGTTAGCTTTGGAATGTGTAGGTTCCAAGGAACCTCTGGCGGTAATAGCCAGTCAACTTTGCTAACAACATTGAGCAACAACTAAACAACCACCTACTACTATGCACTGTAAGTAATTGTTGATCTTTTTTATCATTCATATATAGTCAATAGCTGTGATAGACCACATGCCACCTGCAAGTTTTACATGAGTCTTCTTCATAGAGTACCACAGTGAAGGAGCATTCTATGAGGGGATATATCATACACATTACACTTGGCAGGTGGACTGTCGATCAGTAGGATGATATTAGTTCATTCATAAGGCGTTTAACTGGATACTCAATATTGATAAAATAAACTTTTTGTTTTAGTTGCCTTTACAACACCCTGGGGTTAATAAAAGCTCAGTACTTACTAAACTTTCCTAATCTTTTTCAAGGAATAATTCAGTTAGTGTAATATGTATTTGTAATAATAAACAAGAGTAATGTTTTATTTGTCTTTTCAGAATGTGATCGGGTCCATTGCTGATTCTCCAATCAAATAAGAAGAAAGATAGCAATGTTTTATATTGTTTCTTTTTAAAAATAACATAGAAAATACACTGTTGAATATTGTTTTATTTAAAAAAATAACATAAGATTGTGCTCTGAGAAATATGGACAAGGTCTGCCTCCGGACCCTAGTAGCTACACAGACACATAATCTTAGGTCGCAGGTTCGCGGGAGGGACGGCCCGGTACACGTTTCCCGGTACGTGGTCGCCACTCGAGAGCTCTTACTCCCCATTGGTTATCCATTCTATGAGTGATGTGGCATGGTTCCCGAATGCTGCCCAGCCAATTTGTACTCTTCGGTTGACCTCTTTGTCAAAGTTGGACCTACCTAGTTGAATGATCTAAATGAATATGTAAAAACTGCTTCTATTTAGGGTTCCGTATCTGAAAAAAGAAACCTTTATAGGATCATCCTATTGTCTGTCTGTCAAGACCCTTTTTCTCAGGAACTCGTGGAGATATCAAGTTGAAATTAATATCAAATACTCAAGTCTGCTACTATGCTTCTCACCATAACAGCTGAAAACATAGTGATATTTATCCTTCAAAGGAGTGAAAAGGGGCATGAAAGTTTGTGTGTAAGCTCTCAATGCACAGCCTAAACCACTGGTCCTATAGACATGAAATTTGGAGGGTGTTTTCTTTGTTAAGTGTAGGCATCCACTAAGAAAGGATTTTTCGAAATTCCACCCTTAACAGGTTAAATTTCAACTTAAACATTGATCTAATTCATTTTTTGTGTGCTCGGAATACTAATTTCCTGTCAGTTGAATTGCCCCAGAAAATTAATACGAAGAAACAACACCGTGATGTGACTAGAGCGTCCTCGTTTAATATAGGAGCTAGTTGATAGAGCGCGTATGCAGATGAACTTAGTTTTTGGCATAGTTGTTGTACATACATTACTTAAAAGGCTAAATGCGAACCATTGTGTATGAACTGAATTTATAATAAGAGCTTTAGGACTTCAGCAAGGTCCCTAACCGACGAAGTATTGGTTATACGCAAATACTTTTTACACAGAATTTCGTCCGTCGCCGGCCATCGCGAACTTCATCATTGTTGTTCTTCAGACGACAATTACCTCAATGGACCGCAACAATATCCTCTAAATTTATTATTTGCATGATTTCCTAACATAAAAACCATATAATTTTGGAAACGTGTGCAGATCGTTGTAGAAAAAGCTACTATTTTCAGCTTTTATACACACGCTAATATGACAGCAGTAGCGTTTAACTTTCGTCATGAACAAATGTCAAAAATGGTCTAAAACAGTAGTAGAATACGACATTAGGGAGCGTGCGGGCCGAGTGCGTGTGAACATTGTTCGCACGTTGATCACGTGACGTTAAATAATAGTAGAATACGCAAATGGTCAACACCTGCGTTTATGTTACAGTTTTGTTGCGTTTTGTGCAAAATTACATTAGTAGAATTGGGGCTCTGAACTAATAGATGGCGCGCAACGATCGTTGATTGTTTTGCAGTTTCAGTTAGATGGCGCTGTCGTCGATGATTCAATTAAATAATTGTACTGAATTAACTCACATTTCATGTAGTATGCTAATTTTTGAATTCCTCTTCAGTGATTTCTTCACAATTTCCATAAATTACTCAACAAAAGCCCCATTCATGAATTAAAATTCGGTGGAGGGTAAACTTCCGTATTTTCGTAAAATCTGATTCAAATATTCATAAATAGTGCTTGAATAACATAGTTTAGTACAAGTCCCAGCACATCACACACAAATCAGCACACAAAACGATGTTTTTATATTTTAATTTAATTAAAATTCAAAGAGCGATGCACAAAATGTTCCGTCAATAGCGACATCTAGCGTCTTTTTTACTGAATTAATTTTAATTTTCTGCGGTATTTTCTAGATTTTTTAGTTTTTCCTTGATTCATACACCAAACACTACTTATATTCCAAATTTGAAGCTTCTAGGTCTGCTAGAAGTGCCTTAGACTTTTGATGATCGGTCAGTCAGTCAGTGAGTGACAAAACTTTAAATTAAACTTTGACCCGTTATAATTCTTAAAATACTGGTTCAAATTGAATGAAATTTGAAATATACCGTGTCTTTACAAGCCTGCATGGTTACTGAAAATTTCAGTCTTCTAGTTTTATCCACAACGAAGTTACAGGGGGTCGAAAATGGTCTGAGTTGCTTCGAGAAAAGGATGGTACGGCCGTGACGCTTTCTTGCTCGACTTGTGGGGGCACTGCCGTGCCCCCAGATTAAATATATGAAGCAAGCAAAGCGACCGGCTCGAAATGCCAGTGATGTGCCGACTTCGTGTTTAGATTAGCTATTACTAACAAAGATAGCTGTTAGGTAGATACTAAGAAAGATAGCATCCTTGCGTGTATTAGCATCATGGCAATTATTCACAAGTCTTTGCCTGCCGAGTCCGATGAATTTACGTTGACTTAAAAGCCGTACCATGTACCAGCTTCACAAGATCGAGAAAAAATGCTAACATTATTGGACTCCAACAAAGCACAGTTTTCGATTTCTATTCCCGGTGGGGACATTGTCAAAAATTCCTTTGTGATATTTTCCCCAGTTTGGTCAGGACATTGCAGTCTGAAAAGTAATAATTCCGTATTTTGGAAGGCACGTTAAGCCGTTGGTACCAGTTACTATCTATGACAGGTAGTAACTAAATGAGCCTTCTCTGAGCTGAGCCATATGGTGGCTCTACAACTCTGACAGTTAGGGTGTACACATTAAGTAAATGTAAACACATTAAGAATATATTTGTATTATTTATTGTTATAGTAATACATACTCTGTAATAATTTCAAGTGTTCTACCTGAAACGGTTCAAAATGGATATAATAACAGAGTCCCTTTGGGTACGAAACCCTAACAAAAATTCCACGAGAATCTTGAGTTAGAATAAACAGTAGCAGTATGCATATTCATGTTGTTCACCAGCCCATAGTCTGAATGCCAAATTTCATCGAGATCAGTTCAGTCGTTTACTGATAAATATGCAGCAAACAGAAGAATATACAAGAATGCACAGAGAGTCGTAGGGCAGAGTTAAATTCTAATTTTTAGTTTAACTGATGCTTTATCAAAGATAGATTTAACATTAACGGCCATGCAATTCGGCGTTAATGCAGCACGTAAATGATAATTCGCCGTATAACAGTAAATGCATCAACAATCCAAGCCTCGACTAAGGTCATACGCCACATCAAGATGCATCCCGTAACAAGAGTCAATCAAACTTTACACCAAACTGCCGTTGTTCAATGTCCATTTCACAATTCAGAAATATGAGAATACTTCTTATGAAGCTTTATTTATTACTGGCTTTTTAGCGCTACTTTATAAGTCTGTGTGGACATCAGAAATTTATTTACTCCCTTGTTTTGTCAAAGAAGAACAAACAAAGTGACACACCTCCGCGTTTATAATGTTGTTGTGAGTATTACAGCATTGAGTGAATTATATTGTAAATAAATGTTTGTGTAAGCAATACAGAAGTGAGAGACTGTTGATGTGAGTGTTATAGGAGTGAGTGTTTGTGTGAATGATATTGTAGGTGTAAGTTGGTGTGAGTTCCTAGTAATTCGTAACAATCTTTAACTATCCACAGTTCGTTACCCATTTTGGTTTCTTCGTGATGATGATGATGCAACAATGCCAATAAACGTGATAAGATCCTGTTTCATCACGGTTGTACATCAGGATTATGAGTCTCATTCACACATTACCTTTCTTTGGGGGCTTCCTTCTAGTTTTTCCTCAAGACTCCCCTGGTACATTGACAAAAGATGATATTATTCTAAAGCCGAAACCACTCAAAAATGATAAATTCGTTTATTATTCTCGATGTTAATCGAAGCCCATTCGCCGTTTAAGATTTATAAACATCAAGTCTACTAGAGTACTTCAACTTAGTTCCCAATGAGGTAGATTACTCGTATTACCCAATCCTAACATGCGTATGAGACTGGATTAGATACCTGATCATTTAAAAGGTTGCTAGTCCCAAATAAAGAAAACGTTTAAATTACTCGTAGTGTATCTATTACCTACTTGACACGTCAATTAGCGAAGAAGTGACGTAGTCCAGACTTTTTAAACAGTCGTTTCTATTTTCTTACTTTAAGATGTATTCAGTTAGACGCTACGTAATACTAACTTTCTGGACATCATTATAAAATTGGGTATTACAATCATATATTGCAAATAACTTCAAGAAATTGAATTTTTGTTTGGTTACAAAAACACTAGAAACTAGCTTGAAATTAAGAAACAGCGGTGGCATATCCACTAGAATGTCAAGGCTGCTTGTACGTTTAATCTCAAGTCTAAATGTTTGCCACCATTTGAAAAAATATATATATTTGAAGCAATTAATAATCATTAAAGAATTACATTTTATAAGGGTATCCTAATAGTAAATATATAAATATCAAAACGGTACATGCCTAAAAAGTCGCAATGTGAATGCACCCTTACATAAATTTGCCATTGATAAACATGTTCGGTAACTCTTTAATGTATATCCTCAAATTTTGTATAGGTGTAATCGTACGTACTTTGGGATACAATACTTTTACTGTATATTTTTTGTATCTCGTTTAAATTATTTATAATCTTAATGAGAAAAAAAAATTTTAAAACTGTAAATAATAGCTTTGAATGCAAGCGTCACGGGACCGGTCATTACGGTACGGTACCATGGGGCCTATTTTCATTAAATTTGTGAACATGTCTTTTTGTTTCTAAAATTCTATCACATAATTCTATGAGTCGTATTTGTTTGCTAAGAAATCTTTTAATATTGATGAAATTGCCCAACTCTCCAGTATTATTCATACCGTTCCTTTCCTTCTACTTCAGATGGCGACGCAGTAGAAAGAGAAGGAAACTGTCCAAGAGCACGGAGCACGTGCGCAGGGCTCGGATGGCGCCCAGCACGGACCCGGACTGTCCGGGCCTTGGACGACGGTACCATGAGTGCAATACTGCGGTAAGTCTTCTTATACTTTTAGCTCAAATGTAGCAGAGTTTTTTTTAGAAGACGAAACTACAAATATCAAACCCTCGACTGAATAATTTCAAAACTACTGCAATAGTAGGAGGCTCACCATGAAATTTGCAAAAAATATATCAGTTAAAACTAATTATAATAAATAAAAATTTGATTAGCTGTTTTATTCAATTCATTACAAATCTGATATCGTTACAGATTTGTTGGACGATAATTTTCATCAAAACGCCTCTAGCCTGTCCAAACTTGTTCTCTTGTTTATCTCATACAAGATCTCCAGTCTCTTCATTATCAGACCCTTTATAACATAGGTGCCTAGGAACTTTTATTCTTAAAAACTTTCCCTAACTGTGAAACAACAGAACATTTTGCCGAAGCCAGACTAGCAATACATAAATATGAGTTACAATTAAAATTTATTCTACAATTTACGTCAAGAAAGAGCCTACAAAAACCTGTAGCACAAAGCCTTTCTTAACACAGTTGTGTAGCCTAATCTAGCCCAAATTGTAAAAATATTTTGGCGCAATAAACTTTTTACTATTTGTTGGTATTTTATACATTTCCAGCCATGTCCCGGCCTGCACCGGGACGCCCGTTCCGAGCAATGTGCTATCTACGACCGCAGGCCGTTCCGAGGACGATTCTACACGTGGGTCCCGTACGTCGATGGTGAGTACCACCTTAAAACTAAACTTTTGTTAACATGAGCTCGGCAAACTGCAGGGTGTGTAAAGGTGGTACCAGATCTTAAGATCATTTTTTCATTGACATCATCTGCAGTTGAAGGGGATTTCTAAGGGTGGTTTTTCAATGACTTCGCTTACCAGGAGGATTAGTGAGATGTTGTTAGATATCAGTTTCCTTAAAGGTGCGATGTCACTAGATTTCTACATAGTCACTCAACGGAAAGATACACATCTTGATGTTTTATGTGGAGAAATGACTTTCCCCATGTCTGTTTCATATTTATTTAACCTGGAAGATATATATATATATATGATCGGGAAAGGCATATCTTACCATGACAACAACACGCCCGATATCATTTAAAAATAGCTCAAATACGTGATTGAATACACGTTTAACTTTGTTTTTAACTCGTAAAACAGAATTTTATTCATTCCTATAATTACTCCTAGTCATCACCATCATCATCAACAGCCTATATACGTCCCCACTGCAGGGGCTCAGGCTCAGTAGAATAACATAATTTCCGTGGATCATGGAGAAGTAAGTGGATCATGAAGAAGTAATTATGTTGAGCAATGTTCCCATTTAATCATACTTAAAATCAGGCCCGTTATCCTTTTCGGGTAGTCAGAGCTAGAGAGGGAAACGATGCTCACGGCCACTGTAGGTACTGCATTGGGCTGTGAAAGATGCACCTCACGACCTCACACTATTTGTCCTGGGTACATTCATCACTTTGTAATGTCCCTTGGTCGTATTTACTATCGGTGAATTTATTTCGGATAAATCTTTATTTGACAGGGAATGCCCCATGTACCCTCAACTGCCGGCCTCGCGGGCAACAGTTCTACGCGTCTCTGGCTCTCGTGGCAGACGGCGCTCCGTGCACCAAGCCAGGGTTCCGAGCCATTTGCGTTCAAGGAAACTGCATGGTAGGTTTTAAAACTTAATACACAAAACAAATTTTATTTCCTAGTTCTACTGCTTAGTAATTTACGTATAGCACCGTATACCTGAATTATAAATTAACGAAAACAGCGCCATCTGTTGTCGAGTAGTGGAACCAGTTCAGCTTCTACGCTGTTTTTAAGTGAAATTAGTTTGTGTTTATTATTCATTTCTAAATCACTGTCTCAAAAATAGAACCATATAATAATAAAATACACTATTAGTTTAACATGAATTAAACTTATTTATTGCGAAGAACACAATATCGCCGAATTCATATTCTATGCTCTGACAGCTTGATTCTGATATTAGCAGAAAATAATTTTCGAAATTCCAAAATTACTTATTAGATACAGATCATAGAATAAGTAAAAACGTCCAGAAGGATAGTAAAAACGCTTGTTGTTAAGCTTGTGGACCTTCATATCATCATCAATTTATTGCTGCAAAAGTCCAGTGATAAACAATAAGCCAAAGATCGTCAGCGACTGACCCTCTATTAATATATATTCCATAATCACCACTCTTGGCAGGCGGATTGGTGACGGTAAGAGTTACGTGGTGCTCGTCTTTTTACGACATCTTTGACTATATTGTAAAGTTGTTACACACCCCACCGAAGACCAGTATTCTACAGTACAGATACAGTATTCTTGTATACATATGGATGTAGGTACATCTAGATATGTTAGCGAGCTAGCCGCAGCCGCGAGCACTGATTCATCTCGTCACTCGACAACTCGCCATACCCCACACAACGGCGTCTATACAGAGTGGATACTTCGATATATAATTGGATTATTCCTACAATATTCAACCGAATCCAAAAAATGAAGAGGTTCTAATGTTGTGAGGACCCGTGTTGTGTGTAAGTTACCTCATATCTACGACAATTGTGAACCTTTTCTTTGAACGCATTCCAATCTCACTCACAGTGGCTAAAAGGACGCAGACTCTGCTGTTATAGCACTACACTGCTGTTATGCAGCAGATTTAGCAAATATGGCGGCAGATTTAGGTAAAATGGTGATAGCTAGCCAGACGTAAATAGAAAACACGCATCCACACACTAAAACCGAATACCAGATAAATAATAAGCAGCAGTAAGAGGCAGTGATAGACAGTTGAAATTATCATAAATGATGTATTTATGTAATGTTATATAACAACAAATACGAAAAACAGAATAAAATAAATATTTAAAGGAGCCTCCATACAATAAACGTTTTTGTCGATATTGATAACGGCAACAGGTAGACCCTTGAAATATTCACAGGATATTTAGTTATATATTCATTTTAAAAATGAATAGTTAAATTAAAATAAAACAAATATTTAAGGGGGTTCTCATATAACAGACATGATTTTTTGCCGTTTTTATAGATTATGGTATAGAACCCTTCATGCGCGAGTCCGACTCGCACTTGGCCAGTTTTAAATTTGTTTCTCTCTCTCTCTATTTGGGCAATATTTAGTCGTTTTACGACTCAATCCCTGTAACGCGAGAACGAGAGCGCCTTTGCCACACCTGACTCGGTCTGGTCCCGACCGAGCAGTGGCTGCCGCGGGCGCTAACGGTGCGATCGTTATTGTTTTGACAGTAATTGTTATTGACTGCTGTGGCACTGCCCAACGTAGCCGTCGATACCAATGTCCACAGCTGTAGGAACCTGTTTCAAAAATTCTAGACCACATACAAACTCCATTATATATATCACATAATTATATTATAACGTTACTATTTATTTAAATCGAATCATTCGCAAATGTTATTGCCTTGAATACCTCAGGAGTAATATAACAATAACTGGATATAGAGCGTTTTGCAATCGACATAATCAGCTGGGAAACGTCCACTACTGGACATAGTTCTCCCCTAAGGGCTACCACAGTGACTGATCCCGAGCCACTTGGCTCCAGCGGCTTCCAGCGACCTTTACCAGGTCATCGGTACATCTAGCTCGATTGCTACTTATATCAGTTTTCCAATATTTTCTTTTTTAACTGCCTCTGTGACCTAATGGTTTCACGCTTGGACTAACGACACGATTCCACACGGAGTTTCCAGATTCGATTCCCAGTCACGTCCAGTCCCGATTCCCTGTCGGTTTTCAAAATGGTTGGTGGTAGTGCATGCATGTCCACCTGGCTAGCTACAAGCTATGTTACCAAGCCTGACGCCAAGCTTTGTAAATGGAACTGTTGTGTTCCCGTATGGGAGGTAGTGATGCCAGCACCGCATTACTTTGGCGTGAGGTGAAGGCCAAGCGCAAAACCTTATTAAAAAGCTATTATATTCTTATTAATTTGCGAACTGTTTACAACTTTACAAATCTCATTCCCATGGTATGAAAATCATTTAATCAACCATAGTCAGCCCGACTAGATAGCGAATATAACACAAAGAGCATGTCCACTATTTGTCTGGGTATACGTGCGACTTTATAATCGCAGTTTTTATTCAAAGACAAGTCTTTGTTCTGACAGTGTCCCTACAGTATGCACCATTGAATTTCCGTAAAAATACGTTAGTTTAAAAAAAGCGTTTCAATCTCTTCTTGGTGGGGTTGTAACGATCGTTTTTCTTTACAATAACAGTGTTGATTCAATGGCTGTAATTATTAGAACCTTGTTTTGAATTATTTTTTAACATTTCATGATCTTTTTTCATAAATTAAATAATGACAATGTTAGACAATGTATAAACCCACAACGTAACGTACAGTATATACGGGGTTTTGCAATTTATATTTTCAAACATCCGATGAAATAACGGAACCCTCATAATCTCACTCTGGTGTCTGTCTGTCACAGATATCTGAAGAACTTCTTATGCCATCGACTTGAAATAGTTCTGGAAAATTGTGACTGCACTTGTGATGAAATCATCGAAAAATCTTGACAAACAAACTTAGTTATTATGAGGCTTGGGAAATGAAGGAAGGGAATGAATTATTTCAACGTCATGATATTTTTACGTTCCAGTTTATTCCAACTCGTACTTGGCCGATGTTTACCTTTATCTGTTATTTTCTGTTAAAATTTAATATTATTAACCATACTGTGTCCCAGTTTTTAAGTAAGACTTCATGTAATATTTAGTTTACCTGTTTAAACTCAATAGTTAATTCATTGGTTAATACATCAAAGGATTTATATCAAGGAGGTAATTTTATAATTTTTTAGTCTTATTGTATACTAATCATAACAATTTCAGGTCTAACTTATGTACTCAGTAAGGCTTTAATAAAAGTGCTATTACATTTCTCTGTCAGACGATATCACAGAATAAACGTTTAATTAACATTTGCGACAAAACAACGCAAGAAAGTCGCAAGTGTGCCGCGGTTTGGATGGTGCTATAGTGCAGTAATGGGGCACAGATGGCTTTAAACTGTATCTGGAAGTGGCCGATTGACTCACTCAGATGCGTGGCGTGGCCTGGAGGGCCAATTGCTCGGTAATCTACTATTCAGTACTTGCACTGGATTAGCGGGAAGAGATATACTTTTCTTGCAACTATTTGTACTCGTATTGACGTGCTAAAGCGATGTTAACACGCAAACAAGAGAAGAGAGTAGTATTGATTGATAGGTAGGTAACTACGCGCAGGCTCTGAATTTATAGTAAAGGCGTTTTGCACATATTTAGGCTGATAAACCCCTTGTATATATATTTACGGATAGCTAAATATTTGTAACATCATGTGAAACCCGAAATAAAAATTGGAATGCATTAGCGTAAGTCAAAAATATAATACTTTTTTCGTGGAATCAATTCCCGTAGGATCCGATCAGATAAATATATTGTAGATAATAATGTTCCAGTAAACGTGTTGTTCAATTGGAAAACCATTTAAAATGTTTGTATGCTTCTAGAGGTGGAATGTGAGAAACTGAAATGTTCTGATTAACCATGTCAGAAATAAGATGCGAGCAGCAACGACTTATGATAAAATCAAATCTTCAATACTGCTTGTACTTAAAATCAATTTCAGATTATTAGGAGAGTTTTTATTCACATTAAAAACACATTAAGCTTGAATTTGGCCATCAATTTTCTTTATTGCTTTCTTTCTTTAATTTTTCTCTGCTTAAATGTATTTGGAAATTGAAATATTTTTTGTAAGACCATTTGTTTAATGGACTGGTGCATTAAAGTTTAGTTTAGACACATCCTACAATAGTTTGTTTGTGACTAAAACATGAATTTTAGTCAAACTTTGTCAGATAGATATTAAGTTCTTGTGTGACAGAGACTAAGTCGCAGGCATTGTAATGAATTTCATTAAAAAAAATGAAATATAATAATAATCATTTATTCGCAAAAATAGTAAGACACAAATAAAAACATTAATAGACTGCCGTCTGAGGGAAAGAGGTTCTTATCCCCGCTCTGGGTCCTACCTGGCTCAACGTATCTCCCTGGCCATCCGGCGTGGCAGGGCTGCCAGTGTCATGGGTAAATTTGAGTTGGGCAATCGATCCGGTTGTATTATTATTTTAAATTTATCAATTATTCTTAATAATTTTCTATTATTGCTGCCCGAAAGCGAGCTCATACTGACGTTTACGCTACGTCGCCATCTACCTTAGATTCCAAATCATTTATAGCCTTTGGGCACAGAAGAAATAATAATGAACCACTCTCGTCTTACTGCTTAGACATAAAACGTAATTCATTTACAGCGTGGTGTGTGAAAATGGTCGGCTAAGCATCCGTCGATGATATCCAATAAATTGACATTGCCCTGCAGCTGTGCCACTATTTGCTTTGCTGCGAACGGCAAATTAATTGTACTGTTACATTGACTTACCAAGCTATGGAAACGCAAAAACCATACTAATAAAAACGTAGTCCGTAGTAAAAAGTAGGTCCGGTTAAAAGTAATTTGAATTCTTATTGAGGTATTCGACAAGTATAAATAACATAAGTAATTACGCTTGTGTTCTAGGCTGGCTGTATGAAATCGATTTTTTGGATATCTGATTTCGATGAGGTTTTTTGTTATTTGAAAGTTGGGCTATGGAGTAAAGACAAAGTAAAAAAAGTCGAAAAAGTCCGCCCAAAACAGTAGACTAAAAGTAGAAAAAGTATGTGGTTTGTTTTAATGTCCAATGTGGTTCTAGGAATGAAAAGGCGTTAAATGTAGCTGACCTCTAATTTTATTGCGAAATATTTCTTTATCTATAATAATGTGTATACAATGTTAATGAATCAATAAAATTAAAATGTTCAGCATTGAAATGATAGGCTGATACAAACATTTTCTTCCCGCAAATTGAACATAGTAGCGTGTCTGTTTGATATATCACTGTGTAGTAATGACAAGGCGGTGTTGTCCTGTACTCCAGCTTGTTAGGTACTCGGTTTCTATCTATCGCTTATTGCTGCTTGCTACATCAACGGTATCTTTAAATGCTATGTTGAGGCAGCTGTCTTATTATATACGTCAATGATGTGTAATTTTCCTTCATTCCTTTTTTTTTTACAGAGAAAGAACACTTATTGTAACTCAAATTATTTATTTAGTTTCGTTCGAAATCCTATTTTATGTCTCTCAATCTACAATTAAATACAAATGAAATTCTATTCTAGCATGAAAGAGGAAAGGTACAGATCATCAAAACCATTAATATCTCGAACGTCGTGGTGGATGATAGAATGTGCTCCGGAGCTCGAGGCCTTAATTTCCGGTGTAGAACCGTCCTTCGGTACTCAGGTGGGTTCGTGATAGACATTTTCCCATGCCAGACGGAACAGCTGTCACTGTGGTATCTAACTCCGCCAAAGAACAACACTCTTAATAGCATTTTTGAGTTCCGGCAATCAAAATATTACATGCGTTCCGAATTTTAAGGCGATTTTCTGAAATAAACTGAATTTTGACGCTGAAAGATCCTGAAAATCGACAACAACATTAGGTATGCAAATTTTAATCGTTTTCTTTAATAGGTAACAATTATATTGTTACTTCTCTAGAAGCTTTTTTATCAACGCTTTTTTAACGAATTAAATGTGTTTTTTTCGCGTTTCTAAGCGCAGGACTCACGCGGAGCGATGACATTCCCGACCCTATGGCTCTAATATAACAAGCCACGCCATTAGTAGCGCCTTAATACAAAGTATTCAAAATATAAACTCGGGTACATACATGTTAATTTTGTTCATACACCCGTTAATACTCGTCAAAATGCTAGAAACTCATTTCCTTGCTTCTGTTTATGCGTTTGTTTTCGTGTTCCATTTTGTTACAATTGCTTCAATTGTGGATCACAAAGCAAATGTTATGCAATTCTGTCACTAAGTTTCTTTTTATGAATCATCTGCGGTTCTTGTTAACTGAAGTAGAATTTGCATTTTCCTTTGTTTTTATCTCATGGCAACTGCAGACCAGCACTGATTTCTGTCTAGACGAATTTGGTAACGCTGTTAAAGATTTCCATTTTAGATAGAAATTCGCTTCAATAGTTGTTTGACATGTTGAGCTCAAGTGACTATATTCCATCCAATCGGGTTAGCCATTCGTCAATTTTTCTTTTGCCACATTCCTTATTTAATTAAAAAGGCCGCTCGGCAAGTCGGACTCGCGCACTGAGGGTTCCGTGCAGAATATGAATAATACAATTACTGAAAATCATACATATCAGGTTGAAGGTCACTGAACGATGATCTAAAGATTATAAGTACGAGTTAATTAAATAATTTTAATTATTGATTTTAGATTTATAAGTTTACTTGAACTGTAAGACTTTCTTGGCAAATTTCAGGATTCTAGGTCAATGGGAAGTACCCTATAGGTTTTGATTCCTTGCACCCGCAAGGGAAATCGTCAAAATATAGGGCATTAACAGCCGTATCTGTTCATTGCGTTGAAGTAGAAGTTTGATTTTTCACAAATACAAGGGATTGCAGACTTGAATATTTGATATAAATTTTAACTGGATACCTCCATGCGTTCCTAAGACAAACGATGTTGACAAACAGACGGACGGACAACAAATTGATAATGGCAAAAATATTGTTAAGGGTGGGAAGCTACCCTTCCCGTACACGTACCTTGGGGATGATTTTTTTTCTTTCGCGTCTTCCCCATTGTGTGGGGTATCGTTAAATACGTAGGTCTTTTAAAAATATTGAGGGTCTAGGAACACAACTTCTCGATTCAAGGATCCGTTTGCAAAATATTAAGCTTTAAAGTGATACAATTTTTGTCTGAATAGAGCGCCCTCCCTAGCTGCCAAACTATTGCTTTTAGAAATCTGAAAAATTTCACAGTAGTAGTATGTATACTAAACTTGACAGGAAAATGTATAACGCCTAAGCTGACATCACAGGTTAACGAGTAATAGTCGACCAAAGCATAAAATACACTTGGAGTGGTCAAAATGAAATTATCGTACGAATTTCCCTCAATTTTTTTTTTAAAACCCGTTCAACTACGGCGGAACCTACACCTGACCCATTTTTAATGCATTAATTCTAATCTCTTGAAATAATTTGAAAGTGAAAAAAAATTAAGAAAAAAACTTTCGAAAAAACTTTAAGAAAATTACTTTCAATTTACTTTCAAAATTACTTATCATTAGACGTTTCAACTTATTGTGACGGACAACCACGGAACCCTACACAGCGCGTGGCCCGACACGCACTTAGCTGCTTTTATGGGTCCTGCAGTTACCAAGTTCTAAGGCAAAATTCTGTAAGGTTTTGTTAGGTAATACTTTGATTTATGATGTAAACAAGGGCCGGCCAAGAGGTTTGACGTGGTCGCTTATCATGACAAATATCCATTAATTACAATGTTTACTGTTTACTCAATCTCTGTGAAAGTATTGCAAGCTCTCAATTAGCTACAAATCTACAGCGTGCTTGGAAATCTAGTGGACTGCCTGTAATTTGTCAGATAGTCAACCGCTGAGTATAAAGTGGCTCCATCCATAATTGAAAGTGCCGCTACTATCATCCGGTATATTGACGGAGTATGGATTTAGCTTGATCTTAATAATAACGTGTTGGTAGCACTGGTTTGCTTTAATAATTATGTGTTGGCAACATTGCTCCCGTAAAAAGAGGATTTATTGCTTTGGAGATTCTGCTCCTGTCAGTAGCTTCGGTTACACTTCGTTTACGGCCCACACTCCCCACAGTTACAGACGGTTGCTGCTCTAACTTTCCTTGGTAGCTTAACGACCTATCCATTTGTCTCTTTGACGATTGTGTGACCTGATATGAGCTGCTAATTAATTGTTTTCTAATGACCCTATTATACCTCAAATACAGAAGATTTCTAACGTGATATTTATTGGATTCCCAAGTATGAAGAGAGTAGTTTCAATTTCGAGCTGCAGTTTGCACACTATTTAGAAAATCGAGTAAAAATCTATAGATGATTTTTAAAATCATCCCATTGCGTGGTGTAATCGCTCACCCAGGATTCCTTACTAAAATTAGTGTGATAATTGATGAAGTAACATTTATTTAATTGCAGGAATGTACCACCATTGACGGTCTTAAAATATGATTGCCACTATAAGTTTTCTTGTAACGTCTCTTTTACTTATCCTTTGAGTTTTATAAGTATTCAACTGTGATTATGAACTGTAATTCTGACAGCTATGTTGTAATATAGATTATGACTTAGGGAAAGTGCAATAATACCGTCGTAGGCACCAGACACATTATTAAACATCGATTATGCTATAAAGTTATCCGGCAAATAAACGTCAGTTGCAATGTTGTCGATATCTTGCGACTTTGTGCGAATGGTAATTGTGGGTCCAACCCAGCTGGTTTCCTAAGTACATTTTTAAAACCCAATCAATTTTCCAGACTCTGTAATATACTCATTTTAAAACGTAATGTCTACATTAATCTCATTACAGATTACAAGGCTCACACTTTCGCATTCACAAAAAACACTTATCAACTTTAAAACGAAGTGATCATTTGCAGTTAAGGGCACGAGCGTGAAACGTGAGGTCCGGATCATAGTGACTAATTGGTAAATTACCCCGTGCCAATTTCACGTCAGTGTACTCGTACCCCCAACCTGGCTCACGCCCGGAGCAGTATACGGCCAAATAACAGAGTAAACTGTGCTCACTAGGTACTTAGTGTCACGGATTTGCGGCGCGAGCCTCGTCAAGTGTCTCACTTGTAATGTTTGATGTATGCAGGTGGATATTCGTTATATTAGAAATACTTGTTGCATAAAGATGTTTGATTTAATTCTTATTTGAAAAAATCCGCCATCTTGGAGAGAACTTGTAAAGGGTCATTCGTCATGCATTATTTTGATCTGCGCATTGATTTTTCTAGCTCACTCAGATAAATAATAAGACTGTTATCTACCAGCTGCATAGTAATAATCGGAAGCGACTATACATAAGGCCACAGTTGGACTTGAGCTTCCCTAGATCACTTGTCAAGCATTGGTGATCGCAGTAAAATGTTGCTCTTACATAGGTTTCTGCTGCTGCCCATCTCTTGAATATTTTCCCTTAACCGCCGTTTACAACCATGCCTAGGGATGGAATGTGGTGGTCCTATTCTAAAGCCGAGACCACACGGCAACTGCATAGTAATTCTCCAAAAATCTTGCCTCCTACTACAAGATACGACTAATTGCTGAAAACCGCTGAATATTCGATTTTCGGATACATACGATTCGAACCAATTCAAAACGAAAAAACTGATATCTAAAGAGGCAGAATGCATAAGAAAAATAAGGGTTTACAAAACAAGGTAAAATCAGATAAATATTAAAAAACTAAGTGGACAAAACAACACAAGGTATGGAACGAGTAGTATCACAGTTTGAAAATAGAACTTTCATATGTTACAAAATGCCCATTGACAACATATTACTGCATTGACTTGACGTCACATTGTGACACAGGTGACACAACAACAAAAAACACTGTATCACATAAAATATATTAAATCTACAAACATAAACACCAAATACATTACCATTCTTCTACCCTAGTCAGTTAAGAAACCTTTGCATTTCGCAAGGTTTTCATAAACGAGCATATTCGACCACTTTACACAAACAAATTCCCTGCTGATGTAGCACTTCAGTCACACCTCTCGAAGCCATAGACAATCCAGGATATGTGTTTAGACGGAGTCAAAGTGACGAAGACGTAACCCCCGTCGTTTGTTATCCGCTACACTCGTTAAAGTAAATATCATATCATTACACTACAGTACGCGATAACTGTACCTGGGGTTCTGTGCAAATGGCAGAGGTTTCACATTGTTTTGTAACGACTTGTAGACTTACGTTTTGTCAGTGTTGTTTGCTTGGACGTTTGTTTGGCTTTAGTAGGTCTTCTATAAAAATACACCCTGAATTCTCGAGTAATTTGACAAATCAATTGTTCACGGACAGACTTTGAATATACATTTTACAATTGAGTAACGTGTAAAAAATCGTTAGGTACCGCTAGTTTATCGGTGAAACAATTTCATTCATTCAAAATTTTTGAAGTGAAGTTGATACCTAATCCGTCAGAATTATGTCGGATCGCGCCGCAGTGGGATACGAGCGATCGAGCGAAAAATCTTTGGCTGATGTTGAGCTGTAACTTTGAACCTCACAGCACCAATATTCAACAAATATATTTAAAATCCGTTGTTTTGTGACAACTTTAAAAATATACTAAGTAAAATATATAGATAATACGCCATGACTTTAGAGACAAAATTTTTGATTATTGTAATGTAAACATAATAAAAGACAACTTATTACCTCGTAATACGGTATTCACTTGGTGGAAAACGAATAAAATTAATTCAGTGAATATTACAAAAAGGGCCCCAGACAGAACTGATTATAGTAAAATGGCTGTCGAAGATTAATAGTACTGCCTTACTTGTTGAAAATATTTTGTATAAAATAATGCTTTCTCGACATTTTCCTTAACATCCATCCAACATAGATGTGGGTAGAGGGTGAGAAGGAAGGGGCTGTGTGTCTCCTGAAACTTTCTCTATGACAACGGCACAAAGTTCCACTCAGACACAATTAGTACTGTTACAACAAATGACTCTTTAATTTAACTTTTATAGGTAATTGAAAATCATAAACGGACGTAATTATAAACAAACATAAGTACTGTATAAAATACAATTCAATTATTACACTGCAGTTTTTTGAATCACACTGGCACCGCCTTTCGGTCTCTTAGAACCGCAAACTTTTACAACTTTACCGAGAATTTAATATTTACCGAGTGTGTTTACTCCGGAAGCCGCGATGATTCCGTCCTGAACAGTCATAGTGTGAAATCACCCTTAGAAGCATAAATTTATCATAGACAGGATAATTAATTACGAGTATGTTTACAATAGTTCCGTTGACTGTTTATTAATTTTAGGCGCGCTATTTAGGTTATTAGCATCCTAATTTCCTGTATGAATCACTTTTTGTTAAATATACTCGTAATAATAATTATTATGAATGGTTATTTCATGCATGACACAGAACAGTGATTTAATAATATTTAAAATTCGGTAAATGAATCAATTGAATTGATTTGAAGAGTCAGATATACAAAAAATCATGTCATTCTGGAGAGTTCTGGATTTCCTTTACGAAAAGGACAAACATTGAATTTTTATAATTTCAATATTTTTATAATTATTATTGATTGCATTATTATTTTAAGCGTCGTTGTATTATTAAACACTATTCAATTTATGTTGTTTTGTCTGTTGTTTTTTGACGCAGGTAATACTTCATAAACTTTAAAGAATGAAGTATTGAAACCGCCCGTTTCATAAAATCGAGAATAACTAAGGCACCATTAGTCATTAAGTCTGGGCCACACTATTATTATTCGATAAACGAGCGCAGAGTTTTACGACTTCTAAAACGTGATAATTTCGTCATGAAATCACTTGAGCGTGATGAATTAAAGCCCACGAGCAGATTACTGATTAACACTGAAATCTACCACATGAAACAAAGACCGGCTACGTGCAAGTAAGGGAAGCAAACGTATCATCACAATATCATCATCACCAGCCGGAAATCTTTCACTACATCAACATCCAGCGGCTTTCCCCGATCTTTTACCAGGTCGACGGTAAATCTAGTGAATTTTAGTAGAAGGACTCGGTAAGTATTTCCTGGTACATGGCCGACACTCGAGGACGCTTACTCCTTGTCGTTTGTCGGCTATTCGTTCTTCAAGCCTGTCCTGCCTATAGCCGATTCAGTTTACAGGCTCGTCAGACTGTTCCTATGACATCGTTTGTCTAAGGGTTTATATATCTGATTGTTATTAGAGAAATTTTGAGTATAGTTCGTGCCATAGCTCGCTGAGTAGTTTGAGATAAGTTATTTATTTGTTGTACAGTTACGATGTATTATTCGATCCCAATAATAATTTTTATCGAATCACTAATTTTTGAGTTTGCTAAGGTTTTTTTTACGTAAAACAATTACCAATTGTTTTGTGACGAGCGCACACTACTGCCCACCTTGAAATCAATAACATTATATTAATAATTTTTTCATTTATAGATTACTGGTATACTGCGTAAGTTACGTAAATGCAGTTATCAAAGTCTTAGCTACTCGGTACAAGTTACAGGTAGTTTGTCAACCTTTAAAATGTTTACCTTTTGTACGTATAGGTATAGTAAGTCAACAATAGCAATCAATCTTCTTGTGCGTCTTTAGTACAAAGTACAGTGACACTGTAATAAATCTTTATATCCAAATTGAGTATTCTTGTGGTTAGAGGATAGGTTTGACGATGCAAACGAATTGTCGATTAGCTGCGCTCTTGTTAGCTCTTACATAGAGACACAAAGTGGTTTTACATCCCTTGAAACTGTTGGGCAGTTCGTGCTTGGGGCTCAATTACTAGATTTCATAATATTACTATGCAGACCCAGACCTACAAGGTCGGGCCCCTAAGCACTTGAATTTGACCCCTCTCAATTTGATAGTACTCATGGTTTAAAGTAATACCAACATGTTTACATAGCTCGAATGAGTAACATAGATTATTAATTTTTAAGAATATATTTTTTGATAAGGCCACTGGGACTGAGGCCCTGGTCTGGCTGGGCCCCTAGGCTAGGTAATGTGAGAGTATTGGGGATAATATTCCGGCTGACTGGCATGGTCGTCGATGATCGCAGTGGAATAACATTTCAGTGGTGTGGTATGCAGATGAACGCTCCTGACTGTATCTAAAAATATTCCTTAGTTACCCTCTATAACAATGCTTCCAGTAGCTAATGTTAGCCTAAAGTCGGCATTACAGCAAATCCATATCAAATTGTAACTATTTTACCACTGCTGAGTAAATCCTTCATATCCTTCCTGGACCCATCTATAATTTTTTTGGACAGTTATTTTTCAGGAAAGCGACGAGTGCACCCTGCCGTCTCTTTCTTGGTCTGCCCTATTTAAATTAAATTAAAATACTCTAGAAAATACCTCTAAGTCAGAAGCTACGGAGAGCCCGGAGCGTATGCCAGCCAGGACATCATAAATACAACTTAGGTTTGATTTAAAACCCGATTACAATCCCCTTCAGCGTTTAGTTGTTCATGAACTTGTGCTACCGCATTTCGACACTGCGATTATGCCGACATCATATTATTTGCATTCCAGCTAAGCTTTAACACAAATATTCTTACCGCTTTCCGCCTCACGGAATAAACACATGGTTATTATAATTAAATGTATTTTATTCAAATTATAGTGAACTACAATTTAATAACGATATTACTTTTTTCTACGAGATGCGACAAAATATAGGTAATAAATAAGTATAATTAAACATGTGGCTAATCGAGATAAGCAGGGTTAAGATTTCTTCATAGGCAAGTTGCCTCTCCTGGTATGCCACATTGACCGGCCCCGAGCCGCTTGCAGCTTTCGGGACGGCCCGGTACACATTTCCCGGTACGTCATCCCCAATCGAAAACACTCTCCATCGGCTATTCGTTCTACGAGCAAAGTGGCCTGCCTTTTGCCACTTCAACTTACTCGTTGAGCTTTTTCAGTACTACTTTGTGATTCAACTATATCAGCCCATTTAAGTGGAAATATAATCTAGAAATTGTATCTTGTATATTTAAATATCAGAGAATGGAAAAAATTTGTAAAAATTCCTGTAAAATCGTCATTTTGATACACTGTATAGTTCTTGTCCAACAATCATATATGGAACATTTAAGAAAAAAATGTATACTGGGTTTGACTTCACTTGGCCTTCATCTCACCGCAGTTGTCATAAATGTATTACACAATGATTTAATTAAGTAGTACGTTATCAATGTTCTCCTCTACTGCTTAGAGTGGCAGTCTCAAATCAGCGGTTACTTTCACTCTTTATGATTACAAGAATTATGCGAAAAAATGGTTATTTCAATCGTCATAGCTGCGTAAGTCCACGGTTGGACAAGAGACCTCCCTTATTGATCGCCACATCGGCCTTTTTATTAGGGGATTTACCTTAATCACCACGCTCGTTTAATTCCATCGCAGAGAGATATTGCTCTTACATAGCTAGATGCTGGAGCTAACCCCCTGAATATTTAATCCCTTAGCCGCCTTTTATGACACCCCCACACCAAATTCTAAAACAAAGACCACACGCCGCTCGTATTATTAAAGGCAGGTTTTATTCACTTATGAACACAGAAGTTAATGCAACGTTACCGCTTACGTATTTATAAAAATATTGCTTTGAAGTTCTGCTGTTGCAGCTAGTTTATAAAATAAGTTTTAGCATATGAGTCAAATATCAGTTTAAATCGATTGCCGAGTTTAATAGAGAACTCGAACATCAAAAGTGTATTTCTCGATAGCACAGCACTAAGTAGCTTGTTAACCGATAGTTATCTATAATTTGACAGCTGTCGATCACACCGACCTTAGATCAATTGGTTTAAATTTTACTGTCAATACAAGTTGTTATTAATATTAATAGTTTTGTATACGGCGTACATTGTAGAGATACTTATTCATCTACGAATTGCAAATCATTGTTGTTGTTTTTTTGTCTAACAAAACATCTAGTTCCTACTTGAAAATAATTTCATTGTTATGTACGTTGAAATTTTTCGCTATTTATCACAACTACGGTATGACTTGGGGTGATTCTATTCTAAAGCTGTGAGCACACGGCTACATGTATATTGCGTTACACGATACCCGATACATACTGGCGCGGATTCCAACGATGCGCCCAAACATCGGCGCCAAGTGTGCGCGCATTGACCGAGTATAACAGTCTGAATCACGCATGCGCATCGCTCAACATTCCAACTGGATGTTAGACATGTGATTACTCGAATAAATCATCGATCTGCGCATTTAATAATATGCTCTAAGATGGTTGCGTTCCCACACAAAAGTTAGTGCAAATTACCAGGATCATCATGGATCATCATCAGCCAGGAAACCACCTGGCCTGACCTGACCTGACCACCTGACATAGTTGCCCTCCATGGTACGCCACATTGACCAGTCCCGAGCCACTTGCATCTAGCGACTCTCCACGACTTTAACTACCCGGGACGGCCCGGTAGACGTTTCCCGGTACGGCAGGATAACGACAAACTATTTCAAGCAACAAGGTAGCAAAACAGTATTTTCTCCCCGACAAAGACAACAGAGACCAAAATCTACAGTTGACACTTTCCAATCGACTTAAAGTAATGGGCATGTCAACACCCTAATTTAGGCGCATTGGAAACGAGGAAGTTAACCTAATTGACTCAAAGATGCCCAAAGTGTACCCAAAAGTTATCCCCAAAGGGGAGAAAGTACCAAGTATTTATCAAGTAGATGTGAACAAATTATCTTCATGTCCGAAAACAAATGCGGCATTGTCTGAGGTTAACGTAGCTGAGATAAGCTCTAAACAAATTTGTGCGCGTCGTGTAAATTTGGTTAAATTCTTTAGGCTATTTCCGACCAAGGTCTTGAGTTCAATGCGCTGCCGTATAGGGCGACCAATACTCACGTTCATAAATTGCTGGAAGTGCCTGCGGGCGTAGGTTGAAGTAACAGAGGCACCACCCCGACACGACGAAAAAAATCAAATGAAATCATACAGGGATATTATTTAGTTAAATTATTCCTCAAGAAATGTCGACCTTGGTAAATTAGTGGAGAATTGGTATCTCATCCCTGGATATGACGGCCGCCCTAATTATATATATTTTGTGACGAACGCATTCTTTGCAAATCAAAATTTGTTATATTTACATTAGTAAATTCAGTACTTTTTAGTTTTGGGGTCGACCATAAAATGGTTTACTTATAAAGATAGGGCCTTGGCATGGAATTTAGTTTCTTTGTTATACATATGAAAAACAGTAAAATTCTGAAATTTTATTATAAAGAGTATTTGACTGAAAGTGACTATTAATATAATTTTAAAGTCAGTAAAGTTTCGACAAACGAACATCTTTTCTTAAGAAATACACGCACGTTGCACGAAATCTTGTAAATAAAAGTAACAACTATTATGCGCTGAATCAGTTAAATACATTGAAATGACTTATTCAGGTTAGCCCGTTCATTGAACAAGGGCACGCTCTTGTTGAAATTTGAAACAAACTCATAAACAATACATAACCTATATTACATCTCAATATCAAATTTTTCTTGATGTTATTGGCGGCATGTATTGTTTATTAATGATTTATTTATTTGTGTTGTATTGTATAAAATTTTAACAAGAGCGTGCTGATCTAAATAAGCATTTTCAATATATTTAATAGCGCATAGTAGTACACTATAATTTACAAAAGTTCGTGCAGTACCACAGAATATATAATAGTACAAGGGCAGTACTTCCTTAACCATTTAAAAAAAACTTGCATGTCTCTTCCAGCATCTGTATATCCACGCTAATCCCTGTGAAAACGTTTGAATTACGTTACGTACACGGCAACATGATTTATGAGGTAGCCAACAACTGACAGTTTGTTGAACCTTTTATGGGAAATCTTTGCTATGTCCGACGCGACATACTCCATCACGACTCAATAAACATGATGAAACGTGGATGAAACGCTTATGTAATAAACAGAACAATCGGACGCATATGGTGAACATTTTGAACCTTTCGACATGCGTCAGATTCGGATTGTTGACCATGTTTTCGACCGTGTTGATACCATGATGATAGAGCGAACAGTTACCTATATGGATTACAAAAACAGCCAAAATACTATTACAATCACAAAATGGAACATACCAATAATGAAATGAGTTTTCGTGGTTTTAAAAAACCCATTAATGTATCCTTTATAATTATTAATGGCTTTATAAGAAGTCAATGTTAACAATTTCTATCGTATCAATTTGAAACTTTGCGACGGTATGTAATACAAATGACAATACAGTAATTTGGCACCATCGAGTTGATTTGTCCCCGGATCCAGGAGATGGCCGCAGGAACTCTTCAATGGGTACTAATAAACCCCTCGAGTTTTGGCACTTTTTGTTTGTTTTGATGAGTCCAACACATTACAAAGAGGTAGAAAGTGAAACACTTCAAAGACTACTAGTAAACCCCTCGAGTTTTGGCTCGTTTTGTTTGTTTTGACATGTACTTTTAGTGAGTTACTCATAAAAGCGTGTTTTGTTTTTTGAATATAGTTTATTTGTTTAGATATTCCTAAGTAATGTGTGAAAATACCTATGAAACGTTGCTGAATTAACAGTGTGAAGCCTCAAGTTAATGAGAATCAGAACAGATGTTTGGTACCACGGTGGACGCTCGAATTCTGAACATTCAGAGTAACGATGGGGATAACCCACTGGGAATCGAACCCGGGACATTAGTATTGTTTGTCCGCAGAACGATTTTATCCGCATATATAACTCCGGCTTGTAATCGATCAACCCATCACTAGACATACTCACGTACCTTTCTTTTTGTATTGTGAGTTAAAACGTCTCATAAATATATACGTTCATAACATGTAAACATTGTTAATTAGGAGAACAACAAATAAAACCTGCAAAAACAAGATAATATATAAGGGGAATAAGTTAGGTACTTTTTGGGGCATTCATTTTCTTTCGCAAGGTCTAGTTTCCTCTTATTTTCCTAAGTCAGGTTGTTTCCGGAATACTGACAGATTTATTATCCGTAAAATAGTTTCTTCTTTTAGTAAATTTAGATGAAAAACTTGTGTTACAGGAAATGGCTCAATATAGTTCTCTAGAAAATAAAACTCATTATATTTTGACTAGTTCGTCGCCCGTGGCTTTTCTTTCTAGGGTGTCAGTCAGTCAGGAAAGCCTTTTATATAGTACAATCTTAACATACAATACCCCATTCAATTTACTCATATTTTTGTAATTTTTATGTATTCTAAGTTCACATTTTAAAAAAACGGTCAAGTGTATGTCGGGCCATGTGCAGTGTAGGGTTTCGTAGTTTAACTGGTTTTTTAAATAGTAATTTTGAATGAAATATCGCAAAGCTCCTTTTTAATCATGTTTGTTGTACTTATTAAGTCCATCTTTACTTCGAAATATCTGGGAAACATGCCACTTAAGGCCACTATGTTCCATTACATCTTTTATTCATATAACAGTCCTCTATCGATATACATCTGCAGCAGAATTGTGTGTTGCCGGTTACTATCTCAAGATTTAAGATATTAATTTGAAAGTGTTTGAAATGATGCAAATATATAAAATCTATTATTTTCTAAAAATGTCAATATTTTATCCAAGTTCAAAACGAAGGCCTCTCATTATAAAACAAATGGGTAATTTGTTAATTTACCCGCAACCCACAAAACAAATTACCCGCTTTAACACTTTACAGGAAACAAAAATAATATAGAAAACTTGTTTTAAAAAGAGATGCTTTGAAGATGGCTATGAAAATCATTATCCCCCAATTATCAGTGCTGACCTTATCTCCAATGAAAATTTGCGCAGTATTTTATATATATGTATAAACATGCAAAGACAATTCAGGTTCTCAAACTACGCTCTGATATCTCTAAGGATATTTGAATAGAGATTCATAAAGACGATATTGGAATACATTTTTATGTTGAAGAGTCCTAATTTCATATTTTGTTAGGTTTATATGTTATATCTATGTAATTATACGATAACTTCCTATAACAAAGAAATATGTGAAACACACCAGTTTGTATTAAAGTCTATAAATTTGTAGGGAAAAAGCGGAATCTTTTGGGTTAAATAAACCTTCTTCAAACAAAAAGTTACATACATATGGCATATAGTTCAAGTTTGATTGAATGTGTCCATAAGAGCCGCAAGAGGTCCGGAAGCGAAAGTTTGACAAACTCAAGCCTATGTAAATATTTTTCAGAGGCGCACATTGCCGATTCATTACATTCTTATGACGTTAATAACCCGTCGAGGAATGCACTGTGCTAACACAGATAAAACAGTTTGCGTTGCATAATGTTTCGCTAAAATACACTAGAAACTGAACAGTTGTCGTATCAAATTAGGATGTGAGCCGCTATTATAACCTTCGCACTGATGTGCTATTATTTAACTTCGTACGTGAAAACGGAATGTACCGTACAAACATATGTTATTCCGGATCTCAGACATTTGTGCTCGAATCGAGTATTGAATAATGCGAACCTACCGCAGGATGAGAAATTCTCTGGTTTATGTTGTGTGCAGTTAGTGAATCGAAAACGAATGATTAAACCTACCAAGAACATATCGGATGAAACTATAAGATATCAGTCAATTAAATTGTACATCAAAAAAGTTCATCTGTCCGCCTGTATGTCTGTATAGATAGACTCCTTTTTCTCAGGACCGCGTGGAGGCATCCAATTGCTTAGGTGTGTGGGCAATCCCTTAGATCTGTAAAAAATTAAACTTCAAGAAATCGCAATCTGTTTATTTTGAGGATTTCCCTTGTAGCAATAGCGCAAGGTATCCAAATCTAAATATGCTTCCCAATTCCAATCCAATCAATCTCAAATCTTTGAATTTGATACAAACATAGGAATAAATCTGAAAACAATTTGCTATATCACATTAAAAATGTTTTTTTACCGTTAAATCGGACTTAAATTTTCGTTAGAGCAATGTTCGGTGACATTACCCATTATTTACGATTTTCAGTATGTTAATTATTTATATTTGGTACGGAACTCGCACTTGGCATGTTTTTAACAATGGAACCCTAAAAGTTCGAAAAGGATGGCGGTTCGCAAGTGGAGCCTGTGGCCCGTTCGCTGGCATTTTCTGGAAAGAAATGTGACCCTATTATAAAGCCGAAACCACCCATATTTATTCATCCTTGAATAGACTTGAGTTATGATTTATTACGAGAATTATGGGACCCGCAGTGTAACCTAGTTTCTGCAGCTCTGCCAGTAGTGATTATGTGGTAGTGTGAACAAGAATTTTAGTTATTTTGTTGAAATTAAAATAATTATTCTTAATTATCCACCACAGTTAAGTTGAGCTGAGACGAGCAATTTTTAAAGTCGTGATGGACAAATAGGGTTGTACTTATTATCCTACCTACTTAATACCTTAAAAGATAAGATAATTTTTGCACGCGACTCCGTCTGCATAGACTTCAGAAACAAATCATTAATCAGGATACTCTAACTGGATAAAATGTAGCCGTCGACGTAACGTCTATTATCATTTTAAAGGCTATGTGCGAACTGTTGTATCTACTAGTATGTTGTAGAATTGTATGAGACGAATTTTTTTTAATTGATACGACTAACATTTAAAATAGTCAAGTTCAGTGTTTAAATATAATTAATATTTGCAAATGAAACCCATCCTGGTTCACGTTTACTGGGTGTTTAATGGGCAGTATAAACCGTTCATAAAATAAACATCTTTAACGTCATGCATTTCATCCTGCTTTCATGAAATCCTATCTCTAAATATATATTTCTCGTTTCATCGGTAGCTGTGTCACAAATCAACAAATCCATATCAAAATGAGCCTACGTTTCGCAATTCCTCATTCAACTACTTAGCTTCAGGTACCCCTCGAACGTACCGATCGATTTCGATTCGACTTTTTGTCGAAACTTTAGATGTCAAGCATCGAACACGTGTTTCGCACGGTGTTCACCTTTCAAACGAAACATCATTGTGACAACTTGACAGCTCTCGTTGCTTTTTGCGATGCCATTGAAAGAACGTCTGATTCATTGATTCAATCAAGTATCTATGACTTTTTGTAGGGTGGATAGCAAAAAGTAGACGACCGCTTGATTGTAAATGCACATCAATTCCTTATAGACATCTCGAAGTAAAATCACGTGTGTATTGTATAACCCATACATTTGATTATTGTAAATATTACCTAAAGACAGTAAAGCTATTAAGATATTTTTATTCGAGCAATTTTATATTTAAAAAAAATTGAGTCAGATTATTCGTTTAAGCAATCAATTTTTATAGATATTTATATTTATTGTCACATATAAACACCCAATTTATTATAAAAATATATCAAAATGCGTTAACGACAAACGATAAAAGCAATAATTTATTCTCATTTATTTAAAAAAAAAACCCTCAAAAACAGTATAAACCATAGTAGTTTCACACAGAATAACAATCTAAAACCAATAATCCTTCATTTCCGAAAAGACAAAGGCGAATGGGTATTTCGCTTCATCGTCTTAACTTCATCTTTTCGAATCGAATCGAACTCATGCTCCAGCTCGTGTAATCTCAAAGGGCATCGTTGTTTACTCAAGCCGTCAGCTCCATCTATACGTTATCATCACGCTTCCATTTGCCGGTAGTGCAGTGGCTAATTACACCTGTCCGTCAAACGGTATTTATCTTTAAGGCTTTATCGTCCATTTACCTGCGTTAAGGCGAACCTAATGCGTTTAATTCAAACGTCAGATCGTTTATCAGATCGAGGAATATTATGTCATGAGCACGTGGCGTTGTGTATGACAGGATTATGAAAAAAAGTTGCGTTTGTACGTGGGAGTGAATAGGAAATGAATGAGGCACTTAGAGCAGACAAAGCGAAGAAAAGTAGCGTAAAAAGGAGAGTGCTATGTAAATTAGTTAGGATTATTTTGAAATCTCACTCTTACTTGCCAATAGTTTTCTACTAACAATGAAAAACTTGTAAAATAAGTAAGTTTGCAAAAACAACCAAAAAACTGATAAAGTTTTTCTGGAAGTTACACTAGTAAAAAAACAAATTGCAGTTAACAAGTAACCTATACGCATACATTTCCTTCTCAACTACTTTAATGAACTTTCATTCTTAAACCGAACAACATAATGTTATGAAAGAAAAATCATTTTAGTATTCTTACCCCTTGTTGAAGTACTGAACTATCGTGGAAGCTGGACGAAAAACGTCCACTAAATTCGAAAACATAAAATTAAAATTGAGCCTCTCTATCGATGACGAATTGAATTTCTACATACATAGATTTGCAATAATCACGACAATATACATAAATATTTAAAATAGAAAATTTTCTAGGGCTGAAAAATTGGAAACTGAAAAAAAAACAGTATTTTCAACTTATATAACTAATTTATAATTTTGCCTAATCATTTTTTATTTAATTGATAATTCAAGGAATTCAATTCAAGCAAAAGTTGTAAATTAAATTATAATCAAAATGATTTTATTTGTGTTCCATTCAGTTATTTAATTTTTGAAAAACATAATATACAAACTATAATTTTGAGTGTCGTCCCATCCCATCCTCGTCGCCACTGTAGTGTATTCGGGATGATAGCAATAACACCGTGTGCGTCCACTGAGCGTATAATCCGAACTGACGCATTGCAAACAACTGTCCGTCCACCTACATCATATAAAATTCATTTATTATAAGAAACTTCCCTACATTACAAATTTCTTTATTGGGGCGGCATTTTTTCCGGCGCCCAGTGACGGAATTAAGCTTAAATCCGGCCCTGGGTGTACTGTTTGGGCACCAACAAAGTGAAATACTATTTCATAAACTAATGGTTTCAACGTGAAACAATAGCACTGCACCTTAGAACTTTCGTAATCAGCATTTGAATACAGATGACTTCACACTTGCATCCATAACAAAGGCAATCACTTTTTCTAGAATACCTATCTGGTCTTCGGAACAAAAGAACGAGATGGCCTGTTAATGTCACCATTCTTGGAAAGCCCGGCAAATAAGGACACAAGTGTGGCCTGTTGTTATTTTATGCACTACATAATACTTAATTTTAGTGGGTCACCTTGCGTCACCTTGCAAAAGTTTACTCGTAACTGGGGTGCCAATTCCGCGGAAACTTTTTTGTTTTTCGTCAAATTTCAGCAGTAATTTAAAGTTTAAATTTCTACAAACATTAATTTCTAAAATATAATTTCTCAGTGCGGCTTAGTTTCACTCTTTATCCGTGACATTCTTTTAGGGCCGATATAAAGAAAATCCGAAATATTCAACAGGTAGAGTCACGTGTGCAAGTAACACTGACATCTTACTGCGGTAAGCATTTACATTGGCAAGGATGCTTAGATGTAATTATGTGACTCTGGCTCTGTATACATATCTCTGAACGACATTATTTTGTATAATGCCTAGACCTTTCTAGTTTGCAGAACGCTTTCCGAAATGGTAGTAGATTAAGTAAGAAAGATTTTTACCAAGTTAACCTTACATCAAAATATTTGTGTTTAGGTTTGATTATATTGTATATGTTTGTTTTGAAATGACTCATATTTTAATTGTGCTGCCTTTCTGGTGCATGTATAATTTAAGTTAGGATTATTTCACACATTAAATTAACTGTACTATTACATGCCACTTAAGCAGAGGCAGTACTTTGTTGGACATGTAATGAAAACTTCGCCTTAAAATGACGACATAACAAGCAGCTCCTGTATCGATTCAATGCGCAGTGACACGAGCGAGATAGGTAAATGTACGCTCTCAGTGCTTTGTCTAACTAACCTATCTTTATGGCCTATCTTCATTGGTTGGAAGGGCTTAGTTAGGAATAAAACGGGACCTCAACAGTTGCGGTTACACGAATAAAACATTCGTTACGAATGTAAAGGCTGCAGATACGTGACATGTTTTCTTCGATTTTGCGGCTTCGGATCCTTAAGAGAGGTCTGCATTTTAAATCGGTGGCTGAAAAATTTATTCATTGGAAGCGGCAAACTCTGTTTTATGGGATCGGTTATTTCGTGCATTCACTGTTGATGAGGTTCGATAAGGTCGTACTTGCAAGCCCAAAATATATGTTTAATTGGTCGTCTTCTTCGTCATCATGAACTACTTCATCTACTTCTGGGTACCTATAGCATGCCACTTAATTTGGTAATGAGAGTCATCTGCACTATCTTGTTGTGTACGGCCATTAAAATATGTCATCGATTCATAGTCTTCGACTTTTAAAATACAGGCTCAATTCGTGCTTATTTGTCCTTCTTTTACGTAACGAGAGACTAAATGACTAGATTTTTTTAACGGAATAGTTGAAGGGACGGAAAAGGATGTAGGCTACTTTTTATTGATACCTATATAAGTTCCCATTGGATAATTTCTGAAGAGCACGTGGACGAGCTAATTGCGTATGAATTTGATTTACACATGATATAGTTTATATTTATTTCGCGGAAAAATATCGTTAAATCTAAAGGATACAACAATTTTTAGGTCATACGTAATTCTATTTACTATTACACAATATGGTTTCATATATTCAGACGCAGTTCTTGAAATCCTTTTTTTATATCCTTTGTGTTTTGTTTTACTATTTCAGTTGTTCTTGAAATTAAACTCATTGCATGTCTTGGCACTGAAACACAACTAAGCCTTCGATAAAGTTTAGGATTTAATGTTTCATGCTGTTGTTTGGGTCTGGTAGGTTCATTCTTTGTTTTTAGGTCTTTACTATTCAGTCTGGGGCATTTATTAATTTAGTTTGTGCGTGTAATATTAACATCCAGCGGTTTCTTGAACGACCTAGTTTGTTGGAATCTCTACAGTATTATTTAACCTCGTGTCATCTTCTAAAACCTTAAAAACCGGATTACTAAATTCCTAAAGGAATATCAATATATCCTAAAAGAGACCAGTTGGTCTAAGTGTGATGTCATAGCGCTTTACATAGAGTCCTTGGTCACATGTAAAACTTGAGTGCTACAGTACAGTTGTACTGAATTATTTAAATTAACTTACCAATGCGACTTTTGTAATATTTATTAAAAAAACAGTCCTTATTGGCATAGATTATGAGTACTCTTCTTTTTAATTCTCGTACCCCGCACACCCCAATTGATAAAAATATTTTGTCAATTTTATACTAATAAGAAATCATTTTTGCCAAAAGTATAAACATTATAGCCCTCTGTAACTACTCCTTATCTCAAAAGTTTACAAAACGAAAACGTAAATGTTTGAAACATACACCGAAAATACTTATGTCAGGAAAAACAATGCCTGTTACTTGTACATGTTTTTGGAAATCAGCAAAATCCTTTGCAAACTAAGTCATGTTTGCTGTTCCAAAAGTTAGGTATGTGTGCTAATGAACGTAAAAACATGTATTACTTTTCTGCCCAATGTGCGGAATTCTGATTAAACGAGTCCGACTCACACTTTCCTGGTATAAAATAATTTCTGTAATTTCCATTCATAATAATATTTCATCCGATACAAACGAGTCCATGTTGGCAGTTTACTGGACAACGTTTGGTCAGGTTGCTTTTGATCTACAAGTTGTTCTACCCGTCAACTTTTCTCTGCCCGCCCACTTTTCCTTTCGTTATAATGTTAGTGGGTAGTTATCGGTCATTAAGTACGACATTCACAAGATCGTAGACTTGTTAAACTTTCTTGTTAGGATACTCTGTAGGCACGATTATACTAACCATCTTAGTGGTACAAGTTTTACGGATTATCTTCGGTACAAAGGTTAAACTTTTTGTATCCTCTTTTATTTGTGGCCCCTTTTTTTAAATTATTTGTATGCGAAGATGCAGCCTACAATGGTTCGCGTTGAACTGTAATGTGTCTGTCACCATCACCTTAAAGATGCCCAGATTTATATTTTCACTAAACCCCCGAAAGATGAATCTTCGCACTTCCTTCTTCATACACCTCTTATAAGTTGATATCAATTGTACAATTCTAATCAAAAACGTAATAATTTCAAGGGAATATTATATATACATAAAAAAATTCACCATAAAACAAAATATTTTTTATTTCGTCTCCACAAAAAGTACAAAATATTCACGGAATCTAAAGTTACTTTTTTTTGTAAGTCCGTGAGTAAATGACAATTGGTACAGGTTTTCTTTATTCGCGAGCTCTACTTTTTAATGACCACGACGCCCTTAGACCAGACATTTGGCAAGCTCAATGGAAACTCTCGGAAAGGCATTTCCTACCACGTGACGGTCGCGTTCGGCACAACGCCGTATGTTGTCCGTTTCTGCGTCACGCTAATAAATCGTAAGGTGCCTAGTAGATGGGGCGCGCTCCGCTTCCACAGTCCTCGCTCAGAGCGCGACAGTGCTAGTGTTCCGAACGCACCTTTTCCCGCGCGCTCCGGAAAATTGGCGCGAAAATGCGGAACTGTCAAAACGCTGGATAGGCGTTTTAATTTGCTTTTACTCAACGTGTTTTGGACTAATGTGAAGTGGTTAAGATTGATTTACGAAGAAATCATGTTTGTGATCGGTTTAGCAATTTTACAGATTGTTTCTTTAGATGATTTTTCTTTGGTGTTAAAAGATATTTTTTATAGAAAATATTTTGAAATATACAGGAATTTTAAATACATGATTGCACAGGTCGTTAGATAAAAGTATCGAGAATTGCATACTGTCGCATGTAAAACAAAGATAAACAGTGCAAATATTAAACCTAAGTGCTCGGTTCCAAATTCAATATTTATTTTAATGTAACTGCCACTTCCTAGGCAGAAAACATGTGAACGAGTTTTCAAATTAAAACTTTTTACACATTTAAATACGTAAATATTAAGCTATTAGTATCTTGTCAAACATAATTCCGAGTAGATATATGGGGACACATGCTAATATATTAAAGTAGTCGGAATATAGACGACGGGCTTAAAGATTATTTTTCCATTCTGTCAGTAAGAAGTGTAGGCTGTCTATTATTCCAAAAAAATCCGGAATCCCTCGGAATTCTTTTTTATTCACGTTAATATTTTATGAATTAGTTTAACGGCGTACATATAGTTACTTTAAGTGTATACCTCGCCGTTTAGGAGTTCATTGAGGAAGTCTAAATGATATACGTTTACGGTGAATTAAATTTTAAAAAGAATAATAATTTCGTGTATATTTTGATGTAAGCGTGTAGTGATTTAGACGTTTTGAACACTACTTACTCATATTCATTTTAACTTTATATAAAAACTGATCTCAATCAATATTTTGTCAGTAAACTTGTTTCTCATGTTTCGTTCATCTTGTTTCAAAGTCCGACGTGACGATATGTGAGGGGAGAAGTTTGTCCAACAGTGGACATACGCAGCAAGTCATGATGATGATTAAATTAATCTTTTTTTAACGTAACTCGAGGGTTGTCTACTTTTAATCAAATTTAACAGCCCCGTCATGGCGGACTTACAAAAGTTCGAATATACTCGATGTAAATCGAGAACTAAACTTATCAGATTCAAGAAGTATTCTTAAGTCACTTTTACAAAACATTCGTTGACCATATATCAAACCACAACATCAAACATCAATTAGTATTTGATAAATCTGGGAAATTTAGTAATTACCTCAATTCGAGGATTGGATTGCATTATTTTTACTCGAACATGCGCAAGAGCATGCTTGTTTTGTGATTAACTATCAAATTATCCCAAGTCATTCTGAATCTCCATTACGACTTAAAAGAAGGACAAACAAACTCACATTCGCATTTTTATTATTAATATTCACTGACTGACGTACCACATTAACTTACAGCCCAAAGCACTTGGGTTACAGATTCCAAAGGGATGTTCCCTTTGATGTTGAAAAGTACCGCTAAAAAGATATTCCTCGCAGCCCAAACCGCGGTAACACGACTAATTTAATATTATGAAAATATATCAAATTCCTTATTCTAGCAAACAGCATATTCAACCTCTATGTGACAAATCTTCATGTCTACATAACATGATATATTGAAACGCTCCCGACACACGACTAATGCTGTGCGAGATGAAAACATTACGAAAAACTAATTTGTTACACTAAGCCCACCACTACATTCCACCTCACATGGTGTTCCTTTCTTGCTTTGGAAACACAAGTAAATGCGTTGAAAAAGAACTGGAAACCGACTTCAATTGCCCTAAAAGCGTACTTTTACTAAGATACATTTAAGATTTATATCGTTTTCTCATGGATGCCGTTGTCAGAACTGGACCAAATTGAAATTAGACTACACGGAAAGTACCACCTTTCAATGAAAAAAGAATCATCCAAATCGGTTCACCCAGTCAAACGTTCTGATATAACAAACATTAGAAACATACCTATCGAATTGATAACCTCCTCCTTTTTTGAAGTCGGTTAAAAAATCATTCTTTTGCGTTTTGGGGAAACTAAAGTCATCCTTATGATGTATTTCATAAACTAAAATTATTATCATGTGAATTAAGAAAGCTTTAATGATTCACCGATTTAATTCTACTAAAATTGTCTGTAGTGGTTTAAAAAACAAATATTTATTTAACATTAATTATCCTGCATTATTTTATTTTTATGCTTGGCCTTAGTTCGCCATTTCGCGGAATGGCCAGCATGGTGATCGCACAAAGATGTCGCAGAAACTAAGGATGTGGTTGACTGTGTCCTAGGTTTATCCATTAGAATTCTTAGGACAGCCACGGGATGATATGGGGTGATGATATTGTAAATCAAGCCAAAGCCATTCTAGGCAATGTACAGAGATGAGTTTGTAGCATGACGGCATTTGAATATAATATCTCCGCGATTTCATATTTTATGTTTATTTATAGCAGCCATGTAGCAGTGCTACATGCAGGTACAATTTACAGCTACTTAATTGCATAGCTTCATCAACAATAGCTTGAATAAGCTTGTTTACAGAACTCTCATATCTTTGAAATTTTTTATCATTATTCAGTATTTATTTTTACATTGATGCACCCTAGTCTTAAATTTCTATAAACATTAATACTGAGTGCTTCGTCCAGGAATTGAACCTGTACATTCGTAGGTAAAGTATTTGCAACAATCATCAATGTGCTTCGTGAGGAATAAGAGAAAAGGTTTTAAGTAACTATAGAAACTATTTATTAAAACAAGGAACTATTTTCTATTTTATATATAAGCTATTTGCGTGATTTTGTTCTATGGAGCTTTTCACATTGTGTATTGAACTCCATAAAATTGTAAAAGCTATCGAATTTAAAGAATCGTAAATATTTTAAAGTTTTATAAAGCAGTAAAATTGAATTTTACAGCCCTATTTTCAGTCCTAAGCTATTCAGAACTAATTTTTTAAGGATTTTAATTAAAAAAACTTAAGCATTGGACAGCTTAGAAGCTGTGATTTCAATAATTGCAAAATATGATATTATACAATCCTCTACATGCGCCAGATGAATGTTACGAAAAAGTAATCTATTTCTATAGACCACAGTAAATACATATAGGCCATATTTTCATGTAACATTACATTGTGAGATGGATGAGCGTTCATGTTTATATTATTATATATTTTAGCTTTATCTAAATTAATAGTATTTTGCGTGCGCAGGAAAAAAATTGCGTTAGATAAAAGGTGGCATGTGTTTTGCGGCTGGGGTGATACGAACAGATTTTCGTGATATTTTCAACTCAATTCAAAAAAGAAGGAGGTTCTCAATTCAACTGTATGTTTTTTGTATGTATGTTTCGCGATAAGTCCGCCAATTGTGAATCGATTGTGATGATTCTTTTTGTTTGGAAGAGCATACTTAAGAGGTGGTTCCATATAAATTTTATCGAAATAAGCGCTTTTGAAAAAATCAAGAAAAAACAAATACGTACGCAGATAATTCTACCTATAAGGGTAAACATATTTAAGGCACTTGAAGTTGATTTTTAGTTCTTTTTGAACGCGTTAATTATTGAAAGAAAAAAAAATATTTTTCATTAATACTAAATAAAATAACAATAATTATAATAATGTCAGGAAACCACCAAGTGATAAATTTTTTATTAAAGTTTATTGAATAGACCATTTGGTTCTTTAGAATAGGTTCATTCCATTTTCGCTTGGGTGTCGTAAAAGTGATAAGGAGAAAATGATGGGATGAGCAGCATCTACATACCTTAAGCAACATCGCATTGCGGTCACAATCCAACAGTAAAGCACGGTGACTATAGCAAATTCCCTCGTGGATCCGAACTATTAATGAGGGTAATTTCTAACAGTTGATTCAATGATAATATTTATTTAAACTCACAAATTTTATCTAGTACAACGCCGAATCCAGAGCCCTACAGACACGCGCCCGATTCGAATCAACACAATTATTTTAATTAAAAATTTTACAAAAGATCAAAAATGGTATATATTTAAATGCATTTTCATTGTATAAAACATATTTGAACATATTATCATGTCATACTTATACAAACTTGCAAAATCATGTAAACATTATAATCCCCCTTGGTCATCTCAGGTAAATGTTGCCAGTGTGACAAATCCGGTGTATTAAAAAGATGACAGGTTTAAGCAAGTTTCAATAAAACAAAAGAAGAAATTAATATCATATAATTGTCTCACTTTTTTGAACGGATGAAAAATCCGAACATGTTTATGAAGAGCGACTAGAAACAAAGATAGGAGAACCCTTTTTGTCTTCAGGCACCCACTTCACGGCTCAAGTGAAGGCATACATTTGTATACCATTATGGACTATTCTGTATGCTCTTTATAGATAAACAATTCCGTAGCACATAATTTTTATGTATCTTGTAAAGTTAAGCCAGAGTTTGCAATGTAAGCTCCCGAAAATGAACATATCGTAGTAACGTAGTTAATATCGTATCACTATTCGTTTTGCAGTTTAAAATGTGTAAGCGACGAAACATACAGAGCCCGATAGCGACCTTGGTTTTTACTATTTTATTCTAAATCTATTAGAAAATAACATGACCATCCTACTCGCACGTCATCCTGTGAATATCGCAAAAGACGACTTCAAGAAAATTCTAGGCGACAGTGCGTTTATCTATGTATCTGACATCTTTCTGCGATCACCAACCCACCTGCCAAGTTCGATGATTATGACAAATCCTATGATGAAATCCTCGTTCGTTGTGACGACCTGTGAAGCTGACTCATATTAAGGAAGAAAGAATGTAAGGAGCACGTTTGAAAATCTCCTGAATTTATTTACGAGTTTTATAAATCAGTCACATACTTTTATCAAGATATTTTGCCGACAAAAATATCGTTCCTTCAATTAAAAGTGACAACCAATAAATTATTTTATTCATACTGAATAAAAAACCGACTCTCATCGAAAAATTGAAAACCAGTTTCTGAAAAAATTAAGACATTAATTTCGTTACTAAAATTATCTTGACATGTGGCTTCCCACAAACCAGACGACATAGTTTTACGTGATTGCACGCTTAAGATGAAAATTATAAGATAAGTATAGGTACCTCTCAATATAGTGCTTAGATTTAATCAAAACTATGGATACGCTATGGTCATACACAAACATCTATAAACTAAGTCCTAGTTTCCTCCGTCTTATTTGCCGTGTCGCAAACAGATAAGCTTTTATAACTTTTATATATTGATTTTAAAGGCTTTTTTAAAGACAAAATTTTTAAAATGTAAAAACGCTTGCGGTCATAAAAGCTGATAGAAAATATAAAGTATTGATGTTGTGGTTTACCTATGTGTGTTTAAAATTGTTTTTCCATGGAACACGTAAACTACAATTCATTCATTCAGTAAATTTAAATCTGGCGTGTCTATATTATTAGATTTCATCTAAGAGAGAGGCCCTTTGAAAAGCAAATGCTTCTCCGGCGCGTGCGTGCGACCCACTTAACGCTGATAACAGAAATTAGGAAGATATAGTGATAACAGACTTACCTACGATGACATTGGGGTCTTGGCGACCTTGAGGCGTGGTCTGAGATTTCTTGACGTGTCAGCCCGTGTCCCCACACTGATGAAATTAAGCATTTGCCAAGGCGCTTCATTCCTTCCGGCCCTAGTCCTCACCAACGCGCTAACCGGCAACTTCTTCAGGTAGTGAGACCTACAAAACGCATTATGTCCCAACACGTGCGTTCAGATTCGATCTCTCCACTGGAGAACATTTCTGCTCCAGGTTCAAAGTTCAGTAAGTCGAGTAAAAATCATTGAAAATTGTGCGCCTATACATGTTGTTTGCCTTGTGGTTTTTTACCGCCTTCTGACTAGAGGTAGCCCATGTCTAGCCGTAGGTATTGCGGGTTGCGGCTAAAGAAAAGGTCTAGGGCAGTAGCGTTCACCTGTGTACCACTGAAATTGAACTGTGATCACCAATCCGCCAGCCAAGCGTGGCGATAAATCCAGGTGATAAACAGTTATGAAAAACTTGATCGTTATATGCTAGGACGGCTCGTCTTTACTGCAGATGTTATTTAAGACGGTGTTGTCGTATTAAATTATATTGTTTAACAAATTGCAGAAAACATATATATTAATGTTAATATCCGATATTTTAAATACTCTTCCAAACACTTCCTTTTTTTTTGAGAAGAAATACATATATTTATATATATAATACATTTCCAGTTTTATTAACAGTCTCTACTAATTCAAATGCTATTTAAAGAAAACCCTAACTTATTTCCGTGGCTTTGACTGAGTCCAAATCTGTTTTACACATTCAGGGGCCATATGAAAATGTTGCCAAACTAAAAGTTTCTCGCTACTAGATGTTTCATGATGAGCGAGTAATATTTTACCCGTAAAGACAGCCGTATGCGATGCTAAAAGCTTTATAAGATAATCAAGCTTTAAAAACGTTATAATTCAACAATGCCAATCGATTACGAGCAACAGCAGCGTTCCCCATCACGGTGGCCTACCCGCCTATTTTGATTTGAGAAAATGTTAATGAATGTTAATTTCTCTAACTATCTAAAAGTGGAAACACCTACGAATGAATGATTAAATAGTTCTAAATTCGTCATGTTACCTTTCAACATTTGTTTATTACTTTATTTTAGGCATCTCAACTGTTCTCTTCTTCTATTTTTGTGTAAAAATCTTAATGCGGTTCACAGAATAATATTTAAATTGATAGGCAATTCAAATTGTACAATAATTATGAAATGGGATATTTGTCTCTTTCTTTTTTTACTTATAGATATCCATACACTATAAAATATTTAGCGATCGTTGCTAATAACAAACTTTCAAATCAATTGATAAACACATTGTTTTTTTATATACTACTACAGCAATACTTTTGTTTACTGTATAGTCACAACATACTGAAGCAACGTTAATTATAACAATCGAGGTGTAAAGAGAGCTATCTTCATCTTGATGTCGCAACACCGCGTCGTCGTATCACGTCTCGCTAACGGGGGCAATTACAAAATATAATAAATATTGCAAAAGTGTAATCTATGCGTCCTCGGTGCCCTAACCATAACAGTTTACATGCCCTAAATTGGTAAAAAGGGACCGAATTTTATCTCCCTGTGTCAATTCTGCCGTGCGATTCAATGATGCCATAAAAAGTTTTACGGGTATCCGCTTTTTTACTCCGCCTTCTTGGTCTTCTTTTTCGATCGAAACGTTTCTAGTATTTTTTCCGCAAACTAGCACTTGTAAATGAGCCTGTGGTCAATAAAATAATAATTAGCGACTTAATAGGGGCAGTAAATGTTTATTGATACCTGATTATATAAAATGGCGTGTTATGTTATTACGCCTGTCGATTTTGTTCGTAAAATTATAATTTTGAATTTAAATAACGCACAAACTTAATGACAATACCGTGAATTTACGAGGGCTTGGAACTATAAAATTTAATAGTCATTTTCCTCGACGACTTTATTAGAGATCTGGTCACATAACCACATTTTAAGAACAATAAACTTGTCGTTGTGAATGGAAACAAGTGTCTCCGTTGATTGCGATACTATATTATAGCCAATCACTTGTCTATATGAAAATATTTAAATTTAGGTCAGTTAGAGACTCAAGGATTATGGTAATAGAACTCTTCAGCTGATATTCGGTAAACATTTTATAAAGTGCCGTTAAATTTATACAGAGCATATGTTAATTGTTAAGGGCACGATATACTTTCACTCTTATCATGGTGCAATTTCGGAATGTGTGCGAAGTTATTTGTAATACTCCAGAAAAAAATGTAACGCAAACAAATATTTATTTATTTTATTTCTTTTTTTATTTAAGGAAGATCAACAGCTAGTGATACAGAGTATAAATAAATCATAAGAATATAGCGTATGATTGACAATAAGACCGTTGAAAGGTAAGCTTTCTCAAACTAATGAGGCGTGAGTTATACTATTACTTTTATACATAAACACATGTGCTATTAACACTGCTGATTGGTGGTAGACTTAGGTAACATGGTGGTAGCTAGCAAGTTGCATATAGAAAATACCACAAATCATACCGAATACCGATAGATACCTCACTAGGAATCTAACCCGGGACTTCCGGATTGTCGTCCAAGCGTTTAGTCATTAGGTAACAGAGCGATGTGCTCGGCATAGATTGGTGGTGGCAGAAGGTTACTAGTGATAGTGGTACAGCCAAGGTACAGCATACGGTATACAGGTGAAGACATGGTATTATTTTATTCAAGACCACAAGGCGATCGTACTTTATACAACACAAAGCCTGCTAGTAAAATAATGTTTACACAAAGCCGATTAAACAGTTGAGATTTTATTACAGACCATCTTGTACGGTATGAATTTTTGATGATTTGATGATATTTCAATTTTCATAGGCTGCAAATAACAGTCTCTAATTACTGGTATGTTTTCATAGGCAAGTTTGGTGCAAATATATACTGGAGTAATTTAAATTTTGCTACGAAAACCACCCCAGTGTTGGTTTGCGGTGTTCAATTTTTTACAAAATTAATAAGTAATAAAAGCGCAAGGGCCAAGTCGTTCTTTCCACACAAGTTTATATTACAACTAATCCCCCAATGACAGTTTGAATTCTACTTTATGCCATTTATAAAACACTCATGCTTTGCAATTGACTATTCATACAACGATGATAAAATATTACAAATTTAAATTTCGTAAAATTTTTGTGTCTTTCCCTTAACGCTGCGATGTTAAAATTTAACAAAGCAATCTCGTGCACATGTTAAGTTATAAACAACGCCAAGTGACTCAGGAGCTAGGTTGCACGGCTGTGGCATTATAAGAATCCGATTTTCAAAGCATTCACAAAGACATTTAGGCTAGGCGTGACTCTTTAATTACATGAATCGAATAAGGCCAGTCAAAAAAGGTCATTAGCAAAATATAAATTCTTAATAAAATTCAATAATAAAAGTCGCTTATAATTATTATCATCGTGATCAATATTATTAGTAATAAACTGTCTCTTTATTCGATGTAGAATTTGAGACCAGATAGAGAGAGAATCGATCGAATGTGACCAATGACGTCATTCTGTGTCTATGGTTTACTGGATAATCTAGATCACATTTATACGGTTAGCTAATTTAATACACTAGCAAAAGTCCACAGTTGCCCATGAGAGGATTTAGTATTCTGATGATCACACAATGATGTTGACACCAACGGGATGACATGATTTTATCCTATTCTAAACACGAGACAACATGTAATAAAGAATTACATACTATTTTGTTACTTTTGTAAATCCCCCAACCATTCACTATTACGGGTCATTCATTAATTACGTAAGAGTCCTGAGAGTCCGTTAAATAAACTCTCCATGGCCTTAACTAATATGTAAGTATTTCAGTAGTTCGTAGACATACCAGTCGGCCAGTCAAGTACGAGTATACTGACTCTAAAATACGTATTTCTGTTTCCAAATTCTTCGTCAAGGTAACATTTTCTACGCATTTATTCGCTATGTAAAAATATATTGTCTAAAGTCTAATAATAATTACTTAATGTAACCAAATATTTCTTACAAATTATGAGTTTTCATGGTGGCTTGGGACCGGTCGATGTGGCGTACCATGAAGGTGTAGGAGAGTACCAGCAGTGGACGTTTCCTGGCTGATGATGTTGAGTTTTCGTGTAATTTTTAATTTTCTCACAATATTTAATAATATTACACATTGTCTTTGGACATAGGCAAGTCTCGTAAAGGTATTTAACTATTTATAAAAACAAGGTCAAATCTTACGTAAGGAGAGGAAGTCAGCGATGCCGTATGTCTCATTACATGGTGTAGAGGATCAAAAATGACCAAATTCATCGTTACGTAATTAATGAATAGCCCATACTACAATCTCCTTATCAAGATCTCGGATGTTTTGTCACAGCGCTTCGCGTTTACAACACGATTAAAATTGATATATGATAATGGAGCAATAAACGTCTGCAGTAGAGAAATGATCTGTTTTAGATACCTAAAAAAATTGGCCATCGAGCTAGCTATTTGGAAACTTTGGGCTATTATTCCGGTAAATTATTAAGCTACGGCAGACCGCCCAGAGAAAAGAATGTACGCCGAAGACAATCGTCTCCGTAATTTAGTGTCTTTATTAGTCCCGCGACGGAAAAGAGTAGGTATTCAATGGGAATGTTGGTTTTTCTGTTTCCTAACTATTTCTGACATATTTTAAGTAATCACTACGTTCTACGTGTATTATTACGGTATATCGGTGAGTTTTATTAGTGGCATTTTATTTTATTTTCAAAGACCAATTTCCAAATTTGTGAATGAAGATTTATTTTCTTCTCATATTGAAAGCTTCCACAAAGAGTATTTATAATCTATTTTTTAATTTCAGAATCATATAAACTGACAGAACCACACTTTGAACACTTAATGAACAATCCAGTCACTATTTTAGATTGTTAACATTATTATTTTGTGAAGATTCACCATTCACCCACAGCTTTACCTGCGGGAAAATTATTCCATTCGTGAACTTTTATACCATCGGAGTAATCATAAGGGGTCCACAGCAGGTTTTTGAGGCAATCTGTTCAGACTAAGGCTTGATAATTATTCAATAAATCGCAACGATGATCGCCAATTCCTATTTCCAGGAGCTCAATTGCCATAATCACAGTCGGTAGCCGGATTGGTGATTGCATTAATATATTCGTCATATCCGAAAGTCAGAAACACTGCATGGCAAAACATTATTAAAACAGTTTGAACTGTGTGTCACTATGCCACATTAATCTTATAGCAATTTAAACGCCTACGATAATATATAAGGTATTTACGTAAATTAAATTTAAAATGAATAGTTTGGTTGCGTGCGGACCACCACCACGCCTATCATCAAACTATTAACAACATTATCATAGATAAAGATCTTAGAATCTTTAACATAATGTTAACACACCTCCAACTCGTTTGACTTCGATTAACTACAAGTTAATTGAGTTGATTCATCTTATAATTTATGTATCAATTCTTTTTTTTTATAGAATAAGTTGAAACTTTTTGGGTAATTTGATAAGGTTTAATGATGAAGAAGAGCAAACTTTCCAAACTAGAAATAATTTAATATTTTTATATTAAATAACTGGATATACTTAACGTAGTGATTAATTTAATTAAATCGGGATCAATCGGAAGCTGTATTACATTTATCTATTAAACTTTTAGCACGTTAGATTAAAGATAAAGAAGAACAAATTTATATACTTTAAATTACATAACATAAATTGAGCTATCATCAGGGTAAATCGAAAGGTTGTGTACAAATCTGGCAACTACATCAATTCAAGGCATAACAATACAGTCAAGCGTTGATGTATCCATAAAAATATCTAGATCTACATATATATGTTATAGGCAAACTCCGAAGCTCCGGCGCTCCTAGGTTGGACTGGTCAATCCTCAGGTCAGACTGAATGACTTAGTCAAAGCCCAAACAAATGTAAATTTTCGGCCTTTGACTAAACGATTTTCGTCAAACCTGGGAGAGACTAATTTGGTCAGGCAAACGTCAAAACTCAATTTTATTAAATCGGGGTTTGACGAGTCAAACTCCGATATAGGTATGAAGTGTCTTATCTTCGTATATTTGGAAGCATTTTATCATTTAAGCAGCTTTCAAGTCTTAAGAACCGCTTAACTCTGCCAGTTCTGACACCTGATTGGTCAGCTTACGTGATTTTCACTTTTATATTTGAGATGCTTTGAGAGAATGCCGTGTGGCATTAGGCCCGCCTTTTGTACGATGTGCAATAAAGTATAAAATAAATAAATAAATGCTTTGGAATATACGGAGGTAAGTTTGTAAGATTAAGTATAAAAAAAATAACAAATCGGAACACCGCGAGAGACATTATGAACCTGTTTAAACATGTTCAGATCAACGTTTGACCGAGTTTTGCAGTCGCTTCTAGGATTGACTAGGCCAAAACCGAAACAGAATAATTTACTTTCGACGTTTGACTGAAAAGTTAGGAGCTCCTGGGTTTGACTAAAAATACTTCAGGCAAAGGGCGAAATTGAAATGTATTTCGGGGATTGCCTGATGGCTTTGGCCAAACCTAGGATAAACCAGTCCTTCCGCGAAGAGACTGTGTATCGGACTTTGACTATAACATATACATATCTTCTTCCCTGTCAAATATTTCTCACAGACTAAACAAAAAACCTTCAAGAAAACATCCGGAATACTATAATAAAGTTTTAAGTGCAAATAAAATATCGGAGCCGTTACAAAAACCACATCACAGCTATTCGACGATGGCGGTCGCATTAACAAGTCTAAAACTAAAAATTAAACATTCTTACGATCAGATTTATGCGTTAACTGTGGAATTAAGTCCGGTCTAAAGAGATTAGTACCAGAGTAGTGGTATAGATTAGCCTACTAATATGTAAACAGATTTGCCACTACGCTTCGCTCCCAATCCGTATCTCCTGCAACGGAATTCCGGGTGTTCTTGAACTGGAATAGACAGCTTTTTTATGGAAAAGGTTCTATTTTTGCTCTGTTAGAAAGGTCATTGAAAACTTCTGTAATCATTTAGTACTCCGTCCACTGAGTAGTAGCTCGAACTCCAATAAGAAGACAAGGTAGAGGCAATTTGCTTCCCTGGATGGTATGACAATGTGAAAGAGCAAGAGTTAGCTAATAAAGATCAAGGAGTTCGCGAACTGTCTTTTGTCGATATTAATTAGGAAGGTTGTAGCACAGATTATTTGATTGGTTGTTGGCTATAGTTGAACTGTTGCTTAGTTTCATATCATGCCTAACATCCTACAAACTGGGAAGCCCACTTATCGTAAGGGCAAACAAAATATGCTCTTTAATTCATGCATTACAATACTGATTTTCCAGAAAGACATATACTGTGTGACCTTTCTGTGATGCAATTTTGACGTGATCTCTATGCTTGCTACACACTGATCTTTATTTTGTGGTTGCGAAGTATTAAAACAAAGCAATCTCAGATGTTGGACATGCGCCAGAACGCCCGAGGAACTCATTCAACCTCTGCCATTCATGCGTGGTACGAGGGAGTGATCCCACTCGATACAAAAACGATAATTAGCTACGAGTATCTAACAAAAAACAACTCAATCCGTGTGCATCAATAACTTGGTTTAAAATATAAATTAAGCAAACACCTGCAACGAAACGGTAACCTACTCCAATTACTTAAGTAATTAGTAATTACTACATACTCGTAAAAAGGAAATGTGTTTGTTACTATTTATATAAGAAAGAAAGAAAGATTTATTTGCTAGAATACAAATTTAAAAAGATCTTAATATGAATATAAAGTATGTAATTGTATTCTGTCGAACATGTCGACGTGCAAATGTTAAGTCTAGTTACATTGTACTCTGTTTAAATATTCCGAAACATTTTATGATGACAATTCTGATTTAAATTCTATACCATTTCTCAATTTAATATATTCTCGAAGGAAATCATACAATTCAATATTTCAAAAAGTGATCTACAGTAACATTTTTACGAAAGTGGAATGCTGTTTAAATAAAATACTAAACCTAAACAAAATGGGATAAGTTCAACTTTTATTTCTACTAAGTATATCCAACAATAGCAAGACCATTCAAAAAGAAAGAACGCCTCAACGTGCAAAATGTAGTTGAATTGCTCTTTGATATTTATGGTCTGACACAGGTTAGAGTGGAAAATCTTAAGGCCCTCTACCGCTTGTATACTTGACCTGATTTTTAAATGTGCAGACTAAAAGGTTTCACGAGTATAGAGCCGTGTTTCAGTTTTCAGGAACACTTTCTTTACAACTTTACTTTAGGTAACCTTAGAATGAATGCGCGTCTATATAAGGCCTTGTCTTCACTTACCTTGTAGCGAGATGAAAGCATAGTGTGACCCCAATCACTAAATATAACCTCTCGTATATAATACAATAAAGCTGCGCAAGTATAATCTACTTTGTGTAGAGATGAAGTGAATATATCCGCAATCCGATGTGGCACATGAAGAGTCCGGAACCCGAATTTTATTTTTGAAATGTATCATTATAACCCATGTAAGTCAAATGTTGAACATGACTACGTCATAGATGGCCCTATAGGATATTCTTAAGGCGAATTTATTTAATCACCATGCTTGGCAGGAGATTTCATAGTAAAATGCTATTGACGCTGAAGATGCTGCTGGCCATTTCCTGAACATTTCCCTTAGTAATCTTTTATGACACCCAGGGGATGACATGGGGCGACCCTATCGTAGAACTAAATATATGGAAAAATTGTGTATTTCTGAAATTAATACACAGTATGACGAACACAAGAAATGGTTTCTGTTTTTTGATAGGTGGATAATTGATGGCAATCTATCATGTCTCGGTATAGTAGATATTGAGAATTTACAATTATTTAGGAACATCATATGACGAGCGGTGGAATACCACAGTTATATAGCCATACTAATATTTTAAATGCGAAAGTGAGTTTGTGTCTTTTTCCTCGATCGATATCTCCAGTTGCATATTTTCTGAAGTCCACGCGGATTAAGTCGCGGGCAAAACATAGTATTACTATCAACATCAATCCGCGTGCCAATCGTGGTTATTATGGGAAATCCCACCATGGAAAGACGACTGTATGTGACGATCCATTGGAGAGACATGTTTAGCAGCCATTAGTGTTTTGATATAATTCGTGTTATGGTATGTTTTAGTAGATAGATAGATAGACATCAGCTATGGAAATATATTTGCACCATGTGGCATCATCTAGGAAATAAAAATACTCTTGAATTGGTCCTATGACCTACATCGATGACCATTCTACGGTAGCCGCTGGGTTACAGAGGCGATTAAAATCGTAAACCCTTTTAAAAGTTACTCGTGTATAAGGGTCAAACATCTAAATATATTTGAATGTTTCTATTAGTTACTACGCCTCAGTAACCTGATCTAAATGTAGACTTGACATAAATAGCCCGTGACGCAGAATACTTTCTGAACTTGATCGTAAACTATATCAATAAAATGTACATCTATTTACAGTAGAAATAAAACTTGTTTGCTTTCAACTGCTGCCCTTGGCGAAGGTTTAGCAAACTGTCCAAAATAATCTTTTTACAACTCATAAACATTTAAGACAGGAGTTTATTTTTAAAGATTTTTTAAAGAGAAGAATCTGATTTGTGGTCTATAAAAATCAGCGCTTGATTCATGTGTTAATAAAACTATTATCCAGTTATACTAGGAATTTGGCTAATTCTTGACACGTTGTTTTCTCAAGTTTTATAACTGTTTTTAAAATAAATATAGTGATATATGGATATTTTTTTGTAAGATTTATACCAACGAGTATTTTTCAATGTATTTTTTCGTCGTGCAACTGTTGATTGGAAACTTATTATCAGCAGTCTACTGCTGGAGAAAAGCTTCAACAATGGGTGAACTGAAGTCTGTACTAATTCACTCTTAATCCTTTATGGTTACTTCCTCTTTACTCACATAAGTCCTACACTATGTTTGTCTTTAATTGAGGACTCATGCACTCCGGCGATTGTCGGTCTTTCGCCAAATATGACTACTGACCTGCCGAAGTGGCAACTTCAGCTTGACGATCCGATGAGGTACTAGTGGGTCGTTAGGTCACTTTGTTACTCATCCAAATCCGTCACAGTTACTGTCTAAACGGGAAAACAATGCAGTTATTGCAAACCTAGTAATATAATAATGATAAAAGAATAATAAGACCCAAAAGTCAACAATACAAACGAAAATAATTCTTTGGACGTAAATAAAAAAAAATACTATGAAATATTCATGAGCGCTCCGAGCGGGGTACAAGTGCCGCTAGAATTTCAGTTCCAGCTCAAACAAGTCCGCCTGAAGATAAACTTCATTACTGCATTGAATAAAAAATATTCCAACACGCTTTTGCTCTTTGCGAGCTGAAATTTTCAATGACATTAGAAGAATCGAGTGCAGACAGAGGCGGTATCTCTTTCTACCTGTTATCAGGATGTTTGTTTTAGCTCAGTGTTTTACTCAAGTTTCCTATTCACAAGGCGACTATTGCTATGCGTCTGCGCAATATGACAAAAGAATAACATAGTGTTTGAAGGAAAGGAATCACGCGCATTTTCTATAACTAAATCTTTTAAGAAAATCCATTGAAAAAAGCTAGACACATAACTACAAACACAATATATTTTTGTTCCAATACTTTGGCAGCTAGGAAAACTGTACTATAAATATTTCTTAAATAAATTATTTAGAGGAGGAGCAACATTTGCTTATAAAATACTATGTTTTCGTTATACTGTGATGATCTGATTAAAACTGCAGTGAACTTCACTATACCTGACATTGGAAAAATAATCGTTAGCCATCGATTAAATAAAGGAAATTCATTAGATGTGAGTTAACCTGTTTGTTATCGATTACAGTTTGCTAGGATTTACAAGTACATACTGCGGAAGGCTAGTCGTATAGTGAATACCAAGCCTTATGTTCACGAATGATACGTAGATATGTATTACACAAGAATGTGTTTTTTTACGACTGCGTATTTTAGTCCATTGCCATTTCTCATCCTCATTGAACGATGGTTTACCATTCCATCTGTTTTGCGTTCAAAAGTGAACACGTTTTCTTTATTTCAATACAAAAATTATCATATACCTATACGTATTATAACCTGATTGTGATCTAAAATAAGGAAATAAGGCAGTCTGTGTTGATTAGGGCCTTATCATATTGGCGGTTTGTGAGCGGCTGCCGATCGGGTCGGGCGCGCACCAAACACGCCGTGGCAGATACGCAATTTTTTCGTCGCGTGCTTCTCACATGTCTTTCACATTCGTGTCTCTTTACGGACTGTAGTGAAGTGGGGTGGACGGGCCGGTGTTTGTACGAGACAGTACAAAATGGCGTCCACGCTGCTATTCGCGGCAATCTCGTTGCGTGTCCGCGACGAATTCGCTGCGCATGCGTGCCCGCTTTGAAGACGCTCGCAAGGCGCTAGTATGATAAGGCCCTTACTGCTTATATTTTTTGACAAACAATTACATAAGCATATTTTAGTGCTAATTCAGTGAGGGCATTGAACCTATGTTTTTCTTGCGAAAATTTATACGTAAACATGATCCTCTATTGAATAACAGTGCAGAGACCTTCTTATCAGCCGATTGTTGTCGGAGTGCAATAGCCTGTGCTCATGTGATACTAAACTAAACTATAAATTAATAAATATCATAATGCACACAATTTTCAAACAAACACTGAGAGCCACATATCCCTCAAATTATTATGAATTCAAAGTAAAAGAAGTGTTTTTGTATTATTCTGTGACGTTTTCTTCCTACAACACAATTGTTTGTTTAAAGTAGTGGTGGTAGGTGGTTTTTTTACAATATATATTCGGGTTTATAAGGCTCCGTTCAGAATTTCACTTCAGTAATATTTTCACTTCTTTGTAGCCAATAAATGAATCTCTCGTAATTGCTTAGCGAGAAAAACAAAGAGAAATAGACACTAACGATGGTTTATTCACCAAAAACTAAGCAACCGTGAAAGAAACATTCTATGAAGTAACAATTATGTCAGTTATATGTATTATTTTATTTTTATGACAAAAACCTTAAAATGAAATTTCAAGTCAAACTCATAATATGCCTCTAATTTTTAAACTAGTGTTTGCTATCCGCTTAAGGCAGTTTCGCTCTCTGTCTTCATTAAAAAACACTACTTTTAAGTTAAAGTTTTAACTAAGACTTATACAATAATTTTTCACATCGTGTTCCCTATTTTACGGCATCCCCACCACATTCTATAATTTGCCTCATTCATTATAAATATTATCACGCAGAAAATACCCACGGCCATGTAGTGATATCGCCCACCTATATTTTTTATCACTATCTCTTCTATGTATGTAAACATATCTCAAACACGTATTCGTAATTCAAAAAGTGTTTTGTTTATACTTAGTTACGAATTTAGTATCACTTCTCCTCGAAGGAATGTCAGGTGTAAATAATTGAAAAGTATTTATATTGTTACTGTAATGGAAGCGTTAAAGTCGAAATGTAGGTTATCACCTGTTATTAACAAATCATAAACATGTGCCTTATCAATGTTAGTGTCTGTAGTCCATATTAGATTGTAAATTACGGAAAAATGTAAAAAGTGCAGTTGTTTGTGTTAGAGTGAACTAAGAATATCTAGTGCTTCAAAACAGTATTTTGTCGGCAAACATTTATGAACAGACAGATAAAATCTCATTTGAATCAAAATCATTTTTTGAATAAAATTAAATTCAAATTCCAAATGTCTTTATTGTGACACACAGGTTACACTCGTAATACATGGTGTAAAAATTAAAAATATGTGTAATAAAAATAATGTGGTCTACCAGCTGGCATACAATAGGTACATAATATTTCTAACATAAGATATAATATACAAATACATTTCCATCTTAGCTTTGAGACAATACATTTATGTAACGATTGTGTAAAAGTTGTGAAGTCTTGAATAAATGTTTTTCATAAAAAATAACAATAATTTTATATTAAAGCAATGTGATAAAATCAACCTGATTAAAATAATTCATTCAAAACACCAAAGAAGAAATCGTCATATAATCAATACAATCTGACAATCTATTCTAGGTCATTAACACCTTTAAACTGATAAAAGTAAGATTACAACGAACAATTCTTTACTGACAAAACACACCTTTGTCTAGTTTAAGAAGTGAACAATTCTGTGGAAGAAAGTTATCAAACATCGAGTGAAATGGCTCACGTCTCAGTGTTGTTCATTTTGACAGTCATACTGGTAAGTGTTGGTCGTGTTATTATAGTCACATAAATAGTTCTGAGCTAATATAGAATTAATGGTAATTGTTGTTGCGGTAAGTTTTTTACTGTAAAATGTATAATTTATTCTTTATAAGATTATCACCTAACGTAAGGACAGAAATGTCCTAATATTATAAATTATTTTTAAATATCTGCTCAGTTGGACACACCTAACTTTTCAGCATTACCTATATCTCTGACATTTTAAAATAACGTTTTGACGCAAATCGAATCGACTTTCTTAACGAAAATTGCATGCTTGAAAACGCTCAAAATGTGACCTAGTTTTGCAGGCGTGCGGACGGCTTCTCAGGAAACTCACGTACGAGTATTACCTGCGTCTTTGAGTGGAATTGCTTCACAATTTTGCCAAGTACTACTCTTCAAAGCTCTTTCGCTTTAGTTAGGTCACTCTCATTTCTCTTTGATCTGAAGTCAAGTGGACGATAAGTATGTACTGGATGCGTTTAATGATTGCAAATTGCAACACTGTCTAGACGTTCAATTTTAAACGATTGTGGTCACCTAGCGCTGATTAGAAAATTTGCGAACTCAACACTTGTACATTTTGTCAATTGGGGTCACCTAGCTTCTCTATCTATTGTATTTCGTTTTGTCATTGATCTCCTTTTTCAGGTCGTTTCGCTTTTGTGTCATTTTAATAATGTGCAAGTGTTTTTTTGTTTCTCTAGTGAGTCTTATAAGCTTGTTCCTATTGTGTGTTTGGGTTTTAGTACTTATTCTGAATTGTTTTATACTAAGTACGAGCCCAAATTTTATATTACTAGATGTATAATACTTCGTTAATCATTGTACAGTATATTATATATATATATTATTATCTTATAATACGTTTGTATTTATTTTTATACAAATATCACTTCGTTATTTCTTGGTTCATGCAATTGTAGCTCCACAGACAGCTTCGTTCCCAATTTAGTCAGGCATTAGGTACTTCTAACAACCATTTTGCCTCGGCCTTGTCCTCTCCTTTTTCGCCAGAAAGCCAACAAATGCCGAGACTTTGGCACAAGATATTTTTGGTGAGATCAAGACCAAGGGTAAATTTACACGTGTCTACATTAGGCGGTCGTAAAACCTGACATTGAAACTGTTGGTTCAGTTTTAACGCCAGGAAATCAACATTATCTAACAGTCTGGTCTTCAATCACTGGTAGGAGGTAATTAATTTTTAGAACATTTACTGCTCAATCTAGTCCATTGTCGATGAATTTTATGCGGCACGCGCGACACTCCTTTCGCTTACGTCAATGTAGACATTTAATTGTCTTCTTGTTGGCTAGTATGTATATCATCTTATCTAATGGGTAACATATCTGACAAGAATTATGATAATGTTGGATCTAATATAAATGTATAGTTTCATAGTACAAAATACTTTGAAGGTGTTAGAGTACAGATAGAGTAGAGATAAACACGCGGAACGGAAACTTTGAGGTTTGTAAATCCGTTATTTATTAGATTATCGGGGCTACCTTAAAGCTCGGAAGCTTATATTAATTTTCACAGATGCACGTGGGTGATTATAAACTTTTTAATCCATATGGTTAGGATGTATTGTTTACCTGATTTAATACGTTTATAAGGTATTGCAGAAGGGTCCGCACTAAAGTAAGCCGTGGCTAAAGTTAGCTACATATATGTATGAACAAATAAGATTGCCGACACTGATGATTACTTCACGTACAAGGCTGCAGCTCTTAACGTTATCCCTCTCCTAATGCTTCAATACTAAATTTCTGTTGCCATAATCTTTTAAAGTAGAATAGCTGGCTTTGATAAGTAATTACCTAAAAATAGGAGACGAAATTATAGTGTCGCGAAATAAATCTCATTAATTTAGAACTTTGTAGTTAGCTGCAATAGCAGTTACGCAGCTAATGGTTCATAGATGGCGCTTTGAACAATAATCGAAAACAGTGTTTAAAATGAAAATTGTGATTCACTGTGAAGTTGTATGTTAATGATACTCATTTCACGACATCACAATCTGATGTCCTATTTTTAGACAGTTACTACACAAATCCAGCTGTTATATATTGAAAGATTATGGCAACAGAAACTTAGTATGAAACTTTGATGGAGGTGGATCGCCTGTACTATGTGACTATGGGTTTATTGCCTAAAATAAAGATTTAGGTATTATTGTTATTAAAGAACTACGCTCCGCTAATGGCAAGCACTATAAGCTTGTTGATATTGTCGAGAAAAATCTTTTATTAACATCTAGTATTTTTCTTGAACATTTGTTTACAAGAGACTGGCTATCGTTCGTTTTACCACTATGTCAAGAATGTTGGCGCCAACCCAGCCACTAGGATTGTTTGTGTTTAGCCGACGGATATCACGTACACATCGCAAACTTATAAAATTGTCCGGTCACGAATTTTACAGTTTGCACAACGTTGTAATTAATGGCAAATATTTAAAATTCAAATCTCCTATAGGTAAAAGACGTGAGATGAGTGGTTACATCATGCAATTTAGCTTATCTTTTAATCTTAAGTTATCTCTTGCTTAATTTTGTTATCTTTTGAAATTAAATTAATGAAGCGGAAATCGTGATCTTTGTAGATGGTTGCGTTGCGACATTCCTTAGAAAAACATATAAACTTAGTGCAAATATCATATACTGTTATATATATTGCTTATTATTATTATATAGTGCTAAATCTACAGATTACTTATTTCATTGTTTGTCGTGTGTTTGATTAATTTTTTTATTCCCTCATTCGAGAGACCGCGTGAAAAGATAAATAGCCTTGTTAAAGATTTTTCGATATGGCTTATAGTTTTCCTAATATAATCCGTCGAAAAGTGATTATAGTCACGTGGTGCATAAACGCTCCATACAAATCGGTACCTAGGAGTGACGTCACGTCACCGCATTGAAGTAGATAATGTATGAAACTTTTAACAATATTTGAGTTATCTCGTAAAATAACGTTTTTATGTGACCACTTCCTTACTAAAAAATCTTCACAATGTAATTACAAAGCAAAATAAAAAAATTTATACGCGCATTTGGTGTCACCTTTATTATTCAGTGCCTTTGTAATAAAAGTTCCTCCTCGAATGATTTGGATGGATGAATGGTTTTGGATTTCCTCTCAATCTTATATTTTTATCTAGCATGTACGTACGGTAGCATACCACGTATATTCCTTACTCTGTCTTTGTTTTTGAATATTCCCTACTGTTGTTGTATACAATTTGCATAGAAATTATTTCCACAAGTGCAATTTAGTGGATTGTAATTAGTATCATGCAATGTAATATTACATTACGTTGCAAGATAAACACGATGCGACCCAGTTGCGCGTGCGCCGGTGCACTTGAGTGTTTGCACTGTCGCTTGGTCGCACTCCCAGCCACCTTTGTTTAGCAAACAGAACGTCTGAATGGTTAATTTAGTATTCTACTTATCTGATTCAGTTGTTCAACGGACCCGAATATTCGGCTTCATAAATTTCGTGCTCACGTCATAACTGATCGTAATTCCATTGTGTTTGTTTGTGCTATCAATTCTGTGAGGTACTGCGCTTGAGATGTCTGTAGTTTCATTGTCTTGGATTCCAATTTGTTTAGTTTTTACCAGAGACAGAATATCTTCTGGCTAATTTCCAACTATAAATAAGAAATAACTTTGTATGGTTTAGTTGTCGTCTATGAGGGTTGTCTTAATTTAGTTAACCATTTTATTTTAAATATTTTTTCCTGAAACATTACATACAACTGTGAAAAACATATCCTACTAATTTTCTTCGAAATCAGAAATAGGACTGGTTTCCACCCCTACTTGTTGACATTCCACCATTTCTTCATGTAATATGCGTACAGCCAAGGAGTGGAATTCCCTGACTTTTTATGTGATTTCTGAGCACTACAGCCTGAATGTTTTCAAGGCCACAGCGAGTAGGTTATTTTTAGACCACATCATCGTTTAACATCGGGTAAGATTGTGGTCAAACAGAAGCATATCTAATAGTTAAATATAATTAGAATTAATGTCATTTTCCAACGCACTTTAAATTCATGGGTCATAAATTGCATCGCATATTTCTTATATACGTATTATACCTACAGTGAACGTGAAATTGTTTGTTCAGCTGTTTTTCCAAGCGCGTCGCAGATCTTGAAAATATGTCACTCCGATGCACGATGCATAAGTCGAAGACATGGCCAGGTCTTCATTAATTAAATCCCTTAAAATATATGTTCAAATACATTTTCGTTTGAATGCTGTTACGAGTAACTGTTAACTTGCAAATTCAAACCAATCAGAAGTGATGTTAACCAAAAACACGCTTGTTCCGTTTTTAGTCGGATACGACGCAGACTCGGAATCTGACTCCTTCATTAACAAGAATTATAATATTGTAAATTAAGAGAGACTGGTATTTGTGAAAATACGTGTACCAGATTTAGATAACAGCAATTCTATTTAAGTTCCCCATCTTTACTAATCACCATATGCTATGAAGGACAGTGTTTTAAGGGCAATTATTGCTATATACTGTCTCATGCAACTTCGTTCTTTTTTATACGTAGATAGAAAAGCCTTAAAAAAGATTAAGAAGCTTAACTAATATCGATTATTCTTACTTTCGGAGACAACTGTGAACAAGTTCCGCCGAATCTTACAAGTATCACTGTCACAATGGTGAAATATATTATATCTTCATTCTATCAAAGAACGGAGCTTTCTTGGGTAAAATCGCATCGTGTCTGTATGTATCTCTACACGCGGTACATATCTCTGGCAAATGATTAAATAAATAAGTGGTCTGATTTGCCCAGGGACCAAGGCGCAAGCGTGCTTATTAATGTATGCATATGAAGACAAAGTGGGATTTGTGGAAATAGAATGTGGAGTAATGCTCCTGCGCCAGGGGACTCCACGGCGGGACTGTAAATTTATAAGCGCTGCAGAAGCTCATCGCGTATGATAATGGGAAGTCAACAGGAGCACCGCGCCGGACGCGGGCGGCACAAGCGGGTACAATCGTTTTAATGTGGCATACTGTGGGCCCCAGAGGAAATGATGTTTTGCGGTTTTTCTGCTGTAACAATGTTTTCAAATCACAACTAGCTATGCCGCCCGCCTCATGCGGTTGCATTAACGTCTTTCCTTTTAGATCGTGTGTTTTTTCACAGAAGTAAATTCCTAGCCTTTTTTTGAGATCTAAATTATTATTTTAGGTGAGCTCTATGTTGATACTATATATTTAATGCCACATTTCATTGAATGCAATTTCTTTGAAGCCATCATCATCATTACATTGCTGAGGGAAAAAAATCGTTTCACTAACAATTGCATAACTATTGCATTTTCTAAGCCTATTAAAATTTTCAATTATTTATTGGAAAAAAGTATAATTTTAAATCATTTTTAGCTTTCAGTTCTCTGGTTCTAACAACTGCTTTCTTTCACAGACAAATACCCTCAGCCCCAGTTACATATCAAAACTAAAGGATTATTCGGTTTGCCTTGAATCCTGTCTTTGCAGCGAGAAAGCTTGGGTCAAAGATAAAAGGTCACTGAAGGTTTTACTTTAAGCAATCAATTTAGTTTTCAATTTGCACCGGAAAAAAAGAACCAAAAATATTCAATCCTACATAGATTTTGTGTTCTTAGCTTGTCTTTAAGGATATTAACATTACCCTACCCGTATATTAACGTTAACCCGAATAGTAAAGGAGTTCTTTTCTCGCAGCATTGTCCTTGCTCCATTTGCACTTCTTTTTGTCTCCATTTTATGTATGCAGCTGCACACCCTAAACGTTTTGGCCTTGTCTCTCTACTTCATACCTTAAACGACAGACAATTGAAAGTAATAAAATAAGTTTAGGTAACTTGGGCCTGCATGTCGTGATTACAAAATAGGTAAAAGTAACGGTCATAAAGTTTTGGAAACGTTTAAAATTGTAGCACGTATAATGTTACTCGTAAGTGATCTAAATAGGTACAAATGTAGGGCGGAACTTGACAGTACAGGGTATTACCAAAATCCATGATATGAAAATTTATAACATCATCATATCATGCTACTTTTTGGAAGTAATTCAACATTTAAATACTATATTATTCATAATATAGAAAGTACTAAAGATTTTATAAAGGTCCATTTTCACATTCGTTATGGCATTGAGAAGCACTGTTTCTGCATGTGTGAATTTAAATGTAATAAAATGGGTGCCTTCTACTCGTTCGGTATGTTAGGTAGGTAGGTAAGGTAAGGTAAATCTTCAGGTTAGTGAGGCGCGCGCTGGCTGTGATATATTCCATTACCGGAACAACCAGTGCTATTAACACAGTTATTTTGGGGGAAGACTTGGATAACATAGTGATAGCTAGAAAGGCGGACATCTAAAAATGTCATACTACAACTAAATAGAATATCAGATCTATCTGCACTAAGATTCGAACCTGCTACCCTCCGGATTGTGAGTGTAAATGCATACTCACTAAGCCATGGAGACAGTTATAGTTATTTAGAATCTAAATTATGTGGTAATAATAATAAGTCTAACAACATGAAGGAACTGATTTAGGTAAATTAGGTAATCAAATTTCTACATGAAAGATTGATAGAGTTTTAAAACAATGTTGACTATATTTAGAAAAGGATACTTAAAACGAATCTGTCACGATTAATTCAACGCCCCAATTTAACTAATATACTCGTAGCTTTCTGCGCCTACTTGCAATGATAAAATCGTTTGAACAATAAAAAAATAAACAGAAGCAGATACGCGTGAAAAGTGTGTCATTCCATACAAATAAATTGTATGATTCAACACGTGTATGACAGAATGTAATTGAGCTTTGTTTACTTTCATTCACATTTGTAAGGAATTCCAATGCATCATTCAATTTGGGGGTAGACATGCAATACGTCACACAAATGTTTTTCGGAGGTCGTTTTTATTGTATAGACGACAGCTTTAATGTCAATTTTGTGTCACCGTTTTCCGGTACATAATTGGCATATCAATTGGGCATTAAGCTATTATATATTTTTCACAACTGTTTCGATTGTATGAGTTTTAGTTTTAAAATGTTAATGATTTAAAATTTACTCTTTAGTCGGACTTCCGCTATATATTTTATTATATTTGGGGAGCTACCTAGGTTATACATATATAAAATTGAAAATTGTCTCGTGAAAAATTAAACATATCAAGCTTCATCATCAGCCGGGAAACGTCCACTGCTGGACATAGGCCTCCCTCATGGTACGCCACATCGACCGGTCCCGAGCCACCTGCATCCAGCGACTCCCCGCGACTCTAACCAGGTCGTCGGTCTATATCAAGCTTATGTAAATTAAAATATTACATAGTGATACATCTGTAAATAATATTTACTGTAAAATTCATACTCCTCACCTTCTACCGAATTCAGAACACACGTATTTTATAGCAAGGCCCTTCATTTCATTGTCACATTAAAAACAAAACTAAAACCAAAGTAAATATTTCGACGGGTGTCAAAGCATCTAAGCAGTTCAACTTAAATTGGACGCGTGGAATTTTTATTGGTCAAACAGTCATTCGGTGTACCCCGAGCAGCGCTTTATAAAACAGACCTGACAACACTCATATTTTAAACATTTAACTACTTGTATTAATTCGGTTGAGCTAAACAATAAATGAGTGGGCTTTTATGAGGGCGTATAATGCCTCTGGTTACTCAAAGCGTTTTCAATTCATTAAGAACTGGTAATGTTGACCTTCCTTAACTTGTCGGGACGAGGCTAGCTCGTCACATTTATCTTGTTATCTTCTCTTGGTTGATCTTGATTTATCAACATGATCCAGCAACATCGATTCCAGTGCCTCATATCTCACCACTACGAGCGGTTTTCAGCGTATTGATTTGACTAAATCAGCATGCTTGAGAGTATTGGTGATTGTAGGAAGATGTTAGTGATACAATATTAATAATTTTAACCGCCTTCGTGGCCGAATGGCTAAATGTCTTCTCTTTCGGAGGTCCCGAGTTGGATTCGTAGTAGGGGTACCTGTCGGTACTCGGTTTGGTAGGTGGTAGGGAATTTTCTACGACCGCCTGGCTACCACTATCTTATCTCAGTCTCCCCCAAACAACAATGTTAATCATCATCATCATCAGCCGGGAAACGTCTACTGCTGGACATAGGCCTCCCTCATGGTACGCCACATCGACCGGTCCGGAGCCACCTGCATCCAGCGACTCCTTGCGACTCTAACCAGATCCTCGGTCCATCTAGTAGGGGGACGGCCTGGTAGACGTTTCCCGGTACGTGGTCGCCACTCGAGAACCTTTACTCCCCACCGGTTATCGGCCAAACCCACTCAAAGAATGCAAAGATACAAAAAATTGTGACGTCATTTTCTTTGTGACTGGTATTATAAAGCCGGAAAAATGTGGACAGAAAATTCATAACAAATAAATGTTGATTCCATTTTCAAGTACTTCAATCGTCTGTAACGATACAGAAAGTGAGTCCGCAAATAACAGGCAAAGCAACTAAAACTAAGCCATACTGGCTTAGTTTCTCAACAAGCCCGCCAGTCGTCAAGGTCGCATCTTAGTGCTTTTAGATTTTTATTTAAAAGGTCGGTTTCTGAATAAATGAGTTCACAAGACAAAATAACAAATATTGTACTCGCAACATGCAACCGTAACTCCGTGTTGATTACGCCGACACGAATTTATTTTGCTTCACTTATGACAGATACAGTTGATATAAGACTATCCTTCTTGGGCGTTCTTATTCTAAGGTATGTGGTATCAAAATGTGTTCTTATTTGTAGATAACATTAATCAACCTTTACAATACATTCCTCTACATGGTGTTGGCTCTACAAATGATTCATACTGATCTAAGCGCATCCATCTCCGCACAACACAACGCGATATTCAGACGACGTTATCTTGTGCAGGGGGTCTCGTAAAAGTGACATTACTGTCCACTAATGTGCTACTTGCATTAGTGTCGCATTTAAAGTGTTACGAAACTATGAGTGTGCAACAGGCCGTATATGCATGGAACTGGTTTTGGGATTTCGTTTAAAATAGTCGTATACTATATTTTAACATAATTATATTTACTTTGGTTTATATTAATAATTTCAGAAGTTATAAACCACAGTATAAAATTGTTCACAATGATTGCGCTTTACCACAATCTCGACTGATGTTTAGCGACATCATGGTCAACAATGTTCGACTTTGGCAGCATTGGCTGTGTCCCAAATCATTGTAATTTTCATAAATTTAACCAATTTGCGATTTTAAAAAAAATGAAAGATCTGCAATCTGTTCGCAATTTATGTGTCGATTGTGTTTTTGTATTGTGTTGTGTGTGTCTTAGTTAAATAAATATTTTTCTGTTTCTGTTTTTCAATATCATCACGTATGTGATACAAAAACTACTGGTACAATTTTACGATATACTTTTATAATTTCATACGAATAATAATAAAAGCATCAAAACGTAGTGAACACTATAAGCTGATCCCATGTTTCCAATCATATTCCATGATTGCATAATTCAAATATGTTTATTATCTTATTAAGTTATGTTGCGGAAATTAACCAGAAATAAATCTCTAATCACAATTAGCAGAAACCATAAAAGTCATTATAAAAAATAATCGCAAAGATCGTAAACTTGGCGCACCTCAGATTTGAACATCCGAATCGGAATATATATCCAGTGGATAAACAACTTTATTGCCTATAAACAATGACATGTCCTTAGTTATAGATATGTCGCCTGGTACATCGTGATTGTGCCGAACTAAGTAGGTGCTGAGACTCAACAGACTTAAGTTGCGAGACAAAGACAGACAATCTGTAAGAGGTCTAAAATTAGAGACATTTGAAGACGACTGGATTCGAAGGTACTAAAGATTACAAATGTGGAGACAAAACTAAAAACTATATCGTTTTGAAGCTGAGCAGATCTAAACAGCTTCATGTTTTATTCTGCATTGAAGCAATGTTTTTTTTCCTTTTCTGTTATTTGTCTCTGGGCAGTCATCGCTCGTTAATTACTTATAATATGATTTTATATCATATGGGAATTGGATGTGTCAATGAATTTGTATCCGCCAAGGAAACATCACGTTGACACCCAACCTTCTGGTGTTCTAATGAACAACAGAAAAAGTTATAATTACGACTAGAACTCAAAGTTTACTGTCAAAATCTTAAGGGATATAAAATTTGGGCGCATACTCGTATTATAATAGTCACCTACTTTTCTCGACTACAATTGTTGGTAGACCAGTGTCCATCCATAGTTTAATGACTCGTTGTCCGCGTACCACAAACTGTATCTCATATAGCGTGAAGATTGAAACATCTCCATGCGTTATTTTATCAAGCGTCTTCTCTAATGCGATGGATACGCTGGTATCGTATATATCAATTTGACAAGCTTATAAAGATTAAGAACACTACAAAATTATCACTTAATCATCTCTAAAACGCATCTTATTCATTAGCTACCCGTTGGCTTATCTTTCTGTGAGCTTTATACGATTTTATATTAATTTGACCGTTTTACTTTCGCTTGTGGGTTTGACGATGTTCAAATAAACTATTTCATTAAGTAATGCTTTTCTATATCACAAATAATGATTGTCATAATTTTTTACTTTGGACCGCGAGTTCGTCTCTTTTGAAATTCACATAATACAGGAACCACTCTACAGACTGGGAAAAAGAGTACCTTAGGGTCAATTTATACTAGCGCAGAGTCGAAGCGCATCGAAGCGTCAAATTCCTCACAATCAAAGCGAAGTCGCACGAATGCGCGCGTATTCGCGTGAATTAGCGCGCATTCTCGCGCTTTTTCGTGGCATTAGTGATGGACACCAGTTGCCAGTTGAATCTCGTTGTTGAAACTCGTATAAAATGGTTGACATTGATCTTGCTATGATGTTGCTTATATCAGAAGTTGAAGAAGAAGAAAACGCAGAAAAAAGAAAAAGAAAATTGCGAAATTTTGGAGTTCACGACTTGTGGAAGAAAAGACGTATATCTGGTGAATTCATTTCTTTTTGCGCAGATTTATATCTGTACCCAAGTATTTATTACGACTATTATAAAATGAACTATGATCAATTTGAAAACTTGGTCAATATTTTGAAGCCACACACTGTAAAACAAGAAACTAAATTAACGATACCCATTTCCGTTGAAGAGCGAATATCAGTCTGCTTAAGGTGAGTTTTACGTCTTTTTGTAATTTTTATATAAATATAACTAATAAGAATAACAAGAAGATATTTAAACTCTCGGTAAAGCTGATAGAAAAGTTAACCAATATAATAAATAAACAAGCTTATATTTGAAATTCTTTATTTTAAAAAAATCTTATATAGGTAATTATTTGCCATGTAGAATCATAATTTCTAAGGTCAATAATAATGAATTAATGAATTATTACTGTTTGTCAACTTTTTGCAAATAGTCTTCGATTTCATCTAAATTCGGTTGCCGCTGATGCTGCATTGTTGAAATCGGCTGTGGTACGTAAGGTGATGGTGGTGGGACCAAACTGGTATCGAATGTATTTGGATTTTGTTGAATGGTCATGGTGGATGGGATGTAAGTTGAAGTAGATGGCGGATAATAATTTTGCTGAGTAGTTTTAAGTGGCCGCTGTTGTTGTGTTTCATAGTCGTTAATCAGAAATGGTGGAGTATCGTTTCTTTCCTCTGAGGCAAGTTTTACTTCTGCGTCGGTAACTAGGCCAAGTATTGACTTCTTTAATTCGGCTTGTATTGATACAGGCATTTTTTTTACTGTTCCACTCATTGATAAAAAAAACACATCTAATGGATCTTCTTTCTTTTCTTTGGCTTCGAGATATTGTGTGAATAATAGCTGCGATAGGGGCAGTGATTTTTTTCTGGTGCTATAATTTGACAACGATGAATCAGAGCGTGGACTTTGCATGACATCTGATGGTGGTGCTGGTGACTCTATCATTGTGTTATCTTCCGTGTTTATGTCTAAACTATCTTCAGAACAGCCTAGGTTTGATGTTTGTGGTTTGTCCTGGAGGTAGGGTTTTAAAAATTCCAACTCCTTCTCAAATTTAATTGGTTTTTCATTTTTTCGCGCAGATCCGCTTTTATATTGTCTTAATCTTAGAGCCTTTTTATAGCAATCACGTAGTTTCTTCCATTGTTTCTGACATTCAGCCACTGAAAAAAACAAATTAAATATATGTACTTAATTAATACTTTTATACTTTATAATATTAATACTTTGTTACAGGTTTCTAACTACTGCTATTAGTTGCAAATCACTGGCTCATAATTATCGCATGGGCTATAGTACAGTTTGCACAATTGTACATGAAATTTGTGCTGCAATATGGAAATATTTACAGCCTCTTGTTATGCCAAAACCAACGCTAGAGTCATGGATTAAAATCGAGGAAGATTTTAGAATTCTATGGAATTTTCCCAATTGTATAGGAGCGATCGACGGAAAGCATGTCAATATAAGGGCACCCTGGAACAGCGGAAGTCTGTACTACAATTATAAAAAGTTTTTCAGCACTGTCTTGTTAGCTGTTGCTGACGCTAAATATAAATTCATTATAGTAGACATTGGAGCATATGGACGTAATCACGATAGCGGCATATTGAGCAGTTCCAAATTCGGCCAACTATTACAAAATAATATGATTAGTATACCGCCTAATAAAAACTTGCCAGGTATGACAAACACAGTTCCTTATGTTTTTGTTGGCGACGAAGCATTCCCTTTGTCTGAACATATTATGAAACCTTATCCTGGTAGTGAGCTGTTAAACAATAGCCAGAAGAAAATCTATAATTATCGTTTAAGCAGAGCAAGGCGTATTGTGGAAAGTGCCTTCGGAATATTACAACAAAAATTTGAAGTATTTCAAAAACGTATAAGAATGCAACCAAAGTATTTAGATACCATGATTCTTGCATGCACGTGTCTGCATAATTATATTATGGAAGATTTTGTGTCGGAAGACATTGCCGTGCCCAATAACAGCATTTTACAAAATTATTCCGTTGACAGTCAAAACATGGACATAACCGGTAATCAAAACGTGGATGCCATGGAGATTAGAGAGATCTTTAAGTCCTATTTCATTTCTGAGCATGGGGCAGTATCATGGCAAAATGAAAAGATAACACGATGTTAAGAAATAGGACAAGATTATAAAATATTATATATATTAAATGTGTGAAATTACATGTTACTTCTTGACGTAAATGGTTTGTTTTTGCGCCGCTTTACGACGCGCCAGCATGTGAGCTGGCAACGTCGCACGGAAGCGAAAACATGTGTAATAATAATAAATACTTAGTACTTACCAGGTAGTTTCAATTCACTGCTAACTTTTTCCCACGCATTACTTTTTGAATTTTTGTCGCTATAATGTTTGGACTTCGAATTAAATAAACATTCGTATTTTTGGACCAAATAAATTAATTTCTCGTCGTTTTCCATTGTGATTCACTTCGACACAAGACAGTTTCCGTCCGATTCCGATTGCCGACTGACCAGACGGCGCGTAGTTCGCCTAATAGCCGCTTGGCTTCGCGCGAATGCGCGTGCACCAATCAGAGTTACTCGCGCGCAGGCGCGCGAATTCCCTCGAATGTGGGTGAATTCGCGCGTCTTTTTTTTTCCTTGGAAGAAATATGTGCATTACATTGTGGAAATAAGGGTGAATTTGCTATATTAAGTTTAGGATTGACGCTTCGATGCGCTTCGACTCTGCGCTAGTATGAATTGACCCTTACATGTTTCCATCTCCATGTCAAATTTGATCACTAGTGGTCGTTCCGTGGAGATTCCAAGAGGTGAGAAACGAACAAACTCACTTTCGCATTTATTATGTTAGTGTGTGTGATTTATAATAATAATAAATGGTTTAAAATATTTTTGCGTACTTTGGTTTATCTATAAATGTCAGTAGTTTTTGAAATTATTTCCGAGATTTACGTATACATAATTTCACATACGGTAAGTACATTATTAATTAATTATCGATTTTCAACATTGTTTTACGATTGTGTGGATTTATTACTTAGCTTTCTAACAGTGTCACTACAAAATATGTCGTTTCTTAGATTTCTCTTATTTTAACGAAATCTACTTTAAACTACGAATCCTTATTTTACATTAATTTAGACATACTGCTAAGGCTAGTAAACTTTAATGGACGGTTATATCGTCTACGTGTGCGTCAGCCTGCAAAATGTTATTCATAAATTACAAACAACCAAAATATCAGATCACAGATCCATTCCGAGTCATAAGAAATTAGTTCTTCATTTACTTTTATTGCGGTTCATGAATTGGAATCAGATATTGAGTTTTTTTATTATAATAAAAGAGCAATAGAGCGTAGATTAATAAAGTTTATCTCATCAAATCTTGCTTCTTGTGAAGTCCACAATTCTAAATAAAGATATTTTAAAAATGATCTCTAAATTACATATACATAAAAGATATTGGGGTACCAATAATAGAAAACTAAGCTTATGATTGCCATTTAGAGGTTTTATTCTCTTCTACAGCCTTTATGACCTACTCTGAAACTGAACCTTGTGTCCTAAATCATTTGTAAATTAAAAGTTTGCAAATGACTACACTGCTTGCGGTGAATTCTTTACAAAGCCTAACAATTCTGTATTTATTTATTTAAGAGCGACAAAACATTGAAACTAAAACGAAAAGTAAATGCATTCAAATTTGATTTAACAGAAAGTGCTTCGTTAAACGCATACATTATTGGAAAAGTTTACATTTTTCTGTATATTTTTATCAAAGCTTGAATCCATGTTATATCATATGACGTGCGTGTATAATCCTGACAATTTAATCCGTACCGCGCTCGAAACGTAAATCATTGGACAGCACATGTGAATTCGCGTGACTAATGCGATGCTTCTCTCACTTACTGTACAACTGGGGTGGACCTTGTAATAACTTCTTTCGATGTAAAAGGCGTTTAAAATCGATTTTAATAATCGTGTTACTGGATGGCTAGGACGGAAGAGATACAAAACCCAGGGCCTACTGGTTAGACTCGTAACATACAGATTTGAAATTCTGTTCGCTTTCCAGACCGTAAAATGAAGTTGGTTTGTCAAGCGGTTTTCATTATTCTTCAAAAACTATACTAGATACAGACCTGGCTTAGGTTTTCCTATAACATTTTCCCGAATCCGTATCTATTATAGTTATTTAAAAAACTCTTCGTGAAACTTCAGAGATAGAAATAATATACCTACTGTAGAGGTATATTGTACTGTTTTTTTTTTCAAACATTTTTGGATATTTTTATAAGTAGAAAATTATGCGTCAAAGAAAATAATAAAAATATTGTACCCCATTTGACCTAACACTTTGTAATTTTGACCCTTCCCTTCCTTTCCCCGGACTTCGTAACTTGTTAAATAAAAACAAAAAATATTTCCTCAATTACTTCAAGTGCGACATTTGAGAGTCACCATTTCTGATAGCTATTTTTAATTTCTAGTGGATAGCATTAGTAGGTGCTGATAATAAACAGCTGTGACAGACGGACATACAGACATCAGAGAAAATTTTTAAGTACCGTTTCTTTCCATCGAATGCTCGGAACCTACGGTACGGTACCTACCTGTTCACTAACTATAAAAATTCACTCGTGTTCAGACGAAAATAACTGTTTATGCAATCCCTTGCCTTGTATATCTAACACAACATATTGGACTTATTCTCGATCAACACCGTAAATGGGAAGATCATATTACCAAACTATCTACAAGATTCAGAAACCTAGGATATGTATATGGAGACCTTAGAAATATCTTGCCATAAATATCTAGAAATATATTAGTAATAATTTTTTTTTAAAATAACATAGCTCGTTATTTCCATTGTTTTCTTTATATCAATTTTCGTACGTGATAGCTTAGAGATTGCATTTTGTTTACAGCTTTTTTGTACAGCATTGAAATTCAACATCAGATGGGCAAAATCCGTACATCGCACGCATTAAATAAGCCTATCTGTTTACAACTAACAGACTTACGAAAACACTTATTATTTACATATTATATTTGGATTTTCCTTCACCCACAGGTAGTCGGCCGTGAAGGCGTCCTGGCGTCATCAGCCACTCGCGAGTTCCGGTGCGGACGTCGCCTGGTGTCGGGACTGTTCTCGCGTCCCCAGCTGCCGCTCGGATACTCCTACGTGACGACGGTGCCGCGGGGAGCATGCAGACTCAATGTCTCAGAGATAGTCGCACAGGAGAACTACATCGGTAAGATCAATTGTTGCAATCTATTATTGTCAAGAGCCAATCACTTCGAAGGCCCAACCTATCAGCGATGATAATGGTGTCAATATCGATCCCCATTTACATTAAATGATAAAGTTCACGAGTACTAGGCCACACGACCAGATACTAAATCGAGAGATGGAGTGTTCGCCAGTGCAAAGATCGATGTCGAACCGATTAATTGAAATTGCACGCGCGCATCGCGATTCAGCTTCAATAGAAGCGCCTACGCTGCTAACACTGCAAATTGTAAGATAAATGGTGGCATTCGCGTTCGCAATTGGGAGGCAATTATTTGCATGACGCAGTTTGCAACAGTGTTGCGAACGCACGATATGGATTTGGATAGATAATATTCTAATGCAGCCCTTTGTTTGTATTGTTCCAGCCCTAAAAGTGACAAATGGCTCATACATAATGAATGGGGAATTCGCCGTGAGCGCTCCTGGGATTTACGAAGCAGCGGGAGCGAGATTCGTTTACTCAAGATCTGCTGATCTGGATTCGGTATTCGCTCTTGGACCTATTCATCAAACTATTGACATAATGGTAGGTGTTGAAGTAATGTATATTTCTAAAGACGTTTTAAGTAGTAAGAATAGTAAAATGATTTGCATTTTTTTAGATTCTTTACACCCAACCGAACCCGAGTATCAAATACGAGTACCTGACCGATACCGACGATGACGACACCAGCAACGACATACCTATTTCAAACAGTCTTCCTCAACATCACCAAACCCAAAGGCACCATCGACATCATAACGCTGAACATACGAGAGCACTCGATCACTCGAAATCTGACCCCAACTTATCAAAGCAGCCAGAGTTCAATGGATTGGAAAGTCGATCGCAAATTGAAAGCAACGTGGTTGGAGACAGGACGTTTGTCTGGAAGATATTAGCATTTACACCATGCTCTAGGAGTTGTGGCGGTGGACTTCAGGTGGGGAAGTTCAAATGTGCCGAAGTAGTTGGTAATGAAGATAAAGAAGTGTCTCCAGTTCATTGTGAAGGATCTCCGCCGCCGTCACGTCGCCGCCGTTGTGGTGGAGCCCCGTGTGCTCCGCGGTGGAGAGCTGCCGCGTGGGGGCCTTGTCCCGTCTGCGGGCCCGCACATCGAACACGGATTGTTGGCTGCGTACAGGATCACGCTCGTGGAATCACAAAGGTATCGTTTGCGGTTTGTTTTAACCGACTTTAAAAAATAGAAGGCTATATGTTTGACGAGTATTTATATTTTTAATTTTCCGTATTCAAATAATCTAAACGCGGGCATTTTTTATAAGAATCATTCGCTGTCCGCAGCTATGACACATGCAAACTACCCCCTAAATACCATGTGTTAATTAATTACGAAGTACTTCAGAAGTTCATTTACTGAAAGATGGCAAAGAAAATCATGTTTTTCGATGAAAAAAGCTCTTTAATATACATTAAAACTTGTAATATTTTTAATACATATGAAAACTACCAATACAGACAGATAGATAATTTTGTTACTCCCATATCGTTTATCTCAGAGCTGACAGTCATAGTGAGCTGTTACTTGTGTGTAGAATTTCAACATCATATACTTGGCCAAAAATACCAAAGATTAAAAACGACACACATATATGAAATCCTCTCTACTTGGAGTACATCTCTTAATGGTGCATCATTTTATAAATTATGTTTTCGCAGATAAGCAATCAAAAATGCCCTCTGCCTATGCCTCCAAGCACAGAGCCCTGTGACATTCCAAACTGCGACGGATCTCCAGTCACAACTGTTTCTCCGCGGGTAGACACCAGGCGCCAAGTGAGGCCTAAAGACAGGACCGATCACTTCCGAGAAGGACCAGTTATTTCACTCGCTGCCAATAACACTGACAATGAAGTCCATCCTACTTTGGGACCGTCGTATAGTTTCACTGCTGCTGGAGGGTGGCTGTATACAGAGTGGTCTGAGGTGTGTAACGATGATTTTGAGATAGCTTGTAATTTGTCAATCTTAGATAGTAGCAACTGAATCTTTTGTTTTTTAGTGTGTTGGATGGTGTGTCGGTGGAGGAACCCAAACGCGTGGGGTCCGCTGTGCTGACCCAGCTGGTTGCTCCTCTAATCGAGCACCCTCAACGTCTCAGACCTGTTCCGTGAGAAAACAGTGTGACGCGCAGTGGTTTACAAGTAAGACTCTATCAATTGGTAGTTCATTGATTATTTTGAACATGGTTAATTTTTTCCTTTTATTGATTAGGTGAATGGTCGGCCTGCTCGGCGTCTTGTGGAGGAAAGCAAATGAGGGGAGTAATCTGCATCGGCGGGAACGGCCGCCGGCTAAGGGACACGATGTGTCATTCGTCTAAACCAGAAATAGAGCGAACTTGCGGCGGAACGTGTTCTCCTTCCTGGTACCTCAGTGACTGGAGTGAGGTATTGTTTATTAAGTATTAATGTACTCAATAAGTGGTCTTAATCGTTAAAAACTGGCGAGATTTATAATATTTTCTTAGATACTACTTACTTCAGTGTTGGTAGCCGGCACTGTCACTCTAAATCCAACAAAGTCAAATTGTTACTTTACTTACTTTACTAAGTCCACTTTAAAGCTGTCAGGTTTTTAAATATTTGGGTTGGTTTTTACTACTTCGGTATTTTTCTGTTAATTTCAGTGCCAAGGTCCATGTGAAGCAGGGCTCCAGACACGCACAGTTTGGTGTGCTAAAGGAGGAGTGGAAGGGGCTGGAGGTGCTGCAAGGGATTCTGAGTGCTCTGGTTTGAGACCATTAGCGAGGCGTTCTTGCGTGCCGGCCAGATGCTCTACCAGACCGGCTGTGAAGCCAACCATTATCAACCCGTCTCCTTCTGGTTAGCATCATTATCGGTCTATATTGTCATTGAATTCCAAATAATCTCAACTCTGGACAGATGTATTGGTGGTTGCAGTAAGATACAAAGTTAATAAAAATAAATTAACACTGCTGCTCGTCACTTAGATTTTCTGCTATTTGCATTTTACGACTTTACTACATCCACAAGAAAACCTGTTTCCATTATAAAGGCTAAACTACATAAAAATTCAATTGATTTGTAACTAAAAATATTATTTCTGTAATTCCAGATCCTCAACAACGTGTAACTAGACACCAAAGCCATAACACTCAAAATGGAAAGGATAGAGGTTAGTTTTATTTGTTTGTTTTCTTGATACGGTGATGTTTTTTAAACTCTACCAAACCGTGATCACCCCCTTGTTTTGGTGTTCCAGGTGTTTGCGTCGACAAATTGAGCAATTGCGTCCTCGCTGTTCAAGCTCGCTTGTGCAACTATCCATACTACGCCGAATACTGCTGCCACTCTTGCCATGGACGGTAGACGATACGATGACGGTAAGACATTCGTGATTACTGCTGGCTTATTTACCGACTGCTGAAATAAATCCGTTTGTGTAATGTTTATGTACATTGAGTGATTTAATTTAACATAATTTTTATTTATCAAATTGATTTGATTCAGTAATTCAGTGATTTAATTATTCCCATATTATTCAAATTAATTTGTTTTGTTTTTCGCTATAACGTAATAAATTATTTTTTCTAATCTGTTGGATCAATTCCAATAATTGAGTGGTTTTAAAATTCATATTCGTTCCATGATGACAGTTTATGTGATTCACCTGGCACTGTACATCTGACCATGCCAAGTAGACGCTCGGGTGGATCACGACCTACCTACGTTCGCTTTACTTCTTTGCGCTCCTTTTTAGGGTTCCGTTCCCAAAGGGTAAAAACGGGACCCTATTACCGACACTTCGCTGTCCGTCCATCCGTCCGTCTGTCACCAAGCTGTATCTCATGCATCGTGATAGTTACAGATTTGAAATTTTTACAGATGATGTATTTCTGTTGCCGCTTTACCGCCGCTATCACAAGTACTAAAAACCAGAATAAAATAAATATTTATGGGGGCTCCCATACAACAAACGTGATTTTTTTGAAAAGTGTGATGTAACATATTAGTGGTGCCATCTAGTGTCGTACTTGTCTACTACTGCTACTGCAAAACTAAATTGATAACGATAATCGAGGCGCATTCATTCGAGGATTGTTCGGTGCATATTATTATTTATGGTTTTCCGTATTTTAAATATCCATATACTGTACGGAACTCCGACTCGCACTTTTTCTTCCATGGACGTCATATTTTTAATGTCACTTTTTTATTGTTCTTAAGAGACAAATGCTATTTTTTTATGTTTGAGTATAATATTTGTATTTCTTCCAGGTACATACCACCTGAAGATTAACACTACGGCGTTTAAACACACACGCGTTTTGATAAGTGGACGCATAGTGAGATTGTAATCTATATCAGAAGACCATGGTTTTGCCTATCGCACGTCCTTTAATACCTGTTTAAGTAACACGTACAATTGTAAAGATTTACGATAAAATATATACACTCGTGCACGATGCAAAATTCTTGCAAAAGCTTGCTGTGTTATCAACCCAATGGGAAATATTGCTTAACCCAAAATAATTCACAAATCATCATCAATTTCACAATCTTTTATTAAAATAAATGAGTAGGAATTTTTATTGGAACGAAGTTCCTTATCGCACAGTACAAACTTGGCGGAAATAGGAGAAAAAAGTGTAAGAGTTTTCCATCACGATTTTCCGTCACGACCATATCTTTAGTTTAGACACTTTGCTGTGCCCAGCTAGTAATTCATTTATTTTTATTTGTTAATTAATAATATATTAAGTTTATCAGTAATAATATACTACGAAAGAAACTTCGTTCCAACCGAGTGTTCCACGACACTCACACATTTTTTTAAAGTCTATATTTCAAAATAGAAGACGTGCGAGGCTAATTCGTTAGGAACTGTAGTTTCGTGATTCTGTAAGTATTAGAATAGTTTGGTGATCTCCAGTGTTTAGTCGAGTTACGGAGTCGATCTGTGGACTAGAAGAAATGTCATAGTTATAGATACGATAAAAATAGTAAAAGATTGTTTGACGTAATAGTTGTAATGTCGCACATATTTTTCTTCAGAGCACCATATGCAGAGATTTTTTCAAATAACTTGCCTTTCTAACCAGAAACGTTTCACCGTTATACTACTGCATGTAGAGGTAGATTCATTATTCATTGTAAATTCCATAGCAAATTTTCATTGGAATTAAAATTCATTATTACCGTGTAAATCTTAGGCTATGTGTTTAAATTTAAGAGAAGATAGTATTCCTTTATTATAATGTTATCAAAGAACAATTCGAGTTGCTACTTGGTAGATTATTTTTAGAAATAGAATTTCAACGTGTTCATTATAATTTATTCTGGCGATTTCGTGTCAAAGACTCTGTTCTTGTAGTCATAGTCAACTTTGTAAATAGCTACTTTTATGTATAGTGCATTTACTTACTGGCTGTTAAGTATTTATGTAATGTAAGTGTATTCATCTCACCATCACAATCGTATGTATTTTTGTTGCTGATTATAATTGCAGTTTACCTACTGATATCTGAATTCTGTACCTACTAATGTTGCAATGTAACAATGTACAAAAATAATAAGCTTTAAACACTTACAGTTGTTGTTATTTATAAAGTTTTTCCTCTTTTTTATTTACAAATGACCAAATGTGTTTTTGTAGTAACAATAATATATAATAATAATAAATAATAAAATGCTTGGTTTCTTTTAAATTAGAAACATCAGGAATTTTAAAGTTTGTTTCGTTGATAAACTCTCATTCTGAAACTAACATCTGCGACAGTTCATAGTGAAGCAAAAGTTTAGTGTGACCAGACCAGACCAAAAATTAGTTGTTTTTTTTATAAATTTTTATATAGCAATAATTATACAAAAATAATAAAAATTCGATTTCATGCCGAAAACTGCTGAATCGATTTTTACCAAATATAGCAAGGAAAAAAACACGAAAAAAAAGCATCAAAATCAGGTCCATCCGTTCGAGAGTTACGATGCCATAGACAGACAGACATTGGCGTCAAACTTATACTACCCCTATTTATACCGCGTTGGGGGTTAAAAACAGTAAGTACAAATTAGTTACAAAGTACTTATAAATATACGTGATCTTCATCACGTACACATTGTACTTTAAAGTAATTGAGCAAATTTCAATTTACCAAGTGGCTTGTCAACTCCATTGGAGTACCAATTAACAATAATTTCACATAATCTATCACAGTTCCAATATTTAATGTAACAATATGTATATACATTGGTGTAAGGAGACCAAAGAGAATCAACATGTCGCCCGTAGAGCCCATCCAAGATGGTTCATCGAACACAAAATTATATCAAAATGAACTATCAAATGATGAATGCGTTATTTTGAAGTGTTTAAGATTGATGTTAAATCTAGTGACGAATATATTAATCATATTAACAGTGTTTATTTGTTTGCTTTATGCGTTCTCATCAACAGAAATTGGTGTTTTTCAGTTGCACGTCATTCTTTGTGTTTTAGGGGTAAGTTTAATTACTTTTAACCGACACAAAAGTAAATCTAATCAAAATAATAATCAACTGTAACTCTGTTGAAATTAAAAATTAAATAAAATCATGTTTAACGACATACTCGTATTTAGACACATCTATGGAAAATTGACAAGTTATTTATGTATGATTGAAGACATATATATGTGTACAATAACGTAAATTGATAGGTCTCATCATCATCAACAGCCTATATATGTCCCCATTGGATATCAGGCCTACTCTCCTACAGAGAGTGTATAAGTATATGGTACATAGTCCACCACGCCGGCCCAGTGCGGATTGGTAGACTTCATACACAACTTTGAATTTCTTCTCAGGAGTGTGCAGGTTTCCTCACGTTTTCCTTCACGGAAAAGCCAATGGTAATGATTTTTATCATTCGTACAGAAATTCCAAATAAAAAATTGGAACTCATTGGCACGAGCGAGGATCGAACCCAGACTGCGATTGTTCAAGGACTGAGGCTCTACCCGAGCTACCAAGGTTATATGCCTAATAACCAACTCAGTCTGTAGCTATATAATTTTGCAGTATCAACTCTGCATGTGCCAAGGAACGTTGGTGCTATCTAAATACAATAGTTGGTCCACACATTTACATAGACGCCACAAACAGCACCTTCATTGGATATTACAATTGATGGGCTTCATCCTAGCAGCAGTTGGAAGTATTTTGATGATATGTGCTGAAAACAATAACTTTTCTACAAGCCATGGAATCACAGGTAATTGTTACCTTATGTATATTTTCAACCGACTTCAAAATAGGAGGAGGTTCTCAATTCAACGCGTATGTTTTTTTAAATGTGTGTTACGCGATAACACCGCTAATAGTGAACCGATTTTGATAATTCTTTTTTTGTTTGGTAGAGAATACTTCAGAAGTGGTCTCGTATAAATTTTATCGAAATTGATTGATCGGTCTTTGAGAAAATAATCAAAAACGAATTTTAAGGCAATTGAAGTCGGTTTTTAGTTTGTTTTGAACGCGTTTATTATATTAGCTTTTCTTTTCTATACATTATTGATAATTTATCTCGATCATCGTCATGTTTATCACATAGACGGTGTCATATGTCCATTGTACTGTTTGCATATTGGCCATGTGTTTGGTCAACTCTAAATTACAGAACTATCATGACCTTCTTATACCCTGATTATTGTTATTACCAAAGTTTCACTAAGACCATGACCCATAAAGATCCTGGAAAGCTTGTTCAGACATAAATTTTAAAAAATAACTATTAGTTCATTGTGGTTTTCTGTGCGGGAATGGCCCACGTACAGACGTGAACTTTTAAGGCCGACAAATGTTAATTAAAAGCTTATGGAAAACAGAGTGTACGTAAATGTTCTGGTAATATCTATCAATATTAAACACATAAATAGGAAATGAGAAAGGTAACTACAGGGATTCATTTTGTGAATCCCAAGGGATTCATTATGTGGACTATTTCCTTTATTGTCTCATAAATGATTCGATAGAGTATATTGTGAAATTGGATCCCAATATAAAACTAGCAGGGGACGCTGTTGACACGAAAGCTATTATTATATCGAGCTCAACCATAGAATACCTAAACAATAAAACAAATTAAGTTGGTTTTACATTACTTAATAATAATATATTTTAACGTGAGTTTGTTTGTTGCCTCTTGGTGCCATTGTGGCGCATGTAATACACTGGATACACAAGTAAGTGAAAGTATTCCCTTGCTTGACACAAGTTCTGAAGTCAACTACGACGATGTCGCATACAATAATTAAAACATTTATTTACACTTCTTTTCAGGTTTGTGTGCATTAATTGCAAGTGTCATCGGCTTATTAAATGGTATCTTAGCAATGTACGCATATAAGCTACGTAATTACATACATGTATACTGGATTAAGCTGGTTCATTACCTGACTGGCATCGGAACCTTGTTTCTCTCCTCTACGTGCTTGAGTCTTGGGTTTGACAAGGCTGCTTTCAAAGGATGGTCTGGCAGCGCTGACTCTACAAGCTTGATAACAATTACTTGCTTGTTTACGATTTTGGTTTCTATAGGTCTTTTGGATCATCACTTCTAGTACCTACTACTTTTATTCAATAAGAAATAGTTGATATATTAAATAAGACTTCGTTCGCATACGCGAAATGTTTATTGTGCTTTAAATTTGTCAAGAATATTTTGTGAAATATTTAATTAATGGCTGTCTCCCTATCCTTTCTTCACTATTTCTCCCTATTTTCTCTGTGCATGAAAATTTTTAAATAATAAAAAACTTAATGATCCCTTCAGATTTTTATTTATGAATTATCTACCTAAGCCTTTGTAGCAGTTACACGTACAAGTTCAAGCTCAGCAATCATCAGACTGAGAGATTGAAGGATATACATATAAATTTTAAAAGGAAGAAAAGAGACGCATTTCCCCATTTCATGCCACCGTTACGTACGTACACACATAGAGGCCATATCTTCACTACAGTCAAGGCTTCACCCTCCTCGATCTATCTTCAATATGCTGACATCTCAGTGAAAGATCGAGCCCTGTGGACGATTGGAGACACTTCGCCGCAAGACACAGTATTTATTATACGTATTTTTTAATTGGAGCCAATGGGTAACGGCTCCTTAATATTACAACCAATCGGTTTGAATTTGCCAGCTACTTGTGTTATTCCAGAAAAATGTTACTATGAGATAAATTGAATGAAACAGCCAATATCTTTCCCTTTTTATTTTTTCCTGTAATGAATCATCAATTGATATAAAATTTTCAATGATATTTGTTGTAGTTAAGATACGTATCAAATTAATCATAAATAATGGACTATAACGCACTTGAGAAAAGTTTGACGTCACTGCTACTACTGCAAAGATTATTTTGTTGTTAATAAAGATAATCTATATAGAGCTACAAGTACACGAGGACTGATTGATTGCCCCTGAATTTGAGGTGCAAAGGGAAATGTGATTAAAACTATTATTCTGTTCAATTTGTCACCTTTGGTTTGTTTGTAAGCACCAGATTGACTGAATAGGAAGTTTTATGAGCTTTGGACGGCACATAGGTAAAGCTGTGGATCTCGGTTGTTGCCTTTGACAGGAATCGTCGAGCTAAGTCTTCGAGCGGCTTGATTGACTTCTGACAGACCAATTATGTAGCCGACCCTGATTGTGAAATACGACTAAGGGAATAAATGAATCCTTTTTGGGGTGTCGGGATGCCTGTTAACGCTCCGGCTGTGGTAGTCGCCCGCCGCCGGCTGTATCTACCAAGGTGTTCCTTGATACAATACAGCAGGCATGGTAATAACAAGCTGCGGCAATGTCACCACCTGCTGTGCAAAAGGTATTGCTCGTCTGCTGCTGCCCCTGCAATCACGCGAATTGCTCGTTCACTTCGTTTTGAAAACCGTGGGTTGCGTGTGAACCCGTATTTAGGGCTACAAATTGTCTCTGCATCGGTGCTAACGCGATATCGCCTTTTTAATAATTTCTGTGGTGATATTTGATATTATTGATTTAAAACCGAATACACTCCGTAGGTTTTGTTTATAGCTCTTTACCTAATGCAGAAATCACAATTGTTTTTTTGTAATGAATCTTGTAACTCATGAACGAACCCTCTGCTCCGAAGCGAAGATAAAGGGCAATAAAGCTATAAGTATTATCCTAGCGAATCCATGTGTTATTTAACTAAACACCGAACACTAATGTGCTTATCGCACTAGAACATTAAATTCGAATCCAAAGTTCTCAAAATCGAACAGCTGCAAAGTGTGATAAAGTGAAACTACCTAATACTACAATTTGCTGTATCACTAGTTCAAATATTTGACTTTTATTTTAGCCTATCTTGACTGTTCACGCTACTTCGTACCCTATTTTCTTCACGCTTCGTTAAGTTTATTAAAATACCTAACGTGAAAACAAATACATTTTACACCTTATAAGGTTTCTAAAATAGAAAATCTACTGTTTGTTATACAATCGCAATAACATCACCATTAGCTGTATAAGTCCACTGTTGGACTTGAACTTCCCTCATAGATCGCCACGTGGGAATTCACATAAGGGAATTTGCCATAATCACCACGCTTGGCAGGTGGTTTGTTGATCTCAGTAAGATGTTGTTTCATAGTAATATAGGCTATTGTCCATCTCTTGTGTTCTCTTTAGTCGCCTTTTACTGCCCCGGGATGACGTGCGGCGGTCCTAATCTAAAGCCGAGACCACACAGGACATCGTATTATCATAATCTGCTAATAATCTTGGACAACTGTTATCTACGTTGTAAATACTTTCCACATTGATGATTAATGTCTATTTTATGTAATGTAAACATATACTTAGTCGTGCATTTTCTTACCCACATAGAATTTTTAACATTTGAAAAAAAGATAGAAAGAAAAAACGTTATTTTGACACGCTAAGCTAACTTATACTCTAGATAAAAACCAATTTTGTGACGTGCCCAAAAAAAGGTACCCTAGATATTGCTTTTTAATTGCGCGCAGGCGTTTTTTGTAGTAATGTTTTGAGTGTATAAAAGTTAATAGTACATTACATTAATGATATGTGGAAAGGATTTTTGAAAGGTAACCCGGTGGGAATCGGCTTGTATGGACCCTTCGCCACTGGTACCCACTTAACTTATTGCCGCAGATATCCTGGTCTTCCGTGGGGCCTGGCATCTATTACGATATTATATACAGAATAAACATTATACGAGTACACACACACACACACACACACACACACTCACAAATTACATATACATACATTTGGGACCATGTTTGTGTCAAAAATTCGTCATTAGAATCGAAATACATTAATACTTTAAAAATATGTAAATAGGAATGGGTAAAAACATGCCATGTATGTATTTGTTATTTAAACAGTGATGATGAGCCAGCTATTGAAAATTCTTAATTAAATAAAAAATATTTCAAGAATCTCCTAGGACTGCCTAGCTAGGTTATCATGATGAGGACGATGATAAGGTACTACTATGGTTTCGCAAGCATTGAACAGTCTTACGAAGTCCAACAAAAACCACTTCCAGATCGAGATAAACAGTGTTATCTGTCTTAGTTGCATAGTTTTGGGGCACATAAATATCGATAAAATATCGATTTATGATTCAAACGATTGAGGTGTGAAAGTGGAACAAAATAATATACAAACAAACTCTCACACTGAAAATATTATTGCGGATAACGATCTGTCGACGTTACTCACGGATGTCATATTTTATCGGAGCGTCGATGGTATCGAACCAAAATGAAACAGATAAATTCCGGAGGTTAGATAGAAGACTGATTACGATTTAGACGTTATATATCATAGACTATCGATAGTTTAAAGTCGTATAACGTGTGAAAAAACCATGGCAGCGCCTCCTCCGCCTCCTCCGCCTCCACCTATCTCGGGATCGACTAGAGCAGTACATATAGAAAATGGTGGACATTACGATGGTGTGCCCAGAGGAAAGCCAGTGTCATCGAATTTAATATGCTTCATGAATGTACTGAATACCGTCACACACTTGATTCTTGGTGCTGTCGCAACCAGTGCCATTATGTTTGCAAATTGGACGAGCGGCTCTTTGGCAGTACATATTTATTTGTGTGTAACCGGGGTGAGTAATACAATTTTGTTAAATATTCCTGTCTATTTATTCGGCTGCAAGAATTTTTTTTATAACAGCTGCTTAACCGAACCGATAACCGATGGGGAGTAAACGTTCTCGAGTGGCGACCACGTACCGGGAAGCGTGTACAGAGCTGTCCCCCACTAGATGGACCGATGACCTGGGAGTCGCTGGATGCAAGTGGCTCGGGACTGGTCAATGTGGCACACCATGAAAGAGGCCGTTTCCTGGCTGATGATGAGGCTTATCCGTTTTATACATTTTATTTGAGACCACAATGTCAAATGTGATTTTTAGCCCACACAAAAGTATGTCATAATCTTGTTTCTAAGTGTTTATATTTCTTTTCTTCTTGCAGTACATTATCCTAATGACTCAAGCCATTCTCTCCATCAACCCTTACGCTGGCTGGGCGGGGAACTTCAAATACCAAGAAAAAAAGATCATTCACTTAGTTATGCAGGTTATAGGCTCTGTCCTGGCTATAACTGGGAGTGCGATCAGGATTGCAGATCTAAATACCAATTTTCAAACCACTCATGCCATACTCGGTAAGTTTTGTCACACGTTTTAATAAAAGGCGTGCGTTTGACCACACATGCACGTGATGTTATGCGATTATGTGGTTTAGGATGGTATACGCTTGCCTAGAAATAGCCTATTCAATATGGTCTTGAAGACTTACAGTTTGTATCACTCAGGCAACACAGGACCCCGCCTTTAACTGTAGACAATTTAAATGTATTTAATTTCTAGCTGCCTCCTCCTTATGTTTAATAAATTAACCGATTTTAGTTCTGAAACATCGCAAAGCACAAAATTGTTTGAGGACATTGCATCAATGCTTTAAAGCTATCGCTTTAAGGTTGTTGATTTTTAAGAGAGAATTAATGTTTGATTCTTATTAATTTATCAATCGATCAATATTGAACTTCATTGGTTTACATTTTCAACTCTCTTTTTTCAGGTGTTTTGGCAATGATCCTGACGATCTTTAGCCTCATCGGTGGAGTTGTTAGTTTTTTCTCAGACGGACTCATAATCAGTCCCGTAGTACTAAAAACCTTGCATTCTTGTTTCGGTTCTTTGACCCTCATTGTATCGTTCTGTTGCTTAGCGTTGGGATTTAATAAATTACCATATAGACTTATTACCAATGATATTAACGCTGATTTGAACATATCCCTGACAGTGTTTGCATTGGTCGCTGTACTAATACCACCAACCGTAAACAGTTACAAAAGAATAAAGGGCTAAATAATGTTAAGTTCATGAGAACAGCACAGTTATGTACGATTAACTGCGTTTGGTTTCTTCTATTTAAATTACGAGAAGTTTCGACAAACTTTCATACTTATTAAGAGCATGATAGGTTTTGTGTTGATATTTTAGTTTTTATAAATTCTTTTAAGCTGTAAACTTTAAGGCTGCACCGAAAAAAAACAATATGTTTAAAAATAAGCGCACCGCTTAGGTTGTCAATTTATCTAAGTATAAATTAAGATTTAGTTTTACGGCATTAGAATCGCCATTACTTGTACAGTTAGGAACGATAGTAGCTGAATTGAATCAAATGTTAAAAAATTATACAAATCACGTATATGCAATATTTAACACAAGATCCAACAAAAAATGCCGAAAAAATAATGTGTGTATGGAGTTGAGAACCCAATTTTTTTTTTAATTTTATTGTTGTTATAGCGGTCTCACTGTAATAAACACACTATGTGAAACTTTCACGTTTCTACAAAGTACGATGCGGAAGATGCAGTCCTGTGACGGACGGACAGCGGAGGCTTAGTAATAGGGTCCCGTTGGGCATTCTTTGGGTACGTCACGCAACTCTAAAAATGAGGTCACCTTAAACGGTCGTTTGAGCCTTAAGGAATTAGTCTACTGACTCTAATAAATAAGAAAGATTCTACAAATATACAGATACGACAAATTAACTTAACAAAAAAAATGATTTACCATTCTGCCAGGAAATTATGTTTTGTTTCAAAAAAATGCTTGAAAAAAATGTCATAGTTTTGTTTTTCCTATATCAAATTGACAAAAGATTATGTCGATGTCCAGGTATGATTACCAGGTAAAGTATATTTTACCCGTTGACATGGTAGGTGTTAAGTAAGTAATTTAAATAACTATCAATCACCAAGTTCTCTTACCAGAATTTGTTTATGAGTAATTAAAATATTAACAGTTTTAATATGTTATATTCTATGTATGTTGTTTAAGTCTATAAAATCGTACCTCCTACGCCTAAGCTATGTGTATTTTGGCTCCATGAGTCATATTCATAGATAGGTATTTTCAAATAAAAAAAATTTAAATTTTATCGTATTATCTTTTTTATTACTAATTATTTACATGATCCTTATCAACATAATCGTACTTAGATTGAACACTTTTTATACTCACTTTTATAAAAGTAATCTATATTCTATAGTCATGATCTTACTTGAAGCTATATTAAAATACAAATTAAATATCACACCAAATATTAAAAACACTAGTATATGTTTGTCAAAACTGTGATCTACAAAAGTAAAGTAAATATTGTGATATAGTTATTTGTAATATAAAAAGAACATATATAGTATAAATACTGATTCAAATTCGTGTTTATCGACCCTTGCAAGAGTGACAGCAATTGAGAACGTAATAATTATAATGGCAGAGGCGAGCTTGGACAGCCAAAGCGCAGTTGTTCAATTTGTCTTCACAGTCTGTAACAAACAAATAACAAGGTAAGTTTACAATTGCTGTATTTTTATTATTTTAACATTTATTTACGATCCCTAGCAGTGAGCACGTAAAACAAGTAAGGAGTTTCTCGTACAGTTAATTTGGCTAAAACAATATCCCTACTTTTAGGGCCTATACGCGCACTACTTGACAGGTTTAAGCGTTGGCTGTGTATTGTAGCACATTAAATTTGTATTGTATTTTATGTACTATTTATATTTGTAATTTTGTATAGTAGTTAGGACTGTATTTTTTTCTCACAATCAGTTAAATAGGGACCACACTTTAAAGATTGTGCAGGACTGTTTTAATATTACCTTTCGTTAAAATCTCTTTAGTTGTGCTTCTCTGGGTAGTTGTTGTGGTTGTCGTTTCAAAGAATGTCGATGATCTTTGGGACTCTGAAAATAAACAAATTGAATTAGTAAATAAGTTTTAATCATTCATAATTCGTATCGTCATCATCTTCTGTACATCTCGATCGGGGTTGGTTCCCTAAATCCGAATATCGGCGTAAGTGCTAGTTTTTAAGAAAGTTTCTGCAATCTGACCCTTCAACCCAGACGGAAAACTAGACCCTACTTTTGGGATTAGGCTGTTAGAAGTTCATCAAGGCATCCTTCCTCCAATCTTTGCTTAAAGACTGCTGTCAAAGAGGACAACCGGGATCAACAACTTTACTAGCAAAGCCTGAAATGTCCTGACCCAACTGGGGAAAGTATCATAAAGTGCTATTTAACAATGCCTACCGGGAATCAAACCAGGGACCATATTTACGCTCTGTGGAGGCCGATATATTTTTGATAAATTTTAGTTTATAATTGACTGACGAGTAAGGTCGTGCTACACAGTTTTGTTTTGAAACAACTGCTTACATTAGCTTGTGGTTTACAAAGACAGTATTCATCTTAATACATGCAATGGAAGACAATTAAAAAATCAACGGCGGTGGCATTCGTTATTCAAAGTTTAAACAGTTATTTAAATAATTGTAACAACAACGTTTATCCACGGGTATTCGTATTTTATCGGATAACGCCATATTTGGTTTGTCTTGTCTTACCTATACTTAAATCAGGTGGGAGAGTAGCCAAAAAGACTGAAGAACATCTGAGTGTGCAAGGTCTTTGCGCTTGAGGCTTTGACGCACCACATTCCACGTCATCACTTGCACCATCCTTCTTGGCACACCAAACCGTTCGCCTTTGTACGCCAACGCCAGTAGAACAATTCCCAGTACACTGACAAAGAATAAACATTAATGACAACCTCATCTTAATAAAACACGTAGAAGTGTTCTAAGATTTTACCTGCCCCCAATCGCTGAAGTACCACATTGGTGGACAGTCTTCTCCACAATCCCTTTCATTATCTGGTCTAGGATCTTTACAAGCAGTATCTCTCAGGTGTCTGCCCGTTCCTCCGATACATAGTACACCACGAACTTGCTTGCCGCCACAGGGAGATGAGCAGTGGGACCAGTCTCCTAAAATTATTTAGTTTTTAATTGAAATGACTAGCCTGATATTTCAGTCACAGTAAGGTATTATTTTATTTCGTCTCCAGTACACTTTAACCTTGCCAGGTGGACAGAGACATTTCCCTTCCACTTTGAGTCACCTGCATTAGATTCGGGTCGATTAGGCCATCGGCCAAGTGACAGCACACGCACCAGATCTGGTTACGGTCTAGAATCCCTCATCTACATGACTTTTCCTTATACGGGATAATCTGGTTCCATAGTGGTGTAGGTGGTACTTAAATGAATAATATGTCTAAATACCTGTAAACCAATGTCCGTCATGAGGGTCACAAGTAAGCGTTGGTGTGCAACTGCGTGTTGATTCAGGCGCTTTACGAGGTGCACAGCCAGAAGGATCTGCGCAGCGAATCCCTCTTGTCTGAACTCCGCTTCCTACGCACCATCCTACACACTGGAAACAAAACATTAAATTAGCTCTTTATTGTATTTTTTGTTTGTAATAAAGACTAATTTGTGCCATGACAAAAGCTTTTATTGTCGATTGCTACAAAGACACCTCACTCAATTAATAAGTATTGAAGGTTATTTCATAATTACCTGTGACCATTCTGTGTATAGCCATCCGGCGGCGGCTCCTGCAGTGCCAAAGTTGTATTCAGGTCCTTTATCCAAATCCGTACTATTGACAGCTACAGTATAGACAGGACCCTCGCGGAAGGTGTCCGTGTGTTCCCTAGGTCGTATCACCCTTTTCCTTTCTATATATTTTACCTCTCCAGAACTGGGAGCATTGCAATCAGGGATATTGCAAGTGTCAACGGTTTGGGGTTTTGGTGGTGGACATTTTTGATCACTCACCTATTAAATAAAGTAAGAAAATTAAATCACATTACGATCTTATTATTACTATGTTGATGTTAGAAGTATTGTGTTACGTACTTTTGTGATACCTCGAGAATGATCCTGTACACAACCAACAATTCTAGATCTAGTGGCGGGTCCACATTGAGGGCATGCGGACCAAGCAGCTGCTCTCCATCTTGGAGCACATGGCACATTGCTACATCTTCGCCGTCTGGCAGAAGGTGCTGACCCCGTGCAATGAACTGGCGACACTTCTCTGTCTGAGATTCCGATTACTTCAACGCAGCGATATTTACCTACCTGAACATAAATGACATAGTTAAATAAGTTTCATTTTAAATTTTTCCAAAAGTTTTCTATATTTCATTCGATCTCTCATATCATATTTTTCTCAATTATCTCAACCATATGTTTACTAAAAAACTAAGATGACTTTGTTATTACAATCATTTTAAAGCGTTTAAGACCACTACTAAATATGCGCTTTGCCATTCTGTGAGAAAAAGTGAAAACCGTGTAAGATTTTGCGATAATCACTACGCTTGCTAAGTAAAATGGTGATCACAGAAAAATGGCGGTGGTAAACAAAGGAAACCTACTTCTATTCTTGTGGAACCATCCCTCAAACGTCTTTTACGACTGTGGTATCCTAAAGCCGAAACCACACAGTACGAAAATAAGATTATCTATAACAGGAATTAGGCAACTGTAGCTTATACGGAATGCAAGATTCGAAATCACTACAATTCGCAATTACAATTAAATGATAAAAGCTTACGCTATCTTTTCAGATCCATTATAATTCTCCCGAAAATCTTTGCTCTAAAGCAAATACAACTGTTAATTATTGGAACTTAGTGCTAGCAGAAATAGAAGCCCATAATATCGTCCAATCAAAATTGTAAATTTAACACTTACTTGTATACCTCCACCGCAGCTTCGAGAGCACTGAGTATAGGAAACTATCTTCCAGACAAACCTCCGCCCTCCTATAATGTTTTCCTCTACATCTTCGTCGCTGGTTTCTCTAGACATACTAACGAGGTCTGGATATCGAGGCACAGTTTTAGAATAACCATCAAAGCTGTGATGCCTTCTAGTGTGCTTGGTTTGAGCAGTTGATTGAACGTCGGGTATGTTTGGTCTTGTATCTGGTTCAGTATCAACTTCACCAGGCAGAGATTCCGTGAAGTATTCATATTTTATGCTTGGATTTGGTGTAGTGTAGAGAATCTAGAAAAAAATTCTGTAATTATTAATCTGGAACTCTACGGCAGGTTCGAATTAAGCCTGCTGTGCTTGTGATATTGACACACATTTTACAAATGTTATCTTTCGTTGTCAAATACAGGTATAAAATATTTTTTGCCGCTTACTGTTTTGCGATTAAAATCAAAATCGCCTTCCTCTGTACGATATCCGAATGGCATGAAACAGCGCGGAAAATGACAAGTGGCATTTTTTGTCTTCCAATATTCTCTTTGGGTCAACGAGGCTTTCATTAAATGTATTGCTCTGAAAGTTTTTTTTTTAAATCTTGATTCCTTACCATAATATCAATAGGGTATTGTGTAGGTCCTAGAGAGAACACCATATCAAGTCCAGCAATTCTTGAATATATGAACCTGGCGCCCGCTGCCTCATAGGTCCCCGGGGCACTGACGGCGAACTCTCCGTTCATAATATACGAGCCATTTGATATTTTGAGCGCTGAAAATAAGGTTTCTTCATTAAAATTTTATACAGCCCAATTTGATCTCTTCTGTAGGCTTCGTTGTACCCTACTGGCCTTAGCTTGTACGTAATTGAGCAATAATTTTGATGATACCTTTCTACTGCCACAAAAAATATTTTCATTTAGTATCTAAGCTGTACGTGTTACTCAGAAGGTTCATAATAATTTCATTACGGTTTAAGTATGAACATGTTCTGAAATATACATATGTTCGTAAAAATATTTAAGTATTTATGAAAAAATAAATTATTAAATAAATATATATATATAGTTTGCAATTATTTTTTAAAAGTCAAATTAAATCACAAATTCAGGAGAAGAAGATCTAATCACAATTAAAATAAAAAATAATTGATTTTACAAGCCTCTCAATTCAATCGAGTGGATTATATTCAGTCAACTTAAAAACATCTTCAACACAGGGCCGGCTTGAGGGCTCGCTAGGCTAGTGGCGAGGGCCCTGCAATCTAAAGGAAACCTGACGCGAACCTTTACCAACAACGAAAAAAATGATAAAGTGCGACTAGGAATCGGGTCCCAAAGTCTCCGAACCATGAAAAGAAACGTACTGCCTTAATTACCTTGCATTAATTCAAAACTTTTATTTAATAATTAAAAATTGCATCATATGTTAGTATATATCTTAATATAGTATTTTTTTAAATTATCTAAGTTTGTTTGTCAAGGTTATTTTATTTTACGAGATCTCAAAAATTATGAACATAACCTATCACAATTGATATTCAGATATGTATTTCATATAAAACCATTGAATTTGGTTTATAGCAGAACCACATGAAGCTGAAAAGTTATTCACGGACTAATAATAATAAATACCCCATGTTATTTCGTTTGTCTCTGAAAGATTCGAAGCTGAATTTCGTTCGATGTGTAAATAAAGATTACATTTTAATGTATTTCAATACCATGGGGTCCTCACTTCCCTAAATGCGGTTCTGAACACTGACTAGTGAACCGTAACAATTTAATTATACGAATCGGCACATTGTAAACCAGTCGTGTCGGATATCGAATAGATCGGTTCAATAGCAAGGTGAGCCACTCCGTTCTTCGCACAAAACAACGTGGGCGTTTCCATAGATCGACGACAATGATTTACGATCGATCACATCCACATTGCAATGCTCATTGATAAAGTGGCTAACGTTTGCGGCCCATTTGCTCCCAAAAGATCATTCGTTGTAATGGATTAATGAATGAATGTAATGGCTTTATTTGGTAAGTTCCATCCAGCGTAGCGCGCTACAATTAATTATTTACGGATTTTGCTGTTATCGTAAAGTTATTGGGGTATCCATTTCTGATAATATTTTCCTACCCGGCACTTTAAACTGTAGCACATATTGAATTTTTAACCGACTTCAAAAAATGAGGAGGTTTTCAATTCGACGGGTATGTTTTTTTGTGTTTGTTACCTCAGAACTTTTGATTGGGTAAACCGATTTGGATGATTCTTTTTTTATTTGAAAGCTTCCCGTGTGGTCTCATTTGGTCCAGTTCTGACAACGGCATCCATGAGAAAACGATATAAATCTTAAATTTGCCTTAGTAAAAGTAGACTTTTAGGGCAGTTGAAGTCGGGTCCCAGTTCTTTTTTAACGCATTTACTTGTTTGTTGTCGATAGCTTGAGATCGTTGAAAATTATGATGATTCTATTTTGGTCATACGAGTGCTATTATTTGATGATTATAGTAGTATCATCAGCTGTTGCTTGCTGTGGACCTACCGATGTAGTTCTCCTGTGCGACTATCTCTGAGACATTGAGTCTGCATGCTCCCCGCGGCACCGTCGTCACGTAGGAGTATCCGAGCGGCAGCTGGGGACGCGAGAACAGTCCCGACACCAGGCGACGTCCGCAGCGAACCTCTCGGGTCCCGGCCACCGCCAGCACTGACTCCCTGCCCACCACCTGCGGGTGACAACCATCATAGTCAAACATTATGAAAATGTATATAACGGCTCCCCGCAACCTTTCCTTTAGGCGGCGAATTGGTAAAGGTTGCGGGTGGGGTCATTCGGCCCGCTACACATTAAGTAACATAAAATATAATAAATTGAAATAACTAGAAAATAAAAGCTTTTAAAAAATACCATTGTTACAAAATTCCGTACTTCGTAAGCTACGTACACTGCTATATAAGACTGCTTGTCTTACGCAAATCCATAAAAAGGCCATAACAGTTTCCTATACTCCCCAGAGAAGCGTCGTTAGAAATCTTCAAAGTAAATTCGTATCCTTTAATCCGGGAACATTCGCTGTATTTGCCAAAAGCATTAACGAGAAGTTGTCCAACATTTGGTATTCCTATGCATATTCATTAGATATCCATTACCATAAATAATTTTTAAAATACGTACGAACAAAACTAATGAAACTTAAATATGATTGCAGAAATACGAATATGTTATGTGAAAATATTGACAAACTAAATTCCTCATTCATAAATGAGTGTCGTTTTCAAGCAACAAAGAGGTAGTTCTCAATTTCGACTGTATGTTTTAAGTGTATGCGGGAAACAACTCTTATCTCCGCCTATCTCTATGTTTAGAGATATCTAGTAAACATATTTTGATGATCTCAAGAGTTGTCCCAACTCCCATTACCATTTAAAGTAAATATTTCTTAATAGAATGTTGGTTCCCACCTTCCCAGGCTAAAGACTAATTGCATGCGAAACTTGTAACAAATAAAAATTGATCATGTTTTTTTATATATTTTTATTTATTGGATCAGCTAACAATTACTACACACAATTATTACACAAGCCAACAATTATTCACATTCACAATTTACATTACTCCAATTCAAGTGCGTAACCAATTAAAAGCTGATACTGCTGACCCAAAAAATATACAATAAAATTGATGACGTTAAAGAGTATATATGTGTCAATGTACTACTAACTTAACTAAACTAACTTGATGCGTATCATAATGATGATTATGATACGCGTTAGCTGTATGAAAACATTATGTTATTAATTTGCTCTTTAATTATTAATTTCAGATTTCATTAATTCGATATTAAAATTAAGGCGACTAACAAGCATGTAAAGTAACTTCTTAAATAAATAACTTTGTCATTGGCCTGCAAATGTTCACCAACTGTTGTATCGGAACGCAACGATTTAAATTAAACCCAAATAGTGTGTATGCATATTGTGAAATACTTTGTAGGAAATCGATGTCAGGTTTTAGTGCCTAAATTATCATGTCCAAAATTGACATGGTGTTAAGAATTGGATATTTCCATTCTTTGAATAGGTCTCTTCAACGCGAGAATTCATTTGTAGTTAATGAAAATACTTGAGACTCAAACGGATGAGAGCATTGAAACGTACATCGTAAAATAATTTGTTTTTCTCTCGCAAATCACTAAAAGCTTATTAATATATTCTCTGTTTCGTAGAAAATCATGTTCATTTTCAAATGTCGCTTACATGTTAAATGGGTGTGAATCACAAATGAATACTCCCAGAACACTAAAAATATTTCCAGATAACATATTCTAAGTATAAAAAACATGCATATGAATGATGCATGATGCACATGAATATATCGACTAGAATGTGGTATGGGGTGGTGTTGATTGGCGTAGATTATATTAATGACATAAATGTTTAAAAAATAGTGTGTCAATAAAGAATTTTACTGACAACCGGGTGGTACCGGGTGGACAACGTAGTCTGTAATTGGCACTAAGTGGTCAACAATTAAGTACATTTTGGAAATTGGCACGATATTAACCGATCAAATTTTACGGTTAGAAAAGCAGACTTTATGAATTGTACTCATGAAGCCTTGAAGTTATTGTAAAATTGATCATGTGTATGACTTCATTTGTAAAAATTGTTAACTTTGATATATCGCCATCATTGTTCTGGACGAAATAAATAAATAAATCAACTACACATACCTATTACCTAGTATATTACCTTGTTGATGATGATTACGTCTTACGATTACGATACGAAATATAATGCGACCATAGGAAAGCGAAAATCTTCACTTTTTCGTCAATTAATTTAATGTTCAGAGACTTGAATGATTACAGTTCTCAAGACTAACTATAAGTATAATTTCAAGGCTTCAATAATTCAGGACAGCATTGAGACTGCAAATGGTGTCGTGATGCCAGAGTCGTGAATATAGGCCAAACATAAAATTTATCAAAGCAATAAAATATAGCATATAGTGTTGATGTAGCTGACCAATAAAAACACAACAGCGTTTGGTAGGACATTTCATTTAAAGTCCAAGATGTCTAGAGTCAAAGCTCGTCGTAAAGTATTTTAAAACATATTTTGCAGGACTTGACCACAATGAATCTACTAACTTTTTAGAAAACGTGCGTCCCAGTCTAGGAGATTAGAAAGCACTGCATAGATAATAATACAATTATACCATTGGCGGTCGGTACATCTTGAGAATGTCATAAAAATACCGATTAATCATAGCAATTAACATGTCTTGTTATATGATTCGATTGCCATTAAAAGTGGTGGAAACGTATCATATGATTTATCAAAATGTAATTCGTAAGAATAGCTTTGGCAGCAACATTATTATTATTATTTGGACATAAGGGGTGCCGTCCGTGTCCGTCAGGATTCTATATGCAGTATAGTTGAAGATAACCAAGTAGAGTTCAGTTTGTTATCATCATAACTCAAAGCCTTTGTATATTACTAGCTCCGCTCCACACGCCTAATATAAGTATACCGCATTCACTAGCCGTAAAGCCTAACAAAAGGAGAGGCGGTAGGAAGCAATGTCATAACACCAATTACTGGAGAAAAGTTTATGATGCGTCTACGCGACGCCTCGGTTATGTGCACGGAAATCTAAAGGACAATGGAAACGTCGTAATGATGGCATTGAGACCTTACGTCTAGGCAACAATACGCTTTTATAACACGACACGACATAAACAAATTTGAATTTAAAACTGTATTGTATTTTGTTTGAGGGAGTAAAATTGTTCAATGGTCTTCAAAGAACTACAAGAACGGAAACTGTTAGAATTCAAGTCAAAACTGTAAAAACACACCCTAGGATAAATATTAGTTTTTTAAATATAAATTTTTATAATGTAAATTTCAAATTTTCTGCATGCCTTTTTACTGTTTCTTTAACATACTCTAATTATATATAGTCTTAAGTTATCTGTAATTGCAATGTCAGTTTCTTTTGGGGAATAAATTAATCTTTATACCGACATGAAAACGTGGGTTTTATTGAAAACTTTGTATGATTCAAAAGATTTTAAAGCTGTAAAATAGCTGTGTATTTTATTTAATTTCTAAAAAATATGGATAGTAAGTAGTAACAAATTTCAATAAATACTTTCAGTAGACTTCGACCATGAAATGTTAAATATACCGTCAAATCAGTGTTGCACAACGCGGCCGATTGCGGTACTAATGAAAAATTTATTACAAATTGACATTGTCAATTTTGCGATTCATATTTTTATGCTTGCGCCTACTTTTGCATGCGTGGATTATGTAACCCACGGAAACAAAATACTGAGATTGGGATAAAATAACATCATAAAGTATGCTAATCTTGAATATTTTCCAATTTCAAATAAAAAAACAGTTATAGTTTCAGGTGTCTGATTTCGGGTATCATTGCATTAACTTTAAACTGTAGAATGAACAATATATTCAAATGAACTGTCGAATACAAAATCGAACTTTCAATTATTATTGTTCATTGAGTTTTAATATAAAATGCAGTTTTACAAAAGTAATTCAACATGTAAAGCGCAACGACTAATAAAATAAGACCACTAGTATTGCGTCCAAAGCACTTCTATTAGCGTCCATGACATTTCTGTGGCCGTGTGACTATGTGACTCTACATTACTCTGCAATGACAATGGTCCATAATGGAACGGGCGGCTCTACGACGCATTGTTCAAGCTTTAAGCTCATCTATTTAAGAACTTTCGATAGCTACTTCGATTTATTGTCCTGATTTCACCTTTCGTTGGGACATCAACCAATTCTACTTTTAAGTATAGTTTTATGTATAATTGGTTGCAATAGGGATCACTTGATAGTAAATAACAATAAGGGCGTAAGATGGAAATCGTGCTAACCCAGAAGCCTAAAGCTAATCGAGCGCTGGCTCTGCTACCTTTCATACCGAAGTATAACATTTGGCGGCATACAACATGGTAGCTAGCGGTTACCGCCTTCCGCCCTCGCCATGGTGAAGCTGGTAGAGTTCGCAGGACCAACAGCATCAAGTCCATTCGAGAAAAAAAATATTTGAAAAAATTAAATGCAATTAATTAAAAACATTAGTTCCAGAAGTTACACAGACAGGTAGAATTTAGAGAAATACAACCAACGAAACTGAGTATCAGAAATAGCCTACGTTGGAAATCTAACCTTGGACTTCAGAATTGTGGATGTAACTGATACAACGAAGCCACGGAGGCAGTTCAAATATCATTAATGCTTCCGTCTTGTAGAAAATAATATTTCACAATTTTAAACATAAAAAATTGAGTCATAATTTATATATACTATGAACGACGCTGACTGAAAAGAGATATAAACATAATTTATTACCTACTATGCCATTTGATAGCCTCTTCAAGGCATCTATTTGCAAGTCAATTGAAGACCAAACAAATGACTACATGCAATGAATTCGCCATAAAATCTATCATCAAAGGTGTCATTCTATAATAGCGCTAGGACGTCTCTATCATGAAGTTATTTTGATTGCATCTCAATGTTACAAGGAACATGAAAAACCTGGTAAAGTGGGAGTCAGAAACGGTACTAAGGAAACAAATATAAATATATGTAGTATATATTACATTTGTTTTTTACTTCAATATTTAAGTAATTATAAACTTAACAAGGACATTTCTTTGAAATTTTCCTCTAAGTTTTAGCCTCTTTTACAATGTTTTTTTTTAGCTTTACACCCATTACTCACGATTAGCTATTAACTATCAATCAATAAGCTTTATAGACGAACGGAAGGATAACTTAAGTGATGGTAGAAAAGTTCACTTTTGGGTGGTCACCCTAAAATTGAGGCACTGATTTTTTTATAGACTGATCAGTTATACTATTTCTGAAGTAGAGAAAAAAATACTTTTGTCCTGGCACAGTCGGCGGATAATTACCCTTAAATTAGTTAAAATAAGCTATTTCAAAAAAAATGCGTGAAATTTTTATTTCAAAAATAATTTATTTCATTACACACATATTTGTAAGCAGTTTATAATGGGTGTTTCTCTCGTCATAAGACATTCGTCCATTAACCTTTTAATTCCAGAAACAGTCCTCAGTTTACAAAACATTAATGCAACATCAAAGGCCACAAGCCGACTACAAGAACATAAAAGATGCAGCTTTAAGTGCACGTCTCTTGCATTATTAGTGGTTTGATCGCGTTGGTTAGGGACATCATTATATTAAAATCATAATGTTAACGATTAGGCAGTTACACTTCATTGAAAATGCGCACGACTCATTTATTCTTATTCCTATAATATGGTATTGCCAGTTTCGTATGCTGTTGTCAAAGCGATACAAACGTAGTCCAGTCATATTTTGAGTATTAAGCTATGAAAATCTATGAAATTTTCAAGACACAATCTAGAAACAAATATATGTGTCGGTGGTGAGTCAGATTTTCGTTTAAATATATACTTCCAGAGTTACAGGGCGTCAAAGTATTGTATTTTTCGGTAATAAAAAGCCCCATTTTTCAACCTGATTTACAAGAGTATGAATCTATTTAGAACAATTTGGAAAAACCACCGACATCTGAAATTTCATTAGAATACTGCATTAAAAAAATGGTTACATAATATACTGTATCCTTCAAATGATCCCTGGACTACGAAACATCCAAATAACGGGTGAATAACATCGCGTAATGTATGCTGTCTCACCGTACGCGCTCGGGTAGGATAGGGCTACAAAACAATGCAACCTTGAAACCGACCACGTGGTCTTACCAACATAGCCTCTTAAACATAGGCACGATAGGTTGACATTGTTTTTATTCAGCATCACATACAAATATATTACAATATATAGAAGAAAAGTGATGCAAACTGGGCCATGGGGGTGCAATTTACTAAGGTTTAGTGCATTATTATATTTTAAGGTGTAATTAATAGGATAGGATATAATTATAGCTAAAGGTAGTGCTATAAACTGATATAGGCTTTTTAGCTATAATTATTTCACGTAGCATATCTGGCGTCCATTTTATTTAGGTAAGGACGTCTTCAATCAGAGTCTGGACAGTAGTGTTGTGTAAGTCGATTATTGTTTACAATATAAATAACCTCAAAATGACTAGAGAGCTATGGAGAAAACTATTTTTGGGGGCTCTACGTAACAAACCCCGCAATGTCCATATAAATAATCTCGACGGTTCAGTAAAATGAACAGCCAATAGCCACTATGGGCATTGTACATCACTCAAAGAACGGTCATCGATCACGTATGTCCACTGTTGTCCACTTTCCGTGAAGGGATTGTTTGGCATAATCACCACTTGACAGGCTGATTAGTGTTTGCAATTAGATAATTATTGTTTTTTATTAGTTATTTTCCATTAGTCGCCTTTTACGACAGCCACGGGATAATATGAGGTAGTATAATTCTAACAACAAAATATTTTGGGATTTCGAAAAGACCTTATCTTCTGTCATTACGTAGAAGACAGCCGATAGAAAATTGAAAGTAATATGATCCATATTAATATTGTAAATGCGAAAGTGAGTTTATTTCTTTATTTGTTTGTCCATCAGAATGACTACATTTTTTGAATAGGTATTTTTAAGGCGGTTTCATGACCCAGACACCCTCGAATGAGCATACATATAAGAGAAACGATATGTGGGTTTTAAAACAAACGTTATTTTATTTATACCCAATGAAACTTTTTGAAAATTTAGTCAATGACAGCTTTAAAATTTCTACATCGAATTCTATATAAGAAAACGTAAACGAAGTTGCGAGTAAAAAGCAAGTTCTGGAATATAATGTGCCAAATCAAAATACAAAGCGCGTGGTGGTCGTGTAACGCCCATTTGAAGCCGTAAACAATGTTGTGCTACTTTGCAACCAAAAACCGGTTCCGGCGTAAACATTGCACTGCGATTCACTTAACATTTTTATGTGTCACTAATGTCCATCTCGCATTAACCACCGATAATACAGACTTTTATGGCCTCTACGTCTTTGTTACCGATAAACTCGTACAAAACATCGATTTTCTTAATGTTATACTCCGGGATGTCCTTCAAAGTCGAGGTGGTCTTATTTATATACTAGCTTCTCCACGCAACTTCGACTGCGTGGACTTCAGATTTTATCCCAAAATAAATCTTTGTCGAGATAATAAGAACCATCTAGGCATACGTTAATTGAGGACTGAATTTCGTAAATATTGGTTCAGCTCGTTTCAGCGTGAATGGGCAACAAACATAAAAAGGGAAGGAGTTATTTCCCATTTATAGTATTAAATGGAAAGAGATGCGTACTAAGGAAAGCCCGTAGCTTCGTCCGATTATCTATTGTAGGAGTTGGTCTCTATGACGTTGTCTATCACTTGACTGTCACCATTTCCACGTGTTCGGTATATGGCCTCGTGAAATGTCCGTCATTGGCACTCTGACACTGACGTGTAGAATACCAACCCATAAACACACGGTACAGTGTGTGTATGATACACTACACTACATATATTTCTCCAGTTTCTCTCTCAGATGAACACTGGACTACAAACTGCACGAGAATTATGACCCCTGAAAATTTCCTTTAAATATTCACTTGTTCTAATGTCAATTCCACAACAATTTCCGCTATAAAACTAGATCCAAGAATAGGTACACTTCCATAGCTAGGTTATATAACAATATTAATCTAGATATGTAATAAAGACAGTCTAGCAGGAACAAATACTACAAACGGTTTTATTTCTTTGATATAGCGTAAATAACCTCAACTGGACCTTTCATTAGTATTCATTTTGCAACGATTGACACTTAAATTTGACTTGTTTGTTTAAAGATATGTAGAAAATGACTTTATTCAAATGAGAATTGAGTTGAAAAACACGAATTTATGTACAATTTGACGCCACACTGACATTTGTTAGATACTAAAAATAGTCCCGCTTTGTGAAATTTTTTACTGTCGATTTGTTTAACGAAATGTGTCTGGATATGGTCACCACGAACGAGGTCAGTTGGTGAGTTGTTGAGAGGTGTCGGACGCTAAACAAACGACAAATTATCTCGTTTCGAGGACTATAGTTTAACGTTGACCATTATAAGCCTACGTAGATAATTTTCCCACGTTCACTAAAATAACTTTTGAAGTGAAGTGGCAATTTGAAGTTTAATGCTTCTAGAATTGGACCCCTTTTAACACAGCAAGCTTTTTCTCACGACATCGTCTGTCTCTGACATTATCCAATGGGAATACCATATAAGAAGAAAAGGTATATCCTTTCCATAAATATTAGTTACATAAAAAATCATACCAGTCTAATTCATCAAATCTTTCTTTGTTCTTTATGTATTCCGTTCCAACATTGAAACTTCAATATTTTTTATGGCTATGTACCGATTGTAGCAGTGACGTTTTCTGGCTGATATTGATAATATTCCTTAACTTTTATTAAAATGATGAAACACATAACATGATGCCGCTCTACACTTGAATTTGTTTTAATCAATATAACAAATTATAACATCCTTACTCCCAACCAAATCCTGATAAACAGCTATCAAACAGTATTAGTTGAAACGATTATAGATCTAAACATTAGATACGATACAGAAAACATTAATATTCTCAATCTTATTACAATAATCTCGGGTGATCATTAATCAGTGAATACTTACAATATACACGAATAAATCAAGGTAAGTGGTAATTGAAAACGTCTACTAATAGCCAATTAATTAGTATTAGTGCGAGTGGATGAATCACCTGTCGTTGGGCGGTTCACTTTGCCTTTGAATACTGAGATTTGTATGCGGTCATTGAGCACTAAAAATGTAGACATGCCACTAAATAATGCAAATGCAAAAATGACAAACGAATGAAACATTGCTGTTTGAAATGCTGATTCTTTTGAGCATAAAACAGCGTGTTTAACAATATTGGTTATGGTTGCTACTGTAGTAGAAAAGCCTCATATCATTTTCATTAGTTTGATACGGATAATTTTAAGGTACGTAAATCCACTTTTGTCAAAAAGTCCTGTGATTTAGGTACCTAATTCTGGTTAAAAATGCCTTAGCAAAATGTCTGTAGTTACTGTGAAGAATGAACGTGAAAATAAGGGCAAAATTTTCATTCAGTTCCAAAATTACTTATAAAAATGAACAATATAAATTGAACTATTGCAAAGCTGTATTTAGGGAAAGTGTGATGCGAAAACTGCACAGATTCCACGACAGACAGCGATGCACTCACTTATCGTGTTCCACGCTTGTGACGTACGTAGTAGCACGTGGGTAACTGTGAGTCAACGTGGGGCGGTTAACTTTAGCGTTGAATAAAGTGATTTGTATGCGCCGGCGCCGTGGTACACGCTTCAGTTTCTTGATAGAATCAAATTGTGTTTGACTTGTTACAAAGATAAAATTATAAACATTTTAGTTTGTGAGATTCAGAGATATTTAGTGACACGATTAATGTTTTTAATAGCACATTGTGTGCGAGTCAGTTGTATGAATATGACCTTTTAACAATCGGATCTTCTGATTTCAGCCGGCAAAGTTCACGCCTGAAAATTCTACTTACTGCTACGCATATGAAAAGTTCGTCATTGCGATCTATTAGTTAGTGTCAAGTTCATGAGTATCTACTTATTCATGAGTGATTAACATCCGATACTGCTCGAAAAGAGCCTCCCATATAGATCGCCACGAGAAACGGTCTCTCTATGCGTATATTTGCCGTAACCCTATACGTTAGAAGGCAGATTTGTGATTGTGAATATTTCTGATAAGAGTCCCATTTATTTCTATCCCCCGAGCTATTTGGAAATGGATGCAAAATAAAGCCTTTGCATTTTTGGGGGTTCAAATACAGACATACGACTCAGCTAGCTAACAGTCTGTTGAACGATATGGTTTAAATTTATATATACTGAAACCATAGAGGTAAAACAAAATTATTAGGGCGGCACACTAACATATTTTTAGCTTCATGCTGAAAACGTTCGATTTACGAAACTGTTGAACCCGAAATGTAACAACCCCCCCCCCCCCCCCCCCCCACCCCCCACCCCTACACCGGCGCGCAGTCTAATTGGTAAAAATATTTTAATTGGTCATAATGGGATTTAGTAAATCAGATAATGAATACACCAGTCTCCTTTCATGGGCTGCATTCATCACGAATACTTGCCTTAGATTATTAATCTCTATTTGGAAGTACAGTGACAAATCCCATTAAATGAGATTTGATTTAATTAATGATCATTTAAGTGACATATTTTTTGTTGATAATTTTGACGTATTTTTTGTGTTCTGAATAGGGTATAATCGTATATACATATGCCCCATTAAAAGGGATGCGTAATTTCTGTCATTATATCATAAATAATTACTTTTACAGACCACTTTTTACAGACCTTTAATTATCACATGCCTCCCGTCCCGAGCTAGCAAAAAGCGGTCTGAGAGGTCTGTATTGGGGCTAAAACCTACAGATTCAAACTATGAAATATTTTTTTAATAAAAGACAGAGCAACGCTGTTTGACCCCGATAAGACTTCCTTACTTAATTAATTTTGGTATTTTTAGAATCTTTCTTTAATTATCAAATTTAAGTGCGAGTCGGACTCGCGAACGAAGCGTTTCGTACCATTACCTATAAAAAGGGCCAAAAAGGAATGTCTGTTGTGTGGGAGCCCCCTAAATATTCATTTTATTCTGTTTTTAGTATTTGCTGTTATAGCGGCAACAGAAATATATCATCTGTGAACATTTCAACTGTTTAACTATCACGGTTCACGAGACAAAGCCTGGTGACAGAAGGACAGACGGGCGAACAGACAGACAGACAGCGCAGTATTAGGAATAGAGTCCCGTTGGTTACCCTTTGGGTACGAAACCCTAAAAATCAGGGAACCTACCGCAATAAGTGTTTCATTTCGTTTTTATTTCGGATTTGTTGCAATTTGTATGAATCCGAAATCCGTTTAAAATTCAAAGTTCGGATTCATACAAATTGCGCCAAATCCGAAAGCAATCCGAAACGAAACACATCTTGTGGGTCCCTGACGCTTTAAATAAATCTGTTATCAGCCCTTTATCGACAAGTGAGCGTCGAACAAACATGTATCCGTGTCATAAGCATGTACTTACCATCAACAGGAGAGCCGCAAGTAGGCCGGAAGTGGAGACCATGGTGTTTGTATGTGTTAGATAAAACAACCTAGATACCACTCTCGTTCACAATCACCGGCAGGGAAATTCTTGAGGCACCTCGCATTATATTACTAACTCCTATCAACAAACTAGATATTAAAGGGAAACGTTTCAGAAATCATGTATACGTAGCCGCGCATGCGCACCGTATTAACGTATTGTGAATCTATTTGATATCTATCTGTATCTATCTATTTAAACTAGTTTATTTAAACTTAATTAAAGACCAATATATTTGGTTAGTAAGTTAGCCGCTAAAATAGTAAAAAATAGAAGAAGAAAAAATACTACAAAATCCCCGGTGCCGATAATATATTGAATTTAAACACTTAAAATCTTTACCTAGATAACAATTATGTACGCCGAATAATATTTTTAATAATCATTGTTTATTACAATCTAGTTAAATAATTTAAATTTAACTTCAAAGATTATTTTTAAGATAGCAGTCCAGTGACTATTCTTAGCTTGCACTTCCTTCATGTGTTCTTTCATTTAAGCACTGTCACTATTTACATACAAAATTATAATGTAATCATAATATACGACTAACTACGAATTACGAAATGCAATTTTATTAACAAACTCATACGCAAATCGATGAATTACAAAAAGACCAATATTTCCTGTAGTTGATTCTACCACAAAAGCACCGAAAGCATAAGAGTTTATAATGTCAATCGGTAACATTATGTTTTGATTCTGAGCAGTTTTTTGATTTTTGTACTTATAAACATACCATGCAGGTCCGTTTGATCCCGAGATGGTTTCGAATGTTAATTACTACTCAATTTTTTTAATACAAAAAATGAAAGTTTTTTCCGCTTTTATGAAAATATTCAATTGTACAACAGATTAAGCCCACACGTTGTATTCACGTAGGTGCCGTTTGGTTACTAGTCACCAGTCTACTAGAACTAGCTGCCAATTTGACTGGCTCTTGCCAGCCGACTAATTATCGATTTACGACAAATGTTTTACAATAGTTCAATGCTAACTCTTTATGGCAGAATGGACGTAAAATAAATGGCACAAACCAGATCGTAAATACGATTAAGTCCTCCGAAGGTCACGCTGAAAGAAGCTTTAGTTGTGAGCGGCAATCCATACACTAGCTGAATATTTTAAATTCAAAAGTGTGGTTGTTTGTCTTTCTTTCACGCAGCAACGGAGCAACGGATCGACTTGATTTGATAGTTTCTGGGCCTGAGAGTGACTAGGTATTTGATTGTAATAATTTTATAATGCAGACTGTAGACAAAGGCATAACAAAGAAAATTATTTGACTTCATTTTCTAATTCAATGGGATCCCTCACGAAAGATACACGCTGTATTTTTCATTGCGTAGACCTAGAAGTTTGATTTTCTGATAGAGAGGTACTGAAAATTTGATACCTCCACGCGTTTCTGAGAAAAGGGGCCTGGACAAAGAGACGTACAGTCAAGTGATCCTATACGAGTTCCTTTTTTCCTTATGAGGTACGGAGCCCTATCAATCAAGGAAACATGCGTGTTGAATATCTAAAATTCCGGCTGACTATCATGAATGAAAATATTACCAAACCTAGTAAGTCCATCTTAGATATAAATACAAACAAACATCATAATTATATTTATTTTAAGATTTACATTCCGTCAAAGGAATTACACGTAATCTCTGCGTGTACTTTGGGCGGCAATATTTTACTCTTGAATACTCTTATGTTTTATTGTACACTATAATGCAGAGTTATGCCTGCTTTGATCTCAACGTATGAATTGAATTACGGTGGCCAAATCCTCCATGATATCTTTATACGACCACTATGCGGCTTTGAACAAATCTACATTAAACTTCGTTACGTATTGCCAAGATATTTGCATGTCATATTTTCATACGTTGCGTATGGGACTAGGTCGTAATTTGGTATTATCTTTGAAGTTATTGGCGAATGTTTAATTACATTTTATAATTAGAAATCCGTCCAATTAAACAACGGCTTTTAAGAGGTCCACGATGTAAACTTTGATGTTTTTATAGCATGCGAGATTACAAGTTAGATTTCTAGTCTAAAAATAGGTTATCTACTAGAACTAGTCGGGTATCATTATAAAAGATATTAATTTTTATTTACCATAAAAACCATGATTAATTGATATGTTCTTTCAAATACATACATGTTATTTAATTTATAATCATTTAATTTTTTCCCCTGCTTTTTATGTTTTGATTCCAGTAAGATATCGATGATATAAATATGGTTACTTTTTAAAACACCCTCATAAAACCATTCTTAAACCAGGTAGCATAATTAGGACGCAACCCTTAAACAATGAAAGTCTGAACATTTGGTACGCGCGTAGCCTCTTAATAATGAGTGAGTTCAAAATGCTAAAAACCCCACCGAAAGCTTTCGTAAGTAAAAGTTGTCTTAGTTAAATGAAATTAGCATTAGAATTATTTCGATTAGTGTCAACCCTAGACTCATCTCTGGCATTTTATTACGTTGTTACGCAGCTGTTACTTTGTACTCTGTCAGTTTCGTTCAAAATTTACGCACATTTTGGTATTTACGTTGTCATTTTTTTGCTACATTAACCCAGAAGTAGACAATGTATTTCTATTTCGAAAAATATGTTAAAAAACTATGTCTAAATGTGAACTGCTGAAAGTATGTGTAGAGGGTTAGAATAATATCAAGTCCCAGAGAGTAAAGTACACGACTGAAAAGTGAAGCAGATAAAACTAAGCCATTATGTCTGAGCGTTTTAGTTTTTATTTAAACTAGACTTCAGAAATTATCTTACAGGAACTAAATGTTAGATCAGGATAAAAAGTAGCCCAAGTCCATTTCCGATCCATAAACTATCCCTTTACAAAAAGTCCAGAGATTCTGACATTCCGTTACGAAATAAACAAACATATCTTTTTGGCTTGGGTGAAAAAAATATCAAGAAATGGTATGATAATATTATTTGTACATTACAGATATATTTTTATGCCGAACAGTTTTTGACGAAAGATGACGAAAATAATGAAATAATAAATTAACAATCTTAAACAGTAGCCACTTTTAATTCAATAATTTTAATTATCCATTTAAATATGTCAAATATATATTACCGGGACGATAATTCATAATCGCTTTGTTTGATACGAACTTACTGAAGTTAAACTCATCCGCTAGATAGTTAACGATTTTTGAGAAATATTTTACTTATTGTGAACAGTTTCACAATTCTCACTACATCCGCAAGTTTTTAGATTGTTTACGAATTTAAAATTAGCGATAGCAAATCCCAGTGAGTCATGTTGAGGTAGGTATTGTAGGTACATACAAGTACATATATATATATAGTGTCAAGTAAATGCCTCTACTAAATTTATCTATGAGTCATATGTGATCTCATACTTTGACAAAACATTGTGCATTTTGTTTATGTTTTTTGATTACATTCTGTGAGACTATGTTAATATATTTTTTTCTTCAAATAAAATTTAACAATTTGTATAATTATTTTAAAATTTAACAAAGGTAATTTTTAAATGGTTCATTTAGGAACCAGAATTTCACCAGAAATTCAAGAAGTTTCTAGCAAGAATGCTAGTAGAGTCTTTGACTTCTTAACAATAGCATATAGAAAATATATGTATATAGACAATAAAAATAGCAATAACACCTGTGACTGGAGTCATTACATATATAAAAAACTGAAACGCCCGTCTTACAATATTTTCTAAAATCCAATAAGGCGATCCATTTCCTTCAAAGATTCATTCTAATTTTCTGTTGCCATAATCTTTTAAAATATAATAGCTGGATTTGTGTGGTCTATCTAAAAATAGGACATCAGATTGTGTTGTCGCGAAATGAGTATCATTAACATACAACTTCACAGTGAATCACAATTTTCATTGTGGTGGAGATCTTATAGGTGACAAGATTTTTTGCTGATGTCAAATAAAATTTAGCGCCTTATAGCATGTTTTAAAAAATATATTAATGTAATTATTTAATTTAACGTTTAACAAGAAATTCAACTACGCAAGTTCTGATATTTTATACTTACAAGAAATATTCGTTATTTTTAACACTAGATCTCAATCTCACCTGATACGAACCAACGGTACCTTGTTCAAGTTGTGTCTAACACTTGAAAACTTGCATCTTCGTCTTTTATCATCAGGTAAAATTGAAGGTCGAGTGCGTGCTCATTCTAAAGGATTATTAGGGTTCCTTACCAAAGGGTACCCAACGTAACCCTATCACTATAGCTCCACTGGAACCGTCCATCCGTCTATCACATGGCTGTATCTTTTGAACCGTAATAGACACTTGATCACCGAGTGTGTATAACTACTATGGCCACTATAACAACTACTAAAATTTTAAAATGAAAGGGAGTCACAAATGTGGTTTTCGACGTTTTTTGTTTGATATTGTGAAAAAAATTGTAAAGTGGTACGGAGCCCTTCGTGCGCGAGTCCGACTCGCACTTGGCAGGTTTTTTTTCACCTACCTTCATCCAACAAATACAAAAGACATTCTTATCCTCCAGCAATAAATTAAACACCAATGACAGAATCGAGAAAAATGCTTTCAACTCGAAAGTGTGAAAAACATCAACATTAAAGAACCTTATCTTAAAAGACATCTAAGCGTCTAAATAAAATGGTGGCCAGAAAAATAAGAACGAATTGACGTTGTAACTCGTTATGATTTAGATAGGCCATAATTCATATTAAAATAGTGTAGCTTTTTAACCCCGATTTGGTCGTAGTCGCGTGTCGCCACTAAATATATCAATTAATTGTTATTATGATATTTCACGTCCAGAGGCACTCTTTCTGTGAGTTAGTGTTGTGTTGGATATGATATATAGGAATGTTGCCGTCGCTTTCATAATAACAACATTTTAGATATTAATATTTAGGAGAACTCTGTTTCGGTTGATGCATGAACCAAATGTAATGTTTTTTGATAAGGATTTTCAGGTTCTTGCAAGAATTAAGATGTTTCATTAAATTTCAAGTCGTTGGTGGATTAGTTACTTTTAAAGGTTTTAACGTAATATTTGAGACGAGACACGCCCAATAAACTGGACAAAAATACCTTAAAATATTTTAGATTTATTTCTTCCAATAATATAAATCCTCCAAATGAGAACTGAACTATAAATCGGAGAAATAAAAGGTGTACCAAATCACCATCATAACAAAACTCTACAGGGCCCGAATCGCTTTTAGACAGCAACTATCAATTCACAAGTACATCGGTCTCCTATTTCATTGTACAATGTACTTGTTTGGAGATTATTTAAAGTTATTCTCCAACATGTACACTAGTTTCAACCGCAATATGCTAATACCAGGATCCAATCGTTTGTCCATCAGTCAATACAAGTTTGGAGTCTTCAGACAGAGTGTCACTCAGCTAAGAAATATGTTCTGTGCACAAGCGCTACATTGTCGACTCCATGTTAAATATTGGCACCACACTGTATTATGGCACACCTTCAATATTGACGGCAGCTTGTCATCATTCATTTCGTTGTCTCTAAATAATTTTTCATTCTTTTGTGTCAGGATTTCTGTGATTTTTGAATTATTATCAAATTATTATATGGTGAGAAAACTAAACTTTGGCAACCATACAATATAATTCCGATGTTTCATTGATTTTTTGGACAAACTATTAGGCAACATACATGAAACTGTTACGTTCCACTCTTTAGTGGACAGGCCCTTTGGCCTTTGTAGCTATTTCGGTGCTAACCACTAGGTTAACATTGGATGTAATGTTTGTACTAAACACATGTCGCCATTTTTCAGATAAAAATACGTTGAATGCGTTACTATTATTATAAAGATATCCGTACACTTTTATACAAAAACAGAGTATCCCATTTCTATTTTGACAGATTTGACATAACTCCCACTCTTGCTAGCTAAAATATTGTTGCGTTTTCGCAAATAGACATTGCAGCCTTTCTCATGTTTCAATTCTCTCAATTCTCAATTCAAATTATCAATGTCTCATCTCTTAATTTTAATTATAATTGTAATTCTTAATATGTAATAGTTAACTGTATTTTAATTGTATTTTAATGTAAACTTAATTTTAATTTCTTAATATGCAAATTGTATCTGGTCTGCACGACACAGGACACTAGTGTGGAGGCCGCGGTATATCAATGTGACGTTTTCCTGAGACAATAAATTTATTTGTATTGTATTTGTATGTGTATCTCTACGGTCTCATATATTGACACCAATAACATAAACTAGATAATGCCATAGGAATAAATGATATTTTTTTCAAAGTCCGACAACCATGGCTAAGCGATGACGGAGTACTTCATGTTATCAAAGTACCACTTAACTGTTAACCGTGGGACTTCCACGAATTTAAATTAAAAGCACATGTCGCTAAATTGTAAAGTTTAAACTCGCAGTGATTACCGTGGCTAATCCATGAATAAAGTAGTACTAGCGAACGTGAATAGCAAAACTCCAGAATGAAGATGTCTCCTATTAGAACTAGAACAGGGCTGTCAATGACCTGCAAATGCTTCGAAGCAACCTGAACAAGATCCGGAAAATGCACCTTTGCTTCTATGTCACCGAGTTCTCGTAAGTTTATGTCAGTCCGGTTTTTGTAATAAGCTTTATTATAGTTTCTTTTTTTAATTAGCGTATTCGTTCAAATCATCAATTTCATCATTTTATGACAGTAATTATATAGCCGTGTGTGCCGGATATTTAAAAATAATCTTAATACCAAAATGACAACATTTTAAACTCTGAACATTCGAAAGTGCATGTTCAACAGATTTGTTTCAACTCTTTCACGTGTGTTATATTTGTATCGCAAGTGTCGTATGTGAATTTTCATAACTTGTATAAAATTGCAAAAATATTATTTGAAGATGTAAATGAAACAATATCTAATTCAAATCCGATCCATCTCTAAATTCGCTAACCCTAAATCTTGTACAACATGAATCGACCTGCCAGTAACCCCAATTTGATGTTATTGTGATCACTCTAATACTTGTGCGGTCTTCTAATAGACGTATAAGCGCTGTGGTTCTAATACTCTTCTTCGTCAAGGCCCGCTATTTGTTGTTATGTCTAGGCAAATTTGTCAAACTCCTAATGCCAAATTATTATGCTTGATCAAAAAATTTTACGGAAATATGACAAGATACAATTTGTCAAGCAGTTCCCAATGTGCGTAAAAACAAAAAATTTTATGTTATGGTTGGTATGTGTTATGGTTCCGTACACAAAGAGTAATAACGGGACCCTATTCCTAAGACTTCGCTGTCCATCCGTCCGTTTGTCTGTCCGTCTATCACCAGGGTGTATCTCATGAACCAGGATAGTAGACAGTTGAAATTTTCACAGATTATGTATGTATTTCTGTTGCCGCTATAACAACAAATACTAAAAAGCAGAATAAAATGAATATTTCAGGGGTTTCCCATACAACAAACGTGATTTTTTGCCGTTTTTTATAGATAATGGTACGGAACCCTTCGTGCGTGAGTCTGACTCGCACTTTGCCAGTTTTTTTAAAAAAAAACTGATGTTTTTTCTGGACTACTAGTTACTATTTTTGGACGTTGGCTTTTTCTCTACTTCCGACAGCACGAATTACTTTTGGGACCCTATTGAGTTTTGTATCCTTTCGGCCCACAGGTGGTGCACAGACCGCAGATTAGAAACCACTGGTGTAAAGAAACATGAACACACACAAGTGTCGCAGATGACGCTGGCAAAACACGAGTAAATCATCGAGTGGAGCGAGCGAGCGCGCGGTGGCGGGCGGGGGCGAGCCGACGAAATGAGCCGGAGCGAGGTTTTAATTGATGTCGAGCTGCGTATCCGCAGGGGATTTGTTAAACATTATTTTTATGATGTGTTAAGATTTTGTGGCAAAGGAATGGGTTTGATATAACTCATAACGACTTATCACAATAAAGCCGTGAAATTATTTAATAGCGGTCTCTACTTGCCGTTGGTTATACAATCACGTTACGACACCACTATAAATATTACAGCACTATGGTCTAAATATTATGACGGTACCAATACCTTTGTGTAATATACATATCTATATATGTATATCAAATCGGGCCACAAGCCCTAAGTTTCTGGCTATGTCTTTATTTCTGGTCTATTACTAAGGGTCGACTATGGTGTCCGTCGTTATAAATAGTAAGAGGAAGCTTATGTGCAGCAGTAGTGTTTTCTGACTGATAATAAAATACATATGGCTATCGACTCTTATTCTATTTAAAAGAAGATGTATTTATAAAAGTGTAGTTAGGCTATCGTTGTACTTTACAGAAACGATGTGAAAGAATGGGTAACTTTGTATGTTTTAGATAAGGATACGGTATTGACAATATCCATAAAAAAGAAAGGATTTTTTTAACTACTGACTTTACTAGGAAACTGCTAGCTGGATAAAGCAATAATCAAAAGTCTTAAAAGTGTTTTAGATACATCTTTTAACATATTTAGAGTTTGTAGTTTTTTGAAAAGATATACAATGCAAAGGTTAAACCATAGCAATGTTAAACAATTTATTCAATCCAAAACAATGAAACGATTCACGTAGGCTGCGCTTGCGATTTTGCAACATTACACCAGTTGGCCACTTGACCCTAGATAATGGTAAAATGTTAGCTTCGTAGCTATATTTTAACTTCAAAGATACCAATCATATCTCTATTGAATTTAGCCCAAGCTTAGTGTTGTAAAAATGTATTAATATTTGAAAGCTTAAAGCTCTTGAAGAGTTAGCTTTCACACACGGATTAGTACTTTGTTACCTCTACATTATTTCCAGAATATCGTTTAAAGCATTGAATACATAATCTTTTTTCTATACTAAACTTTTTATAGTTATATATGTTGTCATATATATCTTATATATGTTGTCAAAATCTCTAAACAATGTAGTACAGTTAGGGTTTAAGAGGAGTTTCCCATTAGCGCGTTACATACAAACATACTTAGATCTTATATTTCGAATATTATACCATGTAAATGAATTTTTCTGTGCAAGATTTTAAAACGAATATATGTAACTGTGATTTAAGAGATATTCGTTAAAATGTATATATAGTTGAACAAGGCTTCTTTGATGGCTACACAAATCATTGCCAGTGTCAATTAAGTACTAAATCAGTTCGAAACAGTTTTTTTTAAAAAAAGATTATTTTTAGGATTGAAACTGGGTCTCTATATACAGATATATAGATATCTTATTTAATAACATTTTACTTTACCACAGACATAGGCCATGCAATTTGAAATAAAATTGCTGTAATGTAGTGAAAAACGAAAATTACAAAACATTGTATTCGTTGGTTTTGTTTAAATTGCCATCGAGACCCTTAAAGACAGAACGATACCCGAAGCATAAAAACATTTGCTGTTCTACGAGTACATGAAGGTATTGAGTACCGTCAGAAATGTGAAAACTATCGAAAATTAACTCTAACCGAACCTCGGTAACCCATTAACGGTTTCCGAGAAAAGTTGCGTACATTTTCTCACACATTTATTTACAAGTACGTGTTACTCACTCATGAATGAATATGTGCTCATTGAAATGTAATGATCCTTTTAAATGCTGCGCCTTTTATCTTTACAAAACCTGTGTCGCAGCATATCTCCATAGCAAGCTGCAGTCATATTGTAGTAAAGTGATGTGGGACTCTTGGCGACAGCTGCAGTACTTTGATAGTCGTTAAATAATCTACCTGAATGTATGTATTTAATATACACGCCGTGACGCTACGGCTTTATCTAGGAGTTTGTATAAATAAAAAATTTCGACTGAGTAAGAAATTACATACTTATGTATTAATTTGTAGTATTACAAATGCGAAAGTGAGTTGGTCTGTTCGTCCTTCCATCACGTCGTAATAGAGATACAGAATGACTTGAGATTGAGATCTTTTGCACATAGATAGTTAAAGGGTCGGAAAATGGTACAGGTTTCATTTTATCCCAATCGAACAAGTTTAGTAGTCTCTGTGGGATAATTCCTAAAGTCCATGCAAAGTCACGGGCAAACGCTAGTAAAGTTATCAATGCGAAAGTTAGTTTGTCAAAATGTATCAAAAACTTGTCTAAATAATCCAATGACCAGACAAAACAAAAACAAAATGCTTATATCAGTCACGTCACACAACCGGTTCCGACACAGTCAAACATTTGACAACAATCAAATTAACACAAGATATCGCTATTGACTAGCGGTTACATCACTCAACTTATCTGTATTTAACACGTTACTTAGACATAATTACTGACGATAAGAGATCCTTAACGGAAATTCAACCATTTGCTTTCAATTAACGTTTGGGTGGGGCTTTTGAAAGGGCAAGGAGCTTTCGAAGGTTACTGTTTAAACGAAATTTTGTGCTAAGATAATATTTGGAAAGTGACATATCATCGTAAAAAACGTAAGTAACACTTTAGGGATGTAAAATATACAAGATATACGATAAAATATACGAGAGATACGATGATGTCTAAAAATCGTGCTATCAATTTTTCTTTATTTTATTTGTCATGTTTTAGGTTTTGGAATATTTTTAAAGTAATTTGCAGATTGTTATAAACATGGAAGTAAAGCCGAATTTGTCTATTGTTTATTTATAGTTTAGTATTAACGATTTAAAAAAAAGCTAGAATAAAATGGGAGGTGCATTAGATAATTGCAGATTGCTTTTGTATCACGAGAAAGTGGCTACATACTTTAGTTAATAAACCTTCAAACCATATAAAAATATCCTTGCTATGCGAAATCACGAAAACCTTTCTATATTTAATCTCTTTCACGAAAACTGTTTCGAAAAACTACAGTCTCTATCACTATCAAGTGTGTTCGTTTTATAAAAAAAAGATCGTATTTTTAAATCCGGAAGGTGAATTTCCCGATGCGCCGCACGATCGCGCGCCGCGTAGCGTGCACTACTGGCTGGCTGGCATCGTCGGTGCGCCTACGCAGCGACGATATGTGTGGAAAACCTACCGACTGACGGTGGACAATGTCTCCGAGATGCACTGGGAGATTGTCAGTTGGCTGTATAAATTAATGTTGGTCTATTCAACAGCAAACGATGAACGTCCATCTCAGTTAAGTCTTTCAATTTTTAAGGAAGAAATTCATGCAAATTTACTCGTATGTTGTTATGAAAATAATTATAAATATAAATTTAAATAAATATTGTAAAACCCAGTACCAATAAAAATGAATTTCAATGGGGCTGCTCAAAAATAAACAATAATGGTGTCACTTTTGTTCCTATACATACAATAATTATAAATAGAAATTAATAGTATCTATCATTTCACCCAAGCACTTTGAAACTGCAGAAACAAAAGATACACAAATATATGTTTTAATATTCCAGATAATTATAATCAATCAACTTCATTTGCCCATGAAGTATTTTAAAATCTTGGGTAAAATTTTAATAAACTGCATTTTTTCCCTAATTCTCCATCATTAGAAGTGGAATTAAATACTCTTGAGATAATATCTAGTCAATAGAAATGATCATTTAAATATTTAAACAATAATAATTGGCGAACATACGAGGCTTTCTCCACCATCCCCTTTTCTGAAGACATTTCAACCAAAACAGTTTTCAATGCTGTAAACTAATTTAACTGCACCAATTGTAGCACCATCTCTATACTAATGCATCGGACGGACGTCATAGCGGTTCAGAGATTCAGTTTCGTAAAGCTCCCGCTGAATGTAACGATTTACTCAATTGATACGCACTACATCATCCTACTAAATTGGTTAAATTTGTAACAAGTCAACTTTATAAATAAATACGCAAGCGGACAGTCCGTGAATCAACGTGTTCCGTTCCGTTCCTCAATTGACTGATCTCATAGATTTATTCTAGGATCCAAAAAATAAAGCTGAACTTCAAATTGATTTAATAGTGTTTATTTTTCGGTTCGCTATGATGATTTTAATAAAAAATTCGTATTGTTAGTACCTTAATCAAAGTATTATGTTCTTTTCTAGTCGAATAAAATTGATCATTCAAGAATCAATCATTATAATATTTCACTTACCGTGAAATGGCGCAATGATGATACAAGTACCCCATGTGCGTAGTATGTGCTAAGTATTCAGTTTAATAATAACAAATAATAAAATCAATTTAATCTAACATACAGCCATATTACACAAAAAGAAAAATAAACAATATGATTATGATTACTATACAAATAATACTGGAAGATAATTTTTCTCATAAATTATGTATAATCAATCAAAAAAATGTTTGGATGTGCTACTTTTGGGTACTTAACTCGTAACTGTTATATGTAAGAAAGAAAGAAAGAAAGAAAGAAAGAATGAAAGAAAGAAAAATCTGAATATTGACACGTTAGACTAAAATTAACTTATACTCTAGATAAAGAAACAATTTTATGACGTGCCACGCTGGTCTTCCGTGGGGCCTGAGAATTCGTATGCTATTGAAAATAAAAATAAATGTTTTAAGAGTACAAACACTTTTTAAAAATTAAAATAAGCAAGTAAACAATTTATGACAAACCCAACTATAAAAAAATATAAACACACACAAATAAAGCTATTATGTACTAATTATTTAAATTAGTGTGGCAATGTCTGGCGCAGCACGACTGCTTGTGGATGAACTTTTTGTACCTCGAGTAACTTCTAAGCGCGTTCTTATAGATGTAGACGTATTGTGACTTACGTATTGGAGGCGGTAAACTATTTCAGCACTTTGTGGCAGCATAACGAAAGCTGCCACGAAAAGCAGGCGTACATTGCCAAGGACATTCCAGCCGAACAGCGGATCGTATCTAGAAGAAAATCATACAAACCTGAGATAAACTGTTTTCCTTGTAAGGGCGGTTGTATTTTTTAATGTCCCGATGCACCACATACGAGTCAGTGAGCCTGGAGTCACGTTTGCAGAACAAGTTTCTATGTCAAGATTAATAACAGTGTATCGGGAGCACCAGTATACAGATACACGTATAATGTTATTATTTATAGGCCGCCGTAAAATGGCTAATCTACAGTCATTGACATAGATGCGCGGTAGTGAAAATAATTTATACATAGATTTATTTCTAAGTTGCAGCACGATCTCGGTTATAAATAAATGGAGATGGGTCTATCGTCTAGGTCACGATTTCTATTACAATCAATAATTTGTATTATCACTCGAAATCGTATCTGTGACACTCGTAAACAAACACACACGTCATAAACGATCGTCTCAGGTAACAATAGCATCTACAAAACAATACTTTGGTGAGGAATTTCGAGAGGCAATAAATAGATTTCAATTTTCTTATTATTTCACATCACAACCTTACCAAGGCGCAGTGTTTTGATAAATGTAAAGAAAACTTCCTACTTTTCAATTAGGACCATCACTAATTGCGAAAATTAGTAAAGTGGTAACCTAGACTCCATTTTACGTGTAACTGACCTACGCATCACAAAACGTTGGCATGGAAATTAGTTACGTCATTTTGTATGGTTAGTATTTGTCTAACCCAAACTCAATCGGTTGAAACTAAGTGGTTCAAACAAAGCCTTTGCGGCCTACAATTTCCACGTCCGTGACCACAAGGAAGTTGAAAATAACTACACCTTTTTGTTTAAGCCATTTTAAGGGTTTCAAAATGTACGCATATACTCGTAGGAGGAGAACAGAAACAATTTATGTTCTTCACATTATCTCTATATATTGCACAATCCTATAAAGGCTTGCTAGTATTTGCAAAGTGTCAAACAAATGCTGAGAGTAAGTAAATACTAGGTGCTTTAATTGCAGTACGATCGTTTAAAAAGAGTTATTCTGGGCACGACCCGACAATCGCAAATTTTAGCGCCTTCTACGTAAAAGGTTAAGGAATGTTCGATGTCATCTGTAATTAGTAGCTACTAGTATTCCAAGAAACAAATTTCTTTTTTCTATGCAGATGTGGTTTTTGCGATAGGTTGTGACTGATCAAAGCAATTAGAGAAATGGTTGGCTCCTTTGAATAAAGATAAAGAGAAGAGGACAAAAAACGTTACCTTGACGAACCCGTTTTACGTAAAGAGAAAAAAGAAATTTTAAGTAAACGTTACCAATGTCATTCATCTCGCCAAGAAAAAATATAGACTCAGAAGACTGAAATAAGAGATGATGGTTTTTTTTGGGCCAGTCATGTGACTAGTGACCAGTTCGAACGTATTGATTGCTATCTGTCAAACTAAATTAGTCTTTTCATATCGTGTTGAGAACATGAGCCACCTAAAATAACACAGACGCCTATGTTTGTCTAGACTAGTAATACAATATAGTATGCTTTACTTATTGATTTGACTGTATTTGGCGTAAAAAAATCTCTAATACTTACTCAGACTTACTTATACAGACTTGCAAATAGAGAAAATTAACAGTATGATCTATGACACCCATTCCATCAAAACATCTAAATATCTTCAATAGTGTTCAGCTTAATAGAATCTTTTTGAACCATATCATACAGGCACTGTATGCTAAAATACAAGTTTTTAAACTTAGTTTAGCTGCAGACGCTTTAGAGTGTAACTAGATCAAATATTCTAGCCCATTTAGATTTAAGAAAATATTTGTACACTGTTATGAATAAATTTATTCTTATTATTCTTATTCTATACATCAATTAAAAGAAAATATATACGTACGTAAAATGATACTTATGAAACTTCGAAACAGGTTTCTAGAATAAACCACTGAGGCGAACTAGAATACCGGGTGGCAGTAATCGCAGATGGATCTTGCGAATACCGGCTTCTGCGTGAACATCGTTGTCTCATTCCGCTACATTAATATATCAGTTTCACACTAACCTGTCTACGATTTAGGACGGGGACACATACGAGTATCTGATTAATGATATTAATTAAAGTTTACATTGTCGCATGTGGTGTAGTGGTGGCACTTTTCAAAGAATCTCATTTATATTTCATATTTATGCCAAGTAGATCGAACGCCAATTTAGCCTCGTCACATACCTACCGATTCCGTTCTGTTCTAAAATTATAGGTAGAATTGAAACCGGAAGGCTAGAATGTACCGACCGTCACATACCTACCGATCTGAATAAGCATGAAACATTCCGGGCAATTCTAGGTAAATCAGAACAGAATCGGCAAGTGTGGGACTGGGTTTAGTCCTTAGATGAAATTTATCAATAACTCAACGACAATAGATTACTACTTAGTATTTATTACACTAATACCGGACTTCGCGTGTACATTGAAGTAGCAAAACCATTAAATGAACAAGGCAAATTATCCGAGCTCAGTAACAAATCCAATAAAGTCTTATTTACACGGCAAATAAGTTAGAGTTCATAGGTGGCGCCTCCGAGTCGAGTCTACTACCGTACCCGGCCATTATTTGAACTTTGGAGGTGAAACCACTGGACGCTAATAGAATTTGTGCGTTACGTGTGGACACGTTTTATATTATGACCCTGAGTGCAGTATACATTGTAATTGTTTGCGATGTGGGTGTTTACTCAGAAATATCTACGATGAGTCATTGAACACGATAAAGCTACGAATAACACTACAAAAGATTGTCGTCACAGGTAATGAAGATGTTTGTTTCTATTTTTTAAATGGCAAACGAAACTGCTGTCACACAACTGACATGATTTTAGAAGTTACATTATTTCCCTACGAATTCTTCTTTCTGGCTCAAGTCGAAACAATTACAGACAAAAATAATAGATATGAACGAACAGTTATTAATTTGGAAGTAACTGCCCCTCTGACTTTTCTGTGCCTTAGTCTATTCGTTACTATTTCGTGATTATACAGCTGAAACGATATTAAGATTCGGATTTACAATCATCAACAAAAAAATTATGCATTCAAATGATAATAAGAGACAAAATTATGGTAATAAATAAATCTATTGTAGTCGACAATAGATATGTTAACGAAAAGTTTACGATTACTGCTTGTAAAATTTGATAGCGCCGTAACCGCAGGTCAAAGCCGCTGTCGTAAAATTCAAGAGTACACTTATACGAGTATAGCAAACTGTACTAAGATTGATGATTGTCACATAACAACAATGGTTAGAAATAATTTTACGGCAGAAACGGCCTTGTTGTTAGACAATGATGTTATGATTGAACATTTAGCAGAGCAGACATTTCGCATTTAGTTGATAGACAATTCATGCACTTTTATTGTAGACGCTGTGTCGAATGAAATTGATGGTTCTGTCTGTCAACTTATTGATACTACGGAAGTGTTTTGTCTTATCACAATAAGTTCTTTTTCGCTGTTTCTTACGAAGTCATCAGTCAATAAGCAACAAATTAATTTAAAGATACTGTAACGAACTCTAATCAAAATCTCAGAAAATATTTCACGATGATTTCGCCAATTAAAGTTTCATACCAAATGTATTTTACCATAATCTTTTAAGACGCCAATGAAGCAAAGTCTCCGTAGAATAGTAGGTATTTGAATATGTTATTGCTGTCGCGATTCGGTACGCACACATACAGCCTTTCACATGCTTTCACTCACACAAATAACGCTGCATAACATCCCAAAGAGGCCCCTGCGCGCCGCGCATAGTCGCTACCCCTCCGCCTGGGCTAGAGTGTATTTTTCAAAATTATAATAAACTTGACGTGAGCGTGCGTCAACCCTTGTTTTACGTTTTGAGAAATTATTGTTCGCATATTGGTTTAGTCTCGACATACTGTGGTTGTATTTGATATAATTGACTAGTAAGTACCTATCACATATAAATACAATATAAATTATGGCGTTGCTATTTTAGGGTTCTACGGTCAACAAAGAAACCTTTTAGTTTCACCATATCCGAACGTTCGTCTTCCAACGATACTTTAGGTGACCTAGAGGTGTTTTAGTACCTAGAGTGCTAGAGTCTAAGGACTAACAAGTTAAAGCGTTCAAAAAGAACTAGAAACCGACTTCAACTGCCCTAAAAGTCTACTTTTATTAAGGAAAATTTAAGATGTATATTGTTTTCTCATGGATTCCATTCTAAGAACCGGACCAAATTGAAATGGGACCACATGGAAAGCATCAGCTTTCAAATAATAAAGAATCATCCAAATCGGTTCACCCAGTGAAAAGCTCTGAGGTAACAAACATTTAACTAATAGAATAGAATAGAAATAATTTATTCGGCATACAGATTACAGTACAGTTAAAACATTAATTTTAAATTTGCTCTGCTGCACTGCAACGCCGAAATACACACTTAACATTCCCAGTCTCAAAAACTACTGAACCGATTTTGATGAAACTTGCAGTCTTCCCTAAGTTTTACAATACCTAGGTAAACAAAAAAGGGATTATTTAAATCGAACTTGTAGTTCCGGATATATAAAAAATAAATTAAATAAAATAGCCTTTATTGCTGAACTAATTTTTTGTTTTAATTTTCTTAAAAATATGCTTACTTTATACGTTACTTATCTTTTTATATTAAGTATCAGTAACCGGTCGTTCCTACATTTCAGCTTGTCTTTCGACATAGGCCTCCTCTAAGGATTTCCACTCTATTCTATCTTTCGCTATGCGGGTCCATGTTGGACCCGCCACTTGTCTGATGTCGTCCTCCCATCTTCTAGTCTGTCTGCCTCTTTTTCTTTTGCTATCTCGTGGTTGCCATTCAGTTATTAGTCTTGTCCATTTCTACATACTCTATTTCTCCATTATTTACTGTTATGGGCTCTGTTTGTGAGGAATTTGACATTACTTTTGTTTTCGTTAAGTTCGTTGACAGGCCTGCTTTCTCGCTCTCTTCCGCTAACTGTTGGAACATTGTCTGTAGGGTTTTCGGGTTTTCCGAAACTAAGATCAGGTTGTCTGCAAAGCGTAGGTGACTCAGCTTTTTGCCATTTATATTTAGTCCTTTATTCGTCCAATCCAGATTTGTGAATATCATTTCCAGGATAGCTGAAAATATTTTTGGTAAAATTGGGTCTCCCTGGCGTACCCCTCTCTCAATCGAAAATTCTTCGCCTGTAGATTCTAGCTTCACTTGTGCGGTGCTTTTTGTGTATATGTTTTTCAGTATTCTTATGTATTTTGCATGTACGCCTTGTTTTTCCAGTGCGTCCCAGATAAATCTATGTTCGAGTGTGTCGAATGCTTTGTTGAAATCCACGAACCCTATGTGTGTTTTTCTTTTGTGTGTGTGTTCCGGATATATGCGAGGACAAACAAACATACACTTTAGAAATTTGGCACACTTCTTTAGAAGCTGGTATAGACTAACATATATGAAAACTGGGCAGTTCTGGAAATATTACATACATACAGGTCGCATTGATAACCTCTTTTTTTGAAGTCGGTTAAAAAACTGTAATTTCACGACACCTCACACAATAGAATAGACGAGTTAAAAATCCCGTCTTAAGTGTATGAGATGTATAACTGGGAAAAAATATTTCAAGTTTTTATTTGTCGACATGAATAATAATATCGTCGAAATCTATCGTATTTCCTACTGTCATACTTCATATTATACTATTATATTTTAAGTACCTCAAAAGGAAAAAAGGAATCCTTATAGGATCACTGTGATATCGAATACTCCAGTCTGCTGTCCCTTAGATCTGTCAAATAATGAAACTTATAGGTCAACGCAATAAAAAGATATAGCTGTATTTTAGACCATTTCCGTACAAAATGCAATGAACCCAAAATCTATACGGTATTTCCCGTTGACCTAATGTCTTGAAATTTGGCAAGAAGAAAGGTTTTACAGCACAACCATAGGAATAAATCTGAATTTTTTAATTGTAACACAGTAAAATTGATTTTTTAATGTTTACAAACTTAACTTCGTAATATGTAATTTAGCTTAGAATTTCATTTTCGGTAGAGCATTGTTGGGTGCATATTACCATACCTATTATTTATGATTTTCAGTATGTCATTAATTCATATTCTGTACGGAATCCTCGGTGCACGAGTCCGACTTGCTCTTGACCGGTTTTTGAGTTGTTGGAGAGCCATTTCAAGCTCTTGCTGGCTGATCTCCGGGATATCTGTGTCGGGTCATATAGTCTCCGTAGCGATTTGTACATGCGATGTCCATATAACTTCTCGTTCTCTCTCAAGACTTTCAATAATAATAAATAACAAAAAATAATATAAAAAAGCTTTTAAAAAAGTTGTAAATAAACGGATGTCCATGCAATAAATGTTATGTTTTTTCTGTGTTTTTTTTCTGTTTAGATATTTTACAGTGGTACGGAACCCTTTGTATGCGAGTCCGACTCGAACTTTAACATTAAAAAAATATTTGAAACATAAGTCACTTATTCATAAATCATATTTAATTATTTACACGTAACAAAACGTAACAACAACTAAGAATTTCAGGGAAAATGTTCTGTTCTAGAGATAAAATAAATTTCCTTAGAATTATTTGTCTTTATATTTGTTTATTTAGATCAATCTAAACATTAAAACTAACAGGTAAAACCATTATAGCTCGAGAAAGGGTATCTATCGATATATTTTTCCCACCACTATTAGTCGAAAAAATCGATAAAGCTTATTGACATCACTAATGCATGCTTACTTTATTTTTATACATATAATACACAGTATATAGTTGTGATATAGTGTACCCTGCCTCCCGAACCGAACTGTGCGAGAAGGACAGTTGAAGCTTTTTTTGGTATTTGCCTAGTTTTGCCGTGAAATTAAGGGTTTGGGATATAGCTGTTTTCTCAACGAAACGTTAGCCAAATTCAATCATTTTGATCTTATTCTCTTTATCAAAGAATAATCTAGGCCCGTTGGTTTTGCTTTTTCTGAAAATGTTACGTTTACTCTAAATAATGAGTACCATAAGTTGAAAGAAATTTTTTCTGAAATTTTGAGTTTTGAGATGCCCATAATTCTAATTGTAGACAAAATATTGAAAAAAGCAAAACCAACGGGCCTAGATTATTCTTTGATAAAGAGAATAAGATCAAAATGATTGAATTTGGCTAACGTTTCGTTGAGAAAACAGCTATATCCCAAACCCTTAATTTCATATGAAATTTTTTATCTGCTGTTCCCTCTTAAAATAGGATACCTGGCTTTGTACAGTAATTGCAGGACATAAAACTTAACAGCCAATCACAGTTTTTAATCGATTTCAAAAAAGGTGGAGATTCTCAATTCGACGGGTATGTTTTTTTAAATCGTTGTTACTTCAGGATTTTTGACTGGATGAACCGATTTGGATGATTCTTTTTTTATTTGAAAGCTAGTGCTTTTTGTGTGGTCTGATTTGGTCCAGTTTTGACAATGTATAAATATTAAAATCTTTAGTAGACTTTTAAGGCAATTGAAGTGAGTTTCCAGTCCTTTTTAAACGCATTTTCTTGTCGTTTTCACACACTATTTTGCACAAAACGCAATCTAGGGACCAATCGCTGCGTAGCTGCTATTGTAGCCGACGATAAAATTGTACGTTATTGATATTCATTGAGCGGCACTATAATCCAATCTCCTGGTTCTAGGTTATTAGTTATTAATTACTTACCAAAGCCAGTTATTCTTTTTAAAGATCATGGCAAAAGAAATTTTGCATGGAAGCATTCTGATCGGATTACCGTTAAAGTAAATCCTAAACCACTGATGACAATGAAGTGTACATAAGAAACCTTATTACTTACTTAGTTCGTGATTTACTACATTTTTGAAAAATACCCTTGTATAAATAAAAATTATTTTGTGAGACTTTCCCCCGTTTTGTTAAGGCATTGCAGGCTAAATCATCTGATTGTCTGAAAAATAAGATGATTCCGTGCTTCAAAAAGCATGTTAAGCCGTTGTTCCCGGTTACTATTTACGACAGGTAGTAGATACATGAGCCATGTCAGTGGCCCGTTGTTGTTGAGCTGCCAACAACTCTGACAACTAGGGTTTGTGAGGTAGGCTATGGAGCTTACAACCTACACGAGAAGATGAGAAAATAAGACATTTTCAGGTGCGAAATTTTGGGAATTATTACTGCATAATAGTAGTTAGTATCTAGAAGAGTGGGCATAGAAAATACAAAACGATTCACTGACCTTTCATACAAATGTTGAGCGCAAAATTGATTTCTTCCAGTGTATTTTTAAACCATTAAGCTGAACAATACAAATATTTGTCAAGTTGTTCAGAAGTTAAACATTCACTAAGAGGAAATAAGTATTAGGGACAACGAAAAGAATGTTAAGGAGAATTTGTATTCTTCAGGCTAAGTCGTAGAACTATTCTGATGTCGTTTGTAGATAGAAGGAGAAATTAGCGTGTACAAGTAAGCGACACGAGATTTGCCCATCGGCGCCAGACCGCGTCGTATTTTAAATTGTCTGGCGCTAAAATGGAGCCAAGGTAATTCGACTAACACTGCATTTGTTAAACATGTTTATGGACTTAAAAATGTGGATTGGCATACCATTTTCGATAAATTAACGAACAAATACATTTCATATGTCTAAAGATTATAACTACTGGCTCTGTAAGCTGTAGACCTCGCGAGTCTATTTTTGCATAGCTTCAAACTTAATAAATGTTCACCTGGCACATTATTCATTATTTGCACACACATACCTTAGAAGTTGCGTCTAAATAAAGGCAAAAAAAGTTTTGTGACATTTTAAAACATTTTTCAAAATAGCTCAAATATTATTTTTACGTTAGAATTTTTTGGGAAACACTGAATCGACAAAAAGTCACATATAGCTATCGAACCAGCTCACAAAATGATTCTCGTACAGCCAGAAATCCGGATAATCGAAAGCATTTTTTCCCAAGCTGAAACTGAGATGCTCGCGCTTCACTTTCACTCGGATAACTAACACTTCAGAAATAACTAAAATTAACAATATATAAATATAAAAATAAATTTAAAAATAGAAATGTGGATGGATATGTACAAATCACAATAACATTGATTTACACTCGTCCACAATCACATAAGAAAACAGGCATAGTAATAAGCTTCTTGGTAGAACATAACAGTGCTTTCTAGACTGTAGTTTGGCATTTGATTGCTGGCAGCTAGCTAGAAAGACATATAAATATTACCATCAACCAAACCAAGAAAGCGGTAGATGGATGAAGCTGCGTTTTTAATATGTTTCTCTTTACTATTTTCAAGAATAACTCAGTCGTTTTTCTAAGGCTTACATGTGAACAACAGTCTTACATGTAGAGATTCCCTGAGAATGCTCTGAGAGCCCTGAGACACTTATTTCTATTATTATATTTAAAGTGACTTACCTTACAGGATCCCTGGACGCAGATGGCTCGGAACCCAGGCTTGGTGCATGGTGTCCCATCAGCTACCAGTGCCAGTGAAGCGTAGAAATGTTGCCCCAGTGGTCTACAGTTTAGCGTACAAGGCGAATCTCCTGCAGAATGAACATGTTTTACAGTTGTTGTTATAAATTCATGATGACATGACAAGCTATAATAATTACAAATTAACATGTACACACACACAAACTTTTCATTTCATTTACTTCTCACTCACACACACAAACTAACAAATATTTAAATAACATTTCTCTCATACTCGTAATTACCTTTTGATTTGTTTATATATTAGATTTGTCAGCAGGAACATTTTAAAAATATATTTGTGCAACAGGAAGGTAGACATCTGTAACACAGGCTTTGCCTACAACAGAGGTCGTTGAATATTTAGTGATAAATAAATTAATGTTGTTCGATTTAAGTTGAAATATTTATGTGATGATTAGTGAATAAACTTATTATTATTAGATATCGTAAACGCATCTAAAATATACTCATTTAAATACACTTATTATATAAGTATTTATAACACTCTCTGTAGGAGAGTAGGCCTGAGCCCCTCCAGTGAGGATATGTACGAGTATGTATGCTGTTGATGATGATTTGTTGATTGATGATGTATTTGTTAAGTGAGGCTTGTGTTTTTTTATTGTTATGTGTTTATTTGACTTATTCTTTAATATCTGTAATTTTTCGGGTATGTACAAGTATGTAGGTCTACTTTAAGTTTATTTTCTCTATACGAAATCTTAGTGTCACTGCTGGCAGAAATCTCTTGAAAGGTATAGGCAATTCAAATTTTACAATACTTTTAATTTTATACTTGTCTTTGTTTACTAATATATGTTCAATAAACAATAATATACATAAATACCGTTGGTTGAGAGCAGACTTAGATGACATGATGGTAACTAGCCAGGCTAACCACCTACCATCCCCCAATAAAATTAAAATATATAATTAAGCTATACCCACAAATAAACACAATAATTTTTTTAAATCTCTCATTTTATTGTAAATCCACAACAAAATTTGAACCGAGTAGAGAGAATATACCGTAAGCACGCTCTCGTCCGTTATAGTTTTTTTTAAACACCCCTTTCGCTCATTAACCTTGAGACAATTAAATAAATTACAGAACACACTATATGAACCTTGACTCTATTTGACAGCCTAAAAAGTAATGATATCCTCACTCGTAATGTCGGTTGAGAGTGTGTTTTGTTAGTATTGGTAACCACCTAAACCACAATAACAGCGCCGGAGAGCGGGTTGGTCGAAGTCTTAGCGGTCAAAACTAATTAAAGGAACTAGAAGCAGAGTTGTAGAAACAATTCTCTGTAACAAACTGCCAACGTATTCAAGACAATACGAGGCCCTTAAATAATTACTATGGGAAAATTCTGTAAATACTTGTTAAAGTTTGGAGGCAACAGAAATACATCATATGTGAAAATTTCAACTGTCTATCACTATTCATGAGATACAGTCTAGTGACAGATATACAGACAGACAGACGAACAGCGTAATTAGAAATAAGGTCCCGTTGGTTATCCTTTGGGTACGGAACCCTAAAAATGTAAAAAAGACGAGAAGACAGTGAGCAATTAAGTCAAAGTAAATCTAACTTCACACCTGTAACTATTTCAGTCACTATAAATTATTTCCGTTATATGTCCTTATCGTCAGTTTACCACATAATAATATATCTTAAAACACATGTTATTTCAATTTGGTAGATGGTGATCAAATTAGAAACGTTGTTCCATATTTTCTTTCTTGGAACGTAATATATGTCACAACGTCTACACAGTAAGACCAATAACTTAGATAACCTAAAGATCAAATAAGAGACCTATTGTCTCTTATTTGATTTTAATGTCTCAAAGCTCAAACGATCAAGACCTTCGAAACGTTATGCTTGAATTTAAAGGCGTTGTCAATTTTTTGGTATTATTTTTATTGCCATCAGTTGTGATGAAGATTTTTGACAAAGCAATTGTAAACTGAAATGTTGTAACATCGAGAGCTGATTTAAATTCCGTCTTCAGACGGCCGTATCGTCCTTTACTAGATTTTTGACATGTAATTTTTATTACCAATAAACTATGACTACTAATGTCAAGTGTAAACGCATTGTGAAGAAAAATAACATATAAATACAACATACCGTCTATGTAAGGAACCCAAGTGTAAAAGCGACCTCTGAACGGCCTCCGGTCGTATGACGCGCATTGCTCGGCTCGCATCCCTCGCACGCCGCCAGGACAAGGCTGCAGAGAAACATAGTTGTTGTTACTAATAATTATAACATAACTGGCACCACAGAACATAAAGCTGCAATAAATATTTCTATCCCGCTGTCGTAAAAGGCGATTAAAGAGGAAAAAGTAGCTGGGCAGAAAAATGTTTTGCATCAACACCAATCCGCCTGCTAATCGTGGATATCACGGCTCACGTCCTACAGTTGACTAACAAACTGCTTCATATGTCCAGTATTGGAATCGAGCCTCGCCTTACAGATTACTACGTCAATTTGGGAATTTAATTTTGCTATATTTACCATCCTTGGCTGTTGGATTTATAGTCGCAGTAAGATGTTATTGTATCGTTATTTCGGTAGAATACCGTTGCGCATCTCTTGAATTTTTTCCCTTAGTCGCCTTTTACGACTCCCGCAGGATGACATGGGCTGATCCTATTCTAAAGTCGTGACTATAGGAGGAATATAGGAACGTCATAATTTGGTATAGTCTGCGCGATATACTGGTACAACTGGTACATTATACAAATTGAAGCTTCTTACAAATTCTCTCTGAGGTTCCTTTGAACATCCGAAGAAACGTAATCCATATAATCTAACTCTGGTGCCTGTATGCCTGTCTGTCCGTCCATCTGTCACACCTGACAGCCTGATAGCCTCGTATATAACTTCAGTCGTAGGTTTGCATTTCTATTCGGTACAAATAATTCTTTCTTTCTTTAAGTTGTCAGCTTGGCATTATTTACGGAGGCAATCAGAGGCATTATGGCTACACGCGTTTAAGTCTTTTTAATACTTCCCATAACTTGGAAGCTAAGGAACAATACGACACGGAAACATGTACCCGATGCTGTGAATAAATCAAAATCAGCAGGCATTCAGGAGGGCAGAGACGGTCCAAGGGACATTTGAGTCACACTCATGTTATAAATCCGAATATACCTCAGTCCCCATCCTTTGTTTACTTTATAAAACCTTTGTCATGGAGATGGACACAATCTACTTTTTATCCCGATATACCCATGGGACAAGTCCAATCAGATAAAGTTGTGGGTACAAATTTGACAACGCACTCTTTTTAGTTGCGAAATACGTACCGTGTTGTAAAAGCAAACAGTCATAGTCGAATTAATGTTAAAGCACTCTGTTTCGTATCTAAATAACATGTTCAGAAGATGATTTTCGTATGCCTAATTTTTTAGAAAACATTGAAGTTGGTATAAAAATTCAATGGTGTGTGTGAAGTCTACCAATCCGCACTGGGCCTGCGTGGTGGACTATGGCCCATACACTTTCTGTAAGAGAGTAAGCCTGAGCCCCTGCTGTGGGGACATATACGAGTATAGGCTGTTGATGACGAGGTCGGTCGACTGATAGTTTGAATAAATATGGAAAAAAGGAAACAAGAATGAATCTGAACAGATATATGATATTTATTACCTCTTTGTTAAGATTTCTAATCCCTTTCATATCTAAAAAAATTCTACAAATTTAACTAAAATATCATTAGAGATGCGTATGGCAATTGCTTTTTTTAAATCATTTTACTACAACTTCACATTCTAAATCCACCTCTGGTTTCTAGCTTACAATGCTGTGGTTTTACAGTGAATGTAAATTGCTACTTTATTACATACTAGGTTCCGCACGAGGATTTGCTCACTTTTTGCTGACGATAAATAACATTGTAATTTTACTTTAGCACATACAAAAAGTATTATAATATTCAAGTAACATGTTCAATATTTTATATATATGTGTCTAATATCTAATCAAAATTTATTGTGAGTTATTTAATGTTTAATGTTAAGGTTTTGACTTATATTACGGACGAAAAATGGAAAGAATAACCTATGAATTTCATTCAAATCGTTAAAGCATGTTTCTAAAATAGGTATGGATTTATGAGCAATAGCCATGTCCAACAGTGGACTTATGCAATAGACGATGAATTAAGGACCTATATCATATACGTGAGCGCGACTCACAGCTGTGTTACACTCGTGGTATCTCCTGGCTTCACCTGGACAGCCATCCTCTCTGATTTCTCTGGTGACCCTCACTGTGATAACTGGTGTGGGAAGCGTGCCTTCTGGTATAGGCAATCTTGTTCTGCAACAAATGATAGTCAGGATATATTATATGTCTCCATGGACTTCAGTAATTATCCCATGGGAACTACTTGTTTGGTTGGGATAAAAGGTGGCCTATGTCCTTTTCCAGACCTTCAACTATCCCTGTAAAATTAGGTCATTTTGATTTTCAGTTTCGTCGTAAAGGAAGGATAAACAAATAAACTTTCACATTTATAATATTAGTATGGATGTACATACATTCAGTGGTTCCTTTCAAATATCATTTGACGAGTCCATAAGGAAATCCAACTTCATAATGTGTTTTTATATTGTGCTGATAGATGGCACTAGCAGGTAGATAAAAGACGCTATCGAGTTGAATTATATAATACGATTTAGTAATATCAGTTGGTGTTTTTATCCTCTCACTGAATAACCTACGTGTCAATCTAGCTCATGCCCAACAATGTAATAATAAACATTGACTTAATAAATGCATCTACTCAACCGATTATAACAACTAAAATAAAAACAAAACACTACAGCGGCAACACAAAGCGACGAAGTAATGAAATCAACATTACTGACAAATAGTCAAACGCGTTAATCTAATTTACCCTTAAAATATTAAGCCCCAGCCATATATCGTCCTGTTTAATAGTCCCACATATTAGTTGGGAGGTAATAAATGGGGTCCCTTCGTAAATGTAAATTTTGGTTTGAATATTCATGCCCGTGGAACAGAGAATTCGTTCCACTAGGCGCCTGTGATTATCAATAACTATTTGGAGCTAGATAAGTGCATGTTTTATTATTTGTACAGTCACAACAGTTGCTTCAATATGTTATCCAATCGATGATATGTAGATTCACGGTATACAATAATCGTACAGACTTCTTTCTTCTGTAAAAACATTATACGAGAAAAGACTTATCAGAGCATTCGTTAAATAAAACACTCTAATCATTAATTGAACACACGCCTCTATAAAGAAACAACGTGATTTCATTGCAAAATTGCTTTCGCTTTGGTAAAAAGGTTTATATATATTTATGTATGAATTTCAATTATTTTCTTGCAAAATTCATTAAAACATATTTATACTATTCACGCGTGTACATACAGTTACTATTTTTATTTCAAATTAAACTTTTTACAAGAGGTTAACATTATCTTTTGTAAGTAAGTTATAAGTAAGATTGTTTTTCATAAGCAAATTTTATCGACGTTTATGTACACTCTTGTATGGAACTTCTAATTATTTTCTTTTTCTCAAAATAGCTTGATCCTGTTTAAGTAATGTGACCCAAGCACACTACAAAGGTGAAGCGAGCGCGGAAGATGCTCAAGCGGATAAATTACTTTGGCCTGAGTTAACATATTTTCATATAAAAATAAACCAATGGAAATAAATTCACTGTCATGAATGTCAATGAACACACAGGAAGCCCCTAGTCAATTTTATCAATGAAAACTATATTATTATTTCGAGGGTTTGAATGTTTATGGTTATATTCGCTTAGTCAACAGACCTGAAATACTTATTGCCCGCTCGAATGAATATTTTTGAGAGTATCTACACATATCTATATAGTATAAGTATATTACATAATAAATAATGGAAACCTTTTTTTCTTTCTCTATTTCTACATTTCGATATCCTCAACGGTACAACGATATTAAGTATCACGCTTCATCTAATTTTAAAAATAGAACTCCTTAATTTCAAATAGTCCTACAAGATCGTTCCAGCAATATTTCATCCTGTTTTAGGCACGTCCCGACTAATGAAATATGGGCCCTCGGTGCTACGGTAATAACGCATGACATATCTTCTAATTCCTAGCGAGCATAGCCATGTGAGATCAGCAGGACTCTCTAGGCAACTTTGTGAATACGCCTTTCATTACGTATTGCTACGCCAAGTTTTAGCGTATAGTTTCACTCTTTATCACCCCGTAGGTGTCCTAAAAAGCGTGTTAACAGATATAAAATTTCAGGACATATGCAATATCATCTAAACATTTTAAGAATGTACGACATCCCCACTAGAGCAATTCGTTGTTGTGGTTTATGATAAAAATTCAGATCAATTATTAAATACCACCTGAAAGCTAGTAAGGACTTTGGAAACAAAAATGGATTAATGTAATAAGAATGGTGTTAAGAATCATCAAGGCATCAATACACAATTCCAAGGGCTTGCAGTTGTCCTCTCCTAATCCCTACATCTGTTTCTCCTTCTGCTCTAATAAAAGCTCATGTCCAGCATCGGACTTCACAGGTTATCAAGAAATGACGTCACAGCACGATTTCCCATTCTGAAACAAACCGCAGATCACGTGCCACTCCAGACTAATACCCTATCAAAATTAATATTACCTCGGAGCCAGCGTCAGACGAGCTATGCGGTATGTCCTCCCCGAACGGCACCATAACTAATTAAGAGTGACGGTATTTTGATTACCTACTTATCTACCTAACAGCACTCTGTATCTGGCCGTATTAATCCTGCATCCTTGGGACGTTACAATTATCTAGCGAGCATTCATTTGTAAGTAAATATGTTGAGCACGAGCTAGTCCCGAGTAACGGGACGGGACGGACTATCTTGACGTCATTAACCATGATAGATTGGACATAGCTTACCGTGGGTCTCTTTAGTATAACAACAAAAATTTTGTTATACTAAAGAGGGATTCGTTGGAAGGTCCTGGCTATTTCGTAGTATGTACTATATAGCCGTGCAGTTTACGTTGCAGAATTGTCTAGTGTTCTAAAGTCGTACAAGTAAAGTCGTTTTTCGTCATACCTACTTAAATGGCGACTATGAGAATCTTGTATCAAATATCATATACCTTTGATGAGATGTCATTTGAAATGAAAAAAAAAATTGTTTAGCTGTCAAAATAAACAATGATAAAAAATTACTTTGAAAGGGAGCTTTAACTACTTGTTTTTGAAAGTGAAAATAAATATATTATTGTCCAAAAAAAAATTAATGATTTTTTACTTGGACTTAATCTCCTGATGGAAAGTGACGATAGGGTCGTTGGTTGGTAACCGCCTCCATGGCCCATTGGCTTGGCTTGGATTAACAATCCAATCAATCGAGGTCTCGGGCTCGATTCCCGTGCTACAACCATTGGGAATACAAATTGATAAACCAGAGTGCGACGTACAGTATCGAACAAAATAAACTTTAAGACAGACGCGTTCGAAAAGAAAACAATAACGACAATGCCTCATTACCGTCAGTAAAAAGACAAAACGCACGTTTGGCTTCATTATAAAATTGTTGGTAATTGCGAGCTCATTACCGTCCGGTATCGACACTGAAGCCCGTCAATCAAGGGTCGCGGCAATCAATGTGCACCCACAATAACAGCTTGTTACAAGCTTGACGCCACGGGGTTTCCATTACCTTCATTTAGACGATAAAAAGGTACGAGGCGGTCGCTAAGGCATGTTTAACCTCTGACCGTGCGTTAAGGGGGCTACACATGCGCGGAAATTTCTTTACTATTTAAGTCTTTACTATTTCATGGCCAGCTGCAAATGGGGTTGAGTATTGTGTGAAAGTTCGTAATAATTTCCTAAGTTAAGTTTTTTGTTTTAATAATAAAAATCTGGATGGTGTTTTAAGTTTGTCAGATGTAAAAATACACATTAATGAATGCGTGTGTAACAAGGAGATCTATTTTTGATTTGCCCAAAGCGCCACGAGCGCTCGATTTCTACAGATTTTCGTTGGACTTCCGAAAAGTACTTTTGAATCTCACTGCAACGAATGTTCTACACCATGACAAAATCAATTTTGAAAACCAAAAAATGGTTTAACTGATTAATGATTTCAGCTTCTCTGCGTGATTTAATTTTGCTATGTTTTTTAAAAAGATGTCGTATTCTTTGATTTCGTCCCGTCCCTCTTCTGACTCGTCTGCTTACGTCACTTCAAATTCAATATGACGAAATGCGTACTCATTTTACTGTATTGTTTAAAATAACGATAAAAAATATTTTTTTTATGCAGATTGAAAGCTTGAAACAAACGTAGCGCTTCGTGACTCGTGACAATAAATCAAGTCGACGGAGTTTAATGTAAAGTCGTCTTAAGGCGAATTACAGCATAATAGGCGTGTAAACGGTCGATGTTTACAATTTTTGCTTTTATAGAGAGTTAGTACGTCGAGAGATATTGTCGGACGCGTGTCTTGCTACGTTCTGTCGGCACAATGTATTTTAAAAAACCTCATCGCCGTTACCGTTGCCGTGCGTGAGAAAAGTTTATGGTAATTAGATACTTACGACTTTGCAGACATCATTTTAATAGGTTTCAGGAGAATCGGAAATATTTTCAGACGAGATACTGAGATAGGTCGTACTTTATTGGGGGTGTCGTTGAAGGTCTTATTAACTAACAACAAGCTTTTGCCCGTGAATTCGTCTGTAGTCGTCATAGAAAATACCACCAACCGAACTGAGTACCGACAGTTGCCCCCGCTGGAAATCAAATCTTCAGGTTGTGAGTCCATGTAACCACTAAGCCACGGAGGTGGTAGTTGATATAATACTAATATTCCGACTATTTTGTTTTTTTAAATGTGGTGTTTATTTGTCGTATAGGTAAAGTGTTTAAATAGCGTGCATTATTTTATACCTGGGTAAACACTGTCGTTCTTGTACAGCGACTCCTCCACCGCAAGTCCTGGAACATGGAGTCCAACTGCCCCAGGAGCTCCAAGCGTAACCATCTACGTTCTCTTCTGTCACCACCTGTAATATACCACCAAAAACCGTTATCAATAGTGAACAAAAAAATTAACGAAAATAATTGTCGAAAGATAACATATAAACTGCTTCATTATCATGGGGTTTCAGGTCTTATATACGACTGTCTTATCCTCAGTTATACCGGTTGAGCGCCTTCCGCGCTCGCCATTGTCCGGGTGAAGCTGTAGAGGTCGCAGGACCAACAGCATCAAGTCCATTCGAAAAAAATATATCCTCAGTTACCATCACTTGGGTGAAAAGCAAGTACTAATTATATAAGTAAATATAACTAATAACAATAATGTAGTGCATAGCATACTCAAACTTTCACGTTTGTCTATGGGTTGGTTGGATAAATGTGACTGTTAAAGTAGCAAGGACTGCCAGAGTCACGAGAGATAGTGAACTGTGACGAGAGCTGTGGGGGACCAAATCCTTTACTTATATTATTATAGAAAGACCACTTGATAAAGCCTTTCCTGTAACAGGGTACTACCGGTGCAACTACCATGAGTTTACGCAGGCGATAACGTGTATCGTTAACTATCGCTCTGTCCTTGTCACGCGCATCTCGACTGAGCAGCATTTCCGATAGTATTCGATATACGTTACCATCTGCGTAAACTCATGGTAGACGCACTGAACGGTCATTTTGACTATACTTCTTTTTTGTTTCGCTCCCTGATACTCATTTGACCTGAACTGAGAGAGCTAAGTGACTTTATTAACCCAAGTGTGCACTACTATACCTCTTCTCACACATCTCTCGCTATCATGACAACCACAAGATCACCTTACGATATAGAAACGTCGAAATATGTAGGGAATAAATGCGAATCATACGAGTATGTTAAGGTACGTAGGAGAGATGATGAGAGCAATGTGTCGATAACATAATGATACTCCTCGTCTGGAAACATATAAAAAGCGAACTGGAAATAAATCTGCACACAGGTTACAGCTCACACCAAACATTTCATTTCTACCTTTATTACGAGTACAGCTAAAATTCATACTTATAAGTGCGAAAGTGAGTATGTTTGTTTGTGTTTACACCATAGCAGCAAAGAGACGGGATGAGTTGATTTTTGTCTAGTGAAAGTTGAAACTTGAGCTAATTTCTTTATTTCACGCGGATGAAGTCGTGAGCAAAAGCTTATATGTAATAAATACCCTACCAGTTTCCGTGTTCGCTGAAAATGCCAATTTAGAACTCTTCAAACTAAGAGTGAACAGGCACTTCTGGGCCAAAGCGTAACATCGTCGATCACATCGTGAGACGAGGTAAACCGTCATCCGTCAAGGTCGGACTCGTGCACGACGGGTGCCGTATAGAATATGGATATTTAAAATACGGAAAACCATAAATAGTTATATTCACTGAACAATCCTCGATCACATCGATTTTCGTTATCAATTTAGTTTTGCAGTAGCAGTAGTAGACGTGTACGACACTAGATGGCGTTAGTTGGATGTTACATCGCATGTCTAAAAAAACTCGTTTGTTGTATGGGAGCCCCTTTAAATATTTATTTTATTCTGGTTTTTAGTGCTTGTATTACTAGTATAGTATTATAGCGGCAACATCTCCTGTGAAAATTTCAATGTCTAACTATCACGGTTCATGAGATACAGCCTGGTAACAGACAGACAGAGAAACGGACGGATTGACAGCTAAGCCTTAGTAATAGGGTCCCATTTTTTACCCTCTGGGTACGGAACCCTAAAAATGATTTTATGAAAACGTTGGTTATTTTATTCAAAGCGGATATGTACCTACGGGGAAAATTGCTTGTAGCCGTTTCCTTGAACTTTATCAAACGAATGACGACAAATTAATTACACATTACCTATTTTAGGCAGTTAAAGTAATTCGGGCAAATATCACATCAAAAAAATATTACTTATCAGCTATTATTTTCTAGTTGATATAATTTATGGTTTCTCACTTAATTTCCTAATATTATCAATGTAACAGTTAGTTTTGGGTGTTTGTAACTACTTCACGCGTAAACGTCTGAACTATTTTTTTTGAAAATTGTCAAACAGAATGAATATGGTATGGGTTAACTAGAATATAATGAGTGAAACGGATTCCATTCAGACGAAAGAAACAAGAGTGTGTTAAATTAATATGTATAACAATAATTACCTGTGTCGGTACGGTGGTTACGTTTGAAGCTGTCGTGATCATTACTAGTTGAATTAGTACAGTAGACCTGAAAATAACGAGAAAAATAAATGACAGTAAGTTATTATATTAAAAACTAAGGAAACGGGAAATGACAAACACGCAATTAATCATCAATAACAAAGTAGGCAAACTCCTGTGCGTCTACCATGAGTTTACGCAGGCGGTAACGTATATCGAATACTATCGGAAACGCTGCTCAGTCGAGATGCGGGTGACAAGGACAGAGCAATAACGATACACGTTATCGTTACACGTTATCGCCTGCGTAAACTCATGGTAGATGCACTGGCTAGACATTTTTAAACTATGTCATCAAATTAAAAAATTCAAATAGTATGAGATAGACAGACCAAGACCGTATCAATAATGAATTAATGACTGTACGTTTCAATTAATTAACGTATTTTTCATCAGTTGAAATACCTCGTTAATAACTAGTTATGTATAACGCAATAAGGTAACGAAACAAGAGAAACCAAATCCTAGATCAAATGCGTAACTTGGTTACTATGACAACTGAATATCCCATTATCAAGTCACTAAACATTAACGATTTTGTTATTAAAAACAACTCGCCGATTTGCGGTACGAGGAGATGTAAGTTGAGACAACAATAGTGAACAAATCACCTGTTTTACAAAATGACAATATGAAAGAAATTACGCGCGCATTTCAAAAGTTAGTCGCGGCAAAATCTATCGCGTAAACTTGTAAAAGCGAAAGTTTGGCAACTCCTTTCACTAGTTATTTTGCTCCATGTATATTTTGTGCCGTTACTGAATAAGACAAAGGATTATAAATCACCCATTGCTAAAAATATTTTACTGTACCCTACAATTATGTGTTTCGTTCATGACGAAAACTATTCGACATCAAAAGGATAAATCACAGTCCAAACATAACGACCAATCTGTTGACATTGACGGAGTAGTACAAGCACAGAACAAAGTCTGCTATTATCGTCTCCACAATTTGTCAGTTCCATCCGTAGTTCAAACAATTTACTAGTCTCTGTCTGATGGGCTCTAACTTGATGTTTGTAACAATCCACTTAGCTATTGTCTCGGGTTAAACAGATCCGTGGATACAACACGCTGAGATTCTCTTACATTCGAATATATTATTGGTGAATCTGTACATATACATTGCTTCCGTGGCTATCATCGCCCATCGCTGACATCAAAGCCCAGCTCAAGGCTTGAGCTAGAATCTAAAAATATTTTTCAACATTCCTCCAAGGGGATGAAAAAATTTGAATTTTTTTACGAATTGAAGTCGACTCGCTACATACTCCTATAGACCCGTAAAAAATTAGTGATGTATTAATTTCTAGAATTAAACTAAATTAATGTTATGAGTTTTCACTTCGCCATCATCTCTTTTGGTGTAAGGCACGGGTAAGATATCCGTTGGATGGAAAACGTGCACACTCAGAAAACTCAAGCTTATTTATTTTAGTTTTGGATAAATAACAGTGAACAGATTATTTTGAACTTAAATAAATTAAATTATACAAAATAAATAAATCTGCCTCCAAAATCATTCTCGCTAAGGTTTATATATACATTTAAATTATGCAAGGGCAAGATAAAGGTTTTACAATATTAACTAAGTAAGTCTCTTTGATATTAACTAAGCAAGCAGCACGTTCAAATAAACAAATATATATACAGTTTGAATGCTGAAGTTAATGATTATTGTAGGCATGGTTCCACGGTAATACTTTACGTTACAAGGACACAAATTATCCTGTGCTAAAAAAATGAACAAATTCGATCTGTGTACCAAGTTTCATTTAAATCTGAGGAGTCTTGTAGAGTAAAAATTTCTTTAACCACGTCATAGTACACACGGCTACACATCAAGCTATTATTTTCCAGTATACGCTGACCTCGCATTGAATGTACTCTCGTCATACTAGTTCAGCTTATAATGGAAATGTATAGCTTGACATGTAGCGTTAAATACCCCGCGAATTTTAACACTTTATAAACGGACTGGTATAAAAAGTAATTTTACGTCTCTTCATGGCGTGAAAAATTTCATTACGATTGGTTGGCTCTGGCGATCTTTGTACTTTAAAAATGCAACTAACAGACAGTAGTACAGATGTATTTTGCAATTGTAAAATCAGCGATTCACTTCAATTTTTGATCATATTTTAAAAGGACATGGTTTTTCATTTCAACCGACATAATTGTATGAGAATGGTTTTCTGGATATGTTAATAGTGCATCTCTTTATGAGAGATCTCTGTAGTTACACGAAGAGTAAACGGATGGAGTGTGTGACAGCTATGGCTATGACACGGATTCACTTTGTCTCTTTACTTTCCTAGTTTAGGATAAACTGGTAGGGCTGGCAATGTATCGAGAAACAATTGTACTGTCAGACAATGGCGCAGAGCGCGTCCAATTACAGTCCAGTTTTTTTTTTTAAAAAAAAGAGGACGTAGAAGCACATAAAATAATAGTACTGAAGCAAAAGCTGTTCTTTTTATATATAATTTTCTTTTTTTGTGTTAAGTAAATACTTTCCGTGGACTATAAATTGTTTAAATAAAAAATTAAAAAAACATTCATACAAATATTTGGAAAAATATGTAATATATTGGATTATAACGTTTGATTATTAAACAGAGTTACTATAATCGAATTGAATTCTTTAAAGATAAATTGGATTAAAGCTACGAGAAGGTTTGGATTGAGTTGAAAAATGTCGATCATATACAGGGTGGTCCAAAATGTGACGTCCAAAAATTTTTTTTAGATTCCTTACACCTGGGTGTATCCGAAAATACCCCATGTATGTTCCGCGATTTTTTGTAGTTTAGAAGTTATGATTTTTTAAATGTATATTTCGAATTTTCTGCCGGAGCGACTTAAAATAATCGTAACTTGTTTAATAGTAAGGTTTTTTTATTTATTTTTTCTCGAAAGTGATCGTCTTGAATCACCCTTTCTACTTTATTATCAACTACACAACGTTATTCATTACAAGTTACCGAAAAAAGGGACGAAAGTAAAAATTTTAGGTTTGAGTTGAACGGAGCCAAATTTTCAAAAATTTCTTAATAATACAAAATTAATGTTTCATTGGTTCAAACTAATTTTAAAAACTCCAGCAGTTTGTCAGCTTACCAAATAATAAAAAAAAAGTTGTTCTTAATAGGCGATTTTACGACGAAATTGGCTTCAGAACTTAGTTAGGTGAGAATTCATAAAGAAAAAATTTTGTCAAAAAAAAGTATTAAGCTTATTTTGTTTTCATTTTTATGGCCTACATTAGCAAGGCATCATCAAAAGCATTCAAATAATTTCAAATTGAACGATCAGTGACACATTAGAAAACATTTTATTTTAAAAAAGCTTAGTTTAGTTTTTATTAATACGGTTATTTTGGTTTATTTTTAGCATCAATAAAAGAAAACACAAATTAAGTTCAACTACTTTATTAAAGAAGATTTTCAAAATGACGCCCTTCAACTTCGATACACAATCGGCAACGTCTTAAAAAGTTATCTTTTAGTCTGCGGAAAGCGCTTGAATTTTGTCTGACTTTCGTCGCTGCTTCTCTCAATTTTCGTCTCAGTTCTTCTTCGGAGTTAGTTTGCTGAGCATAGACAACTTCTTTGTAGTAACCCCAAATAAAAAAATCTATTGGGTTCAAGTCCGGTGAACGTGCAGGCCATTCGATTGGGCCGCCACGCCCAATCCATCTGCCCGGGTATGTTTCATTAAGGTGCCCCCTCACTTGGCGTGCGTAATGGCAAGGAGCACCATCATTTTGGAATATCATGTGCCTTCTTGTTTCCAAGTTTACATCTTCCAGCAATTCAAAAAGGTTGTTCTGCAAAAAGTTTAGATATGTGTCTCCATCCAACCTAGACGGCAGCTCGAAAGGCCCAATCAGTTCTCCATTTACAATTCCCGACCACATGTTTACGCTGTATCGATGTTGAAAATTTGATGCTCTTGCAAGGTGTGGGTTTTCAATTTCCCAGCTGTGATAGTTATGGATATTAAATACTCCAGTGTTTTCAAAACGGGATTCATCGGTCCATAAGATCTTATTAAAAAAATCTGGGTCTTCCTGACACCTTTGTATCATTGTTTCGCAGAAAGCAACTCTTCTAGGGTAATCTGAAGCTTGTAGCTCCTGAACGCGCTGAATGTGGTAAGCGTGGTAGCCTTCTGAAAAAAGAAAAGGACTATTACTCACCACCTAGGCAGGAAGAAGTCTAATACCTGGCATTGTATCTGTGATTTATGTTTTGTGTAAATAAAAAACAAAACGACATACCATTTTTCAATATCCTTAGAACTGAGGTCCGTGGTATTCCAGTCCTTCTGGTTATTGCTCTGGAACTCGTAGAAGAGTCTCTTTCTACAGCTGCGATGACTTCATCTCTTCTGTCCGGATCTACTCTGGGTACTCCTTCGTGCCTTTGGCTACGACCGGGGATACGCCCGGCCATCAGCGTATTATGAGTATTAATAAATACCCTATGGTCCGGGTAATGGTCCAGTATTTCTCCTCGCCGGTCCAGTTGTTGACGATATAGCCTTGCGGCTAAATGACCGTTTCCTTTGGCCATACCATAGTAAAAGTGCATTTCTGCGTACTGGCTTAGACTAAAATTACTCATGTTGCCGTCAGTAACACAAGCACAAGTCAGTCGTAAGGCAAATCGGAGTCCGTAACACAAGCACAAGTCAGTCGTAAGGCAAATCGGAGTCCGTAACACAAGCACAAGTTAGTCGTAAGGCAAATCGGAGTCCAGTAACAAAGCGAAAGTAGGTTCAAAATATCGGTATCGGAAAGAAGCAACGTCAAGTAGTATCACACGCGATGGAAGTGAGTGAACGACTAGCGGACGGACGATACAGTGAGATGCTACGGAGAATGTATGGGGAGAGGGGGGAGAGGGAAGTGCAGGTAAAAAACCCCTAGCGCGCACGGCTGACTTTTGTGGCCAAGACAGTAGGTCTTTCTCTTTCGTACTTCTACGCAACCATAACAGTGCGAAAGAGAAAGACCTTACTGGCCTGGCGCCTTTTGAAACGTGTTATTTATTGCTTTGTGTCATTGTGTGTGATTGGCCTTGAAGTAGATTTTGGTTTAATTCTAGCTTTCATAATTTCATGTCTAAAAACAGAAAATGAAATGTGTCACTGATCGTTCAATTTGAGATTATTTGAATGCTTTTGATGCCTTGCTAATGTAGGCCATAAAAATGAAAAAAAAAATAAGCTTAAACATTTTTTACGACAACATTTTTTTTTTATGCATTCTCACCTAACTAAGTTCTGAAGCCAATTTCGTCGTAAAATCGCCTATTAAGAACAACTTTTTTATTATTATTTGGTAAGCTGACAAACTGCTGGAGTTTTTAAAATTAGTTTGAACCAATGAAACATTAATTTTGTATTATTAAGAAATTTTTGAAAATTTTGCTCCGTTCAACTCAAACCTAAAATTTTTACTTTCATCCCTTTTTTCGGTAACTTGTAATGAATAACGTTGTGTAGTTGATAATAAAGTAGAAAGGGTGATTCAAGACGATCACTTTCGAGAAAAAATAAATAAAAAAACCTTACTATTAAACAAGTTACGATTATTTTAAGTCGCTCCGGCAGAAAATTCGAAATATACATTTAAAAAATCATAACTTCTAAACTACAAAAAATCGCGGAACATACATGGGGTATTTTCGGATACACCCAGGTGTAAGGAATCTAAAAAAAATTTTTGGACGTCACATTTTGGACCACCCTGTATAGTACCCTGTACATTATTGTTTTGTCTGCGATCTAAAATACGTATTGTATTTAACGTGAAAAGGAAACAGCCTATTCTTTATCCTGTCCAAGCAGGTAGTTCCCATTGGGTAATTTCTGAAGTTGAAACGGATGAAGTCGCGGGCATAACGCTATGTAGCACGCATTAAACGAAAATGTGTCATCAACAGACAACCCTATACGTCGTCGGCGCCCACGCACTTCTCACCGCATTGCGCAATCTGACATCTCCATTAGAACTCGGAACGTTACATTTTCGGCCAGACCCGAACGCACCCGCATCGGCGCAAGCGCATTAAAACGATCAAACGACTGTAGAACGCCCTAATGAATGTCTTAAGTGGTTTATAAAGTGGCGATTGCCGTTATTTTTATGTTAAAATCACTTCGCTCTCTACGGAGTTATGAGAAAGACGAACAAAAGAAGTTTCATTTTAAACGTCGTTAAATTGTTAAAGTTGATATTTAAGGCTCAATTAATAAATCATATAATTGTTTAGCTGAGTTTGAATGATAGTGACAAAACACACTAAATAATTATTTGTGAATCATTATTGTTTAAGATACTAATACCAGACATTATCTACGTGTATTATCTGTACCTATGTGCAAGTGACCTCTAAAAAGTTCGCGTAGTGGTCTTGATTGTCTTAATTACACAGAGGTCCGTAATATATGACATTTCAACAACTGCTAAGGGTAGACTGGACATTTTCAATTTTATTAACAAAATATATTTAAGTAGGTGTGGGTAAAGATGTATTTCCTACCCAAAATGTTCACTTTCAATCATCAGTTATATTATTTTTAAATTTTAACTCCAAACTCCTTAGAACTAGTCGCAAATGTGGCACGGAACTACTGGATGTAAGCTGGTTGAAACCTGGATCATCTATCTATCACCATGGAGGCTTGTCACAAGTTTACTATTATAGTAAATCTTTTTCTGACGATTTTTTGTTTCGAGGTTAAACGATTGTTTTATCCACATATGTGACAAGTTCAAAGGTCTTGAATAAATATGAATAGCAGGAATGGATTTCTGAATGCCTTTTACTTTAACCCTTGTTTACTTATCTGTAAACCTGAACCCAGTTTACATTACAAACCACAAATTCAAATGGGGTTGTCTAATTTTCTATTTCATCCTATTTTTGAATGCAGCTAATCAAATACAAAATAGAAAATTGATAAAAATAAGTTATGTCATTTCGGCTTCGTGGAACTGAATCTAGAAACATTTATTTTCCGAATTAAATCGATGAATTTCAATTAATAACTAAAGTGGCGAGAAAGTGTCAGTACTCGTATACTCCTAATACGTGTCATGAAAATGTTACAATTGAAATACTTGCGAGCAGGTATTTTGGAAGACATTTTAATTTCACTATTTTTAACCGGTATTTCGTCTGCGTTATTTCTTCAAACATTTAATTTTAATAATAACGAGAAACTCATATGCGACTGAATGATATAGACGATTTTTGTAAAATTGAAATCGATAAGTACATTTAAAAAGTCGGACCCAATAGTAAATAAGTTCTATCGAACTTTAGTAACGATGTCCGACATGTTTTATTCGTACACAGTGGCAAATTTAATAAAACGTTTATTTAAATCGCTCTTCCTTTATTTTTAGGGTTCCATAATTACAAAAAAAAACAGGAACCCCTACAGGATCACTTGGTTGTCTGTATGTCCGTCTGTGTCTGTCTCTCTGTCAAGACCCTTTCTCTTCGGATCGCGTGAAGGTATAAAATTGAAATTAATATCAAATACGCAAATCTGCAGTCTCTTCGAGCTGTGACAAAATAAAGCTTCTAGGTAAAAAGAACGGCTGTTCCACATTTGTCATTGTAGAAGGAATCAAAACCTATAGGGTACCTCCATTTACTTAGAATTATGAAATTGGTCAAATGTATTATTAATTGCTTTATAATGATGCAATTGCAAATATAATGATGCATGAGCAATTATTAATTATTAATTGCCTAATAATTAATAATTGCTCATGTTTTTTCGCCAGGCGCAACTTATTATTATTATTTTAAGTACGTTAATTATTAACCGACGTGTCTGACTCACACTTGGCCGATTTTATAGATTTGTTTACAAAATTCCTTCAGCTCTCAATTATTCTTATTTTTACTAAATTAATAATATTCAATTTGATATATGACTTCTATACTTAACTTTGAAAAGTTTAAGTGTTAAAAATTGTTTCAAATACTTAGTACAAATTATAAAAAAAACATCTATTTTTAATAAATCGATTTATAATGAATTTTCGATCTAAAATCAAATGCCAATGTCAACGATTAGACAACTCCACTTCGTACGTAAATAAAATACTCTAAATTTTTCGAGAGCATGTTACGCAATACTTGCCGTAAACGGAGAAGTTTTAATTAAAATGGGTTTAAAATTAAATAAACAAAGCGAATCGTTGGACTTTGCTTTCCTTCACAAAAGTAAATATAAACATGTCAATACACTAATTGGATTTACGCTCCCGCCTTCCATCTGCTACGTAAAGAAACAAGGAAAGAAGTGAATGGACGAAAGAAATTAACATGCTACTGATATAATTGTTTAAGTTATGAATTTGAAAGTGATGATGTTTGTAGCTGAATCTAATGAATCAGCAAATACACGTTGTAAAGATGTTTGTCCAATTGCACCCCTAAATTGCCTCGACTGGCTAAATCGCCACAGGCTATGATTTTGGCGTCAAAAATTAATTCATTACTTTAAAATCCTTTCATATTGTGTCTCCAAAATTATCTCCATGTGTGCTCCGAGTTTTACTTGTAAAAGTCCCTTATTTTCCTTTTTTTTTCTCGAAATGAAACAAAAAGTAGTTTAAACCCCCAAAAATAACTATGCCGTTTAAAGGTCATCTTAGATTAGTCATTTTTTGTGGTCGCTTCAGTGTGTAACGGGCCATCGAGCTTGGTTGGTTAATCTCTGTGTCGTTTGGTATTCAGTCCGTAGATTCTTGACGAGAATGAACTGATTATGCATTGGAGGAGTCGATGAGAAAAGATAAACTTGGGTTAATTTTTATTAAAAGGAAATATAAACAATAAATAAACAAACTTATATTTGAGAGGAAACATTTCAAATCATAGTGATATTTAATTTAGTGGGAGTCTCAGGTTCGAGTCCGAGAGCGCACCTTTTCTTGTAAAGGATTAACCTTGTGTCTATGATAAAGGCGAATGTGTGATAAAAATATATTATGTCGAACGATCAAACAATTCGATGTCAATAGAACTCATATATAGAGCGTCTAGAATATTTTGAGTCAACGGTAGAATAGCGAGTGTCTAAATTGCCTTTAAATCGATGGTCGAATATAAACCTTGAGGGTACTTGAAAAATCTATTGTCAATCTATATAAAAAATATTGCGGGTAGCGTTTGTAGACTTCCGTGAAATTCCATACGAAAATAAACCTTAAACGTATTAAGAAAAGTAATATGATTGAATGCGTTTGTGACTAATGAGCTCGGTTACCTGCAGTCGCACCATGGACGGCCGAGGTAACACGTCATAAATGGTATATGTCAATGTCTGCGTTAAATAAAGATAGGCTTTAAGGGTATTAAGAAAGATGATACTTTTGAATGCGTTCGTGACAAATACGTCAGGGTGGAAACAAGGTTTCAGGCGAGGAAGCGGGGGCGGAAAACTGGGGATATAAACGCAAGCGCGGCCGGCGTACGGAGACTACGCGTCGTTCAGTCCAGCTAGCTAGTCATTTTGAACAAGAAGAAAGTTTCCTTCGTAAATTCTATTTAACTTCGTAAAATTATGGGGATGGATGTTTTCATTTATGTTAAATGAATTCATCTATCGTAAACTACGATTTCGGTCTTACTTCATAAAGCTGGACTACGCGTAGCTCAACAAACCCCTCACTACGGCCAAGACACCTTTAGCCGTCAGCTTTGCTGATCACTCTTCTGAGTCTGGTTGAGTGGTAGTGAGGAATTCCTTCCTGTGCACATTGCACGACGTGCACAACCCTTTTATCCTTCCCCCTTCCGTCTGTTACCTTAGGTCTCCCGGTAACAGGCTTCCCGCACCTATTTATACATATTTATTTGTTTATATGGTAGGTAGGGCATTAGGGGAGTAGGGTCTGTAGGGACTATCCAGGGTATTAGGGAAGTAGGGAGTAGGGTAAAGAATGTACGTACCTTTTAAATTTAAGTCCCATAAGGACAATCAGTTTAAAGTAGGAAATAGGCCAGGGATTAGGGAAAATTACTGGGAATTCATAGTAGGACGTACGATGTTAATTTCAGTCCTGTAGTGATGAAGTTATCAAACCAAATTACGTCAGTAATCGAGTTGTCCTTTGTTTATCCCAGTAGTAAAGGGTAATCGCAGTAAAGATTTTAATTTGAGTGAAAAGGTACTTCTTTATAATTCAGTCTTATAAAGATTGACATTATATAGACGAGTTGTGAATTTAAACACTTGGTTATCCAAATTCCTAAGGGATAGGATTATCAGTTAATTAACAAATTATGTTTGTATAGTAGTTTGCCGAACTATGGAATATAAAAATAATATTTTAATTTTAAAGTTCTAGGAAGGAATAACTTTGTTATGAATGTTTACATGTATGGCTTCTTTGAGATACATACATTATTTTTAAAAGTAAATATATCGTAAGATAATTGGTCTAGAAAGTACAGACAAATTTCTGGAGATTCATTCAAAAGTATAGACTTGGCACGAAAGATGCAATTTATTCTAGAAGGTGAAAAGGACCTAGTATTGATTCTTCCTTCCAAATATGAAGGTAGATTTCACGTGTATCGTTTGCGATTTGTACGAAGTAAAAACACTTCTTGTTTCTAGTTGGCTAAAAGACGGCTTATTGGCTAGAACATACTGTATAGTTGGAATGATACTAGTGAAAAGGATAAATTTAAAGTCCTGAAAACCTCACAAAGAAATTACTATTGAGGGAATTCCTAGAAATTATGGATTTCATAGAGTTGATTAAAATAAATAACCAAAATGTGTTGTCTCGAACCAGTCATACAGGTTTACGTGTAAATTCCTAAATTTCAGGATATGATTAACAATATTGGTGTTTTTTAAGATTTTCCTTTTGATAAAAGATGCCGTAAACATAGGTTTTCTTGTCGTTTCTTTTACCTATGTAAACGGACAGCCCCTTAGTGAAACGACGGTAGAGTCATTCCTTTGCAAACAGAACATTAATTGTATAAAATTATACAAGTTTGTTTATATATGTGTCATTATAAATTATTGATAGTTCTAGTATGGTATAAAATTCCATACGTGGCTATGTCTAATGTAAAATAGTTAGACTGTCACTAAACGCTAGAACTAGACTTTTATAAATTAGAAATTCAACAAAAGGTTCCATAGAAAGCTAAAATAAGGCTTCGGAAATATTATAAATATTAATAATGGTTTGGATTCAGTCAACAATTTGTTCTGTTCCTAAATAATTCCTCCACAACATCATCTCACTAGAAGTATCTGATATTACTTAAATTTCTTTGTATGACAAAATAGTTCATTACCAACAAACTGACAAATTAGTTAGACAAATAAACATAAACTAAAGATGGCTGGAAATTCTCTACGAAATGGAATGAGAATTACAAAATTGAGCGTGGATGGGGCTCTTTTTATCTAAACCACCTTAGATGCCTATTACAAATGAATACATATATCCCAATATTTATTACATAAGTTTTGAGAAACATAAATATTGAAATTTGTTGAAATATTTATCGAATCAGTAATAAAGAGGTGTAACCGTTATCTGTTTGTCAGAACTCATTAAACTAGTATATCTTTAGGATAAACATTTTCTCTAAGTAAAACATAGTATTCAGCATAATGTATTTAGTAGGAAGTAGGAATAGTTTGAATCATCAATCATAGGAGGATCATAGAACTTGGGAGACTGTGGACATGACTTGGGTCATGAAGCCACTAGATTATCACGAGCCAAACATTTTATTTATTTAATATATAGTTTACCTTCTTCAAAGGTAGTAAAGAGTTAAAGTGGAAGCGTATTTAGGAGATGTATGTGTATGTATGTGAGTTGGATTTAGTGGATAGAGTGAATGGTTGTAGTTGTGTATGCAAATATAGTATTGGTTAGTTGAGATGTAGGGTATCGCGCCGATCGATCGTGGGTCGTTGCCAGGTGGATCCTGATATAGTGACGATTATTAATTGGATGATATCGAGAGTTGCTGGATTTTATTATAACATAATATCTACAAATTAGGACGATAGGGAATAAAGGTTAACGTGGTTCAAATTAAGATGAGTAATTCGACGAGACGTGAAGGAGAGCTGAAAGGTAGGTTAGTTGAACGGTGGGTAGGCTAGGTCAGATCAGGTTAGGTTGGGGGGGGGGGTCATTACAATTTGGTGCCGTGACCAGGATAATTGTTTGTTTGTTTGAGTGTCATTAACATCTTAACGTAAATAATTAAAAATATGAAAATAGCAAATAGAGATAACATATGTCTGTGTCGGTATACGAATTTGGTAGGTTTATCCCTATATTATCGTACATAAGAAGTTTCATATTCCCAAGTGATAGTTGTAGCAGTGAGCCAGTGACTTGATGCTAAGTAACGATTTGTAGATATTGGTTTTGAATAAAAATTGAAACAGGAATATGTTTATACAGTTCTACGAGTATGTATGTTCGTGATTAAGTAGTGTCGCTTGATGGTTAGTGGAAGAAACTTAGTTGTGATGATCTTTCTTTTGTCTTCAGATATTATGAATAAGAATGGTCTCATGGTTTCTGAAAGTCACAGTTTCAAAGGAAAAAGGGGAACGATCAAACTTGATGTAATTATTCGCTTTGGAGTTTGATGTATGGTAAACTAGTTTAGTGATTCACCTGTACCATTCATTGCGTCGGAAAAAAAAATTCTTACGCTTGGTGACGTGACTAGTATATACGTATTAGAGCCAAGTTGCATCTTATTGGTGGTAACATATTAGGGGTTTCCTTATATGTTTACGGAATCATAAAGGTGACTGTCTGACGATGCTACTAAATTAAGGGAAGGAATCTTTTAGGGACAATTAGTTCATTATTAGTGTTAAGGAATAGTATTATTTATAGTTATTTTTAAGCGAGTGGTTTTCCCGGAAGGGGAACCACAATTTGTTGTTCGTGAAAATGGATTTCGATTCTCCTTGATTGATGATTCATACAGTTAGAGACATATGTCTATTAAACATAAATTTTACCCTTATTTTAGTTTAAAACATGAAGGCAGGATAGTAGCCTTAAATAATTATAGTCTAAGGCAGGGAAAGTTGAGAGATAAATTAGGGAATAAAAGTTTTAGAGTGTAACAGTCTAAGGCAGGGAAAGTTGAGAGATATATTAGGGAACAAAAGTTTTAGAGTGTAACAGTCTAAGGCAGGAAAAGCTGTGATATGAATGAGGGAATAAAAGTTTTAGAGATTACACTTTATCGCAGGAGATATATCGGAGAAAAAAAAAGTTCCGAAGGAATAGTAGTTTAAGGCAAAGGGAAAATTCACATTTGAGAACATAATCTAAAGAATTGAGTATGATCTTCTGATATGAACATCTCTTAACTAATCTCTATTGTCATTACAAACAGAGAATAGTAAATAAGTTAATGTAAGAAACGGTTCTATGGACGTTTCGTGGTAGGCGGCTGCTTGCATATTGCGACAGTGGTCAGTTATCAGATTGATAACGTAGTTCGCCTTCTAAACCACAAATGGCGTCACTTTTCACCTTTTAATAGAATTTAAATTGTAAGAGGCATATGTTAAATCGATCTGTAAGGGAAGTTCATGTTCAGTAATGTGTAAATAGTGTTCAATAGAGAACTTACACAGATAATATCGAACGTATGTCTTATCTCCACACTAATATTATGAAATAACTTTAATGTTTGTCCCGATCGAGCTAGAAGTTCGCGTGGGATAATTTCTGAAGTCGACGCGGACGAAGTCGCGGGGAAAACCCTAAGGTTCATAAAGTTGGGATAAATTCATGATAAATTTGATTGATAGTTGACATGATACTCTCTGTTAGATTGTAGAGGTATACAGTTCTTAAGTCTTTTGGTTGTTCCCAGTTAATTAGATTGCGTAAACAGTAAACAAATTAATAGAGTAGCTGTTGAAAGTAATTTAAAGTCTGCGGATTTGTGACTTTAGTTTTGCGTACGCACTTCGATACAAATAACAAGGTGATAGGTAGATAGTAAAATACCTTTTAGAAAATAGTACATTAAATATTGTTTAGAAACCCGAAGGTGTTTTGAAATAATATAGTTCATGATCAGTACGAATTCTAATGTACATCTTGCTAACTACTTTCATCATCATCAATGATGGGTTTATGAAATTTTGATGTTGTTTGTAATGATTATAGTTTTACACAATATGAGATTACTGATGAACCTTTAATTAAATATTTTTAAGAATTTGATAATAGAAGGATTGTCACGTTGGCAATTATACGCAGTCGTATCAAAAATTAATTAATTAATAATGTTTGAGGGCTTGTCTGCTGAACGAATAGAGATTGACCGTGAATAGTTGAATGTTAGGGTAACGAAATATAAATATATTATAGATTAGAATGAGTTATTTATTCTCCTTAGTCTGATAACGGGGTGATAGATTATGAAGGTAACTTTAAGGGAAAGTCATTATCATTTTAAAACGATTATCTCACTATTCTATGTTATTTATTAATCAGTTTTATTAATTATTGCAGTTTATAAATTGTTACAAATTTAATACAATTCATGTCTATATCCGCTCATGCTAATGTAGTGCATATTTATTGCAAAGCTAGCGCGTTTGAAGCTATTGTTATGAGAGAGCACGTAAGTTTATTAACTTTTGGACATTGAAAGATATGATAGTATGAAGAATGTGTAAGTGGATTTTATGAAATTTGTATGTGATATTAATTCATTTAGGTATAACAGGAGCTTCGTAATGGCTATGTATCATTAGATGTTGGGCGGCGTTTGTCCATGTAATTTATGAGACACATACTATACAACGGTGTCATCAGGATCTCAGCTCGTTGGTGCTAGGTTACATTTATTGTTGTTCGAAAACGACAACAAGAGCGTGTTTTATACAGGATTCTGGCGATATCATACTCTACTGGCAGGGAACAAATACTTGACCTCTACACTCTACATGCTCCAAAATGGAAACAGGGTGAAGAATGTGTTGTGGACTGTTGATGTGTTCTGAGATATGTACTGATAGGAGTTTTTTGTCCATGGGTAATATTCAGACCTGGGAGATCCTTTTGGGGAATGCGTAGAATCACTGATGGAGAACGATTACTGTGTAGATCCCCAAATCGAAGTTCTTCTAACTGCGGAAATTCACAACTTTCGTTTTCACAGGTTGGGGTATTATCTGACATTGGCTACTGTCTTTCTATGTTTCGGGATAGTGATTTTGGCAGCTCATGCATAACTTTATTCTGTGACTACGTTTGGTTCAGATACACACAACAATTCAGATTTATCTGATTCACGATTAGATTAACATGGACAAATGTTTAGATTTTGTATTTAAGCTCGATGTTGATAATTATTAAGTTGGGGTAAATTATTATATCATGTCAAGGGAGAATACGTTGCCATTCTATAATAATTTAAAGGCAGGGATGTAACGGGCCATCGAGCTTGGTTGGTTAATCTCTGTGTCGTTTGGTATTCAGTCCGTAGATTCTTGACGAGAATGAACTGATTATGCATTGGAGGAGTCGATGAGAAAAGATAAACTTGGGTTAATTTTTATTAAAAGGAAATATAAACAATAAATAAACAAACTTATATTTGAGAGGAAACATTTCAAATCATAGTGATATTTAATTTAGTGGGAGTCTCAGGTTCGAGTCCGAGAGCGCACCTTTTCTTGTAAAGGATTAACCTTGTGTCTATGATAAAGGCGAATGTGTGATAAAAATATATTATGTCGAACGATCAAACAATTCGATGTCAATAGAACTCATATATAGAGCGTCTAGAATATTTTGAGTCAACGGTAGAATAGCGAGTGTCTAAATTGCCTTTAAATCGATGGTCGAATATAAACCTTGAGGGTACTTGAAAAATCTATTGTCAATCTATATAAAAAATATTGCGGGTAGCGTTTGTAGACTTCCGTGAAATTCCATACGAAAATAAACCTTAAACGTATTAAGAAAAGTAATATGATTGAATGCGTTTGTGACTAATGAGCTCGGTTACCTGCAGTCGCACCATGGACGGCCGAGGTAACACGTCATAAATGGTATATGTCAATGTCTGCGTTAAATAAAGATAGGCTTTAAGGGTATTAAGAAAGATGATACTTTTGAATGCGTTCGTGACAAATACGTCAGGGTGGAAACAAGGTTTCAGGCGAGGAAGCGGGGGCGGAAAACTGGGGATATAAACGCAAGCGCGGCCGGCGTACGGAGACTACGCGTCGTTCAGTCCAGCTAGCTAGTCATTTTGAACAAGAAGAAAGTTTCCTTCGTAAATTCTATTTAACTTCGTAAAATTATGGGGATGGATGTTTTCATTTATGTTAAATGAATTCATCTATCGTAAACTACGATTTCGGTCTTACTTCATAAAGCTGGACTACGCGTAGCTCAACAAACCCCTCACTACGGCCAAGACACCTTTAGCCGTCAGCTTTGCTGATCACTCTTCTGAGTCTGGTTGAGTGGTAGTGAGGAATTCCTTCCTGTGCACATTGCACGACGTGCACAACCCTTTTATCCTTCCCCCTTCCGTCTGTTACCTTAGGTCTCCCGGTAACAGGCTTCCCGCACCTATTTATACATATTTATTTGTTTATATGGTAGGTAGGGCATTAGGGGAGTAGGGTCTGTAGGGACTATCCAGGGTATTAGGGAAGTAGGGAGTAGGGTAAAGAATGTACGTACCTTTTAAATTTAAGTCCCATAAGGACAATCAGTTTAAAGTAGGAAATAGGCCAGGGATTAGGGAAAATTACTGGGAATTCATAGTAGGACGTACGATGTTAATTTCAGTCCTGTAGTGATGAAGTTATCAAACCAAATTACGTCAGTAATCGAGTTGTCCTTTGTTTATCCCAGTAGTAAAGGGTAATCGCAGTAAAGATTTTAATTTGAGTGAAAAGGTACTTCTTTATAATTCAGTCTTATAAAGATTGACATTATATAGACGAGTTGTGAATTTAAACACTTGGTTATCCAAATTCCTAAGGGATAGGATTATCAGTTAATTAACAAATTATGTTTGTATAGTAGTTTGCCGAACTATGGAATATAAAAATAATATTTTAATTTTAAAGTTCTAGGAAGGAATAACTTTGTTATGAATGTTTACATGTATGGCTTCTTTGAGATACATACATTATTTTTAAAAGTAAATATATCGTAAGATAATTGGTCTAGAAAGTACAGACAAATTTCTGGAGATTCATTCAAAAGTATAGACTTGGCACGAAAGATGCAATTTATTCTAGAAGGTGAAAAGGACCTAGTATTGATTCTTCCTTCCAAATATGAAGGTAGATTTCACGTGTATCGTTTGCGATTTGTACGAAGTAAAAACACTTCTTGTTTCTAGTTGGCTAAAAGACGGCTTATTGGCTAGAACATACTGTATAGTTGGAATGATACTAGTGAAAAGGATAAATTTAAAGTCCTGAAAACCTCACAAAGAAATTACTATTGAGGGAATTCCTAGAAATTATGGATTTCATAGAGTTGATTAAAATAAATAACCAAAATGTGTTGTCTCGAACCAGTCATACAGGTTTACGTGTAAATTCCTAAATTTCAGGATATGATTAACAATATTGGTGTTTTTTAAGATTTTCCTTTTGATAAAAGATGCCGTAAACATAGGTTTTCTTGTCGTTTCTTTTACCTATGTAAACGGACAGCCCCTTAGTGAAACGACGGTAGAGTCATTCCTTTGCAAACAGAACATTAATTGTATAAAATTATACAAGTTTGTTTATATATGTGTCATTATAAATTATTGATAGTTCTAGTATGGTATAAAATTCCATACGTGGCTATGTCTAATGTAAAATAGTTAGACTGTCACTAAACGCTAGAACTAGACTTTTATAAATTAGAAATTCAACAAAAGGTTCCATAGAAAGCTAAAATAAGGCTTCGGAAATATTATAAATATTAATAATGGTTTGGATTCAGTCAACAATTTGTTCTGTTCCTAAATAATTCCTCCACAACATCATCTCACTAGAAGTATCTGATATTACTTAAATTTCTTTGTATGACAAAATAGTTCATTACCAACAAACTGACAAATTAGTTAGACAAATAAACATAAACTAAAGATGGCTGGAAATTCTCTACGAAATGGAATGAGAATTACAAAATTGAGCGTGGATGGGGCTCTTTTTATCTAAACCACCTTAGATGCCTATTACAAATGAATACATATATCCCAATATTTATTACATAAGTTTTGAGAAACATAAATATTGAAATTTGTTGAAATATTTATCGAATCAGTAATAAAGAGGTGTAACCGTTATCTGTTTGTCAGAACTCATTAAACTAGTATATCTTTAGGATAAACATTTTCTCTAAGTAAAACATAGTATTCAGCATAATGTATTTAGTAGGAAGTAGGAATAGTTTGAATCATCAATCATAGGAGGATCATAGAACTTGGGAGACTGTGGACATGACTTGGGTCATGAAGCCACTAGATTATCACGAGCCAAACATTTTATTTATTTAATATATAGTTTACCTTCTTCAAAGGTAGTAAAGAGTTAAAGTGGAAGCGTATTTAGGAGATGTATGTGTATGTATGTGAGTTGGATTTAGTGGATAGAGTGAATGGTTGTAGTTGTGTATGCAAATATAGTATTGGTTAGTTGAGATGTAGGGTATCGCGCCGATCGATCGTGGGTCGTTGCCAGGTGGATCCTGATATAGTGACGATTATTAATTGGATGATATCGAGAGTTGCTGGATTTTATTATAACATAATATCTACAAATTAGGACGATAGGGAATAAAGGTTAACGTGGTTCAAATTAAGATGAGTAATTCGACGAGACGTGAAGGAGAGCTGAAAGGTAGGTTAGTTGAACGGTGGGTAGGCTAGGTCAGATCAGGTTAGGTTGGGGGGGGTCATTACAAGTGCCTATTCTAGATACATAACCAGACTCAAACAGATTTACTAACCAGACTGACAGTCAATTTATCTTTACAGTCAACTTAATCATTAAGTAATTTACAATAAAAAAACTTCAACATTTAAATAATATATTAAACAGAAACTTAAATTTCTCACAATATAAATAAATAGTAAGTAAGTAATAGAGATAAATTTGGGCCCCACAGAAACTACTAGTTACAAATCTATCCTTTCAAAAAAGTTTATAATGTTTTCTGTACTATCCTTCTACACATTTCAATCTTTTATTGTAACAATGTTTACCTAGTTCCACAAAAGAAAAATGGCCGTAAAAGGTGAAATATAGTCGGGTCATGAAAATAAAGAGGCAAGCATTTAAGGGAGAACTGTTTATAGGTTAACCCACGCATCCTAAAGATGGACATGTCTATTTCCTTCCCGTGCTTACGAGATAAATACGTTGAGGTTTTCAATACGAACATGGCTGCATTGAATAGGTTCTCTCGAATAGTCCGTAGATTTAAAGCGTCCATTAGTATTCTAAATCTTTGTTGTTGTTGTTTTTTGTCCTCATCCAGCAAGATTTAGGATTTAGATCAAAATCAACCCAACTATCCTCGAGGATGTCGAAAATAGAGTCTAAAAATCAGCCACGTCTACCTGTTATGTATTGCTTCTTGGTTGACTGGAAGTCAAGTGCTTCGACAGAATCGTTTTTAATGTCAACATTAATTTATGTACATGTAAATAAAGATCACAAATGAACAGCAACAGCAGCCGGAAACATCCACTGCTGGACATAGGACTCCTCCATGGTACGCCACATCGACCGGTCCCGTACCACTTGCATCCAGCGACTCCCCGCGACCTTTACTCGATCGTCGCTCCACCAAATTTAACTTCGAGTGATTGTCCATTGCCTCTTGGGCTCACTCGTCGAGCTACATCTATGACATCTTACTCGTAGTTCGTCTACGGATGTCTTCATTCCGGACTTTATCACGTAGAGAAATTCCGAGCATAGCTCGTTACATAGCTCAAAACTGACAACAAAAGACTATTACACTTAAAATTTAAATAGTAGCTACCCCCTAAACCAATAATTAAAAACAAATTATTGAAATAAGTAAATCATTAAACGAGCTACCGTCCATCAGCAACCGTTTCAAAGGAGCCATACTGTGAGTTTAACCACCAGTAATAAAATATTTTATTGGCTGCCAACATTGCGTTTATGGCCGATCCATAAGTGGTCAGTTATTGCACCAATCCAACCAACGAATATATTTAATTAATACATGTGATCTGTAAATGTTAATCAACGGTGGCAAAATGAATACAAAAATTATCTATCTGCTGTGAGGACTGTTCAAAAGTTGTCTTATAAATTTGATGACGAAATACATAACTACTGCATTCAAAAAGAACTTTGGAACCGATTTCTTACGAAGTCTTTTAAAAATACTGTTTACAAGTTATATTAGATTAGGTTTACGAGTCAAATTAACTTCTAGCCTTTAGGGTGTGGAATGTTTTCTTTTGATTTAAGTGGTACCATTTGATAGCATAATTAATTAAAAACAATTATTAAGATCGGTTCACAATTAGCGATAATATGAAGCATAAATTTTTCACACTTAGGGGTGCGTTTTTATTGTTTATGGAACATACATGATAGAGAAAACATACAGCCCATTTAAAAACTTCCTCTTTTTAAGGTTACGAACATCCAAGAAAAAAACGGAACCCTTTTAATCTCACTATATGGTCTGTCTGTCTGTCCGTCTGTCACGGCTGATTATCTCCGGAGCTACTAATGCTATCGACATGAAATTTTAAACAGTTATAAGAAACAGTGAACTGGAATAATTCATGAAATATTTTTATTTATTTATTTATATTTATATAAGTATTTGCTACTGAAATTGTGATATGAAATTATAATGAAAAAACAGTCGTGCAATTAGTTTTAGTTCGTGAAAGTTTTAAATAGGTACTGTACAACTTATTCCCACAAATTGAATACGCACTTGGGTTTTCAGAAGTTTTGTTTAGCAACGTAGAAAGAAAGGTTCCTCAATAAAACTAAGAGAGAGGCTGTAAAACTCTCATCGCATGCCATTGTCAGAAGATTAGGAAGGGATATAGTTGAGTCGAATAGTCGTAAAACATTTGAGCCAGTTTTATGCGTTCAGCTTGAGTTTGATTTTGTCTGCTTAGGAGATATTAAACTACTGAGGGTACATCATTAAGTTCTAAAACAGACGTACTTGATAGCCGATAATAAATACGATTTATGTGAATAAGTTAATAACAAATATGAAATAGGAAATCCGTAGACGAACCTAAGGTCACCGACATAGCTCGACGATTCAGTGAGCTGAAGTGGCAATGGGCGGGCCACATCGCTCGAAGATACTCGCTCGCTCCCCACAGATAACCGGTGGGGAGAAAAAATTCTCGAGTGGCGACCACGTACCGGGAAACGTTCACCGGGCCGTCCCCCTACTATGTGGACTGACGACCTGGTTAGGGTCGCGGGGAGTCACTGGATGCAGGTGAGGATGAGGCGTGCCATGAAGGAGGCCTATGTCCAGCAGTGGACGTTTCCCGGCTGATGATGATGATGATGAAATATCGTAATGATAATACCCTGTAAAATTATCACTCTACTCCAAATATAAAATCTCATAATCGTCTACGCAGTTGGACGTGCAATCTCGATTTGATGGTAGGGGATTTTCTATGTATATCCGCCTAGCTAAACTATCACAATGCTATCTAAGTCTGCCGCCAAACAGTGTTAGTAGCACTATTGTGTTCGAGTAACATAAAAGAAAGCAGAGCCAGCACGGCGCCTCATGAGCTTCATATTTCTGGGTAAGCACGTGGCACACTTTCCATCCAACGGCCATATCGTCACCAGCTGAGAACCCATAAAATAAATAACGCGCCAGTAACAAAATGCAGTCATCCCTAATTCCAGTCAATGCCCAATTAGGTTTTACCGTTACTCACAAGCAGTCGGTCGTCAGGACGCGGGAGGGTGAGGGCGCGGCGCGGGGGGCTGACCGCACCGCAACCTGTCAGGACGGCCGCGTTCCTTGCACTTGACCTTATTTCTACCTCTACAATCCTGAGTCAGCGCGTGCTCCGTTTCAATGGCACGTAATAATTTCTGTTTACTTTTACTCTCAAAGGAGCCTCAAGTAGCGACTCTTTGACAAATAATGCATAGAGGTAGCACGTTTATTTTAGTCTCATGCGTGACAGTTTCGTTTTAAAATAGAGACAAATTCAAACATTGTTTGAATCATTCATCGCTTTGACATATTCCAATTGTAATGTCACTTGACCGTATTTCATACATTTTCGAAATTATTCGTGCAAAAATAAACGCGTACGAATTGAATAAATTCAATGCAAATAAAACTGAAATATAAAATGTTTATTTATTTTTATGGTGTCCAAAATAAGATCAAGAAGAAGCGACATTTGTATAATACATGTGTTATGTACAAGAATAACTTACACGAAATAAGATTCATTTGTAAAGTTTGTCATGTTTTTAGATAGTGTCGCCTTTGAAAAAAGCCGCCTATGCTGCCTCTAGACAAAGGATTAGACAATTTAGAACTCAAAAAAAGCCACCAAAAATGTAAGCCCGCCAATTATTTTGTCATTTCTCGTATATCGAGGTAACGCAGTGAGGATATGTTTGAAACTTTGTGGTGATGCTGCATAGAAAATGTTTTATATTTAAATTTATAGTCCGTCATGTGTACCCATTTTTAATCGATTTAATTATTTTTGCTACCTAAAATTCAATTAAGTGCATTATATAATATTCGTTTTTATTACGATAACCATACATATAAACCGTTCGGGTGTACCGACACTATCTAAGCGACCGGTCTATATATTGAAGAGTTTTTCAAATCTCGTAAGGTACCTCTATTATTATACTCGTACTTCCTCCAAGTAGCAACCACGGTACTAAGAGAATTACCGTGTCGCGTTAAAGTCAGGTTGCCGTTGCCTTTAAAAATATTGACCGTGGACAAATAAAACGGTTGTAAGAGTAATTAGTGACTATAAAAAGTTTAGAAAAATGCATTTTATTGACACGGTGGCTTGATTAAATAAATAGAGGTGTAGGAAGATGTATGTCAATTACTAAAAGGATCCGGGAACATTATTAAATTGAAATCACTACTAATTAGTGAATTATATTCAAATAATTTTTAAAAAATTAATTTAAATGGGAACACATTGATTCCGGGTCACCTACTACAAGATTTGTATCGTTTCGGATTTCCTTCGGATTGGAGGTATACGAATCCGAAATTAGGATTTAGGATATAGCGGATTTGAAACGGCAAGAATTCTGCTATCTGAAAGAATAGATGCAATTTTTCTACTAGACGTCTGATTTTAATTTGTTTGTTAAAAACGTAAATAGGTTTTAGAATAGAACCACCTCATGTCTCCTGCGATGGTCGTAAAAAGCGACAAAGAAAAAAATAGCTTAAAATAACATCATTTTACTGAGATCAATCCGCCTGCCAAGCGAAGCTAATCTCGGCAAATCTTCACATACTCGTATAGTGGCTAAGCTCGTGTTCAAGTTTCCAGGTGATGGCTATGAATCTAGCATAGCCCGACTCACGCTTACCCGGTTCCCTAATCAATCATAGACCTACGTATCGATCGACACGACGTAGTGGTATTAGACATCCTGAGCATGTCTGCTGTGCTGCTAAACATCAAAATAAATTTATGACGCGCACTCTCGTAAACATAGCGAGCATCGACGCGGGGTTTATTATGTATTGAGTTATTGTATGGTTCACACAGACGAAAACACTTTCACCTAAACAACTAACAAATTATGCGTCCGCAGCATACCTAGGGAGTAGTTTGGTAAGTGAGAAAATTGAATAGAAGCTGTAAATCTTTTTGAAGAAAATTGGTTTTCAGAACTTTCCGTCGTTGTTTATTTTTCATTGCTTTACACAGTTCACTGATAAAATATACGTGTTGCCCATACAGATCGCCACGGCTAGCGATACTCGGTTTGGTTGGTGGTAAGGCATTTGGGTGTCTGGCTATTTACTGGTTACCTAATTAGGTACCATGTTGATAATTTTTAATTCCGTAAGATAATTTCTAAGTCCAAGAAGACGATATTGCTGGAAGGTAGTTAGTACAACATAAATACACAAATTGAATAAATTATTTTAGATATTTAAAAATTTCATAATTAATTTTGTTAATTATCGCATGGCGCTAACTCCCTTCAGTCAAACCTCCAACAGCAATATCGTTCCAACGGAAAACCAACGAAAAGGAAAAAGAAAAATTTGCCGACGGAAAATCATTTTTACCAGACAATTACATTTCACAAACATCTTGTTTATCAAATAAAATATTGTTAAGAGGTTTTCCTTTTTGTGTGAAGAAATACACAATTACGCGACAACAAAAGCTTCTATATTTGTGTGCCACGTGACGGGACTACATTGTATATAATGTTTTGTGATTTATAAATTAACGCAACAAAGAACTGTTGTTGTATTTAAATAACTGACACGCAATATGTTGCAAAATACTGATATTATATTGTTAACAATGTATTTGAATTTACATCTTTCTAAGCGTGGGACTCATACGTATATTCATGTCACCAATTATACATTTGTAGGGTTCTGTAGATGATTACGATGTGAAGATCTCGATCCTATCAAGTATTGATGAGATATCTATTTTATTTTATTTATTGGATCAGCTAACAATTACAACACTTTAATATTATATTTACAAGTTACATTATTCTAATTCTAGTGCGTAACCTATTACAAGCACTGCATGCACAAAAAATTATATAATAAAATTGAAGAGATTAGATAATAATATATAAATATATGTCAATGTAGAACTAACTTAACTAACTAACCTAACTTAATCCAACTTAAAGGGAGACTTAAATATACCAAATTACATTATTAGATTATTATTTTTTATTCGATTCGAATCTCCCTCCCTTATGTAATATATTTTTTATGTTTTTACGGAACTTTGGAAGGGAGTCGAAGAAAATATCAGTGGTGCCACTGTTTTGGTTTACCAACCCACAAACCCGCGAGACTGTGGAGCTAGGAGTAGGACGAATAATCGTTTTATATTTGCTATGGGGCACCTTCGACTTCAGGTTTACCGAACATTTGGCCGTAGTGCAGAATGTTCGGCAAGTTAATTAGTACTTTAGGTTTTAACTGCATACAACTGGTCTTAGAATGTTAAAGTTTTTAAATATGACACTGTTATGAAAATTACTAGATTTTTTCTTTGAACTAAATCATGTAATGCCTGTTGCGGGACACTCTGCGTAAACAGACGAACAATCAATATATGAAAACAATAATAATCAAATATTAGTTTTTTGTAAATATTTCACCGAATATTCAATCGAGCATTAAGTATTTCGTGAAATAAATGTAGGAAGTAATTTTATAGTGTATTTAATGCACTGGATGTAGCAATGTCTACTTACATACTTTTAAAATTTTAATGGTCCATAGAGCGCCAGGAGCGACTTCCCTCGCTCTAATTTCAAAAATCAAGCCGAACTTTTTGTATTTATTACTGATTTAGGGTTTATCGATACATCATTAATTGATACATCGATTGATGCAGTTGCTATTAGTAAAACAGCTAACAGTGAAACCATTGAATAAAAACTAAATTTTTAAATCCACGATGACTCGATGTAATGAACACTTCTAGCAATGACTACAAAAAGTCTCGCTTGGTTTTTGTAATTATTCTATAAATGCGGAAAAAATGAAAAAGAACGAATGAGGGCGCTACTTGGACTCTATAGCCCTTAAGTCTTCATCAAGCCCCAATATACCAGCTATATAAACAGTATGTATCCACAAGTAGGAGTTTGTCTTGTTTAATAAATGAAAGAAAGGGAAAACTCACCAAAAGAACTCTATCCGCAACTGTCGCCTGTCCATTTTCGTCGTCACTATTTACTATTGCAACGTACAAACTTGAACTTGTTTCTGTCCATTTTATTGTGTCTTTCTACTGTTTACTTATTTAGGAAGCACATGCCACGTCACACCGCTGGTGTTCATTGTATGAGGATCTGCAGGAGCACCGCGCCGTAGTTGTCCGGATTCATTGTCTTACGGCGAAGAAAGCTTTCTGTAACAAAGGATATTTAAAATGTTAGGTTATATTGCAATTATTGTAATCTTTGTCTGTTCTATTACGATGAATTGCATGGAAAATGGCATAGGTTACTTATAATCAATATCATGGTCCATGAAATGGTTCCCGTGTAATAAATTATGAAGTCCACGCCGACCAAGTCACGAGCAAAGAAACTTATATTTTAATACATTACAAAAGATATCTAAGTTTTAGGATTTAAGACAGGAACTAAAGCAATGTACATAAATAATATTCTTAACATTATTTAATATTAAATTATGTCGTATGTATTCTGTTAAATAAATTTCTTAGATCTAGAATTATGTTTGTTACACTGGCTTATTCACTTGATCATGTTTTCATTCACTTACTCGTGCTTCGCCACTTGTATCCAGCGACTCCCCGCGACCTTAACTAGGTCGTAGGTCCATCTAGTAGGGGACGGAACGGTAGACGTTTCCCGGTACGTGGTCGCCCCTCGAGAACTGTTACTCCCCATCGGTTATCCGTTCTTCGAACGATTTGACCTACCCAATGCCGTTTCAGCTCACTGACTCGTCGAGCTATGTCAGTTCATCTACATGAGATACAGATTTCTTCATTCCGGAATTTATCACGTAGAAAAATTCCAAGCATAGCCCATTCCATATCTCAATGAGTTTAAAATGTTGGCAATTTTTTTAAGAAAAGCTTTAGTTGAAAATCCAGTCCAATATTTTTATTTTTGTAAAAATTTCAAGTTTCAAATTATTTGATCTTACTAATTTTCTTCAAACCCTTCTTTAAATTATTTTCCATCTACATTTTGAACATACGAGTAGCTCAGAACCATATCGTTGCTTCCGAATGATCTCTACACGCGCCCCAAGTAACATGGTAAATATTCGGATGCGTATTAACAAAGTATTACGAAATGCAGTGTGTCAGTGTGCTAACGGATAACCTGTTATCAGTTACAGCAAACATAACGCTACGTGTCGTAAAAGAGCACTCGTAACCGCTGGATGCACAATGACCCTTCTGTAGTGCAAGAAAACGCACTTTATTGCAGACTAAATCATGTGAAATGAATTAGTGTAGGTCGTAAATCCGATATGGGTTTAGAAATTACGCGGCGCATTAGAACTTCTTGAGAGATTTTAACACTTAACAGTTTCGAAACGAGTTTGGTTGCGGATGTTATGAGTTTTACTGTCTCATACAATGTTGTTCACGAGGCAAAACATTTAATAAAATAGGTAGAAAATGAATAGGTTTCTTTACTCAACTGCAACTTTCGAAAAAGTGGTACACAGTGTTTTCTGAGACATTTATAAATTAATAATTAGCGCGTTCAAAAAGAACTAAAAACCGACTTCAACTGCCTTAAAATGTTCACCCTTAGAGGTAGAATTATCTGAGTACATATTTGGTGTTTATTGATTTACTCAAAAGCACTCAATCAATTTTGATAAAATTTATATGAGACCACCTCTGAAGTATGCTCTACCAATCAAAAAAAGAGTCATCAAAATCGGTTCACAATTGGCGGTGTTATCGCCAACCACAAACCAACAGGAAGATCATCGTACCAACTTGATCACACATGTGTCTAAAGCTGCATTGACAGTAACTAAAATCATATCGTTACTCATTCAGCCCTCTGAGAGTATGTAACGAGAAAATAAACAATCGATCCAACACACTAACACACTAGCGGATAACTCAAATATTAGCTCCCGCTTTTTTCTCAGCACTGAAGTAAAAAGTAAATATGGACAATGTAAAGATATCTTCAATAATAATCTTATTCAACAACCAGCGCGTAAGTTTTGTAATCGAGCCGTGTAAATAACATGAGCGTAGGAAAATTGGGCCGCCTTAGCGTAAACAATTGTTTCCGACTTATACACACTTTTGGGAAGATAATAAATAATGGTAGGTTTGGAATCAGAGAAAAATCTACTTTTTTTTACTTTTGCAGAAGTCGTTTTAAATCAATGTGGCTGAGAATTTTTTTTACGATTACAAAAATTATAATGTTCTTATAAATTTTAGGGGCGATACAGACGCAAGATAAAAAATTCTAGCGCAAAAAAATATAGAGCTGTTAGTTAAAATTTATATTTGTTTTTTCTATGCCAGTATATGAAAGAAATAATAAAATAATACTTGCGGTTTATTTTAAAATCTACACTCCCTAATACACTCGTAGGCATAAAAACAACTTAAATATATTGAAATTGTGTAAAATTATCAACCTGAGCTATTCTTACCAAAACTGTGCAGCGCAAACTGAGTTAAACACACAACGCCAACCAAATTCAAGTCGTACCCAAAATGAACCAATATAATAATTTGCCGTTCAAACTTTCATCAAACCAAAAATACGACATTCAAAAAGTTTTCAAATTTCGAATTAAACTCCCGCGCACGAAACTAGAAGGCATGCAAGAGTCCCGCTCTTTGCCCTATGTTCGCCGATGTGTAGTGCCTTTGGCAGACTGGACGGCTGCGGCCGTATACGGTTCCCATGCCGCAACCGTGGATGGAAGTACTTTATCACGGGAACGACGGTGGTTAGAGTCAAAATCGCTTGGAAACCCAACATACACACATATACAAACAACTTATTCATACATAGAAGTACGTATGTATAAGCAAATATACCTACCCGATTCCAACAGGTGATGAGTTGATTATATATTTTAGAATGCCCTGAAACCTTAGTAGAATCCTAAACTGCCACAATCAATGTTAGTAATGTTTCGGGTTCATTTGAATCATTGCATTTGAAAACATTCGATAATTTAAATAGAACTTAAAACGCAAGCTCTAGAAGATAAAAATTTATTCGTTTTATCTATAAAGCAGACAAATATAAAACGTAATAATACGAGTATAAGCATGTTTATTAAAAATAAATAACGAAAGGCAGTGAGTATACCTTAGTTCGCATTAACTAGTGACAGAAATGTAATAAAATAGTCCAATAAGATTAATCTTTTAGTACTGATTTTTTTTAAACAAAATGAAAACAAAGTATTATCTGGTCCGTAATCACTACAAACATCTTCATGATGTCTTTGCTGAAGTTGTTAGATATTGAACCTTATTGCCTACGAAACTAGAGATATAATCAGCAACAACATCCGTAAACTGTGAGGCTGTAAAGATGTTCATTCTTAGTGAATTGCACTCCTGGCCCTATGTCTTATCGCTTCTTACCGAAAACAAATCAAAAGCCAATTGTAATTTTAGTATTAATTGGATAAAGAGGTTGTTGACATAATATGTATTAGACATGTTGTAAATTTTTATGACTTCTTTATTGTAGTCAAAATTTGATTGGCAATAAAAGTCGTCGATCGCAAATCAGAGGCTGTAGGATCGAACATCGATCTTCTATTACTGGAATTGAAACATGCCATTTATCATTCAATTCAGAAAATTAACGTTGATAGCAATAATAGGTTTTGTATGCTAAACAATACGACCGCTTGCGTAGCCTAGTGGCTACACATGCATTGATAATCCAGATTTTAACTATGAGTACTCTAGTTCGTCGTATGACAATATTCTATCCGCTTACTAAGCAACAAACATGTATTTAACTTTACAATGAAACAGCAGAGTTAATAGCACTGTAGCGTTCCGGAAACGAAAGATGATAAAGAAAGACAGTTCTAAGTACATATTGGAGTTATTTGCATAGACACGCTTCAATACTGCTGTTGTCACACTACCAGTTCAGATGAAGACCAATTTCTAGTCCATTGCACAATAAAAACAAAAAACCGTATGTAAATCGGTCAAACCGTTCTGGAGATAAGTGGCAACATTGGTTTGTATGTACACACAAACAAACAAACATCCTCTCACCCTAAACGCATACACTGTCTCCGTTCCGTCGTGGGTAATAAAAGGAAAATCATGAATAGTATCGTCCACCTCTTATGAAAATTTCTAGAGCAGCTTGAATTAGGTTTTAATAGTTGCTAGCTTCTGCCCACGACTTCACCCGCGTGGACTTTCGAATGTAATCCGTAGGAACTACTAAAAAAATCAAGTCACTTAAAACTTAATGTCGTGAATGTATGAAAAAATGGATTTTTGTGTGAATTTATCTCATGTTTTAGTAGTTATTCTGATATTGGGGACGGATACAAACACATCAAAAACCATGAAAATCGGTCCAGCCGTTCTCAAGTTATAAGTGTTTGAACAAACCCGGTATCCGGACCAGAGTACGAAAATATATATATGTATACGTTTTCCAGATTTAATCTCATGTGGCACAAATTGAATTAAGGGCAATATATAAACAAGTACATCATGTTTCTTTTTTAAACAACACTGGCTTTGACTTGCACTGATCTGATTAATATGCATTGCGGTGGTTGCTTTTGTATTAAAACACTTTAGTAATTTCTTGAAAACAACAAAGTCTGACTGATCTGACGTCAATAATTTAACCTTAGAATCCAAAACTTCCGAATACTGGATTTAATGTCACTTAGGCAACCGAATTCACTAAATCTCTTAGTCTTATTCACACGCTCTTGACTGTTAAACCGCAAAAGAATTCACTAAAAATGCTATCACGCCAGCCACACTTTCAGTGGGCATATTATATATTCACTTACAACTGTTTAAACATGGCATCTAATAGTTGGTACACATGGGTAATGAAATTGTACGAGCACTTGTTTTAATAAAGTCGGGTCATTGACATGAATGCGTGAAATTTTTACGATCTTCAAAATCATATGTTCAATCTACGGAGTTCTAGAACTCCGTCCTAGATCCTTGTAGAATATTTCCTTGAATAACTTAAGAAATAATTTGAATAAAGACCACAGACGCAAGCTCGCTGATACCTTAACTATCCCTTGTCTATAATTGTTAATCATTGTAAAATGCTTATAATTAGTATATTTGACAATATGAAGACAACTTTTTCAAGTAAGTATATTTTTCATAAATTTCTTGTGATAATGAAATGCGTTCCCAGTTTTAATAACCATTCCTTTTCCCCTAGTTCTTCTGTAGTATCTTTAGTTTTTCTGTGTATTCACAGAACTATAACAAAATAAAACGATCTATGTACACTCGAGTACAAAAATGTGTATCAACTTTTGAACCATGTCACATTCATCTTTAATTGATATTTCCTTCAACACACTACACAGGAACAAGAAAGGTGTATGTGACATGGTAAGAAGTGGATATATATTTTTGTACTCGAGTGTAAAATAAAGTCTCACAATATAGCTGGATGAAGAAGCTGCCAACAAACAAAACACTACCGACTATTTAGTAACCAAGTCCAAATGAGTGACAAAACTAGAACAGAAACTTGTCAAACTCATCGTAAGTACCGAGGGAAAGCAGTATAGGAAGTGGGTCACTATATCGAGACCCTTACGGGGTCAAAGGTGGGTGCCCTTACTGGAAGTCCGCTAACAGGTGATAATTGGGCCCTAACTGCACCACTCATGCTACTAATTCAAGTCGTGTTTGAGCAAACATTTATGTTCTATCAAAGTATATGTCGCTGCCTTTTATAAAGGTACCTGTACGAATTGTGTGTGATCAAAAGCGGGGGCGTTTCTATTTTATCAGAATATGTATTGATAGCCTAGAATGCAAATAAGAAAGCCAGCTGCTGTTTTTTTTTAAATTACAATTAATGTTACTATAATAAATATTAAATAAATAATAAATATTCCTAAAGTCAACAAATTGCATTATATTCCGTATGCATTCAATATGCATTGACTGCCAAAAATAGTTTACAACCAAAAATCAAAATCTTTATTTTTAACTCTTCTATTTATTTATTACTAAGGCAGCAATACGGTAAACTGAGCGAGCGACTTTTATAGTGAATCTGCATTATGGGAAACAGTTTCTTGGTGCGGTGCACCTAATAAGGAGGAGGTTATCAATTCGACTGTATGTTTTTTGTATGAATGTATGTTACGGATAACTCCGGTTGTGAATAGATTTTCATGATTCTTTTTTTTCTTGATTCATGGATTTTTGCAGACGCTTTTTATCACAAGTAGATAGAATTATTAGTTGCTGTGGTAGTCAGCTGTGACAAACAGACAGACAGACAGATACCAGAGTGATGTTATTGTAGGTTATTGTCAAAAGTATGCAACCCCAAACAGCTCTAGCATGTTTATTAATGCAAGACAACCATATTACTACGAGTACGTCAATGTATCGTTTAGTTTAGATCCACACTCGAGTGTCACATTAACTGGAGTAAGCACCCATAAGTTACAAACAGTTTGTTTATACCTCCTAATGGAAACAAATGGAAATAGGTTTCCTTTTATACAATAAAGTGTTATCAGAAGTGTAGACACTTTGTAAAGGTAATGAAAACTACAGGTGTCACTAGACCACCTCCGAGGTGAAAGGAATGGCTCGTTAAGGATCGAAATAGGTTTAAGGAATTTTATTATGGTTTCATTGAGAGGAATGCCAAAGGAATCAACGAAATGGGAAACAAAATCCTAATAAAGATAATAGTAGACATTTTTATTCGGACACCCTGATCGATTCAGTCATTTAGCTGTTTCGAATAATCTTGAACAGGCGTAGGCGTCAAATGTTTATGGCTTTATTCAGGATAATTTAACGAGGAGATACCTTGCATATGTGGTCCTTGTCAAATTTTAAGTAAAAATTACTAAATTAATTAAAGATAGGTTTAAAGGCACTGTGATTTTGACATTACTGATTCAATTCAACATGATGACAGCAGTTATAAAAGACTCCGTGTGCACTTCTAAAATTATTTGTTAATCATGAATGCTTTTTAATGGATGCTAGTAAATCTGTCTTTGTCTGGTAGGAATGCTTCCCATATTTCGTTTTACCGTTAGATGTTAATCGCTAAAAGACAATGAACAATCAAGGAAGTGCAAATCCATACTATACAACAAGCGGTGAATCATATCCCTTTCATTGATAAATCGTACGTCGAAATAAATGCTTGAGGTACGAGTAACATTCCGAACGGAGAGACTATAAACAAAGCAACGTGTTTCCATTTGTGTTCTTGTCATTTGAGAATACTATTGATTCGAAAGAAGCTCTTACTCTCAGTCGCTTTGTCTCTATGACGCCTTTTCTTGACTAAACGACTGAACCGATCTTGACGGTATTTCACACACGGATAGGGTTTAGAACGGAAAGGGATATACACTAATATTATCTCTATTAAGTTCCCGTTATACGATTTTAGAAGACCATTAATAAAACTGTTAATGTCTGAGATATGACCTCACCAGCTTGATGGTTGATGACATGTAGATAACAATCATTTGTTATTTAGGAAAATCTTCTTTCAAATGTTTGAATATTCGATCAATTATTTTGTTTTATTTCGTAACGCGTAAAACTAGAGTCAGGTAAGTGAAATCCGATAAGTCAGTCAAGTCAAATGATTTTGATTTTCTCTTGGATTGTGTACACGTATCTGAAAAAGGTTTTCATTGCAATTATTTTTAAACACATTATGTTATCTAAATGTACAATAAATAAACTCTATTCCCAAATCAATACTTCAACATTGGTGTACGGTATAATCTGTAGAAACCGCATATCAGTCACGTGGAAGTGAAGCCTGACTGACACGCGACAACTTTTACTCGGTTTTAGCTAAAGGGAAACCGCAACTAAGGGTCGTAAAACTTTACCAATTTTGGCACGCGCTTAGGGTGCTATAATACCAATAGCTTTCTTGACTGCACAGTGATGCTTTAAATAATAATCTCATTAATATTGAATATAAGATTACTTAAATGTGAAAGCAACTCCATCGCTGCCTCTATTGTCTGTTTGTTTTATCTTCACGGTTGAACGTCATTTTTATTGTGTGGTAGTTTGCGCTTGGCCTTCATCTCACTTGTTGGTAAGTGATTATAAGGCCATTGGGTGGTAAGTGTGCCCTGAAACCTCCGGCTGATGAGGCGCTTGCATACATGAACAGATCAGTGCTATTAACGATGTGGTTTGGTGGCTAACCCCGCGGATATATGTATATATAAAAAATCGTTAGAGATTAACGCTCGAATACTGATACCTTCCTTAAATCTATCCAACGACAAGCAACGACTACTTAAATTAGGTATGTCCTTAAAATGTAACGGGATACCTGAACGACAAATAACGTCTTAGGACATCTCCTTAGGTAGAAAATCTTCTATAATGATAGAAGGTAACGCGATGGTAGCTAGCCAAGCGGATATAGAAAGTATACCACCACCAACCAAAATCGAGTAGGTAGCTGGTAGTCACACTTTGAATCGAACCCGGGACTTTCGTATTGTTAATCCAAGCATGTAGCCATAAGGCTACGGAGGTGGTTATACGTTTTATTTGCCACTCACGTTGTCTATGAAATGAAGAGGAACATTGGCTAAATTTTATCCCAAATATTTTTTACACTATAATAGGATATCCTATTTTCAGGAGCCTTATCAAAGCCAGATATTTTTTTATAAGATCATGGCAAAAGATTTCTGTTTATAAGTACCATGACTGAAACGAAATGAACGGAATTTAATATACTTTCTTGAATCACTTTTTTTCTTTACATAAAGCCCGATTGGCTAGGTACTTCATGTCAGTATATATTCCATGTTCACGTGATCAGAAATCCCGCGAGTCCCTGGGCAGTGCACACAATCTGTTGCCATTAATCAGGAATGCGCCTGCGTCGGCCGCCGCGCCGCGCTGTTTACTCTAGACGCGACACGGCGGATAGAGACGTTTTTCTATTCGCTATCCATGGTGCTATTGGAACAAATCTTTGCTCCAAGGCGTTTTAGGTTTATGTTCTGAGTTGAATAAGAGTGAAAGTTTTTAATGGCCGACCGTGATCGCGCTTCATAGATTTAAATTTGGATATAAAATTATAAACACACCAAATTGGCCGAAACTTGTGGCCGTACCATATTAAAATATATTATTTTACTAAATGGAGTAGTTATTAAGTAAACTGTATATAATTAATTGCTCTTCATTTTAAGGCGCCATAAAAAGCTTTCTACAACCCTAAACCCACCGTTAGAAGGCGAATCTCTAACGTATTTATATTCATTAATTAACAGAGGAAAAGCTAGATTTGTATGACACATTATAAACTCTCCTATACAATAGGCTGAATATAAATCCAATACCCTAAACGTCATTCCGTCCAAGAGCATTTTTAAAATTAGTGTTTAGATTGCTAAAAATTTTGTAAGCATTTAAACTGTTTCAGCTATTAGTAGTAGATAAGTAATGCTCTTAGATAAATAAACTGTTCAATGGCGAAAGTCCATTGGAATAAAAATTCAGTGGTTTAGTTTCAGTACGTTTCACCTTTTCTAATCTCAAAGTTTTGTCGATAAATAAAAATGCATTACAGCAGGATAAAATGTACATTCACTTTTCTACGCCAATATTCTTATTTAGCAAATCGCTCGGCAACACTGTCACAAGGAAACCAAGTGTCTGTAAACATAGACACGAGCTACTTGAAAGGGGAGAGGTCAACAGGCGGGAACGATCGGCGACCATTGTACATTATCGTCATTAACTAACTATTGAACACCCGTGATTCCAGGAGGTTGTTGACACTGGCAACATTGAACATTGACAATATATGTACATATACAAATTTACCCAAAAAAAAGGTTTGTTATCATCATACGGATAACGCCTTCTGCAGATCATCGGCTTTCGATTGACTAAAATCTCACCTCACCCATTTACTCTGGCCTTGAAGAAGCTGGCAGGGAATTCCAGCAGTGCGCATGATGAATAAAGCGAAACTTTTCCTGCCAAACGGTGGAATATCGTAAGGATGGAAGGTTCTTCGGATCGAGCAATTGTTCAAGTTATACATATAGTAGAATTAGATCAAGTAACGAGCGCACACTTTCCGAAATGAAGCCTGTAGACGGAAAGTACGGTAGTACTACATTAATTCTGTGCCAAAAGGCTGGCTATCCATTGAAAGTCGGTATCAGGAAATGTTTTCAGTTAGTTTTAATTTCACTGTATGTTTTCCTTAAAAAATTACTAATAAATAAAATTCCAGTCTAGGATACAGACTTCGCAATTTGCTCTTTACCAGTGAGCTTACGCCACACTTTAGCACGACGCTCTGTAGAGTCCAAGCCAAATCAGCCAACTGATTTGGGACGTCCGCTCTCACCAAACATACGCAATTTTAAGCTAACGCAACGGATACTTTTCTCAAAGCCAAATGCCAATTATATGTTGTTATGAAGCAAAGTATGAAACTAAAGAGTGAGAAATGTGTACCACTACTTCAAGCTACACAAAATATGGGACGGGATTTTAAATAGAACAAAATATAGGTGTAAATCAATAGTATACAAACAAATAAAAAAATTCCTGAGATAAGCGTGTTTATGAAACCGACTTCAACTGTCCTAAAAGTCTACTTTTATTGAGGCAAATTTGAGACTTATATCGTTTTCTCATGGATGACATTATCAAAACTGGACCAAATTGAAATGGGGCCACACGGGAAGCACCAGCTTCCAAATAAAAAAAGCATCATCCAAATCGGTTCACCTAGTCAAAATTTATGAGGTAACAAACATAAAATAATAAGAAAACATACTCGTTGAATTAAGAACCTCCTCCTTTTTTGAAGTCAGTTGAAAAGCGTGCCAATTTGAACTCTACTGACTATTTTCTCCGCGGTGGGGGGCCGGAGCCAAAGTGGGGGTGAGTGACCAACTTAAAAGTAAATAAGACATCTAAGAAAACCATTACTATAATTTAAATAATCAATTCAACGTCTCCACTGAGTTTCTGATCGGTTTCGAGTAAATAAAGTCATAGTCAGAATACCGCACACATTCCTTGGAACCACAAACAGGTGGATCCACTCTTCGGCCGTCAAATGTTTAGCATACCGAGGCATAATCCTGTCGTCACGATGTTCCCAGATATCTCTATTGTGGCTGGTGAAAGTTAATTACTCGGTGGACATGCCCGCCGGCCATTGTTTGTGACATAACACAAGTCAAGAGCGATCGGAGTAGAAGTGGTGCAGGTGGAGATGAAACCTGGTTTGCCCTCAGTATATGAAGTCGTTTGTGTATATTATATTAATCCATATATTTCACTAACACATCACACAATCGTAATCGGTTTTGTAATACTTTTCTGGTGAGAATGGTACAACTCAATAGGTTAAAGATTTTTAATATTTTATTATATTAGGGTGGCTAACATTTAAGATATACAATAATTAAGTATTTACATAGTAACTAATAGATTGTGGAACTCGTTGCCTCACACTGTACGCGACTGTAAATCTATTTCTATTTTCAACATAAAAAAAGGAAATTGGGAGAAAGAGTTCTCCGAGTGGCGACCACGTACTGAGACCGTCTACCGGGCCGTCCCCCTACTAGATGGACCGTGGGAAGTCGCTGGATATAAGTGGCTCGGGACAATGTGGCGCACCATGGAGTCATATGTTCAGCAGTGGTCATCTCCTGGCTGATGAAGATGAACTAGTTAAAATTGTGAAATTTAATAGTTTCAACAAAAGTCACTAATGGCTACAGATTACAGTTTTCATTCAAAATAAGTTGGCCTTTATCTCACTCGATCATTATTGATAATAGAATTGAATCTTACCCTACTCAGAAACACACAAAAATTACTGTATGACGGTCTGTATTACACTATTTCAATATCGGAAGACAGCAGTGTAAATACACTCGGCTGAAGACCCACAAAACACGGTGGAATCTAGCCGGAAGCATTTGAGATGACGTAAGTCTCCTACTGCCAACCAAACGTAGTATTAGCATAGAATATTTAATATTACTAGAGAAGAACTGCTACGAAACGTCCTTTAAATAAATAGCGATCTCTTTAACAACACAATAAGGAGCAATTTATGTCACAGCGTTGAGACCCTAAATTTTAACGCGTCATTTCTTGTATCTCCGCTATAGTAAAACCACCCGGGCTGGTCGGTCACGTGACACTAGGGTATCGTCAGGTAGTAAGTGCCTAGCGAAACATGATTATAATAGGTATCCCTAAACAAGAATCCCAAACCATATAAGATTATGCTATGATAAAGATAAAGGATGCTCTTGTGACACGGAGGATGATGAGTGAACCATTTCCTGTTACGTCATATCCTCACCTCACTATCGCATGCTAACTTTTAAGATTATGCTTCTATACACAGACAGTGCGTGAAGAATTTTTGTTGCATCTGCAATAAAAGCCATACAACTGTTATACAAGCATGAATGCGCTGCAACGCAGACAATGTTTTGGCTGTTCTCAGTATACTAGACGAATAGATTCGAGATACATACATTTTAAGCAACATAAACAGTGCTAACTTGATTTGCATTCTGATTTGATGTGCGTTTTTTTTGTCTTGAAGAACAACCACTTTGAAGAATCTTTTACTTTACATTTGATGGTAAAGGCATTTGGTGAGTGTTATACACACAATGGACAACATTCCAAAATTTAAAATCGATCTAATTCAAAAACCAAAAGAAATTAGTTCATAAGTTAACATATAATTATTGTATGTAAAGTATGTATTATTATTATTGATACATATTAGTTTGTTTTTTGCACCTCGTATCTATGTAATTGTTTATTACAACATACAACATGTACGGGTACAAATTATTATTATTTTTCAAGATTTTGGTTTAAGACTTCTTTGGGCCACACGAGCTACGTCATTTACTTCGAAAAATATCGTTATATTTTTATCAAAATCATGAATGAAAATTTAACTGTTTCAATAAATAAACAATACGGGTCCATTCATTTGTCATTCTCTACCCCTCATTTATATTGAAAGGTTGTCCATTTCTACAGGGTCTAAAGCATAACTGAGTCTATTCCTGAGCTATGGTAGCGGTACGGGAGGGTGTGTTTACGGAATGTCAAACGATGCATAACGTCAGTCGGGCATCACGCGACACGCCAATTGTCACCCCACCCGTAAAGCTCGCATACCTCACGAACAGACTCAGTTATGCTTTAGACCTCTCGTAGATGCCTTATACTATTCTCGTTGATAATAATTTGATAACTAGTCGATACCCAATTCAATCTACTCAGAACTAATTGAACCACTTACCTCCAGTGCAAGTGCTTTCACCATGAGATTGGTTCAATTCGTGACTGAATCAACAACGCCGCGTCCGCTGTCCCCAATGCCCAGTCAGTGCTAACAATCCATCAGAAATAATGGAATTTCAACGCTGTTGTCAATAAAACAAATTATTTTGAACAAATTAAATTAGAACCAATGGTCCGTATAGTTTTGTGCAGTCATTGATAGATCGCCTCATTGCACAAATCCATCAGGAATTTGTAAAAGACTTTTCAATGTGTATGTACCTATTATAACATTTATAATGACCAAAATTACGATTTTTGGACTTTGTAGCTTTAGTGAAGCCCTCTGTGCTTGTATAAGTATACATAATATATTATTTAAAAAGTTAATTAGGAATTGAAAAGAGTTGTTTCAAATTCGGCCCGCACTTGTACACTATTTAAAAAATCAAGTAATAAATATAATATACATATAAAATTCTCGTGTCACAGTTTTCGTTGCCATACTCCTCCGAAACGGCTTGACCGATTTTGATGAAATTTTTTGTGCTTATTCGGTACCTATGAGAATCGGCCAACATCTGTTTTTCATCCCCCTAAATGTTAGGGGTAGTCCACCCCTAATTTTTTTTATTTTTTAGACAAAATTTTTAATTTCTATTTTTTTATGATACATTATTAAAAATTTTGTCTAAAAAATAAAAATAAAAATTTTGGGGTGTACTACCCTTAACATTTAGGGGGATGAAAAGTAGATGTTGGCCGATTCTCATAGATACCGGATAAGCACAAAAAATTTCATCAAAATCGGTCAAGCCGTTTCGGAGGAGTATGGCAACGAAAACTGTGACACGAGAATTTTATATATTAGATGATACAACATACAAAAATACATACAATCCTCAATTTTCACCCTTCTACGATCCACCCTTATTTTTTAATAGCCATTTTAGTAATTTGATCATTTTTCATCCCGCTCGATAACTGATCAATGTTTGTGTGTGTGTGTGTGTTTTGTTTTTTTTTGTGTTTTTAACTGTACTTCGATTAAAATATCCCTTAGCTTATGGCAAATCTAAAATTTATTTTATGAAAATAAACATTTAGAAACTAGAAATAATTTATAAGGCAAAACAACGTTTGCCGGGTCAGCTAGTAATCTATATATGTATAGAAAAATACTATAATTACATTTTTAATAGTACAAAATCATTCTTTTTGTACTAAGTGACAGCATCAAATGTCATTTTATTGACGCCATCTTTGTTTTCAACGTCGAGCCCTACCGGTATCGTGCGTTTTATATGTTTTTGTACAATAAACTAAGCCAAAATATACGAAAATGGTAACTAAATCACTTTTCTTCGATAATGTCCTTTTAAAATTATATAAGTGTACAAGACCAGGCCTTGGCGCCATACATTCCCGGCACATGTCATTTGAGTACAGAGCTAGTGACAAGAAGGCCGTAGATTGAAAAGCATATTCACCCAGAAGTCGCAAACTAATGAAACGCTGGATCAGATATATACATTTTAGTGATTTTAGTACCGAAGCACAATAGTGCTACTGACACTAATCTTTGGCGGCAAACTTAGACAACATGCTGGTAGTAGGTAGCCTAAGTAAAACGCCCTTCAACTAACAGCACCAACGGAACCAAATAGCGATAGAACCTGTAGAGATCGAGTCCGTGACCTCTGAATTCCGAAATCCAACTATATAGCCAGAGCCACTGGATTACGTGGGCAGTTTAAAATTATTACAAATGCTATTGTTTAAAAACACATAAAGAAATAAAGAAACAAGATGTACGATTTCTTATATCTTCGTCCCTTTGTAATAGACCAATCAAACACATTACAAGCTGACCTCATCGCGACGGGTTCCGCAGAAAGATGGAATCAACCACATTTCAGATCAATCACTCCCTCCATCATAAACAACTGACATCGTACAACCATTAGTGGCAACTTTGTCGGTACATGACGTCTCGGATAGCGGACACAGGGTCGGATTCAGGGCCATGAGTGACGTTTGTTCGGCTTTAGTGTAGCGACACACCTGCTGAAAGCACGGCGCCGAACGTTCGGTTGAATACGCTCCCAGTGTTTTTCAAGTCCTTTAAGACACATCAGCCGAAATTACGTCGCGTTTTCCTTCGAGCCATTCGACTTCGACTATTGTCAGCAAAAATGCGTTCAATGTATTTTGCACTCGCTGAACTAACGCCAGGTGTGTCATGCCAAGCGAATACTACGACCGATAATACTGCCGCTGAAGTATCGGCACCGTACTTTCAACATGTGTGTCGCTACACATAGAATAGGATAACCCTATGTCGAACCCCTACGGTAGTGCAGTAGGCACAGAACGGACTTTAACGCCGCCACCTCTCCCCGCGATAAAGAGGTCGGTTCGTGCATCGTTTGTCAACGCAGTATCAATCGCAGATTTACGTCTGATGAAATAAGGTAAAGTCCGTAAGTATGTTTCAGCATATAGTTTTATGTTAATATTTGTTTGAATTAATGCCCAAGGTATTTAACAAAGTCGCTTTCGCATTTATTATTTTAAATATTGATTGATTCTTTGTGTACAATAATGCTAGCCTCCCGCCCTGACTAAAAGAAGTCAGTCCATAGTCATTCTAATGAGGTGTTTGTCGTACTAGATCCGTCCCTGGTGCGGACAGGTAGGAATCAGAGACGAGCGACCACCAACATAAGGAAGGGTGATAACATCTCGGTGCGTAATGCGGAGGCAGCGTGCCTCTTGATAATCCAGCGGTCGGTTTAAATGGATTTGGTTACGGCGATTCGGTTTTGTGATAATAGCAGCGCTTGCGCAATGACTTGTTGGCAGTCTAAACACTAATGGTAATTGGAACTTTTCAAAGTATACTAGACTAGCGATTGTTCGCCACTTCGTCTGCATGGACTTCAGAATGTATTTCTCGGAAAACACTTCACACGATCTGGATATAAAGTAGCCCATGACATTTTTCGACCCTTCCAAACCCTATACGAAAAATCAAATCCATATTGTCCAACCATCCGTCTAGGCCCAACGTAGCTGCAATACACTGACGTACCTGTGGACATACATAATTACTTGTCGTATAATAGGAGTAAAACTTGTAGCATTCCACTCACTCACTCACTCTTGTCATCTCTTAGGTCTCGCAAAAAACACGAGAAAGTAAAAATTAGAGCAATATGCTGGGGTGCATAAAAATATGCATAAAAAGGCAGAAATGAACCAATATGCAAAAATTTTACTCCCAACTCCGTATTATAAGAGGAAGTGGTTCTAATTCAGCTTGGAAGTTTTGACGTCAGCAAACATACATACTCGTATATTAAACATGTAAAAAATTTATTGGCTATTGCTCTAGAGTCACTCCATTCTACTCCAACAAATATAAGAGAGAGAAAGAAAAATACTCGCGGCTGAGTACTGGTCATAATTGTAGTTATTGTTTGTTGTTATTAATACTTTTGGGGATTATTGTATTTATTCATATATTTTGATATTCAAATCAATTATTATTTTAAATGAAATCCTTTGATGTTAAAAAATTTGATATTTTATAACAGCTAATCACAATCTTATAAACGCACAGAAATAAATATTTCCTCTGTTACAGCATAACTACAGCCACTCGTTAAAAAGTAACTTTTAAACAAATTGAAATGAAAATATCTTACAGTAATTAACCATTGGTAATAAACTTTACTTATTTAGTCCCATAAGAACTAAAGCTAACTTGTTATAAATTTGGATGAAACTGAATTTTCAAATATCAAAAATTAACAAACTAAACCTTGTTCCTACTAAATATACTCGTACCTCTCACAAAAACTAAATCTGATTGAATTGTTAGATGATTTCGAATCAATCGTGACATCGTGCATCTTCGCGTGCTCATAAAATAGCAGTCACAAATAAAATCTTTGTGTGGTTTTACGTATTTAAATGCTTCCAAATTGATTCTTAATATCCTGTACGACTTTAGTCTTGTATGGAATTATGACATCGCTCGTTTAGATTTTACAAACTTGTTTGACATGTCATGGTTTAAAGTGAACTACGTGAATAAAGCTTCAGTTTTGTCTTTATTACTTTTCTTTGTTAAAAAAAAGTTCAGAATCCGTAATGAAAAATTGATTAACCATCTAAAAGTGTGTACACAATTCAGGTCTAAAGCATAATTCAGTCTGTTCCTTCATAAATTTATGCATAAATGCGTCGTTTGATGTTCCGCAACCACACCCTCCCGTACCGCTCCCATACCTCAGGAACAGACTCGGTTATGCGTTAGACCAGTACACAAATTGGTTCCCAATCAATCGATTTAGTCTAGTGATTCCGTGGCCGGCTGAGGGTCCATACTAATCGTCATCTCGATTCGCAAGCTGTCTCGTCAGCTTATAATACTCGTACGTCGATCGGTAAAGACTCAACTGATCGGCCTACCGATCGAGGGACAAATCGTGTAGCTAGAAGATATTGTAAAGCGGACTACAACAAATATTGTTTGCACGTGCGACTTCTATTGATTAACGCAATTACCCTGGTTATTAGTGTTTTATATCGCATAAGCCTTCAGTACATTCAGTGAAGCATGAAGCATCGTATTTTATTTTAAAAATTACGGTTGCGGTTGATTTGTCCTCGAATGTTATATTTTCAAATCTAACACTAATTTGACATCAGCAGCCAATCTAAATCGTCTAGTCTGTATTGACCGATAAATACAGAAACTATTTAATTTACAAGACACTTTCGAATTCGACCATTAAATTACATAATTACTTTAGACCCATTCAAAATTTTATACCATTTTAATCGAAGGAGCCCGCCGCTCATTATCGTGCTCGATATAATTAAATTATCGAATGCATTCGAGAGGAATGCAGACAGCGTTTGGACAACATACTGGTTTGTGTTCATGTTCGACATTTACAAAATCACTGGGCTGTAGTATCTTTATGTAAATAAATATGGCTGTAACAGCTTGTCTAGCATTAATCGTATGACAGGAAGAAGGCAATCAAACACAGACATTATGATGAAATTGAAACTACTTTTTGATAAATAAGGATAAACTTTTGCAAAACAAACCTTTGACAATAATTGGGGTAGGACGACAAGAAGTTTGGACGATACGCATAAAACTCTAAATAGCATTTCAATGCGAACGTTCCCTAAAAAGTTGAACGGCATGTCCTCTGTTGAAATTGCAGTTTCCTAATTTTACGCTGTTTGGTACATTCTATATTTAGAAAATAAATAGATACCAAAAATGTATTATAATATGTAAAATATGCATATAATAAGTAATGTATAGTGTAATGATCACACACATAATCACACTTTAATAAAAACATAACGGGATACCCTACATCAGCGGTTCCCAAACTTTTTAGGCCACGGAACACTAAATAAATTATGGAATTAGGAACCCTTAGGATCAGATGGTGTTAGTCCAATAAATTCAATAATTTAGACATATACTGATTCTTACTTCTTTACGAGATCAAAATTCTACTTTGACAAGAACACTAAGTTTTTGACAAGAACATTTTGGACAAGAACGCTAAGTTGGCTAACTTTCAATCTGGGTTAGATTCCAGAGTACTATTAGGAGAGAGTAGCACAAAAGACACATTTTCTTTGTACGTTGTTTCATTGTAACATATTTTCACGAAAATTAAAACGTGACATATTTTTACACTCAAATAACTCATAGTGATTTAAAACACACGGCGCGTGGGAGACACTCGTATATCGTACGAATATGACACTTTATTTAGTTTGGACTGAGATAGTTCTGAGAAGTATGAACATTGTTAACTTCCGCTATTAATGAGTGATTCTCAGTAGCCATAGCGATCAACTAACAATACGGTCTACTTATCTGACATAGTCTTCCATTTAGCTTTATATGGCTTTGTACTTCGTGTTTTTACTACCATAATTTTAACAAATCAAATAACGCTTTACCTATCTTGACTTTAACAAAAATGTCCACTTTGAAAAAGTGTAAACTGAAACGATTGTAATTATGTTGAGAAACCTATTCAAAGACAACTTCAAAATAGAATAGATGAGTTTAAAAAATCATCCCTTCTTTTCGTTTATATGTTAATTATCAGGTCACACTGACAAAGTTGAACATATATCCTCTGAATGAGTGCGAAGCTAGGTACTCGAGTACAAAAATATGTATCCACTTTTGAACCTTGTCACATTCGCCTTTTATTGACGTTTCCCTCAACACACTACATAGGAACAAGCAAGAGTGCATGTGACATAGTTCAAAGGTGAATAAATATAGTATCTAGTAAAGGTCGCGGGGAGTCGCTGGATGCAAGTGGCTCGGGACCGGTCAATGTGGCATACCTTGAAGGAGGTCTATGTTCAGCAGTGGACGTTTCCTGGCTGATGATGCACCATGAAGTACTTATCAACTTGGAGAGAAATTGGAGGGATGTAAGGGTGGCCTTTACCTAGTGATGAGACGAAACAGTCTAAATAAGAATCGACATGTTAGCACTTGGCTAGATTCGCGATATGTAATCCAACACCACAGTTGCGGTGGCTCGGCTTCTACGTCATCTTACGTCACAAGTGGATAGTTCAGCCATTAGACAGTGGTGTCGGATTCGCTTCCTGACTATGTGACATTTTCATGGCGCAGTACTCTGAACTAACGTGATTCGATACCGTCGCCTCAAACAAAATTTAACTAGGCCTCAGTAAATTATAACTTTTGCCTGCGATTTCGTCTGCGTTCATATCAGCGACTATCCACCGGGAACACTATACCAAGTTATCCTGCTTTTTGATCTAGAACATTTTCTGTGTATTAATTTTCATGTTAAGCCTAGTTTATGCGGAACTGCGACCATCGAAATATTCGTAGTGATAATATTACTAGGATAGATCTGTCTTTGTAGAATATTTCTTACCGCGGATCATTAATTCTACTAGAGTATAACTTCCAGATTAATTTGAATAGTCGGCTAGATCACAATAACAACAACAAACAATTAAGTACGAATAATTTTTTTAATTAAACATTTCCCGTGATACATCGAATTTTTTTAATATCAGGCTGTTATTATAATAGTGAACAATGTATATTGTGTAATGGTGAGAAGTATACGTCAGATAGCATAGTTGGCAAAACGTTCACCCCGGTCTGGCGAGAGACGAAGGTTCGAATCCCACTTGTTACTAAAAAAATTCACTACTTTCAATATGTTATTGGCCTAACTGTGCCTGAGCAGTACATACGAAAAAAAAATTTAATGTTTTCATAAAATAAACCAATCAGTAAAACAAAATACCTACTCCGTAGCATTAGTATCATATTTGGTGCGTACCATACTTGGATACCATTACAAAACTTCTCACATTCCTTATATCACTCTTTGCGATATTTTTATACTTAAGTACAAGATAAAAACGTTATAGAGTCACTTAAAAACCCATAAAGTTTAGTAACTTTGAAACATAAACCGAAGATAAATGTCTACTGTATAAAGTCAGACAAGCGTTGACAAATTTATGATCAAAGTAAAGATGAAAGTGAAGCCCGTGAAGAAATGTTCGTGTCCGGATTGGAACTTTATACTTTGGGCTTACGTGTATTTTTCAGAAACGTATATTTAGAGTTGCATTTTATCGAAGTCAAAAAAATATTTTTCAAGATTTTATTCCATCGCTTTGTCGACATCACTTATACGAGTATGTATACCCGTACCAAATTACAGCTTTCTAGTAGTCCTAGTCTCTGAGCTAAGCTGCGGGTAGACAGACGGAGAGAGAGAAACTATAAGGGTTTCCTGATTAACTACGGAACCCTAAAAAGTAAATGAGTGAGTGAAAGTGAAGTGAGACTGAAAATATTTTTCTAAATTAGAATTCAGCCCTTGACTTCATCTACGTGAAGTTCAGGAATTATTACAGGGTAATGATCAAAATAAAATGTGGCCTATTATATCATTTTCCAATCTTTCAGCTACCTATACCTTTGTACAGATTCTCTCCTTCTCCGTTACGAAGTGATCGAAGGACATATGAGGGAACCATGGGGTTAGGAAACATGAGACTTGTAAATTTTTATCAGTGAAGACAAAATTTCTAGCTTTTGCTTACTTCGGAAAGTATCCCACGAGAACTGCCTGTTCGGCTTGATCGGAATAAAAGTAGCCTATGACCTTTTTCTATACCAAAAATCAAGTCATTCAGACCCTACTTTACAACGGGAAGGAAGGAGAAACAATCTAACTCTCGCACACAATTTATAATATAAAAAACATATTGAAGTATGGATTATCTCCTAGCTATGTGGTCTAAATATACGGCACTTATAAGACACAAAGTATGAATTACTTTCAAACGAGTTACTTATCTTTTGTAAAGATCAGAAAATTAAATAGCGGATCAGCAGGTCCAAGTGTCGTTATCGCTTGTAAAACAAACACATTTACCGTCGCCAGCTGATATCTCAAAATCTGACATCAATTACAAATTGTACTTGCTTAGGGAAAACGCAAGCTTCTATGAATTACCTGATTTAATCTTTTAATTAATATAAGGTAGCTAAGTGTATGTATCAAGCACCTAAACGTCATCGCGTGATATAAAGGCCAAATAGATGCACAGTTTTGGAACGGAAAAGCAGCGTAAACTTTCTGAAAGATTTAGGTTTGCGTTAAAAATTTGAATGTCATAGTGTGCTTTATAGTCATAGCGGAATTGTGTAACAAATTTAAGATATTTAACAAATATCTCGTCATCTAGAGAAACTAAAATATTTTCCAACTAAGCTACATAACATTTAGCCGGATTACAATATAGCTAAAATAAAAGTTGTAAATCACTTAGCCGTTTCGCAAACAAGTATACCTCAAAGAAAATAGACGCAGTCAAAGTTATAATCGAATAAATAATCGAATATTAGTACGAATAAGTCCGAGTATGCCTCCAAAAACAAACTTCGCAATAAATATATATATTAGTGAATGGTATGTATAGGTTAGAAAGGTTTGTATGGTAACATCATCATCATCCAGGAAGCATCCACTGCTGGATATTGGCCATATGGTAACATATTGCTATGTTTTGAAGTGACCACATTGACCCAGTGTTGTTTATAATTAGGACTACATCAATTTTCCCGTGTGTTTCTATAAATGCAACTACAGTAAACATTCGTCAGATGTGCAGATGCAGATGTGAGAGAGACTCATGTCCAACAGTGGACTAGTATATATATTTAACAGTGACCGTCCATGGCCTAAGCAATTACGCTGGTATGGTAATACTAAGCTTTGTAACATATGCGGTCATGAAATACATAATTTAATCTTGTATAAGTAATAATTGCTTCTACAAGCTAACGGGAGAGTTTGCAGTTAAAATTTAATGAGCTTTCGTGGATTGCCTTGAAACGATTTTTCGATTAAAATTTAATGTAAAATACATGCGCTAAAACTGCCTTCTGCGTCCGCAAGAATATTAGTTAGTATTTCCTGGCATGATGCACGTCACTTCGTATTTTAAACCAAATTTTTCGTAGCCGTTACTGTTCGATTAACGATATAAATATAATATAAGATAATATTTTCGCAATAACGAGATTTTAATACGTACAATCCATCCATACTAAAAGTGTAAATGCGGAAGCGAATTTGTTTTTGTTCGTCCTTCTTTCACGTCGTAACGGAGAGTCGTAATGACTTGATTTTGTTATAGGGATAATTGAAGGGTTTAAAAAGGACAAAGGCTGCTTTTCATCCTGTTCGAAGAAATAGTTCCCGAGGGATAGTTTCTGCATCCGAAGTCGAGAGTAAAAGTAACTGTTGATTTATTAATTTTTGCCAGCCAGGCGTAAATACTAAACCGAGCACTGATAAATACCCCTGCTGGAAATTGAACCCGGAGCTCCAGGTTGTGAGTCCAAAAGTGTAGTCACGAAAACAGCAGGATAACTTTAGAAAAAAAAGCTTTTAATTTAACACAGTTACTTGTGACTCGTAGACTATTATCGAATTAATGAATACGTATTTGGCAGCATCGTTGTACCGTACAGTTATCAGCTAAACAAACAGTTTGTCCAGTCAACTTCCGGGGGTGGATTGGTCCCATGCATGCCAGGGATTTGCACAAGTGCACCGCACCGGCGCGGCGGCGCGAGCGCATCCAGTGAGACAGGCAGATGGTAATGACGTAACACGAAATGTAATGTTTGTGTTCGTAGGGCTGGCGTATGAAGTTGTCTTCATATAAAGAATACCAGATTGTGCCCATGACTGCGTCCAGAAATAATCCCACGAGAAGAAATTAGATCGGGATAAAAAAATAGACGGCGTCCTTTTCCAACCCGCCAACTATATATATGTACGAGTATATAAAACATATAGTCATTCTGACTCTCTGGTACAACGTGAAGGAAGCATAAACAAACAAACTTGCAGGCAAAGTATTCGCACCGTAGGATGAAATGTGTGCTCACCCAGAATCGTCAAGTTAATGAATATATATCACGTTATCCCACGAGAACACTTCATCTAAATTTCATCACGATTGGTTGTAATCTTAATGCCATATATATCTAGGATTCTTTGCATAGATAGGGCAGCAGTTTTGAAGTTACAGAGAAAGTTACATGATGCCCATCCTTATGTGCTGTAATATTAGACGACCTAAAGCTAGAGGTACTATGAGAATATGCACAAATTGACCAAATAGACGAAGGCACGTCTTCGCTACTTCAATGGTGGTCGCAATAAGTTTGCTGGAACATAATACTCTGCGTCATGTCGTGCAGGTAGATCGCAATGACATAACTTGACCCTTTCATGTTGATAGGGTTGACAATTAAAGGTTACCCCAAGTAGAAAAGCTTCAACAAATTTTTAAGCAAGAAAATCTCTACAAAATATCCTTTATAAAAGTAAGATTTCCGTTAAAAAAACGTATCAATTTTCCCATGTGTTCTCGACTTTGGGATACGGTATGGGTACAAGAATTAACATAATATACATATTATAACAACAATATTATACTGCAGTCACCTATCTGCCGTACAAGAGTGACGATTATGGAAAATCCCCTCACGGAATGATCTACAAGGAAGGCTTGAGTACCACCTCACTTGACGTCAAGTCAATACGAAAACGGGTAGCATGATTTAAAAGTAAAATAGAATAAGTAATGCGTCAACCCTAATTTCAGATGCGCTTGCGCACCACGTGTACGATAACAGGTTATTCAGCCTAAGGCCGAGACTACACGAGAGCACGACATATTGAGCTCGTTCACGACTAGCCAGGAACTACAAGTTCAAAGCCAGATAGTCAATACTGTTAAAAAGCTACATACATGATGTTTATTATTAACAGTTCATAGCCCTTTCTTTTCTTCGCGACTGTCGGGGATTTAGTCCACGGCTTCTGATAATGTTATTTTATGGAACTCACGAGGGCAAAACTGGTTTGTTGAATTGAACTGTATCGGTTTTGTTATATGTAAATATATATGAAGCCTGAAAAGCCTGATGGTTATGGAAAATGGCTTCATTGAAAACCATTGCAAAATAATAACGTAAAGAATGTTGCTCTCCTTAGATCGCGTATTGCCATTAAGATTTTTTTTATTAGATTAAAATTTTTACGTAAATCCGACAAACCACACACGTCTGTAAATCGCGTTGTTGTAAAAGTTTGAATAACTTGCTTCATACACTTTGATTATGATTGTTATTATAAATATGATCAAGCAACGTTTGTACAGACGCTAGAACTTTCATTACATTTTCTGTCTTTTTGAAACAGAGACTGACAAATATATTCATTAAACCATTTTAATTTTAATCCCAAACACTATAAAAATAAATCTTAAATTACAGTACGCCTTTTTAAATAAACACTTGCTGTAAGAAATATAAAAGTTTTCTTAAGTTTTTACTTCCACCGCAGTTTCCCGTTGAAATAAAAATAAACTTACCACGTGTAGTTAATCGATTACTAAACAGTATATTTTCACAGCGCTGCTGCAACAAATCACACAAGACTATCCAAAAAATCCACAAAGCAAACTCGCGTATTCACGAACTTTTCCCCAAGTTTTCTAGCGTCGTCGTGCCCGAGCGCAACCGGCGCGCGCAGCGGCTTTCAACCGTTTGGAAAAGGGCTTGCCTCTTCCAGAACTTGGTTATTGCTCTACTAAAGTGGAAAGTAAAAATGCTACTAGTAAAAGTTCATAATTATGTGATAGTGTTAGATTGGCGCTGACATTCCTACAGTTCTTGAAGCGGTCTCCGTGTTACTTTTATTTGAAGCCATATATGGTCAAAGAAAATTGACATGGCAGTACATTATTAAAACCAGAAACCTTATACGGTTCGAGTATGAAGTATGATTTAATAAGGTGTGAAATCGAATAGAACGGAATAAAAATAATACTTGAACTTTAAAGTTATAAAAAACTATACAAACGCAACTATATGAAACATACATAAACAAGAGATGTCTCACGATGCATTTTTCAGCTGGTATAACTCAACTCACAGCATAAGTTTGCCCCTCTGAAGTTAGTCACAAAAGACCGCGAAATATCAATTATTCACGTATAAATGGGAGGCAAGGCAAGTTTGCGGGTGGAAAGAAATGTCCTAGTGTTTTATGTTATCCAGGGACAGTTATTACCGAAAATAATACACACACATTCTGTCTGTACATGTTTGAAATTGCGGAGAGCTAACTTCAGAGGGGCAAACTTATTGTGCGACTATACTGTCATCTGTATACATGTCTAGGTACTTACGTAATATGATATACGTAATATAAATGATATGTATGTACCATGTCATTTATATTGTATACTGTGCTGAATTTACATAGTGTACTATATCCAGACTAATCGATACAAATATTATAAATGCCAAAGTGAGTTTGTTTTGTTTTTTGTCCTTCTGTCTCGTCGTAACGGAGGGTAAAAATGACTTGATTTTTTATACAGGCATAGTTGAAGGTCTGGAAAAAGACATGGGATACTTTTGTCCCGATAAAGCAAGTAGTTCCCGTGAGTTAATTTCCTCCAGTCCTCAAGAATCTCAAAACAAATAAAACACAAATCCAAAAAAGCAATGTATTTTCAGTAAAAAATTTAGGTTTCTCATTTTACATATTCGAAGCTATTACACATAAAATTACGAGTACAATAAAAAAGAACTACTATATAATAATACTTCTTTCACTTCGGTCAGGAGCTAGTTCCTGGATTTCTAAAGGACAGCTATTAATATACTTAACCATTCGCCACGGGAAATATTCTATGGAGTGTCATCAAGGAGTAACTGCCCCAGGCTTTACGTTATAAACCGAATGTATATCACATCTATCACGATTGGATTTCAAAAAAATTAGTGGTTTTTGTTCGAGGTGACGATTGATGAAAAGGACGTGGTTTATTTGGAGCAAAATTACTTTTTGTTTTGCTTTTTTTATAAACCTTTTAGTAAGTGGCGTATGATGACTTATCTATAACTATAGCTATTTTCCTGTCAGTAAATTATAAGTAATTTAAAGACAGCGAGCAATACAACGAGCTAAGCTCGGAATAAATAATAAAATCTGGAATGAGGAATTCCGTAGACAAACTAAGGTCACCGACGAAGCTTGACGGGTCAGTGAGCTGAAGTGGCAATGAGCAGGCCACATCGCTCTAAGAACCGAAAACCGATGGGGAGTAAGAGTTCTCGAGTAGTGACCACGTACCGGGAAACGCCTACCGGGCCGTCCACCTACTAGGTGGACCAACGCCCTAGACTCGCCGAATGCAGATGACTCGGGACCGAACCGGTGAATGTGGCGTGCCATGAAGGAGGCCTATGTCCAGCAGTGGACGTTTCCTGGCTGATGATGATATAAAGACAAGGACATGTGGCGAAACTAGAGCAAGACGCAGCTATATAAAGCCGAAACTCCTTCGGGTGTTTCCGTCGCGCCTCGGTGGACACGTATACCGTCAGGCATCTGCTTTTGTACACTGTTTTTGTTTTCTATGTGAACTTGTCAATTCGTCTGCTGTAGTCGATTTTTTCCTGTATTACTCAATTTAAATAATAAACAAATGTTTTAAGACGAAGCTCGCTCCTTTATTGAAGAATCGCTGCTCCCCACAGACATATGTATTTACACGTTTAGAAACAAAAGTCAATAATTTGGTATCAAACAGAACGAACGAAATGAATGAAATGAATAGTAACATAACAATGTATGCACACATGTATGAGTGCATACGACTTAGTAGTTATGAAGGCTTAGCCATTTTTATATCCACCCACTTTGGACGCAGCACTAGTTTTTTCTATGCAATTTTGTTGTCTCTCCTACGGGTAATTAGTTTAATAATATCTTCGGTACACGCACTGGCATTACTTCGCATAAAACATATGGGTCACGAAAAACAATTACCAACAAAGACCGTTTAGTATATAAATTAACCACTTACAAAGCCAATCGACGGGTTAAGCATTTTTCAAGTTGCAAACAGCTAGGGCTGCTATATTGTTATTGTAATTATCGATGTTTTAGAGATCTGCAATTGATTGAGTTTATCGACATTAAATTGACGCGCTGTTTCGGATTACGAGCGTTGCGTTCGTGTCGTCCGTACGTGGGAAAACTGCATTGATCCCAAATGTAGGACAAGTTATAATTACTAAAAAGTCGTTAATGTGCAATAAACACAGAGCGTTTCCTGTTTTTCAAATTCAATTCTATGTTTATGACTTGTAAGGAAATTTGTTGAAATTTAAATGGTTTTGATAACGATTTTTATTTCAAACTATAAAAATTAGTTAAAATGTGTTAGATTCCTTATTTTTAATATTTTACATTAAATAAATGATATAATACGATTATATTGTAATTGTAGTACCTCTTTTGTTTTTGTAATATATGGCAACGCCTTAAAATTCATGAGATAAGCAGCAGCACAATATCTTCCTGCGATCACCAACTCACCTAACAAACGTGGATGTCAAATTCCCATGGAAAGAGGCCACTCGTCGTTTCAAAAACAATGCAACATTTATTTAAAAACTTTTAACATTTATTATAACAGTAATTTCTTCATAATCATCACTCGGTAAATGTTCAGAGCTGAACATAAGGTACGTAACCGTGTAACGGCAATTTTACTTTCCAAAAATGTGAATTTTGGATCCAAAAAAGGTGAAACCAGTGGTTTGAGCCATCGACCGCTGCCTAATGAGGTTCATGTCCAGCAGTGGACTTATTCCTCTAGTAACCATGATGAATCCACATACTTCTTTTGCCTTCTTTAGTAATTAAATTCTTATCGATATTTGTAATTAGTTTATCGATATCGCACATCACTAGCTCACCGCCGAGCTGACGGGACCACACATAGTGGAAGCCGCTATTATTCTAGCCCACCCCCGTACGGGCAGCCCTGTAATCTCTATTGCTTTCTTATTAAGATATTAACTACTGCGCAAACGCCGTATTGATGGCAGAGAACAGCCGACCGCCGCGGTCGCGGCCTACCTCCAGATTGTGATTTAAGGACCATCGGAAAGGGCTCAGTACGATTCTAAGCCCAGTTAATGTTCTTTTAATTGTTATGGGCAAAGCTGCACGACGCAGCGCGGCCCTTGTCACGACGGAAAACCGTTGCTTTTTGGAGCAGATTCTAAATTCAAATCTTGTTTTGATACTGTTGTACGTACGTGCGTACCAGAAAAGATTGCTGCCAGTCGAACGTTGCAAATTGATACTAGACTAGACTTCATTCTAGGTCAATAGATACATTTACATTTGGGATGTTTCCGAATATTGCCTTATCACATTAATATTACAAATTCGAAAGATAACTGGGCCGCTGTCTCTCTGTCTGTTTGTTGTCTTTTCATGACTAAAAGGCTGAACCTACCTTGATGAAAATTGACAAGCAGATAGTCTTTGAAATGGAGAGGGACATTATATCTCGATATAAGTCTTAAGTGGGAATATTTTTAAGTCAACGCACACTAAGTCGCGAGCAAATATCTTGTAAGTAATTTGATTCCCAAATAATTGCTTTTCTTTTTAAATTGATTATTTATTGATTAAGCATACTAATTTTCACATTATTTTGTGGTTTACGTGAGATTATAGATATACATTTCAGGATATGCTTCATAATATAAAATTCCTTTCAAGATATTCTGGTAAATCATACCTTGTAAACACCAGTCGTTGTAGTTTAGCGGCCTTTAATCTTAAAGGTGATTGAGAAAAAAGTTATAATTCTTGAAAACTTTGTTCAAAATATCTATGATAGAAAGATTCACGCATGGCATGCGCGAGCGGCGCTCTCGGACAATAAATCTAATGTTAATCGAATATCGACGAACCGCTCTCGAGCGCCCGCTTACGGTGGACCGACCGATTTATAATAATTATCCACCATGGGACGGGAATGACGTGGGGCGTATGACTCTTATTAACCAGCGCTAAAAAGAGAATTTTCAAATCCAGACTGCACCTTGTATACTATTTACAAAGTCGTTTGTACTAAATTAAGCTTTTTGTGGAATACATTAAATGTCATTTCATTGGCTATCTTTATCTGTTGCTTATTTCGCTCTACCCTGCTTTCGCCAATGTAATCTGCCGAATACAAAAAACGCGACCACGTACCGGGAAACGTCTACCGGGCAATACTATGTGGACCGATGACCTTAGGGTCGCGAGGAGTCGCTAGATGCAGGTGGCCCCGGAGCGGACGATGTGGCGTACCATGGCCTATGTCCAGTAGTGGACGTCTCCTGGCTGATGATGATGCACGAATATATTATTGTTTATTGAAGTTGATTGATGACATATACGGATTGGAATAAACGTACAGTATACAATTTATTTTATAATAAGTCAGTGTGTATAATGAAGGTGAAGATATACTTGTATAAGTAAATATATATGAAAATAATATTTATAAGAAGCGTATGGCATCCAGTAGATACTCGTAATTATGTTGGAACAATCAGGCAACCGGGAGGGAACTGACTCCAATAATGTAAATCTTTTTTGTATTTAATTTTGAACGATGTATCGAAGTAAAGGTTTCAAATCGTTTTTTCAGCCCGGATTTAGCGCTGAAATTATACATAATGTAATCCTTGTTATTCAGTTATATAAAATGAACCTTCTGCAGTTTTAGATGCAAAACGAATTTCTATTAGTCGTGAATTCTGACAGTAATTATTACAAAGGACATTTTCGTTCCATGAATATTTATGTAGTTCCCAACCCGTCTGGAAAGTTTTATTCAAATACATTGAAGAGTTAGAGACCAGCATACAGTTAAGTTAAGCGTCGGTGGCGTAGTGGATAAGGCGCGGACTCTCAATCTGAGGGTTCCGGGTTCGAATCCAGCCGTGTACCTATGAGTTGTTTTTCAATTCAAGTACATTATCCGATTGCTTAACGGTGAAGGTAAACATCGTGAGGAAACCTGCATGTCTTGAACAGGCATGTGAAGTCCGCCAATCCGCACTGGGCCTGCGTGGTGGACTATGGCCCATACACTCTCTGTAAGAGAGTAGGCCTGAGCCCCTGCAGTGGGGACGTATATAGGCTGTTGATGATGATACAGTTAAAATCGAGTCCAAAGTGGTCCGTTAGTCGATGTCTTCTGTGACAAGCTTTTCGCAGAAGCTAATTCGTGCTTAAATCATCAAGGGCTAAAACTCATATAAAATATACAATAGGCAGACCTGTATAGTTTTGTTAATATAGCGTGAGAATTTCAAGGCTAAGCTCAAAAGATTAATCTAAATAAACAAAGTTCGTATTCTTGGATTGGCGGAGCACGGCCCAGCATCCTTTATCGCAGACAGGCACACGTCCACCACTCTGCACCATAAATCAGAATCAATAATCGTCCATAAATCATTGACTTGCAACTACTATAGACACTCCACTAACTGATCGGCAGTCGGCACTCCCGAAGTTACAATAAATTTGAAATATAGAAATGAGAGATTTGAATTTCAAAATAAATTCATTTAAAATATTTTTACATCAATGAAACTTCCGCCATATTTGAAAAAGCGATCAACTAAAAAGGTGCAATGTTGTTGTTGTTGTTGTTTAAAACTGTTCTACCATTACATTTTCTTATACCTGTTAGCGAATCAAACGAAAAGTCAATAGGAATTCAAATTAACAATACAGTAATCCATTACATGTACTAATGAAATATGTTTAATCAACTTAAGACTTCTTAGTTGACTTTATTGTTACAAAAATATGAGATTAAGGCCAAGTGCAAACTTATTCTGAAAGAAAAAGGCTTGCAGCTGTCCAACATGAGCATCATAGCTGTCATTGAACGTGATAATGAATCAATATACAGAGAATTATTTGACATGATCGGAAGTAAAACACTTAAGTACACAAAATTGCTATTCACTTTATGTAACTTAAAAGAGGTGTTTTGCAATTCGGCCTGCACTTGTACACTATTCAAAAAGTCAAATAATAATCTAAATATGTACAGAAAAAACAAGAAGTACATTTTTGCATTTACGTATTTTAATTGTACAAAATCATTATTTTTGTACTAAGTGATAACGTCAAATGACATTTTATTGCTGCCATCTTTGTTTTCAACGTCGAGTCCTACATGTTTCGTGCGTGTTATATGTTTTTGTACAAAAAAACGAAACCTAAATGTACAAACATGTTATCTAAATCACTTTTATTTGATAATGGCCTTTTAAAATTATAAGTGTACAAGACCAGACCTTGGCTCCATACATTCGCGGATCGTGTCATTTTAACTATGTACTACTATCAACATGTTTACTACAGTATTCAGGGCAGAATTGTATTGATTTGAATAGCGGTTTATGTCCTGTCATCGAACCAACTTGGACCTACTATTCTTAGCCAGGATGCCATGTGTGTCCCGTCCAAAGTTTGTAGAAGCCAATGTGATAAATCGATACACGATCCCGATGCCGTCGACCGATTTATAATCGCCTGCTGTCGGGAAGTGTAATGTTACAAGCCCAGGGCAATGGCGGCGTTAGTTTTTACCTCATCCGAGTTAAGTTACTTCAATTACGCTCGATCGGGCGATGCTTAGGAGCTAAGCTAGATGAAATACAAGTCAGGGGTCAAGTGCACAGCTTGGCTGGTTAGCGTCGTATGGGAAGAAAGTAAGTAGATCTTATCAGTTACCAATATTATTTCATAGATAATTGGGAATCTTACTGATAATTAGTAGTCATTTATGCTATAGGCTATGTTTGTTTAAAGCTTCATCACGATTGATTGGACCGCTGAGGCGCCAAAAAAGCCAAGATCTTCATAATTCTCAATGAAGTCGATTTCATACATTTCTTTATAAATCCTTTAATAGTTCCTATCCCATCACAGAATTTAATTTGACGAAAGAGAAAAAGTATGTACGTGTTGCTATGTAGTTTTTACATGCACATTGGTTTATCTCATTGAAGCATCAATTGAATGAGATGCAATATATCCTGGCCGTGGTCTAGGATGTATAGAATATGATGACGTCCCGCAGGATTCACAAAAGGCAACGTGCACATCCGGGTAAATGAAAACAAATCTCTAAATGGAAAGCCAATACAAGGAGACGATTTGCGTCCATCAGTGGCCTTAAAAATGATTAAGATGTTTTTAAAATGAAATGTAATGATAATCATCATCAATCAAATTAAGATTCGTACACTTTAGATCTTCATTTGAAGCTCGTACAAAACTGGCCACTTACACGAGACCTCAAATAAAACAAAACAAATAAGGTCAACCACCTCACAAAAAACCTACCCTGTCGTTATCAAGTGCCGTGGTGACAAATGGGTCCCGCCTCTCCTCAGCCCTCAGGTAGGAATTCATTAGCTCCCTTATTAATTGGGAGGAGGTTCAGGTCCCTCCTTAATAACACGCAGCGGCGGGTTGAAAGCGTTTTTTGTTTAAGGGACCGGCCCTTCGGGCAGAAGGACACAAGCTACGGGCACTGGACAGATAGGTTCTACTCCACAAAACAATGAGAGACTTTGGGGTCACAAGCCACGCGGGATCCTTTAAATTTTACACTTTTAGGATTTAAAGAAAATGTTTAGTTATCCAGTCATTTTTACGAAGGTACCCAAAACGTGGCAAAACTATGTGAATCAGTGAAAGAGTTTGTATTTTACTTTTCCGCTGAACCTTTACCATCATTATATTACTGCCAAACATTTCCCGGGAAAATAGATTTTCAGTTCAAAATACAGTTTTTTTTTATTTGCCAATAAAGCAAGCCATCTAGGGCTTTCGAATTGCTGGTACGAAACAATCTTAGAAAATTAATTAAGTAGGTGTATCAAAATTCAAAATCGAAGGTAGTAGTGACATCTGTTGCGTTTGCATCGAAATAACATTCATAACATAAAATGTAAGCTCTATAAATTGTATGATATTCTTTCAATATTCTTATTTTGGTTTATTTTTTTACTAAAAACAATTTAGGTTAACGAGTCTAAATTGTCCGTATTACAAGATATTTCAAGTGAATGAACCGCCATCTATTGTGTAGTAGCTGGAACTTTTAAAACCCAACGAAAACGCTAGATGACACTACTGTACTACTAGTACCTTATATTAATATTGTGTACTCTACAACTACTTTATTTATTGGTTTTGACTATGTCTTGACACAAAATATAGAATTATATAGCCCTCAAAACACAATTCGGTGTACAAACAAAAAGGCTAATTCTCTTGGAATTAGTTTCATAGTTTTTAGTTTCATAGTTTATTTCGTCTACAACAAATGTTTTCTATACGAGTATCTAACATAAAGTAAGATTAAAATTAATGTAAATTTTTTACAAAATAATATATCAAAACACATACAAAAAAGATTAAAATATTGTCATATTTAAAAACAAACAATTGCGGGGTGAGCACACTTTTCGTCCAACGCTATAATCGTCTCTTACCATCAGATGAGATGAAGGTCAAGTGCAAGCTCATTATACATAACAAATTTTAACTGTATTTAAAATCACTATAGATAGAGTGCTAAATATATCAATTATACGAAGTACAACTAGGAAAATATATAGTTAACTTATTTGTACCATCCAACATTAGAAAGTGCACCAAAATACCGATGCACTGACACTGGCAAATCTGTATATCACTGTATTATCTAGAACAAGAAATTTAGGTCAGCATACCAAACGCTTCAAACCCTTGACCACTCCTACAGAAGCCTATGAAATTTCAACATTCCACAGAGACAGATCAACCTAATCTACGATACGATCACGCACTATCAGAAAGTTACGCAAACTATCTCAAAACTGTCACTCGTGTACCGATACCGAATCGAAATTTGAAACCTATCGAATATTATCTGACCAAAGAGTATTATCTCGGAATATACTATCTAAGATGTTAGTACGATCATCGCCAGGTTTCCATGTGACTGTGTGTCGGGGAAGGCAGCCGGCTCAATAACGGTTCGCGGGGTCTACTCTGTCAATACGAAGAAAATGGATAGACCGAGCACGAGCCATCAGTCGATGGAGAAGATAGAGAAAGTGGAAATGTTTGAAGTTCGAGAGCATGTGCCGTATCATGCTGAAGTGACGAGGGCTCCGGCTGCGTACGATGAAGAAAGTGGAGAAATGTACGATAGGTCTTCGTGGGACTCGGCGTGGATAGCTATTTGTCAGCTCTTCAACTTGCTCCATCACATGTTCGTGGCCATCGTCGTGTTTGTCATCTGGCACTTCGCACTGACGGCGATGCCAAACGGATCCATCACCAATCTACAGATGCACATAGTCTTTGCTGGAACAGGCGTACGTAAAACTGTGATGGTGGTGTATCAAATGTGATGTCTTGTGTGAAGATTATGGAATAATCTCTAAACATTACAGTGTTTAATCATGTCAGTCTGAAAACGTTCATGGCTGAACTTAGGACTTCACATCTCGGCCCATTCATCTAGCGTCTCCCCGCGCACTTTATCAGGTCGATGGTCCATCTAATGCGGGGTTGTCCCGGTATTCGTTTCCCGGCACGTGGTCACCAATCGAGTACTCCTTCGAGCGATGAGGCCTGCTCTGCCACTTTAACTCACTGAACTGTCAAGCTGTGACGGTGTCTTAAGTTGTTAGCCGTGATTCCTCATTTCGGATTTTATAAAACATTTCCTTCGTGCAAGAATCATTATTGATGTTTTGAAACCACGTCTTGATAAATATTCTAGACAGTTAAAGCTACAATCGAATTAATTTCATTTTTAAATGAAAAGCTATTGATTACCTTACAGGAACTCAATATATCTCCTTAGGGTTCTATAATTATTATGGGTGAAACATATAATCGTACGAAAGCGGCAAGTTATTGCTGTAACCTGTCGCAAAATTATTATTTTTATTTTTAACTGCTGTATATGAGAGTCCCTCATCTACTACGTCAGACTTCCACGGAGGGGATTTGCTATACACCACGCATAGCAGGCGGATTGGTAATCGCTGCTGCCCATATTACAAATATTTACTCTCGCAAAAGATATTATTAATATACAAATTACCAAATGCCAGATTCGTGAACTGTCACGCGGCGCCGACCCGACGATTTCGAGGATTCAGCATTCAGTATAAATGAAATGCGTTTAAATAATGACGCCTAACGCATGTAAGAGCATTACGAAATTACAACTTATTATTATCTATATCTTTCAAAAACCCATAGATACAGTGAAGTACTACTTGAGTTTTTATCAAAACTACAGAAAATACCTACACGACAAAGTATAAAATGCATAATAAAATATAAATAAAAATGAAATTTTCCCACTACACTATCCCATAAGTGTGGTTAAGTTTTATTTACTGTTTTTGACATGTGACGAATAAGAAATATTTGTAACATGTTATTCATCTCTGTTGGAAAGTAGGCCTGAGCCCCTGCAGTGGGGACGTATGTAGGCTGATGATGATGATGTTATACATTCGTTGTTTGCAATTTAAACCTTTGCTTGCTGGAATACAATGACCGCCTAATCATTGTGAAGATGTTGTTGACTAAGGAATACGTAAATTTAGAAATTGATTTTGTTGATTTAAGAATACCGAAAAATGTGCCCTAGTGCGATTTAGCTTCCGCTTTTATGCCCATAGCTAAGATTTGGAATACTCTACCAGCTTTAATGTTCCAACTGACAATATCAAACCTAGCTAGGGTGCTAAGGTTCACAAAGTTAAAGTCTGCCGCCAAACAAAAGTGCTAACATAATAGCAATAATATGTTCCGGTTTAAAAGGTAGCAGAGCCAGCGCCTCATTGGCTTGAGCTAACGGACTTATCATCATTTGTGAGATGAAGGCCAAGTGCAAACCAATTCTACATTTTGTTATAAAAACTTATTTTCCAGTATCAGCTGTTCCTCGTAGAAGCAGTACTGACTCTTCGTCCACACAACTCGTGGTCCTCCCAGCTGTCCCTTGACGCCAAGCGGGTGGTCCACGGCTGTCTGCAACTCATCGGCGCCATATTTGTCATCGCCGGCACCTTCCTCGGCTTGGCACAGGTTAACATGGAAATCTCAAGTGCACATGGCATTTGCGGTAAGAAATGACTCACAATTTAATAGTTTCGTTTGCGATAAAATCTTTTTATCACCATAGTGAATGACAGTTTTTATAATCTTAACATTGGAATTTGGTTGCGAAATTCTTGTTTACGGTTTTCCTTATGTTTCTGCGGACCATGGTGGAGATGCATGGAATGTCTCGTGTTCCGCACATTAGATCGACAAATTGAACGCTTAAAACCTCAATAGTGTGTTTGTCCACTGAGCAAGTAAATCACTACGTTTTAGTGTTTGTCCGTCTGTCAAAGCACTTACTAATTTTGTCGACTTGATATTTGAAGTTATTAGAAAATGGTGACCCCCACAGGACAAACAAGTTTAGTTATGCGGTAAAAAATGAACTCATGGGAATAATATTGGCCAGTCCGACCGGCAATCATGTTTTTAATGAAACAATTAAAATTTTCCTAATTCGAATTACTAATCATTCCCGTATTAAATTTATCACTGATTGGGGGCCATCCATAAAGTACGTCACACGAATTTCATGATTTTTTGACCCCCCCTCCCGTCCTTGTCACAGGTGGTCACATTTCTGAGACCCCCCTCCTCCCTAGTGTGACGTCACATGTTTTGCAATTTCACATCGAAAAATTATTAAATTAAAACAGCAGTTCCGAATTTAGTTTTATTTCCATTTAAATTAAGTACTTTTTTATGAAATCCACATCATATCAAATATTTGAAACAATAACAAAGCAATAAACTATTGAATATAAAGAAAAAGAAAGAAACTCAATCATCTTCAGTCCATGGACTTTGAACCCACTCATTTAAATTATTTATAACTGGCATGGCAGTCACTTCGTTCTCATTAAGGTTTTTCACGTCAGGAACATTTGTGGTGTCAACATCTTTTAGGTAATCTATGGTAAAGATTACCTAAATCTATCTTTTTGTTCATTTTGAACTTGATTTATTAAAATATGTTTATATCTACAAAATAGCACAACTAAAAAAACGACGTCGTTACTTCGCGAAAGTCAATTTTCGAATGAAATATAAACAATAAAATCACGCGAGGTACGGCCCTTTGACGAATGCCGCCAAACGCTCGCCAGTGCGTTTGGCGGCATTCGTCAAAGGGCTCGTAGGCGATCGGCGCGTGTCACTAGAGCGGGTATGAACTCGTCAACAAAACAATTTAAACCGTATTGTCCTAAAGATAGAGTTGGAAATATTTTTTAGTTTATAATTAATATTTCAAATTACGCGATTACTACCTCTAGATATAATAGATTTTGAAATGTGATGTCACGAAACTTAGTACCCCTCCCACCCCTTGTCACACTATGTCGACCCCCCCCCCCCCCCCCTTTACGTGTGACGTACTTTATGGATGGCCCCTTGCAAGACTAATTTTATTTATAAGTGAAGAAAAATATTATTATGGGACTTTGTATTTTGCAAAAATAGAGCAACATAGCGCTGTTATTTTTACATTGAATTAAAATTAGACAAAATAACTTAGTATCCTGGTTAAATACTTTCACAATGCCAATAGTAAGCGTTTGTAAAACAAAAAACACCTAACAGTAATTATATGTTAGCGAACCGTTCAGCTCTGAAGCTGAAACTGCGGAGTGGTTCACCCCCTTAGTGTATAAGGCGAATATTGGAACCTGTGTAAAAGACTCTTCTTGTTTTGTCTTGAATCTCTTCAATCCACCTGCCATGCCAATGATCCACGATGGGAATAGCTGGTTCGTTGTGGCGATTTATGACGCAGCAATACTTATATAGAACACAGGTTTTTCTGTAGCCCTCGAGGCTGGACGTCAAAAAGTAACTGCAAGGTAAAATAATCTCGAACTCTTCTTCCACAGGTGTCATAGCGTTAGGCTTCACTATCATAAGCTTCATCTCAGGGATCGTGACATTGTTCTCAGCCAAGGTACGACTTATGATCAAGAACGGACCAATGAAGATCCTTCACATATCTGTAGGTTTATTCTCACTTTCGATGGGCCTTATAACCATCACCCTAGGGTTCAACAGTGATTTCTTCAGCAGTTCCCAAGGAGGACTAGCGACAGCACTCATGGTGCTAGTACCAAGTATTTTGTTGTATGTGTTGGTACAGCCGATTCAAGATTTAGTTTCTACTGTTAGAAAGAGCATGTGACTAGTTGAAGTAGATGGGTCTAATGCTGGGGATAGCACTGCTTGAATGGTGTGTTTGAAAGAATCGGTGCTCAGTATTTCTCAGTATGGTTTGGCATAGTTTAAAGTACTTGGCAATCTCGGAATGGTATTTCTAGCTGCTAGAATGTATTTTTATATTTTTTATCATGAGAATAAAATCGAATTCATTAGAATAGTCGTTTGACTAAAATGAAAACGTAATATAAATTTATATCAAACATTCTCAAGGGAATTAACTCCACATTTTCATAGGCGGACTCTGTGTCGCAGTATTTTTAATTGCTATCTTCACAAACTTTTGTTCCTAAAATCAACAAAACACAATCATTGCTTTGCTTTGTCAAACCAAACTTCAACTCCTACACGGATCTCATTACTAGGGATGAATTCTTATGTCAATAGATAAACCCCGAATTTCACATATAATTTCTAATGATTCAAGAATTTGACTCCTGTAACATGGATCAATTTTTATACTGAGTGCGCCACTTATGCTTGTGTGTGTGAATGCATTTTTATTTTACTACTATTTATATCTTTAGTTAAATACTTATTATTATGCAAGCTTGTTCATAATGATGTATTTTATCCATTTGTTTAACAAATTTATGTAAAAATTTATCACAAAACTCTTATAACAAAAAAATGAATGCAAGGCATCGAGTGAGTCAAAATTTTAATTTTTATGCGTAAATCGCATTTTTACGTATAAAAATTCTCCTAGTTTGATTTTTGAACGTATTCAGGTCTACTTTAAATAGCTTCTATTGGTATGAACTAATTTTGTATAGTTTATATTAACTTAACTTTAAATATTTGTACGCTTACATGCAAGTAGAATACTTAATAAACTGATTTGTTAACACTTGCATTTCTGTATTCTTGCCAATAAAAATATATAATATTTTATATAATATATAAAATTACAAGATATATCTTCTGTTCTATCTGTTCATGAAAGCTTTTAATCTATTAACGCCATTGTTTGTTATTGAACTTGTATTGTTATTGTAGTCTAATAATAATATTAAGTAGGTGTAAGTGACCTAATACGTGTATGATTGTTTATTTAAATAAAGATAAATTTTTATAGAAGTTATTTTTTATTACTATTTACTATTACCTATAAAAAAAAAACAATTGCATCATTTTATTCATACTCCGTTTAACATTCGTTCGTGAAAACGCATCAAAATTAAATGTCATTATGCTGATGAAATACTCGTAATTAGAGGTCTTAACGAATTTAATATCCAACCAAAAACAAATCATATAATTTATGGTTAGATTTGGCATTTGTAATCATTTCTATTTGGATTGGGATATGGCATAGGAACTAATGGGAAGAAAAAGTTAAATTAATACATTCAGAAGAACTGTCAAAAGGTACTTCTGAGAATGAACCTTTTTCGTTATATCAAAAAACCAAAATTTTAAAAATCATTTAAAAAATAATTAAGATAATGTTAACATTTGAGAGATGAAACCTAAATAAATGCATAATATCTCAACACCACCTAAAGGATTACATATTATAAACACCCAGAAGTACAAAGATAAAATGTTTAATGCGCCCATAAAGAATACTTAGTGCAAATGGTATTTGAAAATAGAATTACGACTTGGGTGGTTGTTTCTTGGCGGCTTCAGCTGCGGCCTCTGACTTCTCGAAGTCCGTGATGAGAGCCTGAACTTCGGAACTGCTGAGGACTCGGATTATTGTCTTGTTGTCTTTGCGAGTTAGTGACGCCATTTCCACTGTCAATACAAACAACGATTTTAATAAATAATATTTCCTTTTCGTATAATATATTGTACAGTACGTATATAATGCTTTTTTTAAGAAAGTATATTCATTTAATAAATAAATATTCGCTTGCATAAAGACTACAATTCAATTACATAAACGGTTATGCACAGAAGCAAATTAACTACTGTCTATTATAGTCTGCACATAGTTTTTCGGATATATCTCTAATGATAAAGATCATGGTGCTGGTCATATAAGGATATTGAAAGATGTTAAGAATATAGAAATATTATTATTCAACTTCTAAATGAGCAATATCACGCTTATCAAAGTGAAAATAACTGTGCCCCTCTGAACGGTTGTTGGCAGTTAAACTGTTCATGATGAAATTTGTCTCAGGCACAGCCCGGGATGTCATGGCATGGAGAAGAACATTTTCCACCTTTTAGTGTGTTCCAGCAGGACAATTTTTAATACACGTATATGAAGTTTAGAGGCTTGATGTACAATATGGGATACCTGATAATAACTTAATTAGATAGTAAGTTAAAATGTACCTTTTTCAGGAGTCAGTTTGGTCATGTCTAAGGTCTTACTGAGCACCTTAATGGCCAAAGTCTGAGCTTCAGCTAATGTGGTTTCGTTTTCCTTATATTCTTGTTTTAAGCTCGCCACTGCAGCCTGTAACACGATAATAATTATAAGCTAGATTTTATAGATAGGCTGTAGACTGAGACTGAAGCTGTGTGGCGAGTAGTAGGGAAGGAGTGGCATACACTGGTGTCGGAGGCCAAAAACCACTTTTGGTCACTGAGCCATTGTATTAAGTAGGCTGGCTATGACAGGTAAGACAGGTAAGGTAAGGGACAGGTAATACACATATTATAGTTTTGAAGCAAAATTGAATCAATTCCGATATTTTTCAGTCATAGGCCACAAGAAGGTTAAGGGGCTGGTGGCCTAGCACTGCCTTAGACACATATGACAAGAAGTTTACTCACAGCACTGTTGTTCCCAATGCAAGTTGCTTTCCATCCACCATAGTTGCCACTGGGATCTGACTGGTACAACTGGTAGCCATAGTGTTTGTCCCAACCCATGTACAGAATTGACACACCAAACGGTCTTTTGCCTGAAGAAAAAATAGCTTTGATTTAGAAAATGTTGTTCCTATATTTATTGAAAAATTAATAACTATGCACCTGAGCTTTGCGTTTCCACTAACTGGGAATGAAATAACATTGAAAATGATATTTTAACTATGTAAAAAGTGAAAATGAAAAGGTGTAATTTTCCACACATAAGATTTTAACCATAAGATTAAATCTTGAGCAAATCCCTAAAACCTTCTGGTCTAGATAGGCGGACCTTTATCATAGGGTTGGTGGTGGTTGTGTTGTTGTCCACCCATCAAAATTATACCATAATCAAAACAGGCAGAACACTGAGTACAGGTATGAGCCAGTTATTGTAATTAGATGATTAAAATTATGATTTGGGAGTTCTCCTTCAGGTAAAAAATATATATTAAAATATTTCATTTGCATGTATAGAAAATGTGACATAATGATAATGTGTCTCACCTCCATACTGTGTATAAGCTTGCTTCACATCACACAGCCAAGAAACCAGTTGTTCACAAGGAATAGATTCACCATACTGCAGTAGGTACCTCTGTGCTATCAACCGCAGTTCATTAGTCAGCACATTGGCATCAGAAGTGATGCCAGCCACAGAACAAACCATGTCATCATTCAATTTGTAGATCTTCTCAGAAAAAAACACTTCATCTAGCAGTTTGTTGGTGTTCCGACGTTCTGCAGCCAAGAGGATGCCGTCGGTGGCGAGAATACCTAGCGACGTGCCAGCATGACTTATAGCTTCCATGGCATACTCAACTTGGTAAAGCCGACCTGGAGAAAATAAATATTTATTAGGGTTTTTACTTGGCCTTGATCTTACCTAATGGCGACGATAGGGCCATTGTATGGTAAGCGTGCGCATCCAGAAGTCTCGAGCTAATGAGGAGCTGGCTCTGTGTGCAGTACAACAGGGCTATTAATACTGCTGTTGGGTGGACATAGAATATATGGACTATGAGGCTGTGCTGGTCATAAACAAGAAAAATAGAGAAATATTATTTACCTTCCGGCGAGAAGATTGTAGTACGCGTATCGTAACGCCGAGCCTGCAAGAATAATTCGGAATAATTTGTTGTTCGGGAGAATGACCAAGCAAGAAGCTTCTAACCTAAAACGAACGAATCTGATCTTTCCCAAAAGAAATTTAACTAGAAGAACTTACCATGTTTATAAGATGTGTATTATGAAGTGGAAACTTCTAAATATATACTTAAATTACTTGTTTATTTAGTATTTTATCCAATCTAAAAAATCAGCTTCGCCGGACAATGTTAGCTTGATGATGACAAGCAGTCAAGCGAAATTGACACTTGATTGACTGACAGATTGTTGTTGTTTTTTTATTACTGCTTTTCAAGAGGGGCAATGATTATTAAACCTTACAGCCATTTTTATTTTCTTATCTTGAATTTTAAGTTACAGACATTATGCCGGAGCCATTTCTTCAGTTTTCTCACAAAATGTACTACATTCTTAGGATGAGCTAGAATCTACACGTTAGGACCATAAGGAAACTAATGTAGTAGTAGTAATGTAATAGCGGTCCTATTTAGGCGGTGCCTTACATAACCTAAGGGATCAGAAAAATTAAGGAATATCATGGAAAAATGAGAATAGGAAAACCGGCCAAGTGCGAGTCAGACTCTCACACGAAGGTATTAACGTACAATATCACTTTAACAGATCAATTACTTATCCCCAAAAGTAAATGGTTTTTTTCTTCGCCCTTTTAAAACAACGTGTTGTTATTATTTTTTGTACTATAGCCTTTACCTTTTACTTAGTAAATACACACTCTGTGAAAATTTCAAGTGTTATTATTTTATGGATTAAAAGATGGAGGTGCTAACGATAAACGGACGGATGGACAGCGCTGCAGAGCAGACGCTTAAGGAGGCTTAGTAGACATAAAAGTTCCGCTGGGTTGGTCACATTTAGACCTTTGTACGTAACCAAAAAAAATCAACAAATGTCAAAATTGTCAAAGTGAAATGTAAAAAAAGAAATAATTGTGTGTGTTGTACGTACGAAAGGTTTTTCGACGTGTTTTTGTGATTATTTGTTATTTAATCTTTAATTTCCCTCAACGAATTCGATCTGATAGAAAACAACAATAACAGGAAGATGGCTGTAGAAAAAGTGAGGCCGCATTCTGTTACAGTCGCGAAGAAATCAAGACTAGAAATGAATGTTAGGCAGTTGTTGAACAAATGTGAATCGATTGCCAAGCAAGAGCCTTTAGAAGGTAACTGGAGACTGCAAAAGTACGTGGAATCATTGAGCGAGATGATGACAGAATTGAAAACTGGCCCTGAGTAAGTATAAGTTAATTTGAAGAAAGTCCAGAGAATCTATTTGCCTATCCTGAATTCAGGCTTACTTACTCTGAATCCAGGACAATGTAATTACGATTAGGGTTTGGAGTGTACAACAAGGGTCCTGACATAAATCCTGACATCATTAATCATTCAAGAGTCCTAGTTTGGCTGGGGTTCTGGATAGTTTTTATATATATATATATAAAAGATAGAACAACACTTGGATAAAAAAGGGGCGCTGAGAAAAAAAACTTAGAAAATTTCATGCAGTGGTAGGTTGGGTGTATAAAAGGGGGAGCTAAGATGGGACTTAACACCGTTAAGATTCTTTTGTATACCAGGCAATATGCTTGTATACATGAAGCTGTGTGTCGTGAGCTTTAATTTCTGGTGAAATATCCACGAATTTATTACATCAAGTTTACTATAAACACAACAAAATAACCAACTCAGATGTGATTTGTGACATGTATAGTCTCATATAGTCTTTTCACTTTGCATATAAAAATATAAAGTTTGTATGAAGGTAACAATAATGTCTGGATATTATCTAAAAGGTATAAGAAATATTCATGTTCCTTAAATTCAAACTTTGTGAAACCTATGTTTGATTCCATATTTAATTTAAAATGATGGAAATGTGGCTTGAATTTCCTTTCTCAGTATATTGTATGGATAAGAACTGTCATTATATTTTCAGGAAGCCAAATAAAGAGGTGTTAGCAGAGTATTCAAAGAGGACAACTTTTTTAAAAGGATTGATACAGACTGCCACATTGAATGACCCAATAGATAAGGTATAGGTTAGGATGCAGTAGTGCTTATATTATTTGTACTTGTCCTTCATATCATCTTTAATTTTATTTATATACTGAAAGAATAGATTCTGGCCTTAATATCACTATTGCACATCTTGGACAGTTCAAACAAATATTGTGATATCGGCACACATTAAATGGATGGATTGGAATGGATGACATACATACTCATATACATGCACATGTGAGTAGTCAGCGTGCACTACACATGCTGGTCAATATCTGCGCCAGTCTTTTGCAGGAGAAGTGAGGTATGGCAGGAGGCAGTGAACATCCATTCTGTATGTATGTAGATATTAAGAGTGCACACATGAGCATCAAACAAATTGGTAGCTAGCTCATGGTTACCAGATGGTAAGTGACAATAAGGCCATTGGATGGAAAATGGAAAGTGAGCTTACCCAGATCCCCAAAACTAATATTATTAGAAGACAAAATCATCATCATATTATCACATAACAACAATGTGATATTGTGGTCAATGCAAACTTATTTATTATAAAAAGAATTATTTATTGTTTACAGTTAGATGCTGTTCAACAACTGCCTCATGGAACTGCCACTGTAAATGCTGATGCTTCAGCTGAAGAAATTCACCAGAAAACTGTCGTTAAATATGTACAGGATCTTCGATCAGAATTATTTGGACTAGGTGAGAATTACACTTAAGGTTTTTCTCACAAACATTTCTGGAGTACCTACATACAAAAACTCTTCAAATTTTTAATTGCGTCTATGGCCTAATGGCTACACAATTTGGACTTACCAAGATTAGATAGTCATACTACATCTAGAATAAACTCACCCCACCATCAATTCTGTCTACATCACTAGGATTATAGAGCTATTGTGACAGTCCCTTATGGATCAAATCATCTCCTCAAGGCCAATCTCAGTCATAAACCGTGCGATAGGTCAGGGCTTTAAAGTTTTGATACTGTCAATTGTAACATGGTGGCCTCCAAGGTATCTATTTCTGTTATAATGCAGAGCATCACAGTAGTGCGATGTGAATAAGAGTTTCCTCATCCTCCGGACAGAATCTGTAAACTTTGTTGTCATTCAGGTTCATACCTAGCTGAGGTGTGCGTCTAGCTTGTAGTACTCCATTACGGTACATGTCAGGATCCTTAGTTGGCTCCTGCTTAGCAAAAGAGCCTCGTTTGCATACAAATTATAGCACCTTACAGTGGTTTTGGCCAGGTGTGGGCTTTGAGGTTTGTAGTCCTCGTCCCACTGCACCTGGTCCGATTCCTAGCCTAGCCCTAGCGGTTTCGTTGACTCAAATGCCCGAGTGCCCTGGCACCCAGGTCAAGGTCCCTGCATTGGTTGACACATTCCAGAATGAGTTTATAGTTAAAATTACCCTCACAATAACAATATTTAAATACAATTCCAGATAACAGTGACGATGCCCTTCGCAAAAGGAACATAATCAAGGCACCAAACTTTACAAGCAATAGTAGCAGCCAAGAAGACATTGATTCTCTGCTAAAATACCACCAGAATATGCAAGAGAAAGTTGCTGAGAACATGGTGATGTTAACGAAGAGTTTGAAAGAACAGTCACAGATTGCTAGCACAATTATCAAGAAAGACACTGAGGTATGTTGTCTAGGCGATTTGTGAAGACACATTCAGATTCTGGCATATCTCCCCATACTGTAACCTTCAAGGTATGTATGGAAGGTTCATTTCCAGGAGTATAGTTATCCAGCTATTCACACTTGTATCAAGTTGTCACTCTCTCCACTAAGCAACTGAACTACAATATTGACCAATAAGACTAATCAGAATTGTTGGAGCTTGAAACGGATTTAACTTTATTTTTTCCAGGCGTTGCAGAAATCCTCAGAACTTACAGACCGAAATCTCTCATCTCTGAAAGTTGAATCGGAGAGACTTCAGGAGCACAGTCGCAGCGCGTGGAAGTGCTGGCTTTGGATTATGCTTGCTGTGGTCATGGCTATATTCATCAGTGAGTATTTTAATATGGGATTATTCTTTCATCTTCAATGAAATAACATTAGAAAAATTTGCATTCAAAAAACTGTTTTTTCGCATTTTTTCGAGACTTATGATTACTCTATAACCCAAGTATTATTCAATTTCCCGTATCGTGTAAAATACCATATAATCCCAATCTAATTTGGTGTTAACTACCATAATGTATTTCATACTTCAATATATAGATTTGTTAACAATAATACCTTTAAAATTGTAATTGAAGACGATAGGTATTAATATGTAGGATGTAGTGAATTTTCTACAAATAACACGATTTTTGTTACAGATATGGTGCTTTTCATGAAAGTCATGAAGAAAAGAAAGTATGATAGTTATTAGGTAGGTGCAAGATAATTATATCAATAATAATAATTATTATTCCAAATCCATTACATGTTATTTATTTATTTTGTATTTATTATTCTACTGTATAACGGTTGTACATTCTATTAAAAATGGAATCCAATTAATTGTTTGATTATAATACATCATAATGAAACATCAGATCGTATTTATAAGTTTATTTGTTCAATTACACAACTGAATGCTAAATTTATTGCATTGTAAGTTCGTTTCTTATGTTCCGTGCAAATACCAAGTTGTTTTGGTCCATATACTAAGGTAAGTATGTATGTAGCATTTAGTATATAAACTGTATAGAATTATATTTTTACAGTCTAGTCGAGCTAAAATAAGAGTACATTTTATATGAAACTAGTTTTGAGTGTCGCGTCCAACTCTTCAGTGTGCGTGATTTTATTGGACCATTAGACTATTTTTCCATTGACCATCCCTTTTTAAGTTACAAAAAAAGCTTCAAACGGCAGGAACAATTTATATTTCATGTAAATAATCTGTTTATACTTACAATACATTTATTTTACATTGAAATAGGTATCTACTATATAAGTTTTTTTTTGAAGAACACTAATTGTGACTAGAATTACCAGCTCTGAGTACCATCCTAGCTCCATTTACCAAGTACTTTCTTCGGCGAATTTGATTCGCGTAAGCAATGTTCTATTTTTAAAATTATGTAAAGCTGTCTGTGAATATCTACTTTTTGTTTCTTTGTTCTACTTTTTGTCGTATACGTCGGTCAGCTCGAACTTCCATATCTTGTTGGGACCGATCTCGGTGACGTAGAGGTGGGATCCGTTCCTTGTAACTGCTATTGAATGGGGGTTGGTGAATCCCTGAAATATTAAAAGGTTTTTGTTAAAATAGGTGCAAAATTTCTCTTTCTAATAAATATTTAAGGGGGCTCCCATACAACAAACGTGATATTTTTGCTCGTTTTTGCTCGATATTGATAACGGCAACAGGTAGATGCTTGAAATATTCACAGAATATTTATTTATATATTCACTTTAAAAATAAATAAGTAAATTAAAATAAAACAAATATTGAAGGGAACAAATATCCCATTTAACAAATGTGATTTGCCGTTTTTATAGATAATGGTACGGAACCCTTCATGCGCGAGTCCGACTCGGGCTTGGCCAGTTTTTTCAAGTATGGCGACCTCTTGAAGCTAATGTTCCGCACTTCATTTTAAAATTAATGCTCCAATTCATACTTACAGTGCTTGGCTCCCAAGTATCCAAAACATTCCAGGTCATAGCATTTACAGTGAATCCTCTTACAGCAATGTTCTGTGACGTAGGACCGTTGACACCGTAGATCATGTCACCATGTGACGTCACAGCGAACACTCTTCCAAACGTTGGGTCCTCAATAACCGTCACTTGATCCATCATTTTAATATAGCTCTTGAGACCAGCTTTGAGGCACACGATCCTCATGTTTTCTCTATCCGCCACGCAGACAACATCTAGATGCTCCAGTAAAGTAATACTGTGAGGCACATTGAGGGTCAAAGTGTCGTATGAGGGAATGGCAAGTAGTAAGACTCCAGCTGCGTTGAACTTCAATATTTGATTGTTGCAATAGCCGTCTGCGACGAATATTTCCCCGGTTGTGGCAATGGCGACTGATGTTGGCATGCACAGCAGTACTCGACGCCTGTAGGGGTGCCCCGCTGTGAAGGCTTCTCCGATTGTAAGGCTTGGGTATTTGTGGTTGACTGGGGTGTACTGAAAGCAAATTTTAGGTTAGTGTTCGCAGGGCTGATTTGTGTATTTACACAACTTTGCACCATGTCACTTTCACTAACTATTAAGGTCATTGATGATTATTATTTAGTGAAATTAGGTGTATGTATCAAAACAATTGATATTTTATACTGTTTTATTTGGGTGGCTTATAGCTAACATAGCTAACATTAAGTATATAGAGTAAACAAAATTAAAGGCTATTAGCCACTGATAAGCCTCCACATATGGCTAAATATCTGACACTACACATCTGACAAGGTAAAAAGTTGATTTATGTACGTCTGGCGCTGTCGGTACCGATCGTAAATTTTAATATTATGACGCAGTGTACAGATAAACTGTCCCTTGAATAGGACTATAGAAAGCGCTTGTACTGTTATTGTTACAGTATATTACTATATACAAGTAATTACAAGTAAATACAATATATTATACAAGTAATTTTTTTAAAGAATGAATTATTAATCAGTAAGGTAATTATCACTTTGATAGCCCCTATACCTGCCTGTACCAGACCCCTCCCTCTTCTGGTAAGGGTCGCGGGGAGTCGCTTTATGCAAGTAGCTCGAGACTCGGGATACTATAGGATGTCCTATGTCCAGCTGTGGACGTTTCCCGGCTGATATGATGGTACATCTCCGATAGAAACAAAACTATAAGTAGGAACTTACCTTGAAAACCTGATGCTTAGCGACATCAGTGACCCACACATTGTCGTGGTGATCGACGGTGAGGCCATGTGGCATGTAAAAGGAGTACGCCCCCCAACTGTGCAGAACTGATCCTGTGTGAGGATCTAATACCAGAATAGTGTCTTCTATGATAGGACCCTTGTCTAAGTTCTGGTACACATTGGATTCGTTGAAAGTGCTGTGAAACAATGAAAAGCTATCGATATATCTGTATAAACATATATGAACGAATTCCCTGACAGATTGTCATATAAACCGAAAGCCCACCCAAATCGCTTGGGCTAAAAACTTGTACGCGTAATTTTGATCTAAATCTCTGTGATGATTCAGAGTACTACTTAAGAAGGGATTTATATGCGAGCAAAGACGCTGCGAACTTATATATACATCGCTTACGCTTGTTATTTATCGCTTTTAAACTCACAATTATTGACGTAGTATTTTAATGGTGATCTTGTGTTACAATTGTTGATACTTAGTAGACGCCTGATTTTTCTCTATAGTCGCTTTTTACGACACACAAGAAGAAACACTTTTCCGACGGTTCCGTTTTTGTGAATTTGTTAGCATACAAAATGAATTGGTATAAAATTTTGTACCTTTCGTCCCACACTCGTTCAGCTCTGTGAAATATTACTGGTTGTCCCAAAGAATTTATTGAAACAGCAGTTATTTGGCCCACGTTAAGAGACTGTTGCGGCCAGTCTTTTACTTCTTGCGGTCGCAGAACAATTTCGTCTTTTGGCTGGAAAACAAATTGTATTAGGTATTCAAAAACCACGTAATACGTTTCTAGCTTCGGTGCAACCAATAATAGAGATGATTATCGTAAAGCTTTGTTAAGAATCAACAGAGTAAGCCCAAGGATATAATAAAATCTCTGTCTGGCTACATTGGAAGTATAAATTGAAAATTTCAGGGTAGAAAAAGATCACGCAGAATTAATGCAACTGAACAACGCCAATATTATAATAAAATGTGAATTGTATATTAGTGAAAAAAATACTAACCATGTGAAGGTCCAAATTCTTCAAAACGTCTTCGCTGTTCCCATAGCTGAAGTAATCGAAATTATCTCTCACGGTTTCCGGTTCACAATTAATTCCGGACAAAGCAACGAGGAAGAGGTATGCCCGCAACATTTTAGGCGATTTGTTGTGGTCTTACTATACTGCGAGTGGCCGAATGCTTGGCATATGCTGGCAATGTATTGATTGTTACTTTTGGACGATTGACACGCATGCGCCTTGCAAGGCTTCCCATAACGTTCAAGGGCCATCAATTACACATTTCAAGGTCAGAAATCGGTGTGATTCCGTGTGAAATCCGGGGTAAAATATTTAAAAAACGTGATTATCAATATAAGAATTCTGCTTATATTAATAGAAAAAGGATTAAACGTTTTTGAAAAAAAGCAATATTAAGTTGTTATACAAAATAAGACAAAATCTTTAAATATTGTTTAAGAATACGTTTTATTGCTGCTCTACAGAAATGTTGGTGGCACAGGACATCAATAAAAAAGCTTGGGAGATATTTAAGCTAACCAGTCCAACGATTTATTAAAACTAAATTTAAATATTAGTAATAAGTTTTTATTGATTAATAATATTATCATATTTTACACGTTTAATATTTCTAATACCTGAGCGCCCGAGCTTCGCTCGCAATCTTGCAAAGCCCATGTGGGGTAAAATAGAAACTCGAATTTTATCGATTCCCAGACTTCCTAATCTGTCAATTTTATCAAAAATTGCTCGTTTATTGTTATAAGATATAGTATCGGTTAATATGCGCCACAATAGCTGCAGCTTTATTATGATTATAAATATGTAAAAATTATCTTGTGAAATTTATTTGAATTGAAGTATTTGATTAAATACACCCCAGAACAAATAGAAACCCGTTTTTTCTCAGTAATATAAGTCAGTAGACTTTTATATAAGTAATTAGAACACGAAATTTGATTTCATTTTCTACTGAATCAGTCTCAAATTGAAATCGATGTTATAATTTGGCAGGTTCAAACATTCACGTAGAACATTCAGTCGTACACATGAAATGAAGTACACACTCGACTACTCGTATGTAATAGGACTCCTTCATTATAAATTGGTCTAGAGCTAATTTCTTCTCTATTACAAATCTTTCTTCCATAAATTGCTTCTTCTCGTTTCTGGATTGGTGTGTTTATTCTCTCCATTCATCATTTTGCTTTTCATTTTAACTTTCCCTCCTTGTCTGTCCATTTTCAAAGCTAATTTAGCTCTCTTCATTATAATTTCCCTTGTTTTAATCTGTTGCTACTGCATTCCCCACTCCAATATAGATGTTTGCTATTCCAGTTCTTAAACTTGCTACTGTCCCCTCCATTCTGAATTAGGTTGGTTCCAGATATACCCCGTTTCAGTCATTGAACAAACCGCATTGTAATACCTTCCTGGGCTTCGGCAGTACGACCACGACGGGCATTTACATCGAAATAGTTGTTGGAACTCTTCCTTACATACTTCATTCCACCAGCATGTTCTCTGAAAATGTAAAACGTATTTAAGTTAGATATCTTATTTTGTAATCAAAAAAGTGCGTGTAGGATTCCGTAGTTGGACCCACACAGGGCGATGTAAAGTAATTTTGGATGGAATTGTATGAAAATTTCATTATGACATCTCGAAGTATATTTTATAATTTGGTCAACTATTACTCGTTAACCTGTAAAGTTACCTAGGTCGTGAAAGTTTTCCTTTTAACTTCAGTATACGAGTATATACTTCTGTGAATGTTTTCAGATTTTTAAAAGCAATAGTATCGAAGATAGAGTGGGGGGATTCAAGATTTTATGCTACCACTTTGTCGGCGTGATTAGTGTATAATAAATATGTATACCCGCACGAAATTATAGCTTTCTAGTAGTAAGGGTTTCTGAGCAAAGCCGCGGCCAGACAGACAGACAGAGTGAAACAATAAGGGTTCCTAGTTTGACTGCGGAATCCTCAAAAAGACGTGCGGTTTATATCGTTACTTCTGTCCACTATTAATATTGGAGAAGACTCATGTCCAGCAGCTGTTAGCACAATAAACACCGCTTACATTATGTACATACACGTTCTGTTTGTTATACATACCTCTGTGATATATCCCCTCACGGATTGATCCGAATAGCTTCGTTTAGACACTGTGGCAGTCTCCAACGAAGAACTCAACATAATTAAACACACGAACACAACATATTGCCCCTGAAAACATAACGGCACAGTTTACAAACTTAAAAAGATATGATACTGTTGAATTTTGTTATTCTTACCTCAATCATAGCAGTGATTTGGTCCGAAAGAAAAAATTGTCGCTCGATCGCGTAAGCTTCGCTTGTCATACGCCCCCTGGTGGAGCTTTTCGGTTTGTCGTGGGGTTGCGAGCTTTTAATATTGTATTGGATTTCGCAGTTAAAGCGCTTAAAATGTACTGGATGTCTGATATTTATTGCTTTTTCCTTACCTTTCTCTTAGATGTAGGCCCTACGAAAGTATTAGGAAAATAAATTATGTTTTATTGGATTTCTACAAAGATGTGAGTGCTTTTAGAGTTATTGATAATAACATATCTTTCTGAGTTTTATTTGAGAATAATATTCGGGTTGCGACTAATGGCTTATTGTATTGAGTATTGATTGATTAATAAAAATGTACACAGTGTGTACAGGTTTCCCCGGTTTTTTTATTAGTTCACTGAAACTCAAGAAAAATCAAAGTTTTTGCAAATAAGTTAAATATTTTATTATTACAGCTAAATAACAATACACTAACAAAATCACTAGCTATTGTAGGACGACTTGTTGACCTATAAACTAAAAATGCAACAATAACAAATGAAGACGAGCATTATCGTACAAACTAAATTTACATTACTATCTATATGTTATACAATACACAAAAATAAGAACCTAAGAAAATGATGTTATCATGAGAGAAACAGAAAATCACTTTATTTTCCTTAAGGCTCAACCGAGCGTCGCGTGGATGCCTTTTTTATTATTAAAAAAAAAACCTCTTAGCTATCGTACAATATTTCCCATATTGCCTCATCCTATTCATTCCTAGTTTAAAATTTATTGAGACTTTAAGAATTAAAATTGTAAGTCTATGTAGTTACTATCGAACATTGAAGGATTCCAATATATGTATTGTAAAGTGTATATTTTTGGGATATTTCGTATAATTACGAAGGTATTCAAAAATACGATTCAAGGCGCATCTGGAAGTTCTGTTCAGCCTTAAGAATAAGGGATGGCACTTGTGCTAAAAATAAATAAGTCGAGAAAGGACTATAATAGATAATTATTTAAAACAACTTTGGTCGGAAACTAAACTACATTTGGGTCTACTGGCTCACACGGAGAGCGTGCGAAATGGTGCCGATGTAGGTACCGTTATAGTAAGTACTAAACACTAATTATATTCCTGCACGCGCATGTGTAAGATATTCTAATATTTTTATTCAAAGGAACCTTTTACCAACACCTTTTGACTTACTTCGTTTTTGGCCTTTTTCGGAAGTTCCGTTGCAAAAAAAAACGAAATAAAAAAATAAAATACAGCCGAAATTTATAACTCAACAATAAATCCTTTGATAAACAGAAATACTAATCTGGGCAGATTTTAATATATGCTATATTAAAACTATTTAATAATTTCAAAATGAAAATTTTGTTTATTGTCTTTCCCAACCTTTTTCAACGGAGCTCAGATCTGAGATTCTACAATAAATTCGTTAGGCCGCCATTAATTTTTTTGTTTTGTTTTCGTTGGGGTGGCACACCCTGCTATAGAATATCATAAGTCCTTTAAATCACATATTCAGTACTAGTACTATAACGGTACTGCGGCGATTCCGGCATGTTCCGGTCCCTACTAAATAATAATTTACATCGCTTTTACATTTGCCTCTATATTGTTAGCGTCAACATTATCTTGTTCTTGTCTTCGATGCAAGTCTTCTGCGTCTTTCCTGGAAGAAAAGAAAGATACAATATTTTTTGTATTTTTGATATGATGATGATGCTATTTACTCGTTTGCCGACGTTTGCATGTATCGATCGTATCATCCTTGCAATTATAATGTTGTCAACAATATACTGTGTTCACCACGAGGCAGATAACCAATGGTTCTTGACATCCTATACGGAACCCTTTTAATCTCACTCTAGCTGGCTATATCAGGAAATACTAATGCTATTGACTTGAAATTCGAAACAGTAATGGGAAAGGGTGACCCACAAGTGCCTCCACTAAAATATTAGATATGTAGAGGTATATGTTTCATTCCATGGTTCCGAACCCTTGGTGCGCGAGTCCAACTCGCATCTATCCTGTTTTTTGTTCTCTTTATGTATTAAGTATTCCTATATCTAGTGACTGATGTGTTTGTTCACTCACGAGTATTTGTTTGTGGACGGCATGAAGAAGCTCTTCGGACACAGGCGGTAGTACGGCCAGCACTCGCCACCTGATACTCCGGCCTTCTCGGCTGCCACGTACTCTTCCAGTAGAGAAGCGTACTCAGATTTAGTTGGACTGGTGACAATAAAATCCATTTAAAGCATTTTGTTTAAATAATCAAAGATTTTAGTGAGGTTGCTTGTTGAACGACACCAACCGTAATGAAATACTAGCCTATGTCTTTTTCCGGCCCATCAACTACCCCTATACAAAAAATCAAGTTATTATGACTCTACGTTACGATGTATAGGAAGTACAGACAAACAAACTCACTCGCATTTATCATATTAAGTACGGAAATATCGATTGCTACAGTTTATCTCAAAAATGAATTATTATCGCTGAATTAACAATACTAAACTTGGCAAGCTGTTGGTGCTCGCAGTAAAATGTTGATCATACATATTACGTCTTCTAGAACTTTTCTTTTTTCACGGACTTAAAATCTTAAGTAAGTCAAGACATAAGTCTTGTCAAATAATTCGAACATTTAGTACCAATAGTATACGAAAACTTAGTGGAGTTTTTACTTACGTGAAAAACAATTTCATAATTTCACCAAGAAACCCGAAGTTAGTAAGTGGATGCGCGTGGATTTCACAAATGGCCCGAAGGAGACATTCTTTCCCTGGCATTCCAAAGTTAGCCAACAAATCCTCCGTGACTCCATACAGCAACGCTCTTAAAACAATTCAGAATTATAAATTAGCTATTCTCGTACGTAACAGGCCCAATTGTACACGTTTTCGACTGGACACAATTTCAAACGACCTTTCCAACGGACTTCCTGTGTTCGTAGCCAGCTTAATTCGTGCATTGAATGCTGATGTTATTGCGAAGGTGAAAGTACAATACTAAAAGTTGGCAGGCGGTAAGATAGGTAACTAATTTATTTCTAAACGATGAGATTGAAATCAACTAACAGGTAGGTAATAAAGTGAGCATTGGGAAAAAATTCTAATCAAACCGGAAGTCCCGAGTTCAATTCCCAATGGAAGTACCTGTCGGTCCCCGGTTTGTTTGGCGGTAGGGCATTTTATATGTTCGCGTGGCTGGCTACCACTATGTTACATAAGTCTGCCGCTAAACAGCAGTGTTAATATCACTATTTTGTGTCCGTATGAAAGGTAGCAGAGCCAGCACCTCATCGAATGTCCCTATCATAACTTATCATTAGGTGAGGTGAGATTAAGGCCAAGTGCAAACCCATTACATATTAATAAAAATTTAGGGATATAATATGGCAACAGAAAGAGAAGTCAATACAGATAATTCAGCTAGTATTTGTTTATATCTTCATGCATAAAATAAACGGACCGGAGGCAGCGCGGCGCCATTTTCGCTTACTTATACTAGAGGTAGACGGCCTGTCCTGTACCTGTGGATAGTCTGTCAATTGTTTGACCACGTGCTTGGTTTGATTGACAGAATTGTGACAAAACATTTGTGTGTGGTCGTGGAACTTTAGAACACAGCAAGCCTGTCAACGTTCTGGGGAACTGGGCAGTGGTTGGAGTTATTAGTTATTGTTCGCTTAAGTAGGCAGAGGTCGAAGTCTCATAGTTTCCTTAACACAATTGAATACAAATTTTATCGTTCAGGTTTCTTTGTTACTATGCAGATTATGTTTGCTCGGCGAAAATCGTGCATTTCTTAGGGTTTTCATTCAACGAATTCTCCGTTTTGATTGTACGCTAACTGATAAACATTTCCATGCGTTAGTTAATGTGTAGATAGGTATTTTATTTGTAGGCACTTATTTTGATTTCGTTATTTAGCTCTTTCAAGGATCGTAAATAGATTTGTATAGTAGGTTTAGTTTTTTCAAATAGTAAAATCAGATAAAGATTCTTCGTAGATGTTTTTAGCTATTGTCGAAATTTTATTTTGTTTATCGCACTGCATTTTTTCCCATTTTTCTGATGACACATTGGTATAGGGTTTTAAATGCCTGATACTCATTTATTTATTATTAGCAAAATCTATTTTTTCAGTGAAAATATTATTAAATAATCATCTTTTTCTTCAACAAATTGCTAAAAGTAACTCTTGTCTGTTTGTTGTCTTTTCTTTAAAAAGTGTAATGATATCGCTTGTTTTGTCATTGTTTTAAATAAATTATACCTAATGGCATTCATCAACAGCCTATATATGTCCCCACTGGAGGGGCTCAGGCCTACTCTCCTACAGAGAGTGTATGGGCCATAGTCCACCACGCGGGCCCAGTGCGGATCGGCGGACTTCACATGCCTGTTCAAGACATGCAGGTTTCCTCACGATGTTTTCCTTCACCGTTAAGCAATCGGATAATGTACTTGAATTGAAAAACAACTCATAGGTACACGGCTGGATTCGAACCCGGTACCCTCAGATTGAGAGTCCGCGCCTTATCCATTGCGCCACCGACGCTTCAGGCATTATCTCATCTATAATCTGGGAATCGAACCTGATACCTATGAATCAAGAGTCCATCTGTGTAGCAGCAAGCATAAAAAGGCGATTATTTTAAGATTCTGCTAAAATCTTATTCCTATTGAAATACGCGAAATTACAAACAGCTTTAGAAATATATTGAAACGTCTAACCTCTCGCCGCCATGGAACCGGTCGAGCACCATCTGTTCCACATCAGGAGGCACCTCCCGCTCTGATCGCTTCCCGATCCTCCTCTCCAAGTACTGGCCCACGTAATCAGCCATCACGGAGGCGGCTGCTCTGCCCATCGACCTTGCGAAAATTGGTGGCAGCTCTCCGTAAGGATTCTCATTGTCCGTCAATCCGAGCTTGTCGAAGTCAACTAGAGAAGGTCGTTAATGTTGTACAATTCGCATGACATAATTTTGATACGTTTTCAAAATGAATAAGTACATTTCGTAGAGTGTCTGTGCTTTTCAAACTTAACCAAATTAAGACCCTTACAAATGAAATAAAAAAATCACGTCTCTTTCAGATGCCAAGCTTTGTTTGCAATTATCTATTTGGCAAAGGGTAGTTTATTTTCATAAACTACTGGTAAAGTATGAGTTGTATAAACCTACTGTTTCTTAAAAATAAAAACTTAGCATTGTTAATCGGATTTCTAATATAACAAGCTTTATATAACTCTTTTTCGTCACCCATAAACAAACTGCTGTATGTTAAACCAATCGTTTCATTTAGATTTAGAAGATACTTTAACCAGCCCTACGGTCCTGTTTATTTGTCTCATTCCACTATAATATTAAGATACTTTGTTAAAACTAAGTTTTATACTACATTAATAAATGTTAAAAGCGACTTTTCTACACTAAAATGCTGCTACTGCTACTAAATCACTGAACCGTAAAAATACTGACTTTGGAACTCCACTTCGTACATCATTATACCTGCAATCCAGTGCGCACATAATGTCAAATATACCCTTTTAAAATAGATCAAGATTGCCTATGTAGTTTTAACTCTTAAAATTTATAGGATGAGCTATTTTTTAAAAGTAGTTCTAAAATGTTATTTGACCCGGTGCAGATCCTCACAGAGACAATAACTTGCGTAAAATCACTAATGAACCTCATTAATTATAGAAGACAATTAATTGTTTTTGAATTTACAAGCTTCCTTAATCACATCAGAAAATATTTTCAAGGGGTCTATAATTTCTAACACACCATCGTTTTAGCCTTATAGGTGGTCAAACAGAAAGTATTTACGTACATGTCACAGCTTAATATCCAATAGCAATTAGGAAACAATAAAATTAAGTATGCTAAGCGGTCTTTGACTGAGATGACGACGCGACTCTATTACTCCCTGGTAGGTCATGCGTGAACCTATACTACGAGGACCACACCTAATTCCAATTTCAAATGGTTTTCTGACATTACCTATGTGTCTTATTGGGGAAAATAGCGTTCAGAAAATACCGATAATATAGCCCGTCCTTCTAATCTCAAATATCTTCTCTCTTATGTCTATTCTCGTTTTGTTTATACTCTTTCTAATTTTATTCATTCCAACAATATAAAGTTGTAATCCCTCTAGTAACTTAACTATGTTTCGTGTTAATTCTCTCCTTTTTATTTTAGTCCTCTCAAAGAGTATCGCGTGTCTGGCTAACCGATTATTTCCTACTCCACGTTGCCTCTTCGGACACCACATTTTGGCAGAATTACCATGAAGTTGGTAGTTGCCATAAATATTAAGAATTGAATTGAAATATCGACGTGGTTGATTCCCTTCTACAGTCTGCTCTTTTAATTTATAATTGCTAATAATGAAAAACACAGCACACCACTACAGGTAGACTTTAAACTAAAAATGTCGCGCTAAAGATTATACTTACTTGTAAAAGGAAAGCTGACAGTGACGTTAGACAGGAACCCCTTAGGAGGATGTCGGACAAACGGCATAGACAATGACGGCGTTATGGTCATGGTAGTGCCCGGCGGCAGTGCCAAACGACCGTCGTTTGTGATCCATATGATTCTCTTTTGTCTAGAGTGTGGGACGTCCTCTTTGGCTAGTCGATCCTGGACGTTCGGAGACACTATTGGAAGCATGGCTGCCAGAGCTACACTGAGCAACATTCTTGGAACTGTTGCGTCCATCGCCGACCTGGAATGTTTAAAAAGAGGCTATTAATTAATTGGTTCCTGTATTACTACTACTGGACATTTCGCTCTTGACAATACAATGTCAGCACATACTCTACAAGTTTAATAAATTAGTGCTTAAAGTTTTGCATGCTTCAATAGAGTTATCGTAATTTTCAGAGAAAAGTAGAATAGGCAGCTATTTTAGGTAGAGTGAGGCTATAGAAGTACCTTCTAAAATCTGTACGTTAACCTTTTTCCCAATATGAACAATACGTAAGGAATACACACACAAAAATGCTCAAAACATATAAATACTTGTTATTTTAATCATTAGCTATTAATTAGCCTTTTATTGTATTTTAAAACTTTTCTGAGAAGGTTTTCTGGATTAAAAAATTATTGCGCCATTGACCATCTTTTTGGTATACTTGTGTGAAGTAAGTTGTATTCATAAGGATCCAAAAATTTGATGTTTGCTAGAGACAAAGATATCCCTCCTCATCTTTATGAAGTTATTGTGCCAGTTATCAAAGAATGCATGATGTTATTTTGGAAGACAGACCGATGGTAAATCTATATAAAAACTATATTTAACTGAAAGTATTCAGTAATTAATAATTATACTGATTGATAGAGTTTTATATATATTTTAAATACTTATTTTAGTTAATATTAATATTTTCAACGTCTTGAATAAATATCACTCATATTTCTTCTCAATTTACGTTTAAAACTGTTTTCGATGACTATCAAAATTACTACAAATAAATAGCCAAAAAGCAATGTTTGTGTAGTGTAGTAGTAGTGCTAGGGTCTAATTTTGCATACGATTACTTATAGTTTTACAAGTGAACATCGCGGGTTTTCCAAAGAATGTCGCCTGACAAACGACAAGGATTAAACCTGTTGTCTTGACCGACTTGCCAATGTGTTTGGGGTCAGACGAGTTGATTGCCTGAACCCGCATAATATTCCAGTTGGTCCCAGCAGGTCACGTATAACCGGTCCTATCGCACAATCGACTGTAAATCAAGACCATCTTCGATTGTCGTCGCAATAGTGCGACTATCGTTGACATTGCAGCGCATATTACGAGTATTTCGTCTAAGTAGTGCTTTCAGAAGGATGACGAATGTGCTACGGGGATTATATTGTTCATGTTAGATTGGCACACCTGTCAAATTGCAAGAACAATATGAAAATGATCAAGAACTTCGTTAAGTTTCTTCTTGAATCGGGAATAGTTAAGCACCTTTATTAATTTATCCTAATATGTAAGACTAGCAGCCCGTCCCGGCTTCGCACGGGGTAGACAATTATTTATTTTTGGAAATTTGGATATAAAACACTTTTTTTCACAAATATTTTTATTTATTAAAAAATTATTATTTATTAATTATATATTTTAAAAAAATTATTTCAGTGACCCCTCCACCCCGCCCGCCGCGATGCCCGGCGCGCTTTTCAGACTGCATCGCAAACAACGGCCACGGCGCTATGGCGGTTTTGTTTACTGTTTGAATTTTTTAATTCGTAATATCTTTTGAATGGAAAGTCCAATTTAAATAATTTAAAAACTATTTTATAGGTAGTTAAATGGTCTTGACCATAAAATAATTTATTTGGATAAGGATTAATATAAACACATAAATAGCATGGTTTGAATTTGGTTAGCATTTTCATTAATGTTTAAAATGAAAAAAGTTGTTGTAGTGACATAACTAAAATAGTTGGACATATGCTACCGCGGAGTTTTTTGTAGACATTATGATGGTCTTCAATATTGTTGTACATTATTTTGTTCTATCGCTAATAGTTTCGGCAGCGCATTCGACGAAAGCCATTTTAAGACTCATTTTTCTACACCTTCGGTTACATTGTTAAAATTTTACCAAGGATCCCTAATTTTTTTCAAAATGAAATGTAGCCTATGTCAAATTGGAAGAATGTAGCATTCTATTGGTGAAAGAATTTTTTAAATCGGCCCAGTACTTTTTGAGCCTATTCATTACAAACATACAAACATACAAAAATAGTTACAAATCTTTCCTCTTTATAATATTAGTGTAGATATATATCGTTGTCAATGCTAGCCTAGTCCTATACTATTGGGGATGATTTCATCCCTATTAATAAATCGAATACTGACAGTATGCATTTAGTAATATACATGTTTATGTTGAATATCATCCTTCTCATGTGAGGCTTCTGTAAGCATGCAAACACAAAAAACGGCCAAATGCGAGCCGGACTCGCGTGGGACTCGCGCACCTAATCTGCTGAACCATGTAAAGAGATTATAAAATAAGCTTCGTTCGTCAAGCTTTTTTACTATTTAAAAAAAAAAACTATACTAGATAGGAGATCTCGCTCGCTCGCTAAATTTTGACCTTTTTAAAAAACAACAAATTATGTAAGATATTAATTGACGATAAGGCAGTTGGATGGTAAGCGTGCGCAATCAGAAGCCTCAAACTAAGCGCTGGCTCTGCTACTTTTCATACCGGAACACAACAGTGCTATTAACGAGAGACTTAGGTAATGAGTCCTATTATTTTTAGTTATTGCAGTATATCACACGGTATATACGTCCCCACCGCAGGGGCTCAGGCCTACTCTCCTACAGAGAGTGTATACCACGTGCGCCCAGAGCGAATTGGCGGACTTCACATGCCTGTTCAAGACATGCAGGTTTCCTAACGATGTTTTCCTTCACCGTTAAGCAATCGGATAATGTACTTGAATTGAAAAACAACTCAAAGGTACACGGCTGGATTCGAACCCGGAACCCTCAGATTGAGAGTCCTACTGTGGAGTGAGATACTTCTTGGAAATTGTCGTTTTATTTGCTGGCAATGTGCTTGACACCCATAAAAGTTCCTTATCGATTCCTTAATCGTACAAGTAATTGTAATTCAGCTGTGTCATTCACACCCGCGTTGTCACTTGGGAATCGATGGTATCGATTTATTCGGCATAACATCGTGAATCAATTTGTATTCAATCCCAGCTTGACTTTCACTGGCACAACAATTAGGTCCTACGAGTACGTGCATTCTTATCCGTCCTGTAATGGACATAGTACGTCTTTTCTACAATGTTACTTTGTTTCATACCTAACCTAGTTTTCTGCAACAGTAGCATATCAAGTAACTATCGCGACTACATACTCTTATCCAAAGCGGACATAACTTTAATCTAGATACATATTCATTATCACATTCATTATCATGGTTAGCCGTATAAGCTCATTGCTGAACAGCACCCGCATGGATCCCCACTTCGGGACTTTACGTGAGGCGATTTGGCATGACCACAACGCGATTCAGGCGGATTGGTGACCGCAGGTATATGCTGTTGCATATTTTCTGTATCTTGTCTCTAACTAAGTGAACACTCAACTACCAAGAGAGACTCTCAATAGGAGAGTAGGCCTGAGCCCCAGCAGTGGGGATATATATAGGCTGTTGATATCTCTTAGTATCTTTTTTACCCACAACGCAAAAAGAGGGATATTATAAGTATGACGCCAATGTCTGTGTGTCTGTGCATCGTAGCTCTCGGAACGGATGGACCGATTTTGATGCGTTTTTTTTATTACGTGAAAGCAATATTCCTTGCGGTGTTTCTTAGCTCTATTTGGTAAAAATCGTCTCAGCAGTTTGAAGAGTATCAGCTTATGTTAGGAATTTTTTGGCCTAAAACGGATATTTATCATTATTTTCGTATGATTATTGCATAGTTTAACATAAAATTAATTACTATATTGACGATTCTATTCGCGGCCATGTTTCATTATCAATATTCTAAGTGGCCTTTGAAAAAACACTAAAAATTGTTAAATAATTGGCAAGTTTTTATTTCAGTCGAAACATAAATATACGTAGACTATACGGTGTCAGATACACAGCTTACACGACCTAAACGAAATAATGCTTCGTAATTGCGGAACTGGGTACCGTAAAGGAAATGTAATTTGAAGCTGTGAAATTATATAATGATATGCCTGTAGTGACGTATGACGTAAAACCTGTAAAACTAGGAATATTTCGCGTTTATAATGCGGCGACCCTAATAAGCCGAGGCCGAGCCCAAGCGGGCGCCCTTAGGCTTGTTGGTAGTAAAATCTTGGCCGATAAATTGTTCTTGTGAAGCTGTAGTTGGTCGAAGGACCAACAGCGTCTGAACAGCAGCAACAAGACTCTCCGCGGTAATTAACGGCCTCCGTAGCCTCAGTCAATCACACAGTCGGAATGCCAATCTGGAAGTTTTGTATCTCTGATACTCGATATGGTAATTTTTATTCAATGTCAAAGATATTATATTTACATGTCAATATTTTAAATTAGATTTGTTAGTAAACTTAACCTAGATTAGTAATAAAATTAAACCTACAACCTAAAGAAATACGTAACCTAACCTAACTAGCGTGGATCTGGTCCCGATCCAAAGGTCCCCATCACACTTGCCGCGTTGCCACGTTGGATGGCAATGGAGATCCTTTGGACCAGGAAAGATCCCGATCCGTCGATATGGTTGCTAAAGGTATTTTTAATCTACGTCAAAAACAAAACAGAACCCCAAAAGGCGGAAGCTATCAATTCTGATATATTGTATAGTTTTTTGTCTATGCCCATTTATTTCTTATATCGAAGTCTGCCATCAAACAGCAGTGTATATATCGTTGTTGTGTTCCTGTACTGAAAGAAACATAGCCAGAGCCGCATTAAGTCGAGGCTGCTCAGTGCGCACGCTTTCCATCCAATGGCCATCAAGTGAGATAAAAACCAAGTTTAGGAACCCATATTTTACAACAACAAAAAACGACAATGAATTATCAGCAATATCTATTGGATATCACGACGATCTCACAAATGGCGGTAACCATTTTAGTTAAAATAACAGATTAAGGTACTTCAGAGTCAAGAAATCGATACATAGTACCTTCGGGAAAATTTTACTTTCGATTGATTTGATTTGTAAGGGGTAATATTTTGTTACACCCGTACAATTTTGTTCACTCGTTCAACCAGATGTTTACAACTAAAATGATAATCAAGAACACTCTGATCATTACTACATAAGAACAAAACGACGACCATTTGAAATTATGAACTTTATTGACACAAGTACAACTGAATATAAAAAGCACTTGTTACTAAATCTAGCGGTTCAACCTAACATAAACTCGGTTTGGAGGATTGCGGTGGATGCGGTGCCAATCTCGACATTTCATCTTTGCAAAATGGTCATTGTTTTAACTTGTAAGTACATACGGCTGGTGTAGCTGTATATGTACCTCGGCCTTATTTAATGTCGTTGTGGTTTGGCGGGCTCTGTGTGCAATATTATGTTTTTCTTGGAACTATAGCATTCATGTTAAAGTGTCTTAAATAAGTTTACATTACGAGTATAAGTAAAACCTACCTAAAGTTGACCTAATGACTCTAAAATTTTGAACCATTTGTAACTAAATATAAAAATATTTTATCAATTATTTCAGTTGTGGCATTGCGGCACCTGTGAAAATCTGAAATTGTGACCTGTAGCATAAATAGTTACTGAGATAGCTGTGACAGACGGACGGACGGACAGACCGACAGATACAAGGGTTCCGTGTTTTCATGGGCCGTTCGGAACTTTAAAAATTATTTTAAAGGAAAAAAATTTATGTTATTTAATTAGTTTATTTAACTTCACTGACGTTAAAAAGCATATGTAGTATCTCTCTATGAAAGCTGTGTTGAAAGATGTCTATTCGTTAACTTGTATACCGGATTTATTATAGTAAGCCTATACCTACAGGTTTTGTCTTCAATTTAAATTACAATTCATTCGTACTTTACACGTCAGTTAAATTCATACCGAATTACCTTATATTAAATCTAAAGTTGGATTTTTCAATATTATCTTACAATTACGTTTTTAATTATTTTTTAAAATTATAATAAAATTAATTATATTGTCATTGCGATTCTTCCATAATCAGCTGATTCTATAATTATAATCAAACAGATCTGCTATTATTTGAAACATACCAAGTCAACAATTTGCGACATTTTTCCCAATAAAATTAAAATTTAATTAGGTCTGCAGAGCAAGACAAGCTTAGATAAAACAAGATTCCATCGAGGGCGACTGCTAGCGATTACTTGCGACAGTCCCTACTTATAGCGGACATCAAACGGGCTTTTAATGTCGCGACGGCTATAACTTTGTTCCTTGCGACTTATATTTACTGGATACTTAAAAACACTTACCGAGATGTCACGAATGCCTTATGAAAATCTTCATTTAAATGTGTTTAAACTAGAAAGACGTGAACACAACTTTTTACTCGAGTTTTTATCGAACTAATTCGCACATGGAACACTGTAAACAATGGTGTCTTTGACGAGCGATCATCGCAAGATGCATCGGCTGATTGCAACAGAGCTGCGCACGCGCGTCTCGTGGGCGTCGTTGCCAAAATTTCGCCAACTTTCGGTCACACGCGCTGTTAACAAAACACTATTTCATCGAACCCCACTCAATACAAATTTCCCTTAATTTCCATCGACATTAACAGTTCAAACAACCACATACAATTCACAAGTTCGAGTCCTTTGGCGCCGGCTACTCCTTCAATATTGAACGGCAACTTTGTATTCACTCGCCGGCTAAACTCTCTTCACTGATTGTGATGCGCGACGCGTCCTCCGCTTTCCGCATTGTATAAAACAATCGACAGGCACCCCGGGGCGGTGTGACCACTTCTCTAATCATCGTGGTGCATTCATTGGGCCGTTTGTTTAATGGTGCTCTGTGTCAAGCGTGTAGTCAGTAACTAGTCTGGGAGACTTGCGAGCGATGCAATGGGTCGGCGGTACCGGTACGGAATGGAGGCTCGGTTCGCTGTAATCGGTCGACGCAGCCTCGTCAGTTGGCCACTGGGTTAGCGGTGCTCCTTTTCCTGATATACTTCTTTAATGGGTAACATGACTGGTTGCGCGTGAGCCTTGGACCTCGAGCAATCGTCCACTAGCAATATTATAACAAAACAATGTAGAGAAAACAACACTACAACTTTTACAAATTTAATTCCAAACGTGACAATTCGAAGCAATTATAAGACAAGCGTTGAAGCCACGGTCATTATCGAACAGCTGACGTGTTATCACATGAAAGGGAAATTTTTATTTAATAAAATGACGTCACATGTACCGTAATCAGAAGTACTCGAAGCTATTTTGGAGATGGACCCAGATATTAACATAATTGAGAACTGGGTCGGAACATGTCGTGAGGAGCTCACAGAATAATGTTTGTTTCGTAAACTTCGGAAGCATACATGACAATGATATACTGGGACTAAAAGACCATTCAAAATTACGTCTACTTAATGCAATAGCCTAAACTAAATGCGTTGTATTTGACGAAACAGTGTTACAAGTGCAGCCTAATGTGCAAGAGAAATGGAAGAAGTATAAAAAAACCTAATAAAAAAGCTTTTAAGTTGCGTTTGAAAGAAATAGATGTGAAATAGAAATTATTTCTTTGATTTATTTGAAATACAATTGGAATGAATAGAAAGTACTATTTGTAAGGCATTAATAAAGACTTCTATGATTTTTGAATTGTGAGCTAAATTTTATGATAGATATGGTTGATAAATTAATTCGTAAAGCTACTCGTGATATATTAACATGTGTATATTAAATAATTCTCGCAAATACACTCATATCAATGTAACATATGTGTCTAAAAATGAAATTTACCAAAGAATGACCGTAGCCAATGCCCTGGCAGACGTACCCCAATACGAACAAGTAGGTAAGTATAAATAATGTATTTTACGAGTGGATTGTTATGCTAATTAATTTGGCCGACATACGCACTCCAGGGAGAAACTTGTCGACGATTTGTGTGTCTTCTGACAGGGTGCCTGTTTGTTAATGATGGACCCGGCACAGATTTCTCAGTAAGCTCGGAAGCCCGTAGCTATCTAAACAATAACACGCATTTTAATAACAAGAAGATGTACTGCCTCAGAATTATTCCTCAGAAGTATTTACTTGTTACCATCGTTAACAATCGCATGTCTAGTTAGATAATTAGTAATTTGAATGAGCTGTGACTTTCTACAGATACGAGTAAAAGGTTTTAACAGGTACATACCCGTAAGAACATACGATATTAAACTTTGTGATCATTGGTTATGCTACTGGCCACACAAGGACATTGAAATATTTTTGTATACTACTACTTGCTCGTGGCTTTGCTAGGCTTTGCGATTATTTATAGCTTTACCAAAACCATTATAGATACCAAAGATGTTCAAAATACATATCGATTTCCACTTAATTCATTTAGAGAAACGAAGTACTTATATACCTTTTCTGTTCTGTTTTGTGTGTTTGTGCAATAAAGTTTATTTGAATTTGAAGTCGATTGATTTCGTAAAGTCCTTAAAAAGTCAGTTGCAAAGTCATTGAACTGGTTCACCTCTCAGAGTGCATCAACAGATCACTTTCATTTGTACTGAGCTGCTTCATCACCTATATCTGATCTTTATTAATTTTAACCTAATCGCCTCAGTGGCCGGATCATGGCTGGAGATCCTGGCGGTAGCGAATCCGATATTAATTGACCTTTTCACTTGACACGAAACACTAAAGGATAAAAGTGACACGGTACAAACGTAAGTACATATTTATGTACTCGAGTGTACATAAATCATAATTAATTTTTCTTGTGTTTGTGATTATTAAGCCTTTTTTTACGATTTCTCGTCATATGTGTCTGGTACTTTGTGGTTTTTCTGTAAGTATATATATTCATATTATTTTATGTTGTAAGCTATATCTGTATCTATTTGTATGTTTATGCATTATAGAATCTGCGTCCTGGATCCACGGACAAGAACATTAAATAAAGTCAGGTCACGTATAGATAATGCTCAGATGAAACCGGTAGATTAGAAAAACTGCCAATTTGATGTGAATATTCCGCTGTAATGTCAACTGTTTCGTGGCTCGCAAAACATTAAAATTTGCATTTTATTTCTGTAAGCAACCATTTATACTTTGAATATATGGAATAAACTAGAAAACTACATACTCAATTTCCGTAATCATCGTAAAGGTCGCGGAAAGCCGATGCTGGGTGCAAGCGCGGCTTGAGACCGGTCATTAGAGAGTACCGTGGGGGAGGCCTATGTCCATCTGTGGACGTTTCCAGGCTGATGATGATGATGTATATCACATACCTAGATTTATAAATAGCTGATACTTGAATGCCAACTTCGCGTGGACAGCATAAGTTAAAAACACTTATGTGCCGCTGGTCAACAAACAGTGATTTGTTAATGTGGCCAGCTTTTTATATATAGATGTATAGATCTGTGGTTGATATCCAAAATAGCTTAGGATCAAACTTCGTACTAGCCCGCTTTGTCCGCTAGTCTAAATAATTAACGCGTTCAAAAAGAACTAAAAACTGACTTCAATTGCCTTAAAATTTGGTTTTCGTTGATTTTCTCAAGGAGCGATCAATCGAAAACAATTATATGGGACCCCCTCTGAAATATGCTCTACCAAACAAAAGAAGAATCATCAAAATCGGTTCACTATTGACGCGTAACATACATACAAAAAAGTATGCGTCGCGAATTGAGAACATCTTTTTTTGAAGTCGGTTGAAAAAGACACCTTTCGATTTCATTACTCTCTGCATAATATTACTAATTTCCTACGAATAAACAAGTACATTTAGTTAATTTATTGTTGCTTGTTTAATATCTGCGAGTCGATAACGCTGTGCTGTGCGCATGATTCTCGTTTTAATGAACTGCACCTGGATCGACCGGATCGCTTCTGCGGAACACGGTTACTTCGCACATCCCTCCATAATTGATGTTTTGTCTCATTCATTCAGGGACGGATTCAGATTGGCTTATTTACACTTAGCATAAAATACAATATTTTAAGATTGCATTGGAAGTACAGTACAGTGGCGCCCTCAATCATGTTTTAAGATAAGATTTTATTTGCCATAAATGTGGTACAATAAAGGCCTTATATCTTATAAATATTTACAGATCACACATTTAGTCAACTCATTTCGACATGCAAATGTTAAAATAAAATAAAAATATACGAACAGTCAAATATACTAATCATTATCCATTTAAAATTATATAATATGTATTGTATGCGTTTTTGTAAACCAAGCAAGCCGGAACGCTAGGGGATGACATGAACTTCATTTTATTTAAATCTATTAAAAAGTCGACGATCAATCTAGAAAAGTACTTGTACTTTTGACACCAAATATTTAAATAATCAAAATTATTGTATTTATCTATCTGTGTAGACTTTGCAGAAATTATCTCACGGGAACTACTTTATAAGTCGGGATTAAAGGACTCTATATAATGTTCCGACCCTTTTAACTATCCCGGTACAAAAAACAAAAAACTCACTTTCTCATTTATACTATTAGTATGGATTAGATCAATTAAGTTGAAGGACTATTGATGACTCAATATTAAATCTATTTTTCGTAAGTAAAATGACCAAATTCTACAATTTACATATGTAAGTAATTTTGAGATTTACTCAATTGTGAGTTTTTGAGTATTTATCAACTAGCATCAGCTGCGTTAGTCCACTGATGCCATTAGTTTTAATCATAAATCGCTACGTTGGACTATCCATGGACCATGAGGAAATTTACTGTAATCACTACACTTGTCAAGTGGATTGGTTTGGATCTCAGTAAGTTGTTGACCTAGCAGCAGATGTTGCTGCTTTTGAATATTTTTAAAGAACCCATACATTGACAATACTGGTTGCGGTCCTGCCCTCGTGTAATAAAGCCCAGCTTCAAGGCTACCTGGATTCATCTTGGATCGTCTTCAAAAAAGCCATCGAGACACAATTACTCATCACAATGTGGTACTTTCGGAGAAAGTTCCATGTTTGAAATTCCTGAAGCACCAAGCAGGGTCACATACTTAGACTAAACTAAAACCAGAAGACGACATTACTAAGACTATATACTAATTTAAACAGTGATGCTATGTTTTATCCGGTTTTGTGAAATTACGGAATTATGAATGCATGTTTCCCCTTCATTAAATACAGTAACTAAATATTTTCTTCAAAATTAATTGGGATCAGGATATAGATAGATAAAATTTAGATATAACTTATCGAATATAACAAGAATAATCAAAATCCGTTCTCAATTGGAGGAGATAAGATACACAAAATGCAGCCGAATTGATGAACTCCTATTTGTCAGTCGGTTTATAAAACAGGATAACTTGCAAAGTTAGATCTAGAGCATGTATTTAACGCCATTAAATTTCCTTTTCAAAAGTGCCAAATAACTAGGAACTGGAAATTCATATTAGTATTAAAAATGACACACGTAACTTGGCACCCATTATAATATTTTTAATAGTCAATGCTGACCATTATCATCAAATTATCATCATCAACTTGGGTCATTTTTTCACAAACATATTATTTGTATTGGGTTTCTTGATTGTTTGTAGCTTCTATTACATTGGTTATGTTTCCATCAAATTCTGTAATTCACTTTTTCACTTCAGTGACTTGTTTAATTTAAAAAATATATTCATGTATAATTTTGACTACCTTATAAATCTTTACAAAGTTAATTTAGTCTGATATCAAATGGATAAATTTAATGCTGATAAATAGCGTGGCAAAGGCGCCAAATCAAAATTAATGTCATGTTATTTCGTTGTAAATTTTTCTCGAAGCTGGATGCGCTACACTCCTCACCTGTTTTTACCGTTAGTGTCTTGCTAAAACACATCGTATGGTCGCTTTGATGCAGACTTCACGCGACATAAATACATATTGTACCGGTATACAGGACGAAGAACGGAGAAAATATTGTGTAAAGTTACGCCTGTGTTTTAGAAATCTTTTTTAAACACATTTCAGATCTCTAGAAAATGAATCGCATTATTATAAAGTGATGTGTTCTCATATACGTCAATTGTAATAAATAAATTAATTGCCCACCTTTCAAAATAAACAGTTGCAATTGTTATTCGGTTTTGGGGCAGAAAATGACAAATGATTGGACCCGTACTTTTACAGATGATACTCGTATATTTCTGTTGCCGCACAAATACTTAAAAACAGAATAAAAAAATATTTTAGGGGCCTCCCATACAACAAATGTGAATTTTTTTGAGACGTGCGTTTTAATTAGTTACGCCATCTAGTGTCGAGAATTAGTTTTGCTAGTTGACACTAGATGGCGTTAATAAAACGCTGAAATCAAAAATGGTATTTAGGCGCATTCGTTAGGTGATTGTTCGGTGCATATTATTGTCAATTTTTTTTTCTAAGTTGTAGTCAAGAAAGTGACAAAAGAGAACCTTGCAAACTGCCATAAAAATGATTTGATCTTAGAATTAAAAATCTAAAAATTAAAAGGTTTATGCAAATTTTTAACATGCTGTGTATATTGCCATAACTTTCTCGCAATCTCACACTGTAGAAGGATATAAAATATCTTATTTGGTCATGAAATTCGACAATACGGTTTAAGGCCAAATGCTTTCTTGGATATATTTTTGGTGAACGTCCTGTAGTGTAGCAAGGTCATGTCGTTTTTATTTGAAATGCTTTATTTTTGACCTTTAGTTTTTCAGCTTTTCTTTGAGTTAACAATCATCCAACGGAAGCGTTCTGTTAAGTTAATAGAAAAGTACAATAAATTCTATAAAAGTAAAAAAACAATAAAGAAAGGCTATTGAATGTATTCGTGACGTTCAATAAGTTAGTCTCATATTGTCTATTGTGCATAACTTTTTATACCGTAATATTGCTTGTGACACGATATTACTCAGTTTGTTGTAGGGGGAGGGAAAACTTTAGCGCAAAATATTTAGGAACTTTCTCGACGTTTTCTATAAATTTCGCGGAATACCCTCCACAAGAAAAGGTATAGTGATTGAGAAAGCATCATTCATCATTTCCGCCTGCTTCAAAATTATTATTTTTTGATGCTGAGCTGATGTTGTCCTTGAAATGATAAAATTGTCGATGTCTTATAATAATTCAAACTAATATTATAAATGTGAGAGTTATTTGTCCTTTCTTCATGTCGTAAAGGATAGTTGAAGAGCCGGAAAAAGATATGGGATACTTTTATCCCAACCAAACATGTCAGCAGACAGAATTGGACTCGCAATTCAGGGTTCGATTCCTAACGGGGGTACTTTTCGGCAGTTGTACGGTTTCTGTCAGATGCTTCGACACTTTAGATCATCAGGTGAGATGAAGGCCAAACTGTAAATATATATACACACAATATATATACATAAAATTATGTGTCTATGGTATATCAGATTTTTTGGCAACACCAACCAAAAACTACTATAAATTATTTAATGTAGCAATATACTCTCGACCAATTCGTACCACCCATGACGGATGCAAAATTTGTATATGTAAAAGTTTCAAGTATAATAAACTTTTATTTACGCTAAACTCTAGTTGTCTTTAATTTCTGTGAGAGCAAATGCTCTCACATATTTTCGATTAAATAAATACAAAGTTATTTTTGATGACTGCGCAGACCATTTCGCGGGCAAACGATCGTTTCTAAGAAATCAATGACAAAATAATACGTATCTACATTACGTATTACAATTTAAAGCTGCTATCTTATTGTTATAATATAAAATATCTTCAATATCTAATCGATTGCTTGAAATCAGAGCGGCACAGATAATACTCATTACTGATAAGACACACTAATTATAACACAGTACAACACACATTACCGAAGTGTTCTATGTGAAATGGCGGACAAAGTGAAAAAGAAACCTACCCTCTTTACCCTCAAGCGGTGGAACAGCCAAAGAGCGGTGGAAGAGCCTTCCAGCACGCCCCACTCCCCTCAACCTGTTACTTCCCCTAAGTTATTCTTGTCAAACGTCGGCTGTGGGTCGAGAAATAATGTGTCTGCTGAACCAAAGCCTAGGAAGTAAGTGCTTCCAATTATTAAATGTCCAAACAGCTTCGCTTTAATAATCATTTACTATCCCTTGACGATTGTGATTAAATTTGGTACACGTGGTTTTGCTATAGCAGGGAGAAGGTTATTTGATATTTTTATCCGTAAAAAATGTTCCCGTGGGATACGCCTAAAATATATTAAAAGAATCAACATGCCATCTTTACTTAAATAAGTTTTGTAATTTAAAAAAATATCACTATAAAAGCGCCTTACGTTTTATTGATAGACAAGTTTACTTGATACACGACGGAGTGTTTGCTTTTACTTAAAATAGCTTTACTGTAATATCACATGCACATGCATTTTTATTTAATTTTGCTCTACAAATATAGTTACAAAGTTACACTATTTACACAGATTACTACAGAAAGCTTTTACCGCCCCCGTGGCCTAGTAGATACACGCTATCAACCTATAGGTCCCGTGTTCTATTATTGGCAGGGTACCTATTGGTACTCAGTATAGTTGGTGGTGGGGCATTTTCTATGTCCGCTTGGCTAAGTATACTAAGTCTGCCGCCAAACAGCAGTATTGATAGCACTATTGTGTTCCGGTATGAAAGGTAGCAGTGCCAGCGCCTCATTAGGTTGAAGCTTCTAGGTGAGCACGGTTACCATCCAATAGCCCTATCCATTAGGTGACTGACACTTTTCATCGGGTGAGCCAAAGCTTACTTTTTAAATCACCAATATAATAAAATTATAATCGATACTAGAATTTTTTTCTTAACTTTCATAATAGTCAAACAAAATATTATTCAACTACGTGTGCACGCGCCGGCGCCGGCCCCTATAGCGCTCGATCAGGGTAGAAGCAAGATTGCCTTTTGCGACCTTTGGTCGATGCTTTCACATCAAGCAAATTGTATTTCAATTTAATTTACATACGAATTAAATATTAATTACTAACCGTTCCCTTACTCTACCCCAAGGTAGGAAACCCCTCTGTAACTAATGCTACTACTGTAATACAGGATGTCAGCGGGAGGTATCAAGGAGCTGGTACAATGCCCCCTATGTTTGGAAGTTCTTCACAACCCAAAGATGCTTCCCTGCCAGCACACATTCTGCATGGCTTGTCTCACAGTCTACGTTGCAGGTATTCATAACAGCCCTCATAATTTTATCATAACACTGTCCATGGCACTTTTTGGACTCTATCTACTTATGTATTTAATTGCTTATCGCCTATTCACTTCAAAGATAAGTTGCCGCACAAATAGATTGCTGTAGTACCTAGATTGGGAAATGATGTCGCATTTCTTTGAACATGTGTGTTATAAACATCCCAAAAAATCATCTTCATATTGTAATTTGTCATGATGTCAACGTTTAGCTGGCGGTTCGATCGATGACACAAATGGACGTATATTCCTTGTCTCATATAAATGGTGCCCTTTCGGAAAGCAAGGCTGCATTTTCATTTTAAAGATAAATTAAACCGTCAAACTTTTATGAATTTACAGATACGCCCTGAACTGAAGTAATTGTTAAAAATCGAATATTCTCCATTATTTCAGATCTACCAGTAATCGAGTGCCCAATCTGCAGAACAAAAATCCAAATCCTCAACTCTAGCTACGTCGGGAACCTTCCTTCGAATCTGTACATAGACTCGCTTCTCCAACTGGTCAGTAATGGAGAAACTAAGAAGAACAAACCTGTAACACCTCCGACAACTCCCACCGTTAGCTCAAACGGGCAGAGTGTTGATTTGTTTGCGTCTGGTGTGAGATGTGCGCATTGCCAAACTGTTTGTGACGGTCATGCCGTTACTTACTGTCAGCACTGTAAGTTGGTAAGTTGAACATTTGAGAGTTTAGCATTGAATATTCCAGTTACAATTTAGTATAATTATACCATCAGACACGCGTAATAATTCTGCGAAATCCTCTCATAGAAATGAAAAGACAGTTTGCCATATGTAACAAGATACTTATGCAGCTGATGATAATTCTCTAGAAAGACATACGAATACTTCTCAGCGTGTGATTTTAAGTTTGGGAAGTGAATGCTCCATGTATTTCTGTGTCACAAAAACAGTTTAGAGAACATTCTGAAGACAGGAATCACCTGAAGTAAGAACTAGGGTCAATCAATGTTGATCATACCTTTTGGAAATCAATTTAGTAATGTCCCATTCTTTGCTTTGGCTGTTGGTTAATATTTGTGAAAGCTATGATGTAGACTTTTGTGCGTCTACTTATCTCTACCGTGGTGTGTCTATCGGTAGGGATAAGTATGCCTATGCTGATCACACCCTTCTTAAATTGAATTTTGTTAGTGTTGATACAGGTTGTCAATGTAAAGTGATAGGTAAAGCTCCCGGCTCCGCTACAACCTGGATATCTTCAAGGCCAGAGCGAATAGACTATTTCTATGCAACCGTGACCCATCCTAGATCACATAGTCACTTAACATCAGGTGAGATTGTGATCAAATGGAAGCCTATATAATGAATAAAAATATATTATTACTGCCAGAATTTCTGTCGAGTCTGCTGGTCACAACACCTGGACGACATGAGGATTCAAGTGGGCTCTATACTCAAGCAGCTAGACTCAGCTTCAGGTCGACTCGATCACAAAATTGAGCATTATAAGGTACGTCAAATCATCATTATCATAAACAGCCTGTATATGTTCCCACTGCAGGGGCTCAGGCCTACTCTCCTACAGAGAGTGTAAGGGCCATAGTCCACCACGCGGGCTCTGTGCGGATTGGTAGACTTCACACACACCTTTGAATTTCTTCTGAGGAGTGTACGTCAAATGTTGTAACTATTTTCAGCTTTTCCTAGCTTATTTAGTCACGGACTTAAAATAGGATCGCCCTAAGAAAAGGGACTCAGGGGAAGAGATGGGCAGCTGTATCTATGTAGCAACAAAATGTCACTGCTAGCACTGACATGTTAAGCCTATTAAAATGAATGCTGCTGACCTGATTATGGCTAATCCCGTCATGTAAAGCCCGTTCTTAATATCGATTTATGAGGGAGTCCAGCAGGTAAGTAGGAGTTTGCGCACGTTAGACAAGATTTTCTAAAGCCAGAGGACTCTATTAAAACTGAAACAAGACTGTCTCTTTCTGAACGCTCTCATATATTTCAAAGGGATTCTCACAGTATAATAAAGAAGCCGAAAGTCAGGTAAGGATAAGGCAATTTTGTCTGCAAGACAGATTTGCCTTAAGTATACACTGCATAATGCATTTATTTTCTTAGATAGTATGTATATAGAGTCCGTAACCAATGCAATGTAATGAACCATAAACAAACATAAAAAATCAAAAAAAATCCGAGCTGAATGTATTAGAATTTGAACAGTAAATGGTTATGATAAATTAGTGACTGAGACTGAGATACCTACATTATGTTTCAGTTTGTATACGGTTGTTCCTATTCAATTTGAATAAACTATACCTAGTCTTAATCATCTCATAATAAGTTATCCAAAACTCCTTTGTAAAATATACCAGGATCGTTGTGAACGCATTACGGAGCAAATCGTAACAACAGCAGACGAGAAGATCAATGCTATCATGGCAGCTAAGGAGAGCTTGTTACAAGAAGCTGCGAGCCTCCAGAAAACTGGAGATATGTCCGCGTTGGCGTTGAAGAGCTCACTCGACGAGGCGAGGGCTGTTGCCGTAAGAACTATGGAAACATGCTCTATTGATGAGAAAAACCAGGTCAGAAATTTAATAAGGTTTATTATTCATATTTTAACTAGTTTTGGTCTGCGATTTTTTCGCCTGGACTTCAGAGATTATATAATGAGAACTATTTGCTCGAGCGGTATAAAAAGCAGACTACTTCATTTTGCTGCCCTTCAGCTATATCTTTACAAAAATCAAGTCATTCTGAGTCTTCGTTACCATGTAAAATAATAATAAAACAAATAAATAAACAAACGGGTCACAATGCGACTTCACAACGCAGTTTACACGTGTAGTGGTCCAATTTGGTAAAGGATAAAATTAAAAAGCAAAAACAACATAAAATAATGAAACGGATCAGCTATTGACGTGTATTGACTACCGAAATTAATAATTATCAACCTAATTTGTAATATCAAAGTAATTAAATCATAGCCGAATGCCTGATTATAGCCTCAAGACCTGGCTACAACTCGTAATCCGATAGTAGCGTCAGATTTGTCTAGATATGTCATCTTGTATAGCTTATTTACGCGACTCAATCACACATCCTATCTTTAAAGATATCGATGAATAATTAACACTTGATCCTTTTATCTTTCTATTCATCACGCTTGGCGGGTATACCTACCTATTTCATTGGAAAACAACAGTTATGTTCGAGTAATCGAAATCGAGCTTGCGATGAATAAAATTTGACATTAGGTCTTTATTTCACCTGATAGTAAGTGCCGATAAGACAAGACATCGAGCTATGATACGCTAGTCACAGATTAGGTTCATTACAAAACATTATGTGGTGTATTATATCATATTAGTTGTAGTATTGTATTATAGTTTGGTATTTATGCGTTAAGCTTCCATCGTAGTAGTAGTTATAGTTTGTGATCATTAATGAAACTTTATGTTAATTTGTTTATCTTCCACATCTGTATGAAAAATGTGTATTATAACTGTTTGTTTCTTAATAAATAAATGTAAAAAATTAGGTACTAGTTACACGCTGGTTGTGTTATATCTCAGTGTCGTAACAGAACGGTTGCTATAAACACTGCGGTGACAGACTTCGATAACGCGGCAGTAACCAGTCAAGCTGTTATTCCTTTTCGTATACCAACCAACCAAAAATACATATTTTCTATTACAGTAATAAATTTTTCTTCCATTGCAAAATATTAAAACTTCAAACATCGATTGCTTCGCAAGAACGACGACTCTCAACAAGTCGTAAATGTTTGCGATACTTCATTCGCTTTGTTTATGTATTCGAATAAAATAGTTGTCTCATTGTAATTTAACCAAGCTCCCTTGGCTGGTATCTACTTTTTGCAATCGCTAGACCGCCTGCCAAGCATAGTTTTAAGCTGGCTGGCTTATCAGGCTGGAATCGTTCACTGCTGAAAACAAGCTTCTCCCATGTCATGCCGTAATGACTCTCGGTTCATCTAGTAGGGGGAAGGGCCGCTACACGTTTTCCGGTTCGTGGTCGCCGCTAGAGAACTCTTACTTCCATCGGCTATCCGTTCTTCGAGCGATGTGTGCCCTTTGCCACTTCATCTCACTGATGATATATAATTACCGCATATCTTTAACAGCAGTGTTATATGTTGGTCATCGAAATCAACGAAGTTATTAGTTTAGTTACCAATTAAGTATATTTATAAGTACTTTTATATGTAACACTTGTATGGGTCTAGTGCCTGAAATATATTGATAAAAAAATGTAATTATTGTCTGTTCTTTATTTTCCAGGTGACAACATTCATCAACCTCCACCAAAACACGATTCAACTTCTGTCTGAAGTTTCTAAATGGGACGCCGAGAGCTTTATGTTCGACAAAGAGAATTTCCGTATCGAGGAAGACACCGCGACCCCGCTTGACGCAGAATCCGACGATCCGCTGCCGGAGGGGGCTCGGCAGAACAACCCCTTGGAGAATGATGATACGCTGACATTGCATTACAGGTGAACGTCGAATTCGTTACTATAGATTTATACAACGCGAAATTATTACCATTGATTTTTCGGTGAAGGAATACATCGTGAGGAAACTTACCGTAAAAAATGAGTGTGTTTGGCCTATTTATTAGTGCCGTGGTTGTCACCCATGTCAGAAGTTGCCGGCCGTATCCTGCTCCTATTCTTGCACACCCAGGCTGCAGCCTGCCTCAAAAGAAGCCCACGAAGATCTTTCATCGATTGAGGATGCTTTTATAAAGGCTGGAGTGTATTGTAAGAATAATAGGACAGCTAATTTGAAGAGATACGTCGGCGTGACTGCAGTCCTGGGTCAAGCGAGAAATAGTAAAGAGAAGAGGGCAGATAGGCGTGTACATTTAATCTAAATATAATATACGATCACATAAATACGAGATACAAAATCTTAATATAGGTATATCAATAGTACGTATATTTGAGACAAAGGGGGTAGCCCACTGGGCCCAACCACTCACTGCGACCTCGATAGATCTATTGTAACTACGAATATATATTCCGAGAATAATTATATATTAACTTATGAACTGTTAATAGAAATTTTTCTTTGACGTGTTTCTTAAAGATGGAAACATTTACTGTCACGTAGTGTGTGGCAACTATTTCCATAACCTGGCTGCATGAACCGTGTATGTTTTATTTACTTAATTTAAATGTTGCAGGTCCCGCAACTTCGTCCCTCACTACATTTGGCGTAAGACGGCGCGTCCCTGCGGCGTGGGCATCGGACCCTGGGACGGATACCTGTACGTGTGCGGCATGGACTCACACTGCGTGCTCGTGGTGGAGCGCACGCAGGCCAAGATCGTGGCCAGACTCTCCTGTGACGACATGCTGTGTCCCGTGCATATCGCCTTCTTGAAAAGCGCCGGGGAGATATATGTTACAGGTATGAAGCAAACAGTTTATTGAACGCAGGCCAAGATCGTGGCCAGACTATCGTGGAACGATATGCTGTGTCCCGTACAAATAGCCTGATATACCCAGGACTCAGATGATTGGAATTTCCATAAAATCTAAAATGCCTCGGAATTGGCCGATCAAATCGGCCCGCGTAGGGCGCTTATAAGAATAAAAATGTACAGCATATTTATCGGAAATATGGCCGTGACTGGTCTACGAAATCAATTTAAAGTATAAAGATGTATCCCCATCATAGATTAGATGTAATAACCAACGAATATGGTTAGTGTGAGGGCGAGTGGACGGTATTTCGTAACTGTATTAGTATATTGCTATCAAGGGTATGTCTCTCGGGAAATTCACATACCAAACCTTGTCAAAACAATATCACTTATCTGAAAACCAACACGCCATATTTTTACTATCTTCTGAAAATATGCTCATAGATACATTTCTCATTTAAAAATACTTTTGATATTGATTTTTGATAACGAAAGAGGCCTTACCTTTCCCAGTTTTGTTCCCAGAACCGAATTGTTTTTACTAATTACTTAACAATTAAAAGTAATCATTTATGATTCTCTGTCATTGGATCTGCGGAAAAAATTCCATACTACCCTTTAAAGTAAGTCACGTAGTCCAAATCTAAAATGGCTTACTGATTGACATATCCTAAACCGCTTGAACTTGGAACGTGACGTGTGAAACACGATTATTTACTACTAAGAAAATAATTCCCTGAAATTTGAAACCATAATTCTACGTTAAGCGAATGAAGAAAATTACGAATTTGCTCGCGGAGCAAGCCGCGGACATCCACTAGGTAACAAATGAATTGATACTCAGTTTTCATTTGCAGACAAATGGAAGCATTGCGTGCACGTGTTCTCTAAAGATGGCGATCACGTGCGGTCTATCGGTCAGAAGGGCAGTCGTGCAGGCATGTTCAGGTCCCCCGAGGGTATCGCCGTGGACAACGCCACCCACCTCGTGTATGTCGTCGATACTGGAAACGATCGGGTGCAGGTAATAACGTCATACCCTTGCGATACGACCTAAGAATAACTAATAATACATGTTAGTATAGAAATGAAACTCCCGTTCCGGACGAGTTCAAGAGCACGATAATACCTTGTTGTGTTAAACAACAATTGTGTAAGGGCTTGCGCGCGCCGCATCTCGCTCGCTCGTACACGTTGCGTCCGTTCGCTTCTGTCAACGTACACGTACAATCCGTTTACTATAAGTTTGGACCTGGAGTCGATGACGTCACTGCGTCGCATGGGTACGGTCTAGAAACAGTCTATTTACTCCGTGTTTGATGATGCTCAAGTTACATTCTTCGCATTAATGTACATATTTTTTTTGGGACATTGTAATTATCTTGGACATGTCTTAACAGACAATTTAACTGATGATATGGATTTAGAACGACAAAGAAGAGGGATCGCTTGCAAAAGCAACATGTTAGCAAGACTATTTACCCATTGCCAGAAGCAAGTCAAGGTCATCCTGTTCAAAGTGTCTTTCGTTCTACACTAGCTCTACACTACACTAGCTGTGGTACACAAAGACAACTTACAGCTGGGCCATGCTCAATCTGGCTTGGCGGTGTAGTGCGTCTGGCATGTTTGCTGACAACAGGGTAGAAGATTTTTATGCCGTAATGAGGCGACACAAAGTGTCTTTCTACAATAGCAAGCAGTAAAAACAAAATGTGTCCACTGTATTCGAAACTGTAATCCGCTCCGTGTACATGTGGAGGTAAAAAATTTGCTGTTCAATGTAAGTAATAATTTCATATTATAATTCACAGGTCTTGCAACCAGACGGCAAATTCGTCGATCAGTTCGGTGTCGTCACTAAAGCACAACCAACTCTATCCTCGACCGTCTGGGAAACAAAAGAAGTGTTGTGCACGGAACTGAACGCCCCTACCAGTGTCGCGGTCACCAACGATCGAGTTATCATCCTCGACAGCGGGAACAGAAGAGTCAAAGTGTACAACAAACACGATAAGGGGAAAATCCTCGAATTTGGAGCTTTAGGTCAGAGAAAGGGACAGTTTAGGCAACCAGAAGTTTTAGCCGTTGATCCGATGGGATTCATCTTAGTAGGGGATTCTGGTAACGCTAGGGTGCAAGTTTTTAAACCGACTGGCCAGTTGGTCAGGGTTTTTGGGGGTCTGGGAACAGAGCCCGGGAAATATGGATGGATTTCCGGTATACATGTTACTAAGCAATTGGATATTATTGTTAGCGATACGAAGAATCATCTAGTTAATTTCTTATAAGAAGGTATGTATTTATTTTGGGTGCGGAATTTATAAGATTAACAAATAGAATATTAATAAGGCGAACTGGACCTAGTCGGAAGCTAGTCGAGAGCGGATAACATGCACAGAGGGCCAAAACCTGTGAGGTGAGAGGCCCAATAGCATAATTTGTCCCCACTGTGGGGGCCCAGACCTACTCTCCTACAGAGAGTGTATGGGACATAGTCCACCATGCAGGTCAAGTGCGGATTGGTAGACTTCATACACACTTTTGAATTTCTTCTCAGGAGTGTACGTCAAATGTTGTAACTATTTTCAGCTTTTCCTAGCTTATTTAGTCACGGACTTAGAATAGGATCGCCCTTCTCAGGAGAGTGCTGGTTTCCTCGCGATGTTTTCCTTCACCGAAAAGCTAATGGTAATTATTTTTTATCATACATAAATTCCAATAAATTCTACATCTAAGGTTATTATTACAATTATGATTTATGGCATTAAATATCATTTAGGGTATTACTTTTTTTAGTTTAATCATTAGCATAAATAATTTGTTGGATGTTGGTATCGTTTATTTATTATTACGTTCACCGTACTTGCCACTATCGCTACGCTTGGTGGCGGGGACCTAGTGGTTTAGTAGCCAGCAAAATTTCAAAATTGTATGCATGATAGGTATGCACTTGGCCTTCATATCACCTGATGGGACGTGACGATAAGGCCTTTGGATGGACGATAAGGCCTTTGGATGGTAAGCGTGCGCAAGTCTAATAAGGCGCCGGCTCTGCTACCTTATACAACAGCGGAAAACACACTGATATTAACACTGCTATTTCGGTGGCAAGCTATTTATAACATGGTGGTAGCTATTCAGGTGTACATACCCTACCAACCAAACCGAGTATCAATAGATAGAGAGCTAAGACAGTTGATATAATAGGCAGTTGTCCAACTCCTGAAATATTTGCTTAGTCATCTACGAGTAACTGGGTAAGAAATGAAAGAGATGTTATAAACAAGATTTTATTGTGTAAAATTGGAAACAGATACCGAAGTAGCTAACCCTAATATCTTACAGATTATAGCACTGGAGTTACTTTAATAAATAAATGATTTAAACAAAAATAGTCAATTTCATTTCATATCAGATAAAATTTACTAAATATAATGATATCACATGAAAAGAAGATTCCCAAGATAAATAATATAAAAATAAAATCATACATTTTGTTCAAAATTAATTTTCGCATATCTTATTTACGTGACTGCCAGTTTGTAATAGATCGTACTCATGGCACGGATTTGTAAGGAATATACGGATTCCACTTCGTCGAATAATGTGTGAAGTCAACAACAACAACAAAAACCACGTGTAACTGACAATAACGTGCGCTACATATTGACGGCAGAGTGTCTGACCGTTGGTATATTTTTGTTGTTTACCTTGTGTATAATAAACGAATGTGTCTGACCTAGTTCCTTAATACGGTTTCAGTGGAAAACAGCCTCTGGATGTTCTGATCTCTGAGACTCAAGGTTGGGTTGACATGAAAATAAGACGAGTAACAATATTTTCTAATTTCTACATGAGTTCACATTCGGTGAGATATTTTGGGAACTAATTCACGATCTATTTATATTGATTATAGATACAAATAATTTAAAAATACATATTTTATGGGTGTGATGTGTTTATATTACATACACAAACATTTTTGAATAGGTCAACTAATAAAAAATCGCTTTAAACAGGTTTATTTTACACGAGAAATAACATCTTCAGATTTACACTTGTAATTTGATTGGAAACGTTTTTTTTCTTTCATGAATTGATTCTGTAGTCTTTCAGCTTTGTTTTGGTCTAATCAGAATATTTTTAGGTGTCGCCGTAGTTTTTTTAAAGTTTTTATCCCTGCGCTCGAGGCGAAACTCATAGCGACTCTAAACTTCAAACGCGATTTACTCGAAATCAATTATTTCTCTTGAGGTCCCTTTTTTCGTAACCACCACACACCTGCACTAATATTATAAATAGAAAAAGCTATTTATTTTTGTATGTAACGAATAATAAAGAGTACTCAAACAATAATCTCAAAAACTACTAGACCTATATAAAATCACCATTACAATGATACATTATCGCTGAGAAATTTCAAATAAAGAACAAATATGCACATTATATCCACTGTAGTCATTACAGAATATAAGTACAAAAAAGGCTATACTAGAAACGTGTTACACCGTGTAAAATAAACCCGCTACACTATAAAACACAGGCAATCTACTATATTTTAACAATATATATGTATAATATCAATTATACTATTCATATGAGTCGTAACATGCATTTTTTTATAATAACTATATTATTTATTATATTGGACGCTACCTACAATTCCCAAGTCAATAACATTTAATTTTATTTATTTAAAGAAATATGAATTAATAAACGGAGTACCCACTTACTTAGAGGCTACACTCATTTAAAAAATCAATTTGTAGCTTAGTTGTAAATCAATAAAATCATGCCTAGTTAGTTTAACAATAAATACATTTGAGTATTTTGAATAAAACTTGTAATAGGTTTAAGTTTAACCTAAATATACATAAGAATAAATCGCCTGAAGAAATATATATTTGTATACCCTACCATGTTTTTCATACCATAGTTTTCGACGTCGCATTGTTTTGTTTGTTCGGGGGTTAAACATCGAAACAACAGAACAGTTAGACAATAATACTGAATCTATAATCGGGTGCTGACTACTATATTTGAGTACCTAAGTATTTCACATTTAAGGGGGTATGCTGGTGTCAAAGCGCCCATACAAACGTAGTCCAGTCATATTTTGAGTATTAAGAAATTTTCAAGACACAATCTAGAAACAAATATCTGTGTCGGTGGTGAGTCAGATTTTCGTTTAAATATATACTTCCAGAGTTACAGGGCGTCAAAGAATTGTATTTTACGGCAATAAAAAGCCCCAACTTTGAACCTGATTTACAAGAGTATGAATCAATTTAGAACAATTTGGAAAAACCACCGACATCTGAAATTTCATTAGTATACTGTATTAAAAAAATGGTTACATAATATACTGTATCCCTCAAATGATCCCTGGACTACGAAACATTCAAATAACGGGTGGATAACTTCGCGTAGTGTATGCTGTCTCACCGTACGCGCTCGGGTAGGATAGGGATCGGATAGGGACAGCTACAAAACAATCCAAATTTGAACGCGGCCACGTGGTCTAACCAACAAAGTCTCTTAATCACGTGACACATTTCTACTACTACTACTCCCGCTAAAATTAAATAATTATTTATGAAAAACTTCTGTGTTATTTCAAACGTTTGACCGAATAGGAAAGCAAATACTTATATAATCATAATATACTTGTCTAAATATATCCAACTTTCAAAATAAGAGGGGTTCTTCGATAGTTTAGTTTTATCAAATGCAGTATGCAAACAGACAGGCGACTTAAACTGTCTCAGTATTGTGTAACTGTTACATTACAAAACAACAAAAATAATTGATCATACAATATTGTTGACAAACCATTGTCACCATAACGAAGCCATATTCTTCAAATTGGTGCGATCGATCTATCAACTCGTTCTAACGGAGTAATTACACAATAAGCACGGGGACACACCTGTTTTTGCAGTTCTGATCTACCTAGAATGACCTAGATCAGAAAATCCGGGTTGATTGCGGTCACACTCACCGGTCGCCGAGCTTTCTTGATTTGCACAACTGCAGGCGTACTGACACGAATCTCTTTGTCTCTCTCAGATTTATTGAGTTTGTATGTAACTCGCGCCTATTTCAAACCGGCCAGCACGTTCTTACCGCGGATGCTGGCCGGTTGCTTGCTCACCGGGCGTGCTTTACATTGTGTATGTCATTCTAGCCTTCCGGGCTCCGGATGATCTGGGTAGATCAGAACAGAAAAGACAGGTGTGTGTGTCCCCACGCTAACATGAAGGTATTTTGATAGCAAAAAATTACATTCATTAAAAATATTACGTCGAAATTCATCGAGTTCTCAGGACGATTGAACAACCCTGTGAGTCTGAATAAGCGATCTACTTTATATCACGAAAAACTAACAACATATGGCTTATTATCAGTCTCGAATAGGTGGTACGAGCAATATACAATCTACATTATTTACATTTACATCGAAACTGATATTATACGCACTTTATAACAAGAGACAATGATTAAGAATCGTTTCACACGAGCGTTAGGAAAGCAGCGCGTTTATTCACACAAGAACCACTACTTCAAGATATTACTCGCTTCGCTCTCGCCTACACTTCACAATCGCGGATGATTGATAATTCGAAGAGTTCAGGCCATTTCCACGCGGTCGAACCACTCTCATTCGTGTTCCCAATAAATTATTGTCAAAATTACATCAGGCAGTCGATCAGACTATATTAGTCACGTGTGTTTCTATCAAAAATAGAAACGGGTAATTATATAGTTTTTCAATAATTTAGTATTGTATTCTTGAAATGCCTTTCATTCAATTTCATTTTAACGAGAAGACGAATGAGCATGTTTAACGAGTTGAAATTCACCCGCCGCATCATCATCAGAAGATTAAGGACTTTTGCATACTTTTTAAGAGAGTGATTCTTTTTTGTTTTGTGATAAAAATGTGATGCTTTGATTGATAATGACACTATTCTGCGTTCATTATAATCGGCTAACGGTAAAAATTTTCAGTGTGAAAAGACTCTTAAGCTTTTAAGGTATACTTTAGTACCTAATTCACTGGGTAGCGATAAGCCTATCTAATCAATAAATTATACAAAATTCATATCAAACTTAAAGTCTTGAAATACATACCATTATCGACCTTAGCAGAGACTAAAATCAAAATTTATACAGATAAAATCGTGTTTTAGCGCTTATAATCAAATATTTGACTGAATTAATACTACTTCATAGCCCCCAATCATTTTCAAAATAAAAATTCCATAAGTTGGCATTGGCCTAAAGTCCATAACAGTTATTATCCTAAACCGCCGTTGAAATATAAAACAAGATACTTTTTTCAACAAAATGAGTTTATTATAAGACAAAGTATCACCGATAACTTAAGTCCTATAGCTGTAATTATAAATGAAAACGACACTAAGCGCACAACACAAAATATTTAGCCACTTTTTGACTTCATTTTAGATAAGATTAAAAAGATAACTTTACCATTGCCGGTTATTGAGGAACTAAAGTCCACGTTATTCAAACCTTTCGTACAGTAGCGCCGTCAGTGCTGAAATTACATATTTTGTTGACGCTACTCCACTAAATGCTTTCGAGTTAACACTCCATTTATTTTACCTGGCAATAATATTATCCGGAATGAACTATAAATACCACTACGCCAGAAATGTAACAACAGTGGACAACAGAAAAAATTGGTGTGTAATAAAATTACGAATTATGCGACTTTTAAAGACTGTATTTTTATTAATGCTAGTAGAGTGCATGAACGAAACATTCCAACCCTAATTGACTTACACATTATTTAACCACTAGTTAACAGATTGCTGTGAGTTTATCGCATATCGTTCTGCTCTGTTAAATAATCAATGAAAACGAAGACATTGCGTGCCGTGGCTCAATTTACTACCTGCATGAAAATGCCTTTCTAACTAAAGGCACATTTTATAGGCAATTCATATACATTGATCGAGAAGCAGTGATTCATCGTTTCAGATCTTCACGTCGTGCCTTGCCGCTAAGGAAACTCATTCACGACTTTCAGTATGGACGCACAGCCGGCAACGATAAAACAAGAAAAAAAAATGTTGTGGCAAAAATAGCAAACTCCCTGTGTTTTAGAACTGGTTATGGGGAGCCTACAGATAACGCCAAATAATGGTTTGATACATTATAATGTAACAGAAAAAGTGAAGTGGGAGCTCGTGAGTGTACGGAATCACTGGAGTCTTTGTTGACTGGGGTGGGAAGTGGAAGGACGTAGCAATGGCAGGACACGAATATAATTGCAGTTTTAAAAAAGGTTTTCATTAGGAATGCCCATCATTATGCCATAGGTTACATTAAGTTTCAATTTCATCATGATTGGTTGAGCCGTTGATGCGCCAAATGGTGACAAAACAAAAAATCTATAAGTCAATTTGCATTTCCTAATCCAACAATACATTCACAGCTCCTCGATTCGTGAAATTAAAAGTACCTAATTTCACATTTTGTGACCTTTACGTGATAATAACGCTAAAAACCCTAAATTAGTATTTACACACATATAACAAAAAGTAACATTATTGTGAGGCGATTCTATATAGATTAGGCAATACTTACCTAAGACTATCAAAACAGATCTTAACCACATATACAAATTCAGACCTACATTCCTACTGCTAAAACAGCATATTTCAGTTTATTCCATAGTCTAACTTATAACAGATTACACACAAGTTATTTGCATTGCTGCGTTGAAAGCGAGACAACCAACGCGGCAATTATAACTTGCGTGTGGATAGACCCTTAGCAATTTAATTGAAAATAAGTTATAAAAGAAATGGTGTCGTTTTTATTTTCTCCGTATGGAAAAAAGGTAGCAATACTTTAACAACCACGAACTCAATGTATATGAGAACCTTCTAGAATTAAACTCGAAGGTGCTGTAAAGTTTTTTAGCAGCCGTTTTTTAAAACACCATTGACTTTTATTTGTATAAAATATAAACATAGCCAAAAATTTAGGTCAGTACACAGGAGAAACCACCACGAGACCACAACGATTCAGACTACTATAATGAGATGTGTAGGGGAAGAGAAGTGTATGCTTGTTGGCCCCAAGTGAGTTCACGATGATTGTCCTTTCAAAATCGCGCCATTCATAAATGGATGGACCTAAAGTGTATAAAAGAGATTAGTGTGATGCTGATGTGATGTCTGAAAATGTTCCCCTGGTGTCTCATAGATGGTATGTGAGTAATGTAGTGTTTGATGTCATGCATTGTTATTTGTTATTATATTCTTCATTACATATTTTTTCATCAACCAGGCTAATTAGGCATTTTGCTATAGTAAAATTTAATTAGAGAGTCATTATTCTACATAATGTGATACTAATGGTAAATGAATTATCGTTGAAGCAACATAGCATCTGATGTTCCGAGCAATACTGCGCACGCTTGTGGAGTGTCGTCACATGCGACTTCTGGCATCGATTTATTTAAATTTCTGTAACGTCATTAAAATTTAAATAGTAAAGACTTTCTAACTAAATTTCGCTGTGATATTTGATTTAGTGTAATGAAAATAAATGTATAAAATTATAATAAGTAAATTGACCTAGGCTGAGCGGCATGGTTGGCATCTAGTCACCGCGTGACTCTCCCCAAGCACCACTGAGTCGGACTGGTCAGCTGGGGGTCCTTCACAGCTGTCGTGCTGCCTCTGGAAATTTACAAAAGATAAATCAGGAATTATAGTACTAGTAGATTGCCAGTGGCTTTGCCCACATGGAAATTCCTCCAGTGTTTCTTTTTAATTCTGACTCTCCTTTACGACATAAACGAAGTAGAGATAATCTATCGCTTTTATCATATTAGTATGGATGCACATCGTCCTGCAGCCACAATATATATATATCAAGAATTCGCCCAAATTGTAGACAAAAGCTGAAAGTAGCCTCTAATATAAAGAAATTATCCCCTGTCTGCTAAAATTGCTTCTGTATATATTTCAGTTTAATGTTTATTAAATTTATAAATTTGAATTACCATATTCCTAATTTCTAGTCCATGCTATTTATTATTCAAGCGAACCGGGCAGTGTTCATTGTAGTCTGCAAAGCTATTGACTGTGACCAAAGTAACAATGATTTCAGTAAAAACCTTGATCAACTGTCTGTAGATAAGTATTATAGCATTATAGTTGCACAACATCCTTGTTGAATACGAGGCAACGTGAAAATGAAATCTAAAGTGTAGAAAACATTGTTGCATTGAATTTGCAGCAGAAAGTGTTTTTAAAATATTTAAAACTAGCTTTTGTCTGCGACTTCGTTTGTGTGACCTTCGAAAGATGTAATATATCTTGATGTGGATAAAAAGTAGATGTTCTTTTCCGGCCCTTCTAATATCCCTATACAAAAAATTAATTCATCTTGACTCTCCGTTACAACAGGAAGAACAAATAAACAAACTCACTTTCGCATTTATAATATTGACAGATGGGTATACGAGTATATGAATGGAAAGAACAGTGTTTGGATTAGGCTTCTTCTGATTGCAAAGTTTTGTCTGCCCCGGCGTGCGCAAAACATCACACTAAAAAATCTCTTCGGATTTAAAAAAAATAATCATGTCATGATTGTACCCATTAGCAGGGAAAACATTGGTTTCAACTATCCCTAAGTTACCTTTACTAAATTTTCCAATATGCAGTAATTCAATTACATAAAGCAGTGAAAAAAATATTTAACATCAGATGAATTGAAAATAGTGTTAAATTTCTTTACACATACTTATTTTAAAATGCATACTCTAACTTAATCTCTTTGTCTCTACTTTCAATGAATGATAGCTTTTTCACTAGCCTATAATAGAATAGCAATAATTTGTTTACTGAGTTTTATTATAATTTATGTTTTTACTATCATATGTATATCTTGTAGGATATCTGGTACTTTAGCCAGATTTTATATTACAAAAACTAACTAATGAGCTACAAAAAATATGATATAATATAGCTAATACCTTTAATTCTGTGGCAAGGCTCCGGAATGTGTCTTCAACATTAGTATTATCTTTAGCCGAAGCCTCCATCACAAACATAATCTCAGGAATGTAACGGCAGAAGGACTTTGGTTCATCTGGTTCAACTTCCCTTTGCTCGGTTAGGTCACACTTGTTGCCAATGAGTGACACAATCACATTGGATGATGTGTAACGTCTCACTTCTTCTATCCATTTTTGTAGTGATAAAAATGTTGAACGTTTTGTTATGTCATACACTGTAATATTTAGGCAATATTAATAACATGGTAGGTTATCCATTAAGCAAAATTATTTACATTTAGACATTTTAACCTAAAAATACCAGGTTATAATAAAATAATTACAAACTTTCCAATTTGTCTTGAAAACATTTTTATAGGCTAGTTGACTAAATTTGAAAACTTGGTTAATTGTATACTTTAATCTATATTATATCCCCAAAAAGCTATATTTTAAAGAAAAAGCAATATTTACATTACGTATTTTGTATTTAAAAAAAGCAATTTATATTTCCCTCGAAAACGCTGAATAGTGTCATGGCGTCTTGAATGACGTCACAGCCCGCGAAATAACCTGCTCTGTGGTATGAAAACGTCAACAACAACAATGATGTTTTGCGAGGCGTGACGTCACACTTTCTTGCGCCGCGTTCTTCGTGTTCGTTGTCACGTGACCTAATGCCTATTTTTTTCGAATCCATTTTCTAAAAATATTAATAATCTTTAACTTTTTTGAGAAATATACTAGTTTTTTCTTATCTTCGTCTCCTCATTTATAATTAGAAACTATAAACCAAGCAATTTGTTATTAGTGGACACAAGCCTATTGCTGGTGTTACTATGGTTTATATTGAACAAATATACATAAAATTTCAATCATGTTTAGTTGCATATTCTGACTCTCCATTACAACATCAAGGAATGACAAGCAAACATAGAAACAACTACTAGTATGGATGGAATATAACAAGAAGTTATGAAGCCTTAGAAATTTAATTGAGTTTAGAATATTCCTAGATGTATGTACATATATTTTGTATATAAGGAGCAGGTAATCACATGAATACTAAAATATGTGTTTGTTACATCTAGGCACTTCAATGGCAACTATTCATGGAGATGTACATAGGTTTGGTTGGGGTGCACAAAAGGGGGTGCTAAGCTAAAGCTAAACTAGGTTCATAGCTGCATATATAAAGCTTAATCTAGTGATGCTCACTAAAATTGATGATTATTACTGCATGATACAGCTGCATAAAATAATGACATTGGTGAAGGTCTTTCAAAGCATGATATTTCCTTGTCAATGGACAAATGTTATCATGTAATTAATTTGATGACTCATGCATTTAATCTTGTTATTAACATTTTGTAAATGCATAATAAAGTGGGCGTACCGATAATGACACCATTCGCCGACCGATAGTAGCTCTGCGTGATAGTTCTGAAGCGCTCCTGACCCGCTGTATCCCAAATTTGAAGCTGGAATTTCGCATTTATACAGCTTCATTGCAGTAAGAAAATGCAGCACAAATGCAGTAATAAGATTAATTATACGTACTTTGACCTTTTTCCCGTCAACCACGAGGGTTTTCATTGAAAAATCTACACCAATAGTATTTCCGTGCCTCTCTATAAAATTTCCAGACTTGAGTCGCTGGACTATACATGTTTTTCCTGTTCCGCAGTCACCAATTAACACTATTTTGAAGAGGTAATCAAACTGCTCATCTGGTACGCTCATTAACGTGTTCGGATTGCGGCTCATGGCTAAAATTAAATTAAAATTGGAAATATTGACTCTGTTTACGTTCTCTCGCCTACCATTTTTGAAAAATTTGACGTTTTCCGACACATTTCGTTTGACATTGGCATTTTTATGGGTGCGTTCAAATAGAATGATATCAATCACAGACTAATATATGTATATCAATGTTATGCACAAATGAGCGTTTTATTAACCGCTCATTTTTGTTTAGAAATGATTTTTCTAAATGGCAAATGTTTCTTTGTCTGTCACTCGCTTGTATGCTTGACATTGACAGAGGCAAAATAATTTGAAATAATAATTTGAAAAGGCGAAACGAAAATAAAAATATAGTGTCTACATAATATTATCCTAGGGAAAATATAAAGTATAATGTTACACTATTATATGTTATCATTTATATTAGTGCTACTGACTCTTACATTGCATCCCAGCTATGGAATTGAGGTAATACCGAGTAGATAAGAGTAATATATGTTCGCACTACAAGTTTACTTTACATCGCTTTTTACCTTATTTCAGATACCGGAAAAGTTTCAAAAGTCGAATCATACGAACAACTGGGCCGTACTAGTCGACACATCTAGGTTTTGGTTTAATTATAGGCATGTAGCCAACGTTTTATCGATCTACCGCAGCGTGAAGAGATTAGGGATACCTGACAGCCAGATTATTTTGATGATATCTGACGATATGGCATGTAACCCGAGGAATCCGCGACCGGCGACGATATTCAACAATGCACATGAACAGATTAACGTGTATGGAGATGATGTTGAAGTGGATTATAGAGGTTATGAGGTAAATCATTATCAAGCAGATCCTCTTAATCTATAAATTATCTATCTTATAAATAATGAACTTTACCTACACGTAAGCTTGTGGCAAAGGCTGGTAAGTACTGTGAAGAAAGGGATGTAACTCAGGGCGCAAGAGGTACTCATATGGGGTTCGAACCAAGAAAAAAGCAGAAATACGTAAACACATATAATATGTAATAATAAGATATTTTCCTTTTCCTTTTTTCTGTTAATACCTTCTTAACATTGTTTAGTGTCTTTACTTGACACTGGCAGTACCATCACCTCCATGATGAAGCCAAAATTCTGAAGTTGAAGTTAGTTATGTAATAATAAATTGGTTGATACAGCTTACGATTATGGGGAGACTGGGTGGCTACAGGATTCTGCTCATAACTATATTAATTATATTCTACTTTTTATCAGAGCAGCGGACACATCGTAGTCCATCCTTGAACTCTGTGACAGTGTCACTCTAATAAGCATTCTATATTTAAATCATTCAAAATCAGAGATCCCGCCAACCAGTTCACACAACTACGGAGATCATAACCATGTAGACCGACTGCTCTACATTGCTACGTCCCATATACAAATAAAAGGGTAGCTTTTTGTATGCTTTTGTTTAAAGAGCAACTGTAAATAATGTCAGTGAGAGTTCCGATCGATTTATTTTCTTGTATCTTCTAACTGTTACAACAATAGCACCGCACCAATGATTATAAACGCAGTAGAGGAAATTTAATTTTTTTATGGACTCTAGGTGTCAGTAGAAAACTTCGTCCGTCTTCTCACGGGTCGAGTCCCTCCAGACACACCACGCTCAAAGCGTCTTCTAACTGATGAAGGAAGCAACATCCTCATATACCTCACTGGACATGGTGGTGATGGGTTCCTCAAGTTTCAAGACTCTGAGGAAGTCACCAGCCAGGAGTTGGCTGATGCTCTAGAACAAATGTGGCAAAAAAGAAGGTGGGTCAGAATGTTCTAGCATCCTTTCAGTCAGTCTCATCATTAGTACTGAAACATTAAAGCCCCATTAGCGAAACTATTTTTTTAAATGTACATATAACTTATTAGGGAACTAACTGGAGCTTTAATAACATGTCCTGCCACTGTCTATCCAATAGATGAAAGAAATCATTATTTAAATTTATTGATGGTTATGTATTGTCTAATTTCAGGTACAATGAGATATTTTTCCTTATAGACACCTGTCAGGCATCATCTATGTATGAGAAGTTCTACTCACCAAACATTCTTGCTACAGCCAGCAGTTTAGTGGGAGAAGATTCACTTTCTGTAAGTGGAACTGCTTTTACACTTGGATTTCATTTCAGATCCGGTTAATAATAGATACTAATAATGTGACTTTGTTAGTAAAGTAGAGACTTCCTGTATACAGAGTAATGATTGTAGTGCAAGTGACTACAGAAATGAAAAGCTTTGAGTGGAAAATTCCTTAAACCAGGAATTTCTAAAGAGGGTTCCATGAAACCTAAGGATTCTGTATTCATGGATTGATAACAATTGCTCCATAAAATACATGTAAATTATACAGTATGTCATTTCCTTTAAAAGTTTAGGAGGTGCTGTCACCTAAGTTAGTTTTATTCAGTCCTTTGCAATAGGGTTGCTGGTTGATGTTATTTTCATTTTATATTAATTCTTAATATTTAACTTATTACATTAAATATTATACATTTTATGACTGAAAGTTTCTTTGCGCTTTCTCTGCTTATTCTTTTCTTTCTTTTTATTTTAGGATTAAATGATAAGCATTTTTGCAGTTCAATTTTTTTTAATTACTTTTACGGATTTTGACAACATTTTGTTTTGGCATTTTTCAGCACCATGTGGACTCAGCTATTGGTGTCTACATCATAGACAGATACACCTATTATGTATTAGAATTTTTGGAAAACGTTCATCCAAACAGCAAAAGAACTATGTCAGAATTTGTAAGTGGTTGTTTATTATTTTATTATACTTAGTGTCTATTATCAGGTAGGTTTCCACGATTTGACTTCAGGTGCCCCTAATTTGTATACTTGCATACTATCTTAGCTTATGTTACGTACTAGTCTACTATCTTAGCGATTCCAGAAACGAAGAGTCACTTGGGACACTTAAATCAACCCTGATGTACCTCAATATATGTAGGTAATACTTAGGTAGATGTTGCTGCCGAACCGAATATCTTTTTCATTACTTGCCTTTTACGATACACGCGCAATGCGGGTCCTATTAACACGACAAATGTAATTGGAGTCATAAATATTATTCTTTGTAATATTTCCAGCTTGCAGTTTGTCCCAAAAGCGCATGCCTGTCAACAGTGGGTGTTCGACGTGATTTGTTCAAGCGCGACCCGTCCCAGGTGCCGATCACGGACTTCTTCGGCTCCGTGCGTCCCGTCATCGTCACCACGGAGCCTATCAACATACTAGACATTCCCAAGAGAAAACAAAAGACTGACAATTTGTAAGTTCACTATATTGTACTATTTAGTGACTCAGAATATTCTATTCTAGAAATAGGTGGTACAATTGTATTGGGTGTGTATACACAGGATCTCAATTACTTATTCTTACCCGAAGCGTACAATATTTGCGGATTCAATATAAACTAAGATAAAATTAATAAAATACTACTGATTTCACATGTCAGTACTATTTTAAATGTTTTGTGTTTAGCACTGATTGATGGTGGCGTTCACCTTGGCGTGTTCACGATCAGCACACTTTATATCCAATGGCCTTGTCATAAAGGGTGCTGATCGAGAAGCTGCAAGCTAATAAAGCTCTCGCTTTGTTACCTTTCATACAGGAACACAATAGTGCTATTAACACTAATGTTTGGCGGCAGACTTACGTAAAATGGTGATAGAAAATGTTACCACCAACCAAACCAAAGTACTGGAAAACGAACCCGGTACCTCCGGATTGTGAATTCAATGTTTTAGCCATTGGGCCACAGAGTGGAGGTGGTTACAATACTTACGTAATAAAAATTGAACCATTTTTATTTTTCTCTCTTTTAATTTTCAGGAACAAAACTAAAGTTACAGACAAATATGGATATCTACCTCAATTTCCGGATCATCTAGTTCAATCCACGTAAAACGGAAGCCATCAATTTATTTAAAAAAAGTTAGTATTATCCTAGTAATAATAAAAATAGACTTTCATTTAATTTTTGAGTTTTATTTTAAACTATATACAATTAAATTACAGAAAAATGTACACTAATCTTATAAATTCGAAATCATCTTCGTCTGTCCCTCATCTGTTTGTTGAGTTTTCACGACAAAACAGCTGAACCGATCTTGATGGAATTTGTCACTCAGGCAGCCTGTGACATGGAGGACATAAAGGTAGGTAATTGTATCTCAATAAAGGATGCCCGAGGAATGATTTTTGAACCATCCACATTTTAGGGCAATCACACACCTGTGTTATTTATCATTTACGATTGACAAAGATGGATGACGAAATAAATAGCGACTATGTGAATGCTCAGATATGACTGAGATTAATTAATGTTGCTTGGAACTTGACCTGCATCTCACCAGATAGTGATGTCATCGTGAAAGCCGCTGGATGGAAAGCGTGCTCACCCAGAAGCCATAAGCTAATAAAGCGCTGGCTCTGTTACCTTTTATATCGGAACACAACCACGCTATTAACACTGCTATTGGTGCACCCTTTGGTTTAATGGTGGTAGCTGAACAGGCAGACAGAAAATGCCCTCATAATGATCAACCAGAAAACGTCCACTGCTGGACATGGGCCTCCTCCTTGGTACGCTACATTGACCAATCCCGAGCCAGATCCTCGATCCACCTTGTAGAGGTACGGCACGGTAGACGTTTCCCGGTACGTGTTCCCCACTCGAGAACTCTTACTGCCATTCTTCGAGCGATGTGGCCGGCCATTGCCACTTCAGTTCACTGACTCGTCCAGCTAAATCGGTGGCCTAGTTCGTTTAATGATAGTCTAATTTCGGATTTTTTTCACGTAGAGAAATTCTGAGCATAGCTAGTTCCATAGCTCGCTCGCCCACCCTATCTTCAATCAAACCCACTACAGATAGGTGTCTCCAATGCAATCAAACCTGGGAACCTCAGCGGTGCAAATCACTAAGGACAAACATCGTTACAACCTCACGGGTGTCTGCTGAAGATATATTTAGTTCTCTTGGTAACAAGGTTCAATATCGAATCATCAGCAAATACAAATAGTGAGTTCAACTGTAAAGGGAATAAGGGAAGTAATACAACGACAAGTTTTGAAATAATTAAATATTTATTCATCTATAAGTACTAAGAATAATCCTTTTAACATTACGTCAAACACAACCGACTTTGGAATCTATAAAACAATATGCAATTAGCAACAGACTCGCGCAGCACTCATCTCACGTACTGATATGAGATCAAAATCTAGGACTATAGCACCATTACAGTTTCTATCATAGGCCATGTCTTTTTGGTCTAATCATTCCTTTATACCTATAATTTGTACTGGGTCGGAGCTAGGGGGGCCCACCGGGGCGATCACGACGTACTTATGCCCTTGGGACGACACCGGGGCCCTAATGGCACATTATTGGCGTCAATTTAGTCCTTTCGACTAATGATTCGTTTTTTAACTTCTCTGTCCGTAATTAGACATCAGACAAAAATATGTAACCAACATATTTATCGACTAGCAATGCTATTTGTGTAATTATACACATTTTCAATAATCAATATCGGATAGAAAATATTAATATTTGTAATACTTAATATATAAATACATTATCGATATTACTCGTATCTGTTTTGGAAAATAGTTTGAAACGTTTTAGTTTTATTATTTTCGGATTAAATTTTAAATTTCATGATTCGGGTCAACGTTTTACCCTAGCTACGACCCTGACCTACGTACATTATCTAAGACCGGTTAATTTACGAATGCTGTGTATTATATAAGCTATTAATTTAATATAAGCTCTGGGAAACTATAGCACTACGGAATAGTGAAACTTATTGTAATACTACAATCGCTAGGTATCATTGAAAGAGAGAGTTTGAAGAGTTATATAATGAAATTGAAAAAGTTGAACATTGCTACAGTTTACGTATAAAGTAATATTTTATATTAAATATACCTTATTAAATAAATAGATAGATTAAACAGTGTCATATATTGCTTCGTCCATATGTAAGTTAATTGTGTCACAAATCAAAAGGTACTGTGACGAATTCTTGGTAGCTTAAAATACATAAATACGGAAAGTCTGAATGATTCATACTTGTCTAAAGTTACGTACAAACGTCAAAGTTTAAACCGCGTTTAAATATACATGTTAATGTACTACTAAGTGAACTTTATGTAAACTTATTGTGTTGTACGTACTCGGAAATACAGTGTTAAATATTCAGAAGTACTCTATTAAAAATTCAGAAATACAGTAAGAACATTTAATTCGATGATTCTGTTCGTTTAATATATTTTTGTCTAATATTCTAAAAAGATAGAAATTCTCTTCCAAACTTAAATCAATGCAACATTTCAGTAAAATATCTCAAAATGAAATATAATTAGGTACTAACTTAAATTGTACTCAAATCTTGTTGGTAACTATGGAATCCAATTTACTTACCTCTCAAATTAGAAATAACAAAAATCGTAAATGTTAATTAATGGTCTAATTAATATTAATAAAAAATAACCCAAATGTAACAAATAATCGCAACAACACATATATTTACATTATGTAACGTGTATATTCATTATTCACTTAAACCTAAACCAAGGGTCCTTAACTATGTATTAAAATTTGTACTTATTTTAATAAGATTGTTAGATATTTTTAAACGCATTGTATCTCTCTGGTAATTTGAAACCGGAAATGTATAATTGAAATAAATAATTAATTCCTTGAATAATATTATAGCTTTTTAAAATGTATTTTTGTCGTAACACAAAATTTGGTAATTTCACGTTCGAATTACAAGGTCGTGTGTAATTACATAAATTTGGAATATCGAATCAATTAATAAAAAAGGTTGTTTTCGTTACTTACATTTAAATACATATAGACATCGGATTTTATACAAGCAAAAATAACCAGTAAACATGTTAGAATAAGGATTTCTAGTGCATTCAACCATGACTAGTTAAAATTCATCAAAGAGAAACTCTTTGCTTTAACAACAATTAAAACTTAAAACTTAACATAAAATGACACGTTCCACGTATGGAGCCAAGGCCTGGTCTTGTACACTTATAATTTTAAAAGACCATTATCAAATAAAAGTGATTTTGGTACCATTTTTGTATATTTTCTTTAGTTTAATTATACAAAAACATATAAAACGTGCGAAACACGTAAGACTTAATGTTGAAAACAAAGATGGCGTCAATAAAATGACATTTGACGCTGTCATTTAGTACAAAAAGAACAATTAAACTACAATTAAAATAGATGCAAAAATTTAATTTTAGTGTTGTTATATATTTAATTTATTACTTGATTTTTAACTAGTGTACAAGTGCAGGCTGAATTTGAAATATATCTTTTTCACGTCTTATATTTAAGTGTAAAAACATTGGAACAAATTGATTGTACATTTAATCTTGTTTAAATATTATCATTAAATTGTTAATGCAAATAACAATAACATAATGATATACTGTTATGGAATATTTACAGAAAAAATTGATCTTTTTAAATTTATGTCGGGTATCGCATATAAACTCTGCACGATTTGCTGCTCAATCTTTCGAAATCTATAGACAGTTTGAAGAATATTTTTACCTTCGTGCATATGGTTTTTCGATACAACGCTCAAACATAATTTTGTTTTATTGACTACGTATTTTTGTTGCATAGTTTATAATATTACAATTTCATCTGCGTTAACTTCGGATAGTATCCCACGGCAACTACATGCTCGATCGGGATAAAAAGTAGCCTATGTCCTTTTCCGCCCCTTCAACTATCCATATGAAAAATCAACTCATTTCGACCCTCCGTTATGTCCATAAAAGAAGGACAAACAAACTCACTTTCGCATTTATAATATTAGTATTCGTTGTATAGGTATTTTTCAATTTATGTTATGTTTTTCTTTTAGTTAGCTGTGCAAATATTGTAATAATATTTGATTTGATTTGTGTGTAATCTAATTATGCATTAACCTTTTCATAGATAAAAACAGTAAAACACGTAGAAATAAAGAGATTTTTTTTAAATGAGAAAAAGATTAATACGTGTCTGGTACCTAATTTAATACATATTTAAAAATATTCAAGAATTTTTGTATTTTAAAATGTCTGGAAACAATTTTTTTTACAGCTACTGGTGTATCTAATAAATAAATTAAAATAATGGAAAATTCCAGAGAGCGTTATATCGAAATTACTTTTTTTAAAGTTCATAGTAATATTTATAAATTTTAAACAGGTAACGTTAACTTTGATTAAATTTTATAACTTAGCTTAACTCCATATTTTTTATTTTATGGAAGCACTAAGGAATTTGTAGTTGCAGTACAAAACTATAGCTGTGCCAATTCTGAAAGCCATATATGAAATTATAAACCGCACTTCTCAAAAAATCACGTTTGTTGTACGGGAGCCCCCTTCAATATTTATTTTATTCTGTTTTTTAGTATTTGTTGTTATAGCGGCAATCACATCACATCTGTTATGAGATACAGTCTAATAGTATCACGGTTCATGAGATACAGCCTGATGACAGACGGACAGTCAGACGGACGGACAGCGGAGTCTTAGTAATAGGGTCCCGTTGGTTATCCTTTGGGTACGGAACTCTAAAAATGATTTTTATATATGTTATTTTTCAATTATTTTAAGTCTACTAAAATTGCAAGTTTTTTAGACAGACTTATAGCGAAATATAAGTTTGAAAATTATGGAACTACTCGTATAATCTCCGGTTCCTACAGCTAGACGGACAAGTTTGTCTCATTATACCTCCGTTTTTGATATTTCGGATTCGGAATCCTAAAAATTAAAATTAAATGGCAGAAAAGAGCAGTGGGTATAAATTGCGAAAATTAATCGTCAAAAACGTGGCTTTCATTGAGGCACAACCATAAATTACTATAATTATATATTTACATTTTTTTCTCTAATTACGTTTTTTTTACATTAACTTTCTCATTGAAATGTTCCAAAAACAACAAACGTGTCTGAAATAATAGTTTGTGAATTTTTGCAACATTTAACAAGAAAGGAATATAACATTTTAACAACTTTTCAAGTTTACCTTAGGAATATAATTGCGGCAACAACTAGGATAATTGAATTTGTTTTAGTATTTCAAAACAAAAAGTTCTTCTAAATTGTGCTGTCTAAGTCCTACATGGCTTTGGATATCCAAAACTATTCACACATAACGCAATATTGACTAAACTCTCTAAGATGACAAATCGTTTTAAGGCTAATATTATGTTTCAAATATAAATAAATATCGTTCATCTTTCATTTCTATATACAAAGATACAAACATTCAAAACATTCGTATGTTGAATTTCTCAATTGAATTAGGACGTTATTCTGACATATTTCGTATCAAATATGATTTAGTGTATGAGGTATAGCATACACACACTGTCTATGGTTTGGTATGCTAAACGTCAGTGTCAGAGTGTCAATGACTGACAGTTCACGAAAGCCGTGTGCGAGTGCGGACGTTGAGTAGTACCGAGCACGTGGGCATTGCCGAGCCAGTGATGTGATAGACAACGACGTACGGACCAACTCCTACATTAGAATATATTTTTAAGAGGGTATGCTGTTGTCAAAGCGCCCATACAAACGTAGTCCAGTCATATTTTGAGTATTAAGCTATGAAAATCTATGAAATTTTCAAGACACAATCTAGAAACAAATATCTGTGTCGGTGGTGAGTCAGAATTTCGTTTAAATATATACTTCCAGAGTTACAGGGCGTCAAAGTATTGTATTTTTCGGTAATAAAAAGCCCCAACTTTAAACCTGATTTAAAAGAGTATGAATCAATTTAGAACAATTTGGAAAAACCACCGACATCTGAAATTTCATTAGTATACCGTATTTAAAAAATGGTTACATAATATACTGTATCCTTCAAATGATCCCTGGACTACGAAACATCCAAATAACGGGTGGATAACTTCGCGTAATGTTTGCTGTCTCACCGTACGCCTTCGGGTAGGATAGGGCTCGGAGAGGGACAGCTACAAAACAATTTAACCTTGAGCGTGGCCACGTGGTCTTACCAACATAGCCTCTTAATTTTAATGATATTAATTATTATTCTTGAACCTAAAATATCGTAAAATTATTATCGGAGTACGAGTAAAAAATCTCAAATAGTTTTTTCTTCTTCACTTTTTTAAATCTAATATATATTATATTCTTTACAAAGACTTCGTACAAACATAAACCTAATTATTCCCCTTCATTGCACTGCACACATCCGATATAAATAAAGGGTAGTTCCCACCACCGATCGATACGCAAGCAATAAATCATTTTGTGGTTAACGATCACTCTCCCTCAGCTATTGATGAATTATTCTCGTGTCTATTCATCAAAGTATCATGCCTGCATTGTGACTCTGGCCTGCCATCTTATCAATTCTGACTCAGCGATACGAACATCGATGGACGAGCCAAAGTTTCACGTGCCAAGTTGTTTTTATTACATGTTTTAGGTTATTACGGGGTTGTATTGAGTACAATAAGAAACTCGATATTGGCTCATGTATTAGGCACAGTTCTAGACCAACAATAATATGGATTGTTTTGTATTTGATATTCGATGTTCAATGATATTTCATACACTGCTGAGGCTAGACGAAAAATTATTGTGCGAATTATATTAATTATATTTTTTATATATTCCACCCAGACAAGAGCATTTTCTGTTTTTAAATATATTTTTCAAGGAGTTTACATTTTCTTTGGATCGATTTTAGGGGCGGGAGGTACCGTGTATTAATGATATGGAATATTAATTAATAAAAAAATCAGTATTGATTTCTAACACAATAAATCTTCATAATCTTGTTAACTTCAATAATAATCTATTTAAAATTTGTATACGATTGGTATTTGTAATACATCTTCATATAGTATTCTAGATTCAACATAATAATAACAAAGAGGATTTAACCTCTACATCAGATTTACCTTAAATGCGCTACATCAAATAAAGTTTGATACAGATACGAATATTCATTCAATTAGTTTATCGATTGGCGGGGATTGAGATATTGGGTACGAGCAATATTGAATAAGGTGCATATTGTAGTGTACATATCGAAATATTTGAATAGCCGTCAAGCTACTAATTGGACAACACACAACGCGGCCGGGCAATAGACAACTGAACTGAATCGGTCACTAACTCAACTGTCAGCGGGCTGTGTGCGCTTACGCACCCTCATACCAGCTCATAGCTTTAGAATGGTGATTATCGTTATCGCTCTAGTAGCTTAGCTACGCTCTGACACATGACCGTAAGGAGGGTGCGCCAAACTTTTATAGATTTTAAAATAAGTTGATTATGTAATTCCATACAAAAATAATGAAAATCTGACTTCAAATGTTTATCGGATTTACAGAAATTTTCATCTTGACTTGCTTTGGTTGGTACCTACAGCCTGTGATACAAATTACAAATTTTATTTACTTACAAATACAACATGAAACACCTGTGCTATCACATGAATATAGCATATTAAACAAAATTATGTCGAAGGCTTCCATGTCAACTTGGCGTTTGAAACCGTTTTTGTAATCAGTCACACACAAGACACAAATTCTGTTCCGAACCATAACTATCAACCTCACAAATGAACAAAGCCACGCTCAGTCGCTCATTCTCTTAGAATCGAGCTTCTTATACCTAATATTACAAATGCAATTAGGCCTTTGAACATGCATCTTGGCAACACTTACACATAAAGTCGTATTTTATTATTTCATCCGTTGTTAGAACCTTCTTTGTCGATGATATCGTAATAGCTGTCGATGGTGTAGTTGAACAGCTGGAAGTCGTTTCTGAAACAATAACATTAGAACCTATATTAGTGCGTGCATTGAGAGCATTGCGTAGCTCTGCGTCCGCAGCAAAATAGTGTTACAAGGTTTATTTTGTTTTTGAAAATTGTGCTTCGGGCGATAACGATTTGCAACTAATAATATATAACAAAACATTTAGATTTTGGTGTCAATCGCTTCAGCACATTATAATATAGAAACGGAGCGTTCGATTTTATTGTAATTTTACTTTGTTTCTCAAATACAGACGGTTTATTACGCGACAGATATGAAAACACAAAAAAGATTTGAGCTAGTTGTTACTTTTGAGCTATCAGTAATTTTTTAAAGGAAACACTTTTACATCCGTGGTTTTCCAGTATGTCAATCTTATACTAAAAGTTTATTTCAACTGAAAAACATGTAGAGGTAGAAAAATGATTTTCCCGTTTGTATGTCCTGTCCTGTTTTCATTACCCCTTTTAAAAGTTGTAAGGAGAAGAAAATTTAGAAATCATCCCACGGTAGTTTATTAGGATTAAAAGTAGCTTAACCTCTACGCGATATGCTTCGTGCGTGTCAAATTTCAACAAGATTAGTTTAATCGTTGATTTGTTAAAAGCTAACAAACATACAGCTACACTGAGATACTTTTACATCTGTAATATGAGTGTGATAACTGAATAACATCATGTTATCCCTGGGAATCATAGAGAGAAAAATCAGGATATGGACATCAAAATCTTCCTATGGATCAACAACATCTTATTGGTTTGGAACCCCAATTTACATTAACACGTATGTGATAAAAGGCGACTTACAAAATCGCAGGGTTGTGGGTGCAATTCACTAAGTATAAACATATTTACAACCTCATTGCTCACGGATGAATTCCCTGACGATATACCTAGCTTCCTAGTCCTAGTCAACATGGATAAATATCGAATGACGTCAGCAAAGACATTCGTGAGCCGTGAGGTAGTGAGCTTCTCCTTAGTGAATTGCACTCCTTACAGTGTACCGCCGATGTCTTATTATAGCGATCATCAATGTCCATACATTATTGTCTGACATAGAAAACATAAGACTGTCGCTCTATCAAGTTCCTCACTGCGCTGTGTGATTCCATAACACGTAATTGGCCTACGAGCCTTTCCAATCTACCCCCCGGCATTACATCGAATTACCCACTTTTATCGCCGGCCATTTAATTGATTAACTTCTGTCACTTAGCATTATTTACAGTTGGGGAGCTAATCGGAACAAACATATTACGTATGTTGTAATTGATGGAATGGTTTTAGCTGTTCTAGGTACATCGGTTATATATACTTCTCATCAGAAAAATCGAAACACCTTGCAAATTTATGTTTTGTAAGGATTATCCCACTACTAACACTAAGGTAACATGGTGGTAGCTGCCCAGAAGAAACGTAGAAAATGCCCTATATAATAATAATAATAAAGCCTTTTATTTCCGAAATTTACAATTAGTTGAACACAAAATACTATAAATTTAGACAAATCGAAAAAAAGTAAAGTAAATTTTAAGTGCACATTTTTAATTTCACAAAATGTATCTTAGTTCGGTATGCCTTACGGCAAAGGCCTCCTCCAACTCTTTCCATTGTTTTCTATCAGCCGCTACTCTCAACCAAAGGGGTCCCAAGGTTAGTTTTAGATCGTCTTCCCATCTTTTGACTTTTCGACCTCGCTTCCTAACGCTATCCCTGGGATACCAAACTGTCACTTCTTTACTCCATTTTTCCTTTTTGCAGCGGAGCATATGTCCAGTCCACCGCCATTTAAGTTGGTTAATGCGTGACAGGATGTCTGTTAATTTTGTTTTCTGCCTGATATTTACACTTTTGACTTTGTCCATTAGCTTGAAACCTAGCATGCTTCTTTCCATGCTTCTTTGACATCTTGCTAGTTTGTCCCTATGGTATTTCGTCAAAGCCCTACCATCAATCAAATATTCCCACTGGAGATCGAACCGGGGACCTCCAGGTTGTAAGTCCAAGCGGCTGCACCATTAGGCCACGGAGGTGGTTTATACAGCTTGACAGCGACTAGTGAAAAATAAAGTTTCAGAGATTTGTATGTAATTTACTTACCGATACAAGTCAAACAGTCCGTCCAACTGTTTCTTGGTGATCCTTGAATAGAGATGGCTGATATTGTGCAGAGTCTTGGCGCCTTTTCCGCTGTTTTTCCACTCCGGCTTCACTACGTCCTGGAGACGGGCCAACTGGATCAGGTACCTTTGGTCCTCCTACAGAATGTAACAAATAATGTTTTGTAGGCTTCAATTCACTTGATGAGATATAGTCATTTGATATTTAGTAAACATTAGCTTCTGCCCGCGACTAGGTCTGCGTGGACTTTAGGATGTATGGGAACTACTTGTTCGATTGGCATAAAAATAAGTCTATGTCCATTTCGGGCCTTTCAAATATCCCACTACAAAAAATCAAGTCATTCTCACTTTCTTTTAGGTCGTGAATGTATGATAAAATTATTATTTTTGTGAGTTTATGCCATAGTTATTCTGTTATTCAGGGCGGGGATAAATTCCAAAAATCAAGCTTCATAAAAATCGGTTCAGTCGTTCTTGAGTTATAAAAATAAGTGTATGTAATCCGGGGAAACGTTTCCAAAGTGGCAGACACCAAGTGAGTTCATACAAGCATCGTTTGATATTATTTTACATTAAAAAAAATTCTATTCACGATCCGTAGAAAACGCCTGTGGTTTGCCAGATATTCGTTAGAATATATAGTTCCAAAGTTGCACAGACTCAAAGTGAAAGAAAAAGGGCCATATTTACTTTTTCTTCTTTACGTACAGTATAATAATATCAACCGTAACCTTCGTTTCCAGATCGTGAAGAATTGAATTGCATCGTCTGCGTATAAAGCCCGGCCTAAAAAGCCGCGTCGAAACGAACCCAACAAATGTTTGTTTGCCGGCTTCTAATGGCATACTATTAAACGTCATGGCAATGTTCGCCACCCTACCATGTGGGTTTTATCATCGTTTGCGACGCATGTCACAGGTGTATAGGGGCTCTTAAATCGCCCACTCATATTATCACTAGAATAATTGTTTTCAAAGGCTACATATGTTAGTGTCTCCCTAATTTAGTGAGAAAAGGCGTCCTCTTCTCACCATTGTCTTAGGAATCATATTAGGCAATGTTTAGAAATTTAGAATATCTTTACACTCTTAGCAGTGAGGATATACGAGCGATTATAAAGTAATTTTAGCAGAGGACTATGTATCTTAAGATTTATTGGTGACAAATCACTTTTACTCACATCCAATGTTTCAAACTTGAGTATGACATCAAAATTGAACTTGCACGGAGTACAGAAATTGGTGTACGGCGTCCAATGCATGTCGAGCGGTCGTTTTGCCCGCGCTTCGTCCAGGACATATGACACGAACTCCTCGAATACTGGATACTTTTCAGTTGGCTTGTCGTCTGATATCTGAAACGGATAAATTACCTGCTTTTGTTTAGATATCATTATTGTTTATCACGTGAAAAATTATTTAAGACGCAAACAATCCGACCCAGCTTTGCTTTTCCGGTTAAATTTAACAATTTTTTAAATGTCAACAAACAAAGGTTATTGTTCTCTGAGCACCGCCTACTCCTGCGCACATGACACCTAGGGCATAGTCTACTACGCGGAATCAGTGCGGATTGGTAGACTTAAACACCATTGAATCTACAATATTTTCTTACTATGTGCAAGTAACCACCTCTGTGGTCTAATGTACAGCCATTAGCGCTTGGACTTACAATCAGTAGGTCCCGAGTTCGATTCCTTGTGGGGGTACTATCGATACTCGGTTTGGTTGGTAGTAGAACATTTTCTATGTCCACCAGGATAGCTGACACCATGTCACCTTCGACTTCCGCCATCGCCTTGTTAGTTCGAGGCTCATGGGTTCGTACGCATACCACTCAATGTATTTATCGTCACTTACCAGTAAGTGAGATGAAGGCCAAGTGCAAACCTATCATTAAAAATGAACAGCTTTCTTCACCACGTTTTATTTCATCAAATTTATTTTGAATATATTCTCTACGTACTTTTATAGCACTCTGCCTGTTTCCCACTTACGAGTTCTTTTTTCAAGAAGAGAATTATTGTTTCCTAATTATCATCTTACCTTCCTATACTTCTTAAGAATACGCTGCCCCATTTTGTCGTGAAAAGACTTCGGCCACGCGTGAACGATCTTGTCATTGTATGCCGACGCAAGCCGCTCCAAAGGATGTCGTACTATGAGGAAAGTTATAGAGTCCGACTGAGCCTTCTTTATCATTTCCGGTGTAGGCCTCGCGTACTTCCGTCTAGCTAGTTCTAGAGGCACTTCTTTGGTTTTATCTAGAAAGGCTGCTGTGTAGTTGGCCATCAAATTGAAGTTATACATCCATGACGTTGATGCTGCTTTGAATATGTTGCACCTGGAATAGAGAATTTAATTCAGTATCAGAGTAGTTTCTATTTGGGGATTTGGACACGAATGTACCGATAAGATGATTATAGGAAAGATCCAGGAGCTCAATGCTATCCAGGCCTTCTAAGTGACAAGCGTACACAATGAGTTTCAAGTGAAACTGACTATATAGACTAGAATGTGTCTGTCATTCTTCAAATAATTGAAAAATCAATCTAAGACAAAACTATAAAAGTTCTGTCCCACCATTTGATTCGTTGAATTCACAAGTGATCGCACAAAATCAAAAGCACGATCAAACCAATTAATGTTGTTGTGAGTGTCTAACACTTCATGTAATGTCGTGTCTTTTCTTTCTATACGTACGAGTTTCTTACAAGGGTTTGCGTCTGATAGAATTTTCGATGCCACGAACAAAAGACATTGCAATTTTGCGACCGTGTGCCCCATGGGCCGCCGTCGCCTTATCAAGATATTGAGAGAGCAAAATAAAAGATAAAAGCCACAAGGAAACACAAAAATGTAAGGACCCACGGAATTGTATACGCAAATAGACAAATTAGTATTCGCTTCCATAACTTTTTGTTGCCCGCTTTCAACCCACAAACATCGTTTTCCCGCGAATTTTCCGGATGTCCTTGCGTGTTCCCGCGTTATCTACGACTTGTGAAATAACATTGGGGCACGAATGCTCACTAGCTACGATTCGCGGGTTTTGAAACTAGGCGTGGTTCATTGCCGCGAGGGTCCGACCGAGGCAGGATTCAGTATTTCCACTTAGGGAGTCCTAAAGATACTTTTTGGGATAATGTGTAACATTCCCGATCACATCGTCAAGAAATCAAGAAAATAGTAGTCAAGCGTTTACTTATTTTATAACAATAATACATGTAAGTGTTGTTTAAATATTTTTGGTGAAATGAAATTTAGATTTCTCTTTAAATTTTGTATTTCGGTGCTGTTTAACCTCGCACCCCACAGGTGTGCTGGGGAAACTATATTGTTACTTGTTGTCCTAAAGAAGTCGCTAATATACGAGAACGTTTATGGCAAATCCTTGTATGATAATTGTGACTCACTGTAAATGTGAAAGTAATGATGTCTCTCTGTTCTTTTGTTGAATTTTCAGGGGGTGTCTCGATAAAGGGTACGCGTGTGATGATTTTTGAAGTCATAGTAGACGAAGTTATGGTATTTTGAATTAATGTTTTGTTGAGATGAGAGGAATCACAGCTCGGTTGCAGCTCGGTATGTCGCTACGTACTGGCGGGCGACCCCCCGTATGTCGGTCTAAAACCGCATCTGGCATCAACCCGGCAGTGTTTTCTTCATTTATTTATGTTCACCCGGCCCTCTATGAATTTGCCGGTCTAAAATATTTATACGAACCACGAGAAAGGAAAATAGTTTATATTGCTCTTAAGTTTAGCACCCATTAAATCAAAGTTTTCATCAAAAGAGCTATTAAAACTTTATTAGATTCACCCAGACAAAGAAAAAATGGTTACTCTACTTTCTACGAGTTATATAAAATTGGTGTGTTTGAATACTTGTTACTCGATAACTTCGAAGTGTCTGGACGTATGTAGATGAAATTCGGCTGAAAGGTAGGATGAGCGAGACTTATAAAGTTTATTATATTTATAAATATCTCTACCAAAGAAAAGCAAGACGTAGGATGTTATTGCTATTAATTTCCACCAGGTTTCCATGGGACAATATATTTCAGCGGTAATAAAAACCGCGGTCGCAATTTTAATATTCTTGATATACCATTTGATGGTGTGGTATATAAATCGACTACATGTCTGTAAAGCAGCAGTCCACCTTTGGCCTTACATCCTTATGTACTAAATTTAATATAATTAATGACCTCCAATTGGGATATGTGATATCGTGTGCTTTTAAGACACGATTACTTCAAGTTATTATGAGGATGTCGTAAAATCTGAAGGATATATGTATGAGTGACATCAATGGACACCATTCTACCTGCCAAGCGTGGCGATTATGAATAGCGAATGAGTTATAGCCTTCTAGACCAACACGTAACATCGTCGACCTCATCGTCACTTACCATCAGGTGAGATTGAGGTCAAGTGTTGGTCTATCTTCAATATATATATATATATATAAAATCCCCTAATGGAAAGTGGCGGTCTGTGAGGGAAGTTCATGTTCACGTAGTCGATGATTTTCTAGTTTGAACAATTGTCTATGGTAAAGATAAGTTATTCTACGGTACATTGTCACCAGCACCTCTAAAGCCCTATTAAGAACAATAATACAAATCCAAAACAAACCATCCCCCAAAATGATATTTTTTTCTGTCGTTATTTGTCCATTATTCAGCCCCAGCCCTTGTTATATTCGGCGATAAGAACCGTTGAGTAAGGTCAACCAGGGGCGGAGTTGCGGACTCGTCCGACACCTATGATTGATGGTCAGCTCGATTACACGAATCTTTTATTTATAAATAAAATCGCGAGCTACTGTGTCACTACGTGTTTTTACATAGCTTTTTGTCAGAATAAACACGTTTTGGTCACCACAGCCAAAGCTTACTGTGTTACCACGAAACAAGAACAGAATAAGACAGGAGTGTTGCAAAAATATACTGTGGTACTTAAAAACGGCCAAGTGCGAGTCGGACTCACACACGGAGGGATCCATACGACCATACAATATTTAGAATAGATTAGAAATAGTTTCTTCACTACAATATTTCTTTGTTCATATATGTATGTGATATACATATAGCTTTGCTTCACGGTAGCAAAAGATCGATTAATACAGTTTTCTTACAAGGGGAATCTTTGATTTATTTTATTATTTCTTGTTATAGTGATCATAGACAAGTATACACACTCTGCGTAGTAATGATTCCGTTTGGCACCCTTTGGGTAAGGAACTCTAAAGCCTATAATTTAAAATAATAATTAAAATATAGTTATAATAAAATTAGAAGCGTCGGTGGCGAAAAGGATAAGGCGCGGGACTCTCAATCTGAGGGTTCCGGGTTCGAATCCAGCCGTGTACCTATGAGTTGTTTTTCAATTTAAGTACATTATCCGATTGCTTAACGGTGAAGGAAAACATCTTGAAGAAACCTGCATGTCTTGAACAGGCATGTAAATTCCGCCAATCCGCACTGAGCCCTCGTGGTGGACTATGGCCCATACACTCTCTGTAGGAGAGTAGGCCTGAGCCCCTGCAGTGGGGACGTATATAGGCTGATGATGTTGTATAATAAAATTAATAATTTTATAATGATAAGGTTTGTGAATATGGTGCTATATGGTGGTTTAAAAAATCCAAGCATCAAAATTGAGTGTGAAAATTTCGTCAATCAATTTGTCAAAAGTACTCACCATATGACATGGTACTGTCTATTGATGAGATACTCCCAAGCGTTAGCCTTATGTGCGGAGTCGTCAAGATCCAGCTTGGAGCACTGACTCCTCATGTAGTCCCTCCTCGCGTCCATCCTCGCGTTCACCTCCATGAACTTGTCGCGGGACAGAAGACCTTCCTCGTGAGTACCGTTCTCCAATAAATACTGCAACAAACAATACACTTACAACATGTTCCGAATTGATTTTTTATGTGTCATATATATATCGACGACGATATATCGATAAACACACCTAAAGCACATTTTTATAAGTAAACATAATTTAAAACATTGCTGTATGTAAAATGGATTTAAAAAATGAAATATTCCCAACTTCTTTTTTCCGTCATATTTATCATCAAATGTATTCAAATAACTTTACTGCGATAAAAGTAATAATAACAAAGAGTACATCATTTAATTTCGATGACCATAAATAAACACTAGCGTTCAACCTCAAAGAGAATAATTTAAGAAAGAATAAAATTAGTTTAATTGGTAATTATTTGTCAAAGGTCTTACAAGGAAAAACTGATTTTCGACTTTCCGCATGAGACCTGGGACTAATAGAGCGTATGAATAATTTACCTCTATAAAGTAAAACAGGAATAAATTTGTAAGTTATGTTAGTATTTTTTTAGAGTTTATCAATAACATAACATAATAATAATTGTTTACTTCAATGGCATAAACAGCCGTAAAAACGAGAACTCGAACGAAAAATTGAAGAACTGCGACTTTCTGCGAATATAGCAAAAACACCTTGTAAACAGCATGTCAGATTTGTTGATATATGAAGGAGACTTAAATTGTGATGTTGATTTTCAGTAAGTTATAAACAAATAACACGAATGAAAAGTGAAATAAGTAAATAAATGAAAGCATTTTTATTTTTCTATCATCTCCGGCTTCCTTACGCAAGTCAGCTTTATGCCTTTCCGGGAGCGTTTTCCAAGATGAGGTGTTTAGACAATTAATTCGTCTTCGTTGAGGTTTTAATAAACGGTGAAGGTATTATAATAGACTGTAATAGATATATCTGACGAAAGTTTTGGGGGTCAACCCCCTAGTGGCCTCTCGGTGACCCCCATTAGCCATTATATCCGCGCTTATTTGCGTAATTATAATGAGCGCACCGCCCGGCGTTAATTTACGATAATTAACTAGGCTGCATCTAATTAATGTTCCTCGGCTGACTTTTTATTATCAATAAACAGATTAAGCTAGATGACACCAAATCAGATTGGGGCTAAATTGTATTTTAAACCATAAAGGTCATTATAAAGCTCCTATAAAATTTAAAATATCTAATATTATTTAATTTGTTCTGGACTTTTACCTCCGCAAAAATTCCAAAAAACCAACTTGCTGGTATAAATTTTTTTATTTTACGTTTTGTTTTGTAATTACATTGTGAATATTTTTTAGTAAGGGAATAGTCACATAAAAACATTATTTTACGAGATAACTCAAATATTGTTAAAAGTTTCATACGTTATCTATACTTCAATACTCAACCGTGACGTCACGCCTGAGTACCGATTTGTATGGAGCGTTTTTGCACCACGTGACTAGAATCACTTTTTGACGGGTTATATTAGGAAAACTATCAGTCGTATCGAAAAATCTTTGACAAGGCCATTTATCTCTTTACACGGTCTCTCGAATGAGGGAATAATTTTTTTTTGTCATCATCCCTATTAGAGATGACCAAATTTAAAATGACTTCTCTTCCTGTAAGTTCTTTTCCTGAAGCGCAGCGCATTTGTTTTTTCTGAAATAGCTGTAAGAAACCGTTGACCATTGATAGATTGTGTAATCATGAGCAGCCAGGAAACGTCCACAGCTGGACATAGGCCTCCTCCATGGTACGACAAATTTTCCCGAGCCACTTGCATCCAGCAACTCCCGCGACTTATCAAGGTCGTCGGTCCATCTAGTAGAGGGACAACCTGGCAGACAATTCCCGGTACGTGGTCGCTACTCAAGAACTCTTACTCCCCGTCGGTTATCTTCTTCGAGAAATATGGCCTGCACATTGTCACTTCAGCTCACTGACTCGTCGAGCTATATCGGTGATCTTAGTTCGTCGAAGGATTTCCTCATTCCGGATTCTATCACGTAGACAAATTCCGAGCATAGCTCGTTACACAGGTCGCTGAGTGACTTTGAGCTTGTTTATTCGGCCAACAATAAAATACCACGTTTCGGTTCCGAATGTCATCACTGGCAACACGCACTGTTTAAATACTTTTGTCTTTAAACGCTGAGATATTTTGGACGAGTAGATATGCCGTAATTTCCCAAACGCTGCCCAGCCTAGTTGAATTCTTCGGTTGACCTCTTTGTCGAAGTTGGGCTGCATGCGACATGATGACACCTACCATCATGTCGCACGCAGCCCTTTAACTACAAACTCTTCCCAGTGCAAATAAACCAACACGGGCGCCTCTATTTAGTTTACCTAGGTGTACATCATCAATTGAGATCAAGGTCAAGTGCAATACCATTGTTTATTACAAAATTCCTAAATATAGAAAAAGTGCAAAAAAAACAACTCTTTAGGGGAGAGTAGTTCTAGTCGTAAGTGAAAGCCAAGAGAGACCTAAACGCTTGAGATTGCGTCTAGAATAGAAAGTAACAGGTGAAAACACATTTCAAGTAGATACCCATCATATATAATGGATGTATACAGTTGAACACAGTTGGGAAACTCTTGGGGTGTGGGCCCAGTTTTAAACTAGGTTTACACAAATTTCATGAAAGGATGGTTTAGGAAATAGATATGGCATAGGTAATCGAAAACAAAATGTTCCGTATTTAAAATAAATAAATTACTTCTGCCTTTATCCGTGTATTATTTAATTTATTGCTGTGTATAGTATAATTTTCTGAGACTAACTGGTAAAAAAATACATTTTATAAATTTTCAATGATAACTTCATTGATATTAATCTGCTCGGTTTTGTCGCTGATTTCGATATTGTCCCATGAGAACTAACGATCGAGAGAGAAAGTGGCTTATGTCCTTTTTTGGCCTGTCAACTATCTCCATAGAAATACTGTTTAGAAAATCAAATCAATCTGCCACTCCGTTACGGCGTAAAGTAAGGTCAAACAAACTCACATTTATATTAGTGTGGAATAATATATTCCCAAACTATTAAAAGTTATTATTTTAGCACAAACAAACACCATTTACTTTAATAAATGGTAATATTTTTCGCTAAAGAAGTATATCAATGCGCATCGCCACGCCAACAGACCCTCACGTGCTTGTCCATCGACCTTACTTTGATGATTAAGTTTATGTTTGAACAAAATGACCATGAAATTATTATTATTTAATGCGATGTTTTGTTAAGTGTGACAATAACACGTTTACACTGTACATCTGTAAAATAAATAATATTTAATACCTTATATAATGTTAAATACTTGTGCAAGGTTAATTATAGAAAAACAAAAATTCCATTATTTAAGCAAGTGTTACTGAATTCCACAAGGATTATACTCGTACAAGCCTTTTGTACAGGATTATTGTAAATAAGTGGTAAATATCAAGCAGTAGCAAAACTTGTTAATATTACAATTATTTTGTCGTGATTCTAAATATACTGGCTTCGAAGAACCAGAGATGGAGAGTATTATTATCACTACGACAATACTATATATACACAGCTGTTTGGCGGTAGACTTAGATAACATGTTTTATTCGTATGGCTTTTATCCCTGCATAGTTGTTATAATTTAATATCTAGGTTAAGGAGCCATTCCCTTCCGTCGATCAGCAGATTTAGCTCTCCTTACCCCCCACCAAATCTTGTTTCGCATTCTTCAACGATGTGTTGAGTGTATATGTCTTGTATTGTCTTTGTCTCTCTACAGTCAAACATGTTGTAGCTAGCCGGGCTGACATAGAAAAGCTACTACCAACCAGATGGAGTACTATACCGACAGTTGCCCGACTGTCCCCAACTTTGTAACCATTAGCTTAAAGAGGTGGTTCCAAATATCTTACACTTTGAAGACTACTTTTATTATTCACCAAATTAATATCATTAAGATTGAACATGTCCCAAAACACTTTGAAAAAACATTTGAAAGGAATTTTACTAAATGCTCAAAAAGTAAGCCCTTGAAAAATTAGGTTGTTTCATTATCGGTCTGCCCGTAGAAATAGTTTTGTGTCATTTTAAATTTCTTATTTATTCAATATGTTTGTAAATATATTATTAATTAGTATTGTGTGTATAAGTATCTGTATGTTAGTTATATTTGTGTAGCACTGCGTGCAAGTTTATTAAAATATTGTTAGAATAGGATCTGGCTGAAAATCTGTGTCATGACGGGTACTGAGACAGCTTCTGCCACAGAACCTTCTAAGTTTTTATTAATTTTTGTAATCCTACTAATATTATAAGTGTGAAAGTTTGGATGTTTAGATGTTTGGATGTTTAGATGTTTGGATGTTTGTGACGCTTTCACGGAAAAACTACTGAATGGATTTGAATGAAACTTTACAATAATATAGCTTATAGATCAGAATAACATATAGGCTATAATTTCTAAAGACATATTGTGTAAATTGTCCAAAATCACACTTATAATATTAGTGGGATTACATGGGCAATTTTGGCATAACAAAAACGCGTTGCCTAGCAACCGACCGTAGAATATGTAAATTCGTATATACAAACTTTTGCGTTTATAATATCGGTGTGAAGACTATTTGAATGTACTACGTCAGATATTGAAATTTATTTTGTTTCTTTAAACTATTAGACTACGTAACAGAATAAATACTATTTTGTACCTTATGCTGTATAATAATTTGTCATATACGTCACCTGTGCCTATCGAACAAGTAGAATACATCCTGAATTACACGCGGACAAAGTCGAGGGCGGAAGCTAGTGTTGTATATGTATGAATTAGTCACCATGTAGTATGCTACAGACAAATTACATTACAATAATATATGTGTAATTTGTCTGTGGCAAATAAATGGTTTAAATCATTGGAAAATACTATGGCTATTTCATCAGGCAGTTTTGAGCAAGAAATGATAGAAATGTGGAAAAATACATCAATATGTTTTTGTAACAATAAATGGTAATTCATTACATTACCTTCCACTCCAAAATATTGATTTCCTAAATGAACTGCAACTGCAGAATGCATCATTTCCGAATAACTTTCGCTACTCGACTGCTAAAGTGTGTAAGTAGAGCACGCATGTGCGCTTAAATTTCGATTGCCTTTCACTTCATTGTGTAAATATCTTCTGCAGTATCTGCATAATTGGTGTATGTTGGTTCATGTCGCTGGCATATAGAAAATTTATGTACCTAGACAAAGAACAAAAATTATACTTGACTATTTCAGGTCAATTACTTCATCCATTTCACCTTGCTCCCGAAAGTGTTGAATGTAATACTCTTAAAATCGGGTCTTGAAAATAAAGCTACTTGACAAATCTTTAAATTTGAAGCCATTTTGTACCGGAGATTTTATGATGGGTCAGTGCAGTGGCTTTTATTTAATAAGTATAATTACATTTGATTTTATTATAATCCAGATTTAATTGATTGTCGTAATAATGCAAATGAAGACTATTTTAATGCGCTGTTTTGCGTCTGAAGTCGGTGTCAATTCAATGCATTTTCATGCGCTAGAACCTACAAAAATATGAATACTATAGATATTCTAGAAATATTGTATTGTATAACGAAAGGATACACCCACACTGAGTTACTATCTAAGAGCGAACTAGAAGTTATAAAATGGATGGAAAAATAGTATAAATTTCCCTTTTAGATAAACATGCACTTTTACTCAAAACCAACTACCCCATCGTCTCGCTCGGCATTCGATGAAATGCCTGATGTCACTTTGACCGTAACATATTTTACATCACTTCGCTGAGTAATATTTAATAGCTTTCACTCTCTTCCGTAATTCGACGCGCTCTTATCAAACTTAAACATCATTAAGGTTCCTTTGCGTATATATTTTGTTATGGGTTTATCTTACATTTTCCTTAAAAGTTAAGTGGAAACCAAAGATATATAATCTGTGGTATAAGTGTTAAAACCTTTATCATAATTCCGTTGGACTGCATTTCGTGGTTACAGGCTTTCTTTCAGGCACACTTTCTGACAACTCAGCTATCGGCTACAGCAATAGTCAAATGTTAGACACAAACCTTCCTCATAGATTGTCACGTCAAACCAAATATGTATGATATAGTTACAAGTACCTTTAGATATATCATTCTAAGTGGAACAATTCAATCGATACTGAACACTCGTCATTTTAAAGACCCCATTTCGTGTATTGAAAAGAGAGGACAATAGCCACTTTGCACGTCTTTTAACACAGTGCCCCGGTTTTTTACAACTGATATGTTTGTTACTGGTCTTTTAGGTTAAGTAATGCAGTTTTAAAGATAAGCTTTTTTACGAAAAGATTTACGCAAATGTCGCCATTTGCTTTATTTTGATGTATATTTATCTCATTCTGTCTTATGTCAATTCAATGATGTTAGAAAGGCTAAAATATAGGTGTTTGGATCCTGATTCAAATAATCTATCTATGACATATATGTACCCGTTAAACTTTACATGATTGTCAACTATTACCATGCTTGGCGGATTGGCGATCGTATTAAGATGTTTATGTTCCACACTGCTGTCCATCTTCTAAATAATTTTCCCTTGGTCGCTTTTTACGACCCCCACGAGATAAGAGGGAGGTCTTATTCTAAAGCATAAGAACAATAGTTAGAATCTCACAAACGGAATCATGTCGAGAGCATTTTAAAAGGCTTAACATACTAACGGTTCCCTGTTTGTACTTGCTAATAATATTAAGCGATTACATAAAGTTCCTACGAAACACAGAAACCGTTCAGGATAGAGAGAGAAGAGAAAACACACGAAGAAAAAACGTAACCAATACAATCATCCCTAGAATCAAGGTGGTACAGCACAGTTCTTCTTTTCAAGCGGTCAGATTATTTAACAAGCTACCGAATAACTTCAAGCAAATCCCGAGCCCAATTAAATTTAAAAACTGCATTAAATCCTTCTTGTTGAAAAAGTGTTACTATTCTGTTGACGACTTCATGAATGATGACATTTTAAACGCTGACATTTCCTCTAGAACGTAATTTGACTTTATTATAAGAATGTGTTCATTAATCTATTATGTATTTGTTGTTAAATTTTTGTGTCTACTTTTAGTCTTAAGTCAAACACAATGTATATTGTTCATGACTAAATAAACTGAAACTGAAGCCAAAACTACACCGAGGACAAAGTGACTCAATAATGCGAATATATGAGCAACGTGTTAACCTTCCTACTATTTTCTTTTCTGTGGTATTATGTAAGAATATTTTAGCGAAGCGTAATGCAATTCGACCCGCCAAACCACATCGAAAGCGGTTGTAAGATAGCACAGCATCTGCAAATCGCTCAGAAACTAGATACTTTACGGAATATATTAATTAATGAGGTGGATTGGCAATCGCATAACGACGGTTGTGTTACATAGGATTGCTTTAAGACGACTCACTGATTATTTTCTCGTTGGCTTGCGAGAGAGCAATACTTACTTCCTTGACGGCAGAAAGAGATAAGCATAGCATCACATTGTCTCAAGAAAACCAACGTAAGCGACAAATCATTCATTGCTTGAAAACTAAAGGATCAATTAAAAAATAATTTGTGCTAAACTTAGAAACCATAATTTCCTTCATAATTGTATAAAAATAAGCTGATAATCTTAAGTAGTTTCCTAAAACAAACAATATAAGTGCTTTAGAAGAGACTTTGAAAAATAAATCTATCGAGAAAATTTCTGGTTGTGCTATCCCTTCCAGATGTCTTCGAGATGTCATTGATATAATATCTCTATCTCTAGTCTCTATCTGCTACCGTTAGTGAGAAAAATAGATTTTCACGACCCCTCAAAATCAGTGTTTCCTCATAAGTCGCGAGTCGACTTACACTTGGACTTTTTAAAATTTAGGTATATATACTAGATATGTACTAGATAAGTATTATCTAACGGGGTGCGCTTTTGAGAAATGTCAACCAATTTGTACAGAGCTACTGCTACCTCAGAAGTAGCGTCACATAAATTTTTTGTGCAAATCCAACGGTCATTAGTATATCTGTAAACGATTGGCTTGGTAGAGGCAATTTTTATTTGTCCGCTTGACTATCTACTACCACCGTGTTGCCTAAGCCTGCCACTAAACAGCAGTTTAATAGCACTTGTGTTCTGGTAATAAAAGATGCAGATAAAATAGCCAGCGCCACATTTACTTGTGGCTTTTGGGTGAGCACGCATTCTATCCAAAGGACCTTATCATCAACAACATATGTTATGCTACGACATGAAGTAATAAAAGAATTGAATTAAATTGAATTGCTACTATCAGTTTCTGAACTATCCTGTTGATCCGCGTTTTAATCGGGGGTGACACCACACGACGACAATTTTGCCTATATCGGTCGCAATTTTACAAAAATCCGACTTTTCGCATAAAACGGGCGCCGTTTTCCCAACTACAACATTTGAAAGTGGAATGCATTATAATTCGCCATTACCTGCGTCGTGTACGTAATCTGATTGATAACGTCTATAAAACGCCACTAAAGTCGTAAGCTGTAAACAGCTCGCTCACGAAAAGCAATTTCGACGAAATGCATTTGCACGAACGAAGGCACTACACATCGCGGCACGAAGGGGATGTTTCACGCGCCCATTATAGCATGCTATTAGATCGTTGATAGCAAACTCGTACCATCCGTTCAAATTAATTGCTTTAAGAATGTAAACAAACATGGTGTGGTGTACTCGTGTTTTTAAACCTGCCACGACGGCTGTTTGAAACTTTTAATGGCTTGTATGTTTAACTTTAACAAATGAATCCATTTGGGAGAAAAGAGTGAATCTGAAATGAAAAGTGAAGCTACTGAACGGTTCTGGAAAATACCTTATAGATCAAAGATTGTTGTGTTCCATTATAATAATTTAGCTAAATTTGGCAGACCTAAATTTGCTCGACTACACATAATAGATTTAGCTGACGTCCGGAATGACAAGCTCCAAATAAATAAAAGATTTTTACAACAAGTTTTGGTTTTCATCATTCTCTGTTTAAATTTAGGAAAAGGGCGGCAGTATCACTAGCCGTGTTTACAAACTCGCCTGCTAACATACTTCTACTAGTTGCATTTATAGCTACATTCCCTTTATATCGATGTGTCATCTTCATGGATTTCCCTGAAATCTTAGTTTTCATTTGCCTTGACAAGAACTGAGGTGTTTGTAATGTCATTGCTCTACAGTTAACTATAGAACTTGAATGCTATTGAAACGTGTCACTTATTATTTCAACCCGGCATTATTCCTCGCATTTACCATTATTTTAATTTCAACTTTGCATAATAGTGTTTTCTGAAACAATTTTTTGAAAGATAGCGTGACATATTCTAGCAGAAAATCGCAAATCGAGTGTTAAGTTTCATAATGCGGAAATAATGAATTTTCCACGTGACGTTTGGGAAATTTACCATACCCAGGCACAGTGAAACATTTGATATCCATGCACACGCTCGATACATTAGTATTCTAAACTTTTCAGGTTTCAGTTTAAGTAGGGATAACATTTTACACACATATTAATAATAATGATTTCTCGCCGATCAGTAGGAACTCTAATCATAAATTACGCCTCTCGAAAATAATATTTATCAATGTAAAAGTTTGGATGTTTGGAACTTTGTTTATCACACAGATAGAATTTTTTTACGGAATGTTGTTTGAAATCTATGCAAAACATTTTAAAGCAATTACCTACATCACTCAGATTTGGACCCAAAAGCAGAATAAAACGAGTCTAGAGTTTATATTTTCTTTGTAATAAGTATTTAGCGAATTGCGTTTAAGTTTTAGCGCACGCAAAGAAATTATGACAAGTCAGGGAGCTCGTAAACTTTATAATTTAATACCTTCCAACATTTACCTCTCCTTCCCTCCTACTCACCACTTATCAAGCAAGAGGGAAACTGCTTTCTCTCTGAGAAGGTTTGAATAATAATGACACTAATAATTTTAAACGCCTGAGTGATTTGCACCTTGATGTATCCGTACATTGTCAAAATTAATTATGCAGTAAATTCTTTATTTTCCCTTTATTTTTGCCATTTTATGATAAATATTTTGCCCTGACTTTTACATTTCCCAGCATCTGATAAGTAACGCAACCCCTTATAAAACCACTCTAGCGCGTGTGTGTCTGTCCGCCTGTCACAGCGGATTATCTTAGGAATTAATAATGCTATCAACTTGAAATTGGGAATGATTATGTGAAACTTGATGCGATTTATGAGGCAGGGTCATGGTCAACAGTGGATGTTTGACCGACTGGAAAATAATTAAAAGGGCAAAATATGTTTATATTTAATAGTCAGATATCATGCCGATATTCGAAATTTGAAAGTATGGGTGTTTGGATATTTAGATGATAGACGGTTGTGAATTTATCACGCACAAATTTCTGAACAAATGTTGAAATGTCACTCAAAGAATAGTTTTTGGCTAAACTCGCGGAAAAGTCTCTGCTAACAGCTAGTAATATTTACATGTTTCGGCACCAGACTATGTAGAATACGAGTGCGTGTCCATATCAAACTAACAAAGATATAAATTCAACTTAACTTCGTGGGTAATAATGGATGCCAAATAACTAGTAACACTATTTGAAGCTTATAATCTCACATAGATTGAACCCATAGATAATATACTATATTTAAGCTCACTTATTAAGTATAATAAAAGTACCAACTTTTACAAGTCACTGGTCAGAATCGCAATTGACGAGGCAATTATAACGGTCAATAAATTAATGGAATCAGTGACCATTGCAGTGTTTTTCGGGTTTTAGAGTCCCGCCACAGGAATTCTTATAGGGTCATTCTGGTTATGTCACACATAAATTATGAAAGTGATACATTGGTAACTCAGTTTCGCTAAAACTTTGGATGGAAATTGGCATCGATAGATTAACATCACCTACTGATATGCTGATGTACAATGTTGGACATGACATTAACCTATAAGGCTACTCGGATCCATGAAGGTAATCGTCATTATCATTATTATTGATATATTACTGCGGCTTGGCAGACGGATTTGGAATTTGCGGATTTCGAAACAAGTTTATTTTTTCCATAAACCAATGGTTGTGGAATAAATATTCGACATATTTTGTGTCTAATACGTGCATTTAAAAAAGTAAAACCATATATTATATTCAACATTTACAGCCTGCGGCATCCACTGCTGGACATAGGTCTCTCCCAGAGTGCGCCACTCGATTCGGTCCTCTGCTCTCAGCATCCATTCACGTCCGGCTACCCTTCGTAAGTCGTCTTTCCACCTCGCCGGGGGACGTCCTACTTATCTATATTATATACTATATCTTTTCTTTGTGCCTTCAACTATCCCTATGCAAAAAGTGAAGTCATTGTGACTCTCCGTTACGAGGTGAAACAAACTTAGATACGCATTTATAATACTAGAATCGATGCGTAACAAAAACACTAGTCTTCCATTTCTTGTGAGTCCATTATGATTTGTTTTGAATTCACCATCAAACAATGTTTGATTTACAAACATTATAAAATATACGGAACACTATCATGAAGTCATTGGTTCCCACTTGAATATTCTTTTGAACAGGTTCCTTACGAGTATTTCGATGAAATGCGAAGAACCATGTAATTTACGCAAATTAAATTTTGATGGGTTCTCCGTAGTACATTGTAAGTTAACAGTTATTGCGGTTACGGATTTTAGTTTAGGCTTATTGTGTCGTTTTGTTAGAATTCCTGGCCATTACTCGATGAGACAATCGTTGAGGGTATTGTAAACAGTGAAACCGACTGTATATACAGCGACAATAGCTCTGTTGTTGGTTGGGGTTCAATGTTTCTTCTATTTATGACATTTAAATATGTCTTAAACTAAAATAGGCTAATAAGATAAGAGTCCAGGAGGATCGGCCCTGCTAGCTGAAGCACAGGTTCCACCTAGTTCGGCAGCAGTGGCTAAATTTATGTTAAAAACCTAAAAGCCAAACAATTTTCTAACGAATAGGTATATTTGTCTTTGTTTTATATAAAACTACATTTACGTCAAAAATTTTAAATTATTATTTTTGTGGAAATAAATAAATATTTGATTTGATTTGAGAAATGTCACATACATTTTTTGTTGTAGACGAATAAACTATGAAACTATGATGTCAAAGAAAGTTGGCTGCAGGGTTCACTCCGTAGTGAAAAAATAATAATAATCTATACCCCTATTAGATGGACCGAAGACCTAGTAAAGGTCGCGGGGAGTCGCTGGATGCAAGTGGCTCGGGAGCAGTCATTGCGGCATACAATGCTTTAATAATTTCGTATATGGCATTCATTGGTCCCGTCAACAAGTGACGACAACATCGCAGGATGGAAGCGTACTCGTCCAGATGCCACAAGTAAATTATGCGCTGGCTACTAAGTTTTACGTATGATGTCGGGTTTTCTAGCAATGAAACTCTTGGAGAATTCAAGCCACCAGGCATGTATATTCTTCAGACACAATTTGGGCAGAGTAACGTTAGGTAGAAATACTTCAACAGGAATGAATTACAAAATGCGTGTTCATCAGTTTTATACTACGATTTTCGTAACTCCCACCATAGTTGGTTCCTACTTCGAAACAACAACTTCGTGAATCAAAACAGACACAATTATACAATATTAAGTAATCCCTATAACCAATTACGTTAATACAGAAATTCCAAAATGGATAATTATATTCAATATTTGCTACTAAATGCTCGTATTATTTAAGTACATAATTATTCCTAAAAATTAGATAAACAGAGCTGGTTGAGGCAGCGTGCCGGAAATAACCAGCAACTACTCGCCGGAACTAATTGCCGACGACATTATACAATATTAATCTTTCTGGTTAATAAATCATAGAATCACATATATAAACCCAAAATACAAAATCAATTATTGTAAAACATTTATCACTAGATTCATCTATTGTTTAGGCATGTGTCTACTACTATCGTTTAGTCATGTAACTTTAAGGAACATAATTTGATGTGGACGTCACGCGCGACTATCGTCTGGAGATGTTGTCATAGTTTTCCATATAGGGGGCGCTGGAAGCGCCCTTGCACCGGATGTTATTGCCGGTAACACTCGGCCATCCTGCATGAGCCGTGTCCCACGGCTCTCACCACCTTTGAGCTCTGCAGCACCACCAGGATGATTCTGAAACAAACATATTTCCCAAAGTAAACTGTTACATGAACACTGGTATCCTAAATGTAAACATTAATTACAGTTTTAATAATTAAAAAGCATTGTTATTTTGTAATTCCTTAGAGGAATACGTTCTCAATATAAATCGCTTCAGGTAGTCAGTCATACAGTCGCACAGTTCTATTCACTCTTGTTTGTACTCCGTACTATGACTTGATCACACAGCCGTCATTTTTTTTTTAGCCACACAGTTCTATTCACTCTTGTTTGTACTCCGTACTATGACTTGATCACACAGCCGTCATTTTTTTACCCACACAGTTCTATTCACTCTTGTTTGTACTCCGTACTATGACTTGATCACACAGCCGTCATTTTTTTTTTTAGCCACACAGTTCTATTCACTCTTGTTTGTACTCCGTTCTATGACTTGATCACACAGCTGTCATTTTAATCACACAGTTCTATTTTCGTTATTTTCTCGCTCAATGACTTGATCACACAGCTGTCATTTTAATCACACAGAATAATATAATTACAATATTACTAAAGTTATAATTTTATATAAAAGAAACGACTCTCGTCTTATTTATTTTTGTTATATTATTTATTTTTCTTTTAACTAAAATTTCTATGTGAACAGTAACCATAAGAACAATTATTTTGACTATACTATAAATAACTACTATAATTAATTACATTTAATATCTCCATCTACGTACCTACGTAACTTAGTAAATTTGTTTTTGTCCACATAGCAAACAGAAATGTTACATTAAAATAATTATGCAATGTCTCATTGTTATAATAATGACACGACATTCAATATGGTTTATAGCTTAATTAGCTTTCCAAAAGGTCTATTAAATCATCTCTATCAATATCTCGATCACTACCAGAGCTATCATCATCATCTTCAATTGTTGACTTGTAAGGTCGAAGTACTTCGCCTCGAACTACAGCGCTAAATCTTCTGTAGCCCTTCATTCCTAATACACTGCATATAGTATACCTATCCAATGAATGATCAGCTTTTGTAACTTTGTATGGTCCAGTATAATAGCCTTCGAGCTTTCTTGTGACTTTAGCAGTAGTGTCCCTGGCTACCCCCCCTCTCCACAAGACTAGTTGACCTACACGGTATTTCAAACATTTTTTATGTGTGCGGTCGAACCTACTCTTCATGAGAGTCATACTCTTGTCAATACGCAGTTTCGCTTCATCTCTTCTATCCTGTAATGCCTGCTTTTGTGACTCGTGGTCCTGTGGTGGGTCTACAGATATCGCTGGAAAGCGAGTATTTCCGTGACTAAACATGAGGCTGAAGGGTGTGAGGCCGGTAGTGCCATTCAGGGTATTATTTATTCCCCATACAACATCAGACAACTTTGAATCCCACAAGCATTCACTTTCTGACATTGTATTAAGTCCGTTTATTATGGTACGGTTTACACGTTCAACCTGGCCGTTCGAACGCGGGCTTGCTATTGCGTTTAGAACATGCTTGAACTGCATTTCTTCAGCAAACTGTTTAAAATGTCTACTTGTAAATGCTTTGCCTCTATCGGTAATGACACGAACAGGATTACCAAACTGTTTAAGTATATCGGTTAAGAGCTTTATCGTTTCAATGGAGCTGCAGTTCTTAGCTGCTTTAGCGAACACGAATTTCGTAAAGGCATCAATTACCACGAAAATGTATGTGTTACCACTGCGAGTTTTTACGAAAGGACCCAAATGGTCAGCATGCAGCGTGTGCATGGGGATAGGAGCTTTAGCGATAGGTAGCAATTCTCCTTCTAGCTTACCGTAGTTACCCTTACCAAAGGCACATTGTAAGCAAGAGCCGACATATTTTCGTATGAATCTAGTCATGCCCTTAAACCAAAATTGCACTTTGATAGCTTGTTCGCATTTTTCAAAACCTGGGTGCCCTATTTGATCGTGAAGTTTTTGTAACAGCCCGTACTTTGCTAATTTTGGAATAACAAATCGCTCTCCCGCTAAAGTTTTCCTGTATAAAATCCCATCTCTTACTACATAGTTCGTGGTTATATCTGGATTATCAGTCTGTTCGCGCAGCTTCTTCATAATGCTTTGAATCTCATCGTCCTGCATTTGCAAGGTGAGTAGCCAATCAGAGTTATCTATCATTAGAATACATGTAGATACAGGATTCCTACTTAAAGCATCGACATGCTGCATTCGTTTCCCAGGCCTGTACTCTATTTCCAAGTCGAAATCTTGGATGGTAAGCCACCATCGAGCAATACGCGGAATAAGATCCTTTTTAACCAAAGTTGTACGTAGTGCGGCACAGTCAGTGACTACTTTAATCGGTATACCTGTTAGGTATATTCGAAACCGTTTGAGTGACTCTACGACTGCAAGAGTTTCTAACTCATAACTATGATAGTGTCTCTCTTCCGCCGACGTAACCCTACTAAAGTACGCTATAGGCTTTATACTACCATCCCTTTGGTACTGCATGAGTATCCCACCTAACCCCAACGAACTGGCGTCAGTATGTAGTTCCGTTTTAGCATCCTTGTCATATATGCCCAATACTGGTCTCTCTACTAAGCGTTGCTTCAATGTTTCAAAAGCTGCTTCCTGTTCAGAACCCCACTGCCATTTAACATCCTTTTTAGTAAGTTCTGTTAAAGGGCGAGCAATTTGTGCAAAGTTTTGGATGAATTTACGAAAGTAGGATGTTAGTCCAATGAACTGTCTAATTTCATGTACATTACTTGGCCGTTTGTATGCAGCTACACAATTAATTTTTGCTTGGCCAGGCTGTATCGTCCCGGCGGTGATTTCATGTCCCAAATAAGTAGCACTAGTTTTCAAAAAACTACATTTGTTTAAATTCAATTTCAAATTAGCGTCTGTCAGTAACTGCAAAACCTGACCCAGTAACTCCAAACCTTCACTAACGGTCACAGTAGGCAGCATGACATCATCCAAGTAAAGAGCTATTTCCTGACTGACTTTACTGAGAGTTATTTGTATCAAACGCGAGAATACTGCGGGGGCATTAGCCAAACCAAACGGCATTTTTAAAAACTCGTATTGGCCTGACGGCGTCACAAATGAGGATTTCCCAATTGACTCCAAATCTAAGGGTACCTGATAATAGCCCTGTGCGAGATCGAGGGTCGTGAAGAAGGTTTTACCGGATAATCGAGTCACTTGGTCTTCTATATGTGGTAAAGGATAACGATCTTTGATCGTGCAAGCATTCAATGCTCTATAATCTACACAAAGCCTATAATCACCCCCTTTCTTCTTAACAAGTACAACAGGGCTGGCATAAGCAGAATTAGATTCTCTGATTATGCCTGCATCTAGTAAATCTTTTATTTTTTCATTGACAATTTCATTTTCTTTGTATGAGAGTCTGTAGGGTTTACGATATACAGGCTGATCAGTGACGGTTTGTATATGCATCTTTATTAAATTTGTACAGCCAAGCTCTTTAGTGTTTCTAGCAAATGCATGAGGAAACTTGTTCAAAAGTTCCAACAGTTGGCGAGTTTCATCTTTATCGAGGTCCCCTGCCTGTATATCTGAGGCCTTTATTTCTAAATTCTTGTTAGAAGTACAAGTATCAACGTTGAGGATGTCGAACTCATTACTAGCCCTCTCCTGCTCGACTACCTCGGACCTAGCTATGAGCGTACCGGAAGGCCATACAATATCTTCATAACCAACATTGTAGACCTTTAAATAGCATCCCTTATCGTAAATTAAGGCTTCGGGTATATGGTAAGAAGTACCGCCCAATTGTACCCAAACGCTATTCGTCAGAAAAACTTGCTCTCGTTTATCATTTAAATCACAGTCGACGTACACTTCAACAAATGTAGGTTTGTTCTTAGGTACTATGACCTGTGATTTCACATACACTGGGTATTTCGAAATGAATTCACTTGCATCTATCTGAATATCCGATAGTTCCCATCTTAAATTACATGATGGTAAAAATAGCACACCGGTCTTGGTAGTCACTAGGCTGATATTATCCTGGTTTATCATGGTTTGGCCTATAATCATGTCAATGCCTGATAACTTATAGTCTGTAATTTCCACAGACCCCTTTAACAATAAATTATCAACCACGACAACAATATTGCACGTCCCTAACGAATCTGAACAAGCACCTCCAAATCCCTTCATCACTATATTAGAAGGATTGACAACAAGCTGTAATTCTAGCGCTTTGTTCAACGTAAGTATATTGAGTTTGCTTCCCGTATCTATATACGCTATTAAATTACGGCCGTTAATTGTTACATTTTTCTTATACAAGTCAAGGAAAAGATCATAAGTGATATGCATAACTTGACCAACCTTGAAAAACTTCTGTGATGTTCCCGGTGAACGCCAGCATGTTGCAGCGGTGTGCCCGTAGCGCTGGCAGTACTCGCAGCGCTGTTGTAGCCTGCAATCTTTCGCCTCGTGCCCCGGTCGGCGACACGCATAGCAGGTCTTCAGTTGCAACTGGTTTCCTTTGTCATGTGCTTCGTTAGTACCCCGCCTCCAAGTAGACTTCCGTGCCGTATGCGTAGATTCCACGCGCTTGTAGTTCTCGAGGGATGATAGATAGCCATAGTACAGTTGTTCTGGTGTTTCGCAGCTATATGCCTTAGCATTGACTCTCAATTCTTGAGGTAATCCTCCGATTATGCAAGAGATCGCGTTCTTGCCTTCGATTTTACATTTCTTTAATAGCGAGAGCTTTTCGTGATAGTATTTAGTCATAGGTTCAGAGTCTACCTTGTTTCTTGTCATCATCTGCTCCAATCTATCCACAAAATCCGTAGATCTCGGAAAAGCAGTCTGCAATGCTTCTTTCCACTGTTCCCAGGTGAGACTGTAGTCTTCCAAATCGTCATACCAGTCCCTGGCTGATCCTCGAAGACGTATTTGCATCACAAACTGCCGGTCCTTGCTGTTCCATCCGTACACGTCGCCAAGCTGATCAATTTTGTGCAACCAACCACTTACATTGCTTGTTTTCTTGTCAGGACAAAACTTAGGAATTACTTCAGCTTCTGTTGGAGAAATATGGCGCGTTTTCTCTGAGCTCGGTTCCTGCTTGTCGTCCAAATCAGAAAAAAAATTTGTGTCGCTTTCAGCTTCACTTGTGGTTGAATCACTGCGTTTTCTCTTACGGCGCCCCAGTCCACCAGCGTATGGGCCAGACATCTTGTCTTTTATCCGACTTCTGAAATTTTACGTATGATGTCGGGTTTTCTAGCAATGAAACTCTTGGAGAATTCAAGCCACCAGGCATGTATATTCTTCAGACACAATTTGGGCAGAGTAACGTTAGGTAGAAATACTTCAACAGGAATGAATTACAAAATGCGTGTTCATCAGTTTTATACTACGATTTTCGTAACTCCCACCATAGTTGGTTCCTACTTCGAAACAACAACTTCGTGAATCAAAACAGACACAATTATACAATATTAAGTAATCCCTATAACCAATTACGTTAATACAGAAATTCCAAAATGGATAATTATATTCAATATTTGCTACTAAATGCTCGTATTATTTAAGTACATAATTATTCCTAAAAATTAGATAAACAGAGCTGGTTGAGGCAGCGTGCCGGAAATAACCAGCAACTACTCGCCGGAACTAATTGCCGACGACATTATACAATATTAATCTTTCTGGTTAATAAATCATAGAATCACATATATAAACCCAAAATACAAAATCAATTATTGTAAAACATTTATCACTAGATTCATCTATTGTTTAGGCATGTGTCTACTACTATCGTTTAGTCATGTAACTTTAAGGAACATAATTTGATGTGGACGTCACGCGCGACTATCGTCTGGAGATGTTGTCATAGTTTTCCATATAGGGGGCGCTGGAAGCGCCCTTGCACCGGATGTTATTGCCGGTAACATAAGGCACACTTAACAAACACGGTGGTTCCGGCTAACATAGACATTCCCTACCACTAACCAGACCGGGTATCAGAGATACGTCGCACTGGGAGTCGAACCGCCGACCTCCAGATTGTGTCCAAGTTTGTAGCCACTAGTCAACAAATAGTAGACAAATCTCTAATGCTCGAACGCTTTCAGAAGCTTTCTGTCAATGTACCTCTGGCCATGTTAAAAAACCGGTCAAGTGTGAGTCGGACTCGCGCACCGAGGGTTCCGTTATATAATATTAATAAACGACATACTGAAAGTGATCCGGTAATTGTTTCTTTTTTGTTGTTTCTTTTGCAGTCACTATGCAGTGACTATAAAGTTCGCACATTGTGGCAATAATCCTGTATCTTTGTTGTTTAAGATGTTATTGGCTCTATAAATGTAAGTAAAATAACGATAAGACTCCATAGTGACGTAACAGACATCCTTGGTGCTCGGAAAATAGAACATTTATTCATTACGTCTATGAGAAAACAACCGAGATTTAAAAGAAGATTGCAAAACTCATTCCCAACGCGAAACTCTTGTGTTGGTTGTATAATAGAGCATGCGAGCTCGAGTTCATCTCACGGCGGCGGGCGGGGGCCGGGGGTCGGCCACACCCGCAGTTGCATTGTTGGATATTGCCCGAAGGTTTCTGTCTGCCAACTATTGCTGCTACATGAAGAAATTAAAACCAGGGCTGTCCAAACACGATGCTATTTAAAATGATCACACGAGCTTTGCCTGGGACTTGTCTGCGATAACTTCAAATACTTATCCTACGGGACCCCTTTATCTGGTAGCCTTAGCCCTTCTCCATGACATATGTTCGAGAGGCGACCACGTACTGGGAAACGTGTACAGGGCAGGCCCCCTTACAAGATGGATCGACTAACTTGTAAAGGTCGCTGAGAGTCGCAGGGTGCATGTGTCTCGGGACTATAGAGGAGGTTATGTCCAGCAGTGAACGTTTTGTGTGTGAACGAAAGTGCAATTCACTAAGGGCGAACATCCTTATAACCTCACGATTCACGATTATGTTTGCTGCCGATATCTCTAGTTTCATAGGAAACAAGAATCAATATTAAATGACGTCAGCGAAAACATACTTTATCCTTGAGGTTGTAAAGTTCGTTCTTAGTGAACTTGACTTCAGGAGGCGATTTTTATAATTAACGTTACAGTGGATGAATAAACATAACGATGTTTTCTAAAACTATGAGAATTTAAATTTCGGAAGATAAAAAATAAATAAAAAATCAGAGACCTGTCTGCGATTTTTTATCATTTGGTGTCGACACTGACATCGTCAATTACCCCATACAGGTGAGATTAAGGCCAAGTGCAAACCAATGATACATTAGAAGAGTTGGTCGATACTCTACCGGTAGATTGTTTGATTTGCTAATTCCATTAGGGTCGCTCCCATGACGAAGTGTGCTACAAAACTCAATATCGGCAATTTCATACTTGACTGGTTGTCTGCACACAGCTTTTCCCGCGTAGAAAATCCTTTCTCAGTCGATACTCGAAACCTGCGTTTCCCAAACTTTGAATTCCACGGAACACTCAATAATAATGTCGTCGCATAGCTTCAATTATTTAATGACAAATGTAACCGATTCGCTTTTGACGCTTTGAGACTTTTCCGTCGTTATTCTGAAGTTTTTAGCCGCACTCACTGGTTTTCACTGGGCGATGAATCATGTGATGTGTGTATGTACTATGAGTATATTCGGCTCTGCCAGGAAAACTTCTTGTTATATGTATAAGCAGCTTTACAAGTAAACAATGACAAATTACGCAACAAAAGCCGTATTTACATGAAATTGAAAGTTTCGTGACGCAATTCGCAATAATGAAATTATGCGTAATAATCGTGCCACTAACTTAGATACGGTAATCATAACTAACAAGTTTTTTGTCTTTTTCCTTCTAATGTAACTCAAATAAGCCACAAATTTTACGAAACTGCGGTGAAGACAACAGGAAGATTTTGGTTTTAATATGTTACATGATCAATTTCCCCTCATTTATCCTTTAAAATGGCCACGTTTCACATACAACTTTAAATCTAAAATTCATGTCACCCTGTTTTCAATTTTAATAACGTGAAAATAAAAAAATAGCAAAGGTTTGAAAAATGCGTTCTGTAAATTAGGACCACTAAGTAAAGTGAAATTGTATTAATTAATATTAGAATTCTCTAACGATAATGCGGTATTGTTAAATAACCTAACGAATGAGGCCGTTAAGAGGCCAATGAAGCAAAGTCTCCGTAGAATAGTAGGTATTTGAATATGTTATTGCTGTCGCGATTCGGTACGCACACATACAGCCTTTCACATGCTTTCACTCACACAAATAACGCTGCATAACATCCCAAAGAGGCCCCTGCGCGCCGCGCATAGTCGCTACCCCTCCGCCTGGGCTAGAGTGTATTTTTCAAAATTATAATAAACTTGACGTGAGCGTGCGTCAACCCTTGTTTTACGTTTTGAGAAATTATTGTTCGCATATTGGTTTAGTCTCGACATACTGTGGTTGTATTTGATATAATTGACTAGTAAGTACCTATCACATATAAATACAATATAAATTATGGCGTTGCTATTTTAGGGTTCTACGGTCAACAAAGAAACCTTTTAGTTTCACCATATCCGAACGTTCGTCTTCCAACGATACTTTAGGTGACCTAGAGGTGTTTTAGTACCTAGAGTGCTAGAGTCTAAGGACTAACAAGTTAAAGCGTTCAAAAAGAACTAGAAACCGACTTCAACTGCCCTAAAAGTCTACTTTTATTAAGGAAAATTTAAGATGTATATTGTTTTCTCATGGATTCCATTCTAAGAACCGGACCAAATTGAAATGTCACATGGAAAGCATCAGCTTTCAAATAATAAAGAATCATCCAAATCGGTTCACCCAGTGAAAAGCTCTGAGGTAACAAACATTTAACTAATAGAATAGAATAGAAATAATTTATTCGGCATACAGATTACAGTACAGTTAAAACATTAATTTTAAATTTGCTCTGCTGCACTGCAACGCCGAAATACACACTTAACATTCCCAGTCTCAAAAACTACTGAACCGATTTTGATGAAACTTGCAGTCTTCCCTAAGTTTTACAATACCTAGGTAAACAAAAAAGAGATTATTTAAATCGAACTTGTAGTTCCGGATATATAAAAAATAAATTAAATAAAATAGCCTTTATTGCTGAACTAATTTTTTGTTACAATTTTCTTAAAAATATGCTTACTTTATACGTTACTTATCTTTTTATATTAAGTATCAGTAACCGGTCGTTCCTACATTTCAGCTTGTCTTTCGACATAGGCCTCCTCTAAGGATTTCCACTCTATTCTATCTTTCGCTATGCGGGTCCATGTTGGACCCGCCACTTGTCTGATGTCGTCCTCCCATCTTCTAGTCTGTCTGCCTCTTTTTCTTTTGCTATCTCGTGGTTGCCATTCAGTTATTAGTCTTGTCCATTTCTACATACTCTATTTCTCCATTATTTACTGTTATGGGCTCTGTTTGTGAGGAATTTGACATTACTTTTGTTTTCGTTAAGTTCGTTGACATGCCTGCTCCCTCGCTCTCTTCCGCTAACTGTTGGAACATTGTCTGTAGGGTTTTCGGGTTTTCCGAAAGTAAGATCAGGTTGTCTGCAAAGCGTAGGTGACTCAGCTTTTTGCCATTTATATTTAGTCCTTTATTCGTCCAATCCAGATTTGTGAATATCATTTCCAGGATAGCTGAAAATATTTTTGGTAAAATTGGGTCTCCCTGGCGTACTCCTCTCTCAATCGAAAATTCTTCGCCTGTAGATTCTAGCTTCACTTGTGCGGTGCTTTTTGTGTATATGTTTTTCAGTATTCTTATGTATTTTGCATGTACGCCTTGTTTTTCCAGTGCGTCCCAGATAAATCTATGTTCGAGTGTGTCGAATGCTTTGTTGAAATCCACGAACCCTATGTGTGTTTTTCTTTTGTGTGTGTGTTCCGGATATATGCGAGGACAAATAAACATACACTTTAGAAATTTGGCACACTTCTTTAGAAGCTGGTATAGACTAACATATATGAAAACTGGGCAGTTCTGGAAATATTACATACATACAGTTCGCATTGATAACCTCTTTTTTTGAAGTCGGTTAAAAAACTGTAATTTCACGACACCTCACACAATAGAATAGACGAGTTAAAAATCCCGTCTTAAGTGTATGAGATGTATAACTGGGAAAAAATATTTCAAGTTTTTATTTGTCGACATGAATAATAATATCGTCGAAATCTATCGTATTTCCTACTGTCATACTTCATATTATACTATTATATTTTAAGTACCTCAAAAGGGAAAAAGGAATCCTTATAGGATCACTGTGATATCGAATACTCCAGTCTGCTGTCCCTTAGATCTGTCAAATAATGAAACTTATAGGTCAACGCAATAAAAAGATATAGCTGTATTTTAGACCATTTCCGTACAAAATGCAATGAACCCAAAATCTATACGGTATTTCCCGTTGACCTAATGTATTGAAATTTGGCAAGAAGAAAGGTTTTACAGCACAACCATAGGAATAAATCTGAATTTTTTAATTGTAACACAGTAAAATTGATTTTTTAATGTTTACAAACTTAACTTCGTAATATGTAATTTAGCTTAGAATTTCATTTTCGGTAGAGCATTGTTGGGTGCATATTACCGTACCTATTATTTATGATTTTCAGTATGTCATTAATTCATATTCTGTACGGAATCCTCGGTGCACGAGTCCGACTTGCTCTTGACCGGTTTTTGAGTTGTTGGAGAGCCATTTCAAGCTCTTGCTGGCTGATCTCCGGGATATCTGTGTCGGGTCATATAGTCTCCGTAGCGATTTGTACATGCGATGTCCATATAACTTCTCGTTCTCTCTCAAGACTTTCAATAATAATAAATAACAAAAAATAATATAAAAAAGCTTTAAAAAAAGTTATAAATAAACGGATGTCCATGCAATAAATGTGATGTTTTTTCTGTGTTTTTTTTCTGTTTAGATATTTTACAGTGGTACGGAACCCTTTGTATGCGAGTCCGACTCGAACTTTAACATTAAAAAAATATTTGAAACATAAGTCACTTATTCATAAATCATATTTAATTATTTACACGTAACAAAACGTAACAACAACTAAGAATTTCAGGGAAAATGTTCTGTTCTAGAGATAAAATAAATTTCCTTAGAATTATTTGTCTTTATATTTGTTTATTTAGATCAATCTAAACATTAAAACTAACAGGTAAAACCATTATAGCTCGAGAAAGGGTATCTATCGATATATTTTTCCCACCACTATTAGTCGAAAAAATCGATAAAGCTTATTGACATCACTAATGCATGCTTACTTTATTTTTATACATATAATACACAGTATATAGTTGTGATATAGTGTACCCTGCCTCCCGAACCGAACTGTGCGAGAAGGACAGTTGAAGCTTTTTTTGGTATTTGCCTAGTTTTGCCGTGAAATTAAGGGTTTGGGATATAGCTGTTTTCTCAACGAAACGTTAGCCAAATTCAATCATTTTGATCTTATTCTCTTTATCAAAGAATAATCTAGGCCCGTTGGTTTTGCTTTTTCTGAAAATGTTACGTTTACTCTAAATAATGAGTACCATAAGTTGAAAGAAATTTTTTCTGAAATTTTGAGTTTTGAGATGCCCATAATTCTAATTGTAGACAAAATATTGAAAAAAGCAAAACCAACGGGCCTAGATTATTCTTTGATAAAGAGAATAAGATCAAAATGATTGAATTTGGCTAACGTTTCGTTGAGAAAACAGCTATATCCCAAACCCTTAATTTCATATGAAATTTTTTATCTGCTGTTCCCTCTTAAGGCGTTAAAACTGTTAACAGGTGCAGTAAAAACGTTGGTTTATGATGTTTATTGCTAGTAATTTGGGCATTTACCTCACTTTCGCTCTTTTATACAACGCCCGGAGATAAAGTTGTTTTAAATTGCTCTGTTACTGGGTCGATGTCGTAAAACAGATGTGGATGGATTTTTTAATTAAAGATCCAAATTGTGATCAATCATTGGACGGAATTGCAGAACCGATTGATTTTATTGCGCTTACGGTTGCTAGTTCGAAGCTTCAAGAAATGATCTGGTAAGTTATTTGTGCCGTGACACTCTGACAACCAAATGTTGTTGATGAATATTCGGTGTTTGGTCAAATCACTATTCTTTGCATCTCCACTTTCTATGACCGCCTGACTAGCTACCACTCATCATCTTCCTGCCCCTATCCCACTCGGAGCGTGGTCGGCACAACATGTTTTCTTCTTCCACTCGTCTCTATCAACCTTCATGTCAGTACTCTCACCTTTCACACACAAATTATTCTTCACACAATCCATCCATACCTTCTTAAGTCTTCCTCTACTACTTTATCCATTCACCTTCATGCGCATCGAGCTTGTTATATTTTTTTCATCCCTACTCATAACATACCACGCTAATCTATGACATCTAAACTTTTTATTCACTCATACTCATTTCTGATTTTACCCATTCCAGTCACCCCATACATCCATATTAACATTCACAATTTCACATCTCTGTCACATGTACTCTTCTTTCATCCGTCTTTTTAGTTGCCCAACACTCAGATCCACACATCAGCTACCACTATCCAGTGTTACTAAAACTGTGTAGAACACGCTTTCCATACAGTGGCCAAGAACAAACCCCATTGTAAATAAAAAACGTCTAGGTCAGGATCGAACCTACGACGTCATATCTTTTACTTCGCAGCCTCTAGACAATAGATAAAGGAATTTCTTTCGCTTTGCCTCTAGACGACGAAGGCAGGTTTTCCACAAGAGTTGTGTTTTACAGTTTATAGAGCAGCATTAAAGCGACCCGCCGCAGCCGAGCCGTCTCAGACGAAATCGGATCTTTATAGCGCTCTTGCGGTGAGTAATGTCCTCATTAGAGCAAAATTGACATTCAACACCATCTCAAGAACGGTTCACTTGCGGGCAGTTAGTGCTTGGGATTATACCTAAACTGCTCAGATTTATGGCATTACCACATTACTGAATGCCACGTTACAGTGTTTGAAGTAATGTTATTATTATTATCGTAAGGCATATTACTGCCTATTTATGTGTTATGCTAATTTTAAAAATGCCAAAATCTGTCTGTTTTCATGAGGGACTAAACAAATTTTGATGTATCCTTGGATGAGTAAAATCGGTAATTTACAATTTGGCTTACATTTAGGCTTGTAAGTGAATAATGTATATTTAACTGCTTCTAGAAATAATTATAATAATAATAGAAATATAAAAACAAACAATATCTGAGATACCAGCCCGTTGAAGGTCATTAGTCTAAACTAAATTAAAGTTTTAGTTTTTTATATCTCTTTCATTACAACACTATGATTTTTTTAAATTCACAATTTAATAATAGGTCAAAAAGTTTTAGTCTTTATAACTACCTAATTAGTCTTGTTTTCAACATTCGCATGACCGTGGAGTCTACTGTCGTAGGTTTCTGCGTACTTTTGAAGCAAAGTTGCTATAAAAATGTACATTTTTTCTTTCTTTTCTTCCTATAAAAAATTGATATCCCTCTTTCAGTCGTACAATAACAATTTTTTGCACACGTTTGTACGTGCGCCTATCTCGCACACCAATAAATAACTCCTATCGTTTCTCACACATAAAGCAGCTGCATAATACAGTAAAACGTCGTTGTGTTTGTAGGGCGACATTCGATGCAAAACACTGGCGCAGTGCGGCTTCTCCCGACCTTGCACTTTAAAAGCTCCAAGCGCAAATATAGAACAGTATTCCTGTTTATAGAAGCTGCAAACCTAACATTCGTAACGATTTATGTAGCACAACTTCCGCCCGCTATTTCCTCTGCGTAAAATTAAACTGAAATATGTATAGTATGATAGTGACTGTGGACTTAATGTACTCAACCGCCGATGAGATGGTTTTGGTTGATAAAAAAGCAGAATTGTAAACCCATTGTCACCGAATGTTTCATCACATTGAAGCAATTTTAATATTGATCACTATATTTTCGGCGAGCAATGAAACGAGCTATGCTCGGAATTTCTCTACGTGATAAAATCCGGGATGAGGAAACCCGTAGACTAACGAAGGTCACTGACACAGCTCGACGAGTCAGTGAGCTGAAGTGGCAATGGGCAGGCCATATCGTTCGAAGATCCGATAGCCGATGGGGAGTAAGAGTTCTCGAGTGGCAACCACGTACCGGGAGACGTCTACCGGGCCGTCCCCCTACTAGGTGGACCGATGACCTGGTTAAAGTCGCGGGGAGTTGCTGGATGCAGGTGACTCGGGACCGGTCGCTGTGGCGTACCATGAAGGAAGCCTATGTCCAGCAGTGGACGTTTCCCGGCTGATGATGATGATTTGTAATAAAATTTATTGAGATCAAGCTAGCATACGTAGATCACTAGACTGCCAGTTGTGGTGATTTCGGTAAATAGCCTAATAGAAAATCAACTCGATTTATGAGGGGAGTCCTACGCATATAAAACCAAATATAGTTAACTGGAGGGTGCCGATGATATGTCAGGAACGTAAGAAAAACAGGAATGTAAGAAACGAAAGTATGCGATGATTTAGAAAATTGATAAAATTGATAGGTAACGGTTTGAACGATCGTGAGGTGGCTACTCGTGAACAGGGGCGAGCAAGCGACGGAAACTGCCCCAAACGTCGGGACCGGTAGACATCTTGTCAAACTTTTGTAAATTCACTTACAGTTTACATTGGCTATTTAGTTATATTGACTGAAACAAAAATACGGGGCAGTCTTAAGCGATTGCCGATAGAAGTGAAAACTAAGTTGTAAAGTGCGGAGAAGGTAACACGAGTCCCATGATTTTTATTCATCCAAAAAGTGCTCAACGCGCCTAAAGAAGTTTTCACTTCCAAAATATTTAGGTCTAATTCAACATACCACTAATACTTTTTAGTACAACCCGTCGAAAAGTAATTCTAAACACGAGGTGCTAAACGCTCCATATAAATCGGGTTGAGTTTTGTGACGTCACATTACTATATTGGAGCGCTTAATGTATGAAGATTGTATCGATTTTTTGAGATATATTTTACTATAAGAAAACGTTTAAAACGGAATTAAAAAACTAAATCTGATAAAATAAATACGATAACGATTTTTCGTAATTTTTGAGAATTTAAATTCTTGTAAAATCAAAATAAAAAATGAAAATTCTTTTAATGACCATGTATAAAATACAATTCAACCGCAGTCTAATTTGGTGACAATCTGGAATTGAAGTCAATGAATTACATATTACGCTCAGTAGATTTTGTAAGATTTCAGCGCTGAATACGAGGTGAAAACTTCACCCAAAATGTCAATATAATCTTGATGTCGAAATAATTATTTATTTGAAATTTTTATAAGAACATTTCACCGCGGATTCTGCGATTATTTGCCAGAATCCCACGGAAATAATATGATAATGAAATAATAATTTAAAAACATTCATCTTTGTGTATCTTTCTGTATGTATTATGTTTTTTAATAAAAACGTACTACTACTACTACAACATAATATAAGCCGAAATTGAAGCTTATAGGTAAGCAAGCCTAATAACTACTAACCTACATTTAACATTCTAATTGTAACAACATTAAAAATTCCTTTAATCACAACTACCTAATGGTTTTTGGACAAAAACCCATTAAGCAGTACAATTTTAGATGTATGTCCGAGTGTTGGCGAAACAATTATCAGAAATACGTTTAATTTAGCATATTCATTCGCTGTAAGGTATATTTGGCAACACTTGTCCATGATAATGGTTGCTTATTTATCAGCTAAAATTACTTATTGTAATCGCAAAGAATCCCAAGCAAATAATGATAAACTGAGTGACATTCAAACATAGGGCATTGACCTAGCAAGGCCATATACGTACACACATATCTATTACATATCTGTCCTTTGACAAACAGTATTTTATTACTCATTTTCTGTTACATTAAAAAAAATCAAAATCCTCAAAATTATATGAAAAAAACCCGCATGCCTTGATAAAACGTTCTCCAAACTGTAGTTTTATCACAGAAATCTATTGATACGCCAATAGAAATACCATAGTTCCTAAAGAAAAATATTCTTATGGTCTGGTCCTTTTATCCACATAAAAATCCAAAGTTCGCTTGCATTGGTGAAATATCGTAAGAATATGCGCTGACTCAATTGATTTATATTTTGTTAAAACTATATCTTGTGAAAGGGTTTTGTTTGATACAATATTTTTTAATGTTTGATAGGTCTGCACTTGGCTTTTATCTTACCTGATGGCAAACGACGATAACACCTATAAGTGTAATATGTCCTGCGTAACACAACTTGTAAGCTTGTTTTGCTCTTTATGTGTCAATTTGTACTGAATCACAGATTTTAAACGATGTTTCATGCGCACTTTAGAAGAAACATCAACAGTGAAAGGCCATGTTAATGTAACAAATAGTCTTTAAAAGGGATTTAAAAAATGAAAACTCTTTAAAAACTTGACGCATGTGGCACCATAGTGAATATATCGTTTCCTTGCAGGTTATCTTTGCAATAAATAAAGTTACAGTCTGATAGTCGATTGATTGAGAGATCAAATAAAATAATACCAAAACTTAAACATAAATGACCGAATCATTACCATATTACATTCGATTAAAGTTTAAAGAAGGCACTTCTATTATCTGTTTGATTACATTTCAGTGAGTGGGCAGATCGAGAGCCCATCGTCCGATGTCACGCACAGCACGATCTCGGGACGCGCGTGACCGTGCAAAACGGTCCATCGACATTCTAATGTTGAGCTGCGATCACAGATATTCTGTGTATTACCTGTCTGGGGTATACCGTGGCCATTCGTTTTGACCAAACTGTTCGACAGCAAAGGAAATATATAGAAAAGAAATATAGGAATAATACGCCTTCCTTGCCGCGACTCTTTTACACTAGTTCTTTGTAGTAGTTCCTTTGACAGTACCTTTGATGGAAATTCTGCAACTGTTTTGCATTTATTCTTTACTTAGCGGTGAAGAAACTACTGCGGGAATTATTTTTCCACTCCCTGGTTTTTTCCTAGCCTGTACGTACCTGATAAATGATACTTATTTTCTGTGTATAAAAATGAAGTGCCGTTATATTTGCAAGTGTGAATGGCTAGTTGATATATAAATCCAATATGCTCTATTTTAAACATATCTTTGGAACATGTAGGATACATTTTTTGTGCGCGGCACCGAATATGAATTCGGGTCATATAGGCTTATACACTCTGGCCTTGAAAAGTTTCAGGTTTAGAAAACACTGAAGAGATGTGACTATTAAATAATGATGCTTTATGTTTTAACTTTCAAAAATATCAAATAAATTCTGTGCCATAAATTATAAATTCCCAAATGAAACTTCTCACGATTGAAGCGGGTTTGGGTAACATGGGAAAATGTTGTAAGTAGGTGGTGTTCATTAATCAAGATAACGCTTCCCCGTAATACGTATGAGCTGTCAAAATTACTTAGCAGAATTACGTGTTCGGATAAAATTGTTTTTACTATATTATGATACTTATAATGGCTACGCAGTTAAATTTACTATCGTCGCGGGTTTTTATTCCTAGCTAGGTACTAGGTACTCGGCTTAGTTGAGACAGGGACTTTACTATGACCGTCTGGATAGCTGCCCTATGTTATCTAAGTCTGCCGATACACCAGAGTGCTAATAGGGCAGTAATTGAAAAAGATAACCAAGCCAACGCCTCGTGACGCTGACATCCTGCGGTCACTTACCACCAGATCAGATGGCCAAGTGAGAACTAATTTTTCTATAGTAAGTTTAAAAAAAATTATTCTTGCTGCAAAAATGAGTACATTTGTCTTTCCTTTATGCCGTAATGAAAGGTTATAATATCTTGATTTTTTTGTAAATAGTTAAAAGTTAAGGATAGAGGCTAATTTTATCCCAATTCAACAAGTAATTCCCGTTGGCTAATTTACGAAGCCAGCGCAGAAGAAGTCGCGGGCAAAATCTATAGTTATTCATAGAATGATTCATAATTGAGAATGACAAAAAAAAGTTTTTTAGTCAGGGGATCTTCATCTCTAGGTCATTTATTAGTTACGTTCTTGAATTTTCTTAATTGAATCAATTACTTACACTATTCAGTTTCAATACATTACGATACCTAAACAAACAACAAAACAAACAAATTCAACAAAAAGACTTATCGTTCAGAAGTTATTATCGATTGTTATCGTACAAAACTGGAAATGAACCAGACAGATGCAGTTTTGTTTTAATTTGCTTTGCATCGAAGCTTACGGCTGTATTATAACGTATTGTCTATACATTTAAGTAGATTTCGATAAACTTATGTACTTTTTGTTGCAATATTCGAGTTCGCTACGTCGTGTTAGTTTTACAAAAGAGTTTTTAATTGATGTCTGGCCAGTATTTGCGTTATAGTTTCCATATTTGAACTGAAGTTGTTTTATGTTGTACCTATATTTGGTTTTACAAAAGTTTGTACATAAAATCTTGTGGCCAGTGTTTGTTGCAATGACTTTTTGGAATAGTAAAATAATGACTAAAATAAAAAATTAACGTTTTTATTGTCATTTACTATCAGATAAGCCAAAGGCCAAGTGCAAGCACATCATGAATTCAAAAAAATAACTAACCTAGTCCGGCTACGTTTTGTATTGATGAATTTATAAGCATATGTCCAGTCCAGTACATGACACACGCAACTCTCGCGTTCGATACTGAGAGAATATTTTTTGCACGTTGTTGTCAAGTGCCGTGAACTAGAACAACGACCTGAGGCCAATGGCGAGCGTGCTTGCTTCCTCGTGATAGTTTCTTTTTTCAAACGGCGCAGGCAGAGAAAAGGAACTGGTTCAAATTTCGTTGTAATAAAAAATAACTGGATTTTACGCGAGGTACAGTAATCGATTCAAAAATTTAATTTGTTGAAAAAAAATAATACTGCAACGAGATTAGTGCCTCTATGAACGTTTTCTAATTCCAGTATTATTATTTTAATTAAACAATGGGTTCGCTCTTGGCCTTCATATTACCTCGTGATAATTACCGATAAGGCCGTCGGATGAAAAGCGTGCTCATCCAGAAGTCTTACAGCTACATATATTGACCGTGTGGTCTCGACTTTCCGACAAAACCACCCCAATTCATGATGCGTAGGTGTCGTGAAACGCGACAGCGAAAGAGAAAAATTTAAAGGCTTAATAACAGTATTTATATTACGTCATCATTTTATTGCAAATCCTCTCATATAGTAATCTGAGGTGGCAATATATGAAGGAGACTCGTGTCCAAGTTGACGTTCGTAAAAATATTTGGTTCACTTTCCTCGACTGAACCAACATTTACCATCAGACCATCCGCAAAATGTAGAAGTATGAGGCAACCACACACTGAAGGTGTTAACCATCAATTCTGACGTTTAGCTAAGTGCTGACACCGTTAAATTATACCGGAGTGGTGTCCATAAAAATAGAACGATGACTCAGTCCACACAAGATACATTATGTATTCATGAAGCTGAAAAAAGTTTTGTTTAGAGTTTCTCATTAAAAAAAAACAATACGGTTAGACATATGAAGCTCAGCAATCAAAAAATATATAAAATAATTAACGCGTTCAAAAATAACTAAAAATTGAAGTCAATTGCCTTAAAAATTTGGACTTTGTTGATTTTCTCAAAGAGCGATCAATCAATTTCGATAAAATTGATACGGGACGGCCACCTCTGAAATATACTCTACCAAACAAAAAAGGATTATCAATATCTGTTCACTATTAGTGGAGTTATCGCGTAACACACATACAAAAAAATATACGCGTCGAATTGAGTACTCCTCCTTTTTTGAAGTCGGCTGAAAAAGGGATTTCATTGCACTTATTTGTGTTCGTCCCGTAATTAGACAACGATTTATTGATGATTTAAATGTAAGAGTAATCTTTATTAACATACAACTGAAATAGTAAAACAAATCACAATGACGTTTTTTTAAAAAAGGATTTCACTAATTAAACTAGATCAACTGCTCGGGGAACGGAGCCCAGAACGATGATGATTTATACTAAAATGTGTTTGTTGGTATGGTCACACAGCAACTTATTGAGAATATATCGAGATGATTTTTAAATAGACATATTTTATGGGGCATAGTAATGCTATTTTCTATATATATATTTGATACGGACGAAATCGATGGAAAAATATGGTAAATAATTATTGTTTTTTCGTAAAAGATTTATGTTAAATATAAATCTATTAAAAATGCTAACATTTTTCATGCTTTTCCTAAGTCAAAAGGAACTCAGCATACTACGAAACAATATGTCCTTGTAATTAGGTGCGTTACTAATTAAAATTAGAAGAAAATAATAATGATGATGAACTGAAGCCAAGGAAATGCACAGTTGAATAAGCATTAGTAATTGTCCTTCGTTTCGTTCCGGGTTACGCTACGCATAGGATAAAAATCATGTCTTCAGTGACTATGAGAAAACGAGTCAGTAGGAACCACGACGATGGATGGAATCGACAGGGTCATAGTGATCTGCTTATTAATAATAATAATATTCTCGCTCTCAATCTCGCGCTCAAATTTCAATAAAAAGTATCCTTGTTGATTTATTTGTCAAATCGATTGTCCAAAGTAATTATATTCCAAATCTGTTGTCTAAATTCAAGAAGAATTTTGTGTTATTCAATTGTTTCGCCTCACTATACCTACAATATTTATTTTCGACCGTTGCACCACTCACTGTCTCCAAGCAATAATAAGAAGTATCAGAAATGCGGTCAAGAGTGTACAAATGAGCTCACAAACTAATTCTGTCTTGTGCAAATATTTGAAAATACGCCAATCACCAGCCGGGAAGCGTGTTTATAACTTAATTGCATTGCAGTATGATTTCAGACTCAAAATAGCTTCAGCGTATTTCCTTAGCTGATGTCAAAATATAATACCGTTTATATTGTCCGGTGGTTCAGAATACAATCACACTATGACTTCCCTTGGGCGGCGTAAAAATCGTATAAGAGGATATTACAGGGGACATTTTTTGAGATCACCTACCCGGCTCGGTAGTTTTATCATGGGAAACCCAGCTCAGTAGCGTTATTACGTCAAACACAGCTCGGTAGTGTTATTATGGACAAATCCTTCGAGTCGTTCGTACTGTAGTTTACTTCATGTTTAGAGGTGTTCATTTTGCCGGGTGAACATAATGCATCCTTCTATCAATGATATCTTACGTGATGGTATTTAAATTACAAGGTTCCAGTATAAGCTGACTTCGTATTGTATAAGTTTTCCGTACAATGAGAGGTCAGTTTAAACTGGAAATTAAAGCGTGTTATGCGTGGTTAGTATAATTAAGCACTCGCTCATTTAATAATCGGTGAAGAACTATTATATAAAGGAAGTTTTAATCTTGTAGCCGTTTAGACTTTTTATGAATATAAAATAGAATTACTAAATACTTTGTTCTATAAAATGTGTGGTCACCCTAGCTAGTAGCTAGTATTGATTTGATTTCATATTTATGTTATGAGTCATCGTTTCCGAGGCCTTCAGTGTTCTATTAGTTATGTTTGACCAAATGTAGCGTCAGCGCAAATAGAAACGGCATTTTCACTACGAGTAGCAGTTGATCTGCTTATTGTTTGGCCAAACGGCCCATACGATACGGACCACAATGTACCAGTTCCCACGCTTGGTAGAGTTAGTGATCACATTGAAATATTGGTGGTGCGTAAGTGAACGCTGATAAATAATAACTATGCAGAGTAAATTATTCAATACCTAGAAGAAGATTTTTCCTATTGTACCTATGTCTTTTGTTCGGTCTATGTTTTTTTTTGCGTGTGCAATTAATTTTTCAAATAACATGGACACTGATATCTATATCCTACAATGTTTTGGCAAGGAACAGTCGCAACTGTCTTGTTTTTTTTTCCTTAAACATGTGAACCTAAAATTATACACCAATTTATTCACCGTCACTTATCATCGAATGCGGCTGAGATCAACGGAAAGTGACAAAATGCAAACACCGCAATTACTAGATATGATGTAACCCGAGAGCACTATACGTACCTAGATCATCAACCGGGAAACGTCCGCTGCTGGACATAGGCCTTCTTCATGGTACGCCACGTCGACCGGTCTCGAACCACCTGCATCCAGCGACTCCCCGCGACCTTAACCAAGTCGACACTCCCCGGTACGTGGTCGCCACTCGAGAATCTTTACTCCCCACCGGGTATCGGTTCTTCGAGCGATGTGGCCTGCCCATTGTTTGCTACTTCAGCTCACTGACTCGTCGAGCTATGTCGGTGAACTCGGTTCGTCTACGGATTTCCTTATTCCGGATTTTATCTACGTACCTTACCTCCAGCTAAACCAAAGACACACTTCTCATAATAATAATATCTAAACGATGAATCAGCTATTTTTTGTTATACATTCTTATTTTACCACCCTCATGAAAACATTAATCATATTTCTGCGGCAGGACAGCCATAAAACTCTCATGGCTTGTTTCCATGTCTCTCTCTCGATCCCGTTATGTTACTGACCTAAAGCTGCCTCTTGAATACTGATAAGATGATTGTTTTGCATAGAAAACCCATTGTTTTTTATTTGTTTTCTATAGAATCTCTTTTGAAAGAAGCTTTGGTTTAGCTGTCTATGGTAATGTCGGGGCGTTATTTTTTATCTGTTCGCTATAGAACTTTTTGAAAGAAGATTCCTTTTCCTTCGGAAATGTGGCAGTTTGTGGGGAAATAAAAAGCGTAACAACGATAATCCTCAAGGGATTTTTTTTTATCGATGGCACTTTAATTTTAAGTAGCAGTATTATGTAATCGGTTGCGGTTGCAAAAATTACTTTTAAAAATCTGAAAACATCACAGTAGTAGTACATATGCTAAACTTTAAAGGAAAAATATCACGACTAAGGTGGCTTCACAGATTACCGAGTAAAAGGCGACCAAATTAAAAAATATCCTTGGAGTGGTCAAAATGAAAATTTCGGACGAATTTAACTCAAAATTAATTTTTTAAAACCAGTTAAACTACTGAACCCTACACTGCGCGTGGCCCAACACGCACTTGACCGTTTTTAAAAAATAATTTAACTTAAAAGTATTGTTCGTCATAGGCACGTAAAAAATATTGGGAAATAAATTAAGACCTAGATAAATAATTATATAGGATATAGTATAAACCGTTATCGCATATTTTAAAACTACACAACAATAATACTTAATTTGCCAATAGGCCTGCAGATCTAGATTGTGGACCGATTGTAACAAGATATCTATAGTTGATATTATAGACACTATACTTATATATATAAGTTTTGCGTTCATATAGGCTTGCCGTCCGTAATAATCCGTAATAAATATTTTTGACAGCAATGATATGGTGTAGGTATCCGTCTTATATTTTCATTGTTCAAAATGACCAAATGATTGAAATTTTTAAATTGTTATAACAGGTAGTTTACGTATATATTTTGAAAATATTTTAAAGACTAAAAATGACGAAAACACTGTTAAAAACATTACCATACTTTTGAGTTGTAGACTTAGGACTAAGTTTAAAAAACAATTATATTTTTACATAACTCCACCACCAATTATGCTACGCTGACACACTTCGACACATATTACAACAATATATTTTTTAAATTAAGATAACATAATGTACTAGATACAAACAATATACATCGTGTCTAAATTCACAATTACACAACTACAGGGTGCTCTTTATTTCGCACGCTTGGTTCACATTACGGCGAATAAAGTAAGATAGGATTTTCGTGCTCAGTCGTTCCCAGACCTTTGTTTAAGTATGTTTTGTGATTGTTTTAGTAGCTGAATACATTGGGACAGGAAGTATAGTTGTAGAGTGGCTTGGCAAGATATGAATACTTGAAGATTCGAACGTAAGATTTTGTAAACAAAAATATTTTATTACACTGACACACTTTGACACATATTGCAACAATAGATGCAATTTTAAAATTCAAATACCTTTTGGTGAAATTTTCAATACTTTTTGTTGTTTTGTTATCTTGGCTTGGTTACACGTTTTACTGACTAGTTAACTGATGCCAATGGTTAGAAGAAGAAAAAAACTGCAAGATATATAATCTTTATCGATCTGTCATTTGATCAACAACAAGATTGTTTTCTTAACATGGGAAGTATTTTTAGGAGGGATACTCGTTTTGTGAACATATTGGGATTATCGTAAAGGCTCTCTGCCCACACATTGGTTACGGAATCAAATGTGAAAGGTCTCAGATAAAGTTAACACCTCGCTGTTGCGGTCTGTGACGTGACATGACCTCAAGGCGTATTTACACTTTACCAAACCACTCTACCGTTAGCTGTCCCATGTAAACACGGCACAAAGCATGGTGCAATGTGTTAGCTTTGGGTATAGAGAAGATATCTACAGATGTATCACTCAATGCTTCGATCTCAGCTTACTCTGTCTAAATACAGAGCGTTCTAGAATAGACACGTTCAACGTATCTAATTTCGTATAAAATATTAATTACTTTAAAAGGTATCTTCTAAAAGTCTTGATTTCAACGTGAATTATATAGTCTTTATGATGTAATAAATCAGACAGACTCAACTGTTTGACATGTAACGAAAAAACAGTATTACATACGATACAGATTTTTTATTCAAAGTTAGTGATAAATGCATATAATTTGAATTGTTTGCATCAAAATCAATAGAGAAAAACTACGACCACATGGCTCGCACAAATAACGAATTGTAAGAAAACATATAACGCTCGCCGCGAAAGGCACTCTGACCATATTTTCTGCCAGAAAATTTTTCAAGTAAATAAGCGGAGCCTGCCTGCCAGTAAGCTTCATAATTTTTCTGACAGACGTTTTCTTACACTATGCATCCGGTCGACCTTATTGACACCGATAGTGGAGCTACCAATCTGTGTATTTGTATTTATTCGACGTCCGATTCAGCACGACCACGTGCGTTGTGACATCTTATAAATACTTACACAAATACACTCAACCGCTTTGTATTTTGGATAGCCGAGCTGTGTTATCGTAGTATATCTCTACCTAAATCGAAGATTAGGAAGCCACGTGCTTACATCGAGTCATCCATCTGTCCACAAATTCTCTATGCCTCAGGTTAGTATAGGCGCTCGGTGACATTTAAAACATCACATATTATTTTGTTATTTTACCTGTTTTAACATAGTGGGTGTGCTTATCGTGAAAGCGGGAGCATAATACGTCCCGTTTATTTTATAGAAGTCACTCTGGAAAAAAAGAAATTCGAACTGAAAACCTGGCCTACGATTCTTATAAATTGATGCGACGAAACCACAAGTCAACATGTTGCAATCGTTAAGAAAACATTACCAAAAATATGTTTGATATTAGAACTAAATAATTATATTTTAAACCGACTTCAAAAAAGGAGAAGGTTCTCGATTCGAAGCGAAAGCCAAATATGTACCCAGATCATTCTACCTCTAGGGAAGAACATTTTTAAGGCAATTGAAGTCGGTTTTTAGTTCTTTTTGAACGCGTTAATCAACATAAAGTTACAACTAAAGAAATAAAAAAAGAAAAAGTCGATGACACTTTTTTTCTAAAAAATTTGACCAGTAATAAAGAGGTAGGAAGTATATTAAAATAAGTAGCAATGCTGGATCTCACAGAACACTGGTTAACGTACACTTGTAATAACTGTTTACTTTTCCTAAAATGCCTTTGGAAACTTTCATTCGATGGCTGATAAACAAAAAAATAAAAATTCATGTTTCATCAACTGCAACATGTTCACACGCGATTCTGACGCAGTAATTTAGTGGAATCGGTCTACTGGACGGTTTTGTAACCGGTCTTTAGTGACAGGGTTATTTCTTCACAATCAGGGCACTATGATGAATGATGAGGTCATTAGGGGCGAACGTTTTTTGTTCAGTCGATTTGTTTTTAGACAGCAAGAGCGCTTAATATACTGTTATTTATAAAAACCACGAAGTTTCAAATGTAAACTTTTATTTTTTAAAGAATGTTCAAAAAATGTGTTACTTATTTTATGGCTATTGGTGAAAGTCTGAAGGTTTCAAAAGGGGTTTTGTATTTGGAAAAAGTTACTTAACTTTCCCCTTTGTCTTCATCATCATATGCTTCAAATGATTACAAAATATTTAGGAAACCGCACAATGGAGTCGTTAACAAGACACCAAAAGTGTGCGAATGTACTAAAACGGAGGCCAACTCCCGTTTGTCTCGCACGGCGTTGCATAATATATCTTTACGAATTTCAGTGTAGAACTGATCAATATCTAAATCTTTCCGTGCGTAATATATGTAATGCCTAACTTGATAAACAATAAACGCGATAAATAAGCGCTCTTGCGTCGACGCAATTATTGAAACATTGAAGGGAAGCTTACCTCTTGATAGAACACCCTCTTAGAGCTGTAAGTGAAGTTATACTGTTGATCAGCTACCATCAGCAATATAGTGAATGGAAGCAGAAATGCGGCGGCAGCCAGGAACGCTATGCATCGTCCCAGCCGCATGACACTGAGGTTCCTTCGTCCAATCATGATTAATTCACTGTTACTTTCATTTAATTCACTATTTCTTCAACTCGTCACTGCACTTGATTTTAAATTAAATATTTCACTTGAACTGAATAGCTTATTTTTCTTGTTTTTCCTTTTCTGTGAAACTTAAGCGTTTTAGATTACTCGCTCAAAGCGATTCTTTAGATAATTGTAAGTAATTTCAAAATAAAAGATCTGTACTTTGCTTATTTGAGTGGGTAATTGTTTTTTGAAAGACGCTTATCACCCAGAATATAGGAGAATTGGATATGCCTTGCTTTGTAATTAAAAAGTAATGACAAGCTCGAAATGATAGTTAGAACAAATATCCATCGGGAAAATTCCAAGGAAAATACGGGTGATTATGTGCGGAAATAGGTATGATGATATCTTATCGCAATACCGATACCAATGTCATTTGGTCACCCTTATTTTTGGCTATTCTACTACATTGACAAAAACACATTTATAGAGGAAATAACCTTTCAGATTTTGATGCGCCTAGACTTTGTCTTTTCCAATAATGACATTGCAGTTTTTGTGTGTATTTCTGATTGAAACAATTGAATATCTCTTTATTCACAATATGAATTTTTCGAGGGTCTTCCTAACAAAATGGACTTCAGGAAACAGGAAATCATGTTGAGTGGTCTAATCGGGTATTTGACAAAAAAATATTTTTGTCTAAATCGATGTAAAAAGATCTGTATTAATTTTTTTTTTCAATACGACTAATACTTGTTTTAGTACAACCCGCCGAAAATTTAGTCACGCGGTGCTAAAACGCTCCATATAAATCTGGTGAGTTTTGTGACGTCACATGTCAGTATTGGAGCGTTAAATGTATGAATCTTGTTCGATATTTTGAGTTATCTCGTAAAATAATGTTTTTATGTGTTATATACCCCTATATTAAAATATTCCAAATGCAATGAGAAAACTTCAGACTCAGATTGAGTTCGTATCCCGATCGCGAAAATGTTTTTAATTTTTATTTTTTGGTGTTTTTATTTATTTATTTATTCAAGTTTTTAATTATAATTTTTTAGCTCCGAGAAAAGCTCGGTCGCCCAGATATTGCTACTTATACAAGCAACATGCAAGCAACACGACTTGTATCTTAGTTCGAATACTACTTGTGTAACTCTAATGTTTTTTCTTTCACAAAATGCGAAATACACGCGATATTTAAAATGTCTAATCTCAATGCTATTTATCGTTAGACTACAGCGTGACGGCATAGTATATGTCATCTCTGTAAACATTGTCACGCGTTGCTATTCAAATAAGGTTCTTGACAGACTGTGACGAGACATCCTGCGGAAAACGGCGTGTTTTAACAGACATATGTTTCCTAAAAACTATTTTTCAATGCATTTATAATTTAAAGTATTTAAAAATCATGCTTGTACCTTTATTTATTTATTTAACAATTTATTGTTCACAGAAAAATACAAAACACACAAAAAACCGAGAAAATATACACAATAGGAACAGCTTATTTCTATAAGAAATTTCTTACAGCAGTCCTGGGTCAAGAGAGAAATAGTGAAGCGAGGAGGGCAGTCAGGCGACATTTAATATATCTAAATACAATATACGATTACATTACAAGATACAAAATATTTACATAAATTGAAAGTCATATATACATACATACAATAATATATTAAATTATTACCTTATTAATTAATTTTTTAAACTAATTTAGTTAATTTAGTTTAGTTTGTAAAATTTTCCTTTTGTGTATAGTTGACACTAAATTAGATTGGTTTTAAATAAACCTTATTATTAATACAAAACAAAACTCTTTTATACGTTATCTTTGACCACCTCATTTGAAAATAAATTGAATGTTATTTTGAATTTGAATTCCTACTCTTATGATATAAAAATACCCACCGAACACACTTAGATAAACGAATAAAAATTAGATTATTTGAACTCCAGTTGCCGCGGAAGTGGGCAATTGAAGTCATCAATGTTCATTACCATCGCATTAGCAAAGTTAGTGGAACAGTCCATTCTGTCTATTGTGCAGATCGTTTCAAACGTGGCCCTGTACAAGGTCGTTTGAACACCGCAAATTGCTGGTCATTTCGCGTGTTTGCTGACTTTGTGTTTGTTTTTCAGCCATTATCGAGTAACATTAGGGGCCTGCATAATGTCATGTGTTGAGTGTAGAGTACGTTACCACTGAGCAAGTAATCACTAAACTCATCTTTATTTTTTTCACACATCAATTTTTTTTAACTGGTAATTTTGCACGCGCAACCGCACCCACCTAGTGCTCCGCTGAAAACCAGCGCTGTCGCTGCATTCTGTAGTGACAGCAACATGCTGAGTCGGAGGACTTCTTGGCATAGATATGTACATACTTAGCTGGTATTGTTTTTATTTTATAATTTAGAAGTATGTATTTAAGTTATTTTTTTGTAATTTCTGTGCCAAATAAACTCTTTTCTTTCTTTCTTTTCGTTTCTAGAGGTTTCACTTTAGTGGCCCAGTACAGTATTCAACATTCAATGCATTGTTCATAATGGTTAAGGTGTTGGTTTATATGTTTGATAAACTCTTTATTCTATTTTGTATCGTATATATTTCGTGAAGAAAGAAAATAATTATTGTTATCTGGGCCACCCTAACTAGGCCTATAAAAGTGGAAAACTGATTTTCACTGGATTTTCATTTTCGGAGAAGAATTATCAATAACTTAGTTTTATATACTAATATTTAACATAATCGCCTCCATATGCGACTGAAGTTAGAGAAGAACAAAAAACTTGTAATATATGAACAAAAAATATATGCTTTTTTTCTACACCATGTGATTTGAATTGGATAGGAAATATCGTGTGAACACACGGTCATTTTTCATACATTTATGTATGTACTATACACATACGTTGACAGCTATTGATATAACTATATGGAACAGATTCAAAAGATTTCAAATCAAACTCTGCATCTTCCAAAGTAGATAGACAGCCTTTAAAACTGCAATCTGAATTTAAGAATAAAAAAAAATTCTGACAACGCTACGGAATTAAGCCATTGAATTTTTTATATTAATATCCAATCTTTTGAGCAGGAGAAAATTGGTTTTGCGGAGTTGGAAGCCATTTAACCTCTCCCTTATTCCGTAGATTGGATGACCTCCGCATTCTTTGCAAATTGCTTTTATTTTTGTAGGGAAAAGCGTTCAGTAATAGCACTTCACTGCATGGGTCTCGTTTCATTTAATCGTTTTCATCAAATTGCGTACGCAGCCAGTAAACGTATCTCCAGGATACGGTACGAGATAGGTAAGGTGTAACGGAACGGTTTCATGCATAATTTCTCTTAACTATGGTGGCTGATATTATGGAGGTATGCGAAAGAATGGTATACAGTGTGTATACCGGAAAACGTAAAACTGTGCAATGAAACACATTTTCAACCGACTTTAAAAAGGATGTGGTGATCAATTTGACTTTGTGTGTGTGTATGTTACGCGATAACTCCGCTAATTATGAATAGATTTTGATGTTTCTATTTTTTGGGGTAGCGCTTACTCAAATGTGGTCCGATATAAATTTTATGGAAAAACCAAATATGTACCTAGATAATTCCAATCTGTGTTATTCTGTTAAGGATAGGATGACGATAGAAAAAGTAGGAAAAGTCAAACTGATAGTTGTTCCTCTCAGCGTTTGAATTTTTGGAGGCACATTAAACACAAATTGGAAGAAGTTAAATAGCAAACTTGTATTAAAGTTATAGTTAAAATAATCTGTTAGATAGTAATAAACATATTTGAATTAATGAATGCAAATAAAAGTAAATTTATCACTTAAATTGTAGATTTCATTTCACTCCTTTGTGTCCATACAAAATAGTGATAATTCAATGAAAACGATTCAATTGTATTCATAAAAGTATGCAATCATTCATGTTTTGTTATGACGTTGCGCCGAACGCTCAAGCCGATCGTGCCTTTCGCTTGTTCGTGTAGCGCTCTCGCTCTCGCTCCGATCGTAACGGGACAATGAGCGTAACGTGACAATGAGTCATCCTTTTTCATGCTTGCACCCGGCGTTCATCAACTTATTAGACGTACTCTTTAAATGTACATACTTTAAACTGTTTATACCTCAGAAGTGCTAAGTGCATCTCAGTCGCGCGCGCTTCCGTACCCGTCTCTTAACCCACGCCGTCGTGGAACATCTGTCCCCCTAGGGATGGTCGGTCACTTGTCGGACTACAGTCAGATTTAGTTCAGGTTTTTATCACGTGCACCTATAGTTGCAGGAAGTTATTATTGACTAGGTGGTCGCGCTCCCATTGTTTCCTATGGCACGCAGAATACAATACAATTAAAGACCTACGTAGTTGTCCTACGCTAGGTACAGTCGTTACGCCTGTAGCTTTATGACGGGAGTTACGTAACCTCTTTTGTTAGCTCTCTCTATAGTTAGTCGGATGTAGCAATGTCACTGACATTGAAGAGGATGGGTACTGACACTTTACTGATTGTTAACGTGTCACTAAAGGATTTAATAGCATTAGAATTGCATTTTAATGTTGAATCGTACAATGTTTTTTATTTCGACATAACTTCCGTTTCAATTGTAAGCGATAATTCAATGCAGCCAGCCAGATAGACTATAAAATATCACACCACGGTGGTCACCAAAACAAAAATTTCCAATAAGAATATCTTAAAATAGAGGTTCATTTCACTCATCTTTTTGAAGAAAATATATAGCAGAGTTTATGATATTCTAACAAATAACCCACTACTTGCAATTCGAGCGGGCAATCTTTAGTGTCACAGGACCAAGAGATGAAGAGATTGTGAATTTACTGTTATAATCTCAATATTTAAATTAGTTGTTGACTCTAACGGAGAACTAAGTGAAGTAAAAAGGAATGCCAGCCCGCATCGCATTATCATATTGATCGAGAAAATAAACGTAACAAAATTAATAATAATTTAAGAGGCGAGGGAGGGAGAGAGATAATGTTTTGTGGCAATTTTTCAAAAATTATAATCAGCATCCTGCATAAAAATATTATAAATAACGTATATACAAAAAAATGTATAACTAGAAACCATTTAAACGTTTTCACATTGTATATATATATATATATATATATATATATATATATATATATATATATGGTTTCTAGTTATACTTTTTTTTGTATACTTATAAAAATCCTGTATGTTTTCCGAATAAACTAAAATAAAATATATTTATATAAAACTTTATTTTGACACACCAAACTAAAACTAACTACTCTAAATAAAATACATGATACTTTTATCCGGCTAAATTTTTGGAATTTCTCTTCGAATAAATTCGGTACGTGTGAGGGGATTTCAATAGCACAGCGATTAAGACCTTCAAATATCTATCTAGTTACTGCCACTGTTACATCCGCCCTAGTTACTATATTTTTTCAATCGTTATCATATCAAATGGTATAAAATATAACATTCGCTTTATCAGATATACACACATCGTTTGGGCTTTCCCAATCCGCTACATTATTGCTAGGTTTATGTTGTATTTATCGAATTGGTCTAAAGAGATTAGATATCAGCACTTTTGGAGACGAAATATTGATTTAATTTAAATTTTGCACTGACCCTTACACTCAAAAATTGATTTTAAACAATGGAATACTAGGCTGCATCTTCGTCTGCGTATTCTATGTTTATCGAGAACATTTTATATTTAGACTGGCTTTTGCCCGCGATTTCGTCCTCGTGGACCTCGGAAATTATTCAACGGGAACTACATAATCGGGATAAAATTATTCTATGTCCTTTACCGGCCCTTCAAATATCTTAATACAAAAAATCTAGTCATTCTGGCTCTCCGTGACGGGAAGGAAGGACAAACAAATAAAGAAACAAACTCATTTTGGTATAATATTAGTATGGATTGTGAGTGTGTCTGATTTCACCTGAACCCGTTTATGCATGATTTAGTGACACACATACAAATATTCACATTTACGAGTAAGACATTAGTAAGATGTACTCGTTCTTTTTTGAATGTATTATTATAAGTGTATTCTCATGCTAAACATTTGATACATTAAATATATACGATGATGATTTTTAATAAGGTAATGAAATCACATCGTGTTTTCAGATTATCTCATTTATCAACTACAAAACAAAATAAATGCATGAAAAGAATTTCAAATTCGCCCTGTCAAGATAAATAAATTCTTTTATCGTTTCGTTTCCACCACTCAATTTGTTTTATTTGAAAATGTTGATTGTCTAGAAGAAAGTCATAAATAAAACGCCACTAAACACATTCAAAAGAATTAAGATACAAGGTTTGGCCCTTATCTAATGATTACACAAATGACTTCACGAGTTTTCAATGAAATATAAAGCTATTTAACAAGAATTCAGGCCAACATCTATTATCACAAGGAACGTAATTAATTAAAAAAATGGCCTTGGGGCTAGAGATCTCGGTAAAAAATTCGTAAATGTCAACCGAACCACGAACAAACCGAAAAACGAACCGGCTGCATTCCTCCGCTCAAAAGATTTGTTACACGTTCTAATGTTTTATTTCCAGTGTTAAAACATTTATTTGTTGGACGGGAAGTTGTCAATGATGAGTTGAGTACATTCCTTTTGGCCGATGTCCAAGGTTTTTGGTCAATTTTCATGCTCTTTAACAATACATGAGTCACATGCGTCAAAGTCATACGGAATCAAGAATCTGTGGCATGTTAACAATGCGGTTAGTATTTTAATTATGATAAAGTCAGTCTGATTAAACGAAAATTAAAATGATCTAACCGCCTCCGGTTTAGTGGCTACAATTTGTACTAACAACACGGTCTCGCAGGTTTTATATCTAATAACAGTTTTCTCTGATATTCGGTTTGGTTTGTTGGTATGTCCTCCTGGCTAGATATCTGTATATTATTTTATCGAAGTATTTTGCCCAAGAACGGTGTTAATGCATCATCATCATCAGCCGGGAAACGTCCACTGCTGGACATAGGCCTCCCTCATGGTACGCCACATCGACCGGTCCCGAGCCACCTCCATCCAGCGACTCCCTGCGACTCTAACCAGTTAATGCATAGTAAGAGTATATTGTGTTTTAGTAATGAAAGACATCTTAGCCAATGCTTTTACTTTTTTATAGTTTTAAAAGTCTTTTGTATATCAGGTAATATGAGGACATTGAGAAAGATTTTAGTATGAATTCTTTGACTCATCGAAATTGAGGCCAATCAATTTAATTTGGGACTTTGAACTCTATGACTAAATCACGAAACTTATAATAATAAATTATCCCATGGGCACAATGGGAAAAGTATATTTTTCACTAAAACGTGGTCCCCAACAAATGAATACGAAATCTTGTGAATGTTTATAGTAAGCGGTCATGGTCAATTAACTCACAATGTATTATGCAGACTAATCACACGACATGTGTCAAATTAGTTTATTTTTGCTTAGTGATACTGAAATTAGAACTAAAACCTGCGATGATCCAAAAACTTTCAGGTACAGTCAGCTGCATGTTTTTATCATAGATATTATGCCAGTCACACTCTTGATGTAGCTTCTGATAGCTTGCAGTAAAAGTGAATCTGTCGTGGAAATAGATTAGAACGGTGCTTGTGTAAACGAATATTATTAGCGAATACTATCCTGCATGCTCGACGGATATAGGAGTAAGATGAGAATCGGATCAACAATCACGCCGCAATCAGATCACGAATCCATAGAGGCGATTTGTTTTCTTCTCTACCACAATTCAAGCGACCGCAAACAGCTCAAGGGACATACCACATTAGTCTGTACGCTTATCATTTCTCCAAATTAATAATACATGATTTATTCAATTTAAAAAGAATGCTCGTCCACGATTAACTAAGCGCATTACACATCCAACACCAACGTGTTCTGTAAATTACGTGTGACATTCCAGTTACTAAAATTAACAGTGCCAAATGTATTTTAAACATTCAGTTACGAATTAACGAAAACATTCTTTTAGTCTAAAATCGAGATGCGCAAAGATTAAAGTTTTATTTGGCTATAAATGGCATAGACTAAAAAACCTATCAAATATCAATTATGAAAACTTTCAAAAAAGAACAAAGACATCGACTTCATTTCGCACGAAATATTATAAACAGACTTTTCCAAAGTTTCATTAAAATCTATTCACGGAAAGTGGGTGAAATTTTAATGAAATTGAAACAGTCCTTTAATTTTGCACTTTTAGAGGCAAATCAAGTGCACACAATAAATAAAAACACACATGAATTGAGGACCTACTCTTTTTTGAGTAGGTTGAAAATATTGAGTGAGATATATATAACTGTGCTTGGACTTACGAAGGTACTTTCAATTGTAAATAAATAATATCGGAAACGGACAGAGAACAAACGCGCGACACGAAAAACGTGGTCTGAACAAATGCCGTCAAGTGCGTGCAGATAAATGTTGTGTATACCTAAGGTTGGACTCCAATCGATCGTCGCGGTGAATACAATAGCTATGGTAACAATTGATTGGGATCAACTAGATTGATTACTGAGATATGGCTGTAGCTGTACAACTAACTGTGTCGTGCAGGGTGTTCCCGTGGTAACTGTTGCATACAGATAAGTAACTACTCATTACAAGGTACCGATTATGGTATGCATGAGATATTTATATGGTAAAGCGAGTGCGAGAGCTAAGGTGGTGGGATTCCTGGTCTTGTTTTCACTTCGGAGATGGTACTGGTATTTGTTATTTTTTTATAATTTGTATGGAATTGAACTTCTTTTGAATTAAGTAATTAACAACACTTGTTAATATTTTACCGATTACTTTAGTTGCATAAAAGTTATTATTTTTGTCCTGGGCCCTAGTCTTATGTATGCATTTATAACATAAAGTAAATTAACAACAAACAAAAAAATTATTAGTGTTTATTTTTGTTTAAATGCGCCGTCGTCGCCATAGGAAATAACAAGAATAGGGGCAGAATTCTAACTGTGTACCAACGACAAAATATGACACCGCCTGCCAAGCGTGACTTTTTAATATTGGATTTACACTTGACCATCATCTCACTGTTAGTAGTAAGTGACGATAACGCCAGTTTGAATCGAAAGCATGCTCACCCGTAAGCTTCAAGGTGAACTTGCTGAGGATTTTCTCTTTTTCAACAACAGTGCTGTTAGCACTTCTGTTTGTTGCCAGACTTTGATAGAAGCTAGCCAAGTAGATACAGAAGGATGCTCTATCATCAACTGTGTAGCCAATAGGACACGGATACTGTCATAATTAATTTATTAACTTAAAAAAGATTCTTGTAAATTATCAATACAGATATCTTTCCGTAGGTGGTCTATGAACTTTCCGTTTCATACAGCTGTGCACTTATGAGCTAATAATGATTTTAAATACTAGACCCAACATGGTACTGCCGCCATTTTTATTATTTATCGCATTACACAATTGAGATTGTACTATTTTCCACGCGTCCCCCGAACAGTACTACGTATAGATAAGATAATGAACTCGATCAATATCCTGCTCCAAATACTATTGTTGACAGAATCGTTCAGACTGTTACTCGGAGTATTGGTTTACCATTTTTGGCAACTGATAACCAAATACGCAGTATTTACACTTGAACATATTTGGTTATAAATCGAGGTATTTCACTTTGTGTATTTCTGACGCAAGACATATTTTTAGTCCAGTTGCAATGAATAATAAAAAAACGGAGTGCGAGTCGAACTCGCGCACCGAGGGTTCAGTAAAAGCAAAAAGTATCCCCCCAGCTGATTTATAATATTGTAAACAATATAGGGAACAAATGATTAAGCCTCCATTTACACATAAACACGTGTTTAATTTTTAAACAATAATGACGTAAACGTTGACAGACACACGGAATAGCAAGCCGCGACTTAACACACACCATATGCCATTAGACAAGAAACCCAGAGCCGTGGCAACGTAAACAAAAATGATGAATATATTACCTAAGAACCTACATTAGATATTATAACATTACCATAATATGTATCATTATGATACAAGTGACTTTTAACACACGACACTCAACTTCAGGTGAGATTGTGGTCAAGGAATCAAATATAAAGCATAAATTACGTATGAAACGTAGGGTTTACCTACATGAAATATGTACTTACTTTGTCATAGCATGTTCAGTATGATACAAATGACATACTTTTGTAGTAAAGTTTTCGTTAACACTCGGAAACCCAGTCGGAGAAATGTGATGATAAAGAATGAATTATCTACGAACACGGTTTACCGCCATTAGATTGTATCGCAGTCTCACAATAGTATCATTATGACACGATTGAAATTACGGGCTACTGGAAGTTGACCGACGATTTAAATCGTTCTGACTTTGTTGTCTCTCTTACTATTGTTTGTATGGCCATCTTCGTTCTCTTTCATGTAGAATTTAAGTTGAATGTGCTCCACAGATATCGCTCTGCTCTTAGTGAAACCCACTCATTTCATTTCAGCATATAATTATGCCCATTGCTGGATAAAGTAGTGATTATTCTACTGGTAAATAAAATCATAACAACTCCATAAAATTCCATTTTAGTTACAAGTGTACATTACAATATTAGCAGATATTATGAAGCACACTGGTTGGTTATGAATTAATGTGAATGCACTACAATGATTTATATTTTGTACAAAATAAAATTGTACAAAAAAATCGACAAGGTAATAAGAGATTTGAAAAATTTCCAATATCTTAATCAGACAATTTCTAATATCATTGTGATTTGTGTATCATGATAGTTGAATATAATGCTATAAATCCAAATGACGACCGATGTGAGATGCGACCTGTGTGTTTCATTTTATCAACAAATACGCGCGATACTAAAATAAACAAAAATCGTGTGTAGATTTTCTATGGAGCTTAAGATGTTCTCCCAAAAGAAGAAAGTGCAGTCTTGCAAAATGATAATTTTTATACGTTGAACTTATTATTTTTATGTTTTGATAGACTTAACATTTAGATAAGTAAGCAAATCCAAGCCCGGATAATCGCAAACAAAAAAGATATTTAAGTTATTCGGACTCGGATTTTTTGCTTATTTGTCTGTCTTATCCAATACCATAATATGGTTCTTATTGAGTTGCAACTAACATAATCTATCAAACAGGTAAGTAGTCAAATTGTACTACTATTGTAGCATGTTATGTCGAACAAGTTAGTATTAAACTCCAATAAATAAGACTATCGCATTCTAGCAATTATGCAAATTAATAAAATATTGTAAAAAGCAAAAATAATAGTCAAGAAAGCAAAAATAAATATCCAGACTTATAGCAAACAAATATTATAAGACAATTATCTGATAAGATAAGATCATCTCTATGGCGGTCGCATAATGCATATCGTTTTGAAACGTTGAATAAACAATATTTTACGAAACCAAAAGACTGTAGTGTAGGCAGTCTGCTTTAAAAATAGAGGGACATAGTGACGTAAACCGAAGCCGTTGAGGGAGATTAGTTAAGAACGTTAGGGTGTCGTCTCCCCACATATGGCATCGTACTCTTGAATCGCATCCGCAATGCGTATCTTCAGTAACGCAAAGTGATTGCTACTTGCGATACGCTCTCGGGGACTGCCTGCGATTCAACGATGCGATATGTTTCTAACATTTGTTATTTGGGATTTGTTTGTACGTAGCTTTCTGATTGCTAATAAGCAAGTCTAATCGCTTAGAATTTAGTCAGCCGTTTCTCTGCTGAACGCTTATTTAAAAAGGTAATGAAAACTATCATGGGTATACTAAAAAAAAACAGGTCATGTGGTTATAATCCTGAACCCACTGCTTAACTTCTCCAAGATAAGTAAGATATGCTTGGTCTTATTTTAAAGACAAAATCTAAACAATCTGAAACCATGAAAACAATGATGGCAAATATTGATGGTAGTATAGGGTACGAACGTGTCTTGCTAAAATAAGCTTATTTTAATCTATAGGCAAGTTATTTTATTATGTTATATAGTTGTTGTTAACTGAATGAAACTAATCTTTTTTTAGAAAATTATTTTATCTTTTAGAAAAGTGTGACGGTTCCAAGTCAATCTAACTGAAATCTTTTTTTCTCTCAATTATTTTTTATTACAAAACTACTGCTGTTCTCAGAACAGTTAAAGAAATAACTCTAAGTTGTAGGAGTAGTAATATTAGTATTTAATAGGCACTTAAACTATTTATGATTGTATACCTTTTAGAGAAAATCAATTAATGTAAAATTCATTTGCCGTAAATAATGAACTTGACTAATAAACGAAAATTTAGATTAATACATTAGTATGATATTAGCCTCGAAATGTGCTCCGCTGGTTTGGTAGTACAGAGGCCCGCAAAACCAAATATACGAAAAGCCTATCATTGAAATAACCAGCAACTGTACAAATACATTATTCTCTGCTGTACACAATAAAACAATGTAAGCAGAAACTCGATATTTTGCGTAATTCGTATTACAGTATTCTGCCGTCATTTAAGTGAAGGACTAAATCCCAATTGTGAATCTTATACTCAAAGCAATAAATCCCCTAATCTAACACAAAACTTTTATTTTAGACCGATTTCGGAAGCATATATAAGCAAATCCATAAGGAATTCGAATAAGTTGTCAGGCAAAATGTTCTTATTTACATTCGTAAATCGTATTTTCGTAGAAATAATAACCAATTTGAATTTTAAGAATTTCGAAGAAGTTTAAATTGATTTTTAGCGATGAACTTTGGCAATCATAAATCTACTTTTAATAAATTATCACAAAGTTCAGCAAACGTGTGTTTTTGCTCTAAGCAAGACGAATGTCCTTGAGAAAGCCGAAAGGTGACTCTTCACGAGTCATTAGAAGACACCGGTCGACCTCGGACCACGTCGAGAGTTGAATCACAAGTTTCTTCTAAACTACAACTAATTTTAACTAGTTTATTTGCAACCGACTTCAAAAAAGGAAGAAGTTCTCAATTCGACTGTATGTTCTTTTTCAACCGACTTCAAAAAATATGAAGGTTCTTAGTTCGACGCGAATTTTTTTATGTGTACGCGATTACTCGCCAATAGTGAATCGATTTTGATAATTATTTTTTTGTTTGGTAAAACATACTTCAGAAGTGGTTCCGTATAAATTTGATCGAAATTGATTGATCGGTCTTTGAAAATATCAACAAAAACTAAATTTTAAGGCAATTGAAGTCGATTTTTAGTTATTTTACACGATAACTCCGCCAATTATGAATATATTTTGAGGATTCTTTTTTTGTTTGTTGGATATATAAATTTTATTGAAATTAATTCAGCCCTTCTTTGAGAAAATCAACAAAAACCAAATATATACCCAGATAATGCTTGCTACCTCTAAGGGTGAACATTTTAGGGGATGAATGCTGAAGACTTTTAGGGCAGTGTAAGTCAGTTTCTAGTTCTTTTTGATCGCATTAATTATTTTAATTAGTATATTTTTAAAATATTTATCTTTACATGCAGTAAAACTTACTAGATTTCTTGGTATCAAAATGTAAATCGCAAATCGAAATGGAAAATTATGGAAATAAATACGCTTTGAACATCGCGAAAACATGTCCCGCTCAACTGCACTTGGTTAAATAAATCAATTTATCTTTATTACAGACAAAGATACCCGCACACGGCATGCACCTGGTTTATGTTCGCCTAATTAAAGCCGTATCTTATTTCAATGTTCCAAATCTTAAATATACCAATTCCTTTTAATATTTAAAGTAGCTTTTGGCCTTCGTGAACTTCCGAAGTTATCCCATGCGAACTCATTGCTGGCATCAAAAGTGACATATGTATTTTTGGAACAATGCCGAATTTTAAATAAATCCTGTCGACAGTTTATGCTTGGTTGAGTCACGAAGTCAGTCTGACGCCTAACATCAGTATTAATAGCACTCCTGTGTTCCAGTATGAAAGGTAGCAGAGACAGTTGCATCTTTAGGCTTCTGGAATAAGCTTTAATCTAATGAGGCGCGATCTGTTTACCTTTCATATCGGAACACATCAGTGCTATTAGCACTGCTTTTGGGCGGCAGACTTAGGCAGCATGGTGGTAAAGCCCTACCACCAACCAAACCGAGTGCCGATAGATATTACCACTGGGAATCGATCCCGGATCCTTCGGATTGTAAGTGTAGCCGTAGCCATTAGGCCACGGCGACGGTTATTACATCAACCGTGGTGAATATTAATTTAGATAGTTTGCATGTAACTAAATTTATATATCTGGAAAAATTTGTACATATCATTAAACATATAAGTTTATGATAATGTTTGTGGGAAAAACACAACTGTAACAGAATGACATAAAATAATTGATTCAAAATAAATTAAAAGAAATACCTCGTATTTCACTAATAGCATAATAACTTAATTATACTGTTTGTTAGTGAGTCTCCTTGAAAAGGTTATATTGAAGGAGGACGAATTTGAAACATAAATATAACATGGAATATAAAATTACAAACGGGACTTTTACCCGAATTAATAAAAAGTTTAAACATTCAGTTGACCCAAATATCTCACTAAAATTTACTTGGTATTAATAAAGTGACACCTAGCGTCTTTATAAAAACGTACTTTGGTCCTGTTTTATCACAGTAGTAGTAGTAAGTAATCACAACTCAATGGAATTTTCTAGACACGTTCGATAAAAACGAATGCCTGAACTTTTGAGAGTTTCGTATAACGCTTCGTTCGTATAACTTTGAAATCATATACGAACTCAAATATTTGATTAGCAATAAAGTGATAGCTAGCGCACTATAATACAAACGTATCTGGTTCTATTTTGAATATATTAAGTATACACAATTCAATGAAATGTGTGACTTTGAGAGTATCATATAACGCTTCGTTCGTATAACATTGAAACCATAGTGTCACGGAGCTTCTTGAATAGTCTAGAAAGAAAGAAAATAGTCTGTCTCTTTCGTGTCGAGTGGCATGGAAAGTTCTCGAATGATTGTGAAAGGGAGCGGCGGATCTATCTCGTTCGTACCGAGTAGCAACAAAGGAATAGCGCGGAAGGTTCTCGAATATCACATAAGGACTGACGAGTGTGAAAAGGACAGGAAAAGGAGGACATTCTACCTATCCTCTTCGTGTTGAGTGGCGAAGTTAGTAGAAACCTTAGGCATACGTAGAAAACTCCCGAAGTAAACAAATAAAGGTCGGTCACGGCGAAGGTTCTGAATACGTCAAAAAAACCCGGTATATAAGACCCAGATCGGGCTTTGACGGCAGTTCAGTACTAATAACAACGATTTAAAGGGAAGAAACGGAAACCGGAAGAAGTAGTGAAACAGTGCTAGTTGTGTCAAGTGGTGTCAGTCGCGACAGACCCGGCATCTGTGGTGTCAAAGGACTCTTTACGTAGAATCTAGGGACGGACTCAGTGCAGAAGACTAGGATCCAGTGAAACAGGGACTTTGGATACGTATTTTCTTCAATCTCAAACCCTCAAAAATTGTGTTACTAATACAGATCTCTGAAGAGATTACCCGTAAGCACTACTTAAAATTAAGCCTACGTAAGACTCGGTACATATGTGTAATAAAACTTAACCTCATCACTATGCGTGAAGTGAGTTGAGCAGTACCTTTATCATCTTTAAGATGAAGTCTTTTGTTTGCAAGGCAACTGGATATAAAGAACCCAAGTCTTTAAGGAAGGAATGTTCAACAGTGAACTTTACCAGATGATAAAGAGAATTAGCTGGAATATATGTGTGTCTGTAACTGTCATGCCAGTTTTGCACACCGTAGTCAAGCCACTATCATCTTTATTAAGTTGTTCAAGTAATGCGAAAGTCATTTGTTACTATTCCACGTTACTATTCCACCTACTTAACATATCTTAAAGAGGCAATAATTTAACCTAAATTACTGCTCGCTTCTACACGAAAATAGAGACTTGAGACATTGTGCATTTGAAATTATGACTTAGGTCAGTACGTTCAGTAGAAATAGATCATTCTCAATATTTTCAATTCAAGATAAGTCAGAAAACAATTTAACGAATATACACGCTGACATTTTAGTCGTTCTCGACCCTGAATGCAGGTAGTCTGAGTCACTTATAGAAACGATTAGTAGTGGTATTTTAAAAATATAGCGATATATTTTTTTCCAAAAATTCAAATTAATTCAATATTTTTTTTAAATAGCTAAAACTGGTAGTACCACTTCTCGCAGCACAGCGTGAGAACGTTGACCCTGAGAACAATAACAAACTGTCGGCATAGTCAATGAAAGTAATCGGACGCCGCCCGCCCGTCTTGACACCTACCCCTTTGACAATGCCGCCGCACGCGCACCTGTCTCCAGTGTGCTCCAGTCTTCATTTAGCGGTCATCGGGTCAACTGTGCGATTTTTAGTGTCGCGAATTTTTGTAAAAGTGATAGTGAGACGAGAACACAAACTACGTGTACTCCCACCGTGTGTAGGTACTCAACGATAATACGGCAGAAACTAGGCGGCTGTAAGCTTAGCAAGAACATTCACATTCTTTACGTCAAAACGGGATCCCCTAACCCTCAAATCCCGACCAGCTGTTACTAGTAAACCGCAAATTAATTTAAATGGTTATTTCGTTTCATTGTTTTTTAGGGTTCCGTATCCAAGAGCGGCCAACGGGACCCTATAACTAGGTATGAGATGAAGGCCAAGCGCAAACCCATAATAAATAAATTGTAAAATTAAAAACAAATCCCCAGTACACAGCGGGCGCGGCGGGCGGGCTGCTTTGATTTCGCGGTGTTTCGTTCGCGGCAGTGTCCTTGTAACTAGAGAAGGCACGTGCAAGGCGGTATGACACAAAGGCGACAAATGGAATCAAACTAACATATGATCCCGGGGTAAACGACCTTCTGGCTGCTCTTGTGGAAACTACGGAAACTCGACATTGTTTTATTTATTTATTTAAAATTTCAACTTTTTTATTAATACCCGTATAACTAAAGTGACCATCCCAAATGATATTAATACTTATATGGAGTTGCTAGGTTTCTGGTCGAGAACGACTAAAATGTCAGCGTGTATATAACGAAATAAATATTATCTCGGGGTTGCACCACTGTTTAGGTCTAATTTGTTTATGTATTGTAAACACGCGGAAACTTTCAAAGTAGAGAAATCCAAAACGGATACAATATCGAAGCCGTCACACTCAGGCGTAACCCGATTTAAAAGAGGGAGCAGATAATCACACAATCATTTTCATACAGCAAAAATACATACTCATGGAAAGTAACAGTATCAGCGTATCAGTCTTTCAAGTCTGGCACAGAAAAGATTAACATGTTTAAAAAATATCACTATGCTGTAAACATTTATATCTATATTTTTTTTCAAACAAAAAAAAGGTGCCACTAGACTATTTGCTGTTTGATCTTTTTTATCTATCTACGGTGGTAAGTGAATTGACATCCGTATGCAGATATGAAATATTTAAAAAAATGCGGGGCAGTCTTTGGGGACTGCCGATAGAAGTGAAAACTCGGCAAATTGTCACGTGCATTGATGATGACGCGAGTTTAACGCTTTTTCAACCGACTCCAAAAAAGGAGGAGGTTTTGAATTCGACGGTTATGTTTTTTTGTTCACCGTACACATGTAGTTTATGGAAAGCGTTCGGTGACGATAACGCAAGTTCCGTGATTTTTGTTCACCCAAAAAGTGCTCAAAACGCCCAAAGAAGATTTTACTTCATTTAGTTACATTATGAAAAACAATACCTTCGTAATCTAATTATTTGACAAAATGACTTATTGTTATAACTACTGTTTGGTTATTTTATTGAACTGATTCACTCCGATAAGCGTCATACAAGTTAATTAACAAATGGCATATTTTGTTGAAAGTTTTCGTCACGCGATGTGACCATTCAGGTTTACGTTTCGTGAATGTGGTCAAAAGTCAGCGATCGTATCGTACGGAAGGAAAGTTCAAAAATAGCCATTAACCTAACTTACTCAAAAGGAGTTTTCTCATAGCGCGGTCCATACTACGAGTACGAGTAAGTAACTTACTTTAATCTTAGATCTTATTAATAATTTTAAGTAATCAAATCAATGAAGTTTTCTAAACATGAACATAGACACTAACAGCTATCTTTATAGCTACACAGAGTTAAAACATTAAGTAAAACTTTAACTAACTATTCGTACATCAACGAAAAACTGGAACCATATACACTAATTTTCGTTGCTAGAAAATTCCAGTGGCGCTAGAGTAAAATTCTTCGTAAAAGAAAACTATGTTTGGTCTACGAGTGTCTATTAAATTACTATAAATATTCAAATGTTATTTCCAATTTAGAGTGGTCTGTTTGTTCATGATACCCGACCCGTAGTCATGTACTAGACTAATTCGTTTTCCAATTTAATTAAGTTTCAAGTATTTTTTATATTTGAGTTATTAATTTGATAGTGTTTGCTCATTTGAACATGACAACAGTACGGTAAGTATAATTAATATATGTAATTATTATATTTATATACCGAATTATTTTCGCGAAATCTTCAATTATTTGAGGACGATATACAGTTTACAATGATTATATTAAATTGTGTTATAAGATTACAGCTTTGGGGAAATATAAACGCACGTGTTTCACTCCATTTCAAGTTACTTTCATTTATGCTTTTAGGATATAAGATTTTAGGTAGGTAAATAGTTTAGGTTGACCGTAACCCTTACAATCCGATGCTGGATATGGATTTGTCTCCAAACAGTGGCATTTCCCACGGGAAATAACGACAACACGTGGACGCACCTCCAGATCCAGGGAAATACACAAGTTTCTATCACACACAAAAATTTATCGTTTGTGATCTATTTTAGAGTATAATCGTTATTTTACAATGAATTCTGATCACATAACTTAACAAATGGCTAATCATTGCCTTGTTTTAACTCTCTTAGCTCATTTGTCGTAATGACAATTTGCGTGTCGGCAATTTTCCGCTTTTGGAACCTGTTTGTGAGACAAAAACTAGCAATTCAAGGTTCTGGACATCAGGCACATCAGGGGACCAAATTTTAAATGCGATGGTAATGGCACGATAAAAATTTAGCTTGTTTCTCTGTCAACTTTGAGTTAGTACGTTGAAAACAGTCTCATCACATGCTCGTGATATAAACGATAACGTTTTGATAACATTTATAAGACATCTACTTTCTAATTAAGCCTTACGTTTCGTTCACATTTTAGGTAAATGTTTTCATGTAAGATAATGGTACATATTTACATTGAAGCACATGATAAATCAAAAAAATTATGTTTCCGCATAACCTCTGAGCAATGTAAATTGTATCCTAAAACTATAACTATAAACATTAATAAAATCAAAACCTTAGGACGAATTTTACTGTATCAATCCCAGAACTGCCTATACAGTATCGTTACAAATTGTTCAATTCAAGAAAAAACATTTCGAGCTTTTCACACTGTCAAATTTCATATAAACATAATTTTCACGAACCAAATGCGAATTATACAATTCTGCAATGATAGAATAACAAATGGCCCGAGTGGTTGACGTGCGCAGGTTGTTTTTTGATTGTATTTGTCACTTATTTACATTGTTTATATACGATTCACGGGGTTATGTTGCGCAGTGCTCCGGTGAGCCGCACAAGGTCAAGTAAGCACGTCCGCTCACGGCAGGAGGCGCGGCCATACTGACTGGCTGAAATCGCACTGTGTATCGACCTCTCTAGATGACAATGAATGGAGGAGCACACCACCTAGACAGCACCGACGTGTCCCGCTGCAAGCTCACTACTGCACTGCAGCTTTATTTTTGGCAAACCACCCCGACACTTAGATGATCAACGGGGATTGTGCCAAATGAGCCTGTGACAATAAAAGAGCTAGCATCGAGCGTATTTCCTAAGACAACATATACTCCAGTACGATTTATACATATATAAAAAGTGCAAAAGTTTTGCGAAGGTGCATATAATATGGGCTTGGACCACATCGTCGCTTATCATCAGATCACGTTGTGGTCTTGTTTTGTTTTTTAAGGCATCTGACTGCTGACTACTGGGTTTATCGTTGATTACTTTTCAGATTAAAATTTCTATAGTACTCGTAAATCATATGTTTAGTGCCGGTAATTAACTATGATTTATTTTAATTTTGGAACATCTGCTGGCACACGGCTTTGCGCACGCGTGAAGCAGTCCCAGCATCTATGGCCTTGCTCTCGTAAGCCGCTTTTCGATCTAGCGGAGACCTTTACACGGTCAGGAGTCCATGGCCACATCAGCATAGAATCATTTGTTCTGACTGACCTACTCGTCATCTGACCTTTATGAGTATAATAGTCAGTGTCAATACTTTTTATTTTCACGGATTTTGGAAATGTTTTTTTCTTTTAATTATTTTTAAAATTCTTTAGGTGGTTGGCCACATTTTATTTCCTATCAACCACCATGTTACTTAAGTCTGCCGTAAATGAAAGGGAAAGCCTCTGCCTTATTAGGTTGAGCCGTCTACTGAGCACGCTATTCATCCAACGGCTTCATCGACATGATACCATCAGATGAGATGAAGGCCAAGAGCAAAGTACATACATGTACAAGAGCAATATTGCCGCTGTACATAAAAAAGAAATTTTAAAACTTCGATTACGGTACCATGTATTTACTAAAAATAAAACGTCGTTGACAAATATACATTTGTAGTTTTTAGTGGAAAGAAATATATGGACCAAATGGATTGATATGGATTTGCAATATTAAATATATGTTGTAGTATTAGTAGTACAAGTTTCCCGGTAAGTTCCCGGTAGGTTCTATGTTAAAAATTATAAAAGCAGCACTTTATAACCAAATAGTTACACCATATTTATAGCCATGCTGGCATATGCTAGGATCGAGAATTCCGGCCGTCACCATCATTAACAAACATGATCTCGCAACCCACTCGTGAAACAAGACACGCATTTGTAATAAAAAGCGTAAGGTGTGTAAAGTGCATTCGCTTAGATAGTGTCGTCTTTGTTAATGCCGTCGCAAACTCAAATGATGCGGGCTGTGACGTACAGACGCTAGTGAATTTGTTATTTTATTTATTATTTATTTTATGAATGATTGGTTTGCACTTGGCCTTCATCTTACCTGATGCTAAGTGACGATAAGGCGTGCGCACCCAGAAGCCTCAACCTAATAAGGCGCTGGCGCTATTAACACTGCTGTATGGCGGCAGACTTAGCCAGCATGGTGGTAGCTAGTCAGGCGGACATAGAAAATGCCCTACCACCAACCAACCTGAGTACCGATAGGTACCCCCACTGGGAATCGAACCTGGGACATCCGGATTGTAAATTCCACATTTAGCTATTAGGCAACGGAGGTGGTTAAAATTATTTTATTTTATATCAGATAATCGCAGCGGCATGTGCACCCATATTTTTTTAAGAATAGAATACTCTTATGTCGATTAAATTATTGTTGCTGCATAATTAACATTATGTGCATTAATTTATACTCGGTTTTTACAATAATCACATATTCCGCGATCACACTAACTGAGCGAACGAACTATAAGATCTCGAATAAATATTTACGATCAGACAATAGCTTGAGCTATAGTTACACCACGACCGTATTGTAGCGTGTCCCTGGCGACACTATGTGCGAGTATGAATCAGTACATGCGAGCTGCGTGGGCGCGTTGATTGACAATGAAAAGAATCACGGCCTTTGCCAATCTCAATTGCACTTGCCTTGCGTTTGCGCCTACCTGTGTCATAATACAGGTCAGGGACGGACAGAGGGAAACCTCTTCGGAGGATTTCCAGTTAATTATCATCATCATGGTAAGTGATGATAGGGCCGTTAGGTTGTAAGCGTGTGCACCCAGTAGTTTCAGACTAATGAGACGCTAGATCTAGCTTGCTATCTTTTCTATCGATTTGAACCGAATAACTTTGTGATCATAATTTTTAGCAGTTTTCATCGGAAATTAATGTGTTGCGATGGAATTATGTTTGTATGCTGCTTGAGTCAAGTAAAAACAATTTATAAATGTATAATAAACGTACATTCATTTTTTCGCTAGCTCAGCTCAAGGTACACATCGGACTCCTGAACTGGAACACGCCGCTCCTCTTTGCTTGAGGTCCAAATAAAATTGATACGGTTGACAGGGGGCGGCCATTAATTGAGGTGATGTTGTCGATGTTTTCGACACAAAGCGATAACATGATAACAGAAACGTGTTTTACTATAACCCATTTTTTCACTATTTCTTACGCGTGATACTTGACAAGACTTCTTCCTCACGCGATATCGGGTGAGATTCGGCTAGACTCCTCTTCCCCCCTAAAATGCCTCACGTCACTCACTGCTTGAATACTCCTTACCTCCATAGGAAGGAAGACGTGGTGTGTCTGTGGTATGTAATTCTTTTCAACGACACTTTATTCTCAAGTCGTAATCAATGTGACCGCGGCTGATATGATATATGCACAGGTCAGTAGAAACATTGCTATCAACTCATCATCATTATCATCAACAACGGGAAACGATGAATGTCGAACATGTGTTTCTCTCGAAGTGTGTCGCAACCGACGGTTTTAGATCGCATGCAACTCAACGACCATCTGCGACCTTTTGTAAGTGGTCGTTAAATCTAGCCGATGCATGCTACCCGGGTGTTCAGAATCTGGCGGGATAATCCGGGTTTTGGAGTTTGTAGTCTCTTAATACCCTTTATTCTTATCTCCAATTGTTATTAGGCAGAACTGTTCTTTTAACCCCTTTGGCATGTTAATTTTTCAACCGACTTCAAGAAAGGAGGAGGTACTCAGTTCGAATGACTTTTTTTCTTTTTTTGTATGTACTCGTATGTTATGCAATAACTCTACCATTTATGAATCGATTTTGATGATTCTTTTTTGTTTGTTTGGTAGAATACTTCACATATTTTGAGAAAATCGACAAAAACCAAATCTCTAAGGTTGAAAAATTTAGTGGATGAATGCTGCAGACTTTTAGGGCAGTTGAAGTCGGTTTATAATCAAGACAAGTACTTTATCCGCCTGCCGACCGATCGTCATTCCGTGCTCAACAGCCTAACAGAAAAGATCGAGAAGCGAGTCACAAAGAAGAGAGCCTACAGTTGTCTATAGTACAGAAGAAGTTTTATTATTAGCAAGGGTGAACCCCTGCTCGTTCGCCCGCTCTTCTCTAAGAACTCCCTCCGCCGCCGCGATCACGTGGGTCGATACGTGATCCATACGTTCCTGCGCCACGAGAGCCTGTAAGTAAAAGCGGTTGGCCGACAGCCTAGCGTCCCGAAGCGAAGCCCGGCCGCCCCGCACAAGTGTATAGCTGTTATACAATTTCAGCATTATAAAGAGAGTGCCACAGAGATAGACATCCCGACGCCGTGTTCTACTGAACAGGTATAAAGGAACTATATCTGACAATTTCGTTTGTATTATATTATACCCAAGGTAAACAAACAAAAGTACACCAAACATCTGCTGTCAATATGCGCATATCAGTTTCAGTTACACGTGTGTGTGTATTTCGTTTACCTCACGCATTATTAGACAAAGTTGTATCCGTATCTTTTTTCAGATCCATGGCGAATGCATTAAAGTTCATACTTGAACTACGAATCAGGATCAAAATAACATGCGATAGACATACAACTATCTCTTGCGTACGTTCTCCTAGATTCTCTTAAAAGGCGTGCCTTTGCATCGTTGCGACTTGACATCGTTTTCAGTAAAGACAATGAGCATCCACTTAATCTGACCCTATAATGAAGCATGCTCACCCTGAATGATGAATTTAATTAGTTCGTCATTTATCGTGTAGGTTGTAATTCCCGTCTCTTATTACTTAGTATTCGTATATTACATACTCTTTGGTGGACACAGAATATCTCCTACTGCAAATTAAATTGAAACCGAAATCATCGAGGGAAGACAAAATATAAATGAGTAATTATTATCTTATAAGCTTACAACATTGCTGGTTTTCGAGACTGATAATGACAGATTGGAGTTATCGTTTTTGTTCCCTCGTTCCGACCCTGTTGTAGTAATGTATCAAGATGCACTGTTGTTGCCAACTAGCACTGTCATTAGGTTGATAGTGATTAGCACATTAGAACTAGATGTAGATAGCAGGCGTAAATGTAAATGTAATACAATGTGAGAAACAAGAGGGATAGTAATAGAAAGGGTTGATCTTTAGATCTCTATATCGCTGATGTCCATCTTTGGTTCAATAGGTTGTAAGAGGTAATTGTCGTACCAACTTTATATTAGAGTCAATACTTTTAGAAACTTTCTTCCGCTCATTTCAATTATATTCGGATTTTACAAGAATACAAAGTATGTAATTAATAAGATGCGAATGAATCGTCTAATTAATCGAATAGTAAAAAGCTTATTAGATTCTTTGAAGTGTAGTAGCACGCGCACAGACAGACGGGAAGAGCGAAACTATAAGGGTTCCTTGTTTGACTACGGAACCCTAAAAACTCTCTGTGACATGTGTTCCGTATTATCTTTTGCATTCATTTATGTTACATATGATATTCTTATAGGTATGTTGGCATATCTTATCTCGGAGAAATATTGTTACGAAGGTACTGCACAAATTTAAAAAAATTAAAGTTGCTGCTACTATGCCCTGAATTAGTTAAATACATTGAAATGACTTATTAAGATTAGCCCGAGCCATGAAGAAGGGCACACTCTTGTTGAAATTTGACACAAATATATAGATAGTTAATAAACAATACAAAACGTTTAAGAAATCTAAATAAATATTGTTGCGAGCTTCCAAGTTCGAGGGATTGAAGAAAAGCACGTGTCCAAAGTTCCGGAGTTTATTGGTAGCACAGGTTCATAAACCAATCTTCAAAATCACGGGTATCATCAAATAGTGTGCGTCCCTGTCTCATCGGGTCCAAGTTTTCTGCACTGTGTCCGTCCCTGGATTCTACGTACAAAGGCCTTTGGCACTACTGACGCCGGTCTGTCGCTACTTACAACACGTGACACTAACACTCTTTTACCTCGACTGTACTTTCTGTCTATAATTTCTTCCGGTTTCCGTTTCTTCACTTTAAATCGCTGCATACTTAGAACGAACTCAACTGTCATCAAATCTCGGCTCGCGCCTATTATATATAGGCCGGTATTGTTTCTAGATCCTTCGCAGTGATCTTCAATTTACGTAATCTTCAGGAACATATAAAAGTCTTCCACACTATCTTTTATTGCTATCGGACACGAAGGAGAAAGATGGATCAACCTCTCTCTTTCACACTCGTTCGAAAAGTGATGTTGTAGTCAGTCAGTTATGTTCATGAAAGTTAGCACGGCTCTGACATACACTAAAACCGATCCCGTTTTGGGTTGGGTTATATAGCCATACCGAAACTTATCTCTCCAGCGACCCGTGACCAATGTTTCCGCAGTTCACTGACACCCCAGTTTCCCGGCGATGGCTTCGACATAGCACAGTATCCTAACCTAGTTTATCGGGCAACTTACCAAAAAACCGGTTCACGAATTCGGTTCAGTGGGTTTCTAACGCGTTAACATGATTTAGATAGACGATATGACTGTGACTGGATCTATCCATCCGTCTATAATCTATGCGGTACTCTGCAACGTGGGCCTCGACATCGCCTCCCGTAAAACTTTTGGCCTCGGATTGATCGGATAATTGGATTCAATTAAAAATGCTGTGAATACTGTAAATTATTCTTAAATCGAATAGAAATAACCGTAAACAAACACCGAAACAACATGAAGTCTGTGGAGCCTTGAACACGTCTAAGTGAATATTATAAAGTGATTCTAAGATGTGTGCATTGTAATTTGAAGATTTATAAGTGAGTATGTGTTGTGGGGGTTAAGTGTGTGTGTGTTTATGAGTGAGAATATTAATATTTTGTAACTTCAGTTAATGCCACACATTGCTGAAAGTATAATTATTGAATGGATCTGGAATAAAAGTGACACATTTGAAATTGAAAAAGAGCGAGAAAATATCTTTTATCGACTGTGAAATCCGACACGAAAAACTGTTTTATTTAATTTTAATATTTAACTAAAACATGAAATTGTACTTATCTGCCTGACGGCACTAATAAATACTAGGCCTCTAGCGAAGTAATAACTTTTTATAATGAAGGGGACCGATATACATATTTATATCAAATACATGTACTTGTGTTCTGGGCGTTTATACATAAAAACATGAGAACCATCAAATAATCGACTGCAACATATATAATAAATATCGCAGAAAAGACATCAACGAGAGTGATGTCGAGAAAAGTTCTAATGTATTCATACACAAGACATCAACGAGAGTGATGTCGAGAAAAGTTCTAATGTACTCATACAAAAGACATCAACGAGAGTGATGTCGAGAAAAGTTCTAATGTATTCATACACAAGACATCAACGAGAGTGATGTCGAGAAAAGTTCTAATGTATTCATACAAAAGACATCAACGAGAGTGATGTCGAGAAAAGTTCTAATGTACTCATACAAAAGACATCAACGAGAGTGATGTCGAGAAAAGTTCTAATGTACTCATACAAAAGACATCAACGAGAGTGATGTCGAGAAAAGTTCTAATGTATTCATACACAAGACATCAACGAGAGTGATGTCGAGAAAAGTTCTAATGTACTCATACAAAAGTCATCAACGAGAGTGAGCGAAGAGTTTTAATGTAATCATACAAAAGTCATCAACGAGATTGAGTGAGTGAAGAGTTTTAATGTAATCATACAAAAGTCATCAACGAGAGTGAGTGAAGAGATTTAATGTAATCATACACAAGACATCAACGAGAGTGATGTCGAGAAAAGTTCTAAATGTACTCATACAAAAGTCATCAACGAGAGTGAGTGAAGAGTTTTAATGTAATCATACAAAAGTCATCAACGAGAGTGAGTGAGTGAAGAGATGTAATGTAATCATACAAAACATAGAGTGATGTCGAGAAGAATTCTTATGTATACAAAACAATCGTGTGACTATAAAAAACTTAGATGAAATAAAAACAAAAATGAGTTTATTTCTCTACACTTTTTTACAATACTAAAGTACTTTCTTATACTTGTCGTTATTGACATTTGGAAAATCTGTGGGAGACTGGCATCTAACACTAAACTGTAAGTCTGTTATTCTGATATATTCTGGTCTTCCCAAAAATAGATTAAATTAATCATTAACAAATCCAAATCTACTATAGAATACCTGTCATTACGTTAAATATTTCAATTCTTTAAAACAACTTCGCTTATCCCTCCAGTGAAATTAATTATGAGATTTAAATATGACACTATTTTTTTCACAGAAACTGTATCTAAAGCGGGTCAGAAAAAACTGTAAAATGGTAACTAGTAGGTAACATTTTACACATAAACTGAAAATAGAAGTGCCCAAAAACTACCCATTCCGCTCCAGTCACAACCTCTCACATATCTCAACCCAACTCTTAGCAAAATGCGTGTAGGCTGGGGTTTTAAATTAAACAAACAAACATCAATCAGTACCATATCATATCTAGTTTCAAAAACACTATAATTTAACTTTAATTAACAACTGGTCAAGAGCGAATTGGACGCGCGCACCAAAAAGGTTCCGAAAAATTAACAGAAGCATACAAATATTACCTCAAAAAAAGTTCATTTTTCCGACCGCATAACGGTATATCAAGATCGCATATCAAGTTTTTTTTGTAATTTCTCAAAAACTATAGACCTCGTTTGGGTTTTCCTGTAACAGCTGTGTCAACAAATTTTTCATGAGAAGTCAAAAAATAAAAATCTGGTTTAGAATGTACAAATGAAGCCTTTTCATATTGACCTAGTGATTCCATTTTGAAATGCCGAACCTCTATTTTAGCCATTCATAAATGAAAATAAAAATATTCCATCAACTATTTCACTCAATGTCACTTTCTGAGATAATCAGCTGTGACAGACGGACGGATGGACGAACAGACCGACACATAAGTGAGAATATAAGGAGATTCCGTAAAACACCAACGATATGTCGGTATGGCGTAGCATTGATTCGCCTACGAATATCTACGCCATTTCTATTGACATTTTATCCGTCCTCCGTGTCCGTGGGAAATGTATGTATTTATCACCAAGTTCATAATTAAGTGATAACAAGTTTGTAGTCAGGAAGTTTTCCATTAGTAGAGTAATGGCACCTACATACACCGGTTTACTGTTTCTAATTAACTAAATTTGCGAAACAGTTGTACCGCTATACATACAGTTTACTCGTAAAATGGTAAAAATGTAATAAATAATGAATACATCCTTAACACGTATTGTTTAGGAATAGTACTGTTTTACTTCCAGAATTTTAGTTATTTAATTTCAAATATTTATGTCTGTGTGGTTTCGGCTTTAGAATAAAACTACCCAATTTTATCGTGCGGGTTAAAGTGACGGTGGGAGTTCAAGAGATGGGCAGATCATCTACCCTTGTAACAAAATCTTGGCATTCATGACGTGGCATTCTGCGAGGGAGGTCAATTGCCAACTATGCACACAGACCTTTTATAATGAAAATAAAAATATTTGCAAAAATAATTGGGTTCTTATTTATTTGTTATATAAATTTGAAGCAATATAATTTAATAAATGCGCAAAAATTATTAACAAAAATGTATCAGAAAAATATTTTATTGGCACTATAGCATTATAGCGTTAGTGGTGACAGACGGACACACAAACAAATCAACAACGTCACACCATTTTACCGGAGCAATTTTTTTTACAAAACTTTCCAATATAGCTTCTTTTCTACTTTCCTGTGATCGTGCCGTGACCTAGACTGTAAGTTGATGGAAAGGAAAATACAAACTACAAATAGTTAAAGCTAATATTATTGCAGCCATTAGCCACGGGCACGTAACATAAATAGTATTTATATATATGACAATGGTAGCTGGGAGGAAGTATGCCATTTAGAGTAACTATTCTATACGTAGTCCACGGTCGGCGGTTGGCAGTCGACGGTCCGTGTGGGATCAGTGGAGGTGGCTGCATTTAGATCATTTGTTTTACGACGTGTTTGCGGCCGGCGAATCACATGTTTTATTAGATTAGCACTTGTTTTATTTAGTCGTGTTCGTAGTTTAGTTCTTGAGTTACGAAATTTAAAAATCACATTTGAATGTATTGCCGACATACTTTTCTGACAAATACATCTGCGTGGCCTCTAACAATTATTCCAAGGGAACGCTATAGAGATAGACATAAATAGCCAATGTCCCTCGCCGTGACATAAGCTACGTGCGGACAAATGCTACAATGGTTTTCGTATTTTAAATTATACATTTACGATAATGTTGAAATAACATAGAACTATAATATCACCGAAAATTAGAAAACGCACTAATTTTTTATTTACGTGACGATGGCAAACATGACTTTTATGATGGCAATCAAAAATGCTTATGATTTGATCTTAAAATAAACGTCTATTCATCAATTTCAATTAGTCAATATTCCATGGAATTTTATAACTAGAGAAACCTTGGCAGTGGGTTATACATACATCCGCACATAAATTGCATGGATTTATTGTTCGAAATCGGTGAAATACCAAACTATTTATAATCTGGAATCTACGCGTATCATTCATCACGCTTGGCTTTTGTTTTTACCCGATTACGGCGGAGCCAAATGGTTATGATATTGTGTGTTTTTTATGAATATTCATCTGTTCCCTCATATCTCATGAAATGCTCATTCTGTAAGCGTTGTGTATGTCCAAGTATGGAAAGCAATGTGACGTCACATAAAATCCAACATGGAGGCTTGTAGTAGTAAATTGCTACCCCAAAACAATTATAAAATAATAAAATATCTTGTGTTGAATCAAATGAAAAGTATTTAGGAATACATTTCGTAAATATAGATTACATAAAAGTGCATATATTTAAACTCCAGAAAAATAAGTTTTAATTGTTTTACTACGGCTCTTAAGTTTTTTATAATAGTTAACGGGTTGTCGTTTTTAACTTAATTTTTCTGCTGTTGGCGCCAAATAAATTCTCAAATTTTAAATATCGTGAGTGGGTTTATCTCTCAGGGATGAAACAAACAATATAATACCTTGTCGCACTATAAAACTAGCAATTTCCATCTCTAAATTATCAAAAGGTTTTTAGCCTTAGTCGTTTGCTACTATTATGCTATCTAAGTCTGCCAACAAACAGTTTTAATAGCACTGTTATGTTCCGGTAAGGTAGCATAGCCAGCTCCTCATTAGGTTGAGGCTACTGGGTCCGCAGGCTTACCAACTAAAGGCCTTATCGTCACTTACAATCAGGTGAGATGAAGGCCAACTGCAAACCCATCATTCATAAAAAAGTTTGTATTTCCTTCACGTCATAACGGTGAGACAGAATGACTAGACTTTTCGGATAGGTATAGTTAAAGGGTAGGAGGCATGAAGGTAAAAAGATTTATCGCCTCGTCCGCCCTATTGAGGGGCGGGCGGCACAGTAACATCTTTTTAGCTTTATGGTAGGAACAGATAGGCTAGTTTTTATTTTGATCGATCAAGTAATTCCTATGGGAACTCTAAAGTTCACGCAGATGAAGTCGCGAGCAAAAATACTAGTAAATAAATAAAGAAGTATTTGAACATGCATGAGGTCAGAACTGGGTTTTGTCAGTAATGTTGTGTGATCAACAGTAAAGGTCCGGACGCATACAATGCCGCACCGGTGCGGATATTGTGTGTAATTGTGCTCATACTAAATGTATGTGAAGCAAACAATGTTCCTGCCTGAAATCCGGATGACACGGCACTGATATGACACAAACACATGACGTGTGCTATACGTATGCATGGACCCAAAGATATGAGGTTATTAGGTGGAGTATACATTGACGCTGAAGCTTACCACATACAGCTATACTCGTCGCTCTTATAACAAATGCCCTTTGTTAAAAGGAGACAACTGTATTTTAAGATCTGATGACAATGTTTTCCTCTATTTGTACTCTATGTGGTGTGCGGTAACTTGACCAACTATGACTATAAACCTTCTATAACCGATTCAGTGTCACTTAAATTGACCATCTACATATACTACGAGTATTTATAAGTGTTCAACTTTGTAAGATAAATTGGTGACAGTTGGCTGCAAACATTGAAGAAAAAAAATTCTAGCACGATGTTGACGCGATTCATATGCATACCCGTACCAAATTTCAGCTTTCTAGTAGTAGAGTCTCTGAGCTAAGCTGCGGACGGACAGACAGATAGAGCGAAATTGGAGCGAAACTATAAAGGTTCCTTGTTTGTCTACGGAATCTCAATCTAATGAGGCACTGGCTCAGCTACCTTTCATGCCGGAACACAACATTTGCTATTAAGACTACTGTTTGGCGGCGGACTTAGGTAACGGCGGTAGCTAGCTAGCCAGGTGAACATGGAAAACGCCACCAACCAACTTAAGGACATTTTATGGCTATATGGCTTGGGTTGATCGCACGAAAATGAATGAAGATTATCTGTTCAAAGACCCGCTATCGCCACGTTGTCGTCGTCGGTATAAAATCCTTTGGTCCAATATTGGTTTTCTCTTGAGCTTTTCCTCGGCTTTGTGAGCATGTTGTTAGGCAGTCTTTATTTCTAATCTCTTTCGCTTGCGTCATTTTAGAATTGTTGAATGTTAAAAGAACATCTCGAGTTTGTTATCTGCACGTAACATTTTGTATTTAGATTTTAGAAGCCGTGGAAGTCTCAGTCTTTTGAAGGCGACTTATAAAATTTTGGGCAGACCGGCACCATAGTCGCCATCTGACACAAACTCTTAGACTCTTATCTCAACAGAACGTCTGTTCATTGCAACAATCTATAAATATTCTTCTAATTCGTTCTGTACTTTATAGACTCTTTTAACGTGCCCATATAAATGGGATAATGTCAGGAGAAGGTACTTAATTATTACAAAGCCAGAAACACACAGCCTCGGTATTTGTTTAGTAATAGTAAAACAATGAATTTCTATTTTGTTCTCGTTGTCTTGTTATGGGTTAATGCAGCAGTGGTTTTCATACGTTTAGTCATACATTGCGATATTTTATTTTGGTACATGACAACATGCCTGCAGGTGGTACGATCCATATTTTATTTATTTATCACTGATAATACGGTGCCTGCCGTGGGATTATAGATAATATCGTTTGATTTTAGAATTGTTATTATCGTAGTTGATTTAAAAGATTTATAAACAACAGAAAGATTATCATTGTGATAAATAATTTGACTGTTATATTATCAATTAAATGACCATTCATTGTTGTGTGGTTGACCATATTCAAGGGGGATTCTTTCATAATGCTCCCATGCAAACTTTCTTCTACGATAATTATACTTCACATAGCCGGCTATCCTATTTGAAAAGATATGATAAAAGAAAAGTAGAAGCTTTTATAACCCGAATCGCCTTACAACTTTTGTAAGAGCAACTGTTATAACAGTTTTATAAAACAGGTGTTTGTATCCGAAGGTTTCTTAGAGTTACTTATACCGTGTGGTCTCGACTTTAGAATACGAACGATCACCCCATAATATACCATGAGTATCGTAAAAGGCGACTGATGAACAGCAGTAGCTAGTTATGTATCAACAATTACCCTCAAGGGCAGTTCGACTAGACGATCTATGAGGTAGGCTATGTCCAACAGTTGAATTTTTACGGCTCTTGATGATGACTGGTGGATCACTTAATTTCTTTCATAGTCCCTCTGCACAAATGCACAACTGTCAAATACTCAATTTCATCACCCGACCACAGCCCGTGGTGAATGTTTAATAACCATAACACATTATGGGAAGAGTTTGCGCTGTTTTCCATTTTAATTCCACGGCAGTTTATCCCGGAATGGAAATAATGGAATGTGAAAAAGGGCTCACTCCGCCCACATAGTGCCGTTGTGGCTGCGTGGAATCGCATGTTCGTTGTATTTAGCTGCCGCATATCGCGTAAGCGGGAGTCGTCTAATTATTTTTATCACAACACCGTAAAACGGTTGGTTTGTTCTTTTTTGTTTAAAAAAAAACTTATCGTACGTGCATAGATTTCCAACGGGGGCGCTAGAGCTTTTCGTGGGGGCAGCAGAGCGTCCAAAGGCAAATGGGCTGCGTTTTTTTAATAACAATTTGTTTGGACTTTGTCTAAATTAAATGTTTTTTTATTATAACATGTTTTCAAATTCATAATAAAATAATTATTAATAATAAATAAAATGACACTCAGCCACGTACTACCAGGAGCACGATTAGAGAGAGAGACAGAACTAATTTTCAATTTGTGATTATTAATCGATAATAGACAGACATATTATTATACAATTGGGATAACTAACTATTGTATAATAGGGGCGTTAGTTTTTTTTTCTTATAATGGGAGCAGTAGTCCATAATAGTTTAGGAATCTATACTGTTTGTTTCGGCTGGTTTTCGCATTCTACTGCAAGACACCGCTTGCGGTGACCAGTATGTGACGTATGTCTTTCGGAGTGTGATAGTTCATTGCAAAACATATCGGCGGCGACAATTGCATTTTAAAACTGTGTTATTAAATGTGCGAATTGTGGACTTTTTGTGCTAAACTATTTGTGAACTAACAACGGTGAAATATTTTGAGCTATATCGATTTTTGTATCAGAGCCGGTGGAACAACGGAGAAGGTAGGTGTCATTTGGTGTATTTGTGTGTGCATTTTATCAATTGTTATTAAAATGCCACATTCCTACATTGAAATGGTAGATCAGTCACGTGTTTGTTATTTATTTATTATTTTTGTTTCGATATTCATATTTAATTCCACCAGGTATTTCGGCAACAAAATGATTAGCAGAATAGAGGAAGTATACGAAGGCCCTAGGGATATGGATTTAGAATAGCGTTCGCTCAGCGTTAATAAAAACGCTGGTGCGGGAGTAGAGCTTAATGTGTTTTATTTTTTTGCAACACTAAAATGTTAACGTCAAGTAGACAGACGTCAACTCAACGGTCAGACTCACCAAAGAGTAGAGCACTTGTGTCTTCTAAGACTTACTAGTAGTCTGTGAAGTAGAGTAAAGACTCACTCAGCTGACAAGTGACAACCCTGGAGTGTGGGAAATCGGCGGCTAACCGAACGAAATCAAAATATATTTATAAAAGACCCAATGCTTACGATTTAATAAACGTACATTTGAATATGTTTCAATTACCCGACAACGTGCGACAAAACCTTATTAAATTGGTGCCATCGTCTTTGTTAAATGAGGTTTTGTGTTTCGTTTTCTACGACAACCATCCCAGGGATGATAAAAACATTGATGTTGTTATTTGTACAAAACAAGGAGAAATTAAAGAGTATTATCAGCGGGATCTAGTTTTGTCGTGTTCACTTGACATATCAAGAAAGCCTCAGGATATCAGAATACTTAGAAGCAGTAAATGTGCACTTTTCTACTTGGTAGCTACTGATGACGATATTATAATTTTGCGACGAAAAGATGATCTTCAAGTGTGCCATAGATTGAGCAACATAGATAAATATGAAATTGATGACTTAACGTGTCGAGGCTGCGCTAGTTTGAAAATAACACGCAAAGATGATGCAGTGCCTTTAATATTTGATGATGACTTCAAAAACTTTGGAGATAGACCAATATTGCCTCAAATCAGTTCTGACGAGTCACTTCCAATAGTAACACAGCTGAAAAGGAAGTTAACAGAAGCTAAATACAGCGTGAAATGCAATGAGAAAGCCTATAAAGAGTTAGTAAATTTGCGCCAGCTTGCAACATTCTCTAATTACCAGGATACTAGTACAGATTATGATGATGCTGTTTTTAGAGACAAGAAAAAGGTTTGTTTAAAAATTTATACTTGTTTACGGAAATCACAGGTTTTTCATCATTTAGTTTCCAGATTTACATTTTTATTGTTAGACATGAAGAGTGCAGTTTGCATAGTTCGGAGTGCAGACCTATGGATACAATTATTATTATTCATCATCTGTACAGAGGCCTTCTCCGTGGTATGCCACATTAACTGGTCCAGAGTCTGCACCCAGAGACTCCCACACCCCTAACCAGGTCTTTGGTCTATCTAGCAGGTGGACAGCCTGGTGGTATTTTATATTATTATTACTTATGTCAAATAAATCAATAAAGTCCCAAAAAATGTAGTAATTTGGATATACTTATGTAGTAGTCATAGCATTTAAACATTCAATTAAAGCCTATTAGCCATGCACAATACAGTGCTTTTTAAATATGTCATTACTTTTCTTACTGCATGATATCACTTTGAAACAGTACGCTTCACTAGAAACATCACCTGAAATGCATGCCACCAAACATTGTTTTTCATAATATATCGCCTATATTTGACTGCCTGTATTGAAATATATTTTACTGTCTAGGATTGTCTCGATGCCTGTTCTCCTCCTGCCTCTATTTTCCCCCATAATACATGTTCGATCAGAATAAAATGTAGCTTTATGCTATTTTCATTTTGACTCTCCATTATTATGTGAAGAAAGAAATTTATTATACATGAAATAGATTATACACTTTCAGCACAGTCAGGCTATATGAAAAGATATTACCAATTTTTTTTTAAATTGAATAATGTCAAACTGCAACGATATATTTCTTGAAAGGATATATGCTTTCAAGATATTATGGTTCTAAATAATTTTCTTGTACTGTTTCAACTTTTTCAGGATAGTCAGCCTGTTACAGTCAAGACTCAACAACAGCCATGGGTAAAAATTTGCAATGGGAAACTTGTTATCAAATTAGAAGTGTTAAACAAGAATGATGTGTAAGTATTAATTACTTCTTACTTGTTATCTAAAATAAAATTCACTACTTTAGAGTTTTTCAATCAAAATAACATCTATAGTCTACTATCTACATAGGCTGATGTGTACCATCATTGACCATATTATAACTTACTGTCATGAGATATTGTGGTAAAGTGTTGATGTACTTAAATTTAAAAAGAAATACATGACAGGATTAAGATACATTTTTTAAAGCTTACTTCAGTCCCAACAACAGAAATTGAACTCGTTGGATTTTATATTGAGCCCTTTGTCAGTGTCACTTAGGTTCAGACACATGCTCCTACTCAAGAATAAGTCAACTTAGATAAATCATAAATATAGCACAGAATATTAGTAGTTATAAAATTGAAAAATAAATGATTGAAGGCACCACTGGACTATTGATATAGCTAACTTTATTTAATAGTTTTACCTGCATTTTGATTACTTAAATATAAAAAAACATGCTTGAAAACACATTTAACTTATTTTTTGTTGTTGTCGAAATTGCAGGCCCATAGAAGAAGTTCACATTTTGATACATTCCAATTCAAGATCATCTCTAACTTACGTAACCAAATTGTTTCAACCAATTTCGGAGTCGCCATTTTGGGAAGAAAGCAACTCACAGAACATAAACTCCAATTCTACGATGGCAGTCGCAGCTGTAATGGACTTGAAAGAATTGAAAAATAATGTAACAAGTAAAATAGAATTTAATGGAGTAATTTCATATAAAATGAACTGTAAAGAAAAACTATTACCATTCGCAAATGTTTACATATCAGCTTTAGACACTATGGGAGAAAATTTTGATGTTTTGTATAAAATTGAGAGTTGCGATGTGAAAGAAAACATATTAGGTATGTTATGTACAACAGTAAAAGTAGATCTCCGCATAAGGTATATCAAAAGTACGCAAGAACATGTTCTAGATTTAATGGAGTTGTTTTGTAAACAGTTACAAATGGAGAGATTGCTATCAGCTACCAATGTTCTCATCCATAGAAATTCTCCATACCATACACTTCATGGTTGTATGCTGGTTCTTCATCGTTGTCAAGAGAAAGGGAATGTGTGGACAATTTCATTTTACACAAGGTAATAATGAACCTTCACTGTTTTTGTTTTATGTAGGTTTGCAGTTGTCATTCATCTTAATTGATAAGTGCTGGTAAGACCTTAGGATGGAAAGCGTGTTCTCCCAGAAGCCTCAAGCTGATGAGGCCCTTGTCCTGCTACCTTTAAACCTTACCTATCAGAACACAGCACACTTTTGGCGGCAGTAGGACATTTAAAATGAGATACCACCAACCAAACCGATACGAACCCCTGCTGTGAATTAAATTGTGAATTAGGAAGTAATCTATACTAATATTATAAATGTGTTTATATTTGTTTGTCCTTGTTTTACTTCGTAACAGAGATTACTACAGATTTTTTGGGATAGGGAAAGTTGCCTGCAACTTCCTGAATCTGGAAAAGGACATCGACTACTTTTTATCCCGATTAATAATTCCCGTGGGATAATATACTTCTCATCAGAAAAATCGAATCACCTTGCAAGTTTATTCTTTGTAAGGACTATCAGAAAAACATATCAAAATTTAATTTGAATTTAGAACATTAACATTAGGATTTGAATACCTCATATTATTTACTATTAAACGACATTTCACATATATATTCTTAAATATATTAATTTTTCTGATAATCCTTACAAAGCATAAACTTGCAAGGTGTTTCGATTTTTCTGATGAGAAGTATATTTGAAGCCCACGCGTATAAATCATAATTATGAACTACATTAGTAATAACTCAATAAAGTATTTTTTCAATTTCAGAACAGTGGACCAAGTATTAGCTGCGATCCACTACATACACGATGCCATTCCATACAGACTCATAATAACAACTGTGGATCAAATTATCACTGGCAATACTGACGGCCTCTCTGAATACACTGAGCGTGAATCTCCCGACACTACTGGCTCTTTCAACTATGGCGAATACGCCAAATCCGTTCTGAAGCAAACTTCAACAGTACTAGAATACCTTGATGATTGTATGATTAAAATGAATGAAAGCAAGAATACAGAAGTTATAAACAGGGTTGGGAGTGAGATTGATATGTTTGCTGGAAATGTATCAAGATATATGGAGTTCAGGAATAGAGTCTTAGATGAAACTGCGAGAGGTATAAAATCATTAAAGGACAATATCAACGCCAGGGGCAAAGATTCCGAGGTTATAGACATAGACATGGATTAAGGGTCAACTAGAACTGATAGGAATACATAATACAAACACTGAAATATATAAAATTAATGTTTTATTTTAGGAATTACAAATTATTAAATCACTATATATATGACATACTCCTATAATCATATTGTATCATAGGATACACACAAAACATCAATTAGTTACACATGTAAAAAAATTTTTTAACAATATAATAATTACATTATTATTAATAATAATAAACTTAACTACCTTCTGGCTGTAATGAGAAACAGTCGTAAAATTTATTAACATTTATTAATAATTTAGTATGAAATAGACTCTTAAATAAAATTAAAATATTTTCCTAAGTTAAAGTCAAACAACATGAGCATCAATTTTATTACTAGCAATAATTAATCTATATACATTACTGATGACAGTCGTAATAATTTACTATAAAGTCGTATTAAATTACTGCATAAACAAAGATGCAAATAAATAATAATAAAGAATTTTATTTCACTCTATTTGCTTACAGTCTATGAGTATACCCGGTTTCCCTTTTCGTTTTTTCAGCACCATTATCAGCTACATAAATTCAAGCATGTACTTACATGTTTACAATCATACAAGCAAAAATAAAATCAAAATGTAACAGAAATACGCAATTATATAACAAATGAAAATATAATTTTATAGTTCAGAAATAATCCACAACCAAAAACCCCTGATTGTTGACAACAAGCAATCTTTCAAGATAGATTCTTCTGAATAATTTCAGTGTCGACTTGTGATTGTTTATTTCCAACATCATATTCCACAACCAAAATACATTGTGCTCTAACAGACAGGGATTAAACATTTTTCTACCTGTCTGGAGCACTGTTCGTCAGGTACTAGGAAGCTTAGTTTTGCTGCCTGACTCTACTAGGTACATTATTTACATTTAAATATACACGATATATTTTGATATATTTATTATACTCTACAAATATAATGCCCTAAAATCTAAAGGGGTTGGGAATGAATGTCATATTAAACAGATGCTTTAAACTTGGCGATCTATTTGAGGAACTCACTAAAACTATTATTGCATTGCACATCCGGCCTTTAAATCTAGCTATTTCTCTATTAAATTTACTGATAGAAAAAAATATTTATTCTAATATTTATTATAGTAATTCAGTAGTAATGAAATCTTCAGTATATATTAGTTTACATTTAATTTTATTGCACATTGTGTAACAGTATTGCACAATCGGTTTTTAATCTAACACAGGACTATTCTATAAATAATCTTTAGGTGGTTTACTACTACTACCTTTGTAGTCATTGTCATTGTTCATGTAAGAAACGGCTTCGTCTGCGTCGGGCTTTCTAAAAGTACCAAAATACACTGAATGAGTCTCGACACTCTCAGCACCTGATTCACTTCTAGCTTCGTTTTCAGTATCGTCACTTTCACTACAACTCACTATTTTTGCAACAACAATTTTTCTTTGTACTTGTCTTGAACTGGTTGAGTCACTGCTTAGATATCCGGAGTCCTCTACCATTGAACCCTTCTTTCTTCTGAATCTCGCTTTTGGATAATTTTCAGCCTTTGTACCCTTTACAAAAGTATTCGTATTAATTTCACCACTACAGTAACTTCTACCAGAAGACTTTCTGTTAGAGCTTCTACGGAAACTATTATTTGTTATAACGTTGTGTATGTGGATAGGTTTGATGTTTTCATAACCCGAGGACTGCGTTACGGCAGAAGCTCTCATTGGACTGCAGGAAGGTCCATGATGTGGTTGAGATACTGAAGTTTTTCGAGTGTTTGATTCAATCGTACTCTTCATAAATGTCCTCGGACTGAGGCTTCTGCCACTCACGTTTTTTGGAAGATTTTCTGCTACTAAATTATTACTTTCCACTTTTCTAGGTGGAAAGGCTGGTTGCTCATAAATTGGGCTCTCTTCGGTTGGTGGTAAAGGTGGTAAAATGTCGGGGCGTGCTAAACTTTTGATCTGTTTTATAGTGGGTGGAGTACTTTGGCGCTGCCTCTTCGAATGACGCAATTCCAACGTTAAAATACGACCTTCTTCTGTATGCCACTCAGGAGCTTGTTCTTCCCAGTTGTCACCTGTTGTTTCTTGCAGGCTTTTAGATCCACTAAACATCGTAGGTGACAGCTTTGGGCGATCATGAGAGTTCTTTCGATGCTCAAATTCATTACGTAAACTGTTAAATTTGGCTGTGTATTCAATTTTATCGTTGCTTTTGCTGAAAGTGCCGCTACTTCTAAGAAGAATGTGTTGTCTAGGTGGACTTTCACTATTGTCAATATTTTTTAAGAGATCTTTTCTACTAAATGTAACATTGTCTAAAATATTTTTCTGTTTCGGATGTTTGCGATCTAAAGTGTCTGGTTCGAAACCATCTGATTCGTGAATCTTAATGTAATTTTCTGGTGGATCTTTTACTTCAATTGTTAAGCAACCTGGCTTTTCTTCAGGATTTTTCTTTACGATTCCCGCAAGCTTTCTACTTCCCATTGAACACTCTGAGCCACTTGGTGAAGTTGGAGTACTGCCAAAGTTATAGTTATTATTTACATACACCTCGCTTACCAAGCTGTAATCTGTTTTTTTATTCGGGCCTTGATTAATATTTTCTACGGATTTTGACCTAAGAGTTTTCTGCTTTTCGATTGTTTCATAGTGATTTTGATCAATGAAAACATCTCTTTGTGGCGATGGTGTGTTACTATTACTGCTAGGATGTTTGTATATAGCATTTCTCATAGTCAACTCTTCTTCAAGAGGTAAAGCATTACTTAGACTTGGGCTAGCTTGAGATGATGGTACATCAGGATATTCTATAGGGGTCGATATACCTTTTTTGTGAGAAGTTCTTTCGAGACTATCAGTTTCATAATCATTAGCTACTGGACTTTCTGAATTGTTTCGAGTCTCCAAGTTAGTATGCTTTTTTTGAAATTTTTCATCATCTGAACTGCTCTGGTTATACGTTTTTGAGCAGTGATCAAGTGCAATAGCTTCATTTACCATGTCTGGTAGTGCATTTTTATTTATGGCGAATTTATTTCTTCGATGATTGGCTATTGCATTGCTTCGAAGACTACCAGAACGGTAGTCACCGAAACTATCCTGTGTGGCATTTGCTTGAGAAACAGCGTCATAAAATGGATTAAAATTATTTTGAAAGAAGTTTATACTATTGAAATCAGGCACAACATAGTTGTAATTTCTTAAAGATGGTTCGGATCTTACGGACATGGTGGATGATTTTCTACGCTTTGTGAAGTTATCTGTCAGACACATTGAATTAGTGGCTGTAAAACTATTCTGCTTTCTTATTTTACAACGGTTCTCTGTAACAGGCAGGGATTGAAGAGAATTAACTAGACTATTTTGATTTGATATGAAATCACTGTAGATTGACTGCTCTTTTACTGTAGGAATATTTTCTAGCCATTTTTGAATAGTACTTTGCTTGTCTCCCTTATTGTTCAGACAATTTGAACAAGCAGGAGCGTCGTATTTCATCATATTTTGGACGTCGTTACCATTGTCTGATTTACACCCTGGACACCCAACACAGCTTCGTTTTCGACTGTTTTCTCGTTTGAGGCTAACTACACTGCCGCTTCTTTGACTTCCCAGGCCCTGGTAAAGCTCTGCACTGTTTCTGTTCGACGGATAAGTTTCTTCTTCTGGTATTTCGTTAAGGACTGGGTGGAATCTTTTCGCTGCCATCTTATGTTTTGCTATAGATATCACTTCTCTTATTTTCGTGAGAAATTCTAAAGCTGCTGGCGGAGGTTCCTGAAACGTAAATAATTCTTATTAGCTTACATCTACACAAGTTAGCATTATTTATTTGTGTATAAAACAAAACTACATACATACCGCCATAAGTTGAGGCTCAAAATATGCTGGGTTGAAATACAACTTTCGGCGAGTAGTTCCTACGGGCCTTGCAATTTCTCGATCGTCTGTTGTCTCCACTATTGACACGTGCTCATCAGGAGGTCTTTCAATCCGTAATTCGTCTCTATGGTTGGATTCTGAATTGTCATTTTGATACTTGAAATTACCATGGTGCAGATGAACTACGGCTGACGTTTTTTGGGTCTGAAACAAAAAAATATTCTGCTGAACTTTCTTTAACACGCTACTGAATTGTGTTAATTGGCAGCTGAAATTGTTTAATGATTACGTACATTAATGACATTCTCTTCACTCTGTATACTACCATCGGGAAAATCTTCAGAATCGGATAAGTTACTGCCAGAGTCGCTTGGGTAGCTATTTTTACTTTCTTGAAATTGACGTCCCATGACCAGCAAAGGGTTTTTCTTAACAACTCCATCGTCTTGTCCCATAACATTAGTCAGTGAATGGATCCGTTCGTTGTTTATACGTATTATGTCCCTTTCCGTTATTGCTGTTCCATCTTTCTTTTTTAAACCTTTCAATCGGCGGTTATTGGTTTCGCTACTTTCTGAAGCGGCTTTTCTTCGTTTACGGATGTGAAGGAACAGGAACACAGATGCTACGTAAATAAGACCCAGAAGTAAGGAACTGATGCCAATAGCCACGTATTCAGAAACAGAAAGACCTGATGTGGTTGATACTGCCGATGTTTGTGCGTTTGGGGCAAACTGGACTTCGGTGACGTCTGTAACACACAAAAGTCTCAATTTTTTCTGTCTTAAAGTCAAGTCATACAATAAGTTACACCTTACTCACTTGAAATTTGCTTAGGTGGTGACCCTTGTACCCTAAAAGCGACACAAGGTGTAAACACTCCTCGCAGATCAAGCGGCGATGATGGGATCGCCGCAACATCACGACATAGCAGGCGTACCACCATGACGCGCCCTGACATCGAACTCCGCACGTCATCTTCCCCACTCCACTGCAAGTCAAATGATACCGGTATCAAGTTTAACATGTTATTATAACTTGCTTATGCAGCAACACCAGACTTACCTGGAGGAAAGTTCTCCCTTCATCGCGGAATAGACTGAAAGGCACATCTGAGTCGAGCGTATTTCGAAGATCCAAAAATCCTTTCCGTGTCAGAAATTGGGCCCCAGACACGGCACAGATCGGGGTCTTCACATCTGTAAAAATACAAATCAAACATTTCTGTTAATAATCACCAAATTCCTATTTAGAAAATACTTATGGGTTGTAAAAGTAGGTAGGTACACTCGAGTACACAAATATGTATTCCCTTTTGAACCATGTCACATTCACCTTTAATTGACTTTATGTAAGTCATTCATCATCAACAGCCTATACATGTCCCCACTGCAGGGGCTCAGGCCTACCGTCATACAGAGAGTGTATGGACCGTAGTCCACCACGCGGGCCCAGTGCGGATTGGCGGATTTCACATGCCTGTTCAAGACATGCAGGTTTCCTCACGATGTTTTCCTTCACCGTTAAGCAATCGGATAATGTACTTGAATTGAAAAACAACTCATAGGTACACGGCTGGATTCTAACCCGGAACCCGCAAATTGAGAGTCCGCGGCTTATCCACTGCGCCACCGACGCTTCCGTAAAGTCCGTCCGTTGTAATGTCCGACCTATCCAAAAAGTCTAGTCATTCTGTCTCCCTGTTATGACGTGAAAGAAATACAAACTTTTTAGTGCCGGAGCGAACTTAAACTGTATATGTAGTCATGTAAGTACACATGTGAGTCATTAATTTATTGTAAACTCATCTGCAGAGCGAAAGTAAGTACACTCACTTTGGAAGGTGATCTCTCGCGACGGATGGATGATTTGGCCTTTTAGTGGCAAATACACGAACGGTATGCGTTGGACGCCGATGCCAGTCCCGAATGTTGCTAACGAACACTCTGTCAAAGTAAAACATACAAATGATTTAACATAAACAAGGATCGGATGCCGCTATCCATATCCAATAATATTAATGCAAATATGTTTTATAACCGATACACCAATAAAATTATAACTCCTGCAATTTGTAATGTTTCACGTCTCATTTGTAAAGGAATTAAGACTAATACGGTATGACACAAGCTTTTTTGCGAGAATCAGTTGAATGTGCACTGTGCAGAGGAATTTAAATTAACGGTAGCACTAAGTTAGTCCAAAACAGGATGGCAGCCGAAAACATCAAACGGAAGGCTCGCTCTGGACCATAAGTTCTCCGTAAACAGAAAAACCCGAGCAATTTTAAAAGTAACACGTTCATCTCATTCCATATCGCACCAATCCAATCTCAGACACTCAATGTTAATTCAAATTGTCTTGCCGTGCCGCATGCTACTTTTATAAGATATCGTATCAAGGACTTTCCAATTAAATACCCTGTAAAATTTTACAAGCGACGTACAATCGTAATCTGAAATAATGCGTTCGTTCTTTAATTTCTGTTGATATCGCTTCGCATGCGGCGTTACAGCTGGCGAATGAGGGGATTGTTGTTTTATTAAAACCCTCGGATTTATTATGTGCAATGTGGATCTTTTCGAAGTAACTGTAGCAAATTAAACGGTTGTTGTCCTTACAAATTAGAATGCATCTGAAAGCCGATTGGGATCTCGAGTTTGTACTTGGCGGGTTGAAAGATGCGAGCGTGTGACGGGATACAGCGACGGGTGGATTTATGAACATTAACGGGATCCCGCTCCATCAAAGTTTCATACTAAATTTTTGTTTGCTTAAATCTTTTAAAATAGAATAGCTGGCTTTGTGCAGTAATTATCAAAAAATAGGACATCGTATTGTCGAAATGAGTTTCATTATCATACAACTTCACAGTGAATCACAATTTTCATGTTTACACACTTTTATTATTCTTGTTCAAAGCGCCACCTAGGGACCATTAGCTGCGTAACTATTGTTGCTAGCAAAAAAGTTGTAAATTAATGAAATAAATATTTCGCGACACTATAATTTCATCTCCTATTTTTAGGTAATTAAAACCAGCTATTCTATTTTAAAAGATTATGTAATGGCAACAGAAATTTAGTATGGAATCATTCGGAGAGGGATCCCGTTAAATACAAACTAGGCTTGAAGTGATGCATTCGACGTGAGCCATACGCAGTGGGTGGCGGGCCGGCGCTGTGGACAGCGGTCGTGCCATTCGTATAGCAGACATTTGATATGATAGAACACTATTTACTAGTCTAAGAGAATTGATAGACTTCACACACCAGACGCAAGTTATTGCATGGATGACAGTATTAAAACCCCATGTTTTCGCACCAACGTCCATCCATAAAATATTTTATTGCTTTTAATTTGTATTATCAAGTGTTAATATTTATACGACTTCAAAAGAGAAACGAAGAGTATATTTCACTCTTGGTTACCCGGCCCCTTTTGAGGCTATCTTTTCGAATTTAAATTGAATTTGTTTTATCGTTCCGTCATCAGTAATTTACCGACTTTAATTGCGCATAAAAAAGAATTATAGCTCAAAGATTGAAACTGGATCCTAAAAACAACAGCGACCAGTAAAAATGTAGTTATGTGAAGCGAAATTTCGTCATCCTCTTGGCAAAAAGCGCACATAGGAAACGTGCTAGAACTAGCAAATGTTACGTTCGCAGTTCGCATGCAGATACCGATCTTGACCGGTGATGTTGCGAGACTGCTTTGTAATATCGTCGAGAATCAGTCACTTTCCCATTTCTCATTATTTAAATATTGCATAACATTGGGACAATCTATGAATCGGATTTATGGATTCTAACCGGAAAATGTCACAAATTACAAAAAAAACATTAATTTTAAATTCGTCATAAAAAATTTAACATTAAAACTAGGAAGAGCAGGGCCTCCTAACGCAAGTCATCAGTACTTAAGAGGAGGTCCTGACAGTATGTATAAATTCCAGACCTTTTAAATGAAAAATAAACTCTTTTATTTATTTATTTTATTTCATACCGTTGAAGATCCAGAAATAAATTGTATTTTGTAACCTAATTGCTTTAGAATTTTTAGAAGAAAAACCTTTTACTAGTTCATAGACAAGGGCGTGCAAAAAGTGCACTCGATCCTTATAATCATAGTTCCTTCATCACCTTGAAAGTAAATTATGTTCACAACAAAAAGTCCAATGGGAAACTAATGGAGTTAGTGGGTGAACAGATTGGTTGTGCGTAATTACCTGGGAGATCATCAACGCATAGCTCCCGGTCCTCTCGGAAGAGGGGCGCGCGCTGCGGACACGCGCACGCGCACCGCTCGGACGAGGCGTTTGTGTTCGCGCCTGCGCCGTGCTCCGCGCACTGCGCCGCCCCGCATTCCTCTCCTGCAATTGTAATGTTCCTTTTGACGTGATAACGTCTTATAAATGTGTCACTTTCCGCCTGGGCCGAGCGTGCAAGCGAGAGCGCGGAACAAGCTATAGAGAGGCACGGTCGGCGTAAGCGTTCGGCTTGTGACACATCTTTTCTTTATCACGTAAAATTATCGTCCATAAACCGGCTTCACAGACAACCAATTTTATTAAATACTAGACTGAGTTCGTTAGTTTCATTTTATGCAAAAATAAACAAACGGACAGTATATTTATTCATACAGTATATTTATTGGATTTCAATCAGTTCTTTTCTTATCTTTCCGTTCTTGTTGCTTACCGTATAGTTTTTTTATATAGTAAATGTCGATAAGCATGGAAGCGTGCTCACACAGAAGTCCTAATTTGGTGAGGCATTGTAATATCATCTTCACGTGCAAGAAAACTACTGTTGTACCAGCTATGTGGTTTGACAGCAGATTTTGATACGCTGATGTAGAGAAACAACTACTAAGACTGACCTACTCAAGAAAGAGGTAAAGAACATTAATAATCATTTTCCTGCCCTGATCCCACTCTGACCGGAGTCGTCGCCTCATATCTTACACTCCTCTCTATCAACAGTTATCTCAGACACTTCACGCACATATCATTCTTCACGCAATCCATCCATAAGCTTCTCTATCATCATACCCATTTTCATACTCATTCTATTCTCACCCTTTTCTATCTATGCTTAAAGAGCTAATTAACATTGAAATGCGCAATAAGCAGGATTTATTTGACACCCTACCACGCGTATGCTGTTTAGTTGGATTAGACACTAAAACATCTGTCCGGCACTAGGTTTGCCACGGGTAAACATTTGACAGTTTGAGAGCACTTGTGTTTGTTTGAGTGTGAATTCGTTGAGGTCCCGTCGCGTGAGGTATGGGTACCCAAGTGGAAGAGACAAAAAACGTTGGAAAGGAAAATGTAGCAGTGGTAGGTGCGCTCTTAACCTCGTACTTCATTAGAATTGCACGCTCATTGCTTTAGTTGCTTTTGGAGTAGTCATGTTTTGCCATTATTATCTATGAAAAAGATGTGCTTACGTATTGGTTCGTGTGTGTACTGTATAGTGGATTTGAGAGTGGATTACACGCGGCGACATCCAGACGCCGCCGACCTGCACAAGCAGAAGCGCGGCGGCCATGCTACCCCCCGCTGTCCTCACCGCAACCGTCGCCCTCCCGCATCTTTAACACTCACCAATGAGAGTGAAGACATCTCCAGAGTCTCTCCTCGCGAGGTCGCCCAGGCGCGCGCCTGCCGCGGCCGTCGCCAGCACAAGCAGAAGCGCGGCGGCCATGCTACCCCCCGCTGTCCTCACCGCACTTGCCCCCCCCCCCCCCCCCCCCCCCCCCGCATCTTTAACACTCACCAATGAGAGTGAAGACATCTCCAGAGTCTCTCCTCGCGAGGTCGCCCAGGCGCGCGCCTGCCGCGGCCGCCGCCAGCACAAGCAGAAGCGCGGCGGCCATGCTACCCCCCGCTGTCCTCACCGCACTCGCCGCCCTCCCGCATCTTTAACACTCACCAATGAGAGTGAAGACATCTCCAGAGTCTCTCCTCGCGAGGTCGCCCAGGCGCGCGCCTGCCGCGGCCGTCGCCAGCACAAGCAGAAGCGCGGCGGCCATGCTACCCCCCGCTGTCCTCACCGCACTCGCCGCCCTCCCGCATCTTTAGCACCGCCTGGAAACAAAATATAACAATTGACTATTCGAATCGATTGACGAATTGATCTAAATCAAAGATCCCGAACTCGATGTATGCAGACCAACTTAAGTAAAATCGGTTGATATTTTAATTGAATACATTTTGATATCCTGTGAGTTTATATGGGCACAAAAACCGAAAATTGTCAGTTTTCAAGTTAATCATGTCAACCCAATATTTTAAGTGTAAGCGCGAATGACGACAATTTATACATCGAGTGTGGGGTCCTTTAAATTAAATGATGCTCTTGGGATGATTATTCGAGTATTGTGTCCGTCTATCAGAGCTGCTAATCTCTGTATCTATTTATATTATCGGAGTCAAATTGAGAATCGTTCTTTATGAGCTGCATAAATCAAGTGTTGGACACGATTCTTCTTTATGAATCGCCACATGAAACTAAACAGAAAAGACTTGCCGTAACCTGAATAATTGGAAAAGGGGACGAAATAAGAAAGTTGATACTTAATTGGTCTAAGTGGCATATATTTGTTCTCTTTCTATTTTTCTTAGTAAAATTTTTGTCTTCCTTGAAAATAAATAAAAGTAAATAATGTACAGGATTTTTTAACGTATGTAAGAGTAATTAGCAAACGCTGACGTTACAATCAACGGTCAAACAAATGAACTTTAACGCATGCTAATAATGACCGGAAACCTCAGTTTGCGAGTCAACTCGCACTTGGCCAGTTTTTAATTGCTTCTAAGTTTCTCTTTATTTATACTTTGCACTTAGATAATTTGTCCATTGATGTTTTTTTACCCACGACGGAACGGAGACAGTGTATGCGTTTAGGGTGAGAGGATATTTGTTTGTTTGTGTGTTTGTTTGTTCTGAATGAGTACTTTCTCGTTCGAGTACGCTCTCGTTGATGTCTTTTATACTATTTTTTTTTGTGTTAGCAGCAGGTTGGAATTACATGCATATTCACAATTCAGCAGTTTCTGAGCTATGTCTAAATAAGTACTTATAAATAAATGGTTGTACTGATATTACATACATTAGGAAATGGACCGATCTATAGCGACGTTTGTTTTTACTAGAACAGTTTTTGTAAGTATCAAAAAATACTTTCGATTCGTTGTGTAGTGGTAAAATTAACTGCATTGCGTTCGAATAATATATCTTACAGACGCCACGGTGCGCGATTACTTTCCTAAATTGTACCTCGAGAACATTTTACTTATTCTCAGCGAGAAAATTTACGTCGAGACTTTACTCTGTTGATGCGCGAATGAAGGTAACACACACACGCCTTCACAGTATCGGTAATTATTGTGATATCTTAACGTAATATTCTACATTGGACTAATGGAGCTGATGATGGATATTAATCTATCCTTTCACTAAATATGACTTAGCTAGGTTCGGCTGTTGATTTGGAAAAAAAATGGCCATGTGCGATTCGGACTCACGAACGAAGGGTTCTGTACAGAATATGTATATTTAAAATACGGAAAACCATAAATAACAATATGCACAGAACAGTCCTCTAATGGATGCGCCTCGATTTTCTTTATCAATTAAGTTTTGCAGTAGCTGTAGTAGAAGAGTACGACACTAGATGGCGCCAACAATACTTTACATCGCACGTCTTCTAAAAAATCTCGTTTGTTGTATGGGAGCCCCCTTTAATATTTATTTTATTCTGTTTTTTAGTCATCATCACCTGTGAAAATTTCAATTCTGTAACTATAACGGTTTATGAGATACAGCCTGGCGATAGACGGACGGACGGACAGCCAAGTCGTTAGTAATAGGGTCTCGTTTTTACCCTCTGGGTACGGAACCCTAGAAAGGAGCATAACTGAGTCACACTTGATAACATTTTCTGTGATTATAGATTGCCAACTACTAGCGCGCACGAAAATTACAGCGCATCTAATAATTCAATTGTTTCTTATAAAAGTTACCTTTTGACATATGAATGAGTGATTTTGAGAGAAAAATCGCTCCTCGAACGATAAGAGTACAATAAGAGTTGAGTGAAAGCCCGCTCGGTGCCTGTTGCAAAAATTCATTAGCATTGTCTTCTACGTTCGATTTCACTTTGTTCACATGATTTCCTATGACACTAGGAGACGACGCGCCAGTGCACTGGGACCAACAAACCAGCTTAGTTACAACGCATTACATTCTTTAGTAACTCCGATAATTAGCCATTGACAGTTTATGGTCTTTTTTTTAACTTAAATATTGTAGCCGTTTTTACATTACATCTTAGCTTAACAGGGTACTGCAACGTTTGACAAATTCTATTGTATTTGTAAACAACTAAGAAAATTAACCGAAATTTATAGATCTGGTTTAATTAGCGAATTTAATAGCACGCTGTCCTAATTGTAACATCTCAAACTTCAAATTCAAAATGTCGCATGCTACGTCGACACTACTACAGTTCCATATTTTGCAGACAATAACTTAATCGAAACTTAGTCGAAAAAAACTGTGACAAAAAGCAGTTGTTTCAAGTACTAAATAAGAAAATGTAACCGTATCTCCTACGGTGGCAGTAGATGACTTTTCAAAATCGTTAACTGCTACACTTATTGACTGTAGGCACGAGGCGAGTGTTGACTTTCCGTAATTCCGTGTTTTCGCGTTCTTTCGTTTTAGTAGATGTTTGGTTAACTGTAGGTACAGTGTCAATATCGCACTCTAACCAAGAACAGTTTAAAATATTACTGAAGTGTCAATGCTTCACGGTAATGTAGTGAAGTGACAGCGACAAACAGGCGCATCGGGGGTCTGCCAGGCGAGGCGAGCCACAGGCCGCAGCGCACACCCACTCTGTCATATCACATCCGACTGATGTTACGTCAATAGATCTTCATGTTATTATAGACTGCAAGCGTTATATCCATAGCATCTACAAAGCAGCCAGTGTCATATGTATCTACACAACTTTGTACTGTTTTACACTCACTCTGACTTGATAATATTAAGTGTATCAGGAGAAATGTCATTTAAAAGTAAATGTGACACGGTACAAAGCTGCGTTGATACATTTGACGCTGACTGTACCTGCGTACTACTTCAGTATATTATTAATTGTAGCATTGGCTGATCAAAATCTCAGTTAAAATATGTATGTACTTATAAGCGATTTTCACTGTGTTGGCTTTGATAATAATACAACGTTTTTATTTTTAGTACCATTATTTTTTGGAGCAATCTGGCGTCATTAACATATTTGTTTCTTTTTACTCTTTAGTGCTATTTCTATGATTTTGTTTCAAATATAGGAAAACTGTCCCTGTGATTCTCTACCTACTTACATTTCCCTATAACTTCTTGCTTCAAGTTTATTAGTATGTAAAGAAGGGAACAATATGTTCACATTTTATGTAACTTCCGAGAGTGTAGGCTCTGGCCCACTCGAAGAACCTTTGCAAATCGTCGATATTTCTCATTGGCAGACGTACCGTGGAAAGATAGGCCATTGTTGCCGAGAAGACTAGATATTCGGACGCCAAGAACAAAGGCCACACAACTTTCATTTAAGTTTTACTGCTCGTCATTTTCGCGGAGGATGGCGTTTTCAGCTGAGAGCGGGTGATTTGCGGCGTAAAATGCAGTTTGAGGGCAAACACAGTCTTTGAGACAGAGAAACTAACTAAAGAATTTATAACGAGATAACCGTTCCTTAATAGAAAACCATTGCCTTTGATTTACGAATATGTTGGCCCTTGGAGGTGTGTCAGTAACCTGCAGGTTAGAGAACTTTGTGGTGCTTTCCTAGAAATTTATTTTGGTCAGGGTTCATCGTGTTCTATATTCGTAGGTTAAGTCTAAAATAATATGTTATAGTTCACATACATATAAGATTATAAAAGTAGGCTTTTATTTTCTCTCTCCACCACATCATCTTATATCTGGTTAAAAATTATTTGAAAACAAGTATAATGTTGGAGAGCTGGTTCCCATGCTGGGCTCTAGGCCTGTGTTATGGGAATAAAGTTAACCTTAAAATAATAATAATTACTTTTAATATAATTAATATTAATAAAATATTTTTAAAATTATAAACGATATAGTTTTTACAGTTCTTTTATTTATTAAGTTCAGCAGGTGGTGAATTATAAAATCGTGTATCGTATTGTTTCTCGCGAAAATCTATTTGTGTCACGTCACGTGTGCCGATTTTAGTGTTTTATGCTCTAGATGTGTAAATTTTTTCAGTTTCCTTTTTTTATTGTGTTACATTTATGAATAACTGGTGAACATTTCTGTAGTGAGACAATATTAACCGTCATTTCATGACCGTGCACTCGAGACGGACGTTATGACCGTCTGTGATTAAGTCATACCGTTTTATAGAACCGATTTAAAACAGAATTATAAATTGTGATCGGGTCCAACCTGGATCTTTAATTCATGACGTGTAGTTGTTTTGTGTCGTACGAATAAATTTTGGGGTCGTTCATTGAAATCGAAGAATTTATATATATATAATTTATTGTCATAAGAACACGTTATAGATATACCGCCGTCTCCACACTAGACTAAGCCTGTATCGTAGAGACGGGATACAACTTACATATTAAAAATTAAAATGATATTACATACTGAGAGATTTCGTTGATAGATCTTTATTTGAAAGACAGTACACGTGTAGTTTGTGCGCGCGTTGTGAAAGGGGGCTAGACGGAAAAAATTCTTACGAAAAGTTGTCACGACACTTTTTGCTATAGTAAGTTAGCGTCATCTGTTAGTACGACGTACGTAGTAGTAAGACGATACCAACAGTACAGCTATGTGACGACAGATGGCTCTGATTAGTTGCCGCTACTCAATGACAGATGTCGCTAAAAACAAAACGTATCACGTACATAAAAAATCTAATGAAAAAACCTACAAAACCATATTTAAAATATAATGTTAAAAATCCGTTCAAACCTTATTGAAAATTTGTAAAATTTTATTACAATTCCTTCACTAATTAATCGAAAGGAACTTCGTTCCATCCGGGTGTCCCTTGACACCTCTCAAGATTTTTTGTAAAAGAAGTGTGACTGGAAGAGATCGCTCGTAGCTAATATTATCTGTAACGGCGTTTTATACCTTTTTATTTGTAATGATTTAAATGACAGGTACACACAGCTACTTGAGCTACTGTAACTGTTACTAGCAATTTAAAGAAATGTAACCCTTTTCACAATGCTAATAAGATACAGGCAAAGTGACCAGTGTAACGGGCCATCGAGCTTGGTTGGTTAATCTCTGTGTCGTTTGGTATTCAGTCCGTAGATTCTTGACGAGAATGCATTGATTATGCTTTGGAGGGATCGATAAGGAAAGATAAACTTGGGTTAATTTTTATTAAAAGGAAATATAAACAATAAATAAACAAACTTATATTTGAGAGGAAACATTTCAAATCATAGTGATATTTAATTTAGTGGGAGTCTCAGGTTCGAGTCCGAGAGCGCACCTTTTCTTGTAAAGGATTAACCTTGTGTCTATGATAAAGGCGAATGTGTGATAAAAATATATTATGTCGAACGATCAAACAATTCGATGTCAATAGAACTCATATATAGAGCGTCTAGAATATTTTGAGTCAACGGTAGAATAGCGAGTGTCTAAATTGCCTTTAAATCGATGGTCGAATATAAACCTTGAGGGTACTTGAAAAATCTATTGTCAAGCTATATAAAAAATATTGCGGGTAGCGTTTGTAGACTTCCGTGAAATTCCATACGAAAATAAACCTTAAACGTATTAAGAAAAGTAATATGATTGAATGCGTTTGTGACTAATGAGCTCGGTTACCTGCAGTCGCACCATGGACGGCCGAGGTAACACGTCAGAAATGGTATATGTCAATGTCTGCGTTAAATAAAGATGGGTTTTAAGGGTATTAGGAAAGATGATACTTTTGAATGCGCTCGTGACAAATACGTCAGGGTGGAAACGAGGTTTCAGGCGAGGAAGCGGGGGCGGAAAACTGGGGATATAAACGCAAGCGCGGCCGGCGTACGGGAACTACGCGTCGCTCAGTCCAGCTAGCTAGTCATTTTGAACAAGAAGAAAGTTTCCTTCGTAAATTCTGTTTAACTTCGTACAATTTTGGGGATGGATGTTTTCATTTATTTTAAATGAATTCATCTATCGTAACCGTGATTTTGGTCTTACTTCAACAAACTGGACTACGCGTAGCTCAACAAACCCCTCACTACGGCCAAGACACCTTTAGCCGTCAGCTTTGCTGATCACTCTTCTGAGTCTGGTTGAGTGGTAGTGAGGAATTCCTTCCTGTGCACATTGCACGACGTGCACAACCCTTTTATCCTTCCCCCTTCCGTCTGTTACCTTAGGTCTCCCGGTAACAGGCTTCCCGCACCTATTTATACATATTTATTTGTTTATATGGTAGGTAGGGCATTAGGGGAGTAGGGTCTGTAGGGCCTGTAGGGTCTGTAGGGACTATCCAGGGTATTAGGGACTGTAGGGAGTAGGGTAAAGAATGTACGTACCTTTTAAATTTAAGTCCCATAAGGACAATCAGTTTAAAGTAGGAAATAGGCCAGGGATTAGGGAAAATTACTGGGAATTCATAGTAATACGAACGATGTTAATTTCAGTCCTGTAGCGATGAAGTTATCAAACCAAATTTACGTCAGTAATCGAGTCGTCCTTTGTTTATCCCAGTAGTAAAGGATAATCGCAGTAAAGATTTTAATTTGAGTGAAAAGGTACATCTTTATAATTCAATCTTACAAAGATTGGTATTATATTGACTAGTTGTGATATTAAACACTAACTTTTGGTTATCCAAATTCCTAAGGGATAGGATGATCAGTTAATTAACAAATTATGTTTGTATAGTAATTTGCCGAACTATGGAATATAAAAATAATATTTTAATTTAAAGTTCTAGAAAGGAATAACTTTGTTATGAATGTTTACATGTGTGGCTTCTTTGAGATACATACATTATTTTTAAAAGTAAATATATCGTAAGATAATTGGTCTAGAAAGTACAGACAAATTTCTGGAAATTCATTCAAAAGTATAGACTTGGCACGAAAGATGCAATTTATTCGAGAAGGTGAAAAGGACCTAGCATTGATTCTTCCTTCCAAATATGAAGGTAGATTTCACGTGTATCGTTTGCGATTTGTACGAAGTAAAAACACTTCTTGTTTCTAGTTGGCTAAAAGACGGCTTATTGGCTAGAACATACTGTATAGTTGGAATGATACTAGTGAAAAGGATAAATTTAAAGTCCTGGAAACCTAACAAACAAATTACTATTGATGGAATTCCTAGAAATTATGGATTTCATAAAGTTGATTAAAATAAATAACCAAAATGTGTTGTCTTGAATCAGTCATACATATTTACATATAAATTCATAAATTTCAGGATAGGTTTAACAATATTGGTGTTTCTTAAGATTTTCCTGTTTGATAAAAGATGCCGTAAACATAGGTTTTCTTGTCGTTTCTTTTACCTATGTAAACGGACAGCCCCTTAGTGAAACGACGGTAGAGTCACTCCTTTGCAAACAGAACAGTAATTGTATAAAATTATACAAGGTTGTTTATATATGTGTCATTATAAATTATTGATAGTTCTAGTATGGTATAAAGTTCCATAGGTGGCTATGTCTAATGTAAAATATTTGGACTGTCGCTAAACGCTAGAACTAATCCTTTATAAATTAGAAATTCAACCAAAGGTTCCATATGAAGCTAAAATAAAGCTTTGGAAATATTATAAATATTAATAATGGTTTGGATTCAGTCAACAATTTGTTCTGTTCCTAAATAATTCCTCCACAACATCATCTCAGTAGAAGTATCTGATATTACTTAAATCTCTTGGTATGACAAAATAGTTCATTACCAACAAACTGACAAATTAGTTAGACAAATAAACATAAACTAAAGATGGCTGGAAATTCTCTACGAAATGGAATGAGAATTACAAAATTGAGCGTGGATGGGGCTCTTTTTATCTAAACCACCTTAGATGCCTATTACAAATGAATACATATATCCCAATATTTATTACATAAGTTTGAGAAACATAAATATTGAATTTTGTGGAAATATTTATTTATCTAATTAGTAATAAAGAGGTGTTAACTGTTATCTGTTTGTCAGAACTCATTAAAGTAGTATCTCTTTAGGATAAACATTTTCTCTAAGTAAAACATAGGATTCAGCATAATGTAATTAGTAGGAAGTAGGAATAGTTTGAATCATCAATCATAGGAGGATCATAGGACTTGGGAGACTGTGGACATGACTTGGGTCATTAAGCCACTAGATTATCACGAGCCAAACATTTTATTTATTTAATATATAGTTTACCTTCTTCAAAGGTAGTAAAGAGTTCAATGAAAGTGGAAGCGTATTTAGGAGATGTGTGTGTATGTATGTGAGTTGGATTTAGTAGATAGAGTGGATGATTATAGTTGTATATTGTGTATGCAAATATAGTATTGGTTAGTTGAGATGTAGGGTATCGCGCGGATCGATCGTGGGACGTTGCCAGGTGGATCCTGATATAGTGACGATTATTAATTGGATGATATCGAGAGTTGCTGGATTTTATTATAACTTAATATCTCCAAATTAGGACGATAGGGGATTAAAGTTAACGTGGTTCAAATTAAGATGAGTAATTCGGCGAGACGTGAAGGAGAGCTGAAGGGTAGGTTAGTTGAACGGTGACCAGTCACAGCTCAGTCGTAGGCTAGGTTAGGTTAGGTTAGGTTAGGTTGGGGGGGGCATTACAATATTGGATTGCCGTGACCAGGATAATTGTTTGTTTGTTTGTTTGAGTGTCATTAACATCTTAACGTAAATAATTAAAAATATGAAAATAGCAAATAGAGATAACATATGTCTGTGTCGGTATACGAATTTGGTAGGTTTATCCCTATATTATCGTACATAAGAAGTTTCATATTCCCAAGTGATAGTTGTAGCAGTGAGCCAGTGACTTGATGCTAAGTAACGATTCGTAGATATTGGTTTCGAATAAAGATTGGAACAGGAATATGTTTGTACAGTTCTATGTATGTTCGTGATTAAGTAAAATGTCGCTTGATGGTTAGTGGAAGCAACTTAGTTGTTATGATCTTCCTTTTGGCTTCAGATTATATATTACGATTAAGAATGGTCTCATGGTTTCTGAAAATCACAGTTTCAAAGGAAAAAGGGGAACAATCAAACTTGATGTAATTATTCGCTTTGGAGTTTGATGTTTTGCGAACAGATCTCTGAATTGAGAGAACCTTAAGGATAGTTGGTAAACTAGTTTAGTGATTCACCTGTACCTTGCGTTGTGTCATATCTATCCCAATAACATATAAAAAAAATGATACGCTTGGTGACGTGACTAGTATATACGTATTAGAGCCAAGTTGCATCCTATTGGTGGTAACATATTAGGGGTTTCCTTGTATGTTTACGGAATCATAAAGGTGACTTTCTGACGATGCTGCTAACTTAAGGGAAGGAATCTTTTAGGGACAATTAGTTTATTATTGGTGTTAAGGAATAGTATTATTATAGTTATTTTTAAGCGAGTGGTTTTCCTGGAAGGGGGAGCTACAATTTGTTGTTCGTGAAAATGGATTTCGATTCTCCTTGATTGATGATTCATACAGTTAGGGACATATGTCTATTAAACATAAATTTTACCCTTATTTTAGTTTAAAACATGAAGACAGGATGGTAGCCTTAAATAATTATAGTCTAAGGCAGGGAAAGCTGAGGGATATATTAGGGAATAAAAGTTTTAGAGTGTAACAGTCTAAGGCAGGGAAAGTTGAGAGATAAATTAGGGAATAAAAGTTTTAGAGTGTAACAGTCTAAGGCAGGAAAAACTGTGATATGAATGAGGGAATAAAAGTTTTAGAGATTACACTTTAACGCAGGAATATATCGAAAAAAAAGTTCCAAAGGAATAGTAGTTTAAGGAAAAGGGAAAATTCACATTTGAGAACATAATCTAAAGAATTGAGTATGATCTTCTGATATGAACATCTCTTAAGTAATCTCTATTGTCATTACAAACAGAGAATAGTAAATAAGTTAATGTAAGAAACGGTTCTATGGACGTTTCGTGGTAGGCTGCTTGCATGTTGCGACAGTGGTCAGTTATCAGGTTGATAACGTAGTTCGCCTTCTAAACCACAAATGGCGTCACTTTACACCTTTTAATAGAATTTAAATTGTAAGAGGCATATGTTAAATCGATCTGTAAGGGAAGTTCATGTTCAGTAATGTATAGATAGTGTTCAATAGAGAACTTACACAGATAATATCGAACGTATGTCTTATCTCCACACTAATATTATGAAATAACTCTAATGTTTGTCCCGATCGAGCTAGAATTTCGCGTGGGATAATTTCTGAAGTCGACGCGGACGAAGTCGCGGGGAATACACTAATGGTTTATAAAATTGAGATGAACTTATGATAAATTGTATGTATTACTTAAGTTTGAATGGTAGTTGGCTTGATACGCTCTGTTAGATTGTAAAGGTATAAAGTTCTTAAGTCTTTTGGTTGTTTCCAGTTAATTTGCTAATTAGATTGCGTAAACAATAAACAAATTAATAGAGTAGCTGTTGGAAGTAATTTAAAGTCTGCGAATTTGTGACTTTAGATTTGCGTGCGTGGCGGAATGTATGGAAGCGTGCTTCCATATAAATAACAAGGTGATAGGTAGATAGTAAGTTAACTTTTAGAAAATAGTACATTTAATATTGTTTTGAAACCCGAAGGTATTTTGAAATAATATAGTTCATGATCAGTACAAATTCTAATGTACATCTTGCTAACTACTTTCATCATCATCAATGATGGGTTTATGAAATTTTGATGTTGTTTGTAGTGATTATAGTTTTACACAATATGAGATTACTGATGAACCTTTAATTAAGTATTTTTAAGAATTTGATAATAGAAGGATTGTCACGTTGGCAATTATGTACGTACGTTGGCAATTATCGTACCAAAAATTAATTAATAACATATGTTTGAGGGCTTGTCTGCTGAACGAATAGAGATTGACCGTGAATAGTTGAATGTTAGGGTAACGAAATATGAATATGTTATAGATTAGAATGAGTTATTTATTCTCCTTAGTCTGATAACGGGGTGATAGATTATAATGGTAACTTTGTGGAGAAGTGTAAATGGAAAGTCATTATCATTTTAAAACGATTATCTCACTATTCAATAATATTATAACATATAACATAATAATGTATTATATAAATGTAATAATGTATAACATTAGTTATTCATTAATAAGTTTATTAATTATTGCAGTTTATAAATTATTACAAATTTAATACAATTCATGTCTATATCCGCTCATGCTAATGTAGTGCGTATTTGTTACAAAGCTAGCGAGTGTGAAGCCAATGGTATGAGAAGGCGCGTAAGTTTGTTAACTTTTGGACATTGAAAGATATGATAGTATGAAGAATGTGTTAGTGGATTTATGAAATTTGTCTGTGAGATTAATTCATTTAGGTATAACAGGAGCTTCGTAATGGCTATGTATCATTAGATGTTGGGCGGCGTTTGTCCATGTAATTTATGAGACACATACTATACAACGGTGTCATCAGGATCTCAGCTCGTTGGTGCTAGGTTACATTTATTGTTGTTCGAAAACGACAACAAGAGCGTGTTTTATACAGGATTCTGGCGATATCATACTCTACTGGCAGGGAACAAATACTTGACCTCTACACTCTACATGCTCCAAAATGGAAACAGGGTGAAGAATGTGTTGTGGACTGTTGATGTGTTCTGAGATATGTACTGATAGGAGTTTTTGTCCATGGGTAATATTCTGACCTGGGAGATCCTTTTGGGGAATGCGTAGAATCACTGATGGAGAACGATTACTGTGTATATCTTCCAAATGGGAGTTCTTCTAACTGCGGAAATTCACAACTTTCGTTTTCACAGGTTGGGGTATTATCTGACATTGGCTACTGTCTTTCTATGTTTCGGGATAGTGATTTTGGCAGCTCATGCATAACTTTATTCTGTGACTACGTTTGGTTGAAATACACACAACAATTCAGATTTATCTGATTCACGATTAGATTAACATGGACAAATGTTTAGATTTTGTATTTAAGCTCGATGTTGATAATTATTAAGTTGGGGTAAATTATTATATCATGTCAAGGGAGAATACGTTGCCATTCTATAATAATTTAAAGGCAGGGATGTAACGGGCCATCGAGCTTGGTTGGTTAATCTCTGTGTCGTTTGGTATTCAGTCCGTAGATTCTTGACGAGAATGCATTGATTATGCTTTGGAGGGATCGATAAGGAAAGATAAACTTGGGTTAATTTTTATTAAAAGGAAATATAAACAATAAATAAACAAACTTATATTTGAGAGGAAACATTTCAAATCATAGTGATATTTAATTTAGTGGGAGTCTCAGGTTCGAGTCCGAGAGCGCACCTTTTCTTGTAAAGGATTAACCTTGTGTCTATGATAAAGGCGAATGTGTGATAAAAATATATTATGTCGAACGATCAAACAATTCGATGTCAATAGAACTCATATATAGAGCGTCTAGAATATTTTGAGTCAACGGTAGAATAGCGAGTGTCTAAATTGCCTTTAAATCGATGGTCGAATATAAACCTTGAGGGTACTTGAAAAATCTATTGTCAAGCTATATAAAAAATATTGCGGGTAGCGTTTGTAGACTTCCGTGAAATTCCATACGAAAATAAACCTTAAACGTATTAAGAAAAGTAATATGATTGAATGCGTTTGTGACTAATGAGCTCGGTTACCTGCAGTCGCACCATGGACGGCCGAGGTAACACGTCAGAAATGGTATATGTCAATGTCTGCGTTAAATAAAGATGGGTTTTAAGGGTATTAGGAAAGATGATACTTTTGAATGCGCTCGTGACAAATACGTCAGGGTGGAAACGAGGTTTCAGGCGAGGAAGCGGGGGCGGAAAACTGGGGATATAAACGCAAGCGCGGCCGGCGTACGGGAACTACGCGTCGCTCAGTCCAGCTAGCTAGTCATTTTGAACAAGAAGAAAGTTTCCTTCGTAAATTCTGTTTAACTTCGTACAATTTTGGGGATGGATGTTTTCATTTATTTTAAATGAATTCATCTATCGTAACCGTGATTTTGGTCTTACTTCAACAAACTGGACTACGCGTAGCTCAACAAACCCCTCACTACGGCCAAGACACCTTTAGCCGTCAGCTTTGCTGATCACTCTTCTGAGTCTGGTTGAGTGGTAGTGAGGAATTCCTTCCTGTGCACATTGCACGACGTGCACAACCCTTTTATCCTTCCCCCTTCCGTCTGTTACCTTAGGTCTCCCGGTAACAGGCTTCCCGCACCTATTTATACATATTTATTTGTTTATATGGTAGGTAGGGCATTAGGGGAGTAGGGTCTGTAGGGCCTGTAGGGTCTGTAGGGACTATCCAGGGTATTAGGGACTGTAGGGAGTAGGGTAAAGAATGTACGTACCTTTTAAATTTAAGTCCCATAAGGACAATCAGTTTAAAGTAGGAAATAGGCCAGGGATTAGGGAAAATTACTGGGAATTCATAGTAATACGAACGATGTTAATTTCAGTCCTGTAGCGATGAAGTTATCAAACCAAATTTACGTCAGTAATCGAGTCGTCCTTTGTTTATCCCAGTAGTAAAGGATAATCGCAGTAAAGATTTTAATTTGAGTGAAAAGGTACATCTTTATAATTCAATCTTACAAAGATTGGTATTATATTGACTAGTTGTGATATTAAACACTAACTTTTGGTTATCCAAATTCCTAAGGGATAGGATGATCAGTTAATTAACAAATTATGTTTGTATAGTAATTTGCCGAACTATGGAATATAAAAATAATATTTTAATTTAAAGTTCTAGAAAGGAATAACTTTGTTATGAATGTTTACATGTGTGGCTTCTTTGAGATACATACATTATTTTTAAAAGTAAATATATCGTAAGATAATTGGTCTAGAAAGTACAGACAAATTTCTGGAAATTCATTCAAAAGTATAGACTTGGCACGAAAGATGCAATTTATTCGAGAAGGTGAAAAGGACCTAGCATTGATTCTTCCTTCCAAATATGAAGGTAGATTTCACGTGTATCGTTTGCGATTTGTACGAAGTAAAAACACTTCTTGTTTCTAGTTGGCTAAAAGACGGCTTATTGGCTAGAACATACTGTATAGTTGGAATGATACTAGTGAAAAGGATAAATTTAAAGTCCTGGAAACCTAACAAACAAATTACTATTGATGGAATTCCTAGAAATTATGGATTTCATAAAGTTGATTAAAATAAATAACCAAAATGTGTTGTCTTGAATCAGTCATACATATTTACATATAAATTCATAAATTTCAGGATAGGTTTAACAATATTGGTGTTTCTTAAGATTTTCCTGTTTGATAAAAGATGCCGTAAACATAGGTTTTCTTGTCGTTTCTTTTACCTATGTAAACGGACAGCCCCTTAGTGAAACGACGGTAGAGTCACTCCTTTGCAAACAGAACAGTAATTGTATAAAATTATACAAGGTTGTTTATATATGTGTCATTATAAATTATTGATAGTTCTAGTATGGTATAAAGTTCCATAGGTGGCTATGTCTAATGTAAAATATTTGGACTGTCGCTAAACGCTAGAACTAATACTTTATAAATTAGAAATTCAACCAAAGGTTCCATATGAAGCTAAAATAAAGCTTTGGAAATATTATAAATATTAATAATGGTTTGGATTCAGTCAACAATTTGTTCTGTTCCTAAATAATTCCTCCACAACATCATCTCAGTAGAAGTATCTGATATTACTTAAATCTCTTGGTATGACAAAATAGTTCATTACCAACAAACTGACAAATTAGTTAGACAAATAAACATAAACTAAAGATGGCTGGAAATTCTCTACGAAATGGAATGAGAATTACAAAATTGAGCGTGGATGGGGCTCTTTTTATCTAAACCACCTTAGATGCCTATTACAAATGAATACATATATCCCAATATTTATTACATAAGTTTGAGAAACATAAATATTGAATTTTGTGGAAATATTTATTTATCTAATTAGTAATAAAGAGGTGTTAACTGTTATCTGTTTGTCAGAACTCATTAAAGTAGTATCTCTTTAGGATAAACATTTTCTCTAAGTAAAACATAGGATTCAGCATAATGTAATTAGTAGGAAGTAGGAATAGTTTGAATCATCAATCATAGGAGGATCATAGGACTTGGGAGACTGTGGACATGACTTGGGTCATTAAGCCACTAGATTATCACGAGCCAAACATTTTATTTATTTAATATATAGTTTACCTTCTTCAAAGGTAGTAAAGAGTTCAATGAAAGTGGAAGCGTATTTAGGAGATGTGTGTGTATGTATGTGAGTTGGATTTAGTAGATAGAGTGGATGATTATAGTTGTATATTGTGTATGCAAATATAGTATTGGTTAGTTGAGATGTAGGGTATCGCGCGGATCGATCGTGGGACGTTGCCAGGTGGATCCTGATATAGTGACGATTATTAATTGGATGATATCGAGAGTTGCTGGATTTTATTATAACTTAATATCTCCAAATTAGGACGATAGGGGATTAAAGTTAACGTGGTTCAAATTAAGATGAGTAATTCGGCGAGACGTGAAGGAGAGCTGAAGGGTAGGTTAGTTGAACGGTGGCCAGTCTCAGTCACAGTTCAGTATCAGTTTAGGTTAGGTCAGGTTGGGGGGATCATTACACCAGGTGCAGTAAACACGGAGTGGTTCGCAGGAGCCCTAAGCGGTGAGTTGACACCGGTCCAACTGGATAATTGTACGAGAGAGCTTTCCTTAATACCTACATATCTGTTTATTGATTACTGGGTGAAGGACTACTACTTTGGAGATGTTTCCGGTCATATAATGAAGCTGAGGCTGGGTTGTCGGAGCTGTTGGTCAGATTGGATTCACTGTTTATGTACACTCGGATACAAAAGTATGTAGATACTTTTGTATCAATATCATCATCATCAACCGGGAAGCGACTACTGTTGGACATAGGCCTCCGTGGTACGCCACATCGACCGGTCCCGAGCCACTTGTAGCCAGCGACCCCCAGCGACCTTATCCAATATCATACCTTTAATTGATATTTCCCTCAAAACACAAGGACAACAAAGAGTGAATATGCCAGAAATAAAAGTGGATTTTTGTACTCAAGTGTACCTCCCGATAAGATAACTAAGAATGATTAGTGCTATACGTAATAATTGAGAATATTCACTTGAAAGTCACGAGTTTAACTCACTTGAAGGAACTTAAAAATACTATATTTACAGGAATAGCCGAAGGTGATCGCAATAAGCGTGCCTAATTGCCTATTTCTTTTATTTGGATTGAATTTGGTAAAGTAAAAAGTTGTTTATCGCTCATTTGTCGATACTTAACGGACAGTAAAGACAAATTGATATAAATGGGTTTGTAATCTAAGACTGCGTGTGGATATGACTAGATAGACGGTATGAGTAAATTGCAGTTAGACCAAATCTCCATTGGACTTGATCTCGATTGGACTAGTTCGCGATATCGCTAGATGGTCAATGTTAAAAAAGCAGCCAAGTGCATGTCGGACCACGCGCAGTGTCGGGTTCCGTAATAGTAATTTTAAATGAAATTTGTACGAAATTTTCATTTTGTCCACTCCAAGTACATTTTATAGTTCTGTCGACTATTACTCGTTGACCTGTAAAGCCACCTTAGTCGTGATAGTTTTCCTATCAAATTCAGTATATACATATACTGCTACTGTGAATTTTTTAGATGTTTAAAAGCCGCAGACAAACATTATAACTTTAAAGATTAATATCGCAAACGGATCCCTGAATCTCTCGTTAGGGATAGGCAACTCTAATTGTACTATTGTACATATAAGTGTCTTTGTAATTGTTATTTTTACATGCACAATAAACAAACAATAGAGAAGTCGCAAAAAAAATATTTCATCCATAAATTTTGTGTAAATTTCCGCCACTCGAAAAAATATTTTTCCAATTTTATTGTACCACTTTATCATTGTGGTTAATATGTATACTTGTACCAAATTACCTGTAGTAAGAGTATCTGAGCTAAGCCACGGACGGATAGACGGACAGAGCGAAGGGTTATTGTGGTTAGACTATGGAACCCTAAATCTGGTGCTCACACATTAGCAGAAACGATACGTTTTCATGTAGGAAGTCTAATATAGAGTGCTATACTTAACAATGTGCTAGGGAGTCTGATCCGTATGATATCATGTATCTAGCCAGGCATGTAAACAATACCACAAACTGTAGCAAGTACCTACAGCATAGCAACTAGTCCGCGGAGGGGGTTAGTACTCATAAAACTGTTACTTTGTCTGCTGTAATTATAATATGATTTATAATAATGCGTTATGGCCTAGCTTAGCTCATTACGTCACTAATTGGTGTCGGGGAAGAGAGGTAATCATGATGGTAGTCTTACGGTAGCTACATTATTGACCATCAAGTTATTTATTCGCGGCAAGTAAGGTTAGGGTTTACAATGTCGTCTAGTAAGTTTTGTTTATGCCTCATAAGCAACATAAAGTGAATATTTCGTAATCTGCCTACATAACCACAACACATTTCTAAGATGATCAGTCTGCCTGCAAAGCGTGGTTATTACGCCTAATCCCCTCATAGAAAGTGTGACGTAAACTTTAAATTACTTTTAGATATAATTACCTCGGACATTTTATTTAAAAACACGGCTAAGTGCGATTCGGACTCGCACAACGAAGAATACATAAAATCATAAACAATAGTTTAAGGTCGAAACGAAAAAAGTGTGTCCGATTGAATCGACAGCTTGTTTAAATACTGTCAAAGAATGTATTATTATTTGACAGATTTTCGATGATTACTAAGATTTTAAATATTGAAACCGAGTGGTTTATTATCTCAATACCCATGGGACAGGAAATGAGGATGACTTAATTTTAAAATCCAACCAATTTTGATCTAGCTATTAGAATACGACAGTATGTCTTGAATAGTACCTCTATATATCACTTTACGTAGGCGACTGACAAATCCAGCAGACTTTATAAGCAATCGTTGGCAATATTTATAACTCAGACAACTGATTTGCATGAAAGCTTAAATTCTTTCTTCCAGCACCAAAATGCACACCCATTACTTGAAAAAACATTATGTAAGATACTGCTGAGTCAAAGTTCGAGTGTCAGAAGCGATTTTAATTTAGATTTCCTAGAAATTTATTCGTCACACACAAATACAAATAATATCTGGAAGTTCATAAAAAAGAGAAGAACTTTTCTAACCACGATTACAATGCCAAAAGCAAATATCTGATGAGCTTAAAACTTTTTGTCTGCATGACTAGTAGAAGCTAAACAAACCACGTCAGCCGTGGCTAATGATCTTTCTCTAGAGCTTTTGAGACAGTTAGGCTGAGCAGGCCGTGGATTTGCAAATATTTGGTAAAATACTTAAGCTACTGGGGATATTTATTTGGAGAACCAAAATTGGTATTGGGGAAAAATGTTTAATGGTGGCGGTGTTCAATTGAGTTCTTTTAAATGAACAGATTTATTTATACGTTACGTTCTGTTGAAACATCAAGCCATTGCAACATCAGTTTCTGTAATTTAGTGTCTCTATTTTTTTTATATTTTTAAAAAAATAGAAAGTAAACCACCGGTTATCTAATAAATAATGAATGTAATGTGTGTTAGTCAACGAAATGTCAACTAATAATAATTCCCCAGAAATAAAATTCAGTGAGAAAAACTGGTGCCTTATTGCCATTTAAAAGAGTACAGTGTGGACATTCTGCAGTAAAATTGATGTAATGGCAGGTTAAATAGTTGAAATAAATTCTAAAAGAGCTTCTAATCAAATTGATTAATATACTCCGTAGGAATTGTTGATTTTTGTGCCCATTTTACTTCTGAATCTATAATTATGGTTGTCCCTACAGATAACACAAAAGAGGCTAAAATATGAGTATCCTACCAAAAGTGTAACTACAGCGAACTAAATTTTATAATTGATAGTTTCTACATAAACTATAGCATCTGTACGTAATTTTAATTTAAGTAATTCATCGAATCCGAATCATTTTCAAGTCATGGTGGTACTAATGAGCTTAGTGGCGTTTTTCATTCGCTTTTAATTGCTAAGACAAACATCTTAGCTATAAATAAATTATGCATAAGCGTAAGAACACGGAATATCTCGGAGATTATATTTGTCCACATAAATACACATTACGCTCCAATCTCTATTGTTTTAACGACTTTTTCCACTTCTACGATAGACAATGATTTTATTTAATCCAAGATAAATTCATTTACTAAACAACGCGTTCAAAAATAAATAAAACCAACTTCTATTGCCTTAAAAATTTGGTTCCTGTTGATTTTCTCAAAGAACGATCAATCAATTTTGATAAAATTTATATAAAATCACCTCTGATTATGCTCTACCAAACAAAAAAAGAGCAGAGACAATAAGGCGTACTTCAATGGTGTTTCTAGAAGATTGAATTTAAAAAACAAGTCTCCTGTTTTTTTATCATAAATGTGTATGCACATAACTTTTCAACCGACGTCAAAAAGAGATGGTTCGCAATCCGTATGTTTTTGTTGTTACGTATTTAATAACATATTTTAGCGAATTGTAAATTAATTTTGATGGTTCTTTAACTGTTCGATTAAATTTTAATCACTGCAAAACTTTTAAACATTCTATATATAAAAGTTCGTGGGAAGTCGGGTTTGAGTTCTTTTTTAACGCATCAATTCTTACAGATGGATAAAAATGTTTTATGTTATCAAAACTCAGTATATATTCGTAGATAAAAGCTAGGCCATTTGAAATATTAGCCCACTTTGACGAACTGAAATAATTTCGTCCAACTAAACTGTACAACCTTGGTTTACATTAGTTTGGTTTATAACCAGATCTTAATTTTCATTTAGAATTGTTGAAATAGTTCCAGTGTAAAGTTACTCAAATTATTTGTTAGAAAACTATTAACAATATATTTCTTATCTGTTCTATGATAATAATAATAATTTTTCGTAGAAACTGACGTCGATGAACACTGTCTACCAAGCATTTATTTTTATGCACATAATTTTTTTACGTGTATAATACTTTCGTTCTTAGACCAGATATTAATTTTCATTTCGGATTGTTCAATGTGTACACCTTGTGTACACCCATGTGTAAACCCTAATTCCCTTTGCCCAAGCGAACAATAAAAATGTCTCAGCCTATTTTATGTAAACGCAATACCAACAAGAAAGCTAGCAAAGCTCAAACATCTCTCGTCCAGTACGAGGCGCGTGCCCAACTAACACCAAGTGTTTTTATTACTCAATAATCCCGATTAGAACAAGATTCCGTGCGATCGCTTATGGAGGTGTGTTTATCAAACAGCGGATGTCAAACATAGTGTTTGCTCGGTAAAGACCGTCACGCGCCATTAAGTATAAACGGGATAGTGAACGATGAATGTTGTTGGAGTCATTCGATGGATAGGAATGTGGTCTATTATTACCTATTACCCAGTAGTAAGGGGCAGTAGTTGTACCCTTTCTTACGGAGGGGGATCTTCAAAAGCAACCCGACTCCTTAAGGGAAGAACCGGGTCATGTAGGAATTGTACTTCAAAGGAACGCCTCCAGTGTTCCCCTAGCGCTATGCTTGTCGCACTTTCTGGGTTGATATGACAGCCCTTAAACTCTTGTAACTCCGTTCATCATAACTCTTATGACGGAAAACGGGCCACACTGTATCCGCTGCCCTCTTGGAATCGAGGAAAGACATCCAGAGCCCCGGCTCTCTGTATCCGGTCTCTAGCCCTTTACGATTGACTATTATACCCTACACGCTGAAATATAATTGATTGTTTTGCTATAGAGTCGGTATTACAATCTATTCATCCCTTAGAAGCTGATTCATAAAGTTCGTATCTGTATTTGAGTGAGATGTGATTTGATGAAGAGTGTGATGTAGATCAGTTTTCTGTTTCGTTTTTTCGGTTGCGTAGAATTAAAAGAGCCTCGAAATATATACATGCCCCTGAAAACTTATTAGCTTATAAAACACGTGCAATGAGAACTTTGATTAACATCTTGTACAGCGAGAAAAACTGCGGCTAAAAGCTAGTTACGAATAAATTACACAAAATTAAAACCGGTGCAAATAAAATGCGTTAAAAAGATTCCAAAGTAAAAGCGTGTAATCGGAATATTAAAGGTATTTTATAATTTGGCGGGTTATTATTAATCCAATTAAATGTTAATGTATGACGGAGCCAGTTTTCTCACGATCCGCCCGCTCGGCTCGTCGTTGTCGCGTCGACGGCCGACACGCATCAATGCAATCCGCGAACAACTAATTACAGAACACTGTTACGTGATATCTGGCAACCTCGAATCAAGGTCCTTAAAATTCCAATAAACTTGAATACGTCCGTAAACTTTATTGACATTATAATGGAGATTCGGTATGGAAACTCGGGAAGATGCGCCCGTGTCGCCTAACGCGGCTCTAAATGCTGTGTGAAGTGTTAAAAAAACTTTTAAATAAGCAGAAGTGAGAACAAGACTCGCGTTATGAGGGTTCGGTACATTTGATGAACTTAATTGTTATTATTAAACGTTTGGATACGTGCAGTATTTGTACGTTATCCACATGTCATCTAGGCTAACAAGAACGACTTCAACTGCCCTAACACTCCACCTGACCACCTCTGAAGTATGCTCCATCAAACAAAAACAAAATATTAAAAATCGAGTCAAAATTTGGCGGAGTTATCGCGCAACATATATAAAAAAAACACAAAAAAAAGAATTGAATTGAGAACATTCTCCTTTTTAGAAGTCGGTTGAAAAAAATTTATTCATTCAAATGTCAAGTCAAGATGATTCTCGACATATGTTTGACACATCAAAAGGTAAATAGTTCTCTGTATGACCTTGTGGTTACTTGACGATTTGAATTCAGAATTAAGTTGCAAAAAAGGTATAATTGTAATTTGGGTTCTAAAGCACCGTTTCGATTCTTTGCGATTCTCTAGATGTCTTCGAGGGCAGAGTGAATAGGCTATTTCTAGGCAACCGTAAACTATCCTAGACGACATGATTGTGGTCACACGAAAGTCAATTTTAAAAATTTTAAAAAACCTCGTATAATTTCCTACATAGGCTTGTTTTCAGAGAACATGTCTACTAAGTCAACATATATTTTTATATTCCTTTGGGATAGATAAGCTTCATTCACAAGACTACGACATATATTGGCTCTCTAGTTATTGTATTTCATTTGGAATCTTGAATAGTAAAATGCAGAAAACAGTAAACGTAATTCCTGCACGCGTGAACTCGTAAACTTTTATTAGAAGTTGTCTATCAACAAAGAAAAGAAACTTCTGACAAAATGTTGCCACTGTTGACATACAAACCATGGTTTCAATTACTCGTAATATAGTTTAATATCTCTCCACCGTGCCCTGTAGTGCGGGCCTGGCACAATATGTTCACCTATCTATCAACCTATGTATCAACAATATCCAGCCCTATCATCAATCTGCCTGCCAATAGCGGTGATTATGGCAAATCCCGCAAAGCCAGTTCGCTGTGGCAATCTGTGAGGGAGTCTGTCGACTAACTAATGAATATTTTCGTCTCATTGTCATCAGCCTTTCCGATACGTTGTGAATCTATGAAAACAGACATTATGTTTAGGGAATTTATCCCATGTTTAAATAATTTTATTCTGCTATTCAGGGCGGAGACATTCGATAAATCAAATAACATACAAATCGTTCCTGAAGTTCTTGAGTTATAACAACTTTTAAGAAATAACAACTTTAGAAACAGTTGAGAAATAACAACTGTAGCTATAGTGTAGTTTGTCATTACCCGTACATTGACTACACTGCCGACGAAACGACGATTAAGAGGTCACAGGTCAGTTTAAAAACAGTGTCAATAATGATGACGCACAGGAGGTTCTTCAAACGAACAATGATAACAAACGAGCATGTATAAAACTTACAAAAGTAGCTTTAAAAAGCAAAATACGTCCAAAACAATAGTCGGTAATCAATCGCAACAAAAAACTAGCTTGACAAAGCATCCTTGATTCTTAATTGAAGGTTCGTCGCGCACCTTAATTGAAGACTTCGGAAACGAACCCATGGGTCGATCAATCATTAGAAATAGGCATTACGCACGGCGGCGCGGCGCAAGAGTCCAAGTAATCAATCACTCAATAGAAGTCAAATTAGAAGTGCTTACTGCTTAGCAGGTGCTTATTGATTGCCAGTGATGAATTAGTTGCAATTATGTGCTTCTGTTAATGTTATTATTATGTGATTGGTGGCATGGTTTCGATACGGCGCCAGATTCAGACCATATAGTCTTACTGAGAATGCTGTGGAGTTTCTTTCGTAGTTCTCGAGTTCGTAGAGGAAACTCTTCTGTAGAATGTTAAATTGTTAGAACACTCACTCAGGGAAATTTAGCATAAAAAAATAGTTTGTAACGAATTGTTTTAATCAGTTTTGATTTAAAAGTCTGAGCTGAGTAAAGTCTTAGTAGTATAATTCTATTTGCTGTGTCGTTTTCGTGTTTTTAAATCATTTCTGAAGTAGTTGCTAAGTTAAAAATTGCCAAGGGCGAGTCGGATTCGCACACGAAGGGTTCTGTACCATAAGATCGAGCAGAAAAGCTGAAAATACAACGATTCATACATTGGCACCTGCTTTTATTTTATACTTTATTTGTTGTTATAACGGCTAACATTAATACACAATCTGTGACAATTTCAAGTTCTAGCTATTACTGTTCAAAAGAAAGCCTTGTGACAGACAAACGGACACACATCGGATCGTTAGGGTTAACACCCTTTGGGTAACAAATAGTGTTACATATTATGCTGTCTATTTCACTAAAGTAAGAAATTGGGAGCTATACCAACGTGGCATGTGGACCTGTGGACATTTTACTGATGATGGTGACATGAAGCATGGCATCATATTTTTTGAGTACTCCGGAAGAAACGGTTTCCAAAGTCAAGAAGCAGCTGGTGTGTTTCACAAGAGTTCAATAGATATGTCCTATAGCAATGATGATGAATTGGTGAATGCAATAAACAAAAAATATGCGCGTTGACAGTATTAGCATGGACCTGTAAAACAGTTCCTGACAACAACTTAAAGTAACAAGAAAGTAATAACAAGAGATCCCCTACGTTACTGACATTGATTGCAAACCAATCATAGCATTGTCTTCTCTTTGCATAGCTAGTTATTATCTGTAAAAGAACTTTAGTTGCCGTGTGAACGTTTCTATCATGTGGCTTACTTGTAAGATCGGCAGCCGTCAATAGGCTGTGTACCATACTCCTCCGTTAAGAGAAATGGCACTTGAACGAAGGTAGTTACCGTTGAAGTTTCATTGGCAAGACTTGATGTGTTATACTATAGATATCGTGTTGCTAGGTGTATCTAGTTGAGATGTGAGGTTCCCATGGCGTGGCGTGGTGTGACGTGGACGTGGTGCTATCATTTCTCGGCGACACGTGATTTCGCGACTCGCACTGAGCCCTCATTTTGATTTAGCACGATCATTTTTGTGAGAACGTTTTCTTGATCGAGCCGATCATATTCCTTAATAATATTGCGGATATCCATGTTTCATACTAAAATGCTTTGAAGGGAAATGTGGCTTATGGAGCCAAGTCAATTGTATACCATAAGTTAGTAATACATTATTTAGTTTTCCTCTGAAGTTACAAGCTCAATCGGGATTAATAGTAGCCATACGTCCTTTTCTGGCCCTTCAACTATACCTAAACAAAAATATCCATCATTTTTCACTTTGACAGCTTTATTAACTTTATAGGGAACTTATTTATACATTATCTGAATTTAAATCTCATGTATAATCTCTGTTGATAGTTTATACATTTTCCTCATCGTATTTGCCCCCATCTGACTTCTCTGTCTAACAACCGGAAAAAACAACTGAGATACATGACATCAATGTTTTAATGGTTGTACTATTTAAAAACCTAACATTCAAAAAAAATAAACTAGAATGGAATTTGATTAAACTTTATTACGAACAAATCCGTAAACGCAAATCTTTTCGTACGATAATTGCCCTAAACCTTTTCTTTATTTTTTACGAGAGTTAAGGCTAATATATTCCATCCATTTACTGATATATGTAATGTGTCGGAGATCCAATCAATGTTTTAGTGCCAAAAGTAAACCTGTATAGTTACAACAATCCTTAAAAATAATATATGGGTTGCGGTAGCGGATAATTTACTCTTTATTTAATGTAATATTGGAGCGGCGTCAATTAAACTTGGATAAAAGTGAGGTAAATGAATAAACGTGAGATAAAATACAGTGGTAAAGAGAGCGACGATTGGTTTTATTATCTCACCAGTTATAAATTCGGCAAGCTGAAACGAGGTCCTATCGGATCGGAAACGATTGTTTGTAATAAATTATTTGATTCTTTATTTTTAGGGTTGTCGTAAAATGTAAATCATAAAAAGAATAAGCGGCTAAATGAAATTTCTAAATCGCGAAAAAAAAACTATATAGTCTCAACGCCGTAAGGATATAAGTAATTTGGATTTTGTCATATTAAAACAATTTACATTTATTTTTATACGCTTCGTCGATAGTGAATCACAGAGTCAAACTGATTAATTTTTGCTATTCATCCAGAGGCAATTTTGTATATTGTACCAATTCCTATGGACATTTCAAATATTGTACGCCTTCGGGTAAGAATTGAGGTCCTTTGAAGTCACCTAAGACCATTGTACCAACAATTTCTGCAATAAACGATTCCGATATATATTTCTTAACACTTATGATGATGATGCCCCCTTTTAATCAGGCGGTCCCGGTCTATGACACATCCAAATTTTAGCCAATTATAGTATAACCACTTTTTTTCATACAAACCCGCCTGGGTGCTTTCACCGCGGGTGAACTGCTCGCATTCGTGTTCCCATTACAATATAATTAATGCGTTCAAAATAACTAAGGGACCGACATAGTATAAACCAGAGGGCTATGCAACCAGCCAGGTATCGCCACGTTATGTCGAGTCTGACTTTTGATTCGATGCAGTGTATTGACGTTTTGAAGGTTACCGGTTTGTTTATATATTTTTAAATAGTCCTTAAATATGGTATTTTATTACGGTATGACGTAAAAATATACGTGAAAGGAATCACCGAAATGATAGGTCACTGTAATATTTTTATAAAGTAAACTACGAAGACCTTTTAACTTCTGCAACCATTCATCAAATTAGGAAACTGACAAATCCGATGATAAAAGTTTTTTTAGCTAGTTAGCTGTCTGTGTACAGTCATTATCTAAAATAAGACATCGGATTATAATGACGGGAAAGGTGTTTCATTAACATACAACTTCACAGTGAATGACAATTTTCATTTATCACACTTTTTATTATTTTTGGTCAAAACGCCATCTAGGGTCCGTAACGGCTATTGTAGCTTAAATTAAACTTAAACTGTAGTGAAATTCATTTCCCACCATCTCCGATGTTCTATTTTAAGGTAGTTAAAAGACAGCTATTCTATTTTAAAATATTATGGTAAAATAATTTTTAGGGGAACATTTTGTACGAATTCCCGTTCAGAACGAATATTGGAGGTGATATATACTGTCTAAGGAAAAAAACGTGTACGGTAATAATTCGCTTTCAAAAATAACTAGGAAACGACTTCAACTGCTCTATACAGCATTCATCCTCTAAAATATAGAGGTAGGATTATCTTCTTTTTTCCCTTGATATTCTTAAAAAGCGCTGAATCAAATTCGAAAATATTTATATACGACCACCTCTGAAGTATGAAGGAATCATCAAAATCTATTCATTTGCGAAGTTATCGCGTAATATACATACAAAAAACATACAGTTGAATTGAGTCCTCCTTTTTTGAAGTCGGTTGAAAAGGACCCTTATGAATAATGCCACTCAAAGCGTGGCATGAATGTAATTGGCCTTGTAAATACCTGTTCCAATTTCTGACACAAATTTATGTCACTGATACGAGTATCATTTTGACAAAGCTTCAACGGGAACCCAAATGCACAAACGAGCGCCGCAAAGTGAAAATGCAATGATAAATTCAATACTCAAGCGAAAATAATTCACACATATATTTCTTAAATAATTTAGGGCCTTCTTAACTTTTTGTTAGACAACAACAAGTTTGTGGATTTTTTTTAAGTTAATTTACTGAAGAGTTTAAGAAATAAGTTTCAGTTTCCGAGGTACGCAAGAACGCGCACATTGCGCCGGTTCCACTCGCACTTGACCAGTTTTTTAAAAGCTTTTTTGTTCAATAAGTTCACACCAATTAAGTCATCACAAACCAAAATCGTATTAACTAAAATCAAGTTACGAAGACATAAAATATCTTTAGTAATTATTATTTAGTAATTAGCTATTGGTTCCGTTTAAAGGACTTCCCCCCAAAATTAAAAATACCACGACAAACCGACAATTTGTTAACTGCTTATTGGTATAAAAGTTAAAGTGGATATCATTTTTGTTAATTAATTTTAGTTGGATTGAGTTCTTGAGATTACAAAACGTTATATTGGTAGTTATATTGACAACACCTTAAAGATTGACAGGCAATTTTATTTGCACGTCTTCGCAAATACATCTGACGGTAAACACAGGTGCACGTACGCAACAGAATATCCCATCTGAAATTAGTTAAATAAATGATAGAAGACAATTAAAACCTGCTTCGTGTTCTAGCCAGTTGATTATTCTTTGCATACGAGATTCTTTCAGATACTATGAACTTTATACTCAAAAACTAAATTTTTTCCTTAGTGAATTGCACCGATGCACTTGGCCGTACATATAATTTTTATGTCATACACATTTCATATGTCACATAATCATGTAGGAAAAATCGCGCCTTGCAATTTCGCAGTGCGGGCTTGCGGGTATAAATTTTATTATAGATGATGTTTTAAATGCCGCTGATGTCCAGAAATACATACAGTCTTACCACAAAAAATATTTTAACTCATCAGTTAAATACCAGTTTAGTTAGACAGTATTAAAAAGATAATCACTGCAAAGTCACACATACACTTCTTTTACACATATATTTAATGCCTTACATACTATATAGGGCTTTTCTGAAAACCAGCGCTATGGCTACTGCCATAGCAGATGCTGAGATTAGTTTCTGTTTCTGTTTTCTGTTTCATAGACAATTGTTTAATTTTGTTTACCACAAAACCATATCCAACGTTTGTTTACTTGGGCACGATTTATCTTGACGTATCTTTATTTTATGTTGACACCTCTAGAAAACGTTTCATTGAAAGCATTTTTTTAAATTTAACATAATTTTTATTTATCAAATTGATTTGATTCAGTAATTTCTACATTATAAAAATATACGAAATATATACTTTATGTAATATATAAACGCACGCTTGCTTTTGTAGCCGTACATTTGGTGGATTGACAATGCTAAACTTTTTTAAATAAACAATTTTATACATCCAATGGAACGTGATTTTCACTGACATGAGGTCAGTGTCAGGTGTCAGGTTAATTGTATTCTCTCAATCGAATCTGTGAATCGAATATTAAAATTGAGCTATAGTTTATGCTATCGTGAGGAATATCGTCCTTAATTATATCAACGATTATTCGTCTCGAGTCATGCGTGGTTTCGTGTGGACGTGACTACGTTTATTTTATTATAAATTGCGAAGCGTGGCGCTAGCCGCTGCGACGTCAGCGTCATGGGCGAGGAAAAACTCGTGGCGAACTCCTCGTGTTCCTGCAACAGAAGCTGGATGTGATGGACGAAGTCAGAGCGTTGCAGATATGTAAGTCAAGCTTCAGCGAGGCTGACATAGCTGCGGCGAGGAAGCTGCAGTACGCGGCTCTCAATAAGAGCGACCAGATGATGTCACACAGACGTGAAGGGACACCGAAGAGCCTGAGGATATCATCACTGTGCTTAAAGAGACCGATCCTGACGACGTGCCTACGTTTGTAGCGAAGGAGTTGCACAAGCTGCCTCCCGTCACCGTGACCATGTCGACGTCACCAGCCTCCTCAGCCTCCAGTGAAACAGCTTGCTGCTGGACACAAAGAAGCTGAATCACCGCGACGTGATTTTGCTTCAGTGGTTTTCGTCGCTAACAAACGAACTGTTCAAGCCCAGCAGCCTGTGTTACCGAAGGCGCAGACGACCACGAGCCAGCAGCGGACGCGCGTCCGATTTGATGACACGGACGAGGATGTATTTCAGAAAGTCAAGACGGAAAAGGCGTACCGTAAACGAGTGACTCGGAACCGCTGCGGAACCGCACCCACAGGGCCCAACTACCTGCTGCGCGCTGAAGTTCCAACCACGGCCACGTATCTGTCACGCCTACATTTCATCACCACCATGCAGGACGTCACAGAATATATATAGCAGAGGTCCAACTAGACCGTGAGGATGGCGCAGCTGGAGTCACGCCACGGTACATCATTCAAGTCGTTCGTGGTTCGAGTCCCGACCTGCAAGCTGACCCGTCGCTTCAGAGGAAAGATAGCGACCAACACCACCAGAGCGGCACTAACGTGCCATAGTAAATAAGTGTGCAGAATATTTTTGTAGTGTGTAGTAGTTTAACTTAATGTATTTTATTGTATTGTATATATCCTTATGGGTCATTGTTACCTGAAATAAATGAATAATAATAATAATTTCCCCGAAAGTTTTACTAAATCTGTAGCGTTTTCGAAAGTTGCGCTCGTTGTAATGTTCAAATGTATTTATTCGCACTGTTAAAACGGTCACGATAGTTGTCCATTAATTCCACGTCTTCAAAATCATTAAAATCAACAAAGTCTACGAAATCTATTGCGAATTCCGGCAGAGAATGTTATGACAGGCTACAATTCAAATTAAAGTTTTATGTTAAGAGGCTATCTTGGTAAGACCACGTGGCCGCGTTCAAGGTTGCATTGTTTTGTAGCTGTCCCTCTCCGAGCCCTATCCTACCCGAGCTCGTAGGGTGAGACAGCATACACTACGCGAAGTTATCAACCCGTTATTTGGATGTTTCGTAGTCCAGTGATCATTTGAAGGATACAGTATATTATGTAGCCATTTTTTCAATACAGTATATTAATAAAATTTCAGATGTCGGTGTTTTTTCCAAATTGTTCTAAATTAATTCATACTCTTGTAAAACAGGTTCAAAGTTGGGGCTTTTTATTACCGAAAAATACAATACTTTGACGCCCTGTAACTCTGGAAGTATATATTTAAACGAAAATCTGACTCACCACCGACACAGATATTTGTTTCTAGATTGTGCCTTGAAAACTTCATAGATTTTCATAGCTTAATACTCAAAATATGACTGGACTACGTTTGTATGGGCGCTTTGACAACAGCATACCCTCTTTTAAGCAGTGTCTAAGCTGACATCGGCTAAACATGCATTTGTGGTAACATTTTTTCAAAACGTGTGTCTAAAGCTTGTTTATCTTTTTTGTGGTAAGACTGTACGTGTTTATGACTTTCGGTATAATATTTTTCTTCTTCTTTAGATTATGTACCCATTTCACAGCTGCTGAACATGTTGAGTTCGAAATGAGTACCCAACAATTTTACTATTCACTTGCCATTAAATAAAATAATCACTGCAAACATGACAGGTAAAACTGTTAAAGTGCACCTCGTGTTGAGTATTAATCCGCTAATAAAAGCCTTGATGGACTACAAAGTCATTATAAGAAGATTAACCGCAAAGAAAACATTTGAATAGATTTTAAAAAGCACACTTTGGTACTGAGTCGGATGTGATTTTAACAGAATTAATTTTTTGTGTGTCTACATATTGGTACAAAACACTGGGTAGCACATTTAAACTCCAAACACGTGCAATATCAATCCAACAAGAATGAAAAGTAAACGATACATTCGGCCAAGTTTTTTTGTCCTGGAACTCTACAATCTGAAATGTGCCAGCATTGTTTTTCGATTGATAAAATAACTTAGAAATTTAATGGACGCATTAAGGGGGTTAATAAAGTCATTGACCTTGAACCTTGCATTTCATTTCGCTAACGCGGGTTTTAATAGTTGTGATTAAAAAAGCTATAGAGCCCCGTTGCATTAATTTTTGAAAGTGAAAAAAAATTAAATCATTAATGATTACTAAAAAGTATTGTTATAATTCGATAAGTAAATGTGTTTTACATATTGTCGTGCCATTCCATCCGGTTTCTCAATGTAATAAAGTCTATGTCTGTCGTTTTACATTTATCGCAGAGGCAACTTCGTTTTTTCTTCTGTGTAGTGAAGTATATAATTTAACCCTTCATGGAAATAGCTACATTAGAAATATGATCGTTATACCTGTGTTTTTTTCACGTCTACACAAAATGCCGTTAACCCTGAAGATATTGACTCTAGGAATGTCTGGGGTGCAATACACTCATGATACTTTTCTAGGCAACTAGGATCGACATATCGAATGTCGTCGACAAATATAGAAAATTTTAGAATATCTGTACTCCGCTGTAGTGTTACCATGAACTTATTTGTCTGATTATTTCACTTCTTTTTTTATAACTATAAAAAGAAACATATTTTTACTGATTTACATTACTTACAAGTATAAACCTTGATTAACTTAACACAATGAAAGCTTGGTCGTGGTAGTTTACAATTTACAACAGTATATCGTAATAAATAAATTTTATTGTTTAGTAGATTCGTCAAACTATCATTTTGAGAGATCAATCGTCTGATGACACAAGGGTCCACTGCAATATTGATGAATGTCATTTGTCTTTTATTTTGAGATAATTCTGTTTTAAATTTATAAACGTCGAAAAAACAAAAAATCCGACTTGAAGATAATTAAATTTTGTTTCTTACAGTTAAATAACAGTATTATTTGGTGGATATCTATCATTATTGTCGTGAAAACCTGTGACGTTGAGCGTCCTAGCCGTGTAGATCTCGGGACTGCAAACGATATTGCTAAGTTACTAAACAACGGCCGTCGGCACCGCTGCTTACTGGGCGTCATGTATTTAGGTAACTTCGACACGAAGAAGAAGACTAAACAATACTTTATAACTATATTGTCAAGTGACCGAATTGCATTATTCGTTAAGATTTAAATATTTTTGAACCTTCATTATTATTTCAGTGGACCCTTCACTTGACATGACATTTACATTATGTAATATTTTCGGTAAAAAATTTAATTGTTATGTTCAACAGTAGTTACCGTCGTTGTTGTAAACTTGTTTGTTGTATGCTATCAAGTTTGTAGCGATAAATGTTTCAAGTCCGGTGGACAGTTGCCACCGTAAAACATTAAGTTCGCAGTAACGACCGCGGCCCCGCGACCCGCGAATTTTTTACAATTTTATTTATAGAATTCACTCCCGGAACTACTTCGAACGAATTCTAGCTTGACAGTCCAACTGTGAATCCACTAGGCTGTAAATAAAAGGAGTCCACGGTTTGAAGGCCACTTGAGAATGTCCAATTGTCCATCCACAGAATAACGTTACTGTGATTGGGATCGTAATACTAGACCACCATTATCCTCAATAGGGTTATTATAATAATGCCATCATTTTCAATATCCCAGGACCTGTTAGTTTGTAAACAGCTGAAGCGTTATTGCTTATCATAGCAACGTTTGATCAATGGAACTTGAATGACTCTGGTTTGAGTCATCGATTATATCTCCAAGAATAATGTACCTGTTCGTCGTTTATAAACGAATCCATTATATATCCATAGCTCCAGACTGGGTGTTTCTACTTATGACGTAGAGTTTGTCTTGCACTACAATACAGGGGAAATAGCAGATCTTACCTATCCGTGGCTACACTGGGGTTATTTAATTCCTTACGGGGGGAATTAAGTTTGGTTGGTGGTTCTGTTCATTTTCTACATGTGTATGGCTAACTAACATCGTATTACCTGTCTACCACTAAACAGTAGCACTGTTGTGTTCCAGTATGAAGGTTAGCTGGGTAACGCGCACGTAACTTGACTCGTTATTCCGATAATGTGTCTTAGTTGGATAATGTGTGAAGTCCACACAAACGAGTTGACGGAGCAAAGTTATTTAGTGTAATTGGCATCGTCCTACACTCCAAGAGTGAATAGTCAAATCTAGTGTTAGAGAGGAAGTCAAGTATGAATCATTTGCGGAATCCGACAAATCACGAGATAGACATTATTAGTCAGGAAACGTCAACTTCTAGAAATAGGCACGATGCCTCTTCTTACTCCCCATTGATTATCCGTTCTTAGGGCGATTGGCCTTGTCGATTACTACTTAAGATCTCTGACTCGTCGAGTTATGTCGGTTACCTTAGTTCGTCTAAGGATTTCCTCACTCCGGATTTTATCACGTATAAGAATTCCGAGCATAGCTCGATCCATAGCTCGCTAAGTAACTTTGGGCTTGTTTATTTGTCCAACAGTAAAGGCCCAAGTTTCGGTTTCATATCCCATCACTTGCAACGCGCACTGATTAAATAGCTTTGTCTTAGACACTGAGGTATTTTGTACGCAAAAATATGTCGTGCCTTCCCGACAGAGATAGTGTGCCTTTGCGTTAGCAACCAAACCGAGTTGTAGCGTCAGCGGCGAGATTCAATCCTAGAGAATTACTCGTATTTGCAGATGCAACTAAGATAATCGAAATGTTCGATTTTAAATCCATAAAACGCTCTTAAGTCATTCGATTCCACATTTCGTTGCGCTCTTGAATTTAGTTACGTGTCGTTATTATTGCTCATGTAACGGGTTGATGCGCATGAGTCGATACTCGATAGATGTTCGAATCGATTCGATTCACGGCGCTAAACGAAGCGATCGGTCAGATTACACACGCACCGCATGGCGACGTGACGTGACATCGGCGCAGGCGCAGATGTCCGATCTGAAAAGGTCCAAACACATTTGCATTGCGCGGCAAATATTATTATTACTTCATATACATTACATTAACTGATTTTGAAATAAAATGAAAATATCAACTAATAAAAATAAAATATATATAGTTTTTAGACGCAGGGACTGGGCATTGAACTTCTTTATTTTTGTCATGTTATTGAAATAAAGCTATTAAATCATGATAGACCTTCAATGATATTGGGGAATCAAAAATGAAAGGGGGCAGACCCTATTTTTATTAATAACGAAGAATTAATTATAATACAAAGAAAATTATTTATTTCAATTTTTTTAAGGAAGTTAAGACGTATTTTATTTTCAACCGACTTCAAAACAGAAGGTTCTCAATTCTTAAAAAAAATATTATTCTGTTTGTTTTCAGAACTTTTGACTGTTGACGATTTTGATGATTTTATTATTATTTGAAAGCTGGTGCTTCTCGTGTTAGCCTCTTTTAATTTGGTCTAGTTCTGGCAATTGCCTGTTAAATTTGCCTTAATAAAAGTAGACTTTTAGGGCAGGTGAACTTGAGTTCTTTTTAAACGCGTTAAAGTTAAAAACAACAACAAGTGTTAAACATCGGATAAGAACCGTGTTACTAACACATAAGTTTGATGAAACTCAGATACGCTTAGCCAGGCATCAAACAACACAGAAGAAATGCCCTACAACCTATCAGTGAGGTGCCATGCACTGGGAATCGGACCTGCGATACTGGGCCCAACTTTTTAGCCACTACGCACCGGAGTCGGTTAAATGTTAGTAATTCAACTATATCCACGTACCTGCGTGATTGACCGCTAAGCACCCTGACAACCACATATACTTGTGTGGTACAGGTACTTTGTCATGGTTATTAGCGACCCCGGATTTAATGTGTAGCGGAGATACAAAATATTACACGTTTACGACTCTTTATATAGTGCCTGGAACTTTAGTGCTGGGCATCTATCTAACGTCGTAAAACATGACCCTTTTTGATCAAAGGTGATGTACGTAAAGTCTTCATGAAAAATAACATTAAATTAATAGTTTATGACCAGTGGTCTCTTCTGTGAATATGAACAACCTATTGCAGGGTGGACAGCGGCTCAAAGGATGGGTACAAAATAAGTATTTTAGTAGTATTTTTCTAAGTCTAAGTGAAATGTAAGTTTCATTTTAGATAAATAAAATCCAAACACTGCTACTACTATTACTGCGTAAGGAAATGTAGTGTAATCAAGTAGTGTAGTGATCCAAATTATATGAAATTAAAAAGGGGAATCTGAATTGTTGGGATAAAGCAGCGGATGTATTATTGCTTGAGGCTACTTACAATCTAATCATGCACTGGAATTGTTACATTAAATGTACAGCCTGTTATCCTGATCTGGGCACCTACTACAAGATTCGATTTATTTCGATTTTGTTTCGGATTGCTTTCGGATTGGGTGCAAATTGTATGAATCTGAAATTCCAGTTTTAAACGGATTTCAATACGTAAGTACGCACGGCTACAGGTCAAGCTATAAGCTGAACTAGTGTCGTGCGGGAGTGCATTCAATGCGAGGTCTGCGTATACTGGAAATGTATAGCTTCATGTGTAGCCGTGTGTACAGTCAAGTACAAAAATATGTGCCCACTATTTTAACATTTCAAATTTCTCCCTTTGTTGTTCCTATGCACTGTGTTAAGGGTAAATTCAATTAAAGGTGAATGACATGGTCAAAAATTTCATATTTTTGTACTTGACTGTACCACGAAAAAAATTACTTAGTAAGAATTGATTGTTTTTGAACTTGTCTTTTTATACCTATCCATACTTTGGTCATAAATTGTACTAAGCTCTTTTAGTTAAATGTTAATAGCGTAAATAGAAAAGAAAACTGTAAACTTCTTAAAATACGTACAAAAAATTACTTGCTATTTTTTTCTAAGTGTCAAACATAGACATTAGACAGTCCGTCCATTATTTTTTGCCATTCATTACAAAAAATATATGGATACGGTGTAACAAGCGAGCTGGGCAACGAAAAAGTTCGTGTAAGTCATTTCATACGCCCCACTGAAGTTATTCGTCGTTTGACGTTCCGTAAACAACCCCTCCCGTACTGCCCGCATACCTCAGGAACAGACTCAGTTATGTATTAAACCTGTAGCATTGAAACAAAAATCCATCGCAAGTTTAATAAAAATTATGTCTACAGTTTTAGGAAATTACGTAATTAAATTCATCATTGTTGTCGCCAGTCCGTATAAAACATCAGAACTTGTAAAAATTCTTGGCAATGAACATTGAACACATTACATGGATTCCAGCATATTTAATGGAAATCCCTGTAATCCTGTAATCGTCTGTTGATGTTGGTCGATGAGACTACAGCCGTCACCTACTTTTTGCGGCACATTCAAGAGTGGTGCGTGACATGTCTATTTTTTGGTGACCATTTTACATGACGATGGCTAAAAATTAAAAGGAGACGCAATAAATCATACCCACAGGCGAAACCGCAGTAAAAACTCTAGTCTGACCGTCAGTTAATAACTATAAATATACGGCCCCTAGGGCCCGAATTCCAGTACCAGCCTAACTATTAGATGAGACAAATAATTATTGTATGCAAATGTATCATTTAAGATACGAGTATTAACCAGTTATGAGTCACCAAAATTTTAATCACAATTTTCCACTATACATGAAGATAAACATGACATGATGGGCATTAATAATGTTTTTAATTTTTAAAATAACAAATCTACTGTATGTTTAATAAGTAATGATGTAGATTCGAAAATTGTGTAAACTCTGATTCGAGTAACATAACTGACAAGTACAGTGTTGCGATATTTTGACACTTTTTAATTTTAAAAATAGAGTTGGTACAAAATGTTATGACAGAAAAGAAATTACTTAATGTGTTTTTTCTTCTGTATATTATATACAACAGCAGAAGGCTTTCCTGATTGGTTGATATTCCAACGCCAAAGTCACCAAAAATACTTAGAGGGCAACCCGAATCCTAAGCCAATCCCAAACACCCCAAAATACTTGCTGGTGTCAAAGCGCCCATACAAACGTAGTCCAGTCATATTTTGAGTATTAAGCTATGAAAATCTATGAAATTTTCAAGACACAATCTGGAAACAAATATCTGTGCCGGTGGTGAGTCAGATTTTCGTTTAAATATATACTTCCAGAGTTACAGGGCGTCAAAGAATTGTATTTTACGGCAATAAAAAGCCCCAACTTTGGACCTGATTTACAAGAGTATGAATCAATTTAGAACAATTTAGAAAAACCACCGACATCTGAAATTTCATTAGTATACTGTATTAAAAAAATGGTTACATAATATACTGTATCCTTCAAATGATCCCTGGACTACGAAACATCCACATAACGGGTGGATAACTTCGCGTAGTGTATGCTGTCTCACCGTACGCGCTCGGGTAGGATAGTGCTCGGATAGGGACAGCTACAAAACAATCCAAATTTGAACGCGGCCACGTGGTCTAACCAACAAAGCCTCTTAATATTCAGTAAAATGGATTCCATTGAAAATGTATAATATCCCCACAGAATAATAGAAAACTTGGTATCACTAAAGGGAAGAAAAATTGTTAAATTTTATGGGAAAACCGTGCGAGCAAACAACAACCCGTTTGACGTTTTACTATATTTATTTTATTTTCAGCTATGGAGAAAAACACAACAAACAGTGCATATTATGAAATGTTTAAGGAGTAAACCACTAAGGGGGTAATTTCCACGCAGGCATCACCACAGGCATTGAATTAAAAATTTAATTATAAAATGAATGAATGAATATCATATTTCGAGTAGGTTAGAAGGAATTAGAAATAAATATTGGCAGGCGTACATATATGTAATTTTATATGTCATAGTTTTTGTAACAAATTTTTAATTAACTTAATTATATAAAAACTCGAAACGTTTAAAAATTACATTTAAATACTAAGATGCGTGACCATTCTCTCCTATTATATCATCGCACAGCCCCACATTTCACAACAGGATAAATATAATTCGATTTGTTTGCTTTCTTTCGAATAAAGTGACTTATTCTATCTACTAGAGGATATATCTGTAATCCAAATAGACATGGTTAGCATTCACAAAGCATGCATTGAGGCGTTCAGAAAACAAACGAGCTACAACCTTAGTTGTTAGTTCCGACTTGCGTCCGCCTTACGCAATTTAATTGGACAGCCTTCTAGCATTGGCTACTGCACTTGTTATATCTATTTTAGGATTTAACATGAATTAATGTTTCACCTTTGCAATTTTCTTCCACAATACAACGTATTTAATTGTTATATTCATTGTCATAATACATATAACCAGCCGTAAAATCACAAAAATAATTCGGATTCGTCAATGGAAATGCCTCTAACAGGCTACTTGGTTATTGTATCTCGAGCCAAGATATCTACATTGAGCTTATAGTACATCATACTTAAATGGCTATCTAAATCTTTGTCCAGAGATAGAGTTAATATTATAACAAAGTTCCAATAAACAAAAAGTCATTTTTGTGTTATAGTTTGTTCCGTTCCATAAATAAGGAATGTAAGTGAAGGGTGATTTGAGAGGATTTTATGTTTGATTTATCTTTGATCTAAGTATTATCCATCATTATCATCCGCAGAACGTATGCTGCTGAACATAGGCACACTATAACGACCGGTCCTGATCCATCCAGCATTAAATCCAGCTCCCTGCGGCCTGTATCAGGCCGTCAGTACATCAAGTGGGGATAGGATCGGCATTGAAAAAAAGAATGCGTTACCAAACTGTTTCATCTTACGAGAGAATAATAATAAGCGTATCGTCGTTAGTATGCACTGTTCAGTAGCACTTCTATTGCTGCATTATTTTGATTCTGTGGTATTGACAAATGTTCTGCCATATTTTACTCTGAGTTTCTTGTCTTTACTGCGAAGGTTCTATTGTCAGTATTTTCATTACTGGGACGTCATGCTACGTCATGGTACTCAGCTTAAATTATGCTGCAGCCTAATGAGTGAGCATAACTCAGGTTTCCTGCGCAATCCTGTGGCTTTTAATATGACCAAACTATTTAAGTCTGGATTCTCCGCTGCATCACGTACTCGTACGAATGCCATCCATCCCATCCTATGGATACTCATTACCCGTGCGGTCTAACCACACAAAACTCATCACCATCTATTCTATTGAATTTTCGACTATATCACATACCGATAATGGTTTACGTGGATTAAAACTTATTTATTACAAGCTCTTTGTATGAACACGTTTCAATAAAAACTCTGATGGGGTTTCAATGGTGGTTGATTGACTGGTGACTGCCTATGATTTATCAGATCCGCCTTTCATTGCCGTATATTGCTTCCAATTGTGTAGTTACATCGTTTTAATAAACTTTGTTTGATGTCTCGTTTGGTTTTTAGTTTTACATGTACTGTAACTATTTTTGGTTATGATTTCAAAATTATTTGTTACATGCTCGATCAGGATAAAGTATTTTCCGTCCCTTCAACTATCCCCCGATTCAAAATTTGACCTCCCGTTACGACGAGACGAGAGAGAAAAAACAAACATACTCGCTTTTGCATTTATAATATTAGTATGGAGTAGTAGTTTTGCCGGACTTTATCCACGCATAATGTTTGGGATGGCTATTGCACATATAATTGTTTATTGCACACATAAAAATATTACAAAGATAATATACCTAGAATACAATTGTACAATTTGAGTTGCCTATCCATAAAGAAAGATTTCTCCTGTCACTCACACTGAAGCTTTATATAATGATATTTTTTCGATGTTGCGTTATTCTTTTTAGACGGAAACTGTATCAGTTGTATAAAAGGTCATAATGATAATGTTACATAACGGTATATCCTGCTTTGTTTTATAATGTTCCTAATGCACCCGCCAGTGAGGCTTCGCACTTCAATACCTAATCTCAACAGCAAGAAATAGCCGGTCCGTTGTAAGAAACCAAAGAAACAAAGAAGCGAAGCCTACGGGCAGACTCCAGTGCATAATGATTACGTAGTCACTTGCAACGTATAAATTGCCCGTCGAATGAACGTAAAGACGAGAAGCTCTGCTAGCAGAGTGCAGTGCGACTTGAGTGTGACGATCGAGTAAAATGCTCACCCGTTCGAAATTATCTGTCTTGTATCAATCACGCGTCACCGGGTGAGTGACATGGTTACAACCGTGATTACAGACAACATATGAAGCTTAAAAACATTTAACATAAACAGTGATAGACTAGACAAGACAAACACATTTTTTGATCCTTAACTTGTTACCAATTGGTTATAAGGCACTGTGCCTAGTGTCAAAACACGTCACGCGCCGCACGAGATTAAAGTTTTCCTATGAAAAGTTTCCCAATGACCGCTCTATTACCTATTACTATAATTAAATCTATCTGCTTAAAAGCCTGGGTTTAGTGCCAGTATTTAACTTGTTTAGCTCGCGTTTCTAAAATGGAAAAAGCCTCAAATGTATTTTCATTCATAATCAGTCGGGAATCGTCTACTGCTGGACATTAGCCTCCTCCTAGATATGCCACAGTGACCGGTCCCGAGCCACTACACACAACGATGTCCTGCGACGTTAACTAGATCTCAATTGTATACCTACTTATAAATAACTAGAACAAAAGAGCGCTCAAAAAGTACACTTTACAAAGTTGCCGCCGAAACGTCAAGTTTTTGACCACATGACGCCACTGTTCTTACATATCCTATGAAAGGACCGTATCAAAACGACTTTTCATGTGTTAAATAAATCTATTTCAAACACTAAGCAAAAGCATATCTCGAACAGGAAATCCAAGGCAACAGGGCCATGTGCCAGTCAGTCAATGACAGCAATTTGCAAATAAAACCCAACAAACCACGCGAACGCCATATGTCTGTCATATTACCCCTTGATTGTGGCAATAGTATAAAATTGTCAGTCATAGCTTTCTCAATGCAAAAGTTAACGGGGTGTAAGCGAAACTAATATAGAAAGTAGATATTTTTTCAAGATTGTAATAATAACCATAATAAAACTTACTATACATCTCTCAAGTTTTCTATGTATCGAATGAGAGCGTGCCAGATAAACTTCATTGTAATATCGTAATTGAGATCTTTGAAAATCATATGAGGTATAAATAAGATAATTTATTAAACCAAATCTATACAATTTCTTATTTGATGGATTTGACGGCATAGGTCCGTATGATACCTTATGGAAACAATGGTGCCATTGCCACAGCTTGGTTTTACTCTATATAATATTAGGGTTATGTTGAAATATTTTACATTTTTATTGCAATTTAACGAACAAATACACAAAACGAGATTTATTCGTGACAGCGACATCGTTTATCATAAATAGATATAATGGTTGTACATATATTTTTACAGTTTGAAATCAGAACTTTGATTGAAATATTCACTCTCAAATAATAGGTACAGCCACATACAAAGACCGTCTGAGAGACGTCTACCATTTAAATCCTCGTTCCGAGTCAATATGAAAAGCGCAATTTTTGATTCAATAACGTCTCTCGAATCAGCACAAGCAAATGATTGCGAATTAGACGCTGTAACTGTTCCGACTCCTTATTAATTTATAATGTAACTGTAAAGAAGAAAGCGAAAATAAGCACAATACATGATAGCTGAGATTTTTATTATAATAATGATGTTAGAATCATCGATGGAATACAAAAGGTCGATGGTGTGATAGTTGGGTTGGAGCGGAGTTTGCGATTGTTCGTTGAGTATTGTAATACAAAGTAGGATTGCCTGCATAATTAAGATGTCAGATGAGGGTGACTCGTCCGCTTTGCTGTGAACTCAGGTATTCATTGTTGTTGTTGTCGAATGTTCACTTGTGACGTTCAACAGTAATTGTTTGGTTGTAACTGAATAGGGTTGGCGATGTTGATTTTTTATAAATTAGATTTTAAATTAGATTATTGTGTTGTGTTAATGTTAATTTAACGTTACGACTCACCCCGCACTCGCTGAAGAAAGACATACTTGCATGTATGTCATACTTATTGTGCGAAAAAACATTCTTTTGAAATTAAAAATGCAACAAAATCGGTAGCCATACCCAGTTACACTTACGTTGTTTATTTGTTTATTTTCCCGACTGGAAAGTAAAACGTCAATTACCTATTAATTTATAGACCTTTATTAAAAGAAACATAACAGGAAAACAGACTTGATTCGAATAAATGATATCTCCTTATTTTATACGAAACTGAAGTTTAGCTTTCTTACAAAATAAAAATAGTTTTTAACATTCCCGTTACAATGAACAATACTAACTGGTAAATACTAACTGAAATTTACAACTCGTATCAATCAAATAAAAATACGAAATTTGACCAGGCACATGATTATAATATAATCATCGTCCGATGACCGGTAATCAATTTCGTATCGCATAAATTATTCTGCAGTTTTTTTACACGGCTAAAGCAATAAATAGTAGCGTTACAGAAGCCTAGGTCTACGCCAATAAAAACTACAATTTGCCAACCCTACATTATTCAAGCTTTTAAAAAAACGTGACACTGTTTCCTAGAAATTCTTCGGACAGAGATTTGAGGTCATTATTTGCGAAAGCAACGACCTTTAGTGGGGACTCCACTGGATGTCCTCGAAATAAAAGTGACGAGTCCATTACAGTGATTGTTGAATATTGGTTTAATTGTAATTATGCTATTTCTCGTTGGATTAAACAGTAGGCAACTAAACTAGAACTCCAGGACATACACAACAGTGTCTATGTCTGTAAATATCGTACAATTTTGGTGGCTATATAAAATTACGAGTACCTACGCTTTGTACCTCTATTATCATGTCCTAGAAGGTTAATGTTCAACAGTTAACCGGCAATAGAAGGAGACTGGTCTCACTACGAAATAGATGGTGTCTTACTAGAGAAGAAGAAACAGAACCATTCACTCTGGCTAAATCGCTTCAAAATACAATATAATTTTTAGTATCGGGTTACAAGCGATAGAGCGAAGCTTACAGATTTTACATTGTTGCGTTGAATTAAAGTAAATTTTACCAACCGCATGACTAACTCTGTAAAAGTTTTTAATGATTTCTCAGAAAACTGTTTTAGAGATCGCAGATTTTCCAAATTTAAATAGGTTTTTTGCATTCATGTACATTTTTCATTTTTATTCACTAAGCTGTGAATAAAATTAAAAATAACAATATCTAAAACAAACGAAGCCATTTCATACGAGTACTATACCCCATTTGACCTGTTGTAGTGACTCAAACTTGCTTCTTGGCAAATAAATATACTTTATGAGCTATTTCACTTGCGGCACGTGTGGGTCACTATTTTATAAAACAATATCAAGTCGACAGCTAGTTGCTGAGATAATCCACTGTTACAGGTGGACACACAGATACAGATTTTATAAGGGTTCCGTTTTACTATCGGATGTCCTGAACCCTAAAAACGATTAAATTCCAAATGTTGAACGTAGATAGTTTATAATGTCGTCTAGAATCGGAAACTGAGCGACACCGTTAGATTGTATCACAAATCTCTTTCACAATGAAAATTCCTATCTGCTCTGCAGTCATCAATTGTCAAAGGTATTTACCACATTCTTCAGTGACATAGCCAGCTATAAACATCAACGTTATGACATATTTGCCAACTATAAATAAAATTTCTAAGACTCATATTGTCATCCACTAAGGACTGTATTAAGATGAGTCGAGCCGACTTGTATTGAGTCGATCTCAATATAATATATTTTACTGACAGTGTTCTCAAAATAAATGGTCACATTGTAATTACAAGTTCTTGGGGCAACTCAAACTATTCTCTACTAAATAAGGATCTCAAATTGATTTGTTAAAAATATTTTCGTTTGGCAACATATTGTTCGTTTATTTTTCTCATAGATTAAATATAGAAATACATTGAATTCCAACAACGATCCCCTAAAACGGACCTAGAGTCATTAAACTGTTTACGAATACCCTACCCTGTCCACTGGCAAGCACCTAAGTAAGAAAAGCAAAATCATAAAGTCATTTTATATACTGTTTTGAAAATAAATGTCTTGGTTTTCAACTTAATTAAGTAAGCTTAGTAAACTAATCATAAACTTTATATGTGACCTTTAGTTTAATCATGTATGCAAGACGTGTAGAATCGTTGGGAGTTCTAAACAAAAAGTGTATGCGATCCGCTTGAATGACTCTCGCCCTGGTCATGGCACATAATAGAAATTATAGATACAAGTGCAGTGCATTTTCTTATAAATGTTTTTATTTTCTAAGTAGGATCCTAGTCTGTGCAATTAGGTGCATGTATTTGCGAATAAATTAAAACAAACGTTATTTGTTTCAGAATACGTACTCGTATTCTTCTGGAATTCCTCCAGCAAAAAAAATTCTCTGGCAGCAGTTATTCCTACTACGGTCTTAACATGTCATTGTGGGTTTTTCAAGATACATTTGGAACCCGTAATCAAATTTGTCTGGACTTGACACTAAACGCTCTGAAACACTCAAGGAAATTCTTCTCTATCATTACTGTCTTCACAAAAACTGTTACAGTTAAACCGGCCTGTTTCTTAAAATACGGAACGGGGCAAGAAAACGCAGCTTTTACGTCACAGTTTTAAATATAAAAAGCCGACATCGAAAATGGAAGAAATCGAAGCAAAGCCTAGCAACACTGTTGATGCAAAAACTTTTTATTGCTCTCATGTGCGGTGAAGAAATCTACGCGTACATTTCTAACAAACTCGTAACATAATGAATGCACTATTGTTTGCTTTGGCGCATTTAGTTTACATCTCTGGGTATGTCTGGGTGTTTGTGATTTGTTTACCGTTGCTATCAGTATTTCAATTATTAAGCTTTTTTTCCGTCTGCCGTCGAGTTGTTAAGGAAAGCTACGTGAATAAAAGCACACTTACATTCAATACGAAGCCAGCAGCAGTCGGGAAAAATTCACTATACTACATATAATAAAAGTACATATTAATTAAATTTAGCTTGCGGACTTCAGTACGTACATTGGAGATTAAATAATATAAGGGGTCTTTATATGAGCAACAAAACCAAAAATAGTTGTAATTATTATTTTTCTGTATGTATGTTTGAACGAGTATCACACATAAACTACTCCACGGAATCGGATGAAGTTTACACACTTGTATTTCTGGAAGTCTAATTTAAAAACTAATGCAAGTTTGTTCACTTACAATTACTATCGCTGCTCTAGAGCGATCATCAATCAGCGATAATAAACCGCAATATCCTAATGCTGTTTAATTCCACGCATCTGCATATCGCAATTTTGAACGTGCGTTTATCTAGCGCGATAGTTAAAATATAAATCCATCAATCAGCTACCCGGTAGGTTTACTGTCGGGGTTTCATTGAATTTTAACAGGCAAACGGCTGCATTACTTTTTAGAGGCAGGTGTGGTGATTACCGCTCCAATATTTTGAATATGGAGATCATTCGTTTTTCGATAGATGTTAAAGGTTTGGTCTAGTGATTTCGCCTAATAGTAAACTATGTCTCCTCTTGTAGCCTGACCTTATATATGAGGTATATAAACCTATATATAAAGGATCGAATTTAGAAAAAAACTGCTTTTGTAAATCTATCCTGCATTCGACAAACATGACGAGAACATAAACAAGGCTGTAATTTTTTTATCAGTACGTTGATAGCTACCTCTTTACGACACAACCTATCAAAAATTGACAAATTGACAATAAGTTACTAATAATAATAATAACAAGTTCTGATCCTATAACGGTTTCTTTTTCTACGCCTCATTAACACGTGAACTACTGTGAATAGACATATGCTTTCCGTGAGTACACTTCCATCCTTTTGGGCAATACCGATACAAATACATCGCGGAACGCGCTTTTCTTATAGTACCCATCGAATGGCTTATGTAGAGAAAAGAAAGGTGCGTAATTAAATAATGTGTTACTATGGTCAGGTACCTATATTAACTTTGAAGTGTCTATTCACACGCGAGTCTAATGAAAGACTTAAATTACTCGAGTGTGCGAGAGTGAACGAGCGAGTGAGCCGTCTCGGTGTAATGAAGTCAATGCAAATTATCCCATTGGATACAATCTGCGGACAGGGGGCCAATCGCGCTAAATTACAACGCCAAATCCAAAACCTAACCACTCCCGCTCCTCCATTTTTGTGTCATTTCGTATCGCGCTAATTACCAAAAGCTCTGCATCGGATCGGTTTTGCAACGGTGTCGGAATATGTCAAAAAATTGGTATCGCGCTAAAATAAACGTCAAGGTTATAACCCGATCCAGTCCAAAGCCGTTGCGTCCAAATGTCAAAATTAAAGGTAGAGAAATAATACATCGCGAGGTATTATTTCGCAACCTTTGCAGTGCCTTGTGCAAGTTTGCAACTAGTTTGCATTGTATTTAAAGAAAATTTATAGTAAACCTTAAAGTAAAATGGTGACAATTAAAGATTATCTCATTGAAGTGAACCGGGACCTCATTAAATCGACTAATTACGGCAGCATAAGATCAAAATGACGAATTATTTGTGTACCTTCAAAAAGATTTCTCTTCACAAATTTCATTCAAGCTCGAAGATCTAATGCATAAGATTCCAAAATAAGGTAAGTTTTTTGTATAAATAATAAATCATAAAGTTCGAAGTTTTTTTCCTAAGCGGCCACTTTTGTACACCATAACCAATGGTAGTTCTAATTTGATTCCCGTCTTTAAAGATAAACTGTTTCTTATTAACTTATCAATCCCTGATAATAATTGATATGGTGATAGCAGTAACAGGTCCATGATACACAGCTAAAAGCTGCTGAACATTATTTAAAATGTTCACTTCGTAGACATCGTAGACAGACGGGATCAGATGAAACCATATGGACATAAGTGTTGATATGAATTTTTTTTTCAGGTGCTGTTAAAGATGGCTCATTAGCTGCCTTATGTACCAATTTGACTACAAGCAAGATATTAAAGAGGATTTGTACGGAAACACAGATTTTATACAAGGGCTGTACATATGCTACGCAATGAAGTCTTGGCCTTTTAAAGCTACTATTATATTGCCCTAATTGTAATTGTTTTTTAACATAGACGGTAGTTATTGTTCTAAATTTTTTATGAAAAAATATTCTGTTTGCAACTTACTACTCTAATGGGAACGAAACCAAGTTCTTATAATATAAAATTACATGATTTGTACTTCAATGGTGGTTATATACACATCCATGTGAGATTATACTAAATTTGTAAAAATATACTAACTGGATAATGAAATATTTAGATTCTTAATTTAACTGAGCCCCACACACACTGAGAGTTGTTCATCTAAATTTGTACAATGATTGGTATTACAGGGTAATAAAACAAACAAATACATACATATACAAAAGTCTTTTTATTACAATCACTCCTCTATTATACATATTATAAAGTTTTCAACAAGGACATAGCTCACTAATATATCTAGAACAGTACACATAGTCCTTTGTATCTTTTGGGGGTTTGTTGTTACTTCATTCCTATTGCTGCTTCAGTTGCTGTTCTATGTGATTCTTACATTCAGAGATATTCACGAGTTGTGCCACTTCTGTAATAAAAAAATAAAATTGTTTTAACATACCATTCTTTTTTTATTTCAAAAACTAGTATTCAGTATAAGTGTAGTTAGCCCACGGCTTTGTCTGTGTGCAATCCTGGTATAAAGAAGTAAATCGAGGACACATTCCATCTGTGTTGATATTAGTTCAATTAATTATTAGTGACTAGCTTTTGACTGTAACTTTCTTTGCATTGGCTTTGTGCACCCCAAAAGAAATTATGCTAGTAAGTGTAGTAGTAGTCGCTAGTAGCCCTTATCCTTTTCTAACACTAGTATGATTCAAAAATTCGAGTCATTTTGACAATCCTTTCACGTAATATACAAATGGATAATTCATATATAAAAATAATTTAGGTGTACCTCTAGTTCAACATAGTGTTCTATTCCTTGCCTGGAGAATGTTTTCAAATCTCAATCATATTAGAATCGTTTAGGCACTTGATCCTTTGCTCTGTTATAAAATATGTTGAAATCCAACGTAACCAAAGGTAGATGAAAATCTGTAAATAAACAGACAAAAGTTAGTAAATCACGATTATTTAGTAAATGATTCCAACAAAATAGAATTTTATTTCCATTCATGAATAATTCGTACAAATTAAATAGAATTCGTCCAATACTCACCATACTATATTTCTGTTATATATTCCAGTTAAAATTAATTGGTATTAGAAAAGTTTCAGAGATAAACATTGAAAATAACCTTCAAAATTTTAGGAAATTTGACTGCGGATGTCAAAAACTTCTTTTTTTTACTAGAGCGGACCCCGCATTATCACGATAAATGAATACCGATTCAAGGATGCCGCCTCTACACACTGGGATTTTAGAATAAACCATAGAGCATGAGACATTGTGAAGAGGAGCCATATTTGAGCGGCACGGTATCGCAATGGATTGGGTTCGGCGGAGTGGAGTCAAAGAGCGCGATAGCATTTTCGGAAAATCCAATGCCAGTCCAATAACTTTGCACTGACAGTACGGGCTAAGGATCGTTATAGGATTTTGTTGTGTAATTTAGCGCGATTGGGCCCCAGGTAGGTCGGTGATTTAGTTCTCATTAGTGCTTTTAATTGAGACTGGCAACCGACAGGTGCGTAGGCGTCATGCGCTACTGTACAGTACACCATTTGTACTCCAATAGCCATGTTTATACGGTAAAGTTAGTGGTATAGATTCTATTGGCAAAGAAGAGGTATATAGGTTCAGTCATTAGTGGATTTCTCGTGCTTATCTCTTTTACTATAAATATGCTTGCGTTTGAAACGATCGTGGATGATATCCAGCTTATAGCCTTTGGGAAAAACAGAAGAATAATGTTTTTACTTTGCTAGTTGAAAGGTTACTGTTGAAGAACATGCGCTCTCTTATCTCTCTCTCTTAGCTCAACTAAATGAGCTTTTAATGAAGAATTTCCTTGTTTGGCTTGCCCCTAAAATTGTGTTTCCATCCCAAATAACCCATCACACTTGTTGATATAAAGCCCAAGAGCAAATCCATTGTACCTAGAAAAATATATACGATAGGTTCAATATATTTAATTCGTTAATTTTATAATGCGCTCATCTTCAAAGATTCAACATATTACGAATTGATTGAAGGGTACTTAGCTTATGCCGCTTCAATATCGGAACACCAACAATTACTGTACTCACAAGAAAATGTCATTAATCAATGAATAGACCGACAACGAGACCGTATGTATACTTAGCTATGAATCTCTAATCACAATACTAGCAAAAACATCTACAAGTTGTTATAATGTAACGAAATAAGTGTGCGCGCGCGCTGCTAGTAACGAGTATGGTCAGCAGAAGAAGCGGATTTTGAAAATTAGTTTTATTTGTTTACTGCTGATGCTGAAAGTTTAATACTAATAAATATTCTTTCCAAACAAACGGAATAGGTTAAACATAGACACACTGTATTCCATTTATTTCCAAAAAAGGCGGAGGTACTTAATTCAACTATTTTTTGTATGTACTCGTATGTAAAACGATAACTACGTCAATTATGAATCGATTTAATGTTTGTTTTTTGTAGACCATACTTCGATAATGGTTTTGTATAAATTTTATCGAAATTGATTCAGCGCTTTTTCAGAAAAGCAACCTAATAATATGTATATACCCAAGTAATTCTACCTTCAAGAGTGAACATTTTATGGGGTGAATGCTATATACTTTCAGGGCAGTTGAAGTCAGTTCCTTAGATCTTTTGAACACGTAAATCATTCAGCTTTAAAAACTGCTTTCCTAAAACAAACCGCCGGGCGTTGCTACTAGAACTAGTCTTTAGGCACCTTACCTCAAGTATTGGCCACGTACTACTTGTACAAAAGAGTTTGACTCGTCATTCTTGTTTATCAAACGGTCATCAAAGATACATTACTGCGACTGTATTATTCAAGAACAATAATTATGTTAAGAAAGTTATACTAGTGCTGCTTTGTGACACGACGTTTGACCTTCGACCTTCTTATACTGTCGAACGAACTCATCACGAATTGTGCTTTTAAAAATCTTCATGTTCATTTAAAATTATAAGTAGAAAGTGTTATAATTTGTAAATATACATGTCATATTTGTGACACTTATATCGCAAATAAGAAAGTGGTCGTGCTTGATTTGGTTTAACTAGAATATGATGATAGAAAAGGCTATTGGGATTTGAATTGCTATTTATTCATTGTTTTCAGGAGGTGATTCCTAGGAGCCCCAATCCCCGTGTGGATTGATTTAATTGAATATTTGAGTGTATTTTTAGTTAAACTTTTAATTTTTATTTAAACAGAGTATTTTACACGGAAAATATTTACATAACACAAAAACAGAAAAAATATATACAAAAGGAACAGCTTATTTCTAAAATAAATTTCTTCCAGCAGTCCTATCAGGAGAAATATTGAAGAAAGGAATAAATAAATAAAATACAATAAAAAATAAAGTATTTTTAGTTAAACTTTTAAATACTCGTAGCTATTTTGGATATATTGTAGGCTAGGTTTGACAGTTTGACAGCGGCAGCGTGGCCTAATCTTTAGAAAAATATGGGCAACCTAATAATGTATTATTTTTGGATACATGATTATTATTCTACATTATAATTTGACAAAGTAAATGGAAATCTATCAAAACGTAGAACTTAGAGATTTTCTTAGAAAAATATACGACCGATTTGGCAATCGTGATTGAAAATGATTTCGCACCTCCATTTCACCCTCTTACCTGGCCAATTAGGCTATCGCATCGGGTCGCAATGATTCACACGTAGAAATTCTTCACCGCTATATGAACTTGGAAGGATTCAAATCCTTGGTCAAAACACGACAGAGATTTTAAGAAGTACGTCGATAAAATAGACTGAGAACCCCAATCATAACGGCGAGATTATCAACAAGATCAAAGACAAGCATAATAATAGTCGAAGACTTGCCATTTCCTCTGGCTCGTGGATATGACAGGGGTGCATCGGTGGTCAATTATTGCCTATCCGACAGATGGGTGATGTAAAAAACCGCATACCGCGGAGTATGCGCACACGCCTGCCGCCGCGCCGCGCGGCTGATTACTCCACGCCGACGGACATAAAGCAAGCTCATAAACTACGTCATCATATTTTTAAAATATATAAAAAAATCCAACACAATATTACATAATATGTTATTTATAAATTGCCATACGATTAAATAAATGAGAACAAATTTTTTATGTACGATCCTAATTGACCCAACGGCCACCTAATTGAACCAAGAACTAAGTAGAAATTATTTCAGTAAAATCAATTGAATTTTAAAGTTTTAGATGTTAAAATTCAACTGATTGTACTAAGAAAATATTTAATCAAATTAATTCCGTAAAGGGTAATAGGGAAAAAATGCAGATCGGTTTGAGTACGGAACAAGTTTATATACATATTTTTAAAAGACACATCTAATAAATTCTATTGTTTGGTTGATCATACCATCATCATACTATCTTCATCATCACCTACCATCATATATGCTAATTAACCATGAAACAACAGTTTTACTAGCATGCTGATCTTCTGAAAATCAAATATGACTCAGCCCGTATGCTTAGCACGCAGCATTTTGTATAACCGTAATTCGACAACTGCACGGAGTCTATTTGATATAGCGTAAGCCAAGCTTTAATATAACATTCTGGTCGTATCGTTTTTTATCATCGGAACATTTTGAATAGAGACCTGGTGGCTAGCTGGAAGCCAGGAAAGTCATATTTATTTATTCGATCTATACTCGTAGCATGCCATGATTTTTACCTGCCACCTTACTCGCGACATTACGTATTGCATGAAAGATCCCCCATCACATGCCGCCAACGCGCTGCAAAGCTATGTATGACATCGATCGCGTGCTCAAACTCAGGCGCATCAAATGCGGTCCATTTGCGGTTGGATACACTGCTGGCAATACCTCTGTAACGTAATGGACATCGGTAATAGAGGGTGGACCGTACGCCAGTGCGATAAAAATATCGCGGAACAAATCATGATTTGCTTGAAATATGTAACGAGTGGTACGGTATTTTGAACAAAGTTGAAACAATATGGCTAAAATTGGCTTTTCTAAAAGACCTCCATGACTGATTGACAAGCTCTGATAGAGCATGAAATTAATATTATCAGCAAGGATGTATCTGCTACATGCCCCTTGATATATCCTTAGTCGTCATAAAATGCCTTCGCGTGTTTTGTAAAGCCAAAAGGTAGTTTTCATTAGCGGATTAGATTTAATCGATGATTACTAATCAAGTAAAAAGATGAAATAATAATTAATTTCTGACATTGATATTCTACTGCGATATTTTAGCCGGCTAGTGTGACGAGTGAAATTCTTGAGCTTCCCGCATCCCGTAATTTAATTTCCCATGATTACTGAAACAATATCGCGGCAGACTTTTTCCCAGGACTGGATATTTATGAAACTGCATAATTGATGATGATTTATTGACCGTGTATTTATACAGAAGTAGAAAGAAATGTATTTTGTATGTAGTCCCAATCTAAATACAATCATAATTTTACCTCCGAAGATATAAATGGGGTATTCAATAACATACAGCAACACCACAGGGAAACATCCAATGAATAGACTACCTAGACAAAAATAAAATGGAAAATACTTTAGAATACAAAACAATAAGTGACATGATCCGGCAATCGAGTTAATATTGACTTTACGTTTCCCCGAATCTAATGATTACTGAACAAATTCTAATGATGTGTTTGAACCTTCTTTAGTTTGCTATAAGATCACTTCGGTTTCGTCATCAAGATCAGAGCAAATATGTGATTTAAGACGATCGATATTGGATTTCAATTTACATTTACAATAAATATTGTTCCAAGTCCGAGAAGGTTGTGATAACATTAAAAGTTGTTGAGTGTTCACCAAGGGGATTATTGTACATACTTTCCTTAAAGTTAATACTAGATGTGGTAGTGTATCATGATCGTATATAATCGCATATAATAAGTAAATTAAAATAACCCCCTACAAAATAATGATACGAAAAAAAATATGCCGAAAATGCCTAACATCAGCTCTTTGAACTTCTGAATCGATTTTTTACCGAATATAGCTAATAGGTAGCTTGCGGTGGGCAAGGAAAAAAAACGCATCCGTTCGAGAGCTACGTTGCCACAGACAGACAGACATTGAAGTCAATATTATAACACCCGTCTATTTGCGTCGGGGGTTAACAATAAATCACTAGTGTCTTTCCATTAAAAACTCGCCCGCACTCGAGTTTTATTAACTCTTCATTAATATAATTTAATCAGTTTTTTGCAATATTGTTTCAAAAAGGTAGTTAAATGCATATGCCATGCCATATTTGAACTGTAGACTTCTTAAAATTATTTGAATTTGGGATTTTTAAGAAAACAGTGGTTTAAAAATTAAATATGTTTGACAACTGAATCCCTTTTAAATCGTTCACACGGTTCATTTATTGATGTATTAAAAATTAAAATTTGGAATAATTTCTTCGTTGCTGAAACACGTATAATTTTAATTAATAAAACGGGTTTCCATATTCAAATATTACAATCGATGCAGTTTTTACAATGTAAATATTATTGTAAATTATTCGCACATTGAATCAGTAAGAGGGAAATAGTCATTTCGCTTTATTGTTCTGTATTATTTTCAAGAGACACTGGCTCAGTTACTGTTTTCTAGTATCGTAATTATTTTTTCTTGAGAACGTTAGCACCTGTATGTAAGATTTATTGCAAAGATCGTGTAAGCGAAGAAGCATTGTTTAAAGTGACTGATGGTCCTTGGTAATGAATTATATACTGTAAATTATGTAAAAGCACTAAATTTATCCCACGGAAAAACTTCACCGGAATAAAACGTGCCGAATTTCATTGCGTCATAATCATGAAATTGAATAGTCGGACGCCATAGTGGGTGGCGACGTATAGGCTTTTTATTTTATTTTATTTGGAAGCTCTATCTTATAGGCTTTGTCGGATCGTAATGAAGAATCATTTTATTTGGACGCGAACAGCGATTCCTTTCACATTTTCTCCTTTTAAGACTGCAATAAATATAAATAACGTTTGTATGACAGCAAGTTTTCTTTTCAAATACATACTGCAGACTTTTTATTTCACGACATGTTCCTTAGTAAAGTGTTCTGTAATAAAAATTAGGTACAGTTCGACTTTAAAATGTTTAAAATCCTTCTTGGCCTGTTCGTAATTAATAAATTCAGACGGAGTCCTCATTGTAAGTAGGCTGTTCGTCTGTCCGCATGTCAGCTGCAGATTACAAGAAAAACAAATAGTGTTTTAATATTATTAGATTGTACTTGTGTTTGGTTCTTCAGCAATAAATGCTTAATAATAATTTGGGACAGCAGCAGCGGGACAGCGTCTGGTAGCTTTCAATCCTTTCTTTTTACTTCAATGCCAGTGGCCTTTTCTAAATCAACACCATATGTTGCATCATCTACCAGGTAGCTGAAATTTGTAAACATTAAGAATATTTAAAAAAACCTTACAACATCTACTGTGCCATTTCCGAAGTTGCACTTCAATGACGTCAGAAAGGATTTCAAAATAACTGAATAGTCAATTTTGATTTGAATATGTATTATGATGAAACAGCTACAAAAGTCCACTATTGGACATGAGCCACCGTTATAGATTGCCACGTCGTACGTTTCATGAGGGGAATAGCCACGATTACCACACAAACATGCATAAAATACATTGTAAAAATTCTTATTTTTTTCCTTAGTCGCCTTTAACGATACCCTCAGAATGCCATGGGAGACAATATTCTAAAACCGAGACCATGCGGCCATTTTTCCATCAAACGAATAACATTTGTAATATATATAATATGGACATATTTAATTGAGCACAATGTCAAATTAATAAATAAGAAATCAAAAATTACAAGAACTTTCATACAAAAAGTCATATCACCGATACGCGACGTGGTTGAATTTTATTTTAGTAGAATGCCTACATACTTATTTCTACGCTTTTTCCGTCTTTTTATCTTTTTTCAAAACAAGTTTTTTGAATTTATATCGTAATCTAATGTCTATTTTTATTTACTTTTCGCCTAAAAATTATATTTAAAAAAACTTATGTAAATTCACTACTCAAAACGAACGCACTTAAATTAATAGGTATACTGTTCAAGTAGTGTTTAATCTACTACAAAATATAATCAATATCAGTCAAAATCGTTTAGTATCACCCGAGAGTATCACAGAAGAATGCTATGTCGTAGTACTAGATAGCTAAAGCTACGGGTCCTGTCGGAACTGTCGAGTTCATCTCGTGATCATTCATACGAGAAACTCATGATAACTAGTTCTTGCAAACTTGTGATCCTTTGATACATTGTAGGCATTAGAGATACGATAAAGTGACTTTCTTATATTTACGAGCGGGCAGGAAAGTTAACACTAGGAGTAAAATGTACTTATGGGAGTTGCCCCCGAACGTGGGGTTGAAGATTGAGTTGTGATTATGCGTAAGTCATCTTTCTCAAGACGGAACCACACATCAATGTGTCATCACACATCATCATCCCCTCCTGCCCTACCCCAAATAGATGGAGAAGACCTTTTATGAAGAAATTTGCCCAGCTCATTGTTGCTTATGAGCCTTACTCATGGATAGCCACGTATGACTTTACATGAGGGGATTTGCCATAATCACCACGCTAAGCAGGCGGATTGGTTATCGCAGCAATGTTGTTGCCACTTTTATTCATACATTTCCTTTAATTTATATTAGAAACTCATCCTTGCTTAGAAATTTCTTTTATACGACACCTAAGGAATAACAATAATTATAAAGATAGAAACAGCCTCCGACAAAATATAGAATGCAACTGTATTAAGCATCCTGCGTCGGCGCACAACCGCATATTATAAGTCCCTCCCTAGGCGACATTGGATGAGATTATCCCGGCGCTGAATATTGCGCAGATGTAGAGATGCTCACTGGATACGTCATCGTTGAAGTTATGGTTCATGCTTGCATGTCTTTATACGTTTACCACTGGCCATGTTACGTCCCAAAACTGTCCGAAAACAGCATTGTTAATAACTGATGCGTTCTGATAAAATTAAAGATGACATAGCTTGTGGAGACTGGGTGACCACGCTCTTTGTATAAAAACTTTGATTGCAAAAACATAGATACGCATCATACATAAAACCTCCTCTTTCTTGAAGTTAAAAAGAAACACGATCTCGTACTTTGAATGCTTTTGCTCTAAAATTCAGCCTCAAGATTTCACTAATCTTGGCGAAACACAACAATGCAAGTAGCACTACTGTTTAGCGACAGACTAAGGTTACCTGGTGTTAGCTACCCAGACAGGAAATGTCCTACCACCAACCAGCGGTAGTGCCGACAGATGCACCCGCAAAAATGTAATTCCTGTGGGTATAAATTATTGCAATAAGCACTATGTGACAGGAATGCTTTTAATTTGGAGTGTGCTTGTGGAGGGTCAGTTCACACCGTGTGATGCGAACTTCACGACGCGCTTTGCAACTGCGCAGCACAAAACCACTGGCCTCTTTAAACATCTGAACCGACCGTAATCGATTATTAAATTGATGAATCTTTATTGAATTACTGATGATAATTGCAGGCCTTTGTGTATAATAAGTGATATGAAACGTCCTAGAAAATAAGTACTAATCTGTCTATGCAACATCAAGATTTCTTTAAATACTTGTCATGCAGAGACGTCTCGTGTGGAGAGTCACATCCAGCCTTGAATTTATGGTAGCTAAGTCAATACTGGGGCACTATCATTGGTGCAAGATAAATGCCTGCGACGGCCTCAAGTGAGACTAGCTATTATAAATATTTCACGTTTCCGAGCGGAGCTAATGCGGTGTGAGTGCTGCGCTTTATCTCGTCACAGATCACAGGACTTGCATCTGTTTGTTTAATTGCCATATTGTTGGTTTGCTTTAAAATGGATTTTTAAAGAATTTTTTATTAAATTCTTCTAGGTTGTTTAATTCAATAACTTCACATGTTTTTTAGATGCTGAAAATATAAAGATTGCTTTATTTTGATGGGGTTAAAAGTTTTAAATAATAAAATGAGGCGAAGAAGCCTGAATATTTATAGATTTAACTTTTAAATAGAGGAAAGTGTAATTTGACCATAAAGATGGGGTCTCTTAAGACAGAGATTCAGTAATAAAGGGAAGGGCCCTAGTCTTTTTGGCCCTTTTATTTAAAGCATGTTTTATCCAGTTTTGTCGCTGCAAGAAAATTCATAATATATTTTGTATCAGAAAAAACATGCGATTATATAGGTATATTATTATTAGCAACTTACCTTATTAAATTCTGGTCATGGTTGTCGGATGTGGTGATAAACTGTAACAAAACATAAATCACTGTTACAAAACTTTTCACTTTATGAATTTAAATAACATTCATTTACTTGACAAAGCTGGTAGTCTGTCTACTGCTGGACATAAGCCTCCTCCATGGTATACCACCATGACCGGTCGCGAGCCACGTGCATCCAGCGACTACCTACGACCCCGTGATTTACCGATGAGATAGTCATAACGGCAGAATCCTTGGAGGATCTGAATGCAATGCTCAATGCCCTCTACAGAGTCTCCCAACAGGAGGGTTTACAAATGAACCTGGACAAGACGAAAATCATGTGAAATTTTCATTTTGCCCAGAAGTATAGTAGTAGTGTGGAACACTACCATCGAAGTTGTAGACGAATAGGACCTGGGATAGTTCATTCAACTAGGTAGTTGCGATTTCGACAAAGAGGTCAACATAATAATCTATAAAACACAAACTTGACAAATGATATTCACACCACAAAATCTTATCGTCCGATATTGAATTGAACGAACACATCGTGTGAGACCACTGATGACCATCGATGTGGAATTGGCTTAAACTGCTTATTTCTTTTTAAACACGACACGGTCAGAGACCAGTTCCGGTGTTATCCAACAATCCATTAGTCTCGGAACATTTAAAAATTAAACATTCTTAATGTAAACGATCCCACGGATGAGCATTGTTAAGGGGCTCCTCCAGCGTGTATGAAGCTATAAAAAAGTGATCTTGTCTAGTCAATTTATAATCCTAAAATACACTTGAAAATCTTAATTTTTTATATATACTCATAGACGTTGTTTTAAGAATGTAATAAATGTTTTAAGCATGTTTTAACGTCCGTGGAAACGTCCCAGAAAATCTGCTCAAACGATTTGTAAATTGACCAAAAGTTTGGTAAAAAATGGGTTCCTCCTTGCGCAACGCAGACTGAACTTAATGACGATATGGCTGTTAAAGAATGGAAGTAATATATTTAAAAACCAATTTTATATAAGTTAAAGAGTTCAGAGTCTCAGAGAGCAGTCCATGTTTTCGAATGATAGAGACTGAACTAAAAAAGATAAAATCATTAGTCTAGCTTGTTTGCAGGTAAAACCTTTTAAATCGCCCTTACAAGTCACTCAATTAACTTACTCCTATTTGCTCGACAGCCCTTCCATTCATAAGAGAGAACAAACCGTTACACGTATAGGTAATTACTTTGAATAAATTTACTTAAGGTTACTAAACAAATAATATATGCCCGATGAACATCATAGTTCATTCACTTAAGGCGCCGACCAGACAAATGAACAAAATTTTCTGATTTTGAAACTTTTTTACAAAAAAATTCAAAATACACCTTTGAATTTTTACGTAATTCTTGCAATTGCATTGCCTTTGGAAATGATCAGTTACGACTCGGTTTTCCTCGAGGTCAGCTGTAAAGTATATGTGGTCACTTATTTTGAAGCATATTACGTTAACCAATTTAATTGTACCTTTGACTTATGTGTAATCTGTCATCCAAATGAATGCGTAAAAATTTTTTTCATCATTCATTTAGGATATTAAACGGCATTCAGGCAGAATCAATTCGTTCATTAGTGTAATCACCACATTTTATTGTTATAACCAACAAGCTAACCAAAGTGCAGATACATACCTACTTTATGTCACTTCAATTTCAGGAGACAAAAATAAATTTTCAATAAAATAATATGGTATATTAAGGGCCATATTGCTATAACGAAGCAATCTCTTCCAAGCCTTGTTATGGTATTGGAGGTACTGATGTTTGCATCACATTTTAGGTACCTTTGTAGGTGCATCTAATCTACTAAGAGTTGCGCGACAAATTCTCTTAGATTTAAGGACTCAATAATTTTTTGCAGCAGGGTTTTCATCTGACAAAGATGAAAAAAAAGTTATTGGCACGTGTAGTAGTTGTACGTATTTATACGTCAAGCCTAACGTTTTCCTAGCAACGATTATTCCGTGTCTTAAAGCCAATTAAATAGGGGAGATCCAAAACTAAATACGTAGAGACATAACTAGATCTTATTGTTTAATTTAATAACCACTAAGGCTTTGTATTAAGGGTTATTTTGGCGAATGCTCAGCGATTATGACGTACCTTTATTACGAGCTCTCGTGCGATATGGTAGGCTGATTCGCACTGAAGCGTTGTAATAACTGGCCAGAACTACGTTCTTAACTTATGCCACTTATGATCTGGTCTCTTCCTGGTTTGACCGGAAACCAAGGAATGAAAACATATAATAATAACATAAAGTGAGACATTAAACGCAATTGACTGTAACCTCGTGTAGAGTTGCGTAGAATTATTGCACCCACCTACTTACTCGTATTAAATTATAATTGTTTTATGCCACAGTTGAATTTTTTTTGTCGTATTTAATCAGCGGGCTACGGAATTGGCTCTGAAGAAAGAAATACGAAATAACAAAACCAAAGTCTAAACCCACTGGATTAGCAAGTTGAAGTAGCCGTGGGCTGTTCATATTTTGCCGAAAGACCAACTACGTATTTTTAACCTTTTTTATGTATATATATGTGCTGAATTGTTTGGCTCCGGGAACCGCCTTAAGAGTTCCCTGTGGGACTATATTCTAAAGTTAACTAAAACGAAGTCGATGAACCATAATATGTTGAGGTCACTTTAACTTAGACGTCATCAGGACAAAGCAACGAACGAGCTGCAAAATTATTTCTAAACAATCTAACCAAGAAGCAAAAGTAATTGGGTTCAAAGTAACATGGGATCCGCATTTCCCACAGTTGAGTAAATTCAAAAACCGCAGACTTGATGCAAGGGCAATGCATCGCGAGTAGAATCACATAATGAGCACGGTACCCAATGTCAGTGCAGCTCTCTTACGAGCGTCACACAAAGTAGTCTGCAATTTAACACATCATCAGTGTTTTTTTACAAAAACAGTAGCACTACTGGTATTTTCTTTATCTCTCTTCCAAAGTTCCATAAAAAACATAAAATCAAGAGACAATCGCACAAAACCAAATAATATAATTTAGTTTATGTACTTTTCAACTGACACAAAAGTTAGGTTACTTTTAAGTATATGACAAAATTGAAATGATATCAGATAATGTCAAATTATAACAATTCTATATACAATATACATTATTAATAGTTAGTACACGTAGCCTACATAAGTAATAACATAAAACTTAATACGTAACTCAACATATATTGTATATTTACAGTATATATATTTGTATCTGCGTTAAGTTTGTTATATATACATTCAAATTAGAATAATATATGAGTTAAGAATATGAATTAAAAGTAAATTTACCCTTTCATCACAAAATCAGATGGTAAATTTTGAAAAATATTTTCTTCTATACAATAACCTCACTAGCCATATTTCGAATTGAATATTATGATTTGTAGTTCTCAAGAATAGCGAGAAGAAAATCAGCGTCAATAATACGTCAGTAAAATTTATAAAAAAAACTTAGTCAAAGCCCACCGACCCATGCAGCTGCAACTATATCGTAGTCGCTTCTTATGATACCCATTTCATGGTTTTTATTGTTATCTAGGAGTGCGTACGCTATTGTGCGTGATTGAAAGTGGAGCCAGTTAGTATAGCGAGCTGATCTCATCCGAGAAGTGTGTGATCCTGGATTATTTAGGATCGTCGCCCGTTGTGTGGCCACGCTGCTGCAGGTCGTGGGCACATGGGCGGGAGCTTCCTCGCGACCATGCACCCGGGCACAACGGGCTGTCTGTGATGTCATAGACGAACATGTGTTTGTCATAGCCCCTACCATTCTTCTTAGAGCTGCCATTCAAATTGATACATAGGCTTCTCGTATAATTCTAAAGCCGGGACGAACACACTCCAACACTTTATGTAGTTTATTCTATTAGTTACAGCCGCTAAATCAATACAAACTGTATGAATAATTAAGTTAAAGTAAAACTTACATAATTTCGTGTCTAAAGCTCTGAACGGTTCGTTATTAAGTAAAACATTTTAGTGAGTGTTTAAATTTTAAATGGCAACACTAATGTAAGATCACGTTTGAAGTGATCTGACAACACTGGGCTAGAATAGCGTTTACGCCACGCGCCTTGAATAATTTTCTGCTATTGAAACTGGTACTAAATAGGGATCATAAAAGGATACATTCCTTGAAATTGCAAGCCAGTTCTTAGATGGTTTGGTTTGATGGAGTTAAACCTTTGTTAGATTGTATTTTATTTGTTTAAAAAAACCGTTCAAGTGCGTGTCGGGCCAGGAGCAGTGTGTGGTTCCGTAGATTAGCTAGTTTAAAAAAAAAGTAATTTTAAGTGAAATTTGTACGTACTTTTTTCATTTTGACCACTCCAAGTATCTTTCATAATTAGTTCGCCTGTTACTTTTTTACCTTTGAAGCCACATTAGTCATGATAGTTTTCCTTTAAAGTTTAATATATGTACTACTAACGTGAATTTTTTAAGATTTTTAAGTCAATAGTTTAAAAGATATAAGAGGGGAGGGGGACAGGTGGTTCGGTAATTACATGAAGTCTGGAGGTGGCATTGGGGTGGTAGTGTTATTGATATTTTATGATTTTATAGGCATAAGTTGTCTTGCAAAGACAAAACAAAATCCTTACAAAGAAACAGAACGCGAAAATAAAGCTCGAAATAGATAAAACACCGCGAATACATATTTTTTCGATAACGTATTCATCAATGCAGTTGAGTAATACTGTTACTAAATATGAGCTAGATCGGGCTAACAAATGGATCCACTTCCGACCTTGTCACCATTAAGACGTACAAGATACTATGCAAATTATTATCATTTTAGTAAGAGGTCTAAATTCCGTTGTAAATGTAAAGATTCGCTGAATTTGCTATCATGACGGGAATGTATTGGAATAAAAGAACCACCCAAACCGTATTGTAGGCCATGTAATTTTTTTAGAGCCTGGATAAAGCTTGCCAATCATACAATCAATGTAAAAGTTGTTAACTAAAGTAAAACTAAAGTGCCTGTGTCAATACAGTTTCAATTGGTAGAAAGCTAGAAGTGTGCTATCCTCAATTCCAACTCAGGTTGGTTACAAAAACAGAGCGATTTAAAAGTACAAGTTAAACAAGCCATACTAGTCACGTTTCTTTTGTAATTTTTCGTATAAGAACCACGAAGTAGTCTGGACGCATACAAATGTCCTGGTAATTGTTGTCAGACTTATGTCTGTGTATCGCAATAACTTAAAACTACCTTTCTCGTATTAGCATTGCAAATGTATGCTATTTTTGATCTTTTGGCATTTTTGAAATTGAATTTATTGGAGTTGTCAAACAGAGATGTTTGTTTTCCGGTAATAAAAACACATCCAGTTTGATAAAGCATCTATTAATTTGATGATATCTACAACGAGTGCCTGGCTGTTTTAATAGTTTTCTAGCATACGACGATGTCAAGGAAAGCTTGACAAGCATCGCTTTCTTCATCTGTAATGTATTGGATGTTTATTTGATGTAATGATGGGCTATGAACATATTTGTGTATGAAGTCATTACTGACAGAAATGGCTGTGTTAAATATGTAAAAGCATGTATGCGGTATGCATGAGTAAATATTTAAATATCAATTTACAATATCTTTCATTTTAATTGACCAATTCACAAGATGGCTTAAGTCATACTTTGCATATCGTCCGTGACATTTAGCTGTATTTCGTCGCAATTTAACTTGTGAACTTGTGATATATTTGTGAATATTTAATTGATCAAGAAGTTTTCGAAACTAGATGATTCGCCTAAATTGCATGGATCGTCTAAAACAAATTCATTTGCATTTTCACATTTATGTGTATTCGTGTTTATTTTGTTACTTCCTACTCAAATTATAATAAACATTATTATTATATTAACATTATTTTCTCCACGCTTTTACATTTTTTAAACTCACTCTAGGGTTTCATGACTGAAGGACGACTGTCTCCTGAACTAGGATCTGTGCTACAGGGACTCCCCTACTAGCCCTATAGGAACAGGTGCTCCCCTGGGTTTTAGGTGTTGCCGCAGTGATCATATTTTCGCAAGGTTTTGCCAGCGTCTGAGATCGTGACGTGACGTGTCGGGACATACGCTGTAGTCTGATGATGAGTTGAGTCCAACGTGCCGTATGATTGCGAAAAGGATTTGCATGTACGAAGTATTCGTAATTCTACTGACAAGTATAATAACATAAGCCTCAACCACATAATTATTATAGTACTACGTACAGAACTGACGTTCATCTCCTCCCACCGATCTGCGATACCTCACCTCTCTTCGCAAGAAAGTGACCGGTTCACGGACCGTTAACATGGCGCGCGCGAATCCACTCACACATGCGCATGTTTTACAAACGTCATCCGTTCGATGATGACAATGCGAACAGGGACCGATATCACGACATTTGTTTGAAGTTTCCGGCATGTGCCTATGCGACGAATGTGGGATGTTAAACTATCTGTCTAATCCACTAAAACCAGAATTATAAAGTTGGATTGATATTATTTGAGATGCATATAGTTTTGTCGAGTTTCATCAATAAACCTAACGCAAATCACAAATTTTAATGAATGTTTAATCCCTCTCAACCTTTTCTACGCATCTAAATTATTAAAATACTCTATAACGTTATTAAGCATGTTAATCGTATCGGACTCGTAAACGTAAAGAAACAGCAACTCACGGTAAAATCTTGTGAGCAGTTCTGTGGGGAGCATGCTCTTCTGAAACAGTAAACTTTACAACGCGACGCTAAAATATCGATCGTTGATCTACATTCGGAGTGGTCGTTACACAAAATATCTGGTTATAATTATCACCCGTTAGGTCAGTGCCGTTATTAAGGGTTGAACACTGTTCTTTGTCTTAGGTTTAGTTATTTTTACGCACAAGCATTACAGTGCTTTATTCGCTGTTATAGAAACACACAAAAATAACAATTGTCACATAAAATAATATTTTTTTTACTATTTACACACTTAACAGTTAACAAAAATTCGGTTTCGGCTAGAGCCTGTTAGAAACTATAGCTGTATTAAGTGCTACACGTACATATGTTCCGTTTGGACTATCTATAAAAGCTCGACAAACTTCCAGTCGATTATGCGTCCGCATAGCTATAATCTATAGGTGTGTGTGAAGTCTATCAATCAGCACTGGAGAGTAGGCCTGAGACTCTGATGTGGGGACATATATAGGCTGTTGATGATGATGATAGCTCTAAACGTGTTGATTATACACATACCGTCAAGAGTGCGCCCCCCCCCCCTTGTCTGGCAAGGAAGTCCACATGAAACGCTACAGTTGAATATAATTACGATAAACCCGGACAACGGACCTGTGCAACACTGAGGTTTTTGAATTCTTTGTTTGAATTTCGTTCACGTTGTAACGGAGTCTCAGAATGTCTTGATTTTTGGCATAGGAATAACTAATAGATAGGAAAAGAATATAGGCAACTTTTTATCCTTACCTTATAACGAGTTCCCGTGGATTATACACGAATAAGTCTGGAGATGGATTGGAAAGGCGGAAATTTAACATGGGATAGATTAAATAATAAAATAAACTTCAAAATTCATTCATAATGATTAAAATAAAAATGCTTGGTTGGCAGCCCTAGCCAAACCGAATTGACCATAATAGGTACTGTGAATGTAACGGCGGCGCGTGCGCAGTGTTCAGTTTAATTATTTTTATGATAATTTCTATAAAAACCGCATTACCATAACTTTGTTAGAACTACAAAGAATTGGATCAACAGTACTTCACGTTATGGAATGTGAATCTTTAATGACGGGGAGTACCATGTAATCCACCCAGACTTTAGGGATAGGATTGTGGCTGACCATACTCTACCCGTTGGGTGCCAAGAAACTGAGGGATAATTTCAAGAGACCGATAGCAGTATCTTCTTTTGTATCATCCTCATCTTACTGATCGCCATCCCGTGCCAAGGTTGGTGAGGTAATTATGACAAACCACGACAATGAAAATTATTTTCTATGAGGGCGGCTCATATCCATTAGTGGACTTAGGGAGTCAATTTCATTTTAATTTGAAATAAAAGTCAATGAAAATTTTGCTGCAGCACTGATAGCAGAGTTGTGTTCCAGTAATGAGTGATAAACATTCGTCGCAGCCTCGCAGGATTATGAAAAATAAGAACCTTTTTGCAGACCAACAAACGTTCTACAAGTAAAAGTTTATGGATATGAGATGGAATAAACGCCATAATCTGAGGGTTCCGGGTTCAATTCCAGACGTGTTGTTTTTCAATTCAAGTACAGTATACGATTGCTTAACGGTGAAGGAAAACATCGTGAGGAAACCATGTCTTGAACATTCCATTGGGCCCGCCTGGTGGACCATGGCCCGTACACTCTGTAGCAGAGCAGGCCTGAGCCCTTGGAGTGGGGACGTATGTAGGCTGTTGATGAAACGCCGTAAAATTAATTTAATAAGGCTGTTAAATGAACAGACGGAACGTATTTGAACTAAAGAAATAAAGTAAATATATGTAGTTCACAGTCTAATAACCTCAAAAGTAGCTGAACACTACTCACACTCACAGAATAGCGAACTCCCATTCCACATGTAGTGAGAACATCGAATTATTTATAGTAAATAGCCGTGCTATTTGGTAAACATTGGTCATCCTCAATGGTATTGAATGAAACAATATATCTAAACGACTAATAGAATACTATATGAATGGTCGATAATAAGTGTAAATGCGTCGATGTTTGAATAGAGCTAAAGTTTTCTATCACTTCAGAAATCTTTGACAGACACTCGTTCTGTACTTTCTTGTGTCTTTGGAAACCCAGTTGTCATAAAAGCTGTATTAGTGATATTTAATAATTACTGAATTATTATGTTATTGGACGGAGACAAAGTAGACTAGAAGATACTGACCTGAAATAGTGTATTTATGAAAATAAAATTGGACCAAATTTTGCAACTTTTACTTTGAGGAATTGGGATTCGGTTTGTCATGATTTTCTTCATTTATAATCTACATAATTAGCCGGGGAACGTCCACTGCTGGACATAGGCCTCCATCTTCATTAATAATTAAACAAAATTATATATGTAGTTGATATGTAAGTCTGCTTGTTCAAATTTGGGTATTGTAGATACATTATTTGCACACTTTAATCCCGATTTGAAAGATTCGTTTGCATTTTGTTAAATTTTTTGTGCTTGTAAAATTTAATTTTATATAAATAGTCTTTAAAACTAAGAGTTTTTGTAACCTGTGCGTTTAGCTCAAATTTTTTAACAATATAACACCAGTTAACATGACAAATAAATGAAACAGAGCAAAAAGTCCTAACGCCCAAAATATATTCATACATTCAAAATCCAAATCCCTAAAAATATTCATGCTAATGATAATGATAGTAGTAGTAGATAATAAAAAAATAATGCTTACTCCATTTAACAGTTGAGAGGAAGCTCTCGGCAATGTTTGCCAACCAAATGGTATATCAACACTGAGCTTAGCGTATGGAGCGAACTACGAGTATACCGTTCTCGATAGAAAGATTTAGGAAAAGAATTAAACGAGTTTGAAAGCGTTATAATTTTTGAAATTATATTTGTTGAGTTTCTCACTGGGTCTCACTTTATTGCTGTTTATTTTGTAATTAGTATGTTATTGTAGCATGTTCAATTTATGTATTTACGGTATTTTGTGTTGTCGATTTTGATAATAATGTAGTCAATTGACAAAGTGCCAAAACTAATGTTCTTATATGCAATGAAGCTGCATATCTTTTTAAAACAAGGTTAACAGCCCGACTGGCTAGCTACCACCATGTTACCCAAGTCTGCCGCAAACCAGCATTGTTAATAGCACTGGTGTGTTCCGTATTAAAGGTAGCATAGCCAGCTCCTCATTAGGTTGAAGCTTTTTGAGCTAGAAATTCTTTTTAAAATAAACATTTCTGGTTTGAAATTCTTTCGTATTTGCTACTTCGTCGTCTTTTGGTCGTCTTTTGTAGTACAGTCGTTTTGTTGTATGTATTCTGTACCAATGGCCAATCAACTGACATTAGGAACTTTGACAACATACAGTGATAGTTAAGGAGGTAGAGTGAAGACAAGTATATCAGTAAACGATCACACACAAAAATCGTCAGTTTTGGGCACAATTTCGGACAACGGTCATCACAGTGTATGTATGTACTAGCGTATAATAATATCATGTACTAGGCACTGGTATATTTGCGGTACCGCCTCTGCAAAGCTGAAAGAGGGCGGTGCTGCGGTGGTGAGGCGGCCAATGTGTTTGTGTAACGGTGCTATAGAGGTGTTACGATCCCCACCTACTGTGATATGACCACTGGGCTCCAAACACCGGCCACCTGTACTGTACTCAGCTGTTGTATCCTACAGTACGAGCTTTTACACAGTCTGTACGTCACTCCTGACTATTGCTTTTCGACTATTATTGTAGGAAGTGGGAACGTCTTTACCACTTCACCCTATTTCTTTATTCTAAACGAGTCTTGGGTCCCAAGATAGCTTTATATTCCGTAGGAAATTCATCCACCTTCAGTAGACGCGTTTCAAGTGTACCGCTGTAGATCCTGGCTAAAACAAAAAACAGGAATAACAGTGGGAGCGGAGAGGAGGTGGGAATATTATTGTAGGAAATGTAATATCTAGAAATTACTCTCAAATTAACCGCTTCCGTGGCTTAATCAATCCAGAGGTCCCGGGTTCGATTCCCAGTTGGGTTACCTATCGGTACTCAGTTCAGTGGCTAATAGGGCATTTTCCATGTCACCATGTTACTTAAGTCTGCCGCCAAACAGTAGTTTTAATAGCACTGTTGTATTCCGGTAGCAGAGAGCCAGCGCCTCATTGGACGCTTACTATCCAACGGTCTTACCGTCACGTACTGTCAGGTTTATCAAAACTTATATTTACGCTGTTTTTGTTGCTGGAGTCTCATTTATTTTATTTTATATTTTATTTATTTGGTATGTCAACAGCTGTTACATCAAATATTATCAACAGAAAAGTAAAGTATACATCTTAAACTAAATGCACAGCTAATTACATATTAGAAATATGTTAACCCACCCTATCTTGGTCTTTGACCGAATATTATAGCGACTTTTGTCCCCGTTTATTGAGAAAATTAACACTCATTAAAATTCATATTGAATAAAGTTATTCGCGAACTAACGAATTGAATCCCATTGAAGGCTTTAGCCGGCTGGTATACTTCTGTGCCGTGCATAGCAGCCGAGGAATAGTCAACGGATTGTAATCACACTTTTATTGAAGTAATGAAATGACTAGGAACATACGAGTACTAGCAGGCCGAATAAGCAATAAGCACTAAAACTGTTCAGCCTGCGAAGCATCAAGTAAAACATTAATACGTCTAAAAATAATAATCATGTGATGACTGATGATGGAAGGGGCATTGTATAAGAGAAGTAATTTTACGAGTTCCACGTGGTGTAAGATTGGATGTTTCAAATAAACTTTGGTATTTTATTATTTTAACTTCCATCTTGATATTTACGACCATTCCTTATTCGTTTAACTTATACAGTTATCATTTATCATGAAAAAGGGAACCGAATGGCTTGGTATGGATGTGCTTTCATATCAAATAATGCCTAGGCCGGAGTTGGCTCTGCCATTTTTCATTTTCAGAACAGAACTGTGCTAGCGGCCAGACTCAAGTGTCATGGAAGTAGATAGCCAGACTAACATAGAAAATTTCCTACCACAAATCAAACCAAGTACCAATAGGTACCGCTGGGAATCGAACCAGGGACCGCGGTATTGTGAATCGGGCTTCCAATAAATTGATCAATCTGATTTCAAATAGGTATGTGGTTGAGATATATTATGCTCGTATTCTTGACTAAGTTTTAAAGTGAATAACGTTAGGCCATGCTGGGCAACCACTTCGGTTCTGCAATAGATTAAAAAAAATGCAAGCGTTGACCGGAACCAATGAATGATTTCCACAAAAAAAGTATATCGTCGAACTAAACGCTGGAACGGACGACTTATACTGTGTTATGCGCATAACGATAACGCCGGTGCAATAATTAATTTTCAAACGTAGAACACATGACACTGCCGCGCGACGACTCTCTGCATAGTACAAGAAAATACTTTCAAATTCAATTTCTTTATTTCCAATACAAATTCACAAATATTTTCATTACATAAAAATTCTGAATCTCAACTAAAAACATTTAATATTTTTAATTGTCTCGTTTATAATTTGTTATATAAAATTTTATTTCAGAAAAATATTCATAAATTCCTTTAAAAATAATTAAATCTCTTTTAGCCATTATCACTGAGCTTTCCACCAGGTGATTTGGCAAATATAAACAAGCTTGTCTCGGGTCACAGAAGTCCGTTGTCTAGTACAAAAATATGTACCTACTTTTGTCCCAATCATGTGAGGGCAAAAATGAGTACATATTTTTGTACTCGAGTGTACTCGTACAGCAGCTGACGTTGCCGTCTGTACCTTGTAACTTACCATCGTCACCCGTCGGTTGCCTTTTATAAAATTCACAGATAGATACGATACACAAGGCAACCCCTTTCTTTTTCGCTTCAAAATGGGTTCACACTCTAGCTTCCTCTAACTATATCTCTCTCTGTCAACTCCTTTATTACCGGCTCAAGAAAGTGGACGACATTGCTATAACGAAACCTTTTCCAACTATGATGCGTTCATACGGGATTTGAAAACATAGTACATTATTTCGTTTGACAATTTTATAAAATTCTGAGGATTTGATAGCTCTTTGCCTGAACGAATATAAAAAGGACTGCGCTATGAAAAGTAATCTTTAATTTAAAAAATGAATTGAGTGTAATGTAAAATATTATTAGAATAGTATATTAAAACATTAGCTCGAATATGTTTCCCGTGGGAAACTCTACGACATAGTTTCAATGGACGAAGCAACATACAGGATGTTTGCTCTAATACAATTTGAGTTAATTTTTATTGGGCTAATGAAACACATAAAAGGCCGCACTGGTGGAGGCCTTTGACCAGAAGTAGGTTAATGTAATAATTACGAGTACTACGAAACAAAACTTTGCCGAAAAATATTAATTATATGTGTATGTATGTATATATTTATGTATTTATTTAACAATTTATTGTACACAGAAAAATACAAAACACACACACACAAAATAGAGAAAATATACACAAAAGGAACAGCTTATTTCTATAAGAAATTTCTTACAGCAGTTTTACTATGGCCCCCGAAATGAATGATAAATTACCTAAAGTATATAATACTGTGATTGTTACATTACATGATCTCTAAACGGACATTATTTTATTACAGATAACACTTTTAATTTTGTAAACTAATACTATTTTATTCTGTCAAAAATTACATAACACAATAAAAACTATGCCAATCGTACCAAAGTCTGTGACATGGCGAAACTTAATAAATTCCTGCCGTGATAGCATGAGACACACGATAGTTAGAATCTTATATTTAAACTTCAAAGACAATACGGCTTGCGTCTCATACTACCCTGGCTGGTAAAGCAAATTGTAATCATTATTAGCAATTAGTAGAAAACTTTCTCCGATCCCTAAATAATAAAGTGTATTATTATTATTATTACTTAATTATTCTAATTTTACCTCTGTTGTAAACTTTGTATGTACACGTGCTAAGGAGAAAACGTATTTGAAAAAAGAGTTTCATATAACATTAAAAATACATATAAAAACGTTAATAAAAATTAAAAGGTTTGACTACAAAGACAGTTTTTTTCTTCATATTTTTTGCTGTTTTGTTTTGTTTGCCGCTGTATTGGTATTTATACAAAGGGGAAAAAATTGAAAAATTAAAGTCAGTCACAGGATATGGGTTTTTGTAGCTTTTTACTCGATTTACTTGTTATATCGCATTGTTTCTTTTATAAAAGTACATAATATTAAATCTTGTACAATGGTGCGGAACCCTGCATGCGCGAGTCCTCGCACCTGGCCGGTTTTTTATTTTATTCTATTCAGGAGTCCTACATCCACTTGCTATTAATACACATGACAATTACCAAGTGCAATAGTACCATTATATAGGACTAAATTGCAGGAAAAATACAATCGTTACTACGAGATTGCTCCGGAAGGTCCTTTTAATTTCATCTATGGTTTACTATTACAACTGGAGGTAGGTATTATTGAAAAGGGAAATGAAAGCAGTCTATTGCCTCTTGAACCGGTATGAGGGCACCTTTACGATACCAAGGTTGTAATTAGGTAGATACAGTGTAGTGTGGCGCAGATTACGTACCCTAGACTTTTTATGTGCTTCTATGATTATAATGCGCTGGCGCAACATAAGTTGTTGAGATCGGAAGTTTACTCCATTAGAATACTTAATGTTATTGGTATATCGTTACAATGCAACATGGAATATAGATTTCTGACTTTTTCTTCTTTTTTTTTTTCCACCTTAAATATTTTAAATAGGTTTTGTGTAGTGATTATTGTGATGTCGCGAAATGAGTATCGTTAACATACAACTTTATAGTGAATCACAATTTTTATTTTTACCCTTTTTTACTTATTGTTTGAAACGCAATTTAGGGACTATTAACTGCGTAACGACTTTTGGAGCAGTAGTGAAGTAAAGTTATTCTTTACTTATCAAAGACAGCTACTCTATGATAAGATTATGGCCCAAAAAATTTATGGAAGCTTTCTGATCGAATGCCAAAACCTCGTCACAGGTTGTACTGTTGGTTGGGATGCTAATAACCAGCAAATAAACAAATTTTATTCGTTGAATAGATGTTCGATGTATGTCTGGGGTAAGATTTTGTTAATTGTTTCTATTAAACGATATGTACCGTACTTTCTGAAATAATATTTGTTTTTATTCTACTACTTATTTTTTGAGACGCAAACCCATTAGCGAGCTTCATTGTGATACCTATATAATTACGACTGGTAGTCGGTGTGGTCGAATATAGAATTTTATACGATTCTAAATATGTATTTGTTCAACTAGCTTGACTCAGCTAGAGTGATAAATTTAATGGTATCAATTGAGAGGTATGAATTTGTACCATTGTGCTGGTGCTACTTTATTAGTAGTGTAAGCAGGTAAACAGATCAATTTTTTATTGTGTTATTCTGTAGGTATCTGTGAAATTTGACCGTGGCCTAGACCTCATTAATATATTGTTGGGACCCGGAGGTTGTGGATTCGATTCCCGGCTAGGTAAATATCTGGTACTTGTTTTGGTTAGGGTTGGGGCATTGTACGCCTACTGATATGTATCTGTCACCAAACAACAGTGACAATACCACTATTGTCAGTGATAATATTAGAGAGATAATTTAATCAGAGTCTCATTAACTTGCTGCTTGATGAGCACATTTCCTTTCTACAGTGTTACTTTTAAGATGAAGTACCAGAATGCGTAATAATATCTGTAGATATGAATTATTTCTGAAGAAAGTTTATAGTTGCAACACCGTATCCTACCTCTAGAAAAGTATATGGTAAACACTTTATTGTCTAAATAACCTATTGAAATTAATTTATATTTAACTAGTATTTTACAGTGACACCGTCGTCGTGGGTTTCAGAAAGGTTCATCTGGGGCCAGCTCGTTGTACACTGTTTTAAAAAATTTCCAAACTCAATTTTATTCCAATTTTATGCAGTTCAAAGCAAAAGTTAAATACATAAATCTTCTATTTTTATCAATTACTCTAAAAGTCACTAAAACTAAGAAAAAGATAACTCACACGCATGTCAGCCGATCTCTAGTGCTAAAAGTCTATATTTGAGTTTGATTTATGGATTCGACAGTTAGTGATAGGTGTCACTAGAATTTTGCACCTTTAAATGTTTAAATATTAATGTATTTGCTCCGGCGAATTGTAAATTCAAATGAAGCGTGCGGAATTTCCGATTCTTCATTTTGACATCTGTCATGTTAAACGTGCCTTTATAAAACTTTTACCTGGGTGATTATTTGTTTGTTTGTATGTTCTATTTGTGTATTCACATAATTCTTGGTTCTATATTTACTTTTAGATTACATAAGTCAACTTCAAATGCATTTGTTGAAAAAAAAAATTGTTTATAAAACAAAACCCTGCATCTTTCATGCGTTAAGTCTTCGGCTACATAAGTCCACTGTTGGACGTCAGCCTTCCATTCCACATTGGGATTTCTATGACGAATTTCGTCATAATCATCACCTTGGCAGGTGGATTGGAGATCACAGTAAGATCATGTTACATAGGCAGATATTGCTGCCCATCTCTTGAATAGTTTGCCTATGTGACTTTTTACGACACCCTGCGCCTTCTTGCCCATTGATTGACATGTTATCTTACTATAATTTACAATACTGTCACATAAGTATTATACATCCCTACTGTCATACACAGTACTACTATAATAGACTATGACAGTATATATAGTATGTGGCGGCATCAATTATCTCCACTCATTATCGGGAGCTCTCTTTTCATAATGGCGCAGTATTGTGGGAACCGACTAACAATATTATCGGAACCATTCTTTACTTATTAAAGTGCACATGGCATCAAATCGAGACCGATCTTAGAACATGTTATTGTCTTGTAATAAGAGTTGTATTCCAATGTAATTGTAAGTGGTTTTGTGATTGATCTGTGGTCGTATGTGCAACGAGAAGGTATGTTGGGGTTTTCGTGTTAATAGCAAAGTAATGAGAAAATTCCTAGCAATGGGAATGGGATAGTTCTTCAATCTTTTTAGGGTTCCCTATCCAAAAGGTAACCAACGGGACCCTATTACTAAGACTCCGCTGTCCGTCTGTCACCAGGCTTTATCTCATTACAGTCGAAATTTTCACAGATTATTTATGTTGTAAAAGTTTAGAGGGAAAGTCAATTTTATATTGCCGTTTGTATATAGGCCCCAAACAATCCATATTTATCATTCCAACTGCGTGCGAAAGTGCATATGTATAGTAAAGTTCTATAGTGTTTTTTAATTTACCAAATTCGTATAAATTTACCGTTGGTCGTTTATGTATGAGGAAAGAATAAAATACCATTTTATATAGTACGCGCACAATAAGTTTGCCCCTCTGAAGTTAGCTCTCCGCAATTTCAAACATGTATAAACGGAATGAATCTGTTATTTTCGATAGTAACTATCCCTAGATAACATAAAACACTAGGACATTTCTTTCCGCCCGCAAACTTGCCTTGCCTCCCACTTATACGTTAATAATTGATACTTCGCGGTCTTTTGTGGCTAACTTCAGAGGGGCAAACTTATTGTGCGAGTACTATACTGTTAGTGATTTTAGCACATTGTCTCTTAATGGCGTGTAAATTATGTTAGTTAAAATTCTTTGTTATGCCATGACCAATCACAGTCATCATCATCAGCTAGGAAACGTCCACTGCTGGACATAGGCCTCCTCATGGTAAGCCACATTGACCGGTTACGAAACACTTACATCCATCGACTCCCCGCGACCTTAACGTGATGTGAATTATCTCACTTGGCAGAAAAATTAAAGATCGCAGTAGGATGTTAATATACAGGTAGATGAGACCATATCTCCTGGCAAAATTCCCCTAGTCACATTCTTAGTTTGAGGTTTCTGTGCCATACCATCAAACGACCGTATCGTCACCTTCCATCAGGAAAGATGAAGGCCAAGTGAAAACCCGTCCCACTAAAGTAAATACGAACCGTTGTAATTTTATTCTAGAGCGATCCGGTAAAGTAAGTAAAATAATGACAACTAAAATAGCAACTAGTAATTTATAATTTAAAACACTAACACATAGGATGTCAGCAATATTTTTATCAACAAGAAATAGTTTTACATTATTCTATCGAAGGCTTTCCAATAATGGAAAGGCTTTACTAAAACATACTTGTACATAAGTGTCGAACCTTCTCCTTTTGAAGACCATGAATGAAAATATATTTCGAGGAAAGATCATAAAATTGTAGAGACGCAAAATGAATGCACTAGTAATACAAACACGTCGAAAACGAGAACACCGATGTGTAGTAGAATGAAAACTTTGTAAAACAAATGAAAGCATATGTAGATCTCACTTTCAAAAATGTAAAAACATATTGCCTTATTGTAATCCATAGGAATCTTGCGGCAATTTGAAAACAATAGTAGCATAAAATATACTGTCTGCAACACTAAAATAAAATTAAAAACGTTCATAAAAGTCGTATGTTCACAGATGCAAATTAAGTATTAGAAATTGGTCTTACCTGAGTTTGCAGTTTCGACGAACTCGGTGGGAAACTCAAACGCCGAAACAATAGTACATTTCGACGTTTACATATGATATAAAATGTAATCTGTGCTCACATCACTGATTTATTTAATTTTAAATACACTCAACAATTATTAAATTTTAAAATTAAAAAGTTTGAGGGGTCGATGACCTGTCGTTGTCAAATAGGGATGTGACGCGCGCGTTTTTCCGTTTTGTTTTGTCGATGTATTCGCGGCGATCCCGGAATGCGCGAGCGGTCTCGCCGCAGCCGCGCGTGTTGGATAAATGGCAAGTGAATTGAGCACCTGTGCGACTCATCCGCGGCACATGTGCGGTATTGCACGGGGGATACGTAGCTTCATTAAATTAAATTAAATCTGAGTCGCGCTCGCGGCCATTATAAAAAATATCGATTTGATCGATGCGCGACGTGTCGATTAATTTAAGCTGCGTTCGGGAACTGAATCGAATTGTGGGGAATTGGTCTAAATTGTTTTAGCTTTGTGCGGATTTCATTGAAATATTAACAATTGAAGAGTTTACGAGTTTGAAATACACAGTCATGTTACAATAATTACCAAATAATAATAAAAATGAATATATAGTTTGCTTAGAAATTTTTACTATTGATATTGGTGAAACTAGTGAATAAATAAGTTTTGATGTTTTTAAGGGTTCCAAACATCCGATGAAAAAATGGAAACCTTTTAAAAGCTCAATCTGGTGTATGTCTGTCAAAGCTGATCATCTCAGTAACTACTAATCGGTAGCATTTAAATTTGGAATAGTGCAAGTGAAATAATTGATCAAATATTTTTTATTTGAAAGGGGGCAAATAAATTGTAGTCAACATTTCAAAGTCAAGTGGGGTATCATATCATCATAAGGGCTTTATATATTCTAAAACAGCAAGAAGCAAGAATTTGTGTAAATCTTACAGACAATACTTTAGCGGTTTCTCTCAATAGTTTAGTAGTACTTGTATAGTTTTGAGAAATCATCAAAAACACTTTGACAACCGTCACTTAGGTATGCGGTCAGTAAAATGAACTTTATTTCAAGACAATAATATCTATCCATTTCTATCGTTCGCGACCATTGGTGCGCAGTCTGAAAAATATTGCAGCGGAATGGAAACTATGGTTTTCTTTTCGGACACTCTAGTTGCTCTTGTGTTTTATAAGAATATTTAACTATCACAGCTCTGGAAATTATAAAACCCAAACAATATACACAGTCAAATGAAAATCGTAATTAGCGGCCGTTTATGTATTCATTCATTTTGACGATTTCCTTTAAAAGCGCATCGAGCGCAAAACCACTTCCGTGGCCTTATGACTAAATGTTGGATTCACAAGCAAGAGGTCCCGGGTTCGATTCCCAGTAGGGGTACCTGTCGGTACTCAGGTTGGTTGGTGGTAGGGCATTTTCTATTACCATCATGTTACCTAAGTCTGCCACCAAGCAGCAAAGAAAGAAAGAAAATAATTTATTCCAAGCTAAAAATAAATACAACACATAATAAAGAAAACAACACACAAACATGACACATACAGAAAAAAATTACTGCAAAATTATGTTAGCTTGGAAAGTGCTCAGTCCTCAAGCTATTGAGGCTTCTGGATGCGTACACTTACCATCCAACAGCCATATCGTCACTTGCCATGAGCTGAGATGAAGGTCAAGTGCAAACATACATTTAAATAATGTGTAATTATATGTAGAAGGTAATGGTGTGTGAGTTGTACAAGCTCTACTATGAACCACCGCCGTACGAAATGATAGTTGGTAAACGATTTCCGACGTAATACTTACACAACTTTTATAGATTCCCGAATGTACTCAATTAGTGTGTACTTGGGGGATTATTTCTATCAATAGAAAGCACAGGTTTGTTAGAAGTTGATTTAAACGAGGGCCGTATAAAATGATTCACGGATAGTTAAAGTTGATTTATCTTTTATCGGCTGTCAGAATTTGATGACTTCATCATAGTAATTTGGAATTACTAAAATTGTTTGCTTTGGATCGTAAATTGTTAGTAAATTGTATTGTTGGTTGTTTAGTGCAGTAAAAATTGGTTTAACGAATAAGTGATGGATAATACACCGCTTCTGTCGTTATTATTCAGTCGGAGCATATTGTACCCAAAATTGATACATCGAAAATACTCACATAAATAATTATACCTTGCTTGTAACAGAATATTATGAAGAAAATACGATTTATAATTATCAAAAAACTCTTGAGATATAGTTTGAACATTTCATTTGTATATTTATTTAATTTTAACTACGAAATCGTTTAATGATTTGACTGAAAAAACCTTCATGTACTTTAAAAGTTTGAAATAATAAGAAATAAATAGTATGATCTTGTCTTTAAATTCAAAGTTTATAAAATGCACATTGCCCAAAAATGTCTTTATTAAAATACCGCGCATTTCAGACAGACAAGACATTACAAAATGCAGTCAGAGTGCACTGACACTGCACAACTGCACCGAAGTAATTGTATGACAACTGCATTTTGTAGCTGGTAAGCAGTCCAAATGCAGACTGTGTATATACATATATATTAATAGGCTAATTTAAAAAAGTCTTGGCAGCGGTGGGATTCGAACCCACGCCTCCGAAGAGACTGGTGCCTTAAACCAGCGCCTTAGACCGCTCGGCCACGCTACCACTTAATTCCACTGCTGAAATATCAATACACGATCCCTATCGCTCAGCTCTATTTTTAACTGACCTATTTATCTCAGTTTATCCCGTTGGAATGTCGTTGACGATATATAACACTAGGGCCGCGACTCGTGTGCTTTTAGATAAAGATTTCTCGCACACACTGCAGTGTTTCTAAGAATCAACAAATACTGATGGACCTTCTCTGCTTTTTAACAGTGCTAAATGTTTTTCTTTGCAATTTTAAACTGTAGAAAAACCAGGTACGCTTTTATTTTCGTTATAGGTTATCCTAATTTTTTATATATTTTAAAATCAATGAATCGTATATAGAATTTTTGAGCCCAGACGTAAATATCAGTACAATCATAGAGGTACTTCGCGTTCGCGTATAGAGTATTATCACGTAGTATACCCACGGTGTGACATGTGATGATTTTATTCTAAATGCGTAACATTTTGTTATCCGTGGCCGGAGCTATGAGTATTAAATGTAGTCGTCAAGGAACCTCTGCTTTGCACAAACAGAGTGATATAACAACTAGAGTGGCGCACATTTTCCAGAGAAAGCTATTAAATGTAGCGAGGTGTTAGTTTACGACCCCGCCGCGCTGGACGTGCGTATGCGCACGCTTGGCTTTATCTTATTTAAATGTCAATTTTCACGAAACAGTGTAAAACTGTTACTCTGGCGAACCGGGCGTTTGAGAAACTTGGATATAATATTAATTCTTCATATACTTGTATGTAATGTAACTTACCGTTTTTGACTTCAAACCTTTACTGTTTACCTGGCAGAAGTTCGTAACATTATTTTGCCGAAGTTCACCATACCGAGAATGTTCTGTAATTTTTGCTTACATTTATAGAGTTCCGAACCGAACGAACGAAGAGGATAAATTGACTTGCTAGATTGGTTTACATACATTATTATGTAGTTACATACAGTATTGGATAAATAAGTACTTATTTAAAGCGTAGTAATAAGTATGTATGAAATGAAACTTTTTGTTTAAAATTTTTGTATAAAGTCTCGGTGGAATCACTGGTTATTGCGACACAGGTTTTACCTACTGCAGTAATCAGAGATCCTCAACAAGCATAGCAATAACAAAAATATAATTAGCGACATTTAATGTATTTAAACAGTGTTAATAAACTTAACAAAACCTAATATAAAACATGTAAAAAGGAAACCTTATAGGATCATTTTGTTTTCTGTCTGTCAATAACCTTTTTCTCAAGAACGCGTAAAGGTATAAAGTTGCAATCCCTTGGAGCTGTGAAGAAGAAGAAAAAATCAAACTTGTAAGTCAACGCAATAAACGTTTTCATGTTTCGTGTGGTACCTAAATCTTCATAGGTACTTAGCAATACTTCGTACAAAGTCATTAGACCACAGAATTTTTTGGTGCTCATAGAAGTACCCGGAAATATTTATACTTATGTATATGTCATGTGTTATACCAGTCTTGCCATATATGTTTTACATGTTAATATAAATTTATTATGTTTTAGCGGAAATCATTTTAAAAAGTCAGGTATAGAGGTATATACACAGTCATAACATATGTAAATTACATCATGAAGCTAAATTTACAAAAATGAATCGAACAACACCTTATTTATCGATGCAACAAGTGTAAAATATATAATTTTAATGAAAATCATACAAACACATTTCCCTCGTTATTCCTGTATTAGTCTTTGAAACGGTTAATATATGTATATTTTATACAAAGTAACTAAAATTGGTTTAAAAAGGACTATTAAATGCGAAAGATAGTTTGCTGGTCCTTCACTTCGATTGAAAAAGCAGTTCCCGTCGGAGAGTTTCTGCACTCATAAGTAATTACAGAAGAAGAAGTAAAACATAATTTTGCAGACCTTTTTAAAGACAGTAAAAATCAATAGATTAATATCAATACAGATCAATCAAATAATAATAAAAAAATCAACAAACAAAAAAATACAGAGAATCACAAGGATTGACAGTGACATACTAGGACACCGCATTCAGTTTATGGTTTTTATGATTTTTAATCTAATACATTCGCTGTTCATTTCAGAGTATGTGAACTTATGACGTCAGAAGTTCACACTGAGACGTGATCAAGGTATATTTAAAAACAATGAATAAATCATATATCTAGTGGTCATAGAAGAAAAATATTTAAATTAGTTTCTTTGAGTTGTATTTTCATTCAAAATCTGTCACATTACGTTGTGAATTTTTTTACATACCCAAATCCAGCCAAAATCTTTCTAAATTAGAAATGGGTTAGAGACTAAACGACAGTTTATTCGGATGACCAATAGATGTGGCAATTCTATTGAGGTTTTTGTTAAATTTATGTGAGTAAGACTAAGTAGTATCGAACGCAATTAAAATTAGTGCTTAAGTACATGGTTACGTGGTATTACTAAATAACGTTATAGCTTCCAGTATCGGCTACTGTTATGATTATGACTTATGACTTTATGAGTATTACTTTGAAAAATTACAATACGTACATATACATGATAAGTGTTGTAAACCATTGCAAATACGGGAAAGTATGTCATTAAAAATAGTGTGCCCAGCCCAGCCTCATTAACCTGATAGCTCTGATACAATCGGACTTTACATTGCGGATTTTCCACAATCCCCACGCATGTGGATCGTTGATCGCAGTACGATGTTTGGTACTTAGAATGCATTATGCTGGCTATCTTGATTCTATTCTAAATCCGAGGCCACATATTATATTTCAGTTGTAGATACCAACGGTAAAAATATAATTGTGGCCCATGAGGGGATCGAACCCGCGACCTTCGCGTTATTAGCACGACGCTCTAACCAACTGAGCTAATGGGCCGATGAAAACTGGTGACCAAAATACAACAACATTAAACTGTATTATCTGTTGTTTATTGGTCCTTTGATCCGATACAGTCAAAGATAGCGTTTAATATTTTATTATGTGGCTAATAAATTAAATTGATTATCATTATCAATAACAGTAAAAGAAATCATAATATATTATACATATCAAGATTTTCCACAATCCCCACGCATGTGGATCGTTGATCGCAGTACGATGTCTTTGGTACTTAGAATAATGCTGCTGCCTATTTTGGTTCTATTCTAAAGCCGAGGCCACATATCATATTTTAGTCGGTAAAAATATCGCGTTATTAGCACGACGTTCTAACCTCTACCGGAAATTTTAGTACAAATGAAAAACCAACTTTGCAGTTAAATAACCGCCGCAATAAGCAGTACAGAGCCACTTGCATCCATGCTCGCGATCATCGGTCCATCTTGTAGGGGGCCGTCCCAGTATACGTTTCCCGGTACGCCTTTGGTTCCGGGTAATAAAACATGGCAACGACAGCGACTGATTCTTCTGGGTTAAGACCTACGACATCGTCACTTACCATCAGCTGAAATGAAGTCTTAAAAGTGAGTTCACTCCAACCGCAGATTTTTCCATGATTAAAGCAATGTGTTGTCAAAATAAATGGCACGTGAACGAAGCTACAAGCAAAAACTCGTCCAGTATAAATCAAGTAAATTGATTTCCAAGTGTAATAAATTGGTACTTAGTTTTAGCGAAATCATCGCAAAGGAAATCGTCGATCTATAGCCAAAAATGTATTGCTTAACTCCACACACGTACATCTACTCCATTTAGGTTACTGTACTCAAATATTGATATTCGCGTCATCCTTCCTAATGATCTAATGATGGATCATTAACACCTCATTGATTTTGCAATGATTGCAGTTTTTTGCGCTCGCCGCATCGTTGCTAAACCATAATATAAGACAGACGGGAGAGTTTAGTTCATCTCAAGGCTGTGATTTCGATAAGAATATGGCTTTGTCTAATAACTTTCAGATGTTCCAATTATTAAGGAATTAGAGGCCATTGTGGTGGATGACGGTTTGATCGATGGATCTTATAATTTTGGCTAACAAGAAAAATAATTTTTATTTAAAAACACACGAAGAATGGTGAATGATTCAATGTAATCAAAGGCTAGACCGCACTATTGATTTTTAGTCGTTTTAGTCTGCCGCCTATCCGGGCAAAAAGTCACCCAAGTCTAACAAAATGAGAAATAATTGCTAAATCCCTAGCTGAATTAAACTTTTGGTGTATGTAATATGTATGTATAAAATAAATAACTCCTATGTTATTATTGTAAAAAGATACGAGTAAGATCAGAGCGAGGATTTGTATATATTGCAAAAGCTTCCATAACTGATTGAAATATCAGCGTCCACTTTGTTCTCTGATATACACTCAAAAATGGATATACCTATTTGATGATGTTTACTACCATTTTACTACTATTCAGACAGGATTGTAGTCGACCTACATGGTTGCGATCTCCGTAGATGCGTATGTTAGTTGGCGGTTTTAAATTCCGAATACGCTATCCAGAGTGACGACGATAATGAAAGAGGGACATCGATTGATCTGCGCCATTTCGGGCAAATTTTTAACAGTGAAGTTTTAAGAGGATCTTTGTCGTGGCCGAAAGGTTTTATCAGATCATACTTTTTATCACTAAACAAGGGGTGGTGAGAGTGTGAATGCGGTTTTGCTATAAACAAAACACACCGACGGTGGGAGGCGAGGTAAGCTGCAACAACGCCAATTTATACATATCATAGCATCAGAAAGGCACAACATGGGATATCAACGCGAGTGTTTTAGAAATTAAAACATTAAATTCTACACATATGACATATTATCCAGTCTCCACAACCAATTTTTTTATTTTTTTATAAAAAAATTGTTTTAAAATTTTGCTTTTAACAAGACGCATAAATTTTGTCTTTAATTATAAAAATTCTCGAGGGGAAAAACGGGCAAAGCTGCGGGCATGCTATTAGTTCCATAAAATCGAAACACAAATAATATTGCTTCATCGGTATTCAAATTGGTTGTCTATTTTATGAGACTTATTTCGTACGCTGATACACAATTTATCTGAAATTTAATCAGACGTGTGCGTCCGTAACTGCTAATTTAAATACAAATTGTTACCTTATACCCTTCAATCTCAATTATCAGGTAGTGATAGTAGCCAGAGTTGAGATATCGGGTTAAGCACCGCTCAAAAACTGATACACTATTGCCGGCATTGTAATTATTTATGCATTATTTGCTATTACATTACTCGTCAGCCTGGCTTACTGTTACACCAAAGTGAATGGAATCTTAACTATTTACGATAATATGTTTTGGCTATGTCTATACACATAGAGAAATATTTCAAAGAAAGCTCTACGGGGGTCTAAACTTAGATTTAGTTTAATGGAAATATAAAAAAACTGAAACAAGATTATAGGACAAAGGAGGCTTGAAAGATGTCAAAGTACTAGCTTTTGCCTACAACTTCATCCGCGTGGTTTTCAGAATTTTTCAGAAGGGAACGGTTAGAAAAGTATAAAAAGTATCTTATGTCATTTTCCAGGCCTCCTTATACATTTTCACTTACGTCATAAAGGAAGTACAAACAAACAAACTCATGTTTGCTTTTTTATTAGTATGGGTGTATGGATGGGAATAGGAACACACTGTTGAACGTCTCCTTTAACTACAACCACGCGATTATATGGTGTGATCCTGTTTTCTCTGATTATTTATGGTTATTTCTATTGGATCGAAATGTACTTTACAGCAGAGAGCACCACTTTTCATTATCCACAACCGTCTCTGCACCTTTGGGTTGCTCGTCTACGAAGAAACTCATTATAGCGGAATAAGGACCGTTTTAATAAATCAGTTTCAAAATCTGTCTAGCAACTTTGACAACTTTCTAATAGAAAACGTGCTAGGATTTATAGTTTCATTAATTAGGATAAGTTATTATGTGGTAAATCCGAATCTACTGTATAGATAATAATTATATAGTTTACTTAGCTATAAAAGTTTTGGCTGTAGCATTCGACTTTTGACTTTTTAATATACTGTTAAAGATTGTTTTTCTGTAAACTCATCCAGAAATATTATGAAGTATAAAATTTGGACAGTGTTGATATTTCAAAGGTATTGACTTATGATATTTCAAAGTTTTGTTAGTTAGATTAGTTGAAAATTATGTTTTCATATATTTTTTAATCAATTTTTAAACACTAGTTTTATGCAGAGGTATTATGTTGCAGTGATCTAAATTACGAATTTGAATTGAATAGACAGAACAGCAAACCTATTATGTTGTTACATGTCGGTGTGACGGGCAGCCAGTGAGCAGTGTTTGTTTCCCACACTCATCAGCTCTAATTCTGAGTGCCAATGTGGAACACATTGGAATGCCTTCTTCTGAGCTTGTTTCATGTACAGGGTGTTTTGTGTTCAATACAGCACGTGCTATTATAATTTGAAATGGTTTTTTCTCATAACCAATACTTACTCTAGATACTATCTCTATAAATACCGGTCAGGTGCGAGTCGGACTCACACAACAAGAAATCCATACCATGCCATGGAAGAAAACGTATCTGGGGGCACGGCAGTGCCCCCACCAAGTCGAGCAAAAAAGCGTCACGGCCGTACCATCCTTTTCTCGAAGCAATTCAGACCATTTTCGACCCCCTGTAACTTCGTTGTGGATAAAACTAGAACACTGAAATTTTCAGTAACCATGCAGGCATTGTAAAGACACGGTATATTTCAAATTTCATTCAATTTGAACCAGTATTTTAAGAATTATAACGGGTCAAATTTCTTAATTTTGTCACTCACTGACTCACCGATCATCAAAATTCTAAGGCACTTCTAGCAGACCTAGAAGCTTCAAATTTGGAATATAAGTAGTGTTTGGTGTATGAATCAAGGAAAAACTAAAAAATCTAGAAAAGACCGCAAAGAAAATTAAGCCCATACAGCCAAGTCTTCAGTTAAATTTTTCAATATTGGCTTTATTCGTAACGATGTTTTACGGCAGTTATTATTATTGCGTGCGAAGCCGCGGGTTTAAGCTAGTCCCATATAAATATAGGCGCATGGTAGTGCCCCTGCCAAATCGAGCAAAAATGGGTATTCCCGTCATGAAAACACGTGTAAATTAAATTATTTAATGCAAAAAACGTACCTACGTGCGTATTCGTACTTATTACGAGTGCGTAAGGTTGTAAATTAATTATTATACCACGCGCTGCGATGCTAGCGAGTGAGCGCGGGCCGTTACTACGCGCTGCGCGGTGATAGCGCGAGGGCGCGGGGCGGGGACAGTGGCGGGGCGCGCGGAAAGGTGAATGTCGCCGAGCGAGCAGCAGCCGCGCTCATACGCGCGAGCGACCCAATGCTGTTCCGATGTGCCCAGAATTCTTAGAACCTATAAGTTTGCGATTTTCATTGATAATTTCGATTGCTATATTAGTTTGACGACTAAAGGCTACTGTCATTGGTTTACTGATATTATTTGCTTTTTCTAATTTAAATTAAATATTGATACTTTAAGTACCTAAGTATTTATAAATAGAGAGAGAGAGTAAATTGTTCAAATACATATCGCACTAAATAATTGAATTTACATGTGTTTTCAGGCGATGGCCAAGTCTCAATATATTTATATAAAACATTAAAGAATTTTAATATTGATATGCGTCACTATAAGATGCTGTTAATTATTACGTAACAACTTAATGCTTCGAGTACGGAGATTCCAGACACAATTGATTTTCAATTGTTATGGACCACGATCGTGGTCTTAGAGACTGGACGTATTAAGACAGAAAGTCGCTTAAGTAGAGACTGAATAAATTAATAACCGACTTGGTATTACATGGATCTCACAACCTTTTACCGCAGAACAACTAAGTTGCGAGACTTGGTTTTTTTGACAAGTATTGTTTTTGATGGGATACACATTATTACAGTGAAATAAAGTTCATTTCTTGGAAGTTTGCTTGTAAAGGCTATTATTTAATTTCTTTTTTCGGGTATTTTCCATGTTCGCCTGGCTAGCTACCACCATGTTTCTTAAGTCTCCCACCAAACAGTAGTGTTAAAACACTGTTGTGTTCTGGTGTGAAAGTTAGCATTTCCAGGGCCTTATTAGGATGAGGCTTGTGGGTGCGCGCGCCTTCCATCCAACGGCCTTGTAGTTACTTACCATCAGGTGAGATGAAGGCCAAGCGTAAACCATAATATATAACCACAGATATACATAAATAATAAAATTTTGCAATAAATCTTAACCAGATAATGGAATTCTTCAATTAATCGTAAAACACTTGAAATATATGATACAATACAATATAGAATATAGAATGACACTATGGTCAAATGTTTATTATATAATTACGCTACCTACATTCCTAAAAGACAACTGACACAGTGATATTAATTAGCACTGCTATTTAGCGGCAGACTTAGGTAATATAGGTAAGCAGCTAACCAGGTAGATGAAGAAGAATAAACGCTAATACTATTCAGAAACTGATTGCTAAACTGATTTCTATGATATAGGTAGGTAAATTATTACGGGATAGGTAATGACAAAAAGTTAATTTAAATTATAAACAGATAATATACACACATATGTAAAAAATATAAATACATTAATAACAATAGATAAACACGCTGTATAAGAAAGTCACACCACACCTGTCATGCTCGTTGTTGTTTCTAAATTAAAAATGTAGACTTATGAATGTAATAGAAGAGTACTGGATCCTAAATATGCGATTGTCATCTTTACTGTTGCCAAAAAGCTGTTTGCAGATTAAATTGACACATACTACGAGTATATTTCAGAAATATTATTTTCTGAGTATCTGCGCTTGGGTAAATGATTTTTATAAAACTGATTTGGGATTATATGCCAACAATATGTCTTGAAAACACATGATCTGGTTAAGATATATATTTTTTATTCATGGCTATAGTAGCAGCACACAAAAAAAACATACTAACATATACACACAAAATTCAACCCTTTCCTTGTATAAAAAGTTAAAGAAGTTTATTCTAGTCAAACACCAGATTAAGCTGGTGGCTTTTATGTCAGATTTGGCGGGAAAATATTATAACTTCAAAAAACTTACTGTGCATGACTTGATGTGTTAGAATATGTAACTGTATGAATAAATGCAAGTGTGAAAACTATGAATAAACGAGGATCGCATGTAGACTTTTCGTACGAACAAATCAAAAGGTGTAATGATGTTTTTAAAGTTATGTGGCGCTGCATTACATGGCTCTGAATACGAGCAGAATATCTGGCTACCAAAGTTGATTGCAAATAGTTACAATTGTGAAAATGTGTAATGAAGTCAATTTCATGTAGGACAAAAGTTGTTTAATTTATTTCTTCCTAACATTTTGTCATCACATTATGTACAATACAATGTAAATCACAGTGTCAAAGTCAAAATCTTTATTCGTAAACATAGGTTGTACAGTACATGGTCGAGCGAATAATTTGACTTTTGACGACACGTCTATCACTTGCTATCTCTACGTTTGGAAGACTGCCAGGTGGGTGTTGTGATGAGTAGATTCGAAGGGCGGGACATAGTTTAGCAGTAAAGCTGTGTTGTATGAGCACTTCATCTTTAAAAGAAAGCGAGCTAATTTGTTTACCGTTTCAGCTAACACGCATTCATTAATTACTTTTGTAACATATTATTATAACCGTCAAACCAAATAGCAATTTAGATTTTTTTCAACTCGCCCTTATTTCTTGCCGACTACAAAAATAAATGGGTATAGGTAATTCATGAAATAGATCATTCAGAAAATAGGGACTGATAGCGCTCAGTTCACAATAAGCGAATATATGTATTAATAAACAAAAAACTTAATTTTTTATTTTATAATGTAATTTATTTTTGAAAAGCAAATCCTATCTTACTTTGCAACCTTGTAAACGCTTTGAGGACCATTCTACCAAATAGTCCTTATTTTTAGTGTCAATACTTACTCGTATTACGTATTTACTTATCAAATATCAAATCAAATCAAATCAAATCAAATCATTTTATTTGTCCAACATAGGTATTGAAGATCTTATATTAAACAACGGCCGCTATGTGGAGCCTTGCGGCGTACAAATATATACATAACATAAAAAATTATATGTCAAAAAATAATATTAAATTAAATACAAATCAAATAATAATAGAGTCAAATTCAATTTTATAAACTAAACTAAAAACTAATAACAACAAACATATTCTTGTTATATATGCTGCACTTTATTGAGAAATTCATCAATCGTGTAATAAGTGTTGTCTGACAGGTAGTTGAACAGATTTCGTTTAAACTCTTTTAGATCTTTAAGCTCTCGTATGTTTTTTGGAATATTATTGTAAATTTTTGGAGCCATGAACATTACACTTTTCCTGTATAAAAATCGAGGCCAGCACATTTTAATCAGTCGCTATTGTCTTATAATCCATACAATTACACCCCATTTGTTTTTTTATCTTCGCGTTCGACGAGAATTCACAATTTCATTATCCATTACCATCGGCCCATTAGCTCAGTTGGTTAGAGCGTCGTGCTAATAACGCGAAGGTCGCGGGTTCGATCCCCTCATGGGCCACAAATATATTTTTGACAAGGTTTAGTACGGACGTACTCATGTAAGCTCATATTCAACTGCATTTTCATATGATTCGCGCTGCACCTTCAAATTATTATGAGAATGTACTAGAATAAACAATTATATTATAATAACATTTTTGTGAATGTACAAAATGTAAGAAAAAAATAAGCTAACGATATTCGTATCTATAAATTAGTTTAAAAATTAATGACGGACATATTTGTTTGTAAAAGTCTATATTTGAAATATGTAATGATCATGCAGAAGAATACAGATTTAAAAAGGTATAGAGTTACGTTGATATTTGTAAAAAAATGCTATTTAAAAAACATAATATTTCAATCATAATTACATTTTTCGGTAGAACATTGTTGGGTGCATTTCATTGCATACAACTTTAAAAAAAACACATATGTTGACGTTCTTGCGTTACGCTATAATTTTCTTCTTCTATTGTTTTCTGTAGGAAAAGTTGAACAGTCTGCACAAAAAGTTCAAAATGTTTTTGGTGAAATCTACAGAGCAAGAACATTTTATATGATTAATTATATCTCGTTTTAATAGAATAAAAAGAAGTTATATAACTTTACTTAAATCAAGATCTCACTATCTACCGATTTACTATTAGTACATTAAGATTTATTGTCGGCAGATAGTGGCGCTTCTCACATTGCTTAATTAAGATTAACTGGTCCATAATGAAGAATTCACACTTAGCTACTAACGGCCAATCAACTAGGTAGGGTATACGCTCCATTGCCTAGCGCTAGTCTAGCGTAGGCCTTTTGAAGGATATTGTAAATTATTGTACTCTAATGTAATTTAGTGGTTTTCGGACTGCTAAGGGTTTCAACAAGGGTTTCAAGTTTGCATAACGAATATATACCCTATACAAAGTTTAAATTCAGAATGTATGTACATGTTTCTTATATGATGTAGATATTCACTATTCCTCTAAGTTATCCTCTAGCTAGAAAACAGAAACCATTTCATTTAAAACCTATAAATACACACCGTATGTTGTCATATGTATGTTGTTGATACAGCTTTTGCGCACGAGAACTACTTTTTTAATTGGGATAAACAGTAGTCTATGTCATTTTCACTACTATCATCATCATCAGCCGGGAAACGTCCACTGCTGGACATAGGCCTCCCTCATGGTACGCCACATCGACCGGTCCCGAGCCACCTGCATCCAGCGACTCCCCGCGGCTCTAACCAGGTCGTCGGTCCATCTAGTAAGGGGACTACTATACCCGTATAAAAATCATGGCAATCTGCCTCTCTGTTGCGACCGATGACAAATAATCATACATTCGCATTTATTATAACGTAATAGTATGGATGCTGGATGATGCTGATCGTCTCCTTTTCTGTGAATCCTCTGGGAATTGGAAATGAATTTCTGGGATTTCCTCATTCAAAGTGATCTTGAATCCTGTTTTTTTAACTATAGTGTTATAGCCTAGACTATTATAACCTGTGTTCAGCAGTGGATATTTCTGAGTTATGAAATTTGGTAGAAACAAGGTCTAACAGCACAAATGAAATTTGTTAGTATTTATGTCATATACATTAAATAAAAATAATTCTAATAATCTGGTTATTTTGTTAGAGCATGTTCAAAAATAACAGTAAATCATCATCCTCATTTTTTATTCAGTTTATATTTATCTTTAATTGGCGTCTTATGGTAATATCTGTTTCTATTTATTTTTATTTTCCTTTGCGGCGAATGCTACTATCATATTAATTTATCGTATCAATAAATACCACTGACTTGCATTGATTTAAAAGATACGACTTTTTAATTGAATTTCTTCGAGCGAAAGCTGATTGTAAACTTTATACCATAAATTAAATATTCGGCACGTTCAAAGTTGTAATGCAGTACATATTTTGTTTGGTGTTGTTTTAATACATTTAATTGAAGTTTCTCACAGGTGTTACCATGTTTTGCTATGATTTGCTTGTCCTTTTAATTTGCTTTCTTCTAATGTATGAATAAGATAAGTTTATTTGTATTGAACATGGATGATGACAGTCAGAACATTTTTGTTTCAAACATTTCTTCCAAACCTTTATTTCCGTTCCTTCCTTTAGAAGCAACATAGTTTAAATGTTAAACTTGTTACGTTGTTAAACATATTTACAGAACTATGTATATTATTTTAACACTACTACTACTTTACACTTCTAATTAATTCTATATGCTATAAATATTATGCAGAAACTGTCATCTTCTCAACTGCTGTCGGAATTATTTAACCGGAGAGAAACTTAAATAACTAATCTCGAGAAAGATTCATACATAATTTTTTATACAGTGCAGTTCTAAATTTCGGTATGTAGTTATATGTATACCTGTACCACATTTCTAAATTAGATTACCTTATTCGTTACCCGTCTGTCAGATCTGCTAGATCACACGGCATATTCAAGACTGGCAAGAGAGGGACGACTTTATTGAGATTAATCCCTAATTGCCATCAAAACTTATTACATAGTTAAAGTTTATATATTTTTCCCTTGCTGGTTATTTAAAGTATCTGTATATATTTTGCATAAGTGTATTTGTTTTTGTTCAATATACGCAATGAACTTTCCCTTTTTATAAAACAAAGTCAATCATAACGATTTTTAGAAAGCAATCTGCGAATGAATTTCATGTGTTCATAATCCAGTATTTACTATGTGTAAAACTTTTTATACCTTTGTAAGGAAGAAAAACAAGAATTTGGATGTTTCTTGCAATTCTTTGTTTACATTTCAAAACATCGTTGAAAGTAGTTTTCAAACTGAATTTTCTAATGAAGTATTTTTGTCTAAATTTATTTTTCTTATTATCGGTACAACGTTGTGTTTACCGATAAGTTAGTTGCACATATGACACTATTGTTTTGTGAGTTTAGTTTTTCTGTTATTGTGTGTAATTAGTTGGTAAGACTTAATAAATATAAATAAATAAAATAATAATACATTCAAAATAATTTTTTCAAGAATTAGTCAAATATAATTCACAAATAATAAGTAGTAGAAACTAATAATAAGCTCTGTTTCATTTGACTAATTTCAAGCGAATATTATGTTGCATCTTATGCTTAAAGTCATGTTAATAATTTAAAAAAATATACTTGTTCGATTTTGGTTCAGCTTTCAAAGAATTTATTTCAATGCGATGCATGGTGTGGCATTACTCCTGTCTGCTTTAAATTAATATAAAAAATTATTTAGTACGACGGCATATTCGATGGACGCAAAATAACTATTAGGCAGGATTAATTTTAAATCTCCAGTAATGTTACTTTATTGAAAAAGGTATCCTAAAATGCGAACGTAAGTACTGTTTTTAGGCTAACACCCGATTAGGCAAGCCATTGAAGATTTTGCTCGAAAATCTTCAATTTTACGACGAAGCTTTAGATTCTGAATTAGTACACAAAATACGCACAAAAAACACTGAATATAAAAAGTAAGATAAACATGTAATATCAAGATTCAAAATATCTGAATTGAAACTCGAAAAAGTAAACAAAACATTTTTATTTATACACAACATAATATACATTTTCTAATGGGCTTTGCATATAAAGTCAGAAAATATTTAACACACTTACAAAGTATAACATTAAAAACTTAACTACACTCTTGCTGATATGACAGTTTAATAAATAATTGAGCCTCTTATATACCAAGCACCATATAATGTCTATCCTTTTTTCCCACGGATATCTACTATTTTTTAATTGCACAACCGGCCGGTCATTTGTTATTAAAACTAAATGACATAAAATATCATTTATTTACACTAAAATTTTAATTATCTAAAATTAGGTTGATTATTATATTTTCGATGTATTTTCTGGGTGTAAAAATGTGAACGGGTTTTTTACAATACGAATAATGCTAATTATAAGGCACGTTAGTTGGATAGGTGGGATTTGTTTCCATCTTTTAATATATTGTGGTAATATATATTTCCTTGGGAGCAACTACATTTCTAACCTTAACTATATGAGGTAAAACTCGGTGACTTCAATGTTTATTGGTACTCGTTCTATTTAATATAACTTATTATAACAAGGCACTGGTGTTATGAAATACAATTAAATCTTTTTCAGTTTATACATATGATCTTAAATCTGGAATTAGAATTAAAACACATCGTTATTTAATAGCATTTTACAATAGCATCGATATATACTTGAATAACATCATAACTAACTACATTTTTTAACATTCAACAGAACGTTTATATGGCGGATCGTCTAACCTTGCAATAGAGGATGAAGAAGCTCTACCATCCCGGCCTGTAACTATCGATATAACACTTCTATGTTCCGAGTCACTGTCTCCACTCAGAATTATATTTGTCTCACCCATAAAACCAGAATCAATCTGCTCATGCCCCATCTTATGATGCATGTCGTAGCTATTCATACCCAATTCAGCTAGCATTTGCTTAGAATCGTCAAAGTTTCCAAAGAACACGGAGTCGGTCTCAATACTCTCTCCTCCTGACTCACTGCGTCCATCACAAATAGACTCCATCTCATCTGTGTCCGACTCTATGTGCTGGAGGATTGGTGTCCTAATCACTGTAGGTGGAGGAGGCACCGATGTGTGTTCCGGCAAGAGTTTGGGTCGCAACTGCATCAAATAATTTGCTCGGCGTTTTGATTCATTCGAATCTGTACTTAGATAACCGGAGTCTTCGGTCCTGTATAGTTTTCTTATGTCTGTTCGACGCGATCTAGTACGGTTCGATCGTCGGCCAGATCGCTTCAGATTCTCTCCTCTTAAGTATTGCTGATACCTCTCCCTTTCTTCAGGAGACCTACGTTTTTCACCCTGTGGACTATCACGAACTGCACAGAATTTGGGTGATAATAACTCTGCTCGTTTTTGTTTCGGTGGCACTGGAGGCTTCACTTCCCTCTGTTTCTCAATCTGGCGTATTAAATCTGCTGTTTTTACAGATTTTACAAGTGCATCTAGTTCTGGGCCATAAGGAACGCTACCTCGTCTCTCATAATATGGATGTCTCATGATTTCTTCTTGTGTTTGCGTGTTAGCCTCATATATTTGTCTTAAACTTCCAATTTTCCTCGTAAATACTGGTTCATGTAGGTGTTTGACACCAATGTATTCACTACCAGCAGTTTTATGCTTAAAACTGCCTCCTGACTTCAGGAGAATTTTCTCGACTCGTTTCTTTCCATCTGTCTTCGGTTTTCTGTCTAAAGTATCAGGATCAAACTCTTCACGAATGTTTCGTCTGATTTCAACTGGGGAACCTCGAACCTGAATAGTTAAAGGACCAGGTTTTTCAATATTGTCGTACAGCGGCTCATTTGTATCAATAAAAACTTCACTCACAGGCTGGCTACGATTAGCTGGCACTGGATTATCTCTTGTGTGAAAAAAGTGATAGCTGTCCACTGCTTTGCTTACGTCGCGCCAACTACGAGTTAAAGTGTCTCGCGTCGTTTGCAAGTCTATATTGTGATAAACATCTGCCCTGAGAGCTAATTCTGGTCCACAGGCTAACGAGAAACGTCTTTTTTTCAGTAAACTGCGTTCAAAACTATCAAACTCCACGAATGGCTCGCGTTGTGCAAATTGTTTTTTCCTGTTTGAAAGAGTATTGTCGTCACTAAAGTAATGTGTATCAGCAGCAACTACAGGAATAACAATCTTGGGCGCTATTGGTGCTACAGTTTCCGTTTGTATCTCTTCCAAAACTTTCGGTTCCACACGTGTGCATTTATGCAACTCTTTTATGACAGCTTCCATCTTCACCTTAACTTCTGGAGGAATCGGTGGCTTATCTTCTTTGTGAGATTCTGGTTCAACCTTAGGTTGCATAAGCGGTGGTGGAGGAGGAGGTGGCAGTTTCTTCCGAACAAGCCGAGAAGCACGGTTAGTTGGACTGTTCTTATCCTGCACAACATTTGCTGTAGTTTGAAGACTCATTGGTCCACTGATGTCTTTTAGAGCCAACGCGATTGGCTTAGCCTTAATAGCTGGAGCTTTAGGCTGTTCTTCTTCTTTGGACTTTTTAATATGATGAATTATTTTTGGTTCACGATTAACTTCTCTTATCTCTAGTGGTGCAGAAATTTCTTTCAAGGGTAAAATTTTTGCTTCTTCTTTCTTGGGTGGAACGTCTTTCACTTGACCATCATTAGTTTGTTCTTTCAATGTCGTTTTTATTACTTTAGGTGGCTTGATTTCTTCGTCTGTCAAAGGTTCTGGTGAGCGTACTCGTTGTTTATTCTTTGATCCAGATACTCTCGGTGTCCCATTAACCTTTGCAATTGATTTCACAGGTCTTGTTGTAGGTGCTTTTAGGACAGGTTCTGGCAAGGGAACTTCATCTAGCCATTTTCGCACTATCTTTTGCTTATAATCTTCACTGACACATGACTTACATGAGTTTGATCTAGTTAAAGCAGGCTTTTGGACTGGTTCTTTATTGTCACAACCCGGACATCCGCCACAATGTGCTGTTCTCCTGCTGTTTTCACGTTTCAAACTGATAGCACTGAATCTACGACCACGTCGAGCACAGGGGATGTCCCAACCAAGATCGACGGAGTGGTAAGATTCTTCTTCTGGTATGTCAAATAGAGAAGGTATGAATCTTTTTGTTGTCATCTTGTCTTTAGCGATAGACATAACTTCTCGAATTTTTATTAAAAATTCAATGGCAGCTGGCGGCGGATTCTGAAACGGTAATAAACAGATAACTTTTTTTATTCTTAGAAAATTCTTACTTTTATAAATTACGCTGCTAGACCATGATAATGTACCTTTAGCAGTTCAGTCTCAAAGAAAACTGGGTTAAAATAAAGCTTCCTTCTTATCACTGGTTCCCCATTAGAAGGTGGCGACGGTGTCCTTTCCAAGAAGTTATTGTCCATACAACAGTCCACGATAGCCAGTTCTGAATGCGGAGCTCGTTCAATTTCTGGGGAGGCCGACCTTCGCTGAAATCGTTCCACTATTCTTTCTGGAGTTGTTGCAGCCCTTATTGAAGGTCTACTTGGTTTTTTCCTCCGAGAATGAACCATAGCAGATATGACGCTAGAGTTCAGTTTTTGGAAGCTCTGAAACTGAAAGTGTTTAAAATTCCAACTTAGAATTTATTTCTTTATTCAGTCAATTAAATAGAATATAATTTAAGTAATACCTTTTGCATGTTTTTAGGTGATGAATTGCGAGTGTCTTCATTGTGTTCACTGACATCTGAAAGTCCCACGTCGTGTGAGGAGTTGAAGAGGTCCGTGTCAAAACCATCCATCTTTAGTAATGGATTGGTTTTCAGTGTCTGTAAAAAATATACATCTTTATCTGCCTTATTTATGTATAAAATATGTTCTGGATGACATTGATTATGCGAACGATGAGAAATTATGCGAACAGAACGAGGTAGCTAAAACTTTTGTTCTATGCGATCTACGCAATGTTTTTTTAATTGTTATTGCCCATCTCATTTGATTCGTATAAATATAAATTGATAATCAAGCGCGATCGAGTTTAGTGATATAATTTGAAAAAAAATATATAAAGTTAACATGTAATTGGAAGTCTCATACCACATTATCCAAATCAATTCTCGAACCAAGTGGAGAACTATTCGTAGACAGTGAATTGTTCATCTCTGGATCCTTGTCCTTTCGTTTCTGCCGCTGCTTATAGTGTACGTAGAACAGTATGCCAGCAGCATAGACAAACACCAACATGAGGACACATACGCCGATGGCCAAGGCTTCCAGGACGCTGAGACCATGGTTCTGGTTCACTACTTCAGCAGACACTATCTCACCAGAGTGGAAAGATATTGAATGTACATCTGTTGAACAAGAGTTGTAGTGACTGACACGTTTTGATGGATTTAAGACATAATTGAACATAGACGATATTAACGTTATCCCTCTCCTAATGCTGCCATACAAAATTTCTGTTTCCATAATCTTTTAAAATAGAATAGCTGGCTTTGATAAGTAATTACTTTATTATTATTTATTATTAAATTATAGTGTCGCGAAATAAATATCACTAAGTTACAACTTTATAGTTAGCTACAATTGCAGTTACGCAGCTAATGGTTCACAGATGACGCTTTGAACAAAAGTGTTAAAATGAAAATTGTGATTCACTGTGAAGTCGTACGTTAATGATACTCATTTCTCGACATTACAATCTAATGTCCTATTTTTAGATAGTTACTACACAAATCCAGCTATTATATTTTAAAAGATTATGGCAATAGATATTAAGTATGAAACCTTGATGGAGGTGGATCGGCTATATGTAGAGGACCTGCCCGCCACTTGATGGAAGGACAAGGGTAAAGTACCATGTCATCGTAATGTACCATGGGGTTAGAGGCTCATGTTCAACAGTGGACTTTTCTTGATTGAAGATGACGTGGCAATTTCAAATATATCTTTATTTACGTCTGGTTTTTTGTTCTTTATTTCTTTGATCTTCAAAGTCAGAACTTCAGAAATATTTAAATCCATCACTGAGTTTAGTCTGAATCGAAAGCAAAGAATTACATATTGGTCGATGTATTTTCTATGTTCGCCTGGCTTGCTACCACCATGTTATCAAAGTCTTCCGCCAAACAGTCTTCCAGTATGAAAGGTAGCAGAGCCAGCGCCTCATTACCTTCAGGCACGCTTACCATCCAACGGCCTTATCGTCACTTACCATCAGGTGAAATGAAGTCCTAGTGCAAACACATCATACATTTTTTTAAATAATCGAACGTGAAGACTTCAGTGCTAAAAAATGTGTATTTGTCGGTACAATAAAGAACATATTGATTTATTACGTTAGTATTACTAGTACTCACCGAGCAATGAACTATGTGATGCGCCTGCGACTCTGAATCCCGCGCAGGATGCCGCGAGGCGAGTGGGAGCGGGAGCGGAACATAGCACGTGGACTGCCACCATTCGCCCTTCCAACCGAGCGTGCAGTGCTGGTGATCCTCGCCACTGACAAAATAATAACAATAATGGATCAAATTAGTCATGTTTTTTTTAAAAAAATAGCCAGATCTACCTTCGCAGGGATAATCATTTCAGTACCAAATATTTCATCTCAACGTTAACAAATTCTCAACACCAAACCAACACGCTACCGTTGTAACAACCATTGATCAAGTAAATCTCAGATAACTGCAACCGTAAAAAGGGCCTTAAAGCTCTTAACCTAAAGATGTATATAGGTGATTTCCACCTTTAGCAGTGCAGATTTGCATAATTGAGCATTTTTTTCGTGAACCGAAATATCCTAAATAATGCCGTAAAGAGATTACTGAAAAGCTCCCGCCTGCAGACCGTTATAAGCCTTGTACGGTTTGTCATCATCAAGAAAGGATTTTGAAAGATTAATTAAATACGTATGTATGAGAACTGTTATTAAGTACATTATTCGTTGCAACAATTTTATTGCTGTGATTTGATGAGATTATTCAAATGTTCGTGATGTACAGTCAAGTGCACAAGTCACCTTTACTTGCAACTGGGTTTCGCAACATTTGGGCGGGTGTTTAAATCTATAGTTTTCAGCTGATTTGAGGAATTGTAGAAATTATCAATTTTTGAAAAAATTCTATTAAGTGTTTCATTAATATCAAACTGAAGCAATAATTCGACAAGTAAAGGTATTTTATTTTATATACATACTGTCGTTCATCCAACCTCATAGATTACTATGCGATGAAGGCTATATAATTCTTGTGTTTTAAATTTATTTCAGATATAAATAGATATATTTTATTTATTAATGCCAATAATTATATCAGGAACATGTTCGTCTGTATCTATTTTAATGTTTGACTCTAGTAATCTCATTAACTTCGTAGTCTAGTAGGACAAAACAGTGGCTTCACAATTCGGAAGTCTCGGGTTCGATTTCCAGCGGGGATGAGGTCTTATCGTCACAGACAATGAGATTTGATGATAATACTTTTAGAAATCGTGTCTGTTTGAAAGGATATTTTAGGAGGAAGTTTTCAGTTAAAAGTCAGAGAGTCATCGCAGTGTTTTATCAAGCACTTTATTCACACATTTACCACCTTATATAAAATTTAGTGATATCACTCTTACACTACTATCGCGAACGGATCTAAACGTGGAATATTTTGACACTCGGTACAAAATGCTCCTTTGACGCCTCGGCTGTTATCTTGGAAGTGATCTTTGGTGACAGCCCGACACTTGGCACCAGCGCGGCGGCGGCGGTACAGCCCGACTGTCCTGATCGATGTCTCCAACGAATCGTTTAAATTTTTGAACGCGTGAGTGCCGAAACGAAATGAAAACTGCGGCGTCAAAAGTGAGGCCCCGAAAAGGATTAAAATCTCTTTGAAGCTATTATTATATTCTAGAATACTTGACGTTTATTTCGTCCGTACAAAGCAAAATTACTCCGAACAGCATTTTGAAACTAAATTATTAAGCTTGACAGAAGCATTGTATTTATGCATATATTGTATGCATTGCTTCATTGTACTTACTTACTATCTACTGATGAACTTTTAACAAAAATAATTGTTTCCGAAGTGCAGGTACGAATGATCCAAAAGGCGTGCACTTTTATCTACGAATATCAATCTGGGATATACGCGCGGAATCAAAGCCAAACGAAAACCTCAACATATCTGAAATATACTGGCTCGGAACTCTCCCAAGCCCCAGTAACATGTAGCAATTGATAACATCTCACTGACATTGCATTGATTCCGCTTCTGACCGAATTTATTTATTGAAGGAGATGAATATATTTGAGACATTATTAGCTGCAACGATAGGTACGAGTATTCAAAATTATTATATTTAAAGTGCCAAGTAACAATGTGGTGGATGAAAATATGTATTAGACTAGGGTGTGCACTGCCAAATTGTAATTTTCTGGTAACAGTATTCAATATTTCACCGCAACTATATGTAGAATGCAACGCATGATAAAGTGGAAGCGAAGTAGACGATCTTCACTTAGTTCAGATTGAGGTCTGCAACAATTATTCAGTTGATGTTACATTTTAATGTCACATTTGGCAGCTTTGCTTTAAAAAACTCTTAGAAAATAATTTTTTGAAATAGTTGTGTTCTCTGAATATTCCGTTTGGGAATCTTCCTTCAACCTAATTGTATTTAAAAATATGTATGTAACATTTTTCATCGAAATAAAATAAACCCAAATGTTTTGCATAGTACCTGCATATAGATAGCTAATTTAAATGCTTGTCTGTCTGTCTGCAATCCTACTTTATAATAACAATTAAATTGTAATTGAAATTTGCGCACTTATAATGTTTATGACTAAAAGTTAATAATAAGTACATTTATTGGGAATTCCCGGTAATTTAACGGTACTGAAGATGTTGCATTCGAGAGAGTTTTATAATTTTTCTTATCTTTATAGCTGATCGGGGTAAAATCAATAAAAGATTGGAAGTCGTGAAACAGGACTGCCTGACAACATACAAGTTAATTTTCGGGTGGCATATGCCGACAGAGATGTTTATGTACTATAAATGCTGTAAAATACATAAAAGGTTTTAGGGTCGGTTTAGAAAGTTATAAAATACACATAATATAAGTAAGTAATAATAACTACCAAAACATATGAGTACGAGTTACTGGTTTTATTCGAGACTCTGGTTAAGTTTTTAGTGCACCGTTAAAGTTTGTGTCCGGAATAGTCAAGATCGTTGGAACAGAATAAACAATAGTGCTAATCCTCAGTCGGTTATGGCTCAGTTGAAGCACATTGTTTTACACATTACACCTCAAACACGGATCTGTAAGGAATATACGTTTCAGCTTAGTCTAATAATGTGAAGTCACAACAATTCGTGTTCGTTTGTGTGTACTTTGTATACGAGTATAACGAACGAAAGTGTCTGATGTATTGTTACTTCAAACGTCTTCAGTCAAACATTGGACTTTCTAATCTCTGTCACCCCAAATGCAACGATCTATGTAACAATCTGGCGAAGGGGATCATCACCGGCAGTCCTTGCGATCTACAAACCTACAGATGACCACGAAAACATGTCATTGTCAGTTCTGAGTACAGTGGTGATTCTTCAACGAGATACGATCTGGCTGCCGAGATGAGTAGACTGTGAGACTTGTATTTCAGGACTTACAAGGTGTTTTATGAGATCATATACCGTGTTAGGGTACTTTGCAGGGCAGTATAACGACACAGTCGCATTTGTCATTTACAGACATGCAAATAAATCGTTTACAAAGATTTATTCGGAGGTTGGAACATTTGTTTTAGGTTTTAAAAATGGTGGTGGTTATTGTTATACTTATGTATATACATTTCTTCGGGATGTTACTACGGTTCATTTTTCATCAGTTTCCGATATTTGTAACTGCGCTGCAAATGCACGAAATGTATCTAAATAAGTATTGATTTTACAGTTAGTTATCAAAAATTGTATCTTGACAGATATCAAATTAAGATATATTATTTTATATAGGAACGAGGTAGCATTGCTCATTTCATCGGTCTATATATCTTTTTTTATATTGGCGCGTAAAAATGAAATAGCACTCTTGTGTAAAAATAATAATGGAAAGATAATTTAACCATTCTTTTCTTTTCTGTACATATAAAATCGCGACTCAGCAGCTACCTGAACTTACGTACAGTACAAGTATGGAACTCTACACTGAAAGTAATAGAAAAGTAATAAAAAAGTAAACACAAAATAAGCTCAAAGTGAAAATTAAATGAACATGTCCTTTCGGACATATTTGTTTTCAGAGTACTTAAATAAGTACAGTTAAATTCCACCATTATTGTCAACATTTTACCAATACTGCTCATCTCACTGTAGGCCTTTGACACTTTACTGGGGTGTCTCCTTAATAATCAAAGTTTTATTACAGAAATAAAATTGCGACCTTGTAAATCATTACGCAATAAAAATACTTAAACAAACCTCTTATTTCACCGGATGGACCGGTCAATCGGCGTAAAGCTGCCGACCTGAGATAACAGCTTTATATGCCCATGATTCTTTATAAGCTTCCGTCCTTGTCTTATTTCCGAGAAGGTGATTTCGACGAAAACAGTTTCATTCGAAATTTTTAAATCTTTGAATTTGTGGATTTGTGAAGTAATTATTTTAAAACAAGTCATCAAATTATCATGACTGGGAATATTATCCTTTCTGTTCTGATCTATCTAGAACGGTTCGGTCCGATTGTTTGTTCGGATCGGTAGGTGTGTGGCGATCGGTATATTGCATTTTGCGTACTAGCTGCTACTTCCGGTTTCTGTTCTATCTAGAACAGAACAGAATCGGTAGATATGGGAAGTTTATTATCCTGTTTTAGAAATAACAAATGTAATACTCGATGGGTTAGTTTCAACAGCCTCCTTCGCCTAGTCGTCTGAAAGTTGGACTAACAACTACAGGGGTCTCGTGTTCGATATACATCCAGCTGTGCTACCTATCTGCACTTGGTTTGGTTGGTGGTAGAGCACTAACTACCACCATATTATCTTTGTTAATAATAATAGATCTGTTGTTTTCTGGTAATGTAAGATAACATAGCCAGCGACTCATTCACTTAAAGCTTCCCGTTGTAACGGAGGAACAGAATGACTTTTTTTGATAGGGATAGTTGAAGGGTTGGAAAAGGGCATAGGCTCATACTTTTCATCCCGATCGAGCAAGTGGTTCTTGTTTGATACTTTCTGAAGTCCACGAGGAAGAAGTGGTAGGCAAAAACTAATTAATTTAATTTAATTAAGGACCCTCGGTACGCGGGTCCAACTCGCACTTCGACGATTTTTAAACCCTCAACGCAAAACGAGGGGTATACGTTTGACACCAAATGTTTCGTAAAAATCGATTTAGCAGTTTGAAAAGTATCATTTTAGGCATCATTTTCGGAGTATTATGACGTAGGTTTTTTATATTTTAATTTTATTTACTTGTTTATAAACGTACCTACAACTTCATAGTGTATCACAGCTTACATTTTTTGACATTTTTTAACATAATCTTGGGCCTTATTGCTACGGCTACGGCTGCAGCTTACGGCTATTGTAGCTTACTTTGGCCAGTTTGCCCGGATTCCCAAAGCCTACTTTGTTACTGTGACTGACAATGTCACCGTCGCGTCGACAGTATGGCTGCACTGGCGGGTTTTGGGCTAATTAAAATGGCTACCAATGCGTTTCTCGTAAATAACTGTAGATTAATTACGTGGCAACCGGTCAATGGTTTAATTAAGTCAAAGGCTCTGAAAAAACAACTTTTTGGCGTGAATACCGAGACAGGTGTCCCGTTTTGATATTTCAGTACGATAAATAATAATATTTATTTAAAAAAATAAAAAGAGTCTCGAAGGTGCCTCTATATGTTTGACGTGTGGTCGTGTATCTTGCTAGCGTTAAAAAAAAAGAATGTTTATAACTACAAGTTTTAAGTTAAAATTTAAAAAGCCACCTACATAATAATCATACAAAAATAAAATAAAAATTCAATTTTATGCCGGAAATGTATACGAGTAACATCAGTCACCCCTCTTTTTCCGTCGGGGGTTAAAAAACAAGTTTACTACAAACGCATTAGCCGAAGTATATTAAAATTGATTTTACTGTGGTGTACATATATGTACTTTAATATTTAACCTATATATATTCGGAATGTACTCGTCAATATATTTCATTTGATACCAAACACGCTACTTTTATCTTAAAATTTTTGGTAGCACTTTATGGCCTTTACAAGTAATGATTTGGGATTTCACATGATGTAATGTAGCATATAACCCGAAGAATACCCCGACGTTTCCAATTACACCTCATTTGTCAAAACACAATGAGTAAGTAGTTGAGGAGATATGACGGAACAGATGAACTTACAAGTTGCAAAGGTTGTGCAAAAAAAGAATAATTAAGAAATTTTAAAAAGGAAAATCCAAATGTAATCAAATAATTAACGCAATCTGTTAAAAAGGTTTAAGTAACATTATTGAACTGTATCATGTGTGGTCCTGTATAAATGATTTTTTACACGTCAAACTGTTTGAAAAATTGTAATGGGGACGTGCAGGGCCGGATCCAGTACTATCAAACGATTCGACGGGTGTTATTTAAAATGTTTGTTACCTCATAACTTTCGGCAAGGTCAACCGATTTTGATGTTGTTGTTTTTTTTTTTTTTTCAATTTGGTCCAGTTATGACAATGGCATCCATTAGAAAACCATATGAGTACTAAATTTACTGTAGTTATTTTTGAACGCGCTTTTTAGCGCTTTCGGGTAACTCAATAGCCACCATAAATTAAACTCTAACGTTTTCCCGGTTGATTGTTTGTATACGGGGGACGGTAAAATTAAGTACTAATTTAATAGCTATCAAAATCACACACACACTCACACACACGTTAACTGTATGCCTATGAAATAAATAAAAATAGTATTTGTATTCTTAAATAATTAGCGGAAGAGCGGGGCCTCCTAATACAAGTTTTTTAAACTTAAAAGGAGTGTCCCAAAAACTGTATTGTTAAGGTAATCATATAAAAGAAAATAAATATTTTTTCATTTTCATTAAAATAACTAAAATGTAAAGCAAAAGTCCTGCTGTGACTAGTCGTGTTAAATGTAGGAATTATAGTTGATCTCCTGACTCGAACACACACATTTAGACTACACAAATCCGAACTTGACCCTCCTGAGTCTAATCCTAACTTGCATGACCCCCATTTCCCAACTCTTGCGTAATTTTACTCCTGGATGCAACCTTGACTTGCCACCCAAGATGTAGACATAATTTCTTTAAAAATACCGCTTATCAGTTACCTTTGTAATGGACCCGCGATATTATCAGCGAACTAATTGAGTATTTTTACATATTTATTGGTGGTTTATCAGTAAATATAAATGTTACGTTAGGTTGTTAAAACGGTGCAATTAAGTGAAAGGCTTACCGCACGCGATGCAACTTCATCAGATTACGAAGTGCCAGCTCTGAATTATTCTAATTATATTTGGATATAGGTTCTACTTACAAAGTAATTATATAAAACGAATGTCCGTATTGAAATATATAATGCAATGCAACATATAACATATTCTTCGAAATATTTAATATTGCGATGATATCTTTTCTTTCCATTGACCTTCTTATAGTAGAATAATGAATTGGTATTCGCGTAAAATATATTCCACGAAAAAAAAACTAAACTAAATGAAACAAACAAACCCAAAGCTGAAATCATGAGTATAAATTACCTGTAGGAAAGTGCTCCCCTCATCCCGATACAGACTGAACGGCACATCGTTGTCAAGCAAGTCTCGTAGAGTGACCCAGCCAGACGGCGATAAATACTGCGCACTCGTTACTGCGCAGATCGCGTCTTCAACATCTACAAACATTTATATATTGAATCACAATTTCAACGTCTTGTTCATATCCGATATGGTCTAGTGGCTAGGATACCTGGCTCTCACCCAGGAGGCTCGGGTTCGATTCCCGGTATCGGAAATATCATTTTGCATTTTTATTGGTACGATATAATTTTATAATGAAATCATTTATTTGCACTAAATATAATAAGTCTAATGTAAATTGCTTTTCTGTAACTTATTAATTTGAAAGCCATTACCTGTAAAAACAATTTCTTTTGAAGGGTAAACTATTTGCCCCTTCAGAGGTAAAAACACGAATGGAATCTGCGGCTTCGTCGCTCCACGACCGAAGGAAGCCATCGGGCATTCTGAAATCAAAACAGAATATTTTAATATTATATGTTTAATCCAAAGGACTCCCTAATTAATCTCCGCTAAGTTGGTATGGTGGCGTAGCGTCACAAAAGTGGTGAATGCTAACACTTACACGTGTTTGCAAAAGGTTTCATGCAAAAAGTACACAAAATACAATATTTTAAGTTTCTATGTGAGTCAGTCTAATTCTCAGTAACCAGTCCGAACTCTAAATAATAAAGAGAAACCATTAGACACCGTTAGCAAAATCACTTTTGACCTCACATTCGTTCGAAACATGCAACATGCATAATTACTACTGATTTGATAGTAACACCGTATAATTTGTTAGACTTTCTATTCTAACCCTAGGCATTAACAGGCGCCTCAAGTACTAAACGTGCCTTTTAGGTGTCAAGTGTGGGTGATCTCTTATACTCGTAATAAGGTATTTGCATTGTTGATCGAGCACGCCTTGAGATGCGTTGAGTTAGTCATTATTATGGTAACACTTCTATTAAAGATATACAAGTAGGTAAAAGGTCGCATATGTATGCATAACCAGATTTATGTCCACTGTTGGACATGCGCTTCTTTAATAGATCGCCACGTTGGATTTTATATGACAGATATATGCTAATGTTGATGCAGATCCTATGAAATTTTCTTAAAGGAATCCTGCTCCATCAGTTTCATACAAATGTTGCCATAATCTTTTAAAATAGAATAGTTGGCTTTGTTAAGCAATTACCTAAAATAAGAGATGGAATTATAGTGTCGTGAAATGAATATCATTAACGTACAATTTTACAGTTACAACAATATGCGTTACGCAGTTAATGGTCCCTAGATGGCGCTTTGAACAATATTTAAAAAATAGTGTGTAAAAATGAAAATTGTTATTCCCCAGAAAGTTGGATGTAAATGATAATCATTTCGCGACATTATAATCCGATGTCCTATTTTTAGATAAAGTTAAAAAAAATTATGTTAACAGAAATATTTTACGAAACTTTTATCGAGCGAATTACCTTACCTCACACTGCACCTTTTACAACTTGGAAAACATTATAAAGTTGAGATCACACAGTCAAGTCTTCTAGCACATTCCATACAAACGTAAATTTATCCTGTTTTGAAAACTCAATGCTACAAAAATCAAGACACGATCTAGAATACTCTAGATGAACCGACGACTTACGTTCGCGGGGACTCGCTGGATGCAAGCCGGTCGGGACCGATTCATTGTGGTGTACCATGGAGTGACCATGGAGGAGGTATATGTCCAGCTGTGGACGTTTCCCGGCTGATTATGATAATGATTGATATTTCATCAATTTTATTTCCATAAGTTTCGTACCTTCGATATGGTTGACGCAGATCCTCTGGTCTTCCCGGAAGGCTGGCGTCTCCCGTCGACACTTGCACTTGCATACCTCCCCTCCCCCCATTGCCGCGAGCGCAGTGCCGTGGGACACCTCCATGCAGCGAGTGGGGCCGCAGTCCGTCCCTGGAAGCCACAATAACAACAATAGGCAACATAGTTCCAGTACCATGAACATACACGTATTACTCTGATCTTTATTTATAAGCCAATACAAACCGACGTCATCGATAGCTTGACCAGTCAGTGAGCTGAAGTGGCAATGGGCAAGCCACATCGCTCGAAGATAACCGATAACCGATGGGGAGCAAATGTTCCCGAGTGGCTACCACATACCGGGATGTCGCCCTATCAGGTGGACTGACGATCTATTCCTTTTAAGACACCTCTGGGATGAAATTGAGTCGTTCTATTGTAAAGCTCGTAAATAAAAATTAAATAATTCAAAGTAAACAACTCACCAACTAGAGAAAAAAGATCTCCAGTGACGAATCTGGTTACGTTGCCCAACGCCATCTCTCCGTCGGGCGTGGCAGCACCCAACACGCCAGCCACCATAAACAGCAACACGACTAGCGCCATCTCTCCTCCGATTGCGGCATCACTTCGTCTTAGTGGCATTTTGATAAAATCAACTAGATGTCATTGTTTTACTTTGTAGTGATTTAAGTATTTTTCTTGGGATTTTTATTCGGAGAGTTGTTATTTCCATTTGTGACTTCCAGTTTTCACGAATCTGAAAGCAATGGAAATTAAAATTTAAAGACATATTTATAGGAATTAAGTGGAAGGCAGCGTATCTATAACATTTCCTACAAGATATTACAGTTTCGAGACCGCTTTAGAAGATAAGCAACTTGAACATGAAGACATATCTACGAAGTCACACGAGAGTTTTAGGTTTACGGCATATATGTATTTCGGTAATAACTCAAAATAAATAAACTTGTTCTGGACTTTGATAAATTCAACATTATCCAATTTTGTTGTGATTTTACATTCGAAAAACAACAAAAAAGAAATAAAAATATTGGACCGATAACATTTACTAATAGTTATGTTATGGTATCATTTACATACGACTCAGAAATTTGAGAAAGCGAAATGATAATCGTTGACTCGTCTTCATTTAGGTATCGTGAAAAAGTTCGTGCTGCCACATCTTAAACTTTCGAAATATTTAATTCTAATAATAAATTATTCATAAGATCGACTAAATTAACTGACACCGCCCCGCACCGGTCGAATAGGTACATAATTCTCATGGTATATATAGTATACTGTGAGAAATTATAAAAGATTGTATTTGTGGCGTCGAGGAATAAATATAACTGTCGGAATAGGTTGATTTTATTGGCGTTACTGTAAATATTCAGTTTTATCATCATTAGCTCGCGGCTTTTTCCGTGTGGACTACAGAAATTATTAAACAGGAAGTACTTCTTCGATCAGGACAATAATTTAGCAAGTGCAGTTTCCATCCATAGAGGCAGAATATTTTAATCAGATTGAAATCGGACCAGTCTTAAGAATATCGAATAAAAAAGAATCATCTAAATTGTCTCACAGTTGGCGAAGGCGCACACAAAAGAAATAATAAAGTTGAAAGACGGTTGAAAAATGACAATATCTATGCGTCCTGGTTAAATGGACTTCAGGCTTGGAACATAACAAAATCTACAGCTACAGTATATAAGTAGCTCTCAAACTTTTTGGATACATATAGACCCTGTTTACACTAAATATCTAAAGGAGTCCTATAATAATCACAATAAAAATAATTTCAAATAAAATATTGGTTTATTACAGTAGAAAATTGATAAAGTTTGTTATGTTAAATGACAAAACATTAATATGCGCTTCGTTCTTTTTGTTTTGATTTAGCGCCCTTACAGAGACCTCGCAGTCCCAGGCCTCCGGGAGCACACTTTGAGAATGACTGGTCTACAACAATAAAGACCACGCTTGTAATGAGCTGTGCGGATGGTAAGTCATCGAAAGAGTCATCAAACTGTTTAACATCTGCCACAGATCGTAAGGTCGCTAGGGCACACCCATCAAATACAGCTCAGGTATTTTATTTTAAAAATTACGCTGGAATTAACGCATTTTGTAATTAATTTAGCACTAGAAGATGTGGTGTTAGTATTCTGTCCACCCGTAAACTTTCCAAAAAGATATAATTTGACATTGTTTTTCCACAACTCGGAAGAATTGACTGAATGTTTAAAAGGCGACCATGGAAGCGTAACATCACGTTATCTTGTAAATGTCTAATAAAATCTGATTTCTCTATGCCCAAACCATTTGTTTTAAAATGTGTCGATATAGGGAAGCATTATAGTTGCGTACTTTAAAAAGTACCTAGTAAAATTATCGGCATTTTATTTTCCACTAAACGCAATATTTACATAGTCAAATAACGAGTGTACATTTTGTTTATTATAAAACATTTAAAATCCTTTTATCCTTCGCAATTAGTCAAATGATGATCCGTAAATAAGGATATTGAATTATGGTTACGTGATAAAATGGGCAGATTTTTTGGGACGGGGCCTCTCGTTGCGTAGTATATGGAAGACTCAACGCACATTAATATTACTTATGCATTTAGTTTCTTTTTAATTCTATCGGCGGTCAAAGGCCACAGACGAGGCGGTTAGACACCACCATACTCAATGAGTCCGTTACCGTACCTACATATTACATCGTGACCCGAACGGTAAACTTTCATGTAGTTTTTATAGTTGTGTTAATACACCGGTTGCCAGATTAGGAAAGTGAATTATCATTTTTATCAATCTATGTCCGTGAATAATACTCTCACTTAAATATAGGTTTGTGTTCTTTTAATGATGGATGCATTACAGGTTGTTGCTTCTTGTTAATAATTTAAAAGTTTGGTGAGAGATCAACTTTCATAGGGCTTTTAATATTGAGTTTCTTCGTAATTATTGCCTTCTGCGTATCTAGTACTGGACACAGAATCCTGAGGTAGCGGGGTTCGATTCTTAGTGCTGGCGCGTTATTTCTGAACCCCTACCACCAAATTTGTTTCGTTTCAATTTCTTTGTATTCCTTTTGGATTAGCCGCAAATTGCATGAATCTGAAATTCAAATTTTAAATGGATTTTGATCGGTCGGATCTTGTAGTAAGTAGGCCCTAATACATTGTTTTTCTATATCCGCAGCAATGTAAGATTTCTGTGTGAACACGCGTTCCATCCAATGACTTTATTATCATCAAGTGAGACGAAATCCAAGCGCTCTATCCTATCCTATTGTTAAAATACTATCCTTAGGAGGTGATTGGTGATCTCAGTAACCTGTCAGTAGTACAGAGATGGACGCTTCAGGCCCTTCGACAGTGGATGACTCTCAAACCGGAACCAAAGTACAAATTTAATAGCAAACATACACTTTTAGTTTACAAAGAACTATTATAAACAGCACAGCACACAAATTGAATTCTATTCAATTTCACATTATATATTTACGAAGAAAAAATCTTTAATGCAATTTGACTTTCATTTCACACTCGTTATACGGTCCTGAGATGGATTCAAGAGGATCATGAATGAGTACAGTAAGTATGAATCGTTAATCAAAAGGAATAAATAATGTTAAGCCTTGGAAAAACATTATTTCCTTCTTTTTTAGGGTTCTGTAGTCAAACAAGGAACCCTTATAGTTTCGCTCTATCCGTCTGAGTAGGGCAACGACCACATACACACACCCTTCCACCGCCTCTATCTTCTAAACTACTGCTTTTAAAAATCTGAAAAAAATTACAGTACATTAGTACAAATTTCACTCAAAATTACTTTTTATAAAACCAGTTCAACTACGGAACCCTACACTGCGCGTGGCCCGTGGCACTTGACCGTTTTTTAAAGTTCGCATCATACTAATTTTTGAAGCCGAAAATCACACTTTATCAATATACATATTTTGAAATAAGAAGCAGCTAAAAGTATATTTATTAATTTGAATTCTTGAATGCAATTTTTGTTGCCAACATCTTATGTGTTACTTTGTGTTATTGATGTGGCTGATTGACTGACTATTGTGTTACTAATAGCTTTTGCCCACGACCTAATACGCGTGATATCCTCGAAGAAAAGTATACTAAAACATATTAGTGTAATAAAATATATTTTTAATTTTATCACACTTAAATCACTTTTTTACAATTCAGTCGCACTTACATTTTATTTGGAGAATTGTTCTGGTGACCTTACTTAAGATTTATTTATGGCTTTCAGTATGCTAATTATTCATATTTTTATGGAATCCTCGGTGCGCGAGTCCGACTCGCACTTATCAGGTTCTTTCTTATTGGATTTAAACTAATATCCGGATAAAACCTAGATTCATTGACATCAAATCATTTCTAAATTGTTTTAAGCAAAATTTATAATTTTTAAATAAATGATTAACTATTCTGTACATCTCGAATCTTATTCATTATGTATCCAAAATCGAATGTATGACCAATCCTTCTACTGAATTTAAAGAATAAAAACACAGATGGGTTTCCTTTCGATTTATAATAATCAATCTGAGCAAATACCTATTAATTTATTGATTCCGATTTCTCCAACTAAATCAAGGGTCGGAAGTATAATTTATTTAAATATACAGTTATTATTTTGCTTACGCTGGGCAAAGTAGGGAAAGCCTATTATCTGGCCTAGGTTATAGCGGGATCAAATAACAGAGTGTCTTACTAAGGATGCAGTAACAACTGTTGTTCTTTTGTGGAAACGCCCAAACATCCGTCAATTCAAGACAAATCCAAATTACAGACAACAGAAATAGTAAACTTGACGGTGACCTTCCAGTATCGGAATTATATTTAACAAAACCAAATGTAGTGGGTTTACTGACAGGATTCAAATATATGTGATAGATACTCTCTTTCACAAATGGAATGCATCCTCTTAGTCTATTTCTGTTGCCATTTCTGATTTGTATGGTCTGCGTTACTTATATAATACAGTCATTATGATAATTGAAATTGATTTGTAATTAATAATAAAACTTATAATAAGGTTACACGCTGACGATCGTTATCTAATCGATAAGTAATTAATCGAATCGCTTACCATTCGATAATGACGTCATCAGTCGTTTCGACCGATGCTGCGGTAACCGATGGAGCTTTTTTACATTTTGTAGACAAGTCAAAGCTTTATTAACAGTCTATTGCATGTTATGGTTGCTGAGCTTGGATTTCCTTTTATGTAAGGTCGTAGAATTGAAATGTACTCACACAATACACCCAGTTTGTTGAGGCACATTGTGTACTAGAGTTTTGGGCTAAGGAAATTATGCTATTAAAACGAACATACTCTTAAATATTTTCGTATCATTATCCTATATAGAACACTTCTATTACCAACAGCTGTACAGTCCACCTCCAGTTCTGGGCATAGAGCTCCCCGTAGCTCATCACGATACATTTGTATTGGTACTGTTGATACAAGGCATATGCTCCCAGTCTCGTCTCCCCCAACAGTTTTCAACACGGGATGGTATAATTAATACTATTCTTTGACTTTCCTACTGATATGATTAATTTGAAATTTGGAATTGCACATCAAAGGCAACCAATCGTGATGAAATTTGGCATTTCCGTACCTCTATTGCATGGAAAATAACGTACACTACTTTTATCTAAATACTGGTCCGTGGACGATGCTATAAAAATGATTTAATTCAACGTCTGAAATTATATTTTAACATCCTATGACGTCGAAGAATAATCGAAATTCAAAATACTCAATGTCTTCAGTTAAACTTTGATTTTACCAAAACACATTTTTAAGCCGTGGGTAACAGTAGGTATTCTGCGTTGCATCAAAAATAGAAACCGGATGCAAAAAAGGTTAAGATCTAACCCACATAACGAAATTTTGAAAATTGAGTACAAGCGTTATAGAAACTTTTGCAATAAACTCATCAAAAAACTGAAAAGGAAATATGAACGAGATCAACTACTTAAATCATCAACGAACTCGAAAACTTTATGGAAAAATATCAAAAGTATAACTAATTTAACACAAAATAAAACTGATAACTGTAAATTGCTTAATATTAAAACTTCGTCTCCAGATTCAATCAACTACGTTAATAGTTTTTTTGCTAATATAGGTAAAACTCTTGCTGAGAATATACACGTCAACAAAAATAACCAAAATCTGAACATCAATATGGAGAAAACGTCCTCTCACACCTCGTCTTTCGTTTTGCTGGATACCGATCCTAAAGAAGTTCATAGCGTGCTTCTGAGCCTGAAGTCGGATAGTTCTCCAGGTTGGGATAATATAACAGCAAGATTTCTTAAACTGGCTAAAAACGAAATTGTTCCTATTGTCTGTCATGCAGCTAATCTATGCTTCCAAAACGGTGTCTTTCCGCTTCCCCTAAAACGAGCCATCATCACTCCAGTGCATAAGGGCGGGGACGGAAACGATGTCAACAACTACAGACCTATATCAGTGCTTCCGGTCATCTCTAAAATAATTGAAAAACTTATAAACAAAAGATTAATAAAATATTTTGATAAATACAATATATTATCCAATTACCAATACGGATTTAGACAGGGCAAATCAACTGAGGATGCGGTAGCAGCTCTAAGTTCGCTAATTGTAGATACACTTGATCAAGGACAGAAATGCCTCACCGTTTTTCTAGATCTCAAAAAAGCATTTGACACCGTCTCCGTTCCCATTCTTATACAAAAATTAGAAGCAACTGGCATTAGAGGTAAATCCCTCGATTTGCTGAAAGATTATTTAAGTGAAAGGAGCCAGCGCGTTAAAATTGGAAACCTCCTGAGTAGTAACGCAAACATAAGTTACGGCGTACCTCAGGGGAGTGTTCTAGGTCCTACATTATTCTTAGTGTACATAAACGATCTATGTAACTTGAACGTTGGGAATTGCCAAATATTTTCATATGCTGATGATACTGCTCTCGTTTTCACTGGTGCCTCATGGCAGGAAGTTAGAAAGGCAACTGAATTGGGTTTGGTTAAAGTGGCTGATTGGCTTGAGACTAATTTACTCACACTAAATACCAACAAGACAAATTACATTTGTTTCTCCATCTATAACAACTCACAGCCGGATAACCAATTCAGTATTAAAATCCATAGGTGTGACGACAGAGCTAATGTTAATTGTATATGCCCCAACATTGATAAGGTGTCCTCTACTAAATATCTTGGTGTTATACTGGATCAGCGCTTGTCTTGGCATCAGCAGGTGGAAATAGTAGCCAATAGAGTCAGGAAGTTGACGTGGATCTTTAAAACTCTGAGACATGTAGCCCCTATTGACCTACTGACCAAAATTTATATTTGTTTGGCCCAGTCTGTCATAGCGTATTGTATTCCCATCTGGGGTGGAGCTAATAAAACAGCATTCTTAGAAGTGGAGAGAGCCCAAAGATTCTTGATAAAAGTAATGCTTTTTAAACCATCCAGATTCCCTACTGACCTCCTTTACTCAATCAGTAACGTTCTCACTGTGAGAAAGCTCTATATTGTTCACATCATTCTGAGACTACACCGGCAATTACCTTTTGACGCTGCATGTACAGGAACCAGAAGACACTACACTGTTCCTCACATCAATCCAATAAATACAAATTTTGCTAGACGACAACTGAACAAACTGTCTACTCACTTATATAATAAAAGTAACAAATATCTTAACATTTATAATATGAAATATTATGATTGTAAGAAAACACTTATCAGTTGGATAATTGGCTTAAAATATGACGAGACAGAAGAATTATTACAATTTCTAAAATAAGCTAATAACACACACACACACACACACACACACACACACACACACACACACACACACACACACACACACACACACACACAAACACGCCCACAAACACGCCCACGCTCCCTTTCTCTATCCCTATCTTAAATTATTTCCCTTAATCCCTACATAAATTAAATTACAATTATTGTTATAATATGAAATATGTATTAGCATGTTAGCCTAAGCAAATATTTCCTTAAATATAAATTTATTTTTGTTATGGAAGAGTGGGACCCTCTGTTACAGGTATTTTTATACTTACAAGAGGGTCTCAACCTTGTGTCTGTAAACAACTTTGTTCAATGCAATAAACAATTTTGAATTTTGAATTTTTTGAATACATATTAATAAACATTCTAGGTTTGTTTTCATGCCTGCTATTGATTTTTCTAATATGTCTACGGCTACGGTAGCCACAAAATCATGAACTTTTCAAGATTTCATAGCCTTTGAAATATATATCAATATGACGATTATAAAACCAATTGAAGAAATTCAGAAGCGTACAAAGCCGCGGGTTGCTATAAATTTTAAAATAAACGTGACGCATTCACCTTCTATCGGAAGTTAAAGCAAGCCCCAGGCAACTTACGTACATGATGTGTGACTGCGTCAATTTATTACTAGCATCATTTAAATGCTTCATTCACAAACGATTTGCGTGCTCCAGTTAAATATCGTTAAATGGTTAGAGCATGCACCGTGTAACAGTTTCCAAGTGTACAATTTATTTACAACCACGATTTTGTGACGCAACGTAATTCGTTTTAGATCAATTGGTCAGTAGGCAAATGTAAGCATCTAAGTGGCAGGTAACATGAACGTAATGTAATGTAATGTGAGCTTTGTGTAAAAGTGTGTAATTATCTTGATAAGTACGTGCCCCGTCTCTGATGTACATCCGTCCGTCTGTCACATGGGTGTATCGTTTAAACCGTAACAGGTTGACAGATGAAATTGACACAGAGTGTGTTTTATATGCTATGGCAGCTGTAACAATAAATACTTTTTTAAAAAGTGAAGTGCGAGTCGGACTCGCAACCGTGGCAATTTTAATACGACACAATTATACTTCTCATAGCGTCGATGGCGCAGTGGATAAGGAGCGGACTCTCAATCTGATGGTTCCGGGTTGGAATCAAGCCGTGTACCTGCGAGTTGTTTTTTTAATTCTAGTACATGATCCGATCGCTTAACGGTGATGGAAAACATTGTGAGGAAACCTGCATGTATTGAACAGGCATGTGAAGTCCGCCAATCCGCACTGAGCCCTCGTGGTGGACTATGGCCCATACCCTCTCTCTGTAGGAGAGTAGGACTGAGCCCCTGCAGTGGAGACATGGGGCACATATATAGGCTGTTGATGATACTTTTCAGATTTATTTCAGGATTCTAGGTCAATGGGAAGTAGCCTATGGGATTAGATGCGATTTCAAGGAAAATGGATAAGCTACATAAACTTTATCTTTTTATTGCGTTGATTTAGAAGATAGATTTTTTCACAGCTCGAAATGATTGCAGATTTGAGTATATGATATTCATTTCAACTTGATACCTTCACGCTTTCGTGAGAAAAAGGTTCTTGTCAGACAGACAGGCGGACAAAAAACTGATCCGAATGTACAAGAGACGATATTTATTTAAATGTTTTCTTGACTTGCAATTTTGTCCCATTAATCTTAACTCTGCTTTTAATGCAATCAACTCATACTAATCGCAATTCGAATCCCTTCATGAAAGTCACATTGCTATCGCGCAATCATAATTATCGTTGTCATTATCAGGATCATGAATCAACAGCTGAACCTTTAGCCTTTTTCATAATGATCACAATCATTATGAGAGCTTTTACTCGTACCCTAATCACCACTCTTGTCTTGGACTTGGATTTGATTGTCAATCGCAACGACACATTGGTGGTACGGAACGTTTTATCTCCTAGCATTTTATTAAGACTCTTTTAACTACACCCACGTTAAAACATGTTGTAATTATTTCCCAACAGACTATAGAATAGAAAAAAACACCCAAATGCGTGTCGGGCCACGCGCAGTGTAAGGTTCTGTAGTTGCCCTTCGCAATAAGTTCAAACGTCTAATAAAAAGTAGTTTTGAATGGAATTTGTATGACATTTTCATTTTGGCTTCTCCAAGTATATGTTATACTTTGGTCGACTAATACTCGTTAACCTGTAAAACCAACTTATTCTTGATAGTTTTTCTTTTAAGTTTAGTGTACATACTTCTAATATGATTTTTTTCAGATTTTTAAAAGCGAAACTATAAAACCGGACCTGTGCGACTCAGATTCGCATTCCAAAGGCAAGCAAGACAGAGCAAAACACGCCGGAACAAATACATTTCTTGTTATATGCACCACCATCAACCATTACCTTTTTTAGGATTCCATACCTCAAGGTATCAAGGTATCAAGTTGAAATTAATATCAAAGACTTCAAGTCTGCAGTCCCTTGAAGCTGTGAAAATCACACACATCTAAGTCAATGTAATTAAAAGATACGGTGGTTTATGAAACTTTTTTTGACTATAATATTGCTCTTGTAACTGCATCAAAACCTATATGGTTCTTCCCGTTGACATAGAATCCTGGAATTTAACAATAAGCAAGGTCTTACAGAGTAAATAAAGCAGAACATAAATTTGAAAATGATACGTTTTTAATTATATCTCATTAAAATCGCTTTTACAATAAAGATGCATCTTTTTTTTTTTCATCGCCTGTCATAATTTTTATATATTTTAATGTGTAAATTAAGAATAGCTCTTGTTTTTTCGCTTAAGTAAAACTTGTATGCTTATTATCCCGTACGGAACCCTCTGTGCGAGACGTTGGTTTTTATTTAATACACCAAATAGGAAGAAAAAGTATTTTTTACTCAATTCATTATTTAAATTACTTTAGAAAAGATCATCCTAAATCTTTCCATGATTTTTAATACCGTATCCGTAAATATCGCTATTATTTTTGATGAAAGAGAATAGAAACAAACAAATATTTCAGGGTTAGTCGTAAGCAAAATAAGAATGAACAATTAAACATAAAGATAAACATCAACTGCATAAAGAACAGAAACAAACGTGAGAGAAATAAACTATTGATATAAACAATTAACAAAAATAATGGTCTTTATTTTTATTAGCTGCAAGTTTTTTTTACATAATAAACATAAATTTGAAAACGGTGGAGCCGCGTTGGATTCCGATTCGATTTCAAATATGCATCTGTTCACCATGTCATATGCATCTTGGATTTCCCTCAACACACTGTATACACGAACCTGGTGCACTCGGTTTGATTTGTGGTATGGCATTTTCTCTCCGGTTGGCCAGTTGACACAATGCCAAACAGCAGTTACTAGCACTGACGTTTTCCAGCATGAAAGGTAGAGTCAATGGCTCATTGGCTTGAATGTCTACTTAACCATCAGCTGAGGTAAAGGCCATGTGCAAAACCCATTAAACTTTAAAAAAACAAAACGAAAAAACACCGCGCTTATGGAGGCGAGTTGATAATCTTGGCCGTTGATGCTAAGCATGTACACTCGAGTCCAAAAATATGTATCCACGTTTGTACCATGTCACACTCACCCTTGCTTGTTACTATGTAGTGTCTTGAAGGAATTATCAATTAAAGGTGAATGTCACATGGTTCAACAGTGGATACATATTTTCGTACTCGAATGTACATGCTGTTATCTCTTTCCTAAAATTTTCCATAAGTCGCCTCGCCTCATACTAACACCATGGGAACAAACAAATCCATGAGTAACTTTTTATTCTACTAGTCACGACAAGCACTAGCCTCCAAGATTTGTCACGTAGTGAAAGTAATATCAAATGACGGCAATAGTTTTTCTGAACACATAGAAATGTCATCAACGTCAGCTGTACCATGCGCGTGCGACTGCTCACAAGATCGCTGATAAATTACGGTTTCATTACGTTAATAGTTGTAGTTCATTGGTCGCAATATGTTTTAATGTGCTCGTTTCACTTTCTTAGTAAACATACGAGTATGTAAGCATGTTCTTTGTTGGCATATCATCCGTGATAATTAAAATTCATCATGTAGGTACAACTAAAATAATGTAATGATCGTGACGAAATTGACTGTAGCATATGAAATACTCGAAGTACATAATCATCATCATCATTAGCCGGGAAACGTCCACTGCTGGACATAGGCCTCCCTCATGGTACGCCACATCAACCGGTCCCGAGCCACCTGCATCCAGCGACTCCCTGCGACACTAACCAGGTCGTCGGTCCATCTAGTGGGGGGACGGCCTGGTAGACGTTTCCCGGTACGTGGTCGCCACTCGAGAACCTTTACTCCCCACCGGTTATCGGTTCTTCGAGCGATGTGGCCTGCCCATTGCCACTTCAGCTCACTGACTCGTCGAGCTATGTCGGTGACCTTCGTTCGTCTACGGATTTCCTCATTCCGGACCTTATCACGTAGAGAAATTCCGAGCATAGCTCGTTCCATTGCTCGCTGAGTGACTTTGAGCTTGTTTATTCGACCCACAGTAAGTCCATAATAGTACGTAATAAAGCTGTAATAAAAAAAGAATCATCCAAATCGGTTCACCCAGTCAAAAGTTCTGAGATAACAGACATAAAAAAAGAAGAAAAAACCATACCCGTCGAATTGAGAACCCCCTCCTTTTTTGAAATCGGTTAAAAAGGCAAGTTGTCTCGCTGATAAATAATCTAGGATATTGTTTCATCACGACATCACAGGCAACATATTCTAGACTTGAGAACGTTTCCAGACAGAAACCCTAGCGCCTGCTAGCTTAATGCAACACCATGCAAGTTTTGTTAGGATTATCAGAAAAATGTGTATATTTAGGAATATATGTCAAATGTCGTTTAATAGTGAATAATATGAGGTTTTTCAAATTCAAATTTTAATGTTCTAAAAACGAATTAAATTTTCATAGGTTTTTCTGATAATCCTTACAAAACATAAACTTGCGTGTTTCGATTTTTCTGATGACAAGTATATTTTGATGTCTAGGACTTTATATTAACATGTTTAATTTTTAATTAAAGTGATAAGTTCTGTTTTTGTAATAATCATAAATACAACGAAGTTCAATATCAGTTTCAATTTTCATACAAACTTTTTGCAGTAGACAAGCATTATAGTTTGAATCTTTAGAATTACAAAAACATAACAATTTAAATCCACGCCGGTATAACAGAATTATTTGATCATATGAAAAGTTAGCCTTTTTCGCGGGATTATTTTTATTCACCTGACGCAAGCACGCGTTACCGTTTAAACAAAGAAAGTGATATATAAACACACTGACCCGCATAATAAACTTTTCTTGTTTTGATTACACTGCATGTAGAGTTGACAGCTCTGATATAATCATAGGTCGTCCGCCGGCTATGTTATTTCCTCGTTGCCCAAATGACCACCCAAACAAAATGCTCTGATTTCGCAACATGTGAACAAGTTTGAAGACATTACGTTCACTAATGGCATCGAATAACTAATAGATAAAAAATGGCAAATTGATTTATCAACGTATCGAGGTAGGAAGTTCTTAATAAGTGGACTAACTGTTTGACACCCAATTTCAATGTTCTCAGATATTATCTAACAACCATAAAGCAATCAAATTCCAAATTAGTCAAGACCAGGGAGGAAATAAGACAGCGATCTGTTGAGTCGATTTTTTTACAATGTACGAGTATCTTTACTGACTATAGCGTTCTATTACTATGTAACCGCGTGTCTAGATATGATATATACAAAATCAAATATAGAATAGTTATTCAATATGTAATTTGGAAATTGTAAAACGTGGCAAATACTTTTTTTATCAACCGACTTCAAAAAAGAGGATGTTTTTTTGGGTCGATTACCGACCTCGCAAACCGAAGTTGATAGAGTTTTTGAGCCGTCATAGTCCTCTAGCATGGCTCGTGTAGTAACTACATGTCGCAGATAGTAACCGGGATCAACAGGAGCAAGTGATTTTGACAATGTCGCGGGAATCGAACCCTGTACCTTCCGAGTGTGTTGTGCGCATCAGAGCCTGCTCAGACAACTGCGCTTTTATTGCACGCAAAGTCAACGATTTTTTGGGTAAAAAAAACGATAGTGGCTTGCTTTCATACGGTAAAAAAGGATGATGTAAGTTTCATGTAATGTAACAATTCTAACGTGTAGCTATTCGATAACGTGACAACGAGTGTGACGTGTACCCGTGTGTAGAAAGGCCCTGAGTCCGTCCCTCCCAAAGTGCAGGTCGATCAAATCGTTACGCCTGTCTGTTTAATTCGTTATCTAACAATCCGTCTGTATGTATGTATATGTGGTATGTTTGTTTACGATACGTGATCGAAATTAAGAGATAGCAACCGTAAAACATTAAAGGTCACAAGGTACCTGTAATTAGTTGACCCCAACTTTTACGCACAGGCCCCGGTGAAACTGTTCTAACATAATCATCAATCACAGTTGAAGATCCACGTAAAAAATGAAGTGGAGATTTATGGTGGTTTTAGGAAAATTGACGTAAGCACGCCCTGTGCTGCGATTCTGAACAGCTTTCTATGTGAAATCGTATCGAACATAGAAAAAAGTTATTAGGCAACTAAACAGACGCATTGCTCATTTCATATTCATTATGTGGGTCTATAAAGATTTCCACATTTTGTGAAGAGCAAAAAACGGCCAAATACGAGTCGGACTCATACTTAACACAATATTGAGCATAAATGCCAAAAACACATTTCCTTTCTGGGGACATATTTATTATTTGTTGTTAATGCTGAGGAAATTTGAAATATCTACGTTACCTATTGCGCTTCAAAAGATAAAGCCGTGTGACAGACGGACGGATGGACGGATTAAAAAGGTTATCCGAGCTAAGGTTGCAGGGTGCAATAATTATACTTCGACTTCGAAAAGTATCCCACGGGAATTACTTGCTCGATCGGGATAAAACGTTGTCTATATCCATTTCCGGACCTTCAACTATCCCTATTCAAAAATCAAGTCGTTCTTACCCTTCGTTACGACGGGAAGGAAGGACAAAAACTAACTCAGTTTCGCATTTATAATATTAGTTTAGGTAATGAAGAAATTTTATCAAAAAAATTAAAACATTGTTCTAAAAATCGTTTTTAAACCAGTAACTTTATCCGAAAATAATGACGATTATGCCGTTGGCCTATCGTACATGATGAATATGATTGTTAACTAGAAGATGATTAACGAACAGTTGGAAAACCCGGGCACGAAACTGATATCTTCAAACCTAATCAGAATAATGATTAAAAGTGTTGTAATGGTTTATGAAACCGTTTGTTCACATAGTACATAACAAATGTATATGTGTTAGATATTTGGAGCGTTACTGCACTGGCTCGACAAGTCGGCGAACTATGCCATGTGCGATACGATTACATACTACTGTTATAATGGTTTAAAACTTGTTGTTTAAAACTGCTTACTATGTTAAGTTATGGTTCGTAAAAGTCGGTTGTTAAAAGTACAAAGGCTTTAGGAGGGATATATGTTTATGTTGAAAAGAATCGACCACAGACTCTAGTTGAGAAATGCCGACGTCTTCCTGCGATCAACCGGATAACTGATCCGTGGGCCAAGCCACAGAGTAATAGAACATGCCAAGCGCGGTAGTTATGGTAAATATTTCTTTGTGGCTTGCAAAACGAATACATATTTATGTTTTTACATACTTTTGGGTTATTTTTCGGTACCCTACGACCATACGCATATCCATGCTCACGCTCCTTTTTTCTTCAAACGTTTTATTAGAATGTTTATCTACCAGATACAATAAATAATATATAAAGGGCTCTATAACATATTATGCTAGATACATACGTACACTACATATGTGTGTTAATAACCCTTATTATACAACTGTTGCATAAATAACTATTATCGGAACGATATCATATTACCAGTACATATATTATCTGAAAGCATACTAATTTATGTTATGGCATGTAACGCTTCTATAGAAGTTAATAATTAGATTGCATGAACTAGGTTCTCAGCACCTGTCTTAGTTTTAAACGAAAACTGCCTTTAGGCTACCAGTCTACTTTATGTAGATCTAGGTAATGACCATAGAATTGAATTAGACTGTCACAGTCACGCATGTTCACACAGTTCATACTGCCAGTTTCGAGTCATTAGACATTCAAACAAATTCGTTACAAAACAATTGGACCAAAAATGAACAGCAGACTGTTTTAATAAATTTTCAGCAGAGTGACGGATTTTCCTGGAATTTCGCAGAAGATTCAATATTATCGAAAATGTCTGTGTGTATAAAACCGGTTTCACCCATAAAACATTGACATTTCTCCTGAACAATGATATAGACCTGACTTTGAAAATGTTTCTGTTGTAACTTTTGTGACTAAACCGATTTTCAGCATACATTATATATTTATAAACTTTTAAGTGAACATGATTGACCGGATGTAGCGTAAACGATTTTGTATAATCGAATCAATGATTATCACTACGATAATTATTTCCAACGAGTTTAGAAATCAAAAACGTGGGTCATCGAAAACAACCTTAAGATTTATAAATAGTGAAAACGTTGATTTGAAAGGTAACGATCTTAATATTAGGTCAGATGTAGTTCCGGCGACGCCTGCGCATAAATAAGTTCTCGTTTTCTATCGAAACCTCGGATATCGTTATTAACATATTTTAGTGTGTCAAATTGCAATTGGTCAGGTGATATATCAGTCTCGCATATTACGAGAAACTGTGTTAAAATTTGCATCCATAGCTAATATTTATAAATGTCATTTCATCTATTTTCAGTATAAATGCAAGTGTTTAGTTTAGAATGGAATAATCCAGTACAATTTCAGGGCTCCAGGTGCCCAGAATATGCTTGCAGTTTGAGATGATTTGGCATAAGCTGCAGAGCAAGCAACTTAATAAGCATTTGACAAGGCCCAAGATCTAATGGCTGTTGAACTATACTATTCATACATCGTTTTTATCACTAAGACAAAATTTCAGAGCAGAAACTTAGTAACAGCAAGTTTGCGAAAATCAATCCGCTTGTCGTGGTGATTATAGCAACTCAGATCATGGGAAGCCGGCCGTCTCGATCTATGAAGGTGGGTCATGTCCAACGCTTGAGCTATGCACTTAATGCAGCTGACAATTATGAGCTTTTGTCAAATAACTAGGAAAGCAAACAAATATCGGATTTCAGGAGAGCGCCTCGTCTCTACCTAACTCACATTTTCGCTCTCTTGTGTCTTAACAAACCTAAGTGCTCGTTCAACCGCTTAAAGCATGAAACACTAATAGAAAGACAGAAGAATCGCTTCACAAAGGCATTTAAATAAATAAATAAATAAACTCTGTTTCTATCGAATTAGGTATATTGTATTACAAATCTTTCGTGTGGTTATAGGAAAACGTTTGATAGTTATTTGATTCGCCGCCACAACGTAATAGCCTCGTTTAGGCTTAGCAATTCTGGCGTGTCTAGTAAAATATATAATATATGTTATAAAGTTCCTATATGTGTTTACATTTTGAAATGGAATCAGCTCTATTTATTAAAAGGTAAGATCATTTTGTTTTTCCCTTGAGGTAGTTATCTGGCAACTCCTGCGAACGTGAGTGAACTCACCTCAGTTGTTACTTCTCAGAAGGTTACGATGATTTTTTTCACCGTAATTGAAACCGCTAATTCACCGCTGTATTCATTGACCGATAGAGTTTAATGTTCGTAGTACAAAATTACTTTTACTATAGGCCTCTGAGGCTAATTTGGTACAGACATGAAACAAGGGAATGGAAAGGATCGTCATGTTTATTGAATTTTATTCAGGAAGTAGTTTAAAAGGAAATTGCAGATAGGCTGCTAAACGCTTTGATGTCATCTATATCCATCCCTTCTCTGCGATCAGGTAAGCGATAGGCACCAAGGAGATTAAGACAGATAAAGATATCAAAAGTGTCTAAAGAGATTATCGAATATATATACCTAAACACCGTTAGCTCGATGTTTATCGTGCGAAATTGTAAACTGTCGATAAATTGTGAACTGTACCACACTGCTTACAATATAACTTATTAATGTTCGGTAGTTTATAATCTATCCCCGGAAACCGTCAAATAGTATACTGGAATCAATCTTGCATTGATTGCAAATGCACTGTCGTTCACAATTTGACGGTTTACTGTGGATAATCATAAACTGCCAAAAATAAATGCGTTATATTGCCTATGCTACATGACTTACAGTCCTATTTTAAGTGCTGGCTGATCAATAATTCTGTGTGAATATTGTAAGCAGAAGAGTACGTTCACAATTTATCGACAGTTTACAATATGGCACGATAGATTATAAACTATCGGTGTTCACAATCAATAATGAAGTCTAACCGAATACTTATTACGATTATGAATATATTTTGATGTAAATGCAATTTTGCTAACAGCCATAAATGTAGTCAGGATATGATCATATTACATACACACACACGCTATGCAAAAACAACATGTGTACATTAATATCAATGCTGCTAGTGATGAGCCAGTCTCGGGGTCTATAAACATTTTAGACATGCTTTATAATAGCTTCAACGTACATAACATAACATTAAACGATTATTCATTTCTTGTGAGTAGCCTTACTAATAGTATTAGTGCCAATATTGCGGCGTTTTGACAGTTACAAGACATTCAAGCATGATTTCAAGTGGAATACCATTACCACCATACAAATGCTGTTTTGCTTGTTGTCAAATTGGCAACTAAATGACAGCTGTCAAAAATATCATATATTTTGACCGAAACCTTTGATACAAGCATCATTCTTCACCGAAAAAAGAAATATGTCGGTTTAAGACGAGTCTATCAGGTATATTGTCCAATGGGGAACAGATAACTGATAGGTGAGAAGTGCCAACAAAAAAAGGGGATAATAGAATTATGGTGGCAGCACTGAACGGAACTTTATTGAGCAAAAAGTCCGTATACGCTTATCCCCTTTCTCAAGAGCCCCGCAATCACAATCGATTATTATGAGTAAGTCATTAACATAGGATTAAATGCTTACTCAATGGTCGGTAATTCGTTTTGAGTGCTTGTTGGGTCAATTTCAACATTGAAATATTCATTGGTAGTCAATTGAAATACGAGATAAATTTAAAAGAAGTTTGAATGTCTTGTCATAGTTTGTGAGGTCAGAAAAGTCAATCACAATTCGGGAAATATTTTTTAAAATAGTTTTCTGGTGTTTCGATCCATTTATATATTGCAATTTAATTGAAGTTACTCGTTTACATTGTTTCGTTGAACCAGAACATTTTTAAAACATATGGCAACAACTTGCAAACTGAAATTGATGTCTCAATAAACTAAGCTAGCTTCCGCGACCATAAACTTTACAACTGGTTCGATTAAATTTTTAGAGGTAGACTATTTTGGACAAAGTGATTTGAATCATCCACCGACCGCTAAGGCGGCATCTAAAGGCTTTTTTCCTTTTATGCATAACGAAAAGTATTTTACGTTTAGTTCTTTGCCACCTTAGGTTCAAAATTGACCGATTACTAAGGATTTGTCTTTTTGTACGAGGTAGTAGGGTACGTTTAATTAAATTCTGTTCAGTAGTTTCAAACTTCATAATGATAATTGGGAACTTATTAATTTTAAATGTAAAAGTTTTGATGTTCGGGAATCTTTCATGCATAAACGGTAGATCAGATTTTGATGGAATATATATATGATATGTTTTGGATTAAAAGATGGAGTAGGATACATAATTTAGAAATATAAATATTCTGTACTAGCATTTGAAAACATCTTTGTCTACGGGAATTACCAAAATCATTCGTCCAGACGTGTTTATCCATGATTGAGTTATAAAGATCCAAACTATGTTAGTAGGCTCGGCGATATTATTATATTCCTTAGGTGTGCATATTTGCTGTAATGCGTTTATATTTCATATTTAAACCTATTGCATGTACTCCATTGCAACAGCTCTACATTTAATGACACTGAACACTCTGCCTAAAGGTTGTCTGGAAGAAATCGCTTATGATTAACAAGGCCGCCTGTTTGTGTGTGTTTGGCGACATTGGTGAAAATCTATAAGAAAACATTTGATTTGATAAGTGCATTTCAGACTTACAAAAACATATATGCTGATAGATTACCAGCATACTAGTTAAATCTGGAGAAGTGGTCACTTTAATAGGTCGTAAAGTTGATAAAATTCAAAATACATTAAAAAAATTAAAACCTTAATAAATAAAAAATTATAAATGAAGAAAAAATATACATAAGGATAAAACACACTAATCCGCCGCGATTTAAAAATACTGGCCGTTTTATTTTACTTTTAGGTTTAATCACACTTATAGCTATGTGAGTTTATTTATAAATCGATCTACTCACAGCTAGCAACAACAAACAGCTACCACACGATTACATTTCAGGAATCCGGTGTGAAAAAAATCCAATAAACCACGGAATTGATGTCCAATATCCACTAAAACAAAACAGAACCACAACATTCGCAAACTCTTTGGTGAACTGTCAAAGTTTCCCGCGTATCTTATCTTTCGCGCGGTTTTCTCGCGCGCGCGGTCGCATCAAGTGGCGTCTAAGCAACTAATGTGGTCTAAAGCATAGAGTTTCGATCCGAGACGCCCTAGCATATCGCTCGATTCCGGATAGACCACAAATCGAAGAGGGTCACTGAATAATATTATTCAAATATCACGTAGTGGGGTGAATCAAGTTACGTTTTTACTAGCATTGGAGTTTTTGGCCAGTCACTTTCTTTTTTTTTTCTTCTATCGATTAGGGCGGGGACCTTTGTTATTAATTGCTTGGTAGGTTATTTCAAATGTATTTTGTGGTGGAAAATATCTAATTACATTGTCTAATTATATATTCAGTCTTATAGTACATACAACACTACTGTTTTTTGCAAAAGAAAAAATAAATACAAGACAAAAGGAAGACTTACTTCTATAATAATATTGTCAACAATTTTTGTTGTTTAAGTTTCGTAAAATGTAAATAATTTTGAAAACATTTAGATAATTTTTGCAAACGAAGTCAATTTGATGTGTTTTCCTTTTTTTTTCTAAACTTTACAATTTTAAGGAAAAAACCTGTCTTGATTTATTTTGTTAAACTTGATGTAGCTTTCGTTAATATCCGCAAAACTTTTTGAAAGATAAATACAAAAAGAAATTCTACTGACTGCAGACAGTAATGTCTATTAAATAGATACAGAAAAATGCAAATTAGAGAAAGATCCTATTAATGTCTGTTTAAGTTATGGCATACGCTATAATCTATTCGATAAACTCTGATTCTAGGAGATTAAGCCACTTGATTTTCGACCTTATGAAAATATCGTAGGATGCTTTAGGTGATCCCAAATACGACCTTGTCAGATATTTACCGATTCGTTTTTGCATAAAACGTGATTTCGAAAAACATGTATTATTTTGCCTAGCAAGTATTTTGACTGCGGCTTCGCCCACACTAGAAAGTTAATAGAAAAATATTAATGCACAATGAAAGCTTTTTATGCTGCAGAAAACATTTATTGTTAAATCTCGATAACTTCAACAGAATTTAGGTTTCGTTGCGTATCTCGTCTCATAATAACATTATCACTCGATGTCTCACATATACCACTATGTTGTAGAATCCAGGGTATGTGTCCAGCAGACGTCCACAGCGTCCACAAATCATGGTACAAAGTGACAAAGAAAAACCAAGAAGTATATTTGAAATCTGTCTGTATAAAAAGTTGATTGTTTGACATGGTTTGACACAGATTGACATATCAATACCCAGCCTAAGCCGCTTGGGTTAGAAGCTTTAACATTAAATGCTCCTAGGTTTTAACGCTCTAATGGTGTAGAGTAAAATATTTGCCTATATTTGCCTCAATTTGACTCCAAACGACTTGTAATGAAATACGAGTATGAATCGTCAATCTTAGAAAGGAATTTCTAAACGGGGAAAGACGTGGACCACACGGTCATAATATAAAAATAAAACAATGTATTGCGGATTTCGTATAAATGTGTAATGGTTCAAACATCAATGGTTCTAAATATTCGCTCGTACTATACGTTGAAGTTATAATATCACATCATTCAGATTAGATTTGGTGTGACTCCGTAACGGCACTTTTGTAATACATGCTAATCTAGTTAATCTGATTTAAATTTGGCATTTAATTTAGAATAAAATACGATGTTTTTGGAGTTTGTTTAGAAATCGGAATCTATGAATTACGACTTACCATATACCGTATTAAAATGAGGTGGGTTACTCCCATAAATTTGTTTACTTTATTTTTAGCGAACTTTTGTAAACTTGATAAAAGTTTATTCTGTTAATAAGAACTCTACCTGACTCATAGCTGGTGAATGGTGAAATGAAATGGTGAATAATTAACCCGATCTCTATTTATTTGTATAGATACAATAATACCGTGCACATTAGAGTGAGAGAGACCGCAAATCAACGTTCTCTATGAGATGAGTGACATGACCTGACACGATGAGTGGCAAAAATAATAAGCAGAGGCAAAGCAGAGGTATAAATAACATAGATTTTTGTGTCCATATGTTTTGATTCTAGACAAATCGTGTGTTCTAATTGTTCAGATAATCGTGGAGCTTTTATCTCAAAACTTTAATAGCTGTGAGGGTCATGTTCTTCAATTGTTCAACCTCCATTTGTAATCTGGAAAAAAAGCATTTATTGAAATAGAAATACATACATTATTATTACATGTATCTATAATATACTCGGATATATTTAATTTAAATATTTTATTATGACCCCTTTCCGTTCCATCCTTTCCTTCCTTTTCCTTCCCTTATGTTCCGCAGTCAATTCAACCCAACAAGGAACCCTCTGTCCGTCTGTCTGTCTGCGGCTTAACTCGTCGTTTAGTCCTTTCAAAAATATTTCATTGGAGACGTTATTAGCGTTAAACCGTGACCTTACGGTGACGTTAAACTACGGGACCCTATACTGCGCGTAGCCCGACACGCACTTGGCTGCATTTTGACATTACAAAATATTTAATTTCTGTAATGTAAAATGGGTCAACCCTTGAACACTAATCTTAATTTATTTAATGTAAAATTAAGAAGATAAATTTTATTACTTAGAAATATATAATAAGTAAACTATAGATGTATACTTAGGCATAGTTGGTTGCAAGCATTATTTAAATACCTCTACATAAATAATAAAATTCGACGTGTGAAAGTCCCAAATTTTTACGGTAAATCTGATGTAAATTCGATATAAAAAGTCGATGATTAAGTAATCATTAATTAGGATTAGATAATATGTTACGTAATTGAAACTATACGCGAATTGAATAATAATCTCACATAAACTGCCATAAAATAAATGATAATTATTGAAGAGCATTACGGAAGTCTTCGTTAATCTATTATAAATCTACAACTTTCACTTGATATTTTTTGTCTTAATTAATACCCAGTGGCGTAGATCACGATTTCCAATTGTGAATTTGTTATACCATCTCATATGTAATGATGGTATTATGTTTTGTATGTAACGCCCCCTTTTGATTAATCTGCAGTGTACACTTTGGTACGGGGACATTGTGATCTTTCTCTCGGCAATGCTGGACGTTAGTAGCTAGATAGCTGGAATAATATATCGGTTCTTCTTCTTTTTCAGCCAAAATATTCCACACCAAGAATCTTACGACGGACTTTTCAAGAAGCAGCCATGAAGTAATTTGACATTTAATTTAAAAAAATATTTTAAGTATTGAATAATAAAAAAATTATTTGCCCATGGTCAAATATGGGTACTACAATTTATTTAATTCGGTTTATTTAAAAACTAGCTGGAGCCCGCGACTTCGTTCGCGTAGACTTTATAACCGTTAGAACCGTTCATAGAATTCCTTTATAAACTACATCGGTAGTTTTCCCTTCGGGGACCAATATATAAAGTCCTGAAGCGTTAAAGACCCGCGAGAAAGCAACATAAAAATATGGTATTTTAAGCAAATATAATTATGATTACATTCTCAAACTATCTCTTGCTCACTTGCTCGCGCTCTATCTGCGTGCATTTCAGACTCTATCCCATCATGACACTATCTTCTTCTATCTTCTTCTATCTTCTTCTTCTTCTTCTATCTATCTTCTTCTTCTTCTATATCTTCTTCTTCTTCTTCTTCTATCTTCTTCTTCTATCTTCTTCTTCTTCTTCTATCTTCTTCTATCTTCTATACTATAATAAATCTGTAGAATCGATGTGTCTGTACATTGATTTTTTTTGCCTAAAACTGATTGAGGGTGATGTAAGAAGTGTAACAGAACACAATAAGACAATTTTTAAACATTTTGTCTGTCTGTCTGTCTGTCTGTCTGTCTGTTTGTCTGAACCGGCTAATCTCCGAAATTACAAAACCAAATTTGATGCGGTTTTCACAATTAAATTAGGCGTAGGTCAAGGCAACATCTAAGCTTTATTTCATCAAAATCGGTTCACGCAATAAAAAGATATCTTCAAAAACCTGTAGAATCGACTTACCTGTATATGGAGAATCGACGCATCTATCTGTACATTGAAAATACTTGCCAAAAATGGTTTAAGGGTATACAGAATATAAAAAAAACAGCCAAGTGCGAGTCGGACTCGAGCACCGTGGGTTCTGTACAGAATAACTACAATGCCTGATTAATTTCAAATAGCAAAGACAAAAGAAAGTGCTTTAGTGGTTAATGTTTAAAAGTGATTTTAAAACATTACCTCAGTGTTTGAAGTGACTGATTGATTTACACGTGTTTTTTTTACCATAATCTTACCTGATGTTAAGCGACGATGATGTCTAGGATAATTCACGGTTGCCTATAAATAGTCTATTCACTGTGGCCTTGAAGTTATCTTAATGGTATCGCTTAGGAAACACAAAAGCCGGCAGGGAATTCCACTGCTTAGCTGTAAGCACGTGGTAAGTGACAATAAGATAGAAATTATGTTTAGCCAGGAGACTCAAACTAATAGAGGTACTCAGGTGCTCTGCTACCTCACACCTGTAGAATCAACGTGTCTATCTGTACATTGAGAAGGTTTGCCAAAAATTGTTTGAGGGTGATATAGGTAGTATAACAGAATACAAAAACCAGTTTAGTGGGTTCTGTACAGAATGGCTACAATGCCTGACTAATTCCAAATAGCAAATACAAAAGAAAGTGCTTCAGTGGTTAATGTTTTAAAGTGTTTTTGAAACATTTTCTCAGCGTTAGAAGTGACTGACTGACAGACGAAACCATGTATTGTAATGAGATTTTGCAAATATTTTCTTTTTATGATAGTTCCGCAAAAATAATATGTGATGCAAGTTTGTGTTAAAGTTTGCGATTGCCGTGTAACTACACATTAAACTATGATTGGATTTGCAACAAGCACCACTGTTGGTAGGCGGATTGGTGATCGCAGTAAGATTTTGTAGTTACATAGCACCTATACAACTAAGACCTAACGGAATGTGAGGTAAAATTAGCGATGTAAGTTTGTATAAAAAGTTCGTAAATAGTTGTTTTTGTATGGGTTTGTATTTGACCTTCATCTAACATGTTTTTTTTACATTCGATAGGCTTCCGTTTTATTACAATCTCACCTGATGTTAAGCGACGATGGGGTCTAGGATCGTTCACGGTTGCATAGAAATAGTCTATTCACTCTGGACTTAAAGTTATCTAGGTTGTATCGCATGGGAAACACAGCCGGCAGGGAATTCCACTGCTTAGTTGTACGCACGTGGTACGTGACAATAAGGCCGTTGGACATGGTAGTAGCGAGCCAGGCAGACAAAAAATGGCTTACCACCAACCAAACTGAGTTCCGATAGATACTGGGAATCGAACCCTAGACCTCCGGGTTGTGAATCGAACATTTAGCAATTAGGTCACTACTCTAATTTTAACGAATAACTGAACATTTTAATATACAAAACAAACTGTTATAGACAAAACAATACATTTTGAACAATTTATTTATTTTTATTTATTATTTATTCAGAACACAAACAGTCGTTTACAAAAAATTATATAAACATTTTATACACAAAAAGACCTGGAGGTTCATTTTTCGATACGTTTGATCTACTCGGTACAATATTCACATAACAGACTAACTATAATAAAATCCAGATGGGCATAGAAAATGCCTTCACCATCATCATCATTAGCCAGGAAACGTTCACTGCTAGACATAGGCCTCTTTAGTGGTACGACACACCGACAGGTCCCGAGAAAATGCCTTACCGCCATCCAAACCAAGTACCGATAGGTACTGGAACTTATGGTCAAAACTGTATGTACAAAAACAAAAAATCAATTAAAACATGGGACCTCAAGGTTGTTAGTACAAACATGTTGCCATTTTTAAGACACGGAGGCAGATAATTTTTATTAAAAAAAGGTATTATTATTAGGTACACATTCTGATTTAAATCTTATATAAAATTCAAAGTCCTGACTAACTAACTTATCAGACAGCTTAATCCTATGGCCATGAAATTTGGAGTATGCGTTCTTTGTAAAGTGAAAGTATTCGCTAAAAAAGGATTTCTCGAAATTCCACCCCTAACAGGGTAAAATAAGGGATGTAAGTTTGTACGAAAGTCCGTCATTTTTGAAGATAAGTTTGTATAGGAACTCTGTTGTTTTTGAAGTCAATATATCATCAATATCATGAAAATTGATACTAAGTAAGTGGCTACATTTGAAACAAAGAAATACGTGTTCCACAGGTTATTAATTCATTGGTTAATAGTTCATTTTGTATGATAACTCTGATGTTTTGTTAGAGAGTGGAAACAGATAAATACGTGTTTCCGCATATTTTTAATGGGGGTGAATATAAAAATGTATGGGTTTTTGTTGTCGCACTTCTGCGAAACGGCTTGACCAATTTTTGTATGTGAATCTTGCACCCTCTTACCCCCCACCTCTTACCCATATTTTATGTCGATTTTAAAATTGTAGTATGAATAATATCCAAATAATTATTCGTTGCCGGAAAGCGTCACGTCAGTTTCATATTTGTTATGTAATTGATTTATCCAATGGGATAAATCCTAAAGTCCACGCGGGCAAAGCCGCGGGCAGAAGCTAGTACCGGAATAAAAAGTATCCTACTTAGGCTTTTGTGGCGTACCATCGGAGAGGCGTATGTTCAGCAGTGATGCTGTCGTTCAATGCAAAAGTTTTACGAAACATTTTAAATTAAAAGAGTGTTTCTTGATACTCATTTGATTTCTTTAAATTATGAAATCCCAGATGTAGCAATATTTTATTTATTTTATTTTTTCGGAAAGCTAACAGCTTTATTTACAATATTTGCTGTAATATAGACAAACATTGTAAGCTTCCACTTATAAAAAGATTCCTCTGAAGAGGAAAAAGAACACTAAAAATAAAAACATTACAAATAGCTTTAAATTCAATTCAATTCAATATAACTTTATTGTACACCAATACAAACTTAAGTTAAAAAATAAAATTAAAAAATAAATAAAAAAATGTACAAAAGGCAACCTTTGGGTAGAGGAAATAAGTAACAATATTTGGGTGGAGGTGTGACAGATATTGATAGATTATTATTAAATACTTGAATAAACACATATGTATACTTATATAAATAATATTTAAATTATTAATTAAAGTTTAAAAATTAATAATTAAAGTTATTTTCCCTTCCAAATTTGAACGAAACTAGGCGGTTTCAAAAGAAATATTGCCATGTTCTCTTGTATTTCTTGACCGCAATTCTCTTGTAGTAACATGATCAGTTTCCCGGAAACTTAAATACTTCATCATCATTACCATTATGAAGATACTCGTCCTTCAAAGAATGATAGCCCAAGCCATCATAATAGAAAGTGAAGTGCTAGACATGTTGTATGGTGTCAATTATTCAATAATATTTAATGTTAATTTGACACGGTATTATGATCAATGCGTTGTAAAGTCAGATAGGCTCGTTAGCATTACAAATCACTGAATGTGTCACGGTGTGAGTCCAATCTAATGGGATGGCCCTTGTCAGTATTCTGAAGCGGAAGATAGATAAATAATTGATTTGAGAGTTTACTAAAGTAACGATAAAAAGCTATCATGTAACAATAACAAAATATAATAACGAGAAAGCCTGTTATGGTATGACTGATTGCTACTTCACTTATGAAGGTGGTTAGATGTAAATGTGATTCAAGCTCCGAATCACTTATGACGTTGAGATGAATTGTTAGTTATCACTATCACTAACTTATAATTTGAAGTTGTTTTCTATGTTGGGATGCATGTTACGATTTGACTGATTACTACGTCATTTACTAGGATGTTTATTTGACACTAGACACCTATCGCAATGAGAGCTACTTTAAGCGATGTTTCAAGACCACTGCTTGAATAATGGATTTATTATTGGTCAGTTACTAAATGAATGAGCATGGCGTTCCTTATCACGTTCAGAAGTAGTGTCAGTGTAGTACACATTTGTATTCATAAGCTACATTTTATTCTTGTTCTACAAAACCACTGGTAGCTGATCCCTACAATAGCCACGCCCACTTTCTTGGTACTAGCTAAACGTCCATACTCGCTCAAGGCTCTCGTGACACTGCGCATGATTGACACTTTGACACTAACATTCAGCAAACCACACAGTGACACACGAGATAGTGTGTTTGTTCTACACTGCACCACAGATTTTCACTGTTGATTGTGTTGGGTTTTGGGCAAGGTTCTATATGACAACAATATTCGCGCCTGCCGTTGTAGATGTCAATCTAGTACACTTAATATAATGTAGTAATCTAGCAGTGAAATATGACCCGAAGATATAGCTAGTCTTACAAATTAGTGTGTGATAGAGCGAGACAGAGCTACACAACTCAGTGTGGCTTTGACTTTTTAGTGGTATATATCATTCCATTTTTTTGAAATTTTCATTATATTAATGTAAGTAGCATTTGTTTTACAATTCTTTATTATGTACGCATGAAAAGAGTCTCTTCTCTTCATCTCTCTCACGTCAATGAATTTTCTGCGATCAAAAAGTTCTGTTTTTTTGATCGCATCAAATTTATTGACGTCAAAAAGGAATCAAATATTATAGTATAATATCGATCGATCGATAGTGTTATTCTAGATCGTTACAAAATTCGTTTTGGCAAACAAACAACATAACAACCGTCTTAAATCTACATTACCTCGGACCATTATCATAAAAACTAATGCGAATGTGAACATATCGGCAATTTCACACGCGAATAAACTAACACCCAGAAGTGTGATCGTGCAATTTCCTGCAACACTTGAACAGCGTGGATAATGGTGGCCGCGTCGCGGGTTTACTAATGGCACTCAGAGCGTCTCCACACCACTCTATCTATATCAGTTCGATATAAGTGTTCCAAGGAAGAAATATATAAAATCGAACTTTCCTGAGAACAAGTAATCGCGTTCAAAAAGAACTGGAAACCGACTTCAATATCTCTATAAGTTACTTAAGGCAAATTTAAGATTTATATCGTTTTCTCATGGGTGCCGTTGTCAGAACTGGACCAAATTGAAACGGGACCACGCGGAAAGCATCACCTTTCAAATAAAAAAAGAATCATCCAAATCCAGTCAAAAAGTATTTAAAAAAAATACCCGTCGAATTGAGAACCTCCTCGTTTTTTGAAGTTGGCTAAAAAGGGTCTTGACAGACAGTGAGACAGACGGACAACAAAGTGATCCTTTAAGGGTTCCTTTTTCCCTTTTTAAGAGAAGTTTAGGTAAAATTATGCAGCCAATTACGAAGTAGGTAACAAACGGGGCTGGTTCATGAGATACCCAAAAATTACAATTAAATACTGTTACCGTGTTAATGTGAAACCAAATAGATTAAAATTTAATTGCTGGTATTATACTTGATCCATTTTATTGCAGAACCCATAAGAAAACTAGTAAAGTGATTTGGCGTGCTTCGTTTATAAAGTTCGCCCAATAAAATAAACTCGCTTTATAAGAGAGTTGAGTTGCCCTGTTGTAAACTTGTAATTTATCGTTTATATAAAATGGATAACCCCAAAGGTCAAATTTCTATTAAATATACTTAAATTCTAAGTTATACTGCTTGCCCCTAAGGTCCTTATTTAAGTTACCACTTTTATTGCTTACGTGATGATATAAAACACGTATTAAATACTTACCATCTCACCTGACAGCGTGTTCACCTAAAAACTTCAAATTAATGAGGCACTGGGCATGAAAATAATAGTGCTGATAACACTCAATTTTGGCAGGAAACTTAGTTTTGACATTAGTTACAAAAACTAGCCGTTGCCTGCGTGGACGTCAGGAAGTATTCAACTTGAACTACTTGTTATAGAGTGGTATCATCATCATCAGCCGGGAAACGTCCACTGCTGGACATAGGCCTCCCTCATGGTACGCCACATTGACCGGTCCCGAGCCACCTGCATCCAGCGACTCCTTGCGACTCTAACCAGGTCGTCGGTCCATCTAGTAGGGGGATGGCCTGGTAGACGTTTCCCGGTACGTGGTCGCCACTCGAGAACCTTTACTCCTCATCGGTTATCGGTTCTTCGAGCAATGTGGCCTGCCCATTGCCACTTCAGCTCACTGACTCATCGAGCTATGTCGGTGACCTTCTTTAGAGTGGTGTAAAAAGTAGTAAATACCTATACATTCCCGTCCTTTCAACTATCCGTACCTGTATATAAAAATAAAGTCATTCTGACACTTAGTTTCGACGTATAATATTAACATTAAAAGCTCCCCTCGGTAGTGAGATTATAGGAAAATACGCAACAAATAACACCTGGTTTAATTTCCTATTCAGACGTTCATCATAAACTAATAAACGAGTCGATGTAATGATGCCTTTTCCAATGATAATTGTGACAATAAATACGTTTACTGGCGCCAATAAATTTGTATAAGCTGACTCCTGCGACCTTTACATCTCTAATTGAATATACCACACCATACCTGGCTGTGTAGTATCTAAACTCAACGCAACGAATTTTCCAGACTAATTTGATATAATGGTGTGCAAAGTGTGTGTATAAAAGTGTGGCCAAAATTGGTAAATTTTAAACAGAGAATTGGAATTTACTTACTTATGTCATTATTTATATACTTATGTCAAAATAGTCTGTAAAATTCTGGCGTTGAGTTAAGATACTACATAGCCAGGTATGGTGTATTATAAATTTATATTTATATATATTTATAATATAATTAAATAAATGAATATTATATATATAAAAATTTATTAAATTTAGTCTTAGTAAATACAATTTTAAATCTGCTTGAAATGTGGCAGTGTTCATATCTGATGCACTGTCATATTAGTGCGTTAAATTTTGGCGACGAGTATAGACGTATTTTCAAATACATTCAAATCTGAACTGTCTATACAAGTATAGGCGTGTTATGTTGATTGATTGAACAAACAGCTCCTTAAATTTGATGCTTCTGGGTGAGCACGCTTTCCAACGAATCTTTCTGAACGTGCTCATCCAGAAGCCTCAAGTGTATGGATAATTTATTCAAGATGATCGAATGAGTTCTCTACGTAACGTGATAAAATCCGGAATGTGGAAATTCGTAGACCGACATATCTCGACGAGTCAGTAATCTGAAGTGCTAATGGGCTGGATACATCGCTCGAAGAATGGATAACTGTGGTTAAAGAACTTTATTTCTCATAAATTACGTTTCACTTACATGAGAAATGTATACAATCGCTAGGGTATCTTAGATGACGAAAGTAAAACTACACTAAAATAAATTTTAATTGATGGTAAGTTTAAGGTGAGATAACTATTTAACTAAAACTAGTATCGGCTGTTCGTTGGAACGAGAGCAATACATAGAGCAAGCGCAACTAGATGTGGCATTGTTTTATGTAATGAATGTTTTTCCGAATCTTGTTTGTGAGGACTAAGAGTTCTCGAGTGGCGAACAAGTACCGGGCCGTCCCCCTACTAAATGTACCGACGACGGTAAAGGTATGGGGTATCGCTGGATGCAAGTGGCTCGAGACTGGTCATTATGTCGTCATATGGGAGAGGACTATGTTAAGTTCAGAGATGTTATCCGGCTGATGTTCAATTTGAGTATTCATGGTGTCTTTCTAAGGCGGTACAAAGTTCGCCACAGGTCAGCTAGTCTAGTAATAAAAGCCACAATCTCTTGAGCATAATACTCGATCATTAACCGCTTTAGAAACGAACAGAATACACAGGATTTGTCTTATTAATTACAAGTCAGGTTGTTGCAGTAAATTTATCGTTTAAATTTATTGTGGAAGTGATGGAATGACTCTTCAAGTCAGGGCCACTGTAAGATATAGGTAATAATTAATATTAATCACTGTTCTGTCTGACCACTGACTCTCAAATCAAAGTCAAAGATTACAAAAAATGGCCAAGTGCGAGTCGGACCCGCGCACGAAGGGTTCCGTACATAATATGGGTATTTAAAATACGGAAAACCATAAATAATAATATGCACCGAACAATCCTCTAACGAATTCGCCTCTATTTTCGTTATCAGTTTAGTTTTGCAGTAGCAGTAGTAGACGAGTACGGCAATAGGTGGCGCTAGTAGCATGTTACATCGCACGTCTAAAAAATGACGTTAGTTATATGGGAGTTTTGGTTTTTAGTGTTTGTTGTTATAGCGGCAACATAAATACATCATCTGTGAAAATTTCAACTATCTAACTGTCACGGTTCATGAGATACAGCCTGCTGACAGACAGACGGACGGACAGACAAGTCTTAGTTAGTAGGGTCCCGTTTTTTCCAGGATCCAAGGTCAGAGATTCTACTTACTATGAGTCGGGTAATGTCAACTCTAAAATCATGCAGATAGAAAGTGATTCAAGTCAATTCTTTAAACACACGTGAAAGGCATTCAAAACACTCCTTTGTAATATCGAAACGGGCAAGTAACATTAAAACAGCAATATTACCGAGGCAAGTAGGGAAAGGTTAATAAAAATTTGTACGTTTGCATATAGACAGCCAATTATCATTTTATTGCAAATATAAAAGTAGCACTGCCATTATGAAAAACAATTTTCAGATCAAACAATTACGTTTGGTAACATGAGATTGGAGACTTCAAAAAATGAGAAGGTTCTCGAATCGACGGTATGTATTTATGTACATATGTACTACATATGCTAAAGAATCGATTTTTATTTTTACACGCTTTTTATTAAGTTCAATTGTATGTAACTAACTATGTACGTAAGTAAACAAATCTATCAAGTCAATTAAAAGCTACTTTTAAACGTCGTAGCGTCTTGAAACTTTGCAATTATATGTAATTCAGATGACTGTACAATAATTTGGCTCCATCGAGCTGATCAGACCCTGGAATCAGGAGTTGGACGGTAAAATTCTACCCCGGGTCCCTCGTTTTTTTAAAAACTTGTCGCTTTTCTAAACGCTTGTCTTCTGTTGAAAATCTTGACCATCTAGACTCCAACCATACTCGTAGTTTGTTTGACAGTTCTTGGGACGACGTCGCTGTCACTCGTGTATTTGTCAAACGAGGGAAAACGTAACCTACAAATTTACAAGTAACATTGTTTGGTAGATCACTTCTCAGAGGTGGTTCCATATAGCTTTAATCGAATGAAGAATGAATGGTTTAGCGCTTTTTGAAAAAACAAAAAACAAACAAAAACAAAATATATACACAGATAATTATACCTCTAAGGGGATAATTATAACATTTTAGGGGATGAATGCTGTAGGTGTAGACTTTTAGGGTAGTTGAAGTCGGTTCCTTATTTCTTTTTGCAGGCGTTAATTATTATAGCCTACGATTCATAAATTTGATTATTTTTATGAAAACACAATAAATTAAATTCATTATCATCATCAGCTGCATAAGCTTCCCTCCCTTCCCTCATTCGTCCAACAGTGGACTTATGCAGCCGATATAGTGATAATTTACAGGTACAGTACATACTATGCTATTACTCGTGCCACATATATTATTATCACCTAACGATCTAACATTTCTTGACTATAACTGCAGAAGGGCATTAGATCTACCGACGATATTTTTCCGTTAATGTGTTTTAGTTTTTGCTGAAGATCGTTTGCCTACTTGTTGCCTGCTATAGTTAAGATGCATTGATGGAGTGATCTGCATGTAAGAGTATGTACTTATGAAAGCAATTGCGATTGGAAATCGACAGTCGTTTACGGTTCAAGGGATTATAATATACTCACCTATGTGTCGATATCAGTTACCGGAATCTTGTTCTTAAAAATATGTTTGTTTTTGATTCGATACGATAATAAATCGTACAGAAATAGTAATAAACAATTATATCTTGCTTTAATTAGGAACGAAATATAATGTAAGAATATTGCGTAAAAAAACACAATCAATCCATGCTAATGTTTTAGTTGCGAACGTAAGTTTGTAGGTTTGTCCTTTGTTCACGTCATAACGTAAAGGCATAATCACTAAATTTTTAATAAAACTGAAGGGTCGGTAAAGGACATTGGCTACTTAATGGATTGAACAAGTAGTTCCTGTTGGATAAATTTCTAAGACCACGCAGACGAAGTCTCATATCCATTCCTTAAAATTCTTATAACTTCTAATTAATGTTTACCCAATTTATAAGAATCGGAATTCAATTGAATAATATTATCATTTTAATAAACACAACCAATACATGTACTTATTTTTCAAGTTTAAATCACACCCAATCAGTACGTTTTATATAGACAAGGCTCTTAGAAAATTTTCTTCCGGAATTTCAGTAACACAGCTTTTAAACAACTGTACCATGAGAGCAAGTAACTAATTCAAAAATCTGAATATAAAACTCTCATTACCTCCATGGGAACCCACACGTACTATAAACCCATATCATAATTCAAAACAAGGGAATGCACGTTAATTTATTCTCGTTCAGCGAAGTTTTGACATTTACCTCAAGAAGTCAAACAATGGAGCAATTCCACTTATGGAAGCCTCCACTTCAACTGTGGACATGCCACTACGAACTATCTTATGTTGTTTAAAGTGAGTCCGGCGACAAAATAGTTTGCCTATGTTATGATACTCGTATTTAACACGTATAAATAAATCATTCTAAAAGTTGGCGTGATGAATAGAAATAATTGCACAGATTTTGTATTTTTTATAATTTTTCTCAAAATCATTTGCGTATTGGGCATATAATTTTAGAATAATGCAGGTAACAAACGAAGCTCCAAAATATTTATAAAAAATTCAGTATTCTAATATGACGATTCAAAAGTGAAACCCTATTCTAAATTCTATGTTGTTAAATAAGATGAAGGTAATACAAATGCAAAAAAAAACGAAATCTTAAAAATATTTAAGTATCTTTTTCTTTATCAAAATTGTTAGCGGTAAATGGCACGGGTAATTTTATTGACCAAATAATACTGATTCCGTATGTACTTCATTCACGCCTCTTTTAGGTGAGCATAGTTTTAACGTCGTGCGACTCAATCGTAAATAAATAGTGTAAGTTTGTTGTAAAATTGTTGCATTCTGAAATCTCCAAGCTACTTCAGCTCTACTTGTCTGTAGCGTACCTAAATCAATGGATAAAGGTGACGAGTTCTCACTTCCCGGATAGGCGGACGTTTTCCTCATAACTGATACACGCCGTCGCTTCCTACGCTCTTGGCAGTTTCAATAGAAATTCTCTTATTCAAATGTGAGTGTTAATGAGCAAAAACTCTTGCCAATAAATTGTTTTAGGATGTACTCTGTTGCTGCTAATTTCCTTTAACATACAATGTAAGTATATTATGTTTGAGGGCTTCAAAGTGATTACAATTATAGTTGAATATCAGATGATCAATATCAATCGGTATCGTCAAATGTGACTAAGGGAAAATGAGAAAATACCAATATGTATGGAAAATCTCGTTTTAACAAGTTCGTGGCTGTGGGGGACATTTGGAGAATAGCTTCCCTCATAAGTTGACACTTTTTTCCGGGATTTTGGAGTGAGGGGGGTGAAGTTGTCAAGATAGAAGCAGCTCTCTCCTTAATATTTCTTCCTCTGAGTCGCTTTTTACGAGCAATAATGAAGTTATAACTGCACCTTGCCTTGTTTAAAAACGTATGCAGAGAAATCGCTTGGGATCGCAACATGCCGCGACACAAGAAAGTGTTTAAATATTAGAAATTAAACGCAATTAAATAAGAGTAATTATACTATTAAATACGAATTCTATTGAGGAATACCTACGGTGAGCGTTTATCGAAGAGCTAAGTGTTGGGCGAGTCGCCGAGGCATCTTGAATATTTACCTTTTTATCAGAAATCTACGAGTATTAGAAATTAATAGTCTAGCTACAGGAAGTGTCATTGTGTTATGTTTGTGGTCGAACATTATAGGTAATTTCTACGGTTTTTCAATTGCATTTTGAAAATTCCATATATAGGTATTTGTCAACCTATCACCACCAAATCAAGTACAGTCAGCTATAACAGTCATATATGTATATCTACGCAACTGTGTAACAGTGTCACACTCACTCTGACTTGAAATTATTACGTGTATCAGGAGAAGTGTCATTCAAATGTTAATATGACAAGGTACAACATTGCGTAGATACATATGACGCTGACTGTACCTGTGAGAGATTGAACCCGCTGTACGGACCATATGGCCAACTAGGCTGGATGCATGTATTTGAGTTTAAGATGAGTGAAACTGTGTTATATAAAGTATCACGACCACGTCGTCGTCGGTCTGTCGTGTTCATGCGTTAAAATACCAACAAACAATTTATTATTTCTAAGTGGAAAGCATAAATGTTAATTACCGTGTAAAATTGGCCCGCGAAATGAAATGTTTCGGTAAAAGAATTGCCCTTTACGGGTTATTGATGAGTGAAAGCTAATGACTGCGTGGTTTCCGGTCAATATGTGAGAAATATTTATATAAATCATGCGTATTAATACACTAAAATAGATAAGTTCGTTTTCCCATGAAGTATCTTAATAACGGTTAACGGTCTGAGGGCCAAATTTCAGTCGGAATTTATGCCCTCATATTCCACCCTCGGGGGTGGCCGCAAATTTAAAGAACTATTTATCAAATAATCACTCACGCAAACAAACAACAAGTGCATACAGCCCCTAATATTTACTCTTGCATGTAGATTTTTTTTAAAGTAAATTAGTCTACCAGTTCAATGAATATAAAAATAATAATAAAAATCGGTTCGCAATTTGCGAAGATTTGAGGTAGCTGTATGTTTTGTGTGTGCTTACACAAAACATACAGTCGAATTGAGAACGTCTTCCTTCTTTGAAGTCGGTAGAAAATTAGTATGATTTTTCTTTTTTCTGACTTTTCTTCTCAGTGGAAATAGTCCACTGTTTAACAAAGTTCAAAATAATAATAAAAACCTAATTTCGTCTAAAAATTTAAAAAGATTATTATTTTTATAATTTTATTAAGGATAACGGTGGACAACGGTCATACATGTCTATTCAGCCAAGTTCCAAAACTTATTTTCTTACATCATATCCACAGACTATCATTTTAATTAGCCACATTAGCTGGTCTGTCACTGTCATTTCAGTTCAGTAATATTTGGCAGAATTACCATGAAGTTGGTAGTTGCCATAAATGTCAAGAATTGAATTGAATTGTATCGCATATTATTGATTATTTTTTGAGACGACCGATTTTAAATTAACTATTGGAGATGCTTTTTAAATGTATACGCTCACATGAAATATGTTGTTTCTGCGTCAGCAATTTGAAAGTAGCGGCTTATATGATTTCAGTGTTTGGAATAGTGCGTACCATTTTGACAATATTATGCCTTTCGTATCATCATATCAGGGAATTCCAAAAAGCGACAAAGAATGCACTTATGTCTTAGCTTTTGTCTGGTAAACTGTGGAGCTACGCCAAAATTGTGACATCCAGATTGAGTCCTCAGCAAGTCCTATGCTCGTTCGTTTAAAAACACATTCTTTTTTATTATTATTGACTTGATGCTATTGGTTTTGCGACCACTACAAACAATTTGGCGAGAGCGGATGGCGCTCAGACGGTTATTATTTTACAAGAAACTAGCCCAGCTTGACCTTGCCTTAGGAGTGTCGCTTGGTGGTGAGAGGATCGGTAAATACCCCACAATCCAACAGATTACAAAAGTACATTCAATAAATATTACATGTAGACATCTTTTTAACGTATGATGTTTACAATTGACCTCCATCTTACCTGATGGCAAGTGACGTTAAGGCCGTTGTATGGTAAGCGTATGCACCCAGAAGTCTCAATCTAAAGAGGCGCAGGCTCTGCTACCTTTCATACCGAAACACAACAGTGCTATTAATATTGCTGTATGGCGGCCGACATGGGTAACATGGTGGTCACTTCCCAGGCGAACCAAATCAAATACCGATAGGTAGTAATCGAACCCAGTACCTCCGAATTCAAGAGCGTATCCATTAGGCCACAGAGGCGGTTATAATAATATATCTAATAACAGATGCTTCTTTTTCTTCTTCAGGTAGATGGAATTCACTCAATTGTAGTTGCAACGCTGCCGCCTTGTAGTCATATATTTAAATTGGACCAAGCATTGGACCTCGTGCGTTGGTGCTCGTTAGCTATACATATGGTATATTTATTTGCAAGTGTCGGTCTCATAATAGCTGTATGGCAGGTATTTCACACTATATCGTTATTTATTTAAAAAAATCTATGACATTCCTATATTGGACTATCGGCACCCATACTAATTAATTTGTTTACTGTATCCCTGATTTTCTTTTCAGGAATACCAAATATATTTCGATCTGTATATAATAACAGTATGTGTCAATAATTCTGCAGTACTGATAATGAATATGATGTGTTGCATAGTGTCATACAGTCGGGACTACGATTGTTATAGAGATACTCGAACATTAATAGTAATGAGTGATTCTGCTCCGGCATCAAAGCAACGAGGCGCTGCAAAATTAAAGGCTGGACCAATGTTCACATACGTTATTGTATTATCACTATTTTTTATAGGTCGTAAGTACAAACAGATTTAATCTACTCGAACACTTAAGGCGGTGGCGTTCGGTTGCATACAAAAGTTAGTGCCCATTACCAGGATAATTAGAACTGAAATGAAATGTTATTTATTTGTCAATTTTTGGGTAAATTATAAAGATGTCATTTTCATTAATTTATATAGAACACTTAAAAAGTTTACCATCTCGTCGTACAAATATTACTTACAAAACGAAAGTATTTTACTAGAAATTTTGTGTGACTTTATCCAATATTTTAATTGTTATTCTGCTATTCGAGACGGAGACAAATTACAGAAATTAAATATCATAAAACTCAATTTAGCCGTTCGTGAGTTATAAATGGTGTAACAAAACGACTTTATTATATACTGTGTTTAGCTAAAATTAATTATTTCATTTATTTGCCGTAGATAATAAGCAATTTATTTAAAAATTTAAACCTTTTTCGCATAAATAATTGTCATTAGCCTTTCAGTGTGCACTTAATTTTTTATGTAATAATTATTAATTACTGCAGAAGTTCAACATTTATAAAAAATTAGGGGAAAAAATCTCCAGAAGTATATCTAAGCATAATAATTCTAAATCTTTGTTTCAGTATCTCTCTATTATATGGTCATGCTAAATGCATACTCCCATGAACTGGAAAACAGACGTTTTGAAGAAGGTTCAATTGAAGAAACCGAAGCGGAAAATTTTTAAACATTGATAACTACGTAAGCTGGCTATATTGGGAGTACTGAGGTCTGAAAATTCCGTTAGCATCGTAGTTATGTAATACAATGGAGAAAGTGATAGTCCTTTGCCAGTCAGTGTACGACGCTGATTTACTTTAGGTATCAAACTTAGAAAACATATTTTCCATACCTCGCTCAAAACTAATCTGAATTACAGTGTGTGGACAAAGTATTTCAAGCTCCACTGAGATCCTTAATCCGTTTCGGCTTCATGAGTTTTTGATGTTTATATTTTTTAAATTTTTATTGGGTTTTAAACAATCCTGAACAGCTTTTTACTGGTTTATCCTTGGTGTGTGGACAACGCTTGGACTTGATGCATGGAAGCTTTCGGTGCTGTAACCAATTGTTTATGACCACTTTTATATCTGAAATGACTTCTCTGGACACTATAAATAGTTTCATAGGCGAGGTACCTCTAAAAGGTCAACGAAAATAATTAAAATCAACCATATTTTTACTTCTTGCAAATTAGATATGTTTACAATTACGTATAAGTTAATCATAAAATAAAATATATTACTATATTATTTTAGCGTTTCATTTATGCCTTTAAGTACCCCTAAGAGACTAGAGTCAATCTTGCATTTCATTTCGCTTACGGGGTTTTCAATAGTGAAGCAATAATTCGATAAGTAACTGAGTTTTCAATATTGTCAGATTACAGTGTGTAATTGTGTACAGTGTTTTATTGTTTGAGATTGTTTAAAATTTTGGAGTCAACATTTTTGGGCGATCTGAGGCAAATAGTGTTGGCAATAATTACAAAAGGAATATGATATTCTTTACGAACTTCTTTTCACTACTGCAGGATAATCCGTTTATCCCAAAAATATTTTAAAACAACTAGTTTGAGCGTATAATCCCCTAAATGATCGATCACTATTTTGTCCGTCAAAGAGTCAGTCAGTCAAGAAGAAGGACGCTAAAGTTTGTATCAAAGACTTGACTCATTCTGCAAAACTCTGTTTGCTTCAAACATTAAATATGATGACTCCATCGATGCAAAGTAAAACATGGTATACAACCTACAAATATTATTTTGTGCTATTATACACAGATAAAACAAACAGAACATATATTATACAGAAAGCGATGTAAGCTGATACAGAAACAGTGGGATTCCGTAGAACATCACGAAGAATGCAGTAAGTGTGGGAAAACACGAAACGTTTTGCTTGCAAATGAGACACTCGTTTCATACGGAAACAATGTACAAAACAATAATAGTTGCAACATGAATATGTATTGGGATGGCCGTTTTATGCATAACTATCCTTTTACCGCAAAGGTATACCAATAAAGCTTGACCACTTGACCTTGTTTTCATCAAATATTATTTCGACTATACACCACCCCACGTACCAGAGAATCGTAATGGCAACTAAGATCAAATTGCAGGGTTCGGGAAGTACCATCTATTGAAAACTTTTTCTATAGGTTTCCGTTCGACCACAATCTCACCTGATGAGATGTTGTCTAGGGTGGTACACTCGAGTATATATCCACTGTTGAACCATGTCACATTCACCCTTGCTTGTTCCGATATAGTGTGTTGAAAGAAATGTCAATTAAAAATGAATATCACATGGTTCAAAAGTGGTGACTCATTTTTATACTCGAGTGTACACAGTTATCTAGAAATAGCCTATTCACTCCGTCCTTGAGCACATGGTGGGTTTTCATGGCAGTTTTCTTCTTCTTTTGCGACCAATACATAGCGTTGATTAATAAAATACATTTACATCTATGGTCATTACATTTGCCTATGACATCAGATGTTTCGCGGCGCCATCTACCTAACATAAATTATCGTATATAGAGATGCCGTTTATTAATCTGCCAGACACCGTTAAACAAGTACATGAGATATGTTTTTTGTCCTACAGACATGTTAATTTTATGCAGTTACCAAGTTGATTTAAAACTATAACATTTCTTTATTTTACTCGTACTATACAAGTTATGAACCTCCGTCATTGTTAACTAGTAGACAGTCATCAAAAAACCCTCCATGTTTTATTAAACAGCTTTACCTTAGTCGGATAATTTATTCTATTAGTTGCAAGCATTGATTATGTAAGGAAAGCGATTAATTTATACGTAACAAGGCCTAACACCCCAAATGTTACGCTCCGCTTGTTATAGAAGCAAAAATGCGGAAAGCTTTTAATACATTATGTATTTATAGTTTATACCTCTATTCATTAAAGCAGAAGAGACCAGGAAATGAATGTAAAATACTAAGAACTTGGCGAAAACCCATAAATAAATAATGTCACAATGATTATAACATATATAAGATTTATAAGGTGACGTACCTGTGAATAAAAAAAGAAAATAGATAGCTAATGAATCCAGCGAATCATTATCTTGGGGCTTTTGGATGCGCAAGCTTCCCATCTAACGACATTATCGTCACTTACGATCAGATGAGATGAAGGCCAAGTGCAAACCACATAATATCGAAAATTCATTTATAAAATCCATTAGCACTTATAGCTAAACTAAACGTGATAGATAATATTATCAAAAAATATTCATAACAATTAAAATAAATTATTGTGGATAGTTACGGAATCCAACTCCGTCCCAATCACAGTCTGAGACAGAGTTGGGAGCTGCTACTGGCTCCAAATATCTTCCAGCAGATCGCAAGAATCGCAAATTACATTACAAGCGTCTAATGTCAGCATTTTATTTAAAAGTGTCACAGAGACAGAGAGAGCGACTTAGTGATTAAATCATTATAAAAGCTCATGTCTAGTCCACTATGGCACATGAGCCTCATACTCTACCAGTAAGGCCACACCACAGAGTCGGCTAAAAGTTGATTTATCAACTAGTAGTGACAATAACTGGCACCTGCCACCATGTGGCAGTTCCGTTGCACCATGCTCCATCATTGCACCCCCTGCGATGCGATGGTTACTCGATAAGATCTGCATCGGGAATTCTGCACGGTAATCGTTGATTTCTACGCAGATGTAGTCTTAAATATGACTTGATAAGTAATTGGAATATTTTATTCATTCTCTGATCATCGGACTGAGTTCAATCGTGCATCTTTAAAGAGGCCTGTTTCTAGCGGTGGACTCCCGCAGGCTGTGCATGAACATCAAACGTCAGTGAAATGACGATGTTACTCTAAAGTTTGATGGTAGATAGTTATATGGTGTTTTTAATAAGTAAATCTGGAACTTGCAATCACAACTAATATTTGTAATTTCATTTAAAAATATTTATATCACCGTTTCAAAACCACATGATTGTAATCAATTTGTAAAAAACAGGTAAAATTGTATTTTGTATCATAAAAAGCATTATGATGATATTAAACTCCTAAAAATTAATATAAATAGTATTTAAATAATTCCTTGGGTTTCACGGCATTCAAAGGACCCCATAATTTAAAAAAACTATAGTAATAAAAAACAGTAATCGATTTAGTGTTTTTTGGAGTTTTTTAAGTAAGGCTGTGGACACATAAAACATTAATTTACGAGATAAATATTGTGAAAAGCTTCGTTAATCGTAACGCTCCAACGCCATTACGTCACACCTATGGACCGATTTGTATGGAGCGTTTTAAAATGGCGTGACTAAGAATTTTTGGACGGGTCGTATTGAGAAAAATATTTGACAATGCTATTGATATTTTCACATGGTCTCTCGAATGAGAGCATTAATTTTTTTGACATCTGCCCATTTTTGCAAATGTGTTTTCTCTTCCACTCTCAAAACGACTAGATATATTCTGTGATTTGTTGTGAAAACGAATGCTTTAACTCGTTAACAAAATAACTATTCAAGGGCAGGATTGTATTAAAGTTAAATAAAGCGTAAACTAAGCAATACATGTGGTTATGCCCAGAGTACCGCGCTCGCTTTTACTTGAGAGCTGCAATTTTCAGTGAAACTGTGTCATTTCGTCTTTACCGTCGTGTCATCCCGTCGCACCGCGGCATGGGACCGCAATATTTGGTAAATGGCCTATAATGGCCGTCGAAGGCGAGACCGCGTTCCCGATGGTTATCAGAGCATCCACCACTTAATGACAGCTGCAGACGTGATAGAGAGGAGACATCGCGCTGCAGATAGATCGGTGTGATTGCAGAGACGAGATACTTTCTTTATTGCACGGGGCGTTGTATCGTATGAATATTTATTGCGCAGACAGTAAGTTTGTAAATGTTTTCCGTTGACATTTATACACATAACTACTAACTAACCTTTGCCCGCGTCTTCGTCTGCGTGGATTTCAGAAATCATCCAACGGGAACTGTTTTTTCCATTGGGATACAAGACAACCTATATCATTTGTAAAACCTTTAACTAAATAACAAAAAATTACCTTCTCACTAACAAACAAATATCAAAAACTCACTTTCGCATTCATTATATTAGTATTAGGATTGAGGAGTCCCCAATTTTTATTTTCTAAAAGAATAAAATAGAATATTTTATGTCCTATGGATTTGCACTTGGCCTTCAGCTTAACTGATGGTAAGTGACGATAAGGCCGTGAAATTCATCTCATCAAAGCATTCTCATCCAGAAACCTCGAGATGCGCTTAGCTCTGGTTCCTTCGGCTTTCGCAAGTTTATCAAAACAGTCCAACTAGGCAAGCATTAATCCGTGTTTTATATAGTCTGCCAAAAAATATTTGATACAGATTTTACAGTAGAAAGTAAACGAAGTAGTTTTCAGGCTAGTGGACTAGGCATCGCTATTAAAAATGCGTTAAATTAAATGCAAAACTGTGTTCAAAGAAATGATGGGCCATTAAAAATTTATAGGTGAAATTTAGTAATCGTGACACATACATTATTAATTAGATATCATGATAAACATCTCTGAATATTAGAAGCTACCGGGGAACCTGTTGAGAACGAAATTAATGCAGATTAGTAGACACGGTTGAATATCAAGCTATACATTTCCACTATATATGCTGACCTTTCATTGTACGGAGAGCTTATACAAAACGACGTCAGCATATACTGGAAATAAATAGCTTGACATGTACCCGTGCGTACAAGCAAACGGTATTACAAGAAAACAAGAGAACTACAATAGCAGCAAACCACTAATCTACGAAATTGTTGAGTTGATGGAAATTGACGATAAGGCCTATGTATGGAAAGCGTGATCACCCAGATGCCTCAAGATAATGAGCTGCTGACTCTGCTACCATTCATACAGGAACACGGTTTGCGAATCGAACCCGGTACATCTGGATTGTGCTGAACTGTGACACCTATGAAATCATTACATGGCCGCCTGCGTGGCCTATGGGTCCACATTTGGACTAGCAACCAGGAGGTCCCGGGTTCGATTCCCAGTGGGGGTACTCGGTTTGGTTAGACTAGCTACCACCCGGTTATCTAATTCTGCCTTACCAAATACTGTACTTAGCCAATTAGACTCAGAACATAAAAGTGAATTCCTTCTGATTAGCCTTTAAATATTCGTGTACCTAATCGGGGACACTTAAAATATAGTTATTAAACCGTCGTTAGATACCTCAAGGGTAATTTGTGTTGGTTCGTTTGTCCGAACACTAAATCAACAACACTTTCACTGCAGTTTCATAACGTAACCCCGTATAATTGCTTATGTCGGATGTTATGAGCTCGCCTATTAGACGGATGAGCTAGAATAAACAATTTGTGGTGCATTAACGTTGAGTGTTTGGTGTCGGGTAGATTTTATGCGAGAGTAGGCACGCAAGCGAAACACGGCTCTTATTATCAGCAACAAGTAAACTCAGCGAGCGCTTTTTTGACTCCCAACGCGAAAAGAGGGGTGTTACGTATAAGCTTGACACCAATGTTTGTCTATCTGTGGCTCACGAACGGGTGAACGATTTTGTTGCGTGGTTCTTATAGCGCATTGATAAAAATCGATTCAGCAGTTTGAAGAGTATCGGCTGATGTTAGTTATTTTCAGTATAAAATGGAATTGCCTTCATCTCACCTGGTCGTATGGGACGATAAGGCCTTGGGGGTGTAACCAGAAGCCTCAAGTTAACCAGATGCTCCCAGACGGTTAGCAAAGGCATCCAAAAGTTTATAGGTTTGGCAAAATAAAGAACCGACCCAACCGTCAGTGACGGTATAATTAACGCGTTCAAAAAGAACTAGAAACCGACTTCAACTGCCCTAAAAGTCTACAGCGTTGATCGCCTAAAATGTTCACCCTTAGAGGTATAATTATAATATTTTGTTTTTGTTTATTTTATCAAAAATCTTTAAAACACAATTTCAATAAAATGTATATGGAAGCACCTCTGAAGTATGCTCTACCAAACAAAAAAAGAATTATCAAAATAAAGTCATAATTGGCTGAGTTATCGCGTCATAAAAACACAGTCGAATTGAAAAACTCCTCCTTTTTTGAAGTCGGTTGAAAATGACCCGACCCAGTGAGGCCCCCCAAAATGATACCGTGAAACCGCTACCTGTCTAGAAGCTCGTATGACCTCGGCTTAGAATATGATTATTGTTAGGGTATTGTAAAATGTGTCTAAGAGAACATTTCTGAAAAAAGCAACACTTGTGCCACCATTTGTGTACCAGAGTGTTTCAAATTCGGCACTAGACCGTCGCGACTACGAGCCACACAAAAATGACGTGACGCGGATGTGTCGGAGACATTACAGACCAATTACAGACCATGTACTAAAATACATTACAGTAGTATTATATTATAGCACGCAATGAACTTTGAAGTCTCCAGCACGTCTGCGTCGGCGCGTCTTCCTTTCTGCAATTTACACTCACGAGCAAAAAATGTAATCACTCCAAATTTTAATGACTAGCTTCAATTCATTAGGTACAAATCTAATACCGTTTGGAAGGTTCTATCCTTAAGCTTTGACATGACACCAAACACATAAAAATGTGTCCGTTATTTTAGGAGCTATCCACCTTTTGCTCTGAATAACCCGCAATGGAATGATTCTGTTTTTTGGCTCGCGAGTGTTTGTTGAAAGCTGGGGCGTACAGTGTGGATAACACTTAACCCACATTGCAGTTACACAGAGTTAGGTTAAATACATTTCATTACTACGAATTATAAAAACCATTTGTAGATTCAGATAACGTTAAAAATACAAGTATTTACTAACAAACATCGCTTCATTATAGGATACAGCGTCAGTCGCATTCTTCAATGTTACGAACAAGGGTATTTACTGCAAGAACAACTGTCACGTTGTAGTCACTGATAGCTCGTGAAACTTGAACGGTAATAGTGCAAAAACTAGATATTTTAAATTTTCAATTAAACCGAGTAGTTGTATGTGTTCCGATTGATTTAGTTTTAACCAACTTCAAAAAAGGAGGAGGTTCTCAATTCGACGGGTATGTTATTATGTTTTTTTAATGTGTTACCTTAGAACTTTTGACTGGGTGAACCGATTTGGATGATCCTTTTTATATATGAAAGCTGGTGCTTCAATTTCAATTTGGTTCAGTTCTGACAATGGCATCCAGGAAAAAACGATAAAATCTTTAAATTTGCCTTAATAAAAGTAGACTTTTAGGGCAATTGAAGTCGGTTTCCAATTCTTTTTGAACGCATTAACTTAGAACCCCAACATTAAATGCGTTTTACGCACATTGTTATGATGATCTTTTAACAGTTGGACACATTTTCAATTGGATAAACAGTTCAATATAAACCGGCACGTGTGATATTTTTTGTTACAATTTACGGTTCTTTCCGCGGCCACTCATTATCAGTGATGATTCTCGAAAACATATGAATGAAAGTAATTATTCTCTACGCTTATTCATCACACAAATGATGATGCCTAAATGATAGCGCGTACTGTACACATGGGGGTTTATACAAATATAATTCCGTTGCTTTAAGTTAATCAAATTATTTTATAGAGTCATGTTTTGGATTAGCGACCCGCTCTTACAACCTCGTTAAAGATGTAATGAGGTAAGGTAAAGAACTTGAGGTTAACATGCCGATTAAAATTTAATTTAATTTAAAACGAACTTTCAAGTAGTACTTAAGATACATTTTCACAGTGTTGTCGAGTTGTCGCAGGACCGACAGCATCAAGTCCAATCGAGAAAAAAGTTTTTTCTCTGTACAACGTTCCACAAAAAAGAGAGTAAAAATTTAAGAACGACACTGTTGCTTCCAAGCAGACTGTTTTTGGGATAATGACTTTGTAACCACTTATAAATAGTTAGTTCAAGTTCTTTTATTGTGCTTAAATGTAGTACAAATTGGTCTCTGTATTAATAACATGTCGGTTTCTCACATTTAACCAAAAACAAGCATTTGTGCCGCAGGTTTTAATTTCTTGTTGGTTCTAATTGACGCTTCTAGATGAGCACGCTGAATCTTTATGGATTCATTCTCGCTTATCTTCAGGTGATATAAAACCATACTACCGTCCAATTTAAACCCATGCGGACATAGAGTACTATAAAAGTTGGTCATTTTTTCAAAAACTTAGAAGAAATAAAAACTAAGACTCAGACTAATATATATTATGTAACAAACACGTCTGTTAGCGTAAATTGCATGGTTATTGGGTTTTCGAGTTCGAGAGCGAATTCAAACTCATTTCAAAAACCGAATCTCCTTTAGATTTTATCGTGAAGTTAATATGATATTACACACATTAAAATTCTCGCATGCTACTATCAGGATACTATATCGATTCTTCGGCAAATTTTATCAACTTAACGACCAGATTTTTATTAATAAAAACACGATATAAATGAGAACACGGTTAATTTAAAAAAATAGTATGTAAGAAGTTTTATCTTGTCCGTCTGTATGAGCTCTGTTACTGGAAAAATATTATTTTTAGGATCAATACAACACACAATAATAATAATTTATAGAATCAAATGAAGTCCTATTATCATCAGGCTTACGAAATCGATATACGGAGACGTATTTTAAACTAAGGACTTTCGAAGGACGTGTAATTTTGGAAAATCCGCATTGAGATATTTGTAACAGTATCTAATGGGAGAGAGCCTAGCGCTTTAAAATCAAATCTCAGACACCAAGCTGTTTTGTATTTATATATCCTCAATTACAATTATTTATGTATATGCTATGTGAACTTAAATAAAGAACATTTGGATTTGATTTGACTTGGCTGATTTCTGATTATTCAGGTATGTACAAAATGTTTGTGTGCTCGTGATGAAATTGAGTGTGATTTGCGTTACGACGCAGAACTAACGATGCATGCCATTATGCGAGGTGATCACGCGTTGAAGTCTTTTATATTGCGTTGCACGTGGAGTGGATGTTCAATGGAACAATGTTTTTGTTAAGTTTTCTGTACGACTGTAGGGGTGTATGATGGGTTTATACTTGACTTAATATCCTGATGGTAAATGACGACACGGCTGTTGGATGGTAGGCGTGCGCATCCATAAGCCTTAAGCTAATAAGGCGTTGTCTCTGCTACCTTCGTACTGGAACACAACAGTGCTATTGACAGTGCTGTTTGGTGGAAGGCTTAGGTAACACGGTGGTAGATAGCCAGGTGGACATAGAAAATGCCCTACCAAAAACCCAAACCGAGTACTGACTGGGAATCGAACCCCGGACCTCCGGAATCCAAGCGTGTAGCTTTTTTTTAATAAATGACTCTGTTCCTGAAATATTTCATCAGACACAGTTAACTAATCTAAAACTAAGTGGTAATCCTATCCTAAAGCCGGAATTAAAAGTAGTGTAGCATATTGAGAATTCTCAGCGCAGTTTCCGTAACGCGGATGGAATCAGTTGCCCCATTTTGATGAAGAAAAATGCTTTTTTCCAGTCGAATTCTTCATTATTTTCAAACCGATTTCAAAAAAAGGGGGTTCTCAATTCGACTGTATGTCTCTTATGTTTATAAAGTTACCTCAGAACTTTCGACTGGGTGATTTTGATGATTCTTTTTCAATTTAAAAGCTGGTGCTTCCCGTGTAGTCACATTTCAATTTGGTCCAGTTCCGACAGTGGCATCCATGAAAAAACCATATAAGTAATACATTTGCATTAATTATTAATTTATTTTAGACTTTTAGGGCAGTTGAAGTCGATATCTAGTTCTTTTTGAACGTGTAAATTATTGAAAAAAGATATGACCTTTTTTCACGTTATTAAATAGTCGCCATCTTCAGGTACGCAGACTCCAGATAAAGATCGAAATAAACAACACATCAATTGCATATTAACTAAATACATCTGCATACATACATATAAGTGAACATATATATACACATCCCTAATGACTCGATCCCTTCCAAAGCAATAATCATTTCCACTAGAGTCACACTATCTGTTTCACTTCAACTTCGCGCTGCTACAATAATTTTCTCTTTCGCCGTTTCCCACCCATGCGAGCGAGCTAGGAAGCAATTTGCCGATATTGAATTCCTGATGCTCGCATGAAAAAAACGAGAGTTGCGTCGCGTGCGCACCTCCTCTAACGGCGCAGGTATGCCGCGGCATAGTTCGTTGATTACTCAATTGATTTTTGCTCGGATATCTATGACAGCGTTGCGAGAATTCTAGAGGAGTGAATTAAAATGTATCTCCTACACGTCAATGGCAGAATAGGAAATAAGTCGACAGTAAACGTTAATCGTGTTATCAGTTTAAACAAAAGGCTTCCCTGACTGAGTGACATATCAACGCATAGCCTAGGACGGTTGTGCTAAAATCTTAAAATTAAAAACATCAATTCTTTTGATGATACAGAACAGAAGTTCCCAATCTTTAATATAATATGAAAATTAGCTTTGTCTACATTATTATTGAATCCAGCGCTATCATTCCGGCGCAACTGGAATCATGTAGACTTGCAATCAAGTGTCTTTTCAGTGACGACAGAAATAAAATTACAGTAAACGGGTGTTGTTTGTTTCGACTCTCGAAATGATTGGAATAATGTAAACTGGACATCACGGTAGGGAACTATTAGTACTAATGTGGAATACAGCTAAGAAGGGCTTTTTTTTAAAGTTTACCCCAGAAAGGGGTGAGTTTTATGGGCAAAGGACTTGAGATACGGGTACAACCTTAACATGTTAAACACTGATTTGTTTGACAATTTAGATAATCAATATGGAAGGAATTTACACACCTGCAAAGACGTGGGCGATCTACTAATCTACTGATGGCATGCCCATCGAAATCCCAAATTATCTATCCAAGCAACAGAAACGTTAAAGCTTAGCGGACCACCCAACCTATCTTATCGCTATTAATCGTGCTACAGAAAATGTCGCTATGTTGTAATGACCGAATAAAGATAGCATTTAGACCAAAATTGCCTAGTTATATGGCAAAGTTCGTGAGTTATCTCCATAGCTTCTACCACATCTCAATATATTTGTGAATGGTATCCATTGTTTATTACATTGAAGTGTCACAGTGAATATTATGTGTGCTATATCTCTCCGTAAAGAGATAATTGTTCGTACTGCAAATAAATAATTTGTTTAGTTATTTGAGATATTCATGAGGCTTTATAATCCCTACTACCGATAACTACATTGTACGTGGTACCAACCGCGGAATGATTTGTTTGTACACGAACTAAGTGTGGTTTCTTATTATTGAAACTCTCTAAACGGTTAAGACTAACATATTTAGTTCGTTCAATAGGAATTAATAGGAACTAATTTCGTTTGTTCACATATTCTTCTATATAGACTGTATATAATTTTTGTTGAAATCTGTTAACGGAAAATGGGTGAAATTTTAATAAACATCATTCATCCTCGATTTTACTCCAAAAACAGGTGGAATAATTTCTTTAAATTTATAATGAAATATAGAATCACAATTTGTGAAGGTAACTGAAATCAAACTATTGAATTATCACAATTAAATTTGGGAATACATATTAAACATGCACCCCCAAAATACAGAAGAATTGAGATTGTCGGTTAAAAATACACTGTGATTTGTAATTTGTATAATTTTAAAACATATTCACATATTTATTTGAATACAGAAATCATACATTGTCATGCCGCATCATAGTTACTTCAAAGAAGTATCATTTACCGGTTTTCTTGGCTGCGAACTGTGTGACCGAAACGTGTGTGAAAGCTCATTCCTTAGAAATGGCTAATGCAATTTACATGAAATTTTGAAATCATCGTCCGATTGAGCACGCCTATCAATCTACAAAATTGTGAACTTTTATGAAAATCGAAAATATTCAAATTTGCCCATCAAGATAATATAATTTTATCCCAATTATTTCAGCCATTTTAGGTTAGGTCAGTATCAAAAACTCTGATGAGATTTCATAATTCCATAAGTCCACTGTTGTACACGAATCTCCCTAACAGATCGCCACTTAGAAAATTTTTTCACCACGTTAGTCAGATTGGCGATCGCAGTAATGTATCGTGGCTACTAGATAGGTTCTAGCTGCTGTCACCTGAATATATTTAGTCGTCTTTTACAACTCCCGACATGTGACTTAGTCTGCTATAAACACATTTTGTGGAACATCGGTGGCCGCCGGCGTTCGTTTCTTGTAATTTCCCTTAGACAGGAGCAACCAACGGACCTGCACCAAATGTAAAGAAAGACAATCCAATTTGGCCTAACAAGTGAACCACATACGTGTACACAATTCTTAGAAGTTTCCTTCGTGTTCGAAGTTGGTAAATAGCGTGTGACAATGGATGCGCGTGAGTGTTCCACACGCCGACTCCACGCAATTAATGTGTCATCATGTCACCGCTTCCAACATTTTCACCCAATCAGTAGCCTAGTAATGGTAGCCTACTGCGTACCACCAGTGGGACGTGACGGATACCGGAAGATTGATCGCTTTGGTTTCTGTTGACCACCGGAAATTGTTTCTCATCATCAAGTTTTGAGTTGCACACGAGAGCTATATGGATTTTAGTATTAAAAAAGTACAGAGGTAGCAATTTATAATTTTCGCTGTTCTTGCGTGTAATAATACAATAGAATGTTGTTTGTAGTTTCGAGTCTGAAATCACGAAAGTATATTCCATACTTACAGTACACGCAAACCAAGTTTGCCCCTCTGAAGTTAGCTCTCCGCAATTTCAAAAATGTACAGACGGAATATGTGTGTATTATTTTCGATAATAACTATCCCTAGATGACATAAAACACTAGGACATTTCTTTCCACCCGTTAACTTGCCTTGCCTCCCACTTATACGTTAATAATTGATACTTCGCGGTCTTTTGGGACAAACTTGTAACTTGCTTTTGTGTTTGTAATGCATAGATAAAAGCATTTCGATGATGCATTACTATCTACTAGTATCTACTACTATTATTTTGGTTACAAACACTATTATTATGGACAAAACACAACAGTGATAGTAGCACTGACGGTTGGCGGTTGACATAGGTCGCATGGTAGTCATAGCACAGTAGAATGTAAAGATTTAATTATTCTGTAAAAGGTAGAAGGAAAAAGTTGTTATTAAAAATAAATTGAAATAGTTCTATTCTAAATATATATAAAAACTCCTTCTCCAATAGCTGTAGAAATGCAATTTACCGACACAGAGAGATCGATCCGTCGACGATTGATCAATTATACGCGAAGAGAATCAATATTTCAATACATAAATCAATTGGTTGTTATGATATACGCATCAAGACGGACATATGTAAATCAGTATGACCATAGAAAACATTCCGATATTCCAACGAGTAATTAATCACACAGTGCTGTAGGCACCTTTGAAAAACGCTTATGCATATTTCCGGTTAAGAGTCCGCAGTAAGCAGCGCTCAACTCCGCGCTGAGATCACGCGCCTAACGCTTCAAAATGTTGTTGTTTCACCTAGAGTGAGACAGGGAGTTAGAAAGAAAACTAAGGACAAATGGGGGGCCCCTACCGCCCTTTCCCCCTACCGTTCCCCGCGCTAGTGTTCATTCGCATCATAATTTTGTAGTTTTAAACTAATTTTCGTAGTTTCGTTTTCATTTGGAAAACATAAAATCTATTTTGAAAAATCTACTACAAAACTACATAGTTTAATCAATATCTAGAATAGGGTTTGACTTAAATCTAAACCAGATTTTGGCCGTAATATTCAGCCGAACTGAACAGGGTTTTAGTGGTCTAAAATGCAAAACTGATACTCGTTCTATTTTCTTTATAATAACATTTCAAGAGTCATAAACTAATTGAAGACTGATTGAAGATTATTATATTTGCCAAATTTCATGATAATGCAACGTGTTATTCAAAAACAAGGACGTAACTGCGTTTGTATGCAGACTCTTAACGCTAGAAACTCAATAATTAAATTTGGGTAACTGCGTATGTATGAACCTCATAAATCATTCTTAGCGGAAAATAGTAGATAATTTTGAAGATATTGTAGATAGACAGCAGAGCCTTAGTAATAGGGTCCCGTTTGGCACCCGTTGGTACGGAGCGCTAATAAAAATGAAGGGACTACAAAGTCGAGCGAGAGAAGGTATTGTATTCTCATGTCGACCAAATTTCAAAATGCGAAGTAGGTACTTCTTTTAAAATTGTCTTCTATACATATCTCAACTAGATATGAACCCTCTAACATCGATGAAATACAACGCTTAGTCCGGATCGCTATAATTTTTACAACTATTTTATCTAACTCCTTAATTACTTCCAAACCGGTCCCTTCAAAATATTCAGAGTTATAATGTTGTGTATCACGAATCTACAACTTTCTATTTTGGTGAACGATCGGTGCTAAGCAGCTGATCAGTATTTTATGACTATCTCTAATAGATATTTTACATTTTTCAACCATTTCGTTTGTGGGTATGTGGAGCTTTGAAAGTCGAGACAACTTCCTATTAGCTTTTACTTTCGAGAAAATGCATGTTTAAGAAAGTGAAAAAACTTTTCTTTTCGTCTTCGAATATCACATGGTCACGTGACCGACATTTGACCGGCTTTAGAATAGCCCCTTGAGATCCCGTGGGCGAAAAATGCGATTTAAAAATTCAGAGAAGGCTGGCAACTACCAAGTGCGCTACGATCCACAGAGAACTTTAATCTGCGATCAATAATTCGCCTGTCAATATGATGATTATGCCGTTCACGGACAACTCTTTTGATGAGGTGATCATTTGGTGAGGATCTATGGAGGCGCTTGTCCAACAGTGGACTTAAGCAGCTAATATTTATGGAGTGAAAGAATACAACATGTCCTGGCGATTTGATCCATAGGCCTTACGCTGGAATACGCTCTGGTTTGTTCGAGTGAATAGATTTACATTTATGTACAAAGACGGGAAGAAATGAGCGAACGGTCCGCAAGGATCTCGATTACTTTTAGCTCAGAACTAATTTATTCTTCTGTCATTAGAAAATCGTGACAAGAGGAAAGGATAAATGGAGTAAACGAAAGAGAGGTAGACAACAAAAATGGTGGGAGGACGACATTTGACAAGTCGCGGGGGATAACATGGGGTAGGGTGGCCATAGAAAGGCGAGAATGAAGAAGATTGGGGGAGGCCTTGCCATATGGCAAACGGACACAAAAAAAGGAACAAAAGAATACTATATGAATAACAAAGAAATATACTCGTGACCGCATGAAGGAAAATCGTAAATCTGAAATGTATTTACCTAAATAAAATTAAATATTCGAAAATTATGTCACGCAACGCCATTGGAGTGACATAATCACATATTGTTATCATTATCACATAAATAGAGATATACTTACGTAGATGTGAAACTATTTCTGCGTCGGTCTCTCATTTCCGATCGGTTTGTTGTCTTCTGAACTGGTAAACGCCTCAATTGATATCGATTTAATTTATCACATGTAGCATATGTCATGGGGAAGGACACAGATTACTTATTACGCCGGGATATGTGTGTGTTCCCATGAGATAATTTATCAAGTTCACACGAACAAAGTAGCGGCCAAAGGCTTTTTGTTGTAAATGTTAAAAATATAAAACACACAGAAATAATTAGGTTTCTTGAATATTTACAGGTCTAATTTCGGAATTATGATTTCCTACGGAAGCATTAAATTCAGGAAAAGGAACATGAACCATTTTGTTATAAGAAGTTCAATCATAAATTAAAGTATTAGTAGAATATATTTAATCCTTAAAAGTAGTTTAGTACCATCCACAACTATTTAGAATCTCACATTACTTCATTACGGAAGGATATAAATAAAGAGAAGATAGTGTCGCAAAAATTAACAACGTTGGCGATATGCCTTACGCATCAATAACTTGCATTCAGTCTCCAGTTTCCTCGTATAGCTACAATATAATTATATGATATTGTTCAATAAAACATATTCGCACATTGTGTATATTCAAAAGGTTTACAATCATAGGGGAAGTGTGACCAAGTGAAGAAATATTCATGACACGCAGCTTTACTCATCCGTTACTGCAAGACGAGAAATGTTGTATATAAGTCGATTCTCCTATCTTTAACAGTTTATATATAGAACAACCGATCATCTTACTGCGTCCCAGCATGCCATGCTTGGTGATTATGACTAATCTCCTCATATTGAAGTGCAAAAGGTCGATCTAAGTGGCTCATATCCAACAGTGGACACGTAAATGATGATAATGAATAAACTGACCTCACATGTCTTGGTCCGATCTTAGAATTTCCCACATCATGAATTGACCGATCATTTCATGCAATGACTAATTTTCATAAAATATTACACTATCTGTTGACTACATCATGCTGTGAATAGAAATCGTTTGTCGATATAGTCAACTAAACGCACGTCTACTTCATGATAACATGAATAGTCATATCGTGGTCATATCTTAGAAAATAGTTACACTGTCCACCGTCAGAGGCGCTATCATGCTTTGTTTATGCGACCCATCATGGCGGCAACGGTAAACAATTACAATTAATTTGCTATAAAAGCGTAATAAAGTGTTAATTGAAAAAGAAAGTGCAGTGTAATAAAAAGTTCAAAATGTTATGTCAAAGAGGTTCCTAATATAATTCGAGTTTGATAACATTTTGGGCATCCAACAATATGATACGACACAAAGTTGAGCGTTAAGGTTCAAACGATATGCTGGTCAGTACTAGTTGGCCATATGAAATGCGCCCATTTCATGGAATGATCGGTCACTTCATGATATGGGCCATGCCATAGACATTCCATACAAGAAAAGGTCAGCTTATACTGTAAATTTATAGCTTGATGTGCAGCCGTGAGTACACATACTGAATTTGAACACGAAACGTATAGCGGCTACGAAGTTGGTCGTATTATAAATTATATATTATTAATATGTCACAATGTTTAAATGATAATCCTACTAATATTATAAATGTGAATGTTTGGATGTTTTCTAACTCCATCACGCATGAACGGATTTGGGTGAAAGATGATCAAAAAGATGTATTCCTCGACTGTATAGCATTATCCGAGGCCTAAATGGAAACCACCGCTGCAATGGATGCTACGTTATATATTGCTGCATCTCGTTTCTGTGATTACATTTAATGAGCAATAAAACTAAATTTGTTAAATAAAGGAATAACGAAAAAATATAACTGACTGAGAAACTTTGTTTGTTTTTTGGTCTAGATATGCAATCATTTTGTTGACACTATCAATTTGTTACAACTTTACGAAATTCTGCATTTAATTAGCATTTCTTCAAACCTTAAACACAAATTAACATTACCTAAGCCAATCTGCATTTCAAATAGCTATACGTAAAATAAATATAAATTGTATCGCTTTTGCAACATACAATCAAAACAAACGACAAAATATGCCAGCTAATTGGGAATGCTCTTTCCAAATCTTGTAGAGCGTTTTATAATACCTACAAAAATGCGCTATTTAGCGACTTCATGGTCCTAATCAGTGTATTCGTACATAAATGAAACAAAGACTTACCAATCATCATGCGCCGTCAAATCAGTTGCATTCCAGTTCTTGAAAAACTAATCGTTCCACGGAACAAGTTCAACCGTCACAGATACATAAATTCATAAAGCACCGCGGCCACACCAAAATATTGATATAAATAACTCTTTAAAACTGTATCCAGTAACTAATTAGCCCCATAACACCAATTAGCCCTTTTCGAGTCGTATATTTAATAGCGTACAAGAATAAGGTTGTTTACACCTGATAGTGCGAATTAGGGGTCATATTCGCGGCTATTGAAAATTTAGAACCATAATAAAGGCAACCGGTTTGTCTATGGCCTAGGGTTACCGCAATTTCGCTAATATTTCTGCGACGTGCGCCATGCGAGATGCGCTTGCGTCGTGTGAAGTGTAGTGCGTCAAATGCTCGCGTGCTCACATTGCGGCGGCTCTAATCGCGTGCCTCCGTTACATATGACCATTATTATGGCATTTTACGAAAGTTACCCATTTTTGTATGGGATATTGGTTTTAATTGTCGCTGTTACGGGGCGCGCTCTGTAACGGTATTTTGGATTTGTTGTGTCTAATTCAACAGGAGGCGAGTCATTTTTTTCTCAATATCCATCGAAGCTGGTAGAGGCTGGTGACCGGCATATCATTGCTTCGTAGAGAAAAGGTCGCCCAACTAGTAATATTTGAGAAGACCGTGTGAACTGTAAATCAGTTACCGACATACCGACATTCTTAATAACAAACCAAAAACGGTAAAGAATGAAACCTTAAATTTTACACACCTGTCTCCAAAGTTCCATTCATCTTTAAACTTCCTCTTCTTACAATAAGATACAGCTCATTTTGCTTGATTCGCTTATTCGTTTCGGGTTCGGTAGCAACTTGTTATATCTATAACAAAATACATATCCCCACTGCAGGGGCTCAGGCATAACTTTACTACATAGAATTTTTAATTTGGATCAATTATTATCTGGATTCGATAGTTTGTAGTTAGACCTAGTTTCTGTAAAACTTTCTGCTCATACGGAATGACAAAAACGTTTCGATAGGTTTTGTTTTGAAATTTGCATGTTTCATTTAGCGCGATTGTAGCCCTGACTACACTGACATCCTTCAGACCGGATCGTTTCATAAACCATGGCTTCTTCAAAACAAAAAGAGAGAAAAGACAAAAGAAGAGAACTAGGAAGAGAAGACAAAGAGACAAAATACACTCCATTTATAAAAATGTAATTTTATTTACTTTTCTAACCTTAACAAACTAATCTATAGGAAATGTATCTTCCCGCCGTCTCTGACGATCTTATAATTTTCACGACCTGTAACAATGTAATTATCACATATGATTTACAATCCACTAAACACTTATATTACTCTAAATTCTACAACTATATGGTTCGATTCATTCAATAGAAAGAACAATAAACAAACAGATAACAGAAACGTAGAGTAATTCTGAAAGTTAGTCCAGGTAGATATGTCTAATTTTTCGTTGCTATAATTCGTTTTATACACAGGCAAACCCGCGGGCGAAAAACCACATAAAATGTGCATGATCCCACGATACAGCTTAACCATTTGTCCGTCTGATCGCAAAAGAAAGTAGCAAATATCAGTGTCATTATTTTTGCTGAATAATTATGAATGACTTTCACAATTTGATTTGTAAAATTAATTACGAAGAGTGACTGCTGCTCCACCGTCTTTCGTGTCATGATCACCTCCACAAGTTCAAGGGTCAATAGGACAGGAGAGCATACCATGAAAAGAGTCATTATCATAACCTTGCTAGACGGGTTGGTTATATCAATAATTTTTCATGAATAAACAAGTGGACGCTGTACCCAATCCTCTGACATTATCCCTTATTCGACCTATGGGAGCACATGGATCGAGTTTTATCTTATAGTTCAATTCTGAAGCAGAAGCCACACAGTCAAACCAACCTCATCGTCACCAAATGTGGTAAGAGTCCGCTACAGGACATCATCATTTACAGGCTACGGGACTCACGCCACTCAATTCGATCCTCCGCTCTCCGTATCCATTCGCGTCCGGCTACGCTACATGTCGTATTTCCCGGGGTCGGCCTGCACTACGTTTAACTACGTGGTCTCCACTGGAGGACTCGTCGCTCCAACGATTATCGGTCTTTCGGCAAACAAGACCATCCCACTGCCACTTTAGCTTGCTAATACTCGTACGATGAGCTATGTTGGACGCTTTGGTTCTCCGACGGATCATTTCGTTTCAAATGAGTTCCATCAGAGACTCCGAACATAGCCCTTTCCATAGCCCGCTGGGCGACTTTTTTGTTTGTGGGTCAGTCGTGCCGTGACCACAGCGAGCTACAAGACATGAGCTTCCCTTAAATTAACACGTAAAATTTTACACGAGAGGATTTTTCATAATCACCAAACTTGGTTGGCGGTCAAGTCAATCTAACAATAACTAAATCAGCTCTGTATTGATCATGAAACTTATAAAATATCTCAATTAAAAACCTATTAAACAGTACTGTATTAATGCTCGTCAGGAATTCGCCTGCGGCATCCAGCATTCCGACAATATACGATTATCATGCACTTCCATATCACTTTATTTCACGCCTGTACATCACTCATTTTGAGTCATAAATCTTGTATCTATTGCTATACAACAATGTACAGTGACGTGCAGTAAATTTTCGACACGACAGTACTAGGTTAAATAGCTCAGTTGCGCACAAAACGATGTAAACGCAATGAATATGCAAAAAGTGTCGAGAATTTCTATTGGTTTTGATTAGCGTCGCAGACGCAATTACGACATGTTAAAATCGTGAGTGGTGGACCTACATAGACAATTTCTCTGTGAGAAACTGAGCACGCAGCCGAATCACAAAGGTTCCCAGTTCAATAATGAAAATTACATAAATTAATTTACAGAGAACCTAAGACAGAATAAATTTATGGAAATACACTCCGATGACTACAGCTTTACGCATATTAAATGGATTGCAACACTGATAGATTTATTTAATTGCTCAGTGACGAAATTCACAGAAGCAAAATATACATATTTATATGTACAAATAACATTTAAATTCTTAAATATTTGACATAATATTGGACCAACTAATAACCATTATAATCTGATAATTTTATATTTTCTTACTGTATTTTACTGCATATTTTTAATAAATATAAAGCGTTAATTGTCAAATTGAGTGAACACCTGTAATAGCAATGTATTTGTAAATATATAGATATTAGATTGAATAAATGAAATGATTTTACGAATAACCAGCCAACCAACTTTACGAAAGTAAAAGGTTGTACAGGATCAAAGTCCAAGCGTACGTAATTTTTAAATTCGACAATTCGAATATTTCAAAAATGTGTACATTACAAAAAGTAGGCAAGTTCATAACAATATAATATAACACCGGAGCTACGGCCGTTTCACCACCTCACACGTACTGTCGTTCTAGGTTGATACAGCGAGTTTTTTCGCGGAATGACGTCCTACTGAACCCTGGTCCGTAGCAATGACCGCGCACATTTTAGCACTTAATCTGTGCTGTGCTGCAGCGACCAACGGTTCAGTGAGGCTTCGTAATCACAATCAGTGACAAGCATGCTTGTAATCAATGAACAAGCAAATTATTTTCTATTTGGAACCCGATGTATGTTAAACGCATAGTGGTTCTAATTCACATGCAAGTTATTCAAGATCACTTAAGATCGCACTGTACTTTTCTTATTTCGTACTATACCTATAACCGCAGGGCTTAGTGGCTAAAGTTGTCGGTTTGCAGGTTCAATCGCCAGCGGGATACCTGTGGCTTACTGAAACTGGTCGCTGGTAGGCCACTTGTCTCTGTCCATCACGCTAGCTACCACCTTGTTATGCACTGATTTATTTCGACAATGAACAGAATTGCACAGCACACCCAGTGCCTTATTAAATTGAAGATTCTGAGCGAGCAGACTTCCTTCCATCCCAAGGCCTTATCGTCACTTACAATCAGGTGAGCTGAAGCTTTAGCGCAAATCCATAATATTTTTAAAAACCTCAAGTGCGAGTCGGACTCGCGCACCGAGGGTTCCGTATAGAATATGGATAATTACTAAAAATCATAAACAAATAGGTAAAGTTAATATGCACTCAACAATGCTCTACTGAAAATGTAAGTCCGATTGAAGAACCAACTTTACTTATCAGTTAAATTACATACTTAAGTTAGTGAATGAGGCACTAGCTATGTTATATTTTCTTAACACAATGTCGGTGTGTTCCAGGGAATGAAACCATGAAACAAGATTCATTTAAAATACACATTCTGAATGTATAGAGTCCCGGCCTGGCCTTGTCTAATTCTACATATAACATTTTTATTTTTACAAAAACACTTAACAGATAATACCTTAAAAACAAAGATGGCTTCAATGAAATGACATCTGACGTTTTCACTTAGTGCTAAAAATAATGATTTTGAGAAATGAAATCCTACTAAAAAAAAAGTATTTTTACCCGACTGCGCCAGAAGGAGGGTTTTGTTTATCGAGAGTATGTATGTACCTCGTATGGCTCAGCGGCCTGAGCGGCTAGATGGATTTTAGCTCGAGGGTGTCGTCAGATTCTGTGTATTTACTGTGAGAGTGACAATGAGTATGTATATCAAAATCATAAAAAGTAAATAAATTGACGCAGTCAGGTTTTTAAAAATTTACTTTTCATTCAGATTTGTTCTATATATCTGTAGTTTATTTCTTTGTATTTAATATTGTTCTAGTGCAGGCCTGATTTGAAACATATCTTTTATCATTGCCACATACCTGTCCTCTCTTGAGACCGAAGTACCTTGCAACAGGATCACCAGCTTGTATCCTCATCAACATATTTTCCTTCAGTTTACTGTGTGCTGGGTCAAAGAAACTGTCAATGTCAATCTGTATACAAAATATCAGGATGACCTTAAAGTGTAGAACAAAATGTGAATATTCTTAAAATTGAACCTAAATTTTCAGGTGAAAGGATGTTCTTAAATGAATCCAATTATTTCATATTAAAAGATTGGTTTCAAGATTGACTAGATCACAAGGTTGTCAAGTCTCTAAATTATCCATAGAAATTGATGTTTTTGTGTGTAATGGATAACAATATACATCTCTCAATGTTCTATTTAATAGTGTATTAAGTTATAGTATTTACAATAATATTATTGGATTTTTTGATACTATATACATTTTGAATTTGAAACTATGGATATTTTGCAACTATGTCTGTTTACATATTAAATCAGTTTACATTTTGAAACTATAAGCATTTTCAAATGATGAACCTAAAGGTCTCCTGCCTCCATCAAAATTTTTCACCATTTTAAAATAACTGCTGACACTATTGATTGAACTGATGATATTGATTTACATAAACTGTTATCTAATTATATAACATTGCTAGAGATTTGCGTTCTTTCTATTTTAAATATTTTTATTTTGTTTTCTATGTTTTTCTCAAAGTGCATTCAAGACATTGAAAATTTTTGAAAAATAATAAAATAGTTGAAAATTGGTAAAAAAAATCTCGAAAAGTGGGATTAAAACCTGAATCTCAGAATGCTGTACTAAGTTAAATCTAATGTCAATATTTTTCTCATATCACTTCTGTCTGAGGGCATGAAAGCACAATATTTTTTTAAATTTGAAAAGGATACTATCTAGCTAGAAGCTCTTGCTTTTCATCTGGAGTTAGTACAATGTGCTCAGGCACTAGTTCATGTTCAGTGATGTTGATGAGAAGCTCAGATTCCAGGAACTGCTCTAGAATGTACTTAGGGGCCATGTCCACTAAAGATTGTTTTGCAGATGGTGTCATTCCTGGAAAAAAGTATTATTTGAAAAGATAGCAATTGTGAGTTACAATATGTTTTCTTACAAATACAATGTTTTCTTATTTTCATGTCTTTTAGTGTGATTTAAAAATAAAATCTTGAAATTAAGTTAACTTCAAAAAAGGTATCGTTATTAAAGTATGAAAAATATTCATTTCAGGGAGCATCAAATAAATTACACAGAAAATATTTAATTGCATTATCAGAAATTATTCTAGGGATTCTAATACTTTTTGAGTTTAAATAATCAATATGTTTACTTCTAGAAAAGGGACAAAACCTGAGAAAGTATAAAAGCTACAATACAATATAACTTTATTGTACACCAATAAAAACTTAGAATAGAACATTAAACTTAAAAAATTGTACAAAAGGTTGTATTATCGCCTGAAGTTATTACTGGATATCAATGTTTCACATCAACAGCCTATATTGTCCCCACTGCGGGACTCAGGCCTACTCTCCTACAGAATGTATGGGCCATAGTCCACCACAAGGGACTAGTGCATATTGGTAGACTTCTCACACACCTTTGAATTTCTTTTCAGTAGTGTGCAGGTTTGCTCATGATGTTTTCCTTCACCGTAAAGCCAACGGTAATTTTGTATAAATGGATTTTTATCATTCGCACATAAATTCCAAATAACAAATTGGAAATCATTGGTACGAGCCAGGATTGAACCCAGACCTCGATTTTTCAAGGACTGATGCTGTACCCAACTGAGTTACCTCAGCTTCTGTATATGCATAAATTAGATAAATGTATATTCTTGGACTTTTGTTTTAGACAGTAAGATATGAAGTTGCAGAAACTCAAAACTAAACTCACTATACCTGCTTGCACAACAACAATGGCTCTATGAATGTTTTCTTCCTGCATCCTAGTACAATACGTTTTGATAGTCTTAATTCCAATTTTGGCCTCATCTGGGAAGAACACGAACATCTGGTCTGTTGGGTCATCATTGTGGGCAACCAACACTATCAAGTCACTCCTTGCAGGACGTTTTTCACTAAAAATTAATAAAATGTTAGTTCAATTAGTTTGATAACAATCTATAGATTGCGAAAGTAACTTTCTCTAAGTTTTTTTTCTTCAAGTTTAAACAATATTTTGTGTTACTGAATTTTGGATGTTTGAATGAAACTTGTGCAGAAGACCCAACTTAAGAACCCGAAATAAAACCTATTTTAATAGTTGAGAAAGTGACTGACATTCAAATGTCTAACAGAGTTGTCAACAAATACTAATCATTGACCTGTTTACATTGTAAAATTACTTGTATTTTCCACTTTAAAATGATGGAGATATTAGAAGAATCGGTAAAGAAACAGATAAGAAATACTACACTGTCAGAGAATGCAAGAATACACATAGGTAAAGAATCAACCTTCTTACCTTGGTTTATCCCCAAATTGTTCTTTGAACTGCTCAAGAGTTTGATCCAATTCATCTTGAGTAACTAAATAGCCTCGGTCGTGGCACAACTGGAAATATAAGTAACTTATTAACGCTCTTTCTGATATATTGCTATTTAGGTTGCTTTTAGGTTATACACATATGAAGTATGTTAATATGTAAAAGTATTTACATGCAGTAGATAAAATAAAGTTAAAGATATCTGTCAGCTGGTATATACAAAAACGGTAAACTAACAATTAAATTCAAGTACTTGTAGTACTGGAAAATGAATTTAAGGGTGGTTATAAAGATTCACATCCACAAATAACTCAATTTACCTGCATTACGGTTTTGCGAATGCGCCATAGTTTATAGGTTTCTGCATCGTCGTCCATTATAAAGGTATAGCAGTTACAAAACCGAGGAATTTAATTATTTAGGAATAGTTGCAATAAATAACCAACCGCGTAAACAACAAACAAAGAACGAGTGAAATTTATTGACATGACACTGACAATCTGACCTAACAAACAGTTCATTGTCCAAATGACTCATTCACTACGACATTCGTTTATACTATAAATTCAAAATTTCTGAAATCAAATTTTTTTATGATACCAACTTCTTGTACTTTTTTAATATTACTTAATTTTCTGAGCCATAATTATACTTAACTTTTTAGTAATTACATATGTTATTATAATAATTCTATGAACCAATATATGAAATATTTTTTCATAAAATCAAATACCATGTTACAGTATTTTTCCAACTTTTAGAACGAAACTTTGAATGTCATCTGTCAAAGTGTCAAATTTGTTAATTAATTTACATTCACTCAATTTCATTCATTTGCATCTTGAGAAATAATCGTTTCAGATTCTGAAATTCATTTAAAAATTTACCTTTTTACCTTTTCTTGTTTTGCTTTTAAGAATAATTGACTGTAATTAATCTTAAGGACAATGGCTGGAATTAAAGGTACTGTCAACATCATATTTTAGCCTTAGGTTTCTACTTCTCGAAGGTTTCCATTTCTCTTCTTGAATGACTCACATATTTACAAACAATTTTTAGATAAAAGTAATATTTATATGTTTTTCCTTTGTTTGTTTCATGTACTCGTTGTGGCATTTGAAAATGGACATTTAGGGTAAGTAAACATACACATGAGAAATATATTTTGTAACAAAGTGTGTTCAATAGAAATCAAGGATTGAACAATTAAGCACCTACTTGACTAAATCTAAACAATTTAACATACTTAAACAAATTACAGGTTTAGTTGACGTCTAAAATTTTCAAACTTTCTGACATTTTCTTTTAAAGCCAACTGGATTCTCTATTTTCGTCATAATTTATTTAATACTTACATTAATTCCTAAATTTCAGTATTTTTCAACTGACTGTCTTTTGTTTGGTTAAATGAGGATAATCATTATGTGGTACTTTTCTTGTTTTTGAAAATCAGCACAAAATTATTTACTTCATTCCTGTCATCAATAACTGTCAGTGCAGTGCACCCTACTGAGGAGTATAATTGCCATTTTATAATAATTGACTTAATAAATCTTGGCTCAAATTTTGAAATTAAGACTAGATATTCACTACAGTACTTTCATAAGTTAGATCACCTACATACTATATGTATGTACATTATACTATGTTTTAAGTGTAATACTTATGTAATATGAGAAATAATTTATATGTTAGGTCTATGCGGATTAAATATAGCTGTATCATTAAAGAACTCATGAGCTTCAATGAAATACGACATTACAAATTAGGATTATCTAATGGTCTTTATGCTATTCTGATCTAGTATAGTTTAAGAAAAAAACATAGTCAAATCTTGTTTTTTATCTCTGACTGGGATGGCCCTGTCCAGTTTTCCAAATATGTGGTTGCCAATCGAGAACTCATACTCCCCATTGGTAATCCATTCTTTGAGCAATGTGTCCTGACCATTGCCACTTCAGCTCACAGACTTGTCAAGTAGTAAACTGGTTGTGTATGGATTCCCTCATCCCTGATTTTATCATATAGATAAATTTTGAGCAAAGCTCATTCCATGGCTCGCTAAGTGACTTTAAGCTTGTTTATTTGGCCAACAGTAAAGGACTATGTTTTGGATCCTTATGTCCATATTTTTGTCGTAACAAATTAAAGCAATTTTGATGATAATATGCCCCATAACTTTCCGAATGCTGGCTAGCCAAGTTGAAATGTTGTTTTTACTTCAATCAAATCTTTGTGAATGTGAATTCTGTTATCTATGCTAAAACTGATGGATTTAAAATATATAAGTTCACAATTACCAATCATTTACAATGTATTATGAAATATTCCTTTGTTGTATTCTTGTAATATTTGAAAATACAATAAATACCTGTGTATACTAATTTGGCAATATATGTGATTATTTTTTTCAGTTTGGTGTCTCTTGCCTTTGCTGGATCAATTGGAATGACATTTGTCATACTTGCATGTGCCTTACCAGAGTTTGAGAAGTGAGTAATTATGACTTTTAGATATGGTTTTATGACAGTACAAATACCTAGGTTTATCAACAAAAATATTTGAGAATATTTAGGATTGAAATGTTACAAATAAAAGTAAATCTGTAACATTTTTCAATTCCAAATTTTCACACGAAAACTCTGCTGCAAAGACCTGCAGTAATTGGATAAATGACTGATTTAATAATTAAATAAAGAAACATAATTCATTTGGAGACAATACCTTCTTTCGTTAAAGTTGTTGATGTGACAAGAAGTAGTAAGTGTTGATTTTATTAACAATATTCTGTTAGATACATTAAAATCAGCTATCAGAATTTAAAACAGGTAAGCAGTGTTTTAGTGTCTGTTCATTACATTTGATACATGTAAATTGGCCATAGTGCCAAACTAGCAAATAGGCATATTTTCAAAGTACAGTATATCAGTTGTCCTTTACATTTTGTCCATTAGAATAAAAGTAATGTCTGATGATCTTGGGATTTTGGATAACAATGACTATACACAGTTGGACTCACTATCCAGAGGTCCTGGGTTTGATCCCCAGTTGAGGTAGCTATTGCTTTTTTCATAGGTGGAAAGGCATTTTCTATGTCTGCCTGGCTAGCTATCGTGTTATCTAAAGTCTGACAATCAAAATGGTTGTGTTCCAGTATGAAGCATAGCAGAGCCTCTGCCTCCTTTGATTGGTCTTCTGGTTGTGCACCCTTATCATCCAATGTCCTTATAATCATATACTACCAGATGAGATGAAAGCCAATTGCAAACCCAATCTACATATAAAAAATTAGTGCAAAAAACCTAACCTCAACCTAAAAAGTGACAACAAAATTAAACAAAATTATTTATCAACGAAATCCTGTTAGTTAATTTTTGATTACATAAAAAATATGAAAATCCTGAAACAGTAGCTTTTAAGTTATATTTTTTCATTCAGTTCCATTTAACTCCAGTATCCTTCAATTTTTGTCACAATGTTTATCCAGTACTATCATGAACAGTTTGTGTCAGTCTATATCAAGACATAAGCCTCTCCCAAAGCTCACCATTATATCATCTGCTCTTCTTATCCACTTGTACCCTGACTTCCCTACTTTTCTTTCCAACTGCCCAGGTACATACCAGATCCGACCTCTTGAGGATCCTAGAACTTCATTTTGCTATTTCAATTAGCTATGTTGGTGACTTCATCAGAAATTGTTATTTCCACTGTCCATGACAGCTTCCAATCCAATCCACTGTACATAGCTTCTTAATGTAAACTTTACAGAAAATGGTGGCCATTTTTCGTTGTGCTGTTCTACATTCTCTGCCCAATCCCAACGATGATCGCGCGCCGCCATACTGATGTTACTGGAGGCACTAACTCCCCATGCATGGAGACAGCCATCTTTATCACAATGGGCTTTATTGTCAGTTCATTTGGCCTGCCTATAGTTCTTGCCAGAACTAGTGCGGTAAGTAAAACGAACGGTATCTCCATTCTTTTAAGTTAGAGACAAAATAATTGTCCTCACCATGGTAACCTAGACTAGCAGATTTTTCACTCATAGTAGAGATCAAATACTAAAGAAGTAAGCTAGATCTTGTCCGTTTTTGATACACAAAGGGTCTCATTTAGCACTACCTGTTGGTAAGCGACAATAAGCCTGCTGAATGGAAAAGTCATTTACTCTAATATTGTCTGAATTATTTTCTATGAAATACAATTAGCATTACTAACATCTTCATCTCATCAGCTGTCTCTTTTCTGTATTTTGATTTTTCTTAGTGAAGAAGAAAAGTACTGCAAGCATTGTAGATTACCTAATAGTAATATCTGAGATCTTAATAATATTTAATTAATGAGTGCAAACCTACAAATATTATAAATGTGGTTTTTTATTTGGATGTTTGAGTATGTATTAGTAAATAATAGTTCTTATCTTTGCAATTTCAGATCCACGCAGGCGCATGCTATTTAACACTGGCAGGTAACGTCATAGTCTACCTGACTATCCTAGGATTCTTCACAATCTTTGATATGGACGACAATGACTATGCGATGTGGTGAGAAATTTAGACTACACGAGTTAATACAGATAATGTCGCGAGGTTATCTTATATTTTAAGGTATGTTGCGATTTTGTCTACCCTTAATATAAGTCTGAAACTTGATACTGATTAATGGTGTTTTTTGAGCTATTAATATTATTGTTAGGCTTGGATTATTATCAATTCGATGGCGTAGCTTTGGCCGACCCATCTGGCAGTCTAGTTAACACTGTGCGATGTATTTTTTTACTTTTTTATGTTTTCACAGTATATTGTAAACAACAGTAACTCAATCGTTGTATGTGATTTTGTTAAACTGTCATTCTAAATTTCTTCACTGTTTCACCCTGCTGTGATTAGTGATGCTGGAATAGTTGCCTACTCTGTGGCAGCCATTTCCATTCTACCAAATATTCAATTAAATTGCATTCACAGTAGTTGTGTTAAATATATAATCGAGTTAATTAAATATAAAACGGTTTTGACACACTAACAAAATAATGCTGCTGGGTTCATACATCATCATACAAAAATGCATAACCCTAAAAGACAAGCTAATGAGAAGGTTTGTTTACATCGCTATTTGCAAATATATCCTTGTAATTTATAGGCCTACACTCATAGCCTTTTTTTTATTTATTTACCAAAACCAATTTTTGAAAAGATGTTAAAGTAATATATCACTTATTAATATATTTAATTAATTTTATAGTTTAAAACGTCCAATATTACTAAAAATAATTGGGTTGAGTGACTAATTACATTTTTTGTTAATTAAATAAATCTTATAATAGGATTAAGTATCAAATTGCAGTTTTTTATATTGACAACTTTAAAAATATTGAGTTCAACTAATTTTATTGTCTTGCTTGTGTCATTTATTAAAACCATGTCATTTTTGTGTCTTCGTAAGTTTAATTAATTCTTGTGTAAGATGTTTATTTCATTCACAGTTGCTCAGTTTTGCTTTTTCTGCTGAAATAGTGATGGATGTGATTTCAAGTAGCAACTTTTTAAAATGTGATCCAACGTTGCAGCAATGTAATTGGCACTCTATATCAATTACATTAAATGGAATATGTAATATAAACAAAAGTTCATTATGTTGACTTTTAATTAGTCATTTGGAAAAACTGCAACTTCATACTTTTAAAAATAGCTAATATTTTAGTTGGAACTGAAATGATAGTGTTAAAACTGAAGCAATATGTTTGTCAGTATACAAATCTTGTAATATGTCACCGTGTATCGAGCCTATGATTCATACCAATCCAATTTTTTATTATTATATAATATATTCAGAAATTTGGAATTTGAAGAAAAAAATCATGTCTGTAATATTATGTGGACTGACTTGTGTTCAGATAATATAAAACACTGGTATACCTTTGTTAGGAACTTTGAAAATAAATGCCATGTAACATTTCTAATTTTAATATTTTCTATGTTGTTACATTCAAGGAAATATTGTGTAATTGTAAAATGAAATGTTTTGAGATGTTCCAATCGCATTTTGCGTAACAAAATTGAAGAAGCCAACTTTCCTGGATTTGACTGTAATTTTAATCACGTCGATACCTATTTACTGACTGTCCACACGGAAAAAAATTTAAGAGAGAAATAAAACAATGAGTTGCTGTACTTTGTGCGATGTTATATTTGATGTCCTTTTTTACACCAAGAGGAAATTTAAAGCATAAAAAAAAGATATACAAAAATTATCTGGCAATGACTCTACGAGTGGCGTATTTGATGCAGTTGAGGATGCTTCGTAATTAAGCAAAATTTAATCTAAGAAGATTTTTACGTCAAACAGTTACAAATTTTGATGTAATATTTTTTCCTACATTTCATTTTTGTTGTTACTGTCTGAGTCCCTTAACCTAGTGTATAAAATTTCACAGATAATATTTTGGACAACAAAGTAGCTGCAGTTGTGACTACTCCCGTAACATAGTATTAAAGCTGCAACTGATTGTAAAAATGCAGAAGAAATATATCAAAAGTTTATCTTAGTCTGTTATATATTATTCCCTATTATTGTGAAGCTTTTACTTACAAGTATTTGCTTATGTTTGTGTATTCCATCTGCGTTGATCTTTTAGCCCGTGTATAAAAACAGTTCATGATAACATGACCCCTTTCTTCATGTAATGTGAATATACATTGGGGGACTAATTGTGATGAACTGTCTTATTTTGTAAATTTAATTTCAACCAAGTTTGACTCTATAAACTATTTAAAGTGAAGTCATCACTGACCACTATTTACAAGTAACGATTCTTGGATGTTAATGCTTTTGTAAAATGTTGCATGTTACAGTTACATTCCCGTAATGTAAATTGTGTAAATATAGCTATAGAAACAGGTCACAATAAATATGAATATCTGCTTTATACATTTGTTGTTTTATTTTGTTTCTATATCAGATTTTACTCATTTGAGTGGACATTTCCCGGCTGATCACGAGGATGAATAAGCAATTCGTGTGGTTTCAGTGCCGTATCCTTAATTCACCTGAGCTTATGTAACTAGGTGAATTAAATATACTAATTAGTAGACTTATTTCGCTTACGCACATTTAAGTCTACTGATTTAGTAGATTAGAATACTTTTCATATTTAAGATTAATTAGCTAATAAGTAAAATAACACCATACTATTACAAACTATATTCTTAAAATAGCATCAATATAACACTTTACAAATAACTAATTATATTTTTATATACCGAATTAAACGACAGAGACATGGTGACCGTCAGGGCCGCAGGACCAAATGAGATACGGAATTCAAAGCTATCAATATTAGCTACCTTTCCGCTATCGAAAATATTAAAAAAAAAAGTGGCCAGTCATTCTGACCTCAGGTTGGCTGACCACTTTCATTTTGTACTACTCTTACAATACTCGAATATCAACGACGTCGTTGATATGAACGTTAACTGTTTTTTCGCTACCTGAACATTTTTTGTACAAAGAATCTATAAAAGTTATTACAAATTTTATAGGAGGTCAACGGGAAGGGGGAAGTGCCCATCTAGGAGTATTTGTGCCCATATAGGTTTTGATTCCCTTGCATTGCAAAGGAAATGGTTTAAAGTGCGGCTGTATTTTTTATTGAGTTGCTAGAAGTTCGATTTATTCAGTGACTGCAGACGAGTATTCGATATTAATTTCAATTTGACACGGATTTCTGAGAAAAAGGGTCTTGACAGACAGATGGCAACAAAGTGATATAAGGGTTCCTTTTGGTTTACGGAACCCTAAAAACGTGTCACATTGTACCAAACCTGACAGATTACTAATAAAAGACCAGGCGTAAAATTGTGATTTCGTAAATAATTTGCGTTAGAAAATAGAAGACAATCTTGAGAATTTTACTAACACATTTAATCAGAGTCATACAAAACTAATAGATTGCATATTTTGACAACGAAACGAGCAAGCTTAACAAAAGCAAGGTTAACGTTCCGTTCACCGCATTTGAAACCAATCTTAATAATATATATTCAAAGATGTTTGTCCGGTCTGATTTTGCATATAAATCAATTAACATATTAAGAATAATAAATATTTCCTGTTTATCTTTACAATTATCTGTCAGCCTCTTATTTTAAACACTATTTATTTAGTTTATAGTTTTCAATTTTCAATACGGAACGGCGCATTAATCATCTTCCGTGTATTTGACATTAGCTAGCACACGTCAAACGTCAAAATTTGTGATAAATACTGGGGAAGTGAAATCACCACACCCAAAGAAATTCACGTAAAGTTATCTATTAAATCGAAATTTTACAGTTTAAATCAAGTATTGAATATAATTGAGCTATGAGTGATCATTTACCTGCATGCGTCATCGACGTCGGCACTGGCTACACGAAGCTGGGCTTCGCCGGCAACAGAGAGCCTCAGTTTATTATACCATCAGCTATAGCGATAAAGGAAACTGCTAAAGTTGGTGATCAATCTACAAGGCGCATGACGAAAGCCGTGGAAGACTTGGATTTCTTTATTGGAGACGAAGCGTTCGATGCGACTGGGTATTCGGTAAAATATCCCGTGCGTCATGGGCTCGTTGAGGATTGGGACTTGATGGAGCGCTACATCGAGCAGTGTATTTTTAAATACTTACGTGCTGAGCCTGAAGACCACCACTTCTTAATGACTGAGCCGCCGCTGAACACGCCAGAGAATCGCGAGTATTTAGCGGAGATTATGTTTGAGTCATTCAATGTGCCTGGCCTGTATATCGCCGTGCAAGCTGTGTTGGCACTGGCTGCATCGTGGACGTCTCGTGCGTCAGTTGAGCGCACATTTACCGGCATTGTTGTTGACAGTGGAGATGGTGTTACACACATTGTGCCTGTTGCAGAGGGGTATGTCATTGGGTCTTGTATCAAGCATATTCCGATCGCTGGCAGAAATATAACTTCTTTCATTCAGTCTCTGCTCCGTGAACGAGAAGTTGGTATTCCACCTGAACAGAGTTTGGAAACTGCTAAAGCTATTAAGGAGAAATATAGCTACATTTGCCCAGATATTGCAAAGGAATTTGCAAAATATGATTCTGATCCAGGTAAATGGATGAAGAAATACACTGGCATCAATTCTATAACAAAAAATCCCTTTTCAGTTGATGTGGGTTATGAAAGATTTTTAGGACCAGAGATTTTCTTTCATCCTGAGTTTTCTAATGCAGATTTCACAGTACCTCTCAATGAGATGGTAGATGAAGTTATCCAATCTTGCCCAATTGATGTGAGGAGAGGATTGTATGGTAACATAGTCTTGTCTGGAGGTTCAACAATGTTTCGTGATTTTGGAAGAAGACTGCAAAGGGACATTAAGCGTACAGTAGATGCAAGACTGAAGCTCTCTACAATGCTGTCTGAAGGCCGCATAACTCCAAAGCCTATTGATGTGCAGGTCATATCACACAACATGCAGCGGTATGCAGTATGGTTCGGAGGCAGTATGCTTGCTTCTAGTCCTGAGTTCTACCCAGTATGTCATACCAAGCAAGCATACATGGAGTATGGACCCAGCATTTGCAGGCACAACCCTGTGTTTGGAACCATGACATAATTTACACTGCCAGTATTTTTACTTACTTTATTTTTTGTATGATAATGCTCATATAATTAAAGTTGTGTATTGCAAAGAAACTATTCCATGGTTACTTGGTATCATGACTCTGTTTAGTTTTTTGGTACTACATTCTGAGCAATACTATGTTTACGAACAAGATTTCACTACATTATTAAGTGTAATTATGAAATTACTTATTTAAATGTATTATTGTTAGTTAAGTTTAAGTCCAAATATTAGCAATTCTGGTAGTAGCAGCATTTTAGGTTTCACTTTTGATACTTTCAACTAGGACACAAAAGTATTTTTTAATTGATTAAAAACATATTAGGTAGTCTTAGTCCATTAACTCAGCAGCAGTAAACTGCCATAACTAACACCCCAATTTTTTTATTCCTTGTAAGCCGCCGAAGTCCACCATATAGCGGGCATGGGCCTCCCTAATAGATCACCACGATACAACTTAATAATATTACATTTACAATACAATATTAAGCACACATTCAGGGGGACAAAAAGCCATTCTTTAGAAGAAGAAAAAACCTAATCCTGTTGGATTGTATCAAAAATGGGAATATGGTGCTGCAAACAAGACTTTAAGAATATATTTTAATGGTAATGAAATAAAACAATGATTTTCAATGTGAATACTACTTAACAAATGTTACAATTAAAATTAATTTTAGCTGGACAAAGGTAATTCAATGCATTTCAATTATGGCATTCCAGCTTTGTAATAAAAATAGTCTTAAAAATCTAGTGTCTTTTTTCTTTATTCTCTAAGTATATCTTTTTAACCGACTTCAAAAAAGGAGGTTATCAATTCGACCTGTATGTATGTTATATTTCCAGAACAGCCCAGTCTTTGCATATGTTAGTCTGTATCAGCTTCTAAACAAGTGTGCCAAATTTCAAAAGAGTACGTTGTATGTTTGTCCTCGCAAATCTCTGGAACTACAAGTTTGATTTAAATAATCCTTTTTTTGTTGAACTTAGATAAGACTGCAGAAGATTCATCAAAATCGGAAAATGGGGTCAGTAGTTTTTGAGATATAGAATGTTAGGTGTGTATTAGTTAAATGTTTGTTACCTCAGAACTTTAGACAGTGTGAACCGATTTGGATCTAGATCCAGTTCTGAGAATGGCATCCATCAGAAAACTATATACATCTTAAAGCCTTAATAAAAATAGACTTTTTGGGCAGTTGAAGTTAGTTTATAGATCTTTTTGAACGCGTTATGACAATAGTAATTGATGCAGTTTTGGGGTGAATTGCTCCTATTTATTCCATAAGTAATGTATTTATAAACAAACCTTGAGAGCTATGCAGTACGAAAGAAAACAGCTTACAGTACTTGCAGTCTGACAATATAGTTCTTTGGCTGAACACAGACAGATTTTATCCAAATTCTCTTAAATATTTAAATGAGTTAATGATTTTAAATTATGTCGACAAAAATCGCCATCTTACATACATTTGTTTTGCAAAATGTCATTATAATTGTTTTCGTAGCGTAGACAGGAAGTGCAACCCGAGACTTCAGGAGATGGGCAGCATAGCATGTACGTTTGTATGTTTCACCAATAAAATCCATACCTGCGTCTGATTTTATCGCCCTGCTAAACGAAACGATTAAAGCAAATAAATGTAAAAGAATCACGGAGGCTGATATCCATACATTTAATGATGATATAAAATTTTGTACAGTCTTTGTTTATAACGTAACAGAGTAGGTGGCGCTACCAACTCCTAGTTAATCAAGAGCCTGATTCCGTCACGCCAATAATCCTTTACCGAGCTCTTGTACTGTTCACGTTGCGCTTTTCATTCCTCCCTAATTAATGCTCTCGACAGATACCTACCCTTATACTGGTATCCCTCAGATATTTTCAAAACAGGGCTGTCTGTTTACTGTTTTAAATCTATCCCTTATTTTACAAGCATTGACTTCCGAAACTAGCTAATAGTTCTTCATTTATTGTCCACAGATTTAACAGTGTTCCAGTATGTCACTCTCCAGCTCATAAACTATCTCTTTGGGAAAAATCGCGCCTATCCGTTACTACGTGAAGGTAGGACAACTAACCAGCAAATACTTTTCAATGACTTTGACTACATTTATAGCTTTCCCGTTTGCGCAGACTTCAGAAAACTTCTACGTTCATGTCCAAGGGCAAGGCAATTTTTAATATAGAACGTGGCGTCTAACGGCCGCCATTTTGAACGAAAACAAAATGGCGGCTAGTCATAACCAATCACCATTAGTTGAAGCGACAAATGGTAACAAACAAACTCACCTTTGCAATCATAGTAACAGTGTGATAAAGTAATCATAGTATTTTAATATCTATTATCTTTCATTTTGTTTTTAAAGCTCGGTGACTGTAATTGAAGTATATTATTTTGTAAAATATATTTAGGTTAGGACGGCGGCCGTCGTCGTTGAGAGTAGCACAAAATGATAAGAACATTTATAGATAAGGCTTACTAGTACAACACAACAGCATGATCGTGAAGATATGTTATGTATTTAATCAAAAAATTACGTTTCACTCCTACTTCTATAGCCTTCTAGTATTATTATGTAAATATCAACAGATAGATAAATGCTATAGTGTGTTTGTTTGGATTTCCTTCACAATGTAACGGAGATTCGGAATGACTAGATTTTTTGTAATAGGGCTAGTTGAATAATTTTTATTCCAATCGAACAAGTAGTTACCGTGCGATGATTTCTGAACTCCATACAGAACGAAAATACCTACTTTATAGTGCCAAGTACATACTGCCTAAAAGTTTGAATCATTAAAATTAATTGGCTGTTTTGTATAGCTTGTTACTTTGTACAGGTTTATGTACACATTAAAACTTTTAGAAACTCAAATTCAGTCAAACTCAGTTTTCATCAGAAATCTAACAAATGGTGTCATCTCTGTTCACAGACAAAACTCTGTAGGTATAGGTACTGTAAGAATAAAGTTAAATAAGGTACACTAGTTCCTAAACCGTGTCGAACACTCGTCGAGATTACAATACAGTGTGTGTGTATATCTACAAACTATCATTATTAGATTTCCGACCGCAAAAGGAACCCTTATATGATCACCTATATGTCAGTATGTCTCTATACCCTTTGTCTCAGAAACGCGTGGATGTACGAGTATCAAATTGAAGAAGAAAACCACTGAATTCCGCAGTTTCTGGCTCTGTGGTAAATCAAACTTCTAGGTCAACGCAATAAAAATGCTGCCGTTTACACAGCATATTTTGACGATTTACCTTGAAAGCTCATCAAAACCTATAGGATACTTCTCATTGACTTAGAATCCTGTAATTTGGCAGTTTTACTTTTAAAGCGTATTATGCCGGGATAGTTTGCGATGACGCAAAGTTGCGAGCGGAAGTGCTACATATGAATAAGCGTCTTAAATTGAATTTTACTTTGATAACCCTGCACGTATTAGCCGAGAGAAATTTGCAGGTGTTTCACATCACGTGTTTACAAAAGCCGCGCTAATTAGCACCGCGCAGTTCTCGGAGACTTACCACTCGCACAAAAGGGCCAATTTCCGAACACGCCTGTCGATCCTATGCCTCACTGCCGGCACCGCAGCTGCTATATTAAAAGGTATCTGAACTGAAGTACCCCTTATTGGATAGGGAGAAAATAGGAGTGCTGACAATAAAAAACCTTTTACAACTGGTAATAGCTTTGGGATAACTCGGCAGCGCTCTGGTATAACTCACAAATCATAATCTGCGTTAATTACGGGTATGAATTATTCGAGTGGACTTTTTATGAAATTTGGCAAGAAGGAAGCTCACATAGAAAGAATACACCTGATGTCCGTGCCGACATCATTCTATGCAATCTGCTCGAATCCTCACAGATAAAATCGATAGTTTGTAGTTATAATATACAAATCAGATCTGTGCAAGTCGGAATCGCGCACACAGATTTTTGTTCAGAATATGAATAATTAACATACTGAAAAGCATAAATAAATAATAGGCAAGTAATAAGGTAAAGCACGTAAAAATCATTATCATCAGCCGGGAAACATCCACTGCTGAACATTGCCTACGCTCCAATGACCGGTTATTTACCAGGTCGTCGGACCATCTACAAGAGGGACGGCCCATTACACGTTTCCCGGTGCGTGGTCGTCAACCTATAACTCTTACTCCCCCTACTGTAACAGAGACACAGAGCTATTTGAATTATTCGAATTTATTAGAGGTATATTAGTGTCCTGTGGTTTTAGACTCTTTGTCTACCCTTGGTTTTCGTATATAGCGACTACAAAGGGATTCCAGGAGACGGGCAGCAGCTTCCAACTGTGTACCATCGAAATATTTGGGTAGGGGATACATACAGCCGGCGGGGTGATGGTCAGTCGCAGCGCACTCAACGCAGACTCGCTAAACAATGCCCCACGCGTACTGGAGAAACCATCAAGGACTATCTACGCCATGGGTCCTTATGTTAAAATGGACTACCTGTTGAAATAAGGGATTGTAAAAGCCTACCATAGTTATATATACACAAATTTAAAAAATGGCTAGTCGGGCAGGCCTTTTATTCGATTTAGGGCACATTTGGTCCTATAAGGAATTTTAAGAATATAAGTAATGTTATTACATTACTGTATATTACTATATTTAATTAATTATCATTAAATTATGATCCTCCCTATTAAATCCCTCTAATCTTTAACTCTTTTCATGGCAGTCTATCTCTGTCATCACATAAGTTTTCCGAATGTCAAAGAAATAAGTTTCATTTTATCCTTACTTGTTAGGCGTCTACAATGGAGCTTCATTATAATAGAGGAGTCCTAATAGAAAATACCATGAATACCGACCTGTATGTAGGGGATTTCATTGTAAGCGCGGGGGCAGTTCCACTCAATGAGGGTTCTAGGAGCAACTCAGATTGATAATAAAGAATGTGAAAATCTCTACAAAGGAGCTGCGATTGGATTACGAAATAATTAACGCGTTCGAAAAGAACTTACGAACTGACTACAACTACCCTATAAGTCTACAACATTCATCCCCTAAAATGTTCACCCTTCTCTGGGAATATATAGAGTAAAAGCGTCGGTGGCGCAGTGGATAAGGCGCGGTCTCTCAATCTGAGGGTTCCGGGTTCGTATCCAGCCGTGTACCTATTATTTGTTTTTCAATTCAAGTACGTTATCCGATTGTTTAACGGTGAAGGAAAACATCGTGAGGAAACCTGCATGTCTTGAACAGGCATGTGAAGTCCGCCAATCCGCACTGGGCCTGCGTGGTGGACTATGGCCCATACACTTTATGTAGGAGAGTAGGCCTGAGCCACTGAAGTGGGGACATATATAGGATGTTGATGTGATGTATTTTGTTTTTGTTGATTTTCTCCTAAAGCACTAAATCAATAAAATGTATATTGGACCACCTCTGAAGTATGATCTACCAAACATAAAAATAATCATCGAAATCAATTCACAATTGGCGGAATTATCGCATAACATACATACGAGTTGTAAGAAAGTTGTACGAAAAGAGTCGAATTGTGAACCGCCTTCCATTTTGAAATGAAGTAAATACATTAGTTTTGGATAAATAGTATTTTTGGCAGCGACTTTGCGTGGATTTCGCGCAACCGTTTTCGATAGTCATTCGTGCAATAGGGTTTCGCGAGCACTTATAAGAAGCCCATGTCCTTCCTTCTATAGGTATATTCCCTAGGCTACCACCTGCATGATATCACGATCTATTGCGCCGTTCGTGGAGGTGCTCATTGGTAACAAATCAGTAAACAAGCCCACTGCCGCATTTATTATATTAGTGTGCTTATTATTCATTTAGGTTCAGAATAGGAGTTATCTATACTCATAGGTACAATAAATGCGATACTGAGTTTGTTTGTCCTTCCTTTACGTTGTTACAAAGAATCATAATGATTTACTTTTTAGTATTGGGATAGTAGAAGGGCTAGAAAAGGACGTAGGCTACTTTTTATCTCAATTGAATTAGTAATTCCCGTGGGATAACTTCTAAAGTACACGCGGATGATGTCGCGGAAAAGTTACTATTTCAGAATTTAATATAAAATAACTACAAGGATTTCTACTTTACCTATCCTAATAGGTAATGTGTACATAGGTCTGTGAAATACATATTCAACATATTTATTTACGTTCGAGTCGAAAACAAAATTAGGTTCAGTATCGATATTTTATATACAAATGTCATTTGTGAGTTATCTATCTCTTTTCAATGTCAGCCGTAAAAGTCCACAGTTGAAAATGAGCGACATATATATAACAATAATAAGTGCAATGCAGAGAATATGCTCTTAAACGATTCATTTGCTTGACTGCGTTTAAAATATTCTAGAAATAGAACTCAAGCACTCTGCTCAAGAACAAAACTCTAATTGGTTCATGAAAGTTCCGCTAGAAGAGCTAAGTAAAACAAACGAGTGAAAGTCGAACAAATCAACGGAATATAAGATTTTCGAACTACGAGCGAGCTGGGATAAAAACTTCAACTATTAGAATAGTTTAGGTCTAGGAAAGGTTGAAGATACTCGTAGTACAAGTGCCTGAAGTGTGTTGTTATTGAGATAGGAAACTATTTTTTGCGTTTCGGAACTCTGGGAAAATTTTTTTTGACGAAAAAAATTATTTAGGTTAGAGATGAGAGTTGAGAGGAAGATGACCCAAACGGAACCATTTGAGACACCGCTAATCGTTAGTCTGTCAGACTCCTAGCTCCTAAACATTTTGATTAAAAGATTTTGGTAAAAAGACCGTAAGTTTACAATAATATGTGTTACACACTTGTTGTCACACTTGGCCGGTTTTTACAATAATTATACTAGCAAACAGCGGTGAAATGCACTAATGTGTAATAACTGAGCTGCTAATCCTCTTTCTTCTAAACCGCATTCAGTTTTGTGCAGCGCGTGATGCGATGTGCGAACATACAGCATACACAATTTTAAACATAATTGTTATGTGAATTGAAAGACCCGTAATTATCTTTTCCTACTAGCTCATCCCCCCGACTTCCTCCGCATGGACTTCAGAAATAATCCCACGGGAAATACGGTTTCTTCGATCCGATTAAAAAGTAGTCTTTATTCTTTGGAAGGCACGTAAAACTGCATAACATAGCCGGCTACGGGAATGATGATGATCATTTTCTGTCCCATCAACTATTCCTAAAAATCAAGTAATTCTAACTCTCCGTTATTACGTAAGGAATGAACAAGTTAATGGGTTCAAAAAGAACTAGAAACCGACTTCAACTGTCCTAAAAGTCTGCAGCAAATTTAAAACTTATATGGTTTTCTCATAGATCTGCCATTGTTAGAACTGGACCAAATTGAAATGAGACCACGTGGCACGAGCTTTCAAATAAAAAAAAAGAATCATCGAAATCGGTTCACCCAATCTAAGTACTGAGGTAACAAACATTTAAAAAAAATTGGAGGCGGTTGAAAACAACCAAACTCACTTTCGCATTTATATTTATAATATACATTATTTATATACATCATGTATAACTTTAGATATAACACATTTATTACAACCTATATACTCGTACTATATGTAAGTATAGCCGTTGATTATTACAAACAAATAAGTTTTTGTAACTAAAATATATGTATATACGTATGTTAGCGCATACCTAGGGGATAAGCATAATTTATAGATCTTGGCAAGTTCGTCGAGTACATTAGATATAGTTAGGAAGAGTAACTCTTTAATTAATCTGTTACGTTAGTTTCAGGAACTCGTGAATATTTGGTTCCTATTTGGAATATAATACAATCAGTCATGCCTTATTTAAATTATCTATCGATTGTTAAAGTGGTACATACACGAATAAGATTTGGTATTCATTTTTACGATTTTGCGGCTTGATTTTGATTTTTTTACGGCAAATCGATTGGATGATTTTAAAAAACAAATCGTTTGCTTTACATAATGCGAATGTACTTGGCCTTTATCTTGCCTGATGATAAGTGGCAATAAAGCCATATAAAATAAGCAGGCTCATCTAGAAGCCTCAAGTTGATGAAAGAGTACATAGCATAATATAAGGAATGTGAAATATTAAGTTGTAAAGTGATAATTTTGTCGAGAGTCGAGCGCGTCCCAGCGTTTTTCTTTTCAACCGACTTCAAAAAAGGAGGAGGTTCTCAATTCGATGCGTATTTTTTTATGTGTGTTACGCGATAACTCCGCCAATAGTGAACTGATTTTGATAATTCTTTTTTTGTTTGGTAGAGTATACATACTTCAGAGGTGGTCCCATAGAAATTGTAAATTTTATCGAAATTGATTGATCGCTCTTTAAGAAAATCAACAAAAACAAAAATTTTAAGGCAACTGAAGTCGGTTTTTAGTTCTTTTTGAACGCGTTAATTATTTATTCTATCATTATGATATTATACATATTTATTTAAACCTTTTGATATTTCAACATTTATAATTTACCAGCTGAAGTCTATTTCCTTAAAAAAACTGAATGCAGTATCTACTTAAACGAAGCGAAACCTAAATTAATTTTCATAAAATACTCATTACCATTAGCGATTTTGCACCCGTATAAAATTATTCACCCGTTGCTCGTACGGTTTTATAAGCATGAGGAATACATTCTCTGGGCTTCGCAGCTAATTGCAAAGTGCAACTATTGTTTCCCATGCCCTCTGCGCTTCGAGCCACACGCCCGAGGAGACGACATCTCCCTCCATGGGAATTCTAATTATTCTACGAGACAGGGTCCCGGTTAGACTGGTGAAAAAAATAGGCAATGCAATATCTATAGCCTACCGTTGAGGATTTATAAATGCTACAGAGATTAAATAGCGCTAATATTTGTTCTATGTTATACTTCTTTAGACTTGACAACGTAACGGTAGCTAGCCTTAGGTGTATAAAAATACCCTACCATAACCGCCTCCGTGGCTTTGGCCACACACTTGGAGGTCTCGGGTTTGTTTCCCAGTGATGGTAACAATCGGTACTCGGTTCGATTGGTGTAAGGGCCATCATGTTACCAAAGTAAGCCTGCCGCCAAACAGCAGTGGTTGTGTTGTGCTGGTGTACTCTTGGCCAAAAACTGTGAGCAAAGTTCGGTCGCCCTGGTACTGTAGATATAATAGCTGTGTATGTACACGTGACAAGGCATGTAGGTTGACCCAGCTTCTCGGTATAGCACAATCCAAAATTATCTGGCAAAATCGATACGTCTGTGCGGGCTCGTCTATCGCTTTGCTTTAGGATAACTATGAGTGACTTATCATCTCGCTCGAGCCAGATTAATAGATCGCACTCAAGATTCATGTGAACGTGTGTTCTTAGCTTTAAAATAGCATGAAACCATGTCATATTGCGGGTGTCGAGACGACTAAGGAATGAAATTATCGAGAACAGAATCACCTGCTTATACGTATATGAATCCTTAAAACTGCCTTATTCTGCCTTTGGGTACGGCGTTGTGATATTGGCAAATTCCTCCCCATGGAAAGTATGTGGTGATCTAATCTCTAAGGGCCAAAAGTGCATGTATGCAGTAGTTCTCAAGCAGACGCTGATCAATTTTTCTTTGATTTCAAACTAATGATACTGCTTTGCATAAGGGTTATGTTAAACTGGTTATCCAATCAATCATCAGCTTGATTTTTCTGTGTGCGTTGCTTCCACCACTTCCATTATAAGGTCTCAACTTCTCTAACCTTCAGATAAGATGTAGACCAAGTGGAAGTGCCTTATGTTAATTTATACAAAAGATAAACCTAGAAGTCATTAAAAATATAGAAATGGACATCGGGTCAACTACGAGTATGTATTGATTAGGATAATCCCATGTAGGAGTCGTAGAAAGCGGCAGTAGCAAGCGACAGGCAGTGGTAGCAGCAGCAGACATTGTTACACCATTCAAATATTACAAGCTGATGTCATAAAGCTTCACTTAAAAATGAACCATTTTTATCACTCTTTAACGACTGTAGTTCCCAAAAGTCTTTCAGACAAGTTTCTCCAAAAGCCTCGCTATGAAAAAAAGTGATCCCAGTAAACCCGTGGATAAAGAGCCGGCGTCTAATTGCGCTGCGCAAGTTAAGGACATCGGACCGTCTGCCATCAGCCGTTATTGGCAAGCTGCCTTAAATAAAACGGGGCTTAAACGCGCTGTTATATCTAGTCCCTGCCAGGTCATTAGACTCGATGTTATCATGAACTTCCACGTCCTGAATGGATGGTAATATCTGGTTCTTATGTTGAATCGTAATATCATCGTCGTTTCAACCTCATCCTAATCCCAGCTATACGCTGGTGGTCACGGGTTTCAGATTCTCGGTGAAATACACAGTACTAGCACTCGGGTTGGTGGCGTGAGTAGAAAAGTTATTCAACTGTATATGTTTTGTTTTTGACTTACAAAGAATTCTAGATCGACAATCCGCCTCGGAATGGCTGACCAATATTGTATGCTCAATGGACATACAGTGGCGTAGTGAGTGGTCTGGTTTGAAAGAATATTTCATTTATTTCGAAATATCATCCTCTGTGGTGGCGTCCAGTCTCGAACTACAAACTTACCCAATTCACCTTGATGAACGAACTCCGATAGGTTCACAACTACTCGGTGTTGTCGGTTACCTACACCGATTTTGACGTGAGTTAGCCGTGTTTAACAATTGTTATAGTTGACAATGCCTCTCGAAAGTTTAATTTGTAATATGCGCAAGGAACATAGGGTTGCAAGTAGATGTTCGTGTTTTCAATGTGTGCATACATCTTGTTTCAATTTATTGGTGTGACTTCTGTTCATTAGTTTCAAATCAAAACGGACCAGATTTGTATAAAAAAATTCCTAAATAAAGTTTATTTTATTTAAAACTTATAATACTCATTGATGAGAAACACCAACAATTTGGAGTAAAAAATAACTTTTTTCTCAACCACCTCTCTTCAACACAAAAAAGTGTACCCCATGGTTGAGAAGTTCATTACCGCGATGTACGTTACTGCGAAAGTTCACCATTGCGAAGTACGTTACTGTGAAAGTTCATCATCGCGAAACACGTTGTCATAAAAGTTCTCTACTGCGATGTACGTTACTGCGAAAGTTCACAGTTACAGTCCCAAAAAGGTTATACCTAGATATCAAAATATTGTTTCGTATATAAGAGTGTGGAAATAGCTTCTTTTAGACGTTATTGAAAGATTTGATATTTAGATATAAATATAAGTTAGTTTCGCATCTATTTGTTTCTGTTTGACTTCTAGAAGGCGGGCGAGCCTTATATTACTAAATGGAAAGAGGCTCGGATGCCAGGGTGGGTTCACATAAATCCACGTTATGTACATTGTATCGGCCAGAGGCTATTGCCGTTGCTGCTTCCGGTTTTTGTGTACAAAACCAGATATTATTCCGGAAGATTGTTGTTTGTTTTAAATCAGGAAGGTCGATGGAATCTGAATTATTATCATAATAGTAAATATTTTCATTATAGTTGAATTTAAGTTTTGTTTGCCGTTTCTTGTAGTTATTTACTTATTGTAATTAGAAAATCGTCTTTTCGTGTGAACAAATCGGTTCTTGGGAAGATATTATATAATTTATTTTCATCTTTTTACTATTTAATCACTCTCTACAAGAATGGTTTACGGTTGAATCCAAAATTCTTTACCTGTCGATAGATGACTTCTTCAGATATAATTTTTATTTATCGATTTTACTAGCGATTTCGAAGATCGAAGTTATGAGAATTCCGAGTTTCATTACAATCAGTTGTACCGTTGAGAGGTAACAAACAAACAAACGAATTAAAAAATAAATGTTAGTGTTATTGTATCGCATGCAACAAGTAAAGCAAATAAAACTAAGCCAGTTTGGCTCAGTTACCTTAATGGTCCATTAGTGCTTAAGGTTGATTCTTAGTTCTTTGAGATATTTAACGATCATTTATTGGACGGATAATTCACTACTTATTAAGGCACCATGACATTCATTTCAGAATCCGTCCGGTCGTCCAAAAAGTCGACTGGCCAACGGAATGCAGTGAGGTTTTAATAATCGATACGGAATGCTTATTCCTCGACCTGATTTCAAAAATAGAACAACCAATCAGACTATGAACCTCTCGATCGATCACGCTTGGACAATCGCGATAAGTCATTCCTCTTAATTTAGGTTTCCGTCTCGACACCCCCGGGAAGAAATAACCAGGTGAATACAGATCAATCACACGGACTTGTTGCAACGTAACAAAACTCTCATTAGAGCGATGTACTTCCGTATCATTTGTTATCCTAATCATTTTGGAGGAGCCCGGGACTCTCTTGATGGATTGTTCCAGTGAAGGGGCGTAACCACTCACAGCTGTTCGCTAATAGGAAAAATTATGATTTGAGCGGTGTGATGCTAATAAACGCGATTTGTTTTACAGTAAAATTGATTGAAATCACTTACGAGTACGTAATTACTTCATTTATGTCTAGTTTGTCGTTTATTTCCTTAAAATATAATTTCGGCATGTTTCACGGAATCTCCTGGAACAGGTATTGTTTATACTTAAAAGGAGATTCTAATCTTGTATGCTGTTTTAGATTATGTTTTTAAACAAATAAACTATTTCTCAAATTATTTTTCTATGATAAAAATCTGGTTAAGTGTCAATCAAAGTCTTTTACATCTTTTTCACGTTGCCTGGTCATAATTCAGTCGTCTGATATTGCAAAGAAAAGCAGACGGAAAGTAGAGTGTTAGATTGACGGTGGAATTGTAAAATACCTATAATCACAAATAAAGATTGATTTTATTTGATTAGGTTTTTATGGCTCATACTACTCGTATTTAGAAAATTGTAAAGGTTTATTTGTTATTATTATTTAATACCGTTGTCATTAAAACAACAAAGTCTAACTTATAATATAGCTTCACACCTCTATTTATATGTTATTTATATTTATATAGCATAGCATGCAATCATTTTTCTTGAGTAATAAGTTTAGTAGTACAAAGCTATCATTTTTCAATACCCATTATATAAGCCACGAGTAGCCACTGCGAAAACTCATTTATTATTTTCAAGCACACCAAATAATTTATTTAGCAATCCATCCGTAAAAAACCACCCAGAGTTTTGATAAGCAACACAAATTGTACTTCTGTTTACTTAGGGATCTGTCGGCGACAGTGTGATGGATGGGTTCCGTGAAGCTGGATATTTGCAAAACAAAGTTACGTCCCTAACGGTTACTAATGATACCGCCGAGTACCAACGTTCTAATATAACTACCTATTACGAGTACTATGTCACCGAGTTTCTTACCGCTAGTTCTCGATAACGATACCATGGGCAAACGAGTGGTTTTGGAAATCGCTCACCATATGTGTAGCTTTAGGGTGCCATGCCATGGTGTGCCACAATGACCGGTCCCTAGCCACGTGCATTCAGTGACTCCCAGCGACCTTCACTAGATCGTCAGTCCCTAGTAGGGGGACGGCCCGGTACATGTTTCTCCACACGTCGCCACTCGAGAACTCTTACTCCCCATCGGTTATCCGTTCTTCGCATTCTTCTTCCCATTGCGGCTTCAGCTCTAACTACTAGGTACATTTTAACTATTGAGGATTACTCTACAATTATTGTATGATCTATTTGGTGTTTGGAAATCACAAAAAAATATATTCAAAAGAAATACTCGTGACCTCTCCAAATAAAGGTAAGTATTCGTAAAAAGAACCCCTTGAGTTACCTACGCGACCACTCACCTGTGACAACAATGCCTCCCCCTCCTGCAGACGCACTGGGGCTGTCCTCAGGACACTCGGGAAAATGTTCCGGTTGAAAATTTTAGATAACTTTTTGTGGAACCGTGTCGGGATTCTGTAAACGTCAGTGTGTCGATTTCAAATAATATATAGGCGTGTACAAGTAGGCCCATGATATGTCACATTTCAATTTATCAACAATCTGTAGACGCCCTTACTCGTTTGCTTTGTGGTACTAACAATAGTATAACAGCTTTCTTTTTAAAAAAAATAGCGAAAAGCTTTTTGAGATTAAATGGCTGAACCGATTTCATGAAAAACATGCACATAGCATTTGCCATGAGATCGTCCTAATGAAGTGATTTCGTGAGATAATTCCTGAAGTCTCGCATATAATGAATATTTCAAAAATATCTATAAATATTTAGCATAGCGTATCCACGACAAAATACCGCATCAAACTTTGGTGCTAGAATAAACCGAACTTTGCTTTTTGAGCAGTGTTTGAGGAGAACATAATAAAGAAATAAATGGGTCATTACTTGAAGTGTTTAAATTTTGGTCAGTTGTAAACAATTACAAACTTGATCGCTAAACAATTTAATTTAAAACTTTACCGCTTAGTTTTTTTTTTTTTTCATATGTTTGTTCCTTAAATATTTAAATGTGTAAGATTAAAATAAATTTTTCAGTTTTTTAAACAAAAATCACGTCACATGGTCGGGCCGGATGATTTACATACAGAAATGACACATTATATAGATTTTTATTTAAAATTAAAATAGAACCGCTTACGAAAATGAAACTAGAGAGCTTCAGCCCTTGGTTACGATATCACCTTATAAATGAACTAACTAATAGGCACTTGACAAAGTGTGGATTTATACATACTAAAGCCTAGGAAACAGGTCTACAGCTTTGGGAAAAACAAATGCTCGGCAATGCATTCCATTCCACTCCCTCACTGACTCTCCCAAAATGAAAGAAAAAAAATCTCAATGAGAATTAAGTAAGTACCAAAGTAAGTACTCAGATGACAATCAATCAAATTATGAAAGTAATTATTCAGATAGATACTTATACACTTTACAAAAAAAAATTAATTTATGCGCAAAACTTCGGATCGGATGGACCATTGCATTTTTGAAAGATGTGCGCCAAGATTAGCGCTTGCGGCCAGTGCGCAGGCGCGCGACAGGGTCGTCCACAATTGTTACTTATTTTCCGACACGCTACAAAATTATTTCCTTGATTCGATAACAGTTTATTTATAAGGGTTGCGGGAAAGCTTATGAAGATAATGATGTAGGTATTTCCTTTAGTTTCTTTTCTTTCAGCTATGGTATTCGTACGACGAGAAAAAGATTACATCACCATAAATAGCATTCGTTAGCCCACGGATGGACATAATCTCTGCTCTGGCTCTCAGCGTGGCATAAAACGGTGCTCCTCGAAAATACGAGTATATGGGTAAGTTATTTAAATTTTGTTTCGCTAGTTTTATGACATTAGTCGTTTAGTGCTCTGGCGCCATTCACTAATCCTACATACTTACGTCTCGAGAATGACTTTGCTGATATTATTCGATGTTGTTGCTTATTGCCTAGGAATCTAGAGATATCGGCAGCCAAGGTTGAACTTGTAAGGATGTTTGTCCTTAGTGGATGACACTCTGACTGACTACATCTTGATTCATAATCAAAATAATAATTCAAGTACATATACACACTTTATCAATCAATAAGCAACTGGCAAACGTTATCAACGATAACCAAACCAGAATTATCGTAAAGTGCGTTAACAGAATTCAACATACGATAAGAACATATTGTGTGAACTTAAGCAATAACATCACACAATCTGTTCTAATGCCATCAGATTCTATATTCATCGGAGCGTGAACTTCTCAAGTCGATTTTCCCACGGGTGGTTAATTCGACGGCAAGTGTCGGTCTCATTCGGGCCTTATCGCCTCTAGGGGCTCAGCTTTCTCGTAGAATTCACTAATTTACAATCCACGAATGAATATTTAATGGGAGTGTGTCACCCCTGAAATTTTCGGCTCCTCGTAGTATGGCCACAGATTAAACTAAGAAAAAGACATGTCAGAATTGTACAGGTGGGTGGTATTCAGTGTAATAAACATTCATTGGGTTTGATGTATGCTCTATTTTTATTAGGACGGTCTCGGATTGGGGTTTTAAGTATTCGGTAACAGCTATAACCCTAATGCAGTCATTTACTTGTTTATTTAACTGATGTAATAAGTGAATCATACTAATCCATCACTTTAAAACTTTCAAGTATTTTTTACCCGACTGTGTATTTTCTATCTACACGTAATTTGATAAACTTCAACTTCTATGCTATATTATATACATGCCCATGCCTATTTACATCAGAAATACAGCTTAAACCAAATGAAACAAACCTTAGCTGTATCCAGTAATTTCTACCCACTTCCCGGTCTACGCTTCAGCCGTAGCTACGCGCGGGGTTATGAAAGGGGCCGAGGGGGGAGGAAGAGGAGAGCGACGCAGCCTCCCTTCCCGACAACGATTACTGATTAGTATGGCGGCGAAAGCGGCGGGGCCGCCCGCTTCGATTCTACATCGAAATGCCGCCGCCGGTTTCCACCTGGCCTTTGACCATGTGAACTGAGTCCGCGACACACTGTGCTTGTAAATAGTTCTGTACCCCAGGTACATTATAAGCAGTTGTGAGTAAATACGCGTTGTATTGTCTGTCAGCTGATCGGCAGCGTGCCGGCAGACACGCCTCTGGACATGTGCTCGGACTTACTACGTTTGTGAGATGTATATGTTTTGTGGCTGAGGGATTGTTCGTGTGTGGATGACCCCGTGTTTTGATATGGCGTTTGCTTGGTAAGTTCACTACTGTCCATCGCTGGTAGTTTAGCATTAGAATACACACAGTACTAATAAAACTGGAACGGTATTCGTATTGTTTATGAGAGGTTCATAGAAAATATGAATGAAATAGTGGTGAATGAAGCAGAATTTTTTAGACAAAACCTACATATATGGATGTACTTTAAATCTGTCTTTGATCTATCTAGGTTTGATTAAAGGGGTTTTAAGGGAAATGGATTAAAAATTTGACATATTTTTCTGACTAAAAGTGAATATATCATTATGTTCAGGAACCTTTTCAACCGAAAATGGATTACTAAAAGTGATAACACAACATCCTGTATAAGGTAGGTACACTTTATAATTAGATAACGATAAAAGGTATTAAACTATTTATGCAGAAACTTAAAGCTTGTATCCTGCGGTCCAGAGAATTTGAACTTAATTAATATAAATAAAATTCCTGTCATTATTTATTTCCCGAAATGTAACATTTAGGCAATGTTACAGTCGGTTACGGTAAATTAACGTTTAAAAATGTGCACCTTGGCGCTTGAAAATGAAAAACCCTTGGTTCACGCAACCAGTAAAATATAGGTAGAGTATATTGGTACGAGTATGCATATAGATTTGTAGTATATTGTTTTACTCCTACCCAGAATATCAATGAGTAAACAGATCACGCACTAGCCCTGGTCTAATAAGGAACAAAAAGTCAATCGTGTTGTAAGCAGAACAAAAGTTTCCTTTGCGGCTTAACCCGATATCCCAGCGTTGCCTCATTCGGTACACATAAATAGCGACAAAATATCGTCAATATTTTGTATAGGACGGAACAAAGTTTTTGTATATTGAATCCGTTACCTTCATACCAAATCTTTTGAACCGACGCCAAAAATGGAGGGGAATAATTTAGACTGTTTTTTGTGTGTGCTACTCCAAATATTCACCAGATGTGAACCGCTTTATTAAATTGTCTATATGGTTATATGGCTAAATGGTCCTATTTTGAAGAAAATGTTCATTTTATTGCCTCACATTATCCGGTTTCAATAAAAGTTGTAAATCCATACTACAGATCTAACGCATATTTAAGTCTGGTCCTGAGGTACGGGAGCGGTACGGGAGTTGACTTCTCTTCTATATATTGAGACTGCCATGTACTAGTTGTGTACAAATCAAGTTTTACACTTCCAGCATTTCGTACGTCAACGTATACATATGAAAATTAAGTTCACCTACCGTTACTTACACGAGTAAACTTTTTATTTTGGCCTAAAACATGTAAATACACAGTCTTGATACAATGGCTGCTTACGCTGACGACGTGTTCAGTTTCATATTGCAGAAAAAAATGATACGTATACTGGTTAACATAAAACAGATGGATAGCTTTAGGCCACATCTAATTAAGGAAGAAAAAATCTAACGTTCCCTGCTATAAACATTATAGAAACAGCGATGTTTGTAAGAAAATAAAAATCTCTACGAATATATACGCCTTCATAGCAACATACGAGTAACAAACTACAACTTCCTGAACCTAAATTGGAAATATTCAAAAACGGTCCATATTACAGGTCTATCCAGATATACAAAAAGATTTCTGATATTATAAAACAAGAGAAAGATAACCACTTCAAGAATAAATTTAGGTCGCTCCTGATTGGAAAAGCATATTACATAATTAAAGAATTCATGGAAGTTTATAGTATAAAATTGGACATAGGACTATTATTGCATAAAATTTGTCATTTAATTAATTGTACAAAATTTTACTTCTATACATTTGCTATGCCCTGGCAGGGATCATGTATGTAGATCCAAACACTATAATGACTCTATGTACATGAATTCAAATAAATCGATTTGATTTGAATGGCTTTGCGCTTTGATAAAATAATTATGAAAGCTGTAGAGTTTCCTTTATAGAACGCTTTTCCGCTAGGTGATTATAGGTATATTCTTCTTTCTTTAGGTTTACTTACTACATGAGTTTTTATGTTCAGTGTTTGGTCTCTTGTTACTTTAAGTCAGAGTCAAGTCTCTTCATTGTCAGTAAAAATACAACAACTAAAATCAAAACAATAAAAGTAATACTACGCCCAAAAATACACATCTATTTTTATTGTTTTCTGTGGCGCATGTTATATTTTCTGTTAAATGTTTATTTTTGCAGTAGCACACTATATTTACTGCTTGTATTCCAGTCACATGGCCAAATGTCATCAATATGTGCCCTTCGCTAATGTAATGGATGCCGGAGAGCGTTGATGTCTTTACTACGCCGTAAATGTCCCGCTTACGTCATTAAACTTTGCGGTTACTGCAAAAAGGACACCATTTTTATCGGATATACGAGTATTGTATGGAATTTATTTAATACACTTAGACCCTTTCGAGTATCATGTGTCCCATTTTATTGTGTACTAGCGCGCCGCCCTTGGTTCGCATGGGCGCAATGTACTAATGCGATATAACTCGTCTTCTAGGCGACACCGACCAGATTTTTAAGGCAATTGAAGTTGGTTTTTTAGTTCTTTTTGAACGCGTTAATTATTCTTCATATGTTTAATTGATTACCCGTGCGTACTTTGCTATTTTTTATAAATCTAACTAGCGGCCCGCCCCGGCTTCGTACGGGTGGTCATTTATTTTGTCATAAACGTAGAGTAAATTTAATCTTTCTATATCATTACAGAAATTTTCAAATTTTTTAAGAAGTTCTCTCTTCACTTTTGTGAAGTTCACATGAGTTAGCCTAGGACAGATATATATATTTCACATTTTGGCCAGCCACAACCACCCACTTCCACCCAGCGTGACCAAACTTTCGCAACAGGGGTATTCACTACCCCAACGGGAAGTTGATTGGAGTTGGTGGTGATAGAGAAAACCCTGTCTTAACGTACTAACCTTAGCTTTATATATAGTATCTAATTAAATATGTATTTATTTAATTGTGATATGAATGTGAAACTCTATCTCACTTATTTAAATCTGTTTCTAAGATGTATGGAAGTAAGATAGAGTTTCATATCCATTACATGGCTATCATATAAGCTGATTACATTAAATTACTCGTAAAAGCTGGATGTAGTTAGTTAACTTCTGGCTGACTAAGTATGAAATACATTAAACGTTACTTAATATAATAACAGGTGACATGAAGATCAAGTGCCAATTGGTTGTACAAAAAATTCCCATCATTCGACTGATGATACCCAAGGTGCAGGATGGTGCAGGTTTGATCTCGGGCTATGTTCGTTTAGTTTTCCTGCTATATTAATTATCAAATAAATGATCAACAAAGTTCTGAATTAGTTTGCATCTTTAAACGGCCTTATCATAAACTAGAAAGGTGTGATAAGATATTATAGCAAAATCACAATAATATTATGTTTCATACTTGCAAGCTGTAGGAAATAAGGATCACAATCTCAAATAGGAATCCCCTGAAAATAATGTAATATTACGTAAATACTTGCAATATTTCTGACTGTGGCAAAGTACTATGAAAACATAAAATCTTTCATTTAAAAGCCTTCCTTTTCATTGCTAGGAAAAAGGAAATCTTTTGATTGCGGAGGGATTCCTTACTTGTAAAGATCAATGAATGCTTACCCTATGTATACCTACGAATGTATTTGTCGCAATGTTTCACAGCAATATTCCTGTTTTTCTATAGAAAAATTTCCAAAAATCAATCAGAGGAATAGCCATAAAATGTACGAGTACGTACAGTTAGACCAGAAACATTTAAATATTTTCGTTGCGTAAATTTATTTTGGCAATAAATTGTAAAGCCCCAACACATGTGTTGCTACAAATTTGGGCTTGCAACCGCATGACTAGCAATTAGTTTGAGAGATAGTAATGTTTCGGGTGTAACATCTGGTAGCATTTAGGGATACACGGGTATGAAGGACTTTTGATTTGGGGTAAGTATTTTGGACATGTCATGTTATCCTGCGGGTGTCGTACGATTCGACTAAAGGAAAATTGTAAAGAGTTTGCAAGAGTATTTATTCGTTATCGCCTCTAGCTGCAACTAACCAACCACTACATTTACCAAGTATAGTGTTTATGGCAAATCCCGTTATGGAAATTCTGAAGTGGAAAATTATAAGGCAGATACATGTTCCAACACTTTATACATTAAATCGATATTACCGCTCCAGGTTACCGTATTATTAGAATGTTTAAAACTAGATACAAACTACGAGTATTATAACACTGGTTAGAAATTACGATTTAGATCAGAAATTCCACACACACACACACAAACTTTTAAAGTGAAGTTGAGTGAGAAAAGATTTATGTGAATATATTGAGTTTCAGGTACTTTTACATTCAATTTTTTTTGTTTAGACGTAAAAGTCCAATGCACAACAACCTTCCACGTGAATAACCACAGCAAACGAAATTTTCAGATTATTTAATTATAATAATGAATATTTATTTATTTGTATATACATACAAATTCAATGTAATTATTGTACACAGTAATTCATTCTTATACCAGTCTATAAAACCTCATTTACTGTTGCCTCAAGGAACAAACAGCGAATTCGCAAGGTTACCCATTACCCGACCATGTACATAAAGAAAATTGAAATGAAGAACGTGAAATATGGAAGATAAACAGGCGTCAGAGGCTGGTGCTATCAGAAAAAATACGGCGTCGTAAAATGAGCTCGTCCGGATTTTTTCTAAGGATCCCTATCCGAGCTTTTTCGGTTTCGCTAAACAAATAAACGTGCAATTTTCTACGCTCTCAGTAATAATAAAGATGCGAGATTAGGTAATTATTGTTGGTTTGGAATGAAAACGAGAGGCGAATGGGATAATATACGATACGGTTACGGAGAAAAATATTGACTTTAGGTTTGAATACTCGTTTCAATACGTGTAGTCTCAATGTTTGCATTTTGTTTTTGTGAATATGTTTGTGATACTCTTATTTGAACCCTTAATTAAAAGCAATTTTAAGGTTCGATAAGTTTCCTTATTTTTTTAGACCAAAGATTTTCATTCAAATTTTTTATTGAACAGTATTTGTATATTGTATTATAGGGTGGGTCCATTTTAGGTAAATTAATATTTATCTGTAAATATATACAAGCATCACTGTTTCATTGACACGCCAATCGTCAGACCAAGCTTTTGGGGGTAAAAACATGAAATGTAGTACATTGATCCCCTTGATTATATTTATAACCAACTTATGCCCACAACTTCGTCCGCGTCAACTTCAGAAACTATCCCACGGGAACTACTTGTTCAGTCGGGATAAAAAGTAGCCTATTTCATTTTCTGGCCCTTCAACTACCTCTATACAATAAATCAAGTCTTTATAACTCTCCGCTAAGTCGTGAAGGAAGGATAAATAAAGTAACTTTTGCATTGTAAACTAGTAAATTGCATCATCATCAAAAATATCGATGTTCCAAATTTAAAGCATCTAACAGAATAATTTTGTGCTGGGCATCCATCAGTAAGGGAAGCATTGCAACTATCGTTACACAGATAAGAAAGAATTTTCATGCGGGTAAACCTACGAATTGCCTACGAACAAAGCAAATGTCAGCATTATTAGGATGCATGCAATATGAGAGGTATTTTAGGATTTTTTAAACTGATTCCGTGGCCTTATAGGTACTCGCTGGGATTGCACTAACAATCGAAGGACTCAGGTTCGATTCCCAGTGGGAATACATGTCGGTACTTGGTTCGGTTGGTGGTGGTGACAACGAATCGTTATTACACGACCATGTAGGCTAACTGTCTGACCTCTCCAATGCTTAATCGGCACAATCCTTAAGTCAGCGTACGTCGTGGTACGACTCAGGCGAGAAAACGTGGCTTAAATGCCTCCCAATTATCCCTTCCACCCTCCAGTCCTATCGGATGACAATGAGTCGCCGAGCAAATATGTGTAATTGAGCTTAGATAAGCATTCATTGACTAACGAAGATAGATTGTGACACTTTGAGTAATCACCTCTAACATTGTACCTTTCCACGAAAAGGGACACCGCAAAATATTCCCAGTTGACGTGGTCAACCTTTTTCTTGTTGCTACTTTCATGCACAAAAGGGCTTGATCATGATAGTCATCTCAAATTGTAGGCGCACCAAAATCCTAAATTTAACGATGGCTTTGCTGACACTGTTTGACAGTACACATGGCTATTTCGCAGCAGACTTAGACATGCTACTCCTAATGCAATGACCTTGAGCATTGGGGCCGTTAAAAAGTAACATGGCGTAGCTAGTCAGACGGTCACAGAAAATGTCCTGCTGGGAACCGAACGCGTGATCTCCGGGTTGTGTGTTTAATTGTATAGCAACTAGGCAACTGAGGCTGTTCAGTATGCCAAAAAAGGAATCGTGTGTGTGTTTATAAGGTTTCCATTTGTAACTAACAGTTAATAGTTGATATAAATGCGATTATAGGTAGTTGACGATATACTAGTATTGATATGTGACCCAAGTTTCGCAGTTTGCAGAAGTCTACGGTTCCGTTCGCAGTTAATAATGATTGATCGAACTGTTCGTGGGAAGTTTACGGATACATTCAATGCTTCGAGTGCTTCGGATTGCATTTTAAGTTCTGTAGACCTATTTTTGCGGTCGGAGTATGCTTCCTCAATGCTGTCAGAAAATAGGTTTTAGGGCCACGAACTCCTTATAATCATTTGCCATCAGGCGAGATGGCCAAGTAAAAAGCAGTCGTGCCAAAAATACCGATTATCAAAAAATTCAATTGTGTACGAGCACGTTTGGATTTAATAATTAAATTTACTTAAAACTGTTAAAATCTACTTACTACTACTAACTACACATTATGAGCAAAAATGACACGTTCCGCGAATGTATGGGGTCAAGGCCTGGTCTGGTCTTGTACACTTATAATTCGAAAAGGCCATTATCAAATAAAGGGTGATTTAGTTACCATTTTTGTAGATTTCGGTTTAGTTTATTTGTACAAAACATATAAAACGCACGAAGCAGGTAAGACTTGACGTTGAAAACAAAGATGGCGTCAATAAAATAACATTTGACGCTATCACTTAGTACAAAAAGAATGATTTTGTACAATTAAAATAAATGCAAAAATGTAATTCTAGCATTTTTCTATACATATTTAGATTAATGCAGGCCGAATTTGAAACACTTCTTTTTTGTAGGCGTTAGTGCTTGTTTGTTTTAAGCTTTTATACTACTAAAGTTTAACAGTTATTACACACTACTGAGTTCATAAAAACAAATTTCGCACTGTTTGTCTCAACGATAGCTTAAAATGAACCTATTAAAGTCAGAAATCCATCCATCTTTGTCCTTTTACTGGATTTTAGTTGAAGTTTGTATTTAGTTCATTTTTTCACTTTCAAATTATGACAACGTAGGTTACCTTTATCGTTGTCACATAAGTCAACTGATTTATTTCACCCCTTTCCAAAATAAATACTAATACAGTAAGATCACAGCATTTGGAAGGCGGATTGGTTGGCAAACGCCCTACAATTTCGATGATATACTAGCAGACGTTTCTTTCGATTTTGTCGCCTAATAGGCCAAACAACAGACATAGGATAGTGGTTCTGATAGCGAAACCCCGCACCCCATAACATTTTTAAAAACTCAATGAGAGAAAAAGCTACAAGGAATTGTTGTTTGAAAAAAGACTTCGATAATAATAAAGTACTCCAAAGTTCTATTAAGAATTGAATATATGAGCATAGATACATTATTTTCCTCAACGAAAATGCGCACGTAAGCCGACCAAATTGGGTATGTAGTAAAGGGTCGGTGGTGGGTACTGGGAACTGGGTTTCGACGAGTTTTCACTTGATTTATGAGGAGCTGCGAGAGCCAGCGGTACCTAACGACTGTCACTTTATCTTACCTTTATTTTGTTTTTGTTTATCATCAATTCAACTTTTACCGCCTCTTTATTGCCGTTTCCATCTTTTGTTCTTTATTTATTTCCGTACGTCGTCGCTTCGAAACGACATCGGGTACGAACGTAATTTTCGATCAAAGCTACATTTTTTCTAGAACTCAAATATCTCAAATATCAAACTTTTCGGATATCAATAAATGTACCGCCGGCGATGTTCGGCAGAGGATGAAGGGCAAAAGAAAATCTACAGTTTTCGCATATTTTTTAAGTAATTAAAATTAAAATGTAGCTATAAGCTGTCTATCTATGCTTAATACAATATTTAGTTTATTATTTTCAATATGTGGAAAAGTGTCCTTTACTTTTATCCGATCACGTAAATGTTAATAATTCAAATGAAATTTGTAATATCAATTTATTTATAAAGTATATATATATTAAGCTATCCGATATTGGAAGCCTGTATTAATTAGTGATTTTAAAGGAAAATAGTTACAAATTGAAAAGAAATTCTCTATAACTAGCAGTAATGAGTTATTTCTCTTTTTTTATGTCGGAGGGTAAATATTTCATAAATGTCTTTCATTTCATTTCATTTTGGCTGGATCCCGGGAACACGTGTTTCTTCCGCGAGTCGGCTGGCGCCCACATCCGTCGCTACTCAACGCATCATTCACCTCTCGTCAACTACATCCATTTAAACCCTAACCTAAACCTAATCTATCAAATCCGTAGCCTAACCAGTGAGTTAGTTCCCTACATAATGCTCAGGATCATCTATTCATACATTTTCATCCAGGAAGGGTTAAAGTGTTTGAAATTGTAAGGGTACAACAGCTGGAAAATTCAAAACATTATAAATAGCTTTAATCCAAGCCAAAAAATTAACCACAAAAACCTCGTATTTCTTATTTGTCGTTACGAATTTTACCTTACGTGATTTCTGTTAATGATATGACTTTCGCTAAACATGAATTCCCTTCGACTATGACGACTAACGAGCTGACGATACAAAGGTAGCTACTGCCCATCTCTGTTATTTTCTCTCAGTATCTTTTGACGACCACACGGGACGACACGGGGAGATCCTAGTTTAAATGGAACCAGAAGTCCGCAAACCCCTAAATACTTAAACATTTTGAAAGGATCATTAGAAACCGTCTACTCTCGCCAATTGTAATGCACCACAATAGGTCCTCCAATAAATTAGATCCGGGTGTTTGTTAAAATAAAATAGCTGAGAACAAAAGAGGGCGAATTTAAATAGGGAAGCGTCAACGAGCTCGTCAGGCGTCACGTTTCAAGATGGCGCCCGTTCGCCGGCTGCCACTTTGGGCGGGAAACGTGACAGGAGCGTGCGTTTCGAATCACGACTTGTGATAGAAAAACAAAGGGTTGTTTTATGGAGACCGTGCATGAACTCTATTGTACCCTCATCTCATTGTGGCTTCATACAGATACGTCTTTGCTGTCACTCTACGCTAACGAAATATGAAAATTATTTGCTAAGTGGTAAAAACGAAATTGCACATGATTCTCCAATGTGACTGAGGTGAAGAGTGAGTGAGTGAGATATTCATCATCTAACAATATCCGATAGTCTTTAAAATAAACTGAAGTATAAGACAACGAATTTCAAAATTGAATGAGTTGAGAAATGATGAGACTATTCGTAGTACGTACTCGTAGTTGCGACCTGCGGCGAGTAAATGCATGTAGACTGAATAATTAATTATGTTTATTACTACTAAGTATTTATTACAATGAAGCGTCGGTGGCGCAGTGGATAAGGCGCGGACTCTCAATCTGAGGGTACCGGGTTCGAATCCAGCCGTGTACCTATGAGTTGTTTTTCAATTCAAGTACGTTATCCGATTGTTTAACGGTGAAGGAAAACATCGTGAGGAAACCTGCATGTCTTGAACAGGCATGTGAAGTCCGCCGATCCGCACTGGGCCCGCGTGGTGGACTATGGCCCATACACTCTCTGTAGGAGAGTAGGCCTGAGCCCCTCCAGTGGGGACATATATAGGCTGTTGATGATGATGATGGTAAGCGTGCGCACCAAGGAGCCTCAATCTAATGAAGCGCTGTCTATGCTACCTTTCACACCGGAACACAACAATGTATACACACAAACACATACACACACACACCCTCTCACGCCGCCTTAGAAATATTTAAATAACATTTCTCTCATAATCATAATTACCTTTTTTGTGTTTATATAATATTAGATTTGTCTGCCGGAACATTTATAAAATCTATTTGTGCAACAGGAAGGTAAACCTCCTACGACACAGTCTGTGCCTGCAACAGAGGTCGTTGAATATTTAGTAATGTATAAATTAGTTTTGTTCTATCTAAGTTGAAATATGTATAAGATGATTAATGAATAAACTTATTATTATTATTTATTAATTCGGCTGTTTGGCAGCAGACTTAGGTAACATGGTGGTAGCTAGCCAGGCGGACATATACAAAGCCTCACCATCAACCAGACCGAGCACCGTTAGGTACCTTCACTGGGAATCTAGCCCGAGACCTTCGGATTGATAGACTAACATTAACCCATTAGGCCACGGAGGCGGTTTATATGAAAATATATTTAATTGTATTTCGCGAGCACAGCTTAGAGTTTAGGGTTTCTACTTACTTGTCTGAATGACGGTTGACGCGACTTTACTAAAGAAATCACGAAATAATTCAAGAATTCAAGTGTTACAAAACATGGAAGGGACGCAATTTAGTATACGAAGGAAAATCCGAAAATCTCTGGCTGGAAAAATGTGTCTAAACTTATTTGGGACGAAGTGCAGACATATTGAGCTATCTTCTGTTTGTATATTAGGAAGATAGCTCAAAAGGAAAAGTATAAGATATAGCGTCGTTCATCATACATCGCACTACATCTGACGTTAAACTAATTACAAGGAATAATGGCTGTTTATTATATTACACAGACAGAGAGCTATTATACCTGCTGCGGCGGAGTGTCGGCTTGCTAAGCTCTGACAGAGGTATATCATACACTAAATAATGAATACAGTGTTGAATAAACAACCTACTGCACCACCTGGGAACGTGGTGTTATCCTACTAATATTATAAGTGTGAAAGTTTGGATGTTTAGATGTTTGGATGTTTGTGACGCTTTCACGGAAAAACTACTGAATGGATTTGAATGAAACTTTACAATAATATAGCTTATACATCAGAATAACATATAGGCTATAATTTATAAAGACATATTGTGTAAATTGTACAAAATCACACTTATAATATTAGTGGGATTACATGGGCAATTTTGGCATAACAAAAACGCGTTGCCTAGCAACCAACCATAGAATATGTAAATTCGTATATACAAACTTTCGCGTTTATAATATTAGTGTGAAAACTATTTGAATGTACTACGTAAGATATTGAAATTTATTTTGTTTCTATAAATTATTAGACTACGTAACTGAATAAACACTATTTTGTACCTTAAGCTGTATAATAATTTGTCATAAACGTCACCTGTGCCTATCGAACAAGTAGAATACATCCTGAAGTACACGCGGACAAAGTCGCGGGCGGAAGCTAGTGTATCATAAAACTCTATAGACTCAAGAAATTCAATATAAAAAAAATCGACTGTTATACACACCTTACGAAAACTTGAGCTGCGACTAATCGAATATCTCGAAAGATACTGTCACGACTGCAAACCTGTTACAAGTAACTGAAACATCACCACGATGAGCTAATTGTATACTGTAAATCCAGAAGTCCGGTAACGCCACAAAGCAGGGAAGCCAAAGTGAATTCTTTGACCTTATTTATTTAGACTATACGCTGACGTAGTCTAAACTCTAACATGATAAAGTCGTCGATGTCTCTTTGGAACCTGTATTGTGACCTCTTAAGACACTTTTAGGCAATGATTTACATTTAAAGCATATAGGTGACCAGACATTCTTAAAGTGTCCACGAAGCCCAGGGCCCAGGCCTCTGTAAAGGCTTAAGACAAAAGTTTAGGAACGAAGCGCATCATGTCTTCCTCGGGTATGATTTTCGTCATCTCAGCCCTCATCAAGGATTAACTGCAACTTTTTAGGAATACACAACACACACACACACACACACAGTGACACAAACTGCAAGTTTTAAACTAATATACGTATTTGCAAACCTTTTATAACATTGTCATCAACTTATCATACAAATTCAAAATATTTTGACATTAAATATTTATTTTTATAAATACCGAAAATGATGACACACGCAACACAGCAGATTTCATTAATTGTCTACTGTAATAAATCAACACTGGTATTATACAATAAGCATGTTAAGTGTTTATATTTAAATGTATTTTATTTTCATTATTTTAAGGGCTTAAAATATTGACTGTTTACAAAGGGTTTTGTCGCCAAAAAGTTTGGAAAGCGCTGGTTTATAATATTGTACATTCAATTTCAAATGTTCAACTCGGGTCTTAAACACGACGTACCCCATGAGACTTCATGCACCAGCCCATTCGCCTCACGTCCGCTTATGGGGAAGGAATACAATAACGGTACATTAATGCGACCTGTGAACAATATCCCGCGGCTCGAGATAGCACCTCCCTTATCTACGCTCATTATGTCTGACATTAATTGCTACAGTAACAGGAATTACCTAATACACTGAGCAAAGTTACTTGTTAGCTAGTATGAGCACCTTGTTTTGAAATGGTTTGCAATACGAAAACGATGTATATTTCACGATTAGATATCAAGTTCAGCTATCACTATGTTTATCCAGGTGAAACATGTTGATGGAACAACAGAAACACGGTCACGATACCCTAGTGCGATTCTAAATTTAGATGAGAATATCCGTATACGCTGTAATTTCATAATGAGAGTTTGGGCCAATTTGAATTTGGAGCCTGTTTAATCTACTCCATTTAAAGAGGTAGCTTAGCGCTGGATACATACATTTTTGAATTAATCGTTGTTTTCCGATATACCGTCGGTTCCTACACACGACGAAAAAGTACTCACCGTTTTAACAGTTTAGTCTGCGCGCGCGCGCGTGATTTTTCAGAGAAGACATTGGTGAAGAGTTGGCAAGGTTTTTATTTACCTTCAGATCTTTCAAATATTTATTAAAATCCTACTAATATTATAAGTGTGAAAGTTTGGATGTTTATATGTTTAGATGTTTGGATGTTTGGATGTTTGGATGTTTGGATGTTTGGATGTTTGGATGTTTAGATGTTTAGATGTTTGGATGTTTGTGACGCTTTCACGGAAAAACTACTGAATGGATTTGAATGAAACTTTACAATAACATAGCTTATACATCAGAATAATATATGGGCTATAGTTTATAAATACATATTGTGTAAATTGTACAAAATCACACTTATAATATTAGTGGGATTACATGGGCAATTTTGGAATAACAAAAAAGCATTGCCTAGCAACCGACCATAGAATATGTAAATTCGTATATACAAACTTATTTTGTACCTTATGCTGTATAATAATTTGTCATATACGTCACCTGCACTATCGAACAAGTAGAATACATCCTTAAGTACACGCGGACAAGGTCGCGGGCGGAAGCTAGTTTCAAATATATGCCAGAACACTGATCGTATGTCAGTTTCGTCCCATGCCAAGCTACGTTTGCAGTACATTTCCAATGTGCATTGAAAAATTAAAATGAATAACATGTCACATGAATCACTTGGGAAAATAAAACTATCTGGCTGACCTAAATTTAATTTAATTTTAAATTAAAAATTAATCATCAACAGCCTATATACGTCCCCACTGCAGGGGCTCCGGCCTACTCTCCTACAGAGAGTGTAAACAATTAATAATACATTTTAATTTGGCCCTTATTCTATCTGATGTTAAGGACGAAAATGCCGTTGGGTGGGAAGGGTGTGCACCCAAAAGCCTCAAAAAAAAAGCTGGCTCTGTTACCTTTAATACCGGAACATAGCAGTGCTATAAGCAGATAGACAATTTGGCGGCAAACTTAGTTAACATTTTAACACGATTTTTACAATTTTTGGTAATGGGCACTTAATATGCACAATTATACGTCATACGTTCTAACAGAAAAGCAAATACAACTGTAGAGTTCGGAAGGTTTCTATAGGAACCAATTTACCTACAAAAATGTGTCTGATCCAAAAGGATAAAACTTGAAAGAAAATCATTATACTCCTCCAAGGCTCGACCTTTTCGACCCTTATACCTTTCCCAACCTTTTACAATGGTAGTTTAATACTTTCTCGCACCTGGCAACATTGTGCCCGCATCAAAACGTAAGTCGATATCGAGAACGTTGGTTGGCTTACGAACAGACTTACATAAATCTTACTTAACTACCTATTAATGTCGGTGACGTTATTTAGAAGTGATCTATTTGGTACCATTAAGAACTTAGTGTCTAACTAAGGCGAAATATCGAATCATATCGATACCTATCTGAAATAATGTTCTTGAAACTTGTGGAGTTGTATGTAGTCTTTATATTAATAAAGATTGATTCAATTTGCCTCAACCACCTCCATAGCCTAGTGGATACACGCTTCGACTCACGTTCTGGAGGAGAGGGTTTGATTCCCAGTGGTGTACCTATTGACACTCGGTTTGGTTGGTGATTTTCTATGTCCACCTAGTTAGCTACCACCATATTATCTAAATCTGTCGCCAAACAGATGTGCTAGCAGCAGAGCCAGCGTCTTATTAGAAAGGCTTCTGCAACGTCCTTATCGTCACTTACCATCAGGTGAGGTGAAGGCCAAGTGCAAATCATACTTTAAAAAAAAATTCTCGTAGGCTTTTAAAAAATTGAAAATACATCCAATCTTGAGCGTGATATCTGATGTTAAATGATAATGTCGTTTACCTTTTCAGGAATACAAAGTCTGTCAATAATCTAAGAATGCTAAAAACGTCAATCATTCGTCATTTTAGTTCTTAAAACATCATCGATATCCACCGAGGAAACGTCTATTGCTGATCATAGCCTCCCTCTCCTCCTCTATGTCCTCAGTATGTTTTAAGGTTGTTAGTCTAGAGTCTGACTGTCCCTTTTCCACTCTGCCTGGTTGCTACTTGAAAATCTTCATTTGTCATCAGTTATCAGGTTTCGAGAAATGTGCCTGCCTGCTTTAAGGATAGTTTCTCTAAAAGGGTACAAAATCTTCTGCAAGGTATTTTATGATGGCTAGCAACTATGACCATAACAAATGAGTACGGTTTCTAAATTCAATTCATGTAGTATCCTAAATTGTCTAGCTAGAGTCAGGTCGGGTGATTGCGGCTTAGCGGTTGCAGTTTCCAAGCTTCCCTAACCAAATCCAAGACGATGTATTTCCTTCGTTGTCCGCATGTAACGAAATTTATTAACAATCGCATAAGGTTTTGCTGTCTTCAGAACTAGAGTATTGTTGATCATCTGAATCTTTTTTTCTTTGTTTTGTTAACTGTCACGGAAACTTCCAAATGTACGAGTATAAGAAATTTTTTTAGCGATAAGAACTAATGAAAATAACATAAATTTCAAGTGATATTATGAACATAAATTTCAAATTTCAAAGATTTATTCGTATATTAAAATATTCAAAAGAAATAAAAACCGACTTCGATTGCTTTAAAAATTTGGTTTTTGTTGATGACAAAGATTGATCAATTTAGATAACATTTATATGAGACCACCTCTGAAGTATGCTCTGCCAAACAAAAAAAGAATTATCAAAATTGGTTCACTATTGGCGGAGCTATCGCGTAACACACATACAAAAAATAAATTTTAAAAAACATACGCTTCGAATTTAGAACCTCCTCCATTTTTGAAGTCGGTAGAAAAACAGGATTGTTTTACATGTTTTAATTGATCCTTTACAGACACGCGCAGAGCGGCGGCGTTCAGTATCAGCATCAATTTTGACATTTGAACTATTTAGCACAGCGCGTCCCTGAAGAGGTGCCTATAATTAAATAAAACCATCACTCACTCAAAAGTCATTAAATGAGGCTCGTCTTTCGCAAGGAGTCCTCGTCGGCAGCCCGCCGCTCCCGCCCGCCGTGCCGGTGCGTCGGTAGTTAAATTTAATTTGGTCGGCTGAACATTACGAACACGATTTGACACGGGCATCCTCTGTCAGGATGCTGGGAATATCACCTGAATAATTTACAAGTTTAAACGAATTAATGTGGCTAAATGGTGGGTTCGAATGTTAGGTATTATTGGTTTGATTATGGATTATGTCTGATCGTTGCTAACATCATCATCAAACTCACAAAGAAAATGATAAATGAAAAAAAAAGAAGAAGATTCAAACAAGGTCGATATGACATAACCCAGACAGGGATGGTCATTTTCTGGTTAATAATAAGTTGGGTAATTTTACAGAATAGCATAATTTTCTCCAGCTATACAATAAAAGCGTCGGCGTAGTGGATAAGGCGCGGACTCTCAATCTGAGGGTTCTCAAACCTATGAGTTGTTTTTCAATTCAAGTACATTATCCGATTGCTTAACGGCGAAGTAAAACACCACGAGGAAGCCTGCTTGTCTTGAACAAACATGTGAAGGCAGGACTATGGCCCATACACTCTCTGTAGGAGAGTAGGCCTCCCCTGCAGTGGGGACGTATATAGCCTGTTGATGATGATGATACAATCTTGACCTTACAAAGACTTGATCAAGAAAGTAAGATGTGCGTGAGCTCACCTAGATACTAAAGTTAATAAAATCCTATCAACCATCTTTGATTGCAGGAAAACAATAATGATATTCGCCGGAGGTTTGATTAGAGTTCTTCTAGCAAATTAACCAAATCCATATTACCATTTTACTCAAGTTTTTTTAAAACTGAAGAGTTGGGTAAGACAGTTTTCGCTGTGGTTCTAAAGCTACCCCGCCTGCGACCCGGTATGACGTGCTTATTCAACATAGTAAGGCTACAAAGATCTACAACACTATCAAGAGACTGAGAAATGAAAGAAAGACTATGGAAAAATTTATGTACACAAGCAAATTCGAATTTTTTCGAATTCGAAAATTCGAATTCGAAATTTTTCCATCCAAGAAAAGCTATGTACACCCCTAAACCGTAACCACAAAGGATTCCATAATTCTAAAGGACCCTAAGCCATTTATTACAACTGTCACTCCTTGGAGCAGCCTTAAAAGTATTTACCGAATATTTGAGTGTAATATCAATAATATTCAAGTATTGGCACTACAGCGAGCGTTCCATTTACGAGGTTTTACGCCAGTTTATCAAGAGCTCTCGCGTCACTCTTCCTCGCTCGAGTTTAGAATGAAATAGGGGGTTTAGAGAAATGTGATGGGTCTCGGGTTTGTGGTCGGGTGGATTCTAGCCCTCAAATGGGTTAATCGCTCGGAGTCGTTGGCGGCAGCTGCACCTGACGGACTGAATTACGGTATTACAGCTGTAATATGTACGCGTACAAAAAGCAGCCGCGCCTCGGCAGCCCGCCATCGCGCCGGGCTTTCGTACCACCAAATTGCTTTCTGCTTGCGAATGTTTGCTACGTTTATGATATATATTGTGTTTGTTAAGGATTTGTCTATAATTAGTTTTGTTATTGATGTTAGCTATAAATCATACTAACATTATAAGTGCAAAGAGAACGCTGTTCCTTTGTAAGTTTGTTACCTGTTCAGGGTACGTACGCTCTACGTGTCTACTGCAGGTGTCATGAACAGGGGAATAGATAAGCAATGCACATGAAATCCCGGGCAAAATTATAGCTCGGCAATAACAGCAACTTCCGCACTGTAAATACCGTTCTTTTTGCCGGTGTAGGAGTACCATGTTCAGCTGCAGGTAGTATTTTTAACCCCCGAAGCAAAATGGGTATTGTAAGTTTGACTCCAATGTCTGTCTGTGAGTCTGTGGCATCGTAGCTCTCGAACAGATGTACCTATTTTGAAGCGGTTTTTTTACGTGAAAGCAGGTTTCCTTGTGGTGGTTCTTAGCTATATTTTGAAAAAATCGATTCAACAGTTTGAAGAATATAATCAGCTGATGTTAGGCATTTTCGTCATTCAAAAAATAATAATTTATCTAACACAATGAACATGAGTTTGAGCTTTATCTTGCCTCAAGCTCAGTAATATAGATTCTATGAGCTGCATACATTTCACCATCATTTCAAAGATCAGCTTTTGTGACATTGACAATCAATGGTTGTCACTTTGTCACTGACGTTTAGCACACCTACACAAGGACACACGAGACGGAGTATTTATCATAATTGCGTATGCACTACAAGGATAAAATGATGCTCTCTCAAAAGCCTAAATGTAATGATTAAGCGACAGCTGTTTACGATTTTTTGTATTACGGAACAAAATTACCCTGCTAATAAACGAAATACACAAAGGAACAATAATGTTTCAATAATTCCATACTTAAGTTTAATTTCTGAAGCGATATTCTCGTATGTATAACTCAAGTCAGTCGTACAGTTCTTTAGTCTCTTGATAGTGTTGTAGATCTTTGTAGCCTTACTATGTTGAATAAGCACGTCATACCGGGTCGCAGGCGGGGTAGCTTTAGAACCACAGAGAAAACTGTCTTATCCAACTCTTCAGTTTAAAAAACTTGAGTAAAATGGTAATATGGATTTGGTGATCCTGTACGCTAATTTGCTAGAAGAACTCTAATCAAACCTCCGGCGAATATCATTATTGTTTTCCTGCAATCAAAAATGGTAGATAGGATTTCATTAATTTTAATATCTAGGTGAGCTCACTCACATCTTACTTTCTTAATCAAGTCATCAGTGGGGTTCGGATCTATATCATCATCAACAGCCGGGAAACGACCACTGCTGGACATAGCCTCCTCCAAGGTGTGCCACGATGGCCGGTCCCGAGACACTTGCATCCAGCGATTCCCCGCGATTATAACTAGTTCGTCGTTCCATATAGTAAAGGGACGGCCCGTTACACGTTTCCCGTTACGTGGTCGCCATTAGAGAAGTCTTACGCCCCATCGGTTATCCGTTATCCAAGCGATGTGGTCTTCCCATTGCCACTCTAGCTTAAATACTCGTACATAAAAATACAAACCAGTAAATGCGTTCAAAAGAACTGGAAACCGACTTCAATTGCCCTAAAAGTCAACTTTTATTAAGGCAAATTTAAGATTTATATAGTTTTCTCATGGATGCCATTGTCAGAACTGGACCGAATTGAAATGCGAACACATAGAAAGCACCAGCTTTCAAATAAAGGTTCACCCAGTCAAAAGATTGGAGGTAACAAACATTAAAAAAACATAAACATACCCGTTAAATTGAGAACCTCCTCCTTTTTTGAAGTCGGTTAATAAAGAATTAAATAAAACAAAGTAGCGTTATTTTCCATTGCCAGCATCAGTGTCTTGTCTCCGTGATTTTCATACAAAGTGAATGTAGGGGTCCTTATTATACAAAGGCTCCGTTTGACATGGCACGCGTCACGGAATCAAAATGAAGCTTTTATGGACCGCCCGGCATGTGAACAACGCTCAATATTGAGCTCACTTTTTTAATAAATGGCCTGTATATGTAAATGTTACAATGTTGTTTTAATGTTCAAAGTTGCCTTTTACAGCCTGCGGCACTCTACTGCTGAATACAAGAATAAGGATATTAACTCAAAATAAGCTCCAGTATAAATCAAGAAAAAAAATTTTCAGGTCTTCAAAAAATAATTAAATCGCTAAATATACTCCAATGCCTCTGTATCACAATCCCTGGCTTGGCTTTGTCTATTTTTTATTAAATTCGATAACAAAGCATATCATATATGTTTTATTCCAAAACGGCTTGTAGAAATTCTCTTTATTCATGAGCTCCAAAAATTTTGTTTGTTTTTCGGTATTCGAGTTCAGTATTATGCATCAGGACAGTGGAATAGGCAAGATCTTTTTTGATCGGCTTATTTTTGAGCTTTTGTTCTTGACATCGATCACGTAGTATTCACTATTTTTTGTGTAAATGCCAGTATGTGTAATTTTGTCTTCAGCGGACGATGTTCTGTTGTACATTCAGTGTCGATGATATGGCACTTAAGAAAAAAGAAATAAATATGTCGAGAATCACAAACAAGGAGACAGGGCTTATATCAAAGTAGGAGGGAGATTCCAGTAATAAAACTAATGTATATCATTTGGCTAATGAGTAATCGTAGTCTGGATTGGAGGCAATAATCTTTAGTACTGATTTTATGATTTATTTATTATTTACCAGTTTATGCCCAGTAGTCAAATCAGCCCAAATCATACAAGATTCTGATCCAAAAGTTGTTACCAAGTGGTAACAAGTCACAGTCTAGTGTCACATCCAACATTTGACGCACGTCTGACTTTGGAGATTAAAGTCTTTCAATGAAAATTTTCTCGATGCCCGCACTAGAAACATACATATTTATACTAAATTAAAAAGATACATCTTTCCTGACATGGTAAAGGTCGCGGGGATCCGCTGGATTCAAGTGGCTCGGGACCGGATAGTGTGTGATGCCATGGAGGAAGCCTATCTGCTGCTGCTGATTGTGATGAGAAAATTGGTCGTTGATTTGTTGTCCTTAAAAATATTTCCTTTTACATTCTAATGGGTCATTATCAAAATAATTATTTTAACGTTGCTGAAGTACGTACTTTTCAAGACGCTGAAAAGTTTTTAACTAAAATTTAAGAATATATTCATAAATCAAGAGAGACGGCAGCGAGTGCGTATAATGGGAAAATTTGAGAAGTTCCAGAACAAACGCAACTGAAACCAGAGGAATGTACCACCAGAAGGTAAATTAATTTTCAAAGTAAATATTCAATGTGAAATTATTAAATTGCACGCGAGAGATTACCTAGTATGTGGCATAGAAAAAGGATATATTGATTAAATCTTTTCAATAGCCTATTTACATGGCATTTTTCGTCAAAATAGATTAAAATGAACACGCGTTCTTCATTGTTTCAAGTATATAACGAGACACTTGCAATGATAGTCATAGAATGCAAAAATCATTTTTCTCCCTTAATTTTCGTTGGCTCTTGCCATATTACACCAAGTATCGAATTTATGTTAAAACATTTAACAACACAAAACGTTTGTTTAACTTTAAAAATCACATCCGATTTTAACAAAAGCACAACGTCGCTTTTATTATTAGAAATCGTTGTCACAAAGCAGCTCTGCTTTGTGGAAAAGCTCTCTAAGGCTTTTTGTCAGTTTGATCGCAATTTTGTCATTGCAATGTATTTCAGCGTCGGTTTTTGGTAGGAACATGTGCATACTTATCCTTGCCAAATACAGACGTCACCACACAACTTAACTCATAGATTACAAAACATCGCTGTAGATGAAATCTAACATAGCATAAACCTGAGTCTATAAATCTGTTCTTGAAGGCTTAAGAGGGTATGCTGTTGTCAAAGCGCCCATACAAACGTAGTCCAGTCATATTTTGAGTATTAAGCTATGAAAATCTATGAAATTTTCAAGACACAATCTAGAAACAAATATCTGTGTCGGTGGTGAGTCAGATTTTCGTTTAAATATATACTTCCAGAGTTACAGGGCGTCAAAGAATTGTATTTTACGGTAATAAAAAGCCCCAACTTTGAACCTGATTTACAAGAGTATGAATCAATTTAGAACAATTTGGAAAAACCACCGACATTTGAAATTTCATAAGTATACTGTATTAAAAAAATGGCTACATAATATAATGTATCCTTCAAATGATCCCTGGACTACGAAACATCCAAATAACGGGTGGATAACTTCGCGTAATGTATGCTGTCTCACCGTACGCGCTCTGGTAGGATAGGGCTCGGAGAGGGACAGCTACAAACAATGTGACGTGGTCTTACCAACATAGCCTCTTAAAAGCACGTTTCGAGGATCTCACGTCCGATCTTAATCAAAACACACCTTAGGCACAATCAGTAATCAATAACTGTAACGTTTGTTTAGGTTTCTATGTATATATACCTATGTATATGCTTTGTTTGTTTAGGTTAGTAAATATCCGCTTATGTATTAAACAGTAGGCAAAGCAAAATGTCAAATATTTCCATCAGCGCAAGGGTTGCTACTCCCTTCAAATATTTACATGGCCTACAACGCGGGTCTGACATTTTTCTCTGCCATTCAAATTGTCAATAATGAATGTTGTCGTAGACGAGGCTCGGGGTTGACAGCCCTATCCGCAGCTGTGTGTTGATCGTGAACAACGTGCAGCTGTGTTGTGTGGGAAAAGTTACGGGCCCTTTGTGAGATCAATGGGAAATCTCCGACTAACTGTATACTTTATTTACCTATATCTTCTATACACACAAAAGGCTCTGTCTTAAGTCACTCAAGGGATAGTCAAAAAGCTTTGATCAATTTTGTTTCTTGATAATTGGTAATTTTTGGGGGGTACTTAGGGGGCGCATTACGAATGTATTTGTAATTCAATTAAAATAATATATATTTATTTCCAAGAATACAGAAAATATTAAAACAAAAAAGCCAAGGTCTTAAGGTCTTACTTCTAAAGCCAACACAAAATTATGTTCGAAAATTACGAAACGTATGCGACTTTGCCTTCATTGATAATTGAGAAACTTTAATAAAATAAACACAACATGACTTCATCTCACTTAAGGCCGTTCGCAGATTTTGTTATATTTCATCGGAACACAACTGCTATTGAAAATGAAATGAAAAAATATTTATTTTCTTTTATATGATTACCTTAACAATACAGTTTTTGGGACACTCCTTTTGAGTTTAAAAAAACTTGTATTATGTCACTCTTAAAAATATATTTTTTATCACATATTTATATCACAACTAAAGAAATTCAAGATTAAGCCGAAATTACACGATCGATATCAAGAGTTTAAAAACCCATCGTTGCAAATACAACCATAGTACTATTCTAAAGAGTGGAATTACCACTTCAAATCCGAACTTTACTTATATTATTAATATATAATGACAGTGCTGTGTTTCAAAGTTCACAGCTTATTTAAGCTAACTGTAAGCTCTAGTGCTCCTACATAATATAACGACTAAAGACAAAGTTTGTTGCTAAAAGTAAAGTTGAATTGCGTGCTGAAATGACCAGAGATAGCAAGCTTGGCTAAGCTACGGAATCAATACAATACGGAAAGTTTATAATGAAATGAAATGAAAATTTATTTGCAGTAAATATGGTGCTTACAAGGTGGAAGGTGCTTATTAATAGTTCTCACATTTAACCCGAGTAGGGCATGCAAATATTGCGTATTGTTTTAACTATAACTAAACTACTAAATACTATTTTGTCACAACGTATTTATTTACAATGTCAAAAGTAATGTCCAAATTAAAAAGTCAAAAAATGTCAGATATTTTATAAAAAATATTTTCTTTTAACCATGTCATTAATTTTCGTTTAAATAATACAAATGGTAATAATTTGATGTCATCTGGCAGAGCATTAAAAAATTTAAAAAAACATATAATTACATTGCTTCGTGTAATGTGCCAATCTTGGAAGTCCCGATTTCTCAAGTTCCTGTTGTGGACGTCCGTAGCACTTGTGAACATGTGTATGTTACTTTTGACAAAACATGCCTGTTATTGTCCTGTCATTTAGGAATCACGCAGTCTTTTTAACAAGGTAATAAATACATATACGTGCAGTCTATAAAATTTATATTTTTTTATACACACATAGATCCAAAGAAAGAGATTTGCTAAGCAACGTTTTGAATTCTACGAACGATGTCAAATGTACCATTGCCGACAGCTATTTTACACTAGAAACAAACTACTGAAATCTACAAAAGAAAAGGAACGCTTTGAGTACAGTGACTTAATTTTTTTTGGTTCCTAAAATAGCTATCGTAATAACTGCTTCGTTATTCTTTTTGATATTTTATGTAACGAAATGCAATTTCTTATTAGGTTAGCTCTTATCGGTTTTTTTCTACCTTGTTCTTTACGTTTCACATTTTCAAGGCAGCTTTGTAGCGTCCGTATCTTCATTTTGCTTTTGTGATGTTTTAATTACTAGCTTTTAGCACTTAAACTTTTGTAGCTTATGTTATATTCTCGTACTGTGCGTGTGCACTTGGCTGTGTTATTCTGGCTCTAGTGTAGAACAATCCTATGCCTTTTGTTATGTCTTCTCACAGATACCGTATAGAAAGGTATAGTTTCAAGAGATGGGCAACAGCGTCCACCTGCCTGTCATTACCGTTTCACCGGGCAGTGCCAAGTGTTGTGATTCGGCAAAGACAGCTCGTTCGTCATGGCGACTAGTTATATGAAGGGAAGCTAATATTTAGCAGTGGACTTACGCAGACGCTAACGATGATGATGGCGTTTTACGTAACATATTTGCAGCGAGGACATAATGGAATAGAGGACTATCATTCGTTTGTGATGAAGAGCAACTAAAAATGCATGTTCCTATTCTAGATATTGACGTCTTGTATTAGACAGCCAACTCCAAATATTATTACCGCAAAAAGGCTAAAACGTTTGAATTTTTATTAGTTTCTGTCGGCGTTATTAGTTTTCTTTTTCGCATTACTCTCCTCTTTTACTCTAATTTTATCACTGTCATGACGGGAGCATAGGTATTTGAGAAAGAATAGGTTATACTGTAATACGTGTACGTACATCAAACAGAAGTTTACTACCTCGTGGAACGTTGCCAGATATTGATGGCGGGACTGGTTGCGTAAGGAGAACGTTGAATTGTGCTGATATCCCCTACTCAGGGTTAACCCTTAGCTTAGCGGAATACCGAACACTATCTCAGTTGGGATCCTTTAGTATTCATAGATAACTTATGAACGTTTATAGCTTTATATTTTCAATGTTGTGTCCGCGATTGAATCCATTTGAGTTTTATGTATTTACTATTACTTGGTGAAATATTCATCAACTGGTCAGTTTTCTACATTTGAATACCAAAAATATTGTGTCAAGAATATTCAAGAATAACCTAGAATTCAAATAAACTGTTGTGTCGTACCTATCTGTTACATTCATACGTAAATGTATCATCTATTTCCTTCCAATGTGCAGTATTTTAGCAGTGCATTATCTTGCAATCAAAATGCAAGATATTAACACGATAAAATTTCGATGTTTTAATGTTTTGCTGTATTGATTACAATTTGCGACTTTTGTATGATTAGGCGTGTTTCCATTGTTCTTAGCTATCAATAAATAGTTATCTAATTAGGCTAGCTAAAATATGCATCAAATCTAATAAAATTATTATATTACGTGGTGAAGATTACGGGTAAAGGAGAAACATTCACACTCGATGTACTCACGATGGTCGTATCATAAGATAAAGATGCTGTCAGTGTAATGTTGATTTGTTTTGTATAGTCTCTTCTCGGTTCGTACTCGTACTAAATCACATAAGCGATACAAATGTATATCTAAGAAAACAACTCGTCCCGGATAGATGCGTCGTATATATTTTGATGGTTTTACAGACAGATTTCAACGATTGTTACCAGTTAGTTGTCCATAATTAAAATGCATTGATGTATTTATGGTAAAAGACTCCAATACTATAAATCAAAATATCTACCTAAAATAAAACTGCTATTTAACATTTAAAAGTACACCCACTGCACATTTTTTTGAAGTTTAAAAATTATTATTATTATTGACCATGGAATGCGTTGGGGTACCGTAAACAAAATGGGAGGGTTAGAAATTAAACAGTATGTTACATGGAACGGGTACCCCCCAAGTACTGCATATTTCTTCAGACCATTTTTCTTCAGAATAAACTATAAAAAGTACACCCTAAAAAGTACTGAGCGAAGCTCGGTCTCCTAGGTACATAGTTCAATTAATTTTCAGTTAAAAGAGCATCCAACGATGTACAATATAAATTATATCGTAGTGCAACATCACACAATGTCCATGAAGTAGTTCTCGACATGAAGCGAGCTGAAATATGTAAGTAATAAAACGTACGGATGCAGCGGCACGTACCTTGTTACGTGGCAGAGGACCGCGATGCACTCTCTAACCCTCTCACTACACTACATACTCACTTGAATAAGTCACTTATAAACACGGAGATAAAGAGGTATTATAAACCAGAGCACGTGACGAAAGGAGATCCAGTGTAAAATAGTTTGCTTTCATAAAAAGAACGACATAATACCAAACAAACTACCGAAGCTAATAGAATGTTATAATGAAACGTACCAACGACGCGAGGGGGGGTTGTACGTATCTTCGGGGTCAAAATCCTTATCACAATATGTATTAATTATTCTTCTCCATAAATATTGCGAAGGAAATAAGAAGAAAATAAGTAAAAATTTACAAACAGTTTATGTACCCAACACACACTATCATAGACTTAACCTGGATTTTTCGCCTTATTTATGCTACAATCTGTCTATATATATTTACTAAATCTACTTAAACATCACCATCACATTTTTATTGTATTTTAAAATATCAGGGAAACTTAATTAATTACAAGGAAACGGATAATAAAAAGAATAAATACATACTTTAAAGAAATTTGAATTGATAACAAGAAATAAATGTAGAAAAAGAAACAAACACGATTTTATGCAGATACTTACGCAAATAGCAAAATTATATATTTTTTAATTACACCTATCGAGCTATAGTAATTTTGCCAAAGTATATGGTTTCCCTCGTTGACTATGCACCCCTAAAACGAAAAGTAAAACATTTCTCGAAGGTTAATAATTTTTAGACCCAAAAATAGATTTTTGACTCTTGACTAAGTTTATTGTTCACAGAAAAAAAAACATAGAATAGAAAAAATATAAGTATACAAAACGTCAGCTTATTTCTATAAAAAAAACTTGAGAGGTGTCAAGGGACACCCGGATGGAACGAAGTTCCTTTCGATTAATTAGTGAAGGAATTGTAATAAAATTTTACAAATTTTCAATAAGGTTTGAACGGATTTTTAACATTATATTTTAAATATGGTTTTGTAGGTTTTTCATTAGATTTTTTATGTACGTGATATGTTTTGTTTTTAGCGACATCTGTCATTGAGTAGCGGCAACTAATCAGAGCCATCTGTCGTCACATAGCTGTACTGTTGGTATCGTCTTACTACTACGTACGTCGTACTAACAGATGACGCTAACTTACTATAGCAAAAAGTGTCGGTGACAACTTTTCGTAAGAATTTTTTCCGTCTAGCCCCCTTTCACAACGCGCGATAAGGAACTTCGTTCCAAAAATTGAATCAATCAAACAAATGTTGTACTCTAGCAGTCAAATACTATTCTGAACAAAATGATATATATAATAGAGCTTCAGAAAGTCTATTCATCATATCAAAAGTGTTTAATGACCTGTAGTATTGAGAGAAACTTATGAGGTAATTTATGTAAAGTACCTCCCACACTGGAGTATCTACTCGCACGCTGCTATGAAATGTGGCGCTGGCAACATTTGCTCTCTCATAATAGCTGTGAAATATTGCTTATTTCGTGAACTCGCACTTAAATCTTCCCCATCTTGCACAGCTGTTTTCTCAAACTATCTTACCTACAGTAATTTATTCAATAGAGATTTCAGTTATTAGTGATGGGAAAGCAGACCCTAAATAAATAACAGTCATTGCCAAAGGTTACGTATGTTAGGCAGATTACGATGCTTTAATTGAATATCAATTTAATTTTTAATGTAAACGATAAATGCTGCGGGCAACTAAGAAGAATCGGAGAATTATGTTTGAAGAATCTGTAGTTGAGCTCATCATTATACGGTGCACTATTCTCTCTGACTTTCCGGAATAACAATTTTATTGTTTTTTATGTCATCTATACCTCCTGTCATAACCTGTTGCTTAAGTTCACTTCTTGACATGTGCCGACAACATCGGTCGTCACATATTGATAATCTCAGCAAGATACTGTTGTTAAATAGGTAGATCCTGCTGCCCATCCCCTGAATTTTTCTCCTTGGTTACCTTTTACGACACTCGAAGAGGGAAAAGCTACCTGTGTAACTGTGTATTTCGCAATCTTTATCAAATAACAGATAGAAAAACATTTGAGAAACTATTCGTGTAGGAATAAACCATACTCATCTCACATTTATAACCTCTTCCCCTATCAGAAGGTCTTATATCATCCAGAAATAGTTATTCAGTTCAATCAAGTGCGAGTTCTCACCGACTTCTCGACCTTAAATATCCTATTCCGTCGCTACATCACTAGCTGATCTCATCTAGTGTACTTGCCCCGACATAACACAGATGTGATGCTCCCGGCTTACAAATTGTCTTTCAGTAGGAATAAGCTCTGCTGAGTGAGTGGATCCGTGACGGAAATAAAATATGTATCAAGGGAGGAACTGATTTCCGATAGCGATAAATTTTTGAATAGGATTGTCGCCTACGAGAGTCATGAAGATCTTTCCTACGAAACAACAAGCTTGTTAGATAAGAGTATACTACCATGAGCGCATTTCACAGAAATAATGTATCGTCTGATTTTTGATGCTAGCATCAATTTTGGTGTAATAATGGTCTAGAAACGTATATGGAGAACTTCAGACCATTTCCAAAAGTTTATCATTTAAGAATACATCGACAAAACACAAGCCTAGAAATTGCCTTATATACCTTTTTGCTATAATTACCTTGTTATGGAATTGTTAACATCGCGAAAACTGTGGCTGCTTAAAATTGACAGGGTATATTGTATACAGCGTCATCACCATCAGCCATATTATATTTTTTACTGACTTCAAAAAAGGATGAGGTTATCAATTCGACGGGTATGTTTTTTTGTTTCCTCAGAACTGGTGACTGGGTGAACCGATTTGGATGATTCTTTTTTTTATTTGAAAGGTGGTGGTTCCCGTGTGGTCCCATTTCTGACAACGGCATCATTGAGAAAACGATATTAATCTTAAATTAGCCTGAGTAAAAGTAGACTTTTAGGGCAATTGAAGTTGGTTTCCAGTTCTTTTTGAACGCATTTACTTGTTAATAAAACATTAAACAAAAATACAGTATTCAATCACATATCATTCGCCCTCTGGAATTTAGAGGGTATCAAGTACTACGTACACATCTTTCATTTTTATCTTTTGTCTGCTGCAAACTGCAGTAAGCGATATCTCATAGATTATGATAATGAGTATTCAATTGTAGGGAATTGACATAATCACCATGCTCGGCATACGGGTTGGGCATTTCTCTCTGAATCACTTTGAACAACCACTGATTCTATTCTAAAGATTCACCCACTCAGAATACACAACACATACAATATTCCCATGTGGAGAGTTTGAGGGTCTGTCCTATTATAGAACAGCCACTCAAGATATACATCTGTGAAGTGTCACCCTACTGTTGGATACAGTCTTATCCTTCGAGTGGCCTGCCCTCGGGTCATCGAGACACTCAAGATTCCCTGCGATATTTGTTTAGTTCTCTTCGTTCTATTTATATTTAGCTCGCAGTGATTGACCTAGCCGATCTATATCCACCGTTCCTCCGCAAAGTTTCGAGTTTAAATGTCAATAGTACTCATAAAAGTACAGCCATTTCGATATTGGAAAACTTTCTGAGGTCTTCTTGAAGTTGTAAACAAATTTATGGTCCCGAAAATACGAGTAAAAGTCGGTGAATATTTTCTGTCTCAATTTCCGTTTACTAAGGGAAGGTCGTTGGATTGGAATGTAAAAAAGCCAACCAAGTGTAGTTAAATTCGTGTACCAAGGGCTCCGACCCATGAAAAGAAAAGTACAGATATAACCTCTAAAATAAATTCATTTTCCATCCGCATAACTAAGTTTTCCGATTTATCAAACTCACTTTACTTAATTTTATCAGTCACGTATATTTTAAGGCATTTATCGTCATAACACATAAACTTTGGTGTTTTGGTTATTATTTTAAAAAACAGTTAAACCTATTTTATAATGTGCAAAAAATACGAGTATCTTTCATAAGTCATTTAATCCGAGTGACTTCACTTTAAAGTTTTGATGCCCTTTCCTCTGGCCCTTCTAATAAAAATGAAACATTTGTGTGTAAATATACATAGCATTAGAAATTCGTCATCATCATCTGCCAGAAAGAGCTGCTGCAGATGTATCACACATCACCATTTGCTTCAATCTAATGGAGGTCCGTTTCAAGTTTGGGTGGCACAATACAATACTTTTAGCTTTATGTTACTACCCTATTGTATTACATATACCCCATGTGCATAAAATTGGTTTAATTATTTTCCTACGTTCTCTGTAGGAGAATAGGCCTGAGCGAGTAAGGACATAATAGGTTGTTGATGTGATGTGCACAAAATAATTTATTTACCAGCAATTTCAATATCAAATAATTTGGCACCATCAGGCTGATCTGATCCAGGAAGCGGACAAAAAAACTCTTCAATAGGTACTTGTAAACCCCTCGAGTATGGGTTCATTTTGTTTGTGCTGATTTTAGTGATTGCTGACAAAGGCGTCAGTTTAAAAAAATCCATTTCCGGTAAAAATAACCTACAGGTAACATATGGCGCTAATATTTTGCATTACGACGATAAAACTTGTTTGAATGACTGTATAACTCATCATTGAAACAATTTTAATTACGAAATTAATCGCTGGAAGCTCGACTAGTTAATCTTGTATTTTATATAAAATAAACACGTATTTGCAATTTAAAGATGATGAATTCGTTTAATAAGGGGTGTCCCGTCCGCGGCACGACCGCCCGCCCCTCGCCGCTGAGAAATGGCTGCGCTTTACCCATTTTAGTTACACAACGCTGGCGAAATTCCGCGATATCTCCGCTGTACATTGTACAGGATATAATTAGAACAAACACGCTATAAAATTTGGTCATGAAAAGAAATTATGTAATTATAACTTCGGTAAACTATGCATTGATGGTACAATAATTCACAAAGGGAACGATTTCATTGAGGCCATTTTAAATACATAATGGCTTTATAAGCTTACTTTGTCTTTATTACGCTTCATGCTACACTAGCCATATGTTGCAGGACGAAATAAGATTCTAAGTCATCTCAGATATGATGAAATGAACTATTTTGAGAAAGTATTGAAACCGCAGATTTAAATAAAACGATAATGCTAGGCTAACAGAAAAATAAGCTAACCAAACGGATAAGTTCGTCAAGTTAGGTATTATGTCGGGAATTAAATCTGCAACGTATCACTGTTATGACTGTTACAAGCACTAAGGTGGTAAAAAATATGACATTGTGCCTGTGAGAGGTCTCCAAAATTTTAGCAATAAAATATTCGTGATATATCTACTTACTTAAGCATGATTATGGTAAACCCTCCTAATGAAAATCCGAGGTCGTGGCTCATGTCCAAAAATGGACTTATTTAGTCGGTTGTGATATTGAAATGCCACGTGTAAATGATTACCAAATAGCTAAACCAGGCGATATCGAATTAATAAAAACTTGAAGTTGTAAAACAAAATAATTCCGTACTTGCAAAATAAACACAAACATACTTAAATACCTCTAATAAACGCAAAAATACAAAAAGCATGTTTCAATACAGCACTAATAAAATAATGCAACCTAACAGTACGGAAACGAAACTCGTAAATTGAAGACTATGAAGTGTTTCCAACTAATTGACCCCACCTGCCGGTTGGTCAATCAGTCGTTTCAATAACTCAGGACCCTTCGTCCAATAAAAGTTAATAGCTGCAACTCCATCGATATTTGTAATCATAATGGATGGGCGATTTGGTGCCCTAATGCGATCAGGCCCGACTAACGCACAGTGGTCCCGGTGTTGAAAATTGTGGGAATAAGCAAGCACCAATGTCTAAAAGGTAGAAAACGTAGTTTCAGATACAAAAGCAATGCAAAATAACTACCGAAAATCTACATGTTGACTTAACTTACAAGAACTTAAATATTTTATTCAGGGAGTATGATAAGAATTTTTGAACCCTTTATTTTAGGGATAGCGAACGCATAAAATTCATATGCTTATGTCTTTGGCACACAATTTACAATATTTCTATGTATATTTCCAAATTAATCTAAATAATTACTTTTAATACACTGTTGCCAATTTAATATTTTTTCCACACTTTTGCATAACAATAAACCCAAGACATACATACCAATAATATATCTATATCCAATAATCTAGTACTCTGCATTGTGAGACTTGGACGAGTGTACTTTGACCTTACTTACCTTACTTAAATTAGTCACCGACAAGAATAAGAAAAATAAAAGTTATCACCAATTATTTCGACATGGTTATGCAAAGGACGGCAGTATATACACACACACACACACACACACACACAATGGTTAATTTAAAAAACTTATCGGTTCGGTTTGTCATATTTTTATACGAGTTGGTTATTGTTGTTATTTTATAGGAAATTATTTATTAAAATTTCTTTTTCAAGAGTTTATTATCGTGACAGCAGTAATTATTATGTCCACGAGTTTGTAGAACGCCACCGGTGTGTCTGATGTACGCCCCGACTCGCCTGCCTCATTAATATCCGGTCGAATGTGTAAACATTGACGGCTGAATTGGATCTGGTGACACCCCTAATCATTATTTGCGGTATGCGGCTCATAGGGGTGTTTTTTTCTTCAGATTCTGACTGTTCACTCAGATAAAGCTTGTTTATATATATGGCTTTCTCTTATCAGTTTCACGTGTGAGTAGAAAAGTTTTATTTCGTTTGATTGTCAACGGCCAAACATTTTCCGTCTTAGAAACACACTACACAATCAGTTCATTGTCTGCAGTTAAATAAAATTGGTACCCTCTATTAAATTAATATTTATATAATATTTTCATAATTTTCATTGAAATCTAAATAAAAAAACATATAAATAAATATACATCATACATCAATTTCATTAATATCCGGTCGATTGTGTATAACCCCTGACAGCTGAATGGTATCTTTTGACACCCCTACCCTAATCATTCGTGTAGGGCTGGTAATGTATGGTTTATGGGCGTTTTGAAATCGATTACTGGACTGATGGTAGCTGAGTTTGTAGATACCCTTTATACACATACACAGCTCTACATGTCGTAATAAATTTGAGTATATATGCCTGTAAATAAAATACTTGGATCTATTTTAGACAACAAATCCACTGGTCCCCATGTTTACCACTCACATTTTGTTTTTAATATTTAATGGGTTTGCACCTGATGTTGTTCTGTATTTTTTAATCATTCGGCTCTAGTGTTGCCATTACAATTGGAATGTTTAATTTTATCCGTTTCAAGCAGAAAAATAAAACCGGTAAGTATCGCAACAAAAAAGTAACTTCAAATTTTAAAAATTATATTATTAATAAGAGGCTACGTGAGCCTATTGTTGATGCTCCTTATTTAATAAAATAAATAAATAGTAATTTAAATTTGAATCAAGTCTATTTTAATCATTCGCTTGAAATCATAAAAACGTTAATTCGTACAACGAAAACGGAGCGCAACGTACTCATAACTGTCTCTGTCAATGTCAATTAATGTAGCCGGTGTTCGATGTTGATGTTTAGTCTATCGCTCGTCTCCAGCAAAGAGCGGTTAAACTCCGAAAAATAATTAACAGAAGTAGATCGAAAATCTGTAGAAATCGATCGCGTGCGGCGCGTCGAGCGAATCAAAAATATATGTCCTTGCAACTACTGGAAGGTAGCGGTAGTACCTAAGTCGTGATCCTGTCACGGTGCAACCCGGAGCTGCGGAGACTTCATGGCTGACGATGACTGGACAAGGTAAGGGCTAAATGAAAAGTGCTACAGGAGGTACGTTAGTCTGTAGTTTCCAGGACTCCTCGACATGCGCTGAGGGTGACCACTGAGGGAGATCTAGCGGATGGAAATTCCACATAGCCCCCCTTCTCTCCTAAGGAGTCGGGTAATTTCAAAAGATTTCTTCCTTGGAAAAAAACATAGATTAGTAGTAGCTATCCAAGCGGACATATAGCAATTAAATCGGGTACCGATAGGTACATACCTGGGAATATATTTAACGACTTAAAGAAACACATCATAAAATTGATTACGCTGTAACAAGTCCACCTGACAAGTGTGGTGATTATAAGAAATCCCCGCATGTAAAAATTAATCGTGGTGACATTATTTTCAAGTACAATACTAAAAGTAGCATACAGTTTGAGTATTTCGATAAACGTGTTACATTGCAATGCATAACAAAAACCTGCAGTATTACTACTGTATGTTGACAAACACGGAGTCGGAGGAATTCGGTCAAACGATAGAGTTAGCATGCAAACAAGTTATTTAACAATTTCTCTTATGGTGCACGATATTACTGCGAACGACACGGACACTTCGGAAGTTTCTAACTTTAAACAGGTTGGCCGTACGTGCCCGTAAAGTTGCCAGCACTGAATCTACTGCGTGAACGTTCCTATGTAACCTTTAATTTACATTCTTAAGTTGGTACAAAGTTTTGTTTTCGGCTAATCGATTGTCAGCAAAGGCACAGTTTTTTTGCCAAATTACTTTTGGAATTTTCTAACCCTTAAAACTTACTTACTAGAGCAGCTATTCAAAACCAATAATGCCAGCTAGGAATACGTGTCCGGAACAGCTTATGCTAATTGCGTTTTGTGTTTGCTTATTATCAGATTCGGCATCTAGAAACACGTTCATTTCGGAGAGTGTGCGATTTTATTATACGAACTAATTCCAACGTCCCCTTTTTACAACCGGACACCCAGAAGAACGGCTGGGTTCCACCACTACTTGTTTGACATTCCACTACTTCTTCTTCATCACTTAAATTTATTGTGCTTTCATTATTATTTTTTCAATGAAAAATGTTTATTATTATCTTACATGAACCAGATATATCAACGTCTTTCTATATTACTGTGACTACAAACCATTTCCCGTCACGAGAAACTCTGTCACCTCGTAGAACCGTGTGTAACCCATGAGAATAAGATATCGCTCAACTGGAAGAGCGCATGTTGAGTTCGACTTATAGCTCAGATATATTTTATTATGTATAGCTTTAGAAAGTGTACTGTATGACAGAGATATCAAATAAATATTTTGAAACATTCAACACGATACACGTACAAATAAGCATCCACAATAAATGTTTTAAAAGACACATTGAAAATTTTATTTTATTGTAGCCTGTTGCCGAAATGTCTGGTTGTTAGCTGCTTACTATTGCTAATAATAGCTTCATTACTTCAAATCCAGGCTTTAACATGATATAATTTGAGTGTAACTTGAAAAGCTTGATCAAAATGTAATTTACGATTTATTTTACGTTTTCATTATTAAAAGAACAGGGGCTAAGAAAGAAAACCCACGAAGCACTATAATTGATGTGTACATTTTTAGTTTAATAAAAGCACGTTTAAATTTAACAATATTCCTCGTCCACCGCTTCCATTTTCTACGCGGCGCAGCGGCTAGCGGCACGTGTGTCTGAAGTGAGAAATGAAACGCTATTAATTCAGGCCGCACTACTCTGGCTGGAGTGAGTTTCGCGGCACGTACCCACAATGAAATAGGTGTGAGTTATGTCGCTTTCCGTACACATAATTCACAATAATAGCACATAGATGTATTGTTTCTAATACATTTTATTTTAAAATACATGGTTTGCTAATAACAAGAATGTACCGATTCCCTTAACCTTAAGGACATGAGTATTTACAAAGTAGGAAAATTGATATTGTTAATTATTCGTATTAAGCAAAACCTTAACATTTTAAAAAGCAGAACTCATTGCGAGCAAAAAACATATGCTTGAACTTAAATTATATATTTTCTTGACATATGGTAGGATCATATTTTATTCCTATCGGCATGCAAATATTCTATCAGCATTGAATAGATTAAAGTACAGATTTCTGTTTGCATTGCGTTCATTTTGCTCTAGCGCAGTCGTTCGTATAATGCAGGAAAGAAACGGTGATCAAATGTAGAGGAGCTTGTCTACTCATAGCAGTCTCAATTTCTACAAACTGGTTGGTTGACAAGCCTAGCCTGTTCGCTACCGGGTGCTACCTCCTCCTGTCTACTTTGTTATTCATGGAGCGAAACGTGCTATGATTATTCAGCACAGACATTTTCCCTATTAAAGACTCCCTTTACAACTTAAAAGGGAAGATAAGAAACCCTATTAAGACCCAGGTGACCGTTACAGAGAAGCCTCTGCTTTTAGTGCTTTTAAATTAGGTTGGCTATTGTTTCATCCATCTTATCCCGACATTAAGGTTTCCTGCTGACTGAAAACCGTTTATTAGAGTCGATTTACGTGGGTATTGTGTAAAAAGTTTGCTCGTTTGGGAGCACCTGCGCCGCGCCGGTTCCGCAGGCTCTACGAGTACATTGCCCATAAAATGATCGCCGTACACGGATCCATGAATTCGGCCAACATGTACGGGAAGTGAATAGCAAAATCCGACCCAGAATAGTATATTTCCGCTGACACGCTGATATGAGAAAGTGAGATTGTTTCATAAATGTCAAATGGAAATATGCCTATCGTATATGACTATCGTCAATCTTGCACGTGAAGGTTCTTTAAGAATTTTGATGTCAGTAGTAAAAGTACTTGATACATTTCACGTCATAGTCATACTTTGCAATTTTATGTCGCTATTTAGACGGAGAAAATTTATTTTCCAGCGCTATTTTATCATTTTAGTGATGTTGCGTTTATTATGAGTTTTAGTTTCACCAACATAATTTGTGTAATTATGAAATTGTAGTAGGTTGTTAGTGGTAAATAATAATATCAAGAATGGCTTTCCACTGTTTTAGCAATTTCTTTGTAATTTCTGCAAAACGTAAGTATACTAATTTATATCCAAATTTGATGACTAGAAATGCCACATAACTTATTTATAAATCTTGTTTTTAAAATGATAAAGTATCCTATTGCACAGTCGAGGAGTCACATAGCGGTCCCAGTTACAACTGCATGAAAGAAGACATCTTTTCTAGTTATGTTCGTGTCTGGCAAAGTTCGGAAGCTCCCGGGATGGGGACAGAGTGCTCGTTCTTCCCTGAACGACTCAAATTAACATTAATGATAATGAATGCGGGCTGTATCGATCCCGGGTTAATGCGCCTCTCGATACCCGCGCCCGCTAAGAATCACTACGTTCATTTACAAACGGCACAAACGATGACCCCACGTCTACAAAATGTTTAAAAACTATTACGCAGCATTAAATAGGCCTACACAGACCTATGAACCTATGGATGGTGGTAGGTGTGTCACGATCGGTACACTTTGTGTTGAATTCTAGTCTACCGGTTTCAATTACACCTATAACATGTTAGAACGGAACAGATTCCGTAGGTGCGCGGTGGGGCTAATTATTAAAAACTACACAGGCTACGGTCTTTTTGATTACTATAACAGCACCCAAATTTAATGGAAGGTGTTTTTAAATTTACGTCCTAGTGTTAACAAGGCTGTTTATAACAATATACATTTCTATGATACGCTCGGGCCTAGCCTTACCTGTTTTGTATACTTTGGGTCCTTGTTACCTGATAATAAAGAAATAATAATAATAATAAATAAATATTACAAAACGTGGACTAGCTTTACTAAGTTTTGTAACAATCATAATTTCGCATTTAAATTATCAGTATGGCAACGATTGCATTATTTACGTGCTACTCAGTGTACCTGTCCCAAGTATTATTTGTTTTGAAAAATGTTTCGGAATGAAAGTTATTACTCGTAGCATTCTAAATTATAGGATTCGCGGTCTTTAATTCGGATGAAAGTCGATTGCGCAATTTTCTCTTCGTACATAATATTTTCCCCCGTCTATCTGATGTCAGGAGCACTCAACGTGGTTCCCGGTTAGACAATGATGTTAAATTGCGGAAACATTAAGCTTGAAGTAGTTTGAGTTTGTAGACATGTGTGTCGAGATGGAAGTCTGAACTCGCTCAATATGTGAGACAATATGGCACTCACTACGCACCACGATTACATAAAATTTATATTTTCCTAATTTGGTCTTGGATTATCACCTCTATAGAAGACGTTTCAAATCTGGCTTGTAAATTGCACACTATTTAAAAAATCGATAAAAAATCTAAATATTAAGAAATAAATGAAAATATTTTTATTTGCTCCTTTGTGTTACATGGTAAGTATAAAATAAAAACTAACGAAACGGCCGATGGGATCAGTTGTACCATCTTTTTTGCCCACGCCGATATTTATTAATTATTATATAAATACTATAATAATTATTTTGAAGTAATTTTCATTTACAAAGTTGACATTTCATTGACGCCATGTTTATTTTTGGTTATGTGTAGCCAATTGAATAAATTTGTACTAAAAACTGGGGCAATAATAACACATGTTTATTTGATCCAGGCGGGACTCCATTCATGTAACATTTCTTTTAAAATATAATTTTAAAAACAAACATTTGAACGCTTTTCGCATTTTTAGCAAACGAAATGGCTTTTAACAAAGGCTTTTAATGTTTATCTTCTGATTTCCTTTCAATTGATCTTCATTGGATCGTTTTGGAATTAAGTATTTCACTTTTTAAATCATTGTTGTTTCCCTGTGGCTCTTACAAAATATGGCCGAATTATTTAACACCTCAAATTTTTTATACACTGCACTTGGACTTGGCCTTCTTCTTACCTGATGGTATATGACTGATGGCCGTATGATAGAAGTGTGCTTACACAGAAGCCTCAGGATAATGAGTCACTGGCTATATTATCTCTCAGTACGGGACCTCAACCAGCACTATTTACACTGCTGTTTGGCGACAGACTCAGATAATATGGCGAATAAAAAGTTCTGGTGATGGAAAACATCGTGAAGAAACCTGCACAGTCCTGAGAAGAAAATCAAAGGTGTGTGTGAAGTCTACCAATCCGCACTGGTTCCGCGTGGTGGACTAGGGCCTATACACTCTGTAGGAGAGTAGGCCTGAGCCCCTGCAGTGGGGACATTATATAGGCTGATGTTGATAATGACGTGTGGGTGGGTGATATGTATGTATGGAATTCATTTAAGTCGTTTTCTATGAAACTTTAATTACATTATTTTATAATACATACCACTTGTGTTGTTCCGTATTAAAATTAATAAATGTTATTTTATATAATCAGGTATAACTATCGTTTTAAAAAAACAATTATTTACAACGCGCAGTTGAAAGGAGTTTAAACATTAATTGTTTTGTTCCAGGAAACTTGGAAAGATGAAGCTGTGCGCATACTTGCTGTTGAGTTTTCTAGGTGAGTTTTTGGCACTTAATAATCATTTTTAAGCTAATGTACAATAATTTTACCTTGAAGTGTGTAACTGCATTCTAATTCTTCTTCTATACTCGTACCATGTCGCGGAAGCGCAGTACAGTTATTCTGTATAATTTCACCGGCAAAAACTTCACCCAGAAACTTTAATTCAATCTCGACATCAAAATATTAGTTTTCACTACAGTTTGCAGCAGTGGATGGATATGGAGTCCAACATACTCGTACCTCTACATCGAGGCGAAAAGGAGACTCAATTTTCATGACTATTTTTGCTCATCCATTGATATTTTAGGTTATAAAACAAGAAACCCGATCCGATACGTGCAACATGAATCGGTTTTATTCTCTAAAAGTTTTCAACTTAGCGCATCAAAGTCTAATCAAATTCGTAAAGGCCCGAACTCTGTAGAACTAATCTAGAATGCCACAGAAACCGAAAATGTCCACAAATTCGGTGTGATTAAAACTTATATTTGGAATACAAGTCGACCGACCGCTCGAACAAGAGTTTTAAAGTGAATTTAGGCAGTAACCAACCGCGACAGTCCTCGGGGATGCTGTCGGAGTCTCGACGATACGATCTTTTGAACAAAACGTCTCTTTCCATGCTCACTGAATTGAGGGCACTGAGCTTTGGTTCTTGTAAAATGTGTTGGTTACGTTTTGTTTAGAATTTGTGTTTGTTTCAGAAATGTACTAGCTTGTGGAATATTATGTAACCCACTGTTCAATTAGTTTAGGAGCGAACTACACTGAGTACTCTCTAATATTTTTAGGGAAATATTTGTTTCGTGCCAATCTTGTAGTGAAATAAGCTGTGCCTTTAAATTTATTGATTTAAATTTTATACGACGAATGACAATCTTATCTTATAGTTATTTATCTTGAGGACCAAATTTATTGTATTGTATTTTTGAATTTACGACCTTAGATTTTATATTACCTGTTGCTACCTAAATGTAAAATATTCCAATATGTTCTCCAAAATTGGCTTCCCGCATCACAGGTCTCCTAGTGTGGGATCTAATGTAAATTGTTTATGTGTTCTTATTACTAAGGGAAATAAACATTTTTGTATTTTGTAAATAATTATGAGGGTATTCATTATTTGTTTGTCGGAATACAATAACATCAATCTTAATTGTCTGTTATCATCAAAATAGTCTTCATAAGAAATGATCCTCCCTCGTAAATATGACTTTCTATGAGTTCCCCATTGCCATTACCACCAAGTTTGGTGGCTGGCTGGTGGTTGGCTTGGGCGGATTGGTGGTTTATGATTATCTCTAACAAAATAAAGTACAAAATAAACAGTTTGATTGAAAATATAAATCGACCAAACTGCATCTCATTTCCAACTTAAACATTTGGGCTTCATCACGAATTTATTAAATTCGATTTCGTCTTCTTTACGTAAACGGAAAGTTGAGACTTGCGGAATGTGACCCTCCATTGTACTTTGCTTCAGCTCGGCCAACTTTCTGTTTTGTTTGCAACATTTACAAACTGACACAGCTTTGCTTTCAACCTGAAGCAGCACTGTGACGTGGGAGACAGCTATGACACTTTGAATCATCTCACACTACGGCTTCATTTATTGCCTTATGTTTTCAAATTAATTTTATGTTCATTGATACACCGAGAGATCTTAGACTTATACAAAGACGACTGACAATGCTATTTTGGTTTTAGAATAGAAACTGAATAGTGAATAACCACAATCTAAAAATTTCGACCTAACCACAATCTAAAAATTTCGACTTAACCACAATCTACCTCAAATAGCTCATCGATGCTACTAGCATGTATAAGAGAAGTATATTCAAAGTTATTTTTGTTAGCACTTTCTACGTCAGTGATACCACCTGTCATGGGGAAATTTGGCATGCAAGTAGACTGTGGCATTCTGTTATAAAACAAGAATCACAAGAGCAATAAATGGAGCTTGATTGAAGGCAATACCTCAAATAAAAGCATGTGCTAGCTCAACAGAAGTGCCAACTTACCGAACAAATCTAATCATTTCATGCACGACTAGAACATTCAGTGAAACAACAAACGATTGTACTCCAAAACCAACTCCACCTTAGAGCGAAGTTATCCGAGTGTTGTAGATGGAGAGACTTGTAACAGAATTACAGCGAATGTGTGCGGTAAAGGGTTTGTAGGGAAGTTAGTGTCTTATCTCCGACGTTGCCGCGAGGTCGGACAACTTCTCTTATACATGCCGTTGAGTTTGTTTTGGATGCTCTTGTTTATACATGTTTTGTTTGGAAAACAATGGGAAGTCACGATTACCTATCCCAAAAACTCAGTCGAAGTCAAATTACAATGTGTTCTAAAGAAAAACACGCGATCTCGCATAGTGTAAATACGTTCGGAACGTCAAACCTAAAATCAATGCCTGACCCTCACATGCAAAATTGTTCTTTATAACTACGTCACTGCAATTTTTCATCTTACGCCCGTGTGACGGTAGCGAAACAGGCAAGCCACATATTTTGACTAGGGTGTAGAGTTCGTGAAGTAAAGGTTGGTAGCGTTAGGTCGTGTAGAGCTAGAAGCTTGGCTCTACATTAGATCTGATAATTTTTTGTCAGTTCACGTCATATGGCCTCGTCTTGGGTACATTTCACGTAAAAATATTTTTGGTGGGACTAATTAATTTTAGAATAAGATTGCTACATTCCTAAACATTCAAGTAGAAATCTACCTAACCAGACTAATCTAAGACTTGGTTTAATCAGCTTCCTCCGCGTTCTCTATTTCCAATTTACTCGAGAAGTTCCTCAGCTTTTCTCTTTATACAATTCTACGTCGGCACACATGCGATGCTCAGGCGACTTCATCGCTTCCTTTTTAATTAACAAGTTCCATTTCCTACAGCTTCTTCGTCAGTCTAGGGCAAGTCATTGCCGGGCGGTCGGGCGTGAAATTCACTAACAGACTCCAAACAAACTTTATGCGAGCTGCGAGCTGTCATCTCTGTTGCCAGATGCAGCCTCCCTAGAACTTGTCCGACACGAACGTGACTTGTTTAAAAAGCACTGTGTGCTCAGTTATTGCATTGGTTTACATATGATTTCAACTTCTTTTATATTTGCGTGTCCAAAGTTGAATTGCTCATGTGTCCTGCGTTCTGCAATATCTAACTTGTATTCCTTAAATAATAAAAACCTTTCTCTTGTCAAACGAAGTCTTGTGTTGACCCTTGTGTAAATTTATTCACTTCTGATGTTCGTGATATAATTAGGGATAAATTAACCAATAAAGTTTTCAAAAATGCGATAAACAAAACTAACAAGGCTTGACCCCGAATCCCGCTCGCTCGTGTCGTGAAAAAATAAATAGTTAAAAAAACGCTATAACAGGAACTTATCTAAGCCCTAAAGACTGATTTAGAAAGGTAATCAGCTTATGCTGTTCTGACGTTAGTTGTTTTAGTCATACCACATGATCATGGTCATACGCAATAGTGTAAAGCCGAAGAATCAATCGAGATCTTGACGACAGAATCTGATTACAGATGTGTTTGGATACACACGGAGACACAAGCGAATCCAAACATCGGGACCCTAAATACATTAGATCAATAATCCCACAGAATACCAACGACTTGTTTAGATCTGTGCATGTTCAATCACCCTGTATTTCAACGCAAACATTCATGTATTTATTAAGAAGCGGATTACACGTATTCGACTTATTCTAGTACACATTTTTGTGGTCAAAGGTTTGTAGGGTTATACCAAAGTCCCAAACACACACATAGCATTTTCAAAATACAGTTAAAACACAATTTTTGAAATAGAACGAGTAAAACTTACTACAACAAACTTTTAAAATTAAAAATCAATTTTAGATACGTTTGTGTTTCAATATTTTAGAAACACATCACAGCGGCTCTGTAGATGTGTCACAGAAGAATACTACGTATTTAGCTTATGTCTGAATAAAAATAACTTCAGCATCCACCACGGCGAGTTTTCAGGAGTTAGTTATTGATCACAATAAGATATCAATAGAACGAAGAAGACTCTGCTGCCTGTGTAGAAAATATAGAAGTGCGTATACATACGTAATTTGTACGTTTGTAAGAATTTGCATATTTACTTTGCAATAAATACCTAAACGAAACTTACATAAAAGTTATGTTGAGTTATATTCCATAAACCCGTGGTCTTGCATATCATAACAACAAACTACTTCGAACGCTGTAAAGCACAGTTACCTCCCAAAGGGATACAATGCAACAAACAAACTTCAGCTCACAAGTTTCTCGCCTCCCGAGCTTTATAACATCGAGGTTTTGATAATTTATTTTGAATGTGGAATGTTCAATGGAGACCTAAAAGATCCAAGTAAATCTTGGAAAAAATATATAAACCTTATTGATGGCGATGAATATTGACTCAACATAGCATGGCCAAATGTCTTCACAAATATCAATTTTTATATTGATGGATGGATGACTGGATGCAGGTGGCTTGTGACCAGTCATTGTGGCATACAATAGAGGAGACCTTTGTCCAGCAGTGGAAATCTCCCCTCTGATGATGATGAAGATGTTGTACACACGTGAACATCTTTGACTTCCTGATTAAATGTTTGTTCCATAAGTCATCTTTTGTGACACCCACGGGATGACCTAAGCGGTGGCCCTGTTCTAAAGTAGAGACCACACGGCTGAATATACAAGTTCCAGGTGTTCCAGAGATCGTCCAGTTTTTATATTTCTATATCTGCTCTATTATATCAGATTTAGTATATTTATTCCTTTAACTATCCAAAACCATTTCGTGGCGTCTGATCTAACCTAAGAAAATGAAAATATGTAACCTGTGGGAGGTTACTACGACTAAACTGAAATCATATTCGTACATTACCTTTAGTTATGCGATAGATCAGATTACTTACACAAAAATTTGGCTTCTCTCGCAAGAACTTTCTCAATTTCATGACCACAAAATTCGGTTTAAGGTTACAGAAATGATTTCCGTATCTCAACTTATTTTTATACGATAGATACAGATATATGGAGAGGAAATATAATATTACTAGATTTACTCTATGTATTATGTCTCTGTATAAAATATATTTTAAATATTTTACTAAGCTAGTAGATATTCTTTCTTTCCTTATCGTTGATTAAGGACCTACGTAATTGCTTTCGAAACTTTGAACTCCAGAAAGATAGATGTCCTCTTGATGAGAGGAGGCCCACCTCCCTCTAAATACGTACTAAAGGTCATTTCTTTAATTTTAGTTTGCAGAAGTTTTGTCACTTCATGGCCATGAGCCGTGATGTTACCGATGCAGTTTTGTCTCTTACTTCACATTTTTGTTTCAATTGTAGCAAATATACTACCTACAAAAATACGTAGAACGAGCTATACGAGTAACTTAACAGCCATGGTAGCTCAGTTGGGTAGAGCTTCAGTCCTTGAACAATCGAGGTCTGGGTTCAATCCTAGCTCGTACCAATGAGTTCTAATTTGTTATTTCGAATTTATGTACAAATGATAAAAATCATTGGATTTTTGGTAAAGAAACACTCCTGAGAAAAATTTCAAAGGTGTGTCTACCAATCCGCACTGGGCCTATACACTCTCTGTAGGAGATTAGGCCTGAGCCCCTTCAGTGGGGACAAGATATATAGGCTGTTGATGATGAGCCATAACTTGTCACCGCTCCGTATTTTAATAAGTAACGTACCACTGCATTCATTACCGGCTGTTTAAGACCTCTGCTGGTCATGTCCTCTTCATAGATCGCCACGTCGAATGGGTTTTTCATAAGGGAAATTGTATTTTCGTTTGCTTTAGTTGGTAAGCTTGTCAGTAAGATTGGTGTAATTATGTACGCACAATAAGTAGTTTTTTAACAAGTAAATACGTTCAAAAAAACTGGAAAATAATTATGCTTCCGTGCGAAGTATTTAAGTAAAATAAAATAAAATTGGCCAAATTGCCACAATATATTGCATAAATTGCATCAACATTGGTGCAAGTGTCATTGATTGGTATTTTTCCTTTAACACGATTGCCGCAAAAAGAGATGAAGTGATCGCATTTAAAAGTAAAACCTCACTCTAAAATAAAACAAACTTACTATAATGATAGATTAATGCTCTAATGTTCCATGTCTTTGCAGACACAGCTTTATCATAAAAACATTGAACTCAAACACTCAAAGTTGCGAACGTTTCACAAACAGACGTGAAAACTAAGTCTGGACAAGAGCTTAGTTCCTTTGACGTTCCGTTTAACTCCCCCTCCATATCTCCCTAACCGCCTCATCGGACGTGAAGTGGGAGCAAAGTTTCCCTGCAAGGATATTACCATGTCAAACCGTGCCTGTTGCATAGGGCGCTAATGAAGCGCGCTGGATTGTTAATTACATAAGACGTAACATGTTTCAGTATGAAGTTTTGTTCGTCAATGAGTTATTACATTACTTAAAACTAGACTATGTCTTCATCCGCAATTGTCACAAAATTACTATTGAAGTATATTGCTGTTAAAGTATGGCCACGTAGTGATTACTTGCTCAGTGGTATGGCCCCAAAAATATCTAAGGCAAGTAGATGATTTTTGAGATTACCACAAGAAAGACTTATATTGTTGAAGCAGTACACTTTTAATGTAATTTATCTCACATCATCATACGACACTCACGGATTCCCATCATCACACCAGTCTGACGCAACTTGGTTCCAAATTAGTTCACGACAAATTGTATGAAACATGGCAAAGCATCAAAGGCGCTACTGGCGCTTTGTTGGTGCCACTATCCTTATAATACTCGTATGTATGGTAGAGAATGGATGTTGATATTGCTCCGTTTGAGATTTGGTAGGTTTATTTTCGCTGTATATAGTCCCGTCTCTTATTACGTAGTATGTATATTATATACTCTTTGCATCATACCATGAACACGTCATTTTCCCACCTTCACCATTCTTCTTCACTGTCGAGTTAAAACGTCATATCTCCTTCATTACAACTCCTCTACACATCTAATAGCGCATCGATGCCTCCTGCCAACACCGTGGAGATACTTGGACTCGCTGTTGTTCTTGCCGGTTCGAATGTTTGACTACATTACCTACCCTCAGCCTCGCCTCTGTCTGTACTACGATCTACGAGTATCTCAAACCCAAATATTTGATTACCCACCGTTACTGAAACTGAATGCTAATAGATACCGCATTCTCCCTTCGCTTTGTCTAGTTTGTCTTCGTAGTTCAAAGTATTGTTTTCTCTTTGTTATGTTTAGGTATGATCTCAATTGGGGCTATTTTCTATTGGTATAATTTTATTTTATATTTTATTTTGTTGCTAACACTGTCCACATTGATATCTCTGCAAAATTATCACACACCACAATCTTAAATCTAAATGCCACCGCAATTACAGTCAAATGTGGCTTACAAAAAAGTAGCGTCTCAAAAATACTTAATTTCTGTTGCCATAATCTTTTAAAATAGAATAATAGGTTTTGATAAGTAATTATCTAAAAATAGGAGATGAAATTATTAATTGTGTGAAATGAATGTCATTAACGTACCCCTTTATAGTTAGCTAGAATAGCCATTACGCAGCTAATGGCCACTAGATGGCGCTTTGAACAATAAACGACAAATAGTATGAAAAAATTAAAATTGTGATTAGATTCTTTAGGTAGTTGAATGTTAATTAATCTCATTTCGCGACATTATAATCCGATGTCCTATTTTTAGATAATTACTGCACAATGCCAGGCCAGGCCATTTTAAAAGATTGTGGCAACAGAAATTTGGTTAGAAACTTTTATCCAGCGGATAGCCTATTATCCTTATCATCTTTCAAAAGTGAAGCACATTTTTATTAAATGATATCTCTGTAACTTTTGCTTTACAATGAACATAAAAATTCCAAATATATCTGACTGCTTGATTTCTAAATCTGTTTGAATAATTAGCAGTCTCATTTTTTATTCACTTATTTACTTTCACAGCAACTCAGTTCACTTAACATATTTGTCCTTAAACACTATTTTCTCGTCACCACATCCATTCCCTCAGCAAAAGCGTTTGTCACATACGGTATGTATATTTATTAAATGTCTGAGTACTAAACGCGTTTAAACTTTATTTCGTCTATAAAACTAACATTAAACAAATTGAAACTTTGGAAGAAGGCGTCGCAGGTGTACAACGGGCCGTTTGCAAAGTAATCACAATTCCCTAAGCGAAATGAATAGAACCTATAGTACAAAGCGAAGTTTAACTTGTTCTTAGGCATAAATAACTTGAATCCACTAGAGGGTGACATCAGGGACCGGACACGAAATTGACTTTAAATTTAGAGTACTTAGTAAGTTTGAAGCAAGTTTGCATGAGAACAGTCTCCTTGAGAACCTCATGGGGCTACGTTCAATGACTCAGGTCTTATTCGGACAGACGGTAGGTCGTATGGTAGGTAATCTAAGTCATAATAATAAATACAAATAAATAAATAGTTTTTTGTGTGTAAAAGTCCTGAAATTTAACTAAAGTATTGTCATTTTGAATGTTAAAATTGATGTCCTCCATGATTGTTACATCGCACGTTTATTATCAGGCAATTCTTGTATTTTTTTATTATTATTTATTATTACAGTTTGACAATATGACTGTCCTACTAATTGCACCTATAGAACGAAGCACTTGACAATAGACTAAGACTGGTGCTAGACTATATCCTCCCATATAGGAAAAATACCCGTGCTAGGGTAGGTATTGCCTAGACATATGGTATTAGTCCATTATTCATACATAATATTCGATGTTGAACTTTTGATTTAAGCAATTTTTCTTTCTTTTTTACGCGACTCTGTGAAATACGTTATTTTCAAAATAAATTTGTTATTCTTAATCAATGAATGTACAGCGTTTATGTGTTTCATCATAATCGGATACACAAGTCCACTGTTGGACATGACCCTCCCTTATATATCGCCACGTCAAACTACATGTGGAAATTTTCCACAATCAAAAAGGCAAGGAGCATTGTCTTTAATGTTGCTGTGGCTGCAGCCGTTGCCCCGAGATTGCTGTTGCTATTGCTTGCAATACAAAATTTCAGTTTTTTTGTCTTTGTTAACTTAGCGCCGTAAAACACTTTTTGAAATTATTTTTTCATCATACCTATTAATGACTATTATCATAAATATGGACGTAGAGTGGAATATTGAAAAAGTACCTATTCTAAGTCAAAATTTTTGCGTCTCCTATCTTTAAAGCAATAATAATCTGTGTGGAACTCGAGAATACAATTTCTACATCAATTAAATTACTTCCCGATACCTGTAGATAAATATGCTAATTGAAGAGTCAGCGAGCGGGTCTCCTCAATACACAGAACTAGACTCTAGAAATACCATCCCTGTATACATTGCAGATAAATAGATGCATTGTTCAAACATCAGTGAAATTTAATATCCAGTAGGCAGGCAGGCATTTAATAGGAATGCGAAGCTTTCAGTTACACGTGTGGTAATATGTACGCAGTAGCAGTAATAACTTGTGACATTCAGCACCGCGTTCATGTAACCGAGCGGTACTGGGGACTAGAGAACAATGGCGAGACGTTTAATTATAACTATTTCCACATTTCAATGCTGTGTGTATTCAATTTGTTTATGTGTGAATATTCGGTTCCTTTGCCAAATATAGAATACTCGTAGCTCTGTTCCATTCAAGTGAAATTCCTTTGGATTTCAGGGCCCGTAATTATGAGTTGTTGTTGAATTTGTATGTTGAGCAGCTAGTCGAATTATTATGAAAAAGATTAAAAGATTCGATTTTATCAATTTTACTGCATGGAAAATGGTCTCTGTGATCTTAGTCGACGTCGTGTCAGAGATTATTGATGTGAAACTGTTATTAGGTTTAAAACATTATTTATTTCATTACATTGTTTGAGTTCACCTCAAGCTAATGAGGCGCTGGCTCTGCTACCTTTCATACCGGAACACAACAGTGCTATTAAAACTGCTGTTTGCCGGCAGCCGTTGTATCATGGTAATAGCTAGCCAAGCATACATAGAAAAATGCCTTACCACCAACCAAACCGACTACTTATTGGCACCCCCACTGAATCCAAGCGTATAGCTATTTGTCCACGAAGGCGTTTGAAAGAAATTATAAATTCCTGCATAGCTGTTGTTTCAGAACTCATTGGCAAATATTGTTTTAAAATAACTGTCGGCGTTGCCTTTCAGAATGAGATAAATTTGGGCCAAACTACGCCACCTAATTGATTTGTAAAGTATTAATTAAATTTGGTAGCTTTCTGTATCCAATGTAACCATTCTAATAATAGATTTCAGTAAATTATAAGCTGTTTAATGGATTATATACAGGTTGAGCTGATGTATAAATGGAACTTAGTATTTATTGACTAAGATTATAAAGGTTCCTGAGAACTCATATCGTACTATTGAAATTTCCAATCGTTACAAGGAAGTGATGAAACTCATGGATTTTCGTATTTTTTAAAAAAATTTTCTTCTTCTTTGTTCTAAATAATCTATGGTTATTATGAAGTAACGTAAGCAAAAAACATTGTAGCGATACGAGCTAAAAGAAGAGACAAATAAATTAGCATTCCGACCTTTTCATAATTAACTTTGTTTTTGTACACATTGCATAAATGAGAAATTAAAATAATTTGCTTACAAAATAATAGCGAGCCTTGGTTTTAAATTGTTTCAAACTTGAGTTTTTATGTGACAAGACATAAACAAAATATCTCATATCGAAAATTGTTCATGTGATAAAAATTTACTGAGTTAGAAGTAACAGTCGGAGCCTTACTTTATCATTTTCATAATCGCTTGAATTTAATAACGAGCGTCTTCTATTTAAGACCTTCGTTGTCACAAAGTCGCAAAATCAATGAGCTTTCCTCTGGCAGGGCCTTTCTCGTAATAACTGTGACACTGATTGGGTTCACAGAAATCGTCTTGAAGCTTTTAGCTTTGAAATTATTTGAAGCCTTCGCTGTCGGCCTTTCATGGAAAGCCTAATCGATGACTTCCTCCAAATCCGCTATTGGAAGCTATTGATCGGACTTTCCAAGACTGGCTATTTGTTTGACATAATTTTTGATTCCCTCATAGAAAAATAAGATTCCATTTCATTTTTCTTTTCCTTTTGGAATATGTGCTCGCCCTAAAACCACGTGAATGAGTCGCTGACTGTTATCGCTTACTTCTGTTATAGATATATATAGATATTGCATGCATGTGTGCATGGTGGACACTGTCAAATGACTACTGTCAACCAAACCCCTTATGGGAATAGAACCCGCTATCGTCAATCCAAGACGTAGCACTAATCCGCGGAGAAAGTTGAAATCTTCTAAAGTGTTACGTTTTATTTTACTCCATTTCACATCATCACTATTCTACTCACCATTATACTAGTTATAGAAAAAATCTCCATTATACTACTTATAATTGCTTCATTCACTGAGGTGGTGAAATAATGCGGATTTTTTCAAGTAGAATGAAACGGTTTAGTATGGATAAACAAGCTACCAATCAAAGCTCGGTAGGCAGGTTGTTTTCGCCGGCAGCTACGAGGCCACGACTAGGAATATAGAACATCGGATATGAGAGATAATTTAATTTTGCGACCTGACGCGAACTTTACCAACTTTTTAACCGCATTGGACGCCGTAAACACCCGGGGGCGTTTCAAACTTGATAACAACGTTTAGTTCAAACTTTGACTCAAAATATTTGGCCCGCGAAAAAATTCTGAATCTATTCGGCACTGCAGTGAAATCCGATGCGGATTTTTACTAATGAAAATGGGATTGATTTCGTCAGATCGTAAGTGGCTTTAAGTGAATAATGCTAAATATTTCTAAGAATTTGTACTCGAGCAAGTCAGTGGCGTCTATATTTCCTAAATTTAGAGTGGGAGTCATATACATGACTAGACAACGCATTCACTTTTCGGCCATAAATTCACAACTTTTGTTTCAATTCACATCAAGTGAATTAAGATAGAGTTCATATATGCCAAGAAAAATTAGTAGTTTTTTACTCATGGCGGAATGAAATTAAAATTCTTTTACTACAATACTAACATATTATGTGGTAGCTTTAGCTTTTAGCTAGTAGTAGTAAACTTTACAATTTATTTCCTACACATGGTCGAACAATTTTCGGTATAAACAAGTTTAACCGCGACTATGCAATGAGGCGAATGGTGAACAGGGATGAGTTACGCCTGCTTGTTTTAGAAAGCAAGATTCATCTTCTTTTTAGGGTTCCGTGGTCAAACAAGGAACCCTTATAGTTTCGCTCTGTTCATCTGTCAGTCCGTCCGCGGCTTAGCGGCGAGACCATTACTACTAGAAAGCTGTAATTTGGTACGGATAGACATATTAAACACGCCCACAAATTGGTAGAATAAAATATTGAAAAATATTTTTTCCCCTGTGTGGGGTATGGTTGAATAGGTTTTTTAAAAAATATTGAGGGTCTGGGAACATCGATTTTTGTTTGAGGGATCCGTTTGCGAAATATTACGCTTTAAAGCGATAATTTTTGACAGACCTATACGTATCTTCTAAACTATTGTTTTTAAAAATCTGGAAAAATTCACAATAGTAGTACATAAGTTAAACTTTAAAAGAAAACAATCACGACTTAGGTGGCTTCACAGGTTTACTCAACCAAATTATAAAATATACTTGGAGTGGTAAAAGGGAAATTTCTTACAAATTTCACTCAAAATTACTTTTTATAAAATCAGTTAAACTACGGAACCCTATACTGCGCGTGGACCGACACGTACTTGGCCCTAATCTCGCCTAAAAGAAAAAAACAATAGGGCCGTTGGATGGAAAGCGCCGCATCCAAGTCTCAATTTTACTCAGATTATTGCGTTCTTAAACAAATGAGAAATACTAGTTTTTTTTAATTTGTCCTTCATGAACTACATAAACTATACCACGGGAACACGTTACTGTCTATTTCCATGATAAGATTTGTCACGCCCATGCAAGTATGACAATTAGCTTAGGAAAAACGTTCACTGGTGAAAGTAGGTCTCGACAATGGCACGCGAATACTGCAATATTATCATTCTCATATAAAATTTCACAAACGCGAACTTCTGTTAACTCTGCGTTCCGTATTCTACCAATTGCACAAGATGGTAGTAGCATTAATTTTCCATTTAATCATAAAAAAGATTTAATATTCAAAGAATGCCTCTAAAAAGTCGCTCGCTGCAAAATGAGAAGGTTGAGGTTTGTGGAGAGAACTTTTCCAAGCAGAGCCTTTTGCTCGCTCGGTAAATAAACTTTATAATAAATTCTCCCGCTCTTTAGCTAACAAAGGTGGTCTGCGGTCCACCTCGCGGTTTTTATCTATCGAAGAATAAATGGTAAATGTGTTATTGTGCACACAGGAATCACACGAATAGAATAAATGTGAAATTAACTCTTTCCCTCTGTTTTTGGGATCCTTTTTCTTTTTTTTCTCAATACAAATGATATTGATGACATTTAACACAAGTGTTCAATAAAAGGCTACTGGTTGCCAGAGGGCTGCCCTCTATTGCATTGCATAGCTCTTTAAAATATAAGTTTTATTATCAACTCAGAACATAGCTATGCAGTCTTTATCGCGACAGGAAAATCTTACAAAGTATTTGGCGATTCGGGGAAAAACTCTAAATCATGCTTTATATTGGATTTACACCAGCTAAAAACCCTCCAATGTCCCTCTCTGGTCATCTTTGCTGAGTCTCGGGAACGTATGATTCTGCCGTGACTCGGCTGGCAACCCCATCCATCTCTTCTCTAACCATCACTCATATCACGCATTTATCCTTTCCCTTCCGCGCCAACCACATCCAGCCAAATCTAACCCATAATCTTTACAAAAATGTACTACCCAAATAAAAATATCCATCTCAGCTGCAGGTCAGATAGAGGATGGAATTTAAGTTTTACATCCGTATGTGGTGGAAATCGCAGTCAATTTAAGATAAGATAAATGTTTATTATGCCACACACATTGTTACGGTTTACAATTTATATGATACAAATACATACTTTGTGTCAGGACACCAGGCTCTCACCTCACAGTCAATGAGCAATTTCACATTGTCGAAGAGATTTTTTGAATATAGAGAGTGATGTAGGCTAATTTCTACTTGTAATAATACATGTTTGTTTACGTCAAATCTTGCAACCTGAATCAGATCTTCTTGCTGGTATCCGATAGAGCTGAAATAATTAAGCAAGTTTGGTGACGATACGATGCTATGGTACGAGTTTGTCTGATGATGGAGACGGAAGGTGGTCATAGGGACTCCTCAATACGCATGATAGAACCGTCACGTTTTGGTTCGTTTCATATTATTTGACTTGATAAGATTTAACAGTAAAAAGCACAACCTGATCAGATGAAATTACAGCGTTTCTCTGACATAAAATGTATCTTCCTCTTTCTTCCATCCAATACAGATAATAAACACACAAAACGCAATACGACGAGTTAATAGAGCAGCTCACGTCTTGCCCTATATAATAAAACGTGAACAATTCAAGCTGTGTACCAAATATTCAGTTAAGGTCGCACCCACTACAGGATATGCTGCGACGTGATCAGGGAACAAGAGGCACTTCCACTTGTAAAGTAATCGTTTTATTTGAAACGTATTCTTTATCTAGACTTTGTTCATACAACCGAGTAAATACCATTGTACACGTGCCTTAGATAGCGACGATCATTGAACATTCCACGCGAAGATTTTTGAGGTAATTGAAAAATGTAAGATAAAGAAATTACTTACGAAATTCTGGGCCAGGACCCTGAAAATAACCCAAACGGGTTAACATGAAGTCCCCCGTATACTTTATAGAAACATGAAAGTTTTTGTTAGTTGAAATGATTTCACAGCGGAAGCTGTAATAGTTTCGATAGAAAATGTTTCTAACCACTGCACGATGAAATAAAAAATGTTGTAGCAAATGGGCAAACGTGACCTGAAAAGTAGAGACGACTCGCTAGAAGCGTAATAGTTTTTATTTCTAAATAATATCTAGAAGACGGTAGGGACAACTGTACCGGTTACAGAGAACTTTATTTACACTTACACAAAAAGTTAAATGAAGAAATGTTATTAAAAATTTATGACAGTGTAAGTATGAAAAACCGCCCAAGTGCGAGTCAGACTCGCGCACCGAGGGCTCCGTACAGAATTTGAATAATTGACATAAGTCAGGTGATATGAACCGAAAAATACCCTAAAGAATGCAACTGTGGTAATCAACGAGCAGTTGTTAATAAAATAGCATTCAGAATATACCGAAATGCGCTGGAACAGTTTGTAATCTAAAAACGATTTTAATGAGATATAATACGAAAAATATACTTTTCTTAGATTTGTTCCTATACTTGTGCTGTTATTGCTAAATTGTACTTCTTGCCTAATGTCAATATTATAGGTCAATGGGAGGTACCCTATAAGTTTTGGGGCGGTTTCAAGGGATATCTTCAAAATTAAGCTGCATAAACGGTCGTATCTTTTGTTTGCCTTGAATTCGAAGTTTCATATTTACAGACAGACAGATGCACAACTTGTGATCCTATAATTGTTACTATTGAGGTCCGGAACCCTTATAAAGCTGATTCTCGAAAAGATTTTTTACATTATACCGTTTTTTCGTATCGAAGAAACAAACGCGCTGCCGTTAAAGATAATTCAGTTAAGTTTTGTTTGTCCTTGACAGTCTTCATTTTTTGGGTTACCTAAATGTTCAAAGTCTAGTTTCTTGTTTATGAAATTTGCGAAACCCTTACACAACGTTCAAAATCAAGTAATTTGTTCTCGTTGTAACTAGATATGAAAACCTGAGAAACGCAAGTTGAAACACATCTGATATTAAATGTCAAAAGTTTCACAGCATATTTTCATTTCTATGCAAAGATGTGCAACGGAACTTTTGTCAGACTTTGTGATATGCACATTACTTTTTCGTAAAGAAGAAACTTTAAATTGTAATCTAACGCTATGTGGCGTCGTACCACTGCGAAAAGCGGGAGTCACATCTACCATTTTGACGGGCAATTTGGCACCGTCACACGTATACTATAGCCAATTTAACATGGTCTCATAGCTCCCAACAAAACTATAAAATACTGTGACATTCTCTAGGAAGACGGGGCCAGGATAAAACGGTCACCCAGTGGAGTTCCATGTGGTTACCAACGGAGTTTGTTGTTTGAGTACGACGAAAGTTTGTTTTGAATTCCCTAAATTTTAAGCTCATGAAATTGTAATTTCATGAGTTACAAAGTGCCCTCTTTTATATTACTTAAGGCGTGGATGTTCGGGTCCATCTAAATTCTAATTTGTGTGTTAATTTAACGAAACGTCTGTAAAGTTACAGCTGTTGAAAGTTTGCCACAAACTTGTTATTCGCTTTATGACAACAGAACAAAGTACATACATAGACGATTTTTAAATAACGATCTTAAAAACGATAAAAAAAGCCCCGATAGCTCAGTAGTAGGGTAGAGCATCAGTATTTGAACAATCGAGGTCTGGGTTCGATCTGGCTCGTACCCATGAGTTCAATTTTGTTATTTGGAATTTATGTAAAAATGATAAAACTCATTACCGTTGGCTTTTCGGTAAAAGAAAACATCGTGAAGAAACCTGCACACTCCTGAGAAGAAATTCAAAGGTGAGTGTGAAGTCTACCAATCCGCACTGGGCCCGAGTGGTGGACTATGGCCCATATACACTCTGTAGCAAAGTAGGCCTGAGCCCCCGCAGTGGGGACGTATACAGGCTGTTGATGTTGATTGAATAGATAATGGCAGTAAGTAGACCAGCTTACAAGGTAAATAATGTGTTTTTTGGCTGTATTTTGGTTGAAACCCAACAGTTACGAGTACTGTCGGCACTGTCGAACCATATACTTAAATCTACAAATAACAATTGTTTTGATAATTATAAAAATATTCGTTGACTGTGATGTTTGACAAACAACAGTAACCCATTAAACGTCGTAATTACACGAGCGGTGTGAGGTAAAAGGTATAGGTATATATTGCATAACGCACTGTTGTTACAGTTCTAATGTAGGGAGGTGCTTTTATTTACATTACATAATGTTAGAATGATATTTTTTAATTCTAATAAAAACATTATTCAATGGATAGTACTGAGCCAAAATCGTCTCGCATCGGGACTACCGCCTTTTTTCGAATTTTACCCACCTCCGTGGCCTAATCGCTTGGACTTACAATCTAGGTAGAGGACGCGAGTTCGATTCCCAGGGGTGCCTATCCGTACTCGGTTTGGTTTGTGGCAGGGCATTTTCTCGCCTGGCTAGCCCCACCATGTTACCTAAGTCTGCCGCTAAACGGCAGTGTTTATAGCATTGTTGTGTTCCCATATGAAAGGTAGCAGAGCCAGCTCCTCTTTTGCTTGAGGATTCTGGGTGCACACGCCTACAAACAAACAAAAAACCTTTACAACAATCCGAATATTGCATGTTAACTAATGCAAGCAACACGCTATCTAATCTTATACTTAACTATACATACTATGTATGTTCGAATTACGAAACCAAAGCGTTGGTTAATGGTAATTTAGCAATGGCTTCTCAACAATGAAGCAATGTCACCCCTTGTTTACGAACTCACCCGTGATTGAAAAATCAATTGTTCCTCGGAACTCGAGTGATTACGCTCTAGCGTAAACAATCTCAAATTATATTGTCACATTGTCAATCCTAATGGGGCGGCTTGTCAGCTCCATGATGAATGCGTTCAACGGGGAGTAAGGAATTACACCTTCCTGGATTCATATCAATCATTTTCACGCATCGCCCGCTATGTAAATAAGTGACGTTATGCGACAGCACGACACATTTGCGTGATGTGTGCGAGTTTACCCCGCTGTTACCCCGCTGTTCCCCGCTATAACCCATTTTACCCCTATGGGAATGTATGTAAGTGCTCACGTTTTATTTTCGAAGCCTGGGCTGGTAACGCTAATACGCAAGCTTATTTGTAACAGCTCCGTCGGAAATGAATCTGGATCATTTCCCATGCCTCGAGTTGCATGAATAATACGTTTTTATGCGTGTGTTGCGGCTTGAATATATTGCTTTACTTGTTTCGAATTGAGGACAAAATAATTGAACATCCAATGGTAAATAAATATTATGGAATTATTAAAACACACAATAAGCAACGAATTGTTTCAGCTAGGCGGTATTAATATTTATTTATCGCTAAAAGCAATGTCTTCCTTAACCCTAAAGTAGAAGACAAAACTGTGAACTAAAGTAAATTGTGCTAAATAAATAAATAATACTTCAATAATAATTTTTCAGTCAAGACCAATCAAAACTGAACAAAATCGTGTATTGCTTTCAATACATGCTAAAGTCTATTTTTTTCTTTGAATGTTTTAGAAACTGTTTAAGTTTTATTTTAAAAATACATTTGTTCCAAGTATTTTGTTTGTGACGTCTATTTCACAGGTCATTCTTAGCACCAGTGACACCAACCAGTCATGGTTGGAATTAATTGTAATAGGGTATTTGACATTAAATCAGATTGAGGACAAATTGTATTGGACATTGAATAGCTCCCGAAAACATTATTATTATTTGGGATTTACTGTAATCAAAAGTCCCGAAGACATGCAAAAATATTATATTTACATCAAAAAATACAACACATTAATTATCGGGTACCCTTTTCCTCTTAGCGCAATAATAAAAAAAACACAACAAAAATCAATAGGCACTAGAAGCTTCCTCATTTCCAAATCATGAAATCAGTTCCCAGTTCCCTCAAGATTGGAAAGTAATTACAGCAGCATAGTTATCTGAAAACAAAAAGCAACGTTTGTAATCTCCGTGGTAATCTTCGCGTGTCACGGAGGAGGGCTGTAATTAGGGTTCCCTGGGACCGCACCGCACCGCACCGAGCTGATACCGCAAGGTTCATCAACGTCGACGTTTGTACCTCACTGTTTACTATGTCTCCTACTACCGTGACTCAGTGAGATACGACTTCATTACCAGGGGTACAAAAATGAAAGGATACATCTATCGTGGTGTCCAGCGCTTGTGTACATTATAGTGATAAACTTACAGGCTTTCCCCATATTGCGTATACTTTGTATTGAATGCTTAGATCACAGTTTTAGAATAGACGCAGATTTCATCCCGATGATTTCAACAAAAAACGATTAGGAATATTGACCTAGTAGGCTATGTCCTTTTTCGGCCCTTTACAAAAAAATCAAGTCATTCTCTCCTTTATGACGTAAAGGAAGCCCAGACAAAACTCCCTTTTGCATTTATATTATTGGTATGAATAAAACATAATACCAATCACTTTATACGAAGACTATATAAGTATATGGTAATACATATATTTTTAAAACACGCAACACAGTTTACAATGAAATGGTGCAGCCTTACATTCTGGGGAGCCCCGTGCGACAGACGTAGACTCTCTCTCTCTCTAAAGGTGACATTATTTTTGCTTTTTACAATAAAGCTTCTTAAAATAATCACGAACTAAAATTTCTTTAAAAGGAACTTCCAGAAACTGTCCAAAAGATAAGAGTGTTTTATGTCTCCACTCCGCCAGAAATAAGTAATACTTGAAGATGGAGTTATTTTTCAACAAAACTTCCTTTCGAACACTTAGTTACGCTTTACTTTTAAAGAATCTACAGACAATGCTCCTGGCAATGTATCAGATTGTACACTTGTACAGGCCTATCCACGTAATCACGTTTACTACATGTGTTCAAATATTTCAACGTGGTCATGTTTTCCCGTAGTAAAATGGGATGAGAAGTAGCTTCTATCTACCTTAGTTATATCATACTGCGATCACAAATCTACCAGTATAGCCTGGTGATTATAACTAAAATTCAACGAAAAGTCCGGTCTCTTTCAAGTTGTATGTGGCATCTTCATTACTAAATTTCATTAAAGTCGGTTCAGCCCGTGAACAACGATCAGATAGATCTACAGAGAGATATAGTTATTTTCTCAATTTCAGTGTAAAATTGTGATTTCATAACTACCACAGTAACGATGATTTCAAAACCAAGGAGGTAAAAAATATATCAAATTGATATTAATGAAATGTAGCGTACATTCATAATTTATACATAGAAACAATCTCAACGGATATCACAGAAACCCAGAAAAAGGAAGACGGACAAAATCGTCATAAGACAGGATTTGACACAACACGAAATGTGAGAGAGTAACGGAATGTCCAGGGATTTACTGTCTGCTGGGCCCGCTGTTACAATGCCGGGCGGAATTTGAGTCACGTCCGCCTGTTTATACGTCCAGTTTTCGACTGCTGCACGTTTCTTTCAATTATGTTTCCTTGTTTCTCTTTTACGTTAATAGAAAAAGCGTATTTGTGAATGCAAAAAATATGTTATGACCAAGAATGAGAGTGTGGGACGAATCGGGCTCATTCGTCGAAGATAGACGGCATCTTGAAGGGATATACAGCATTTTACCAGCTCTGAGACAGGGCATTTGTTTAATAGATTGTTACTCGGATTGATGCAATATGCATAAACTGCACGCGACATATACAAATACAGTTCTCAACGTAAAGTTTGTTCCATAATTTCCCTTTCGCGCCTGAGCCCGCAGTTGGTAGCAGTTTCCTGCATTCCTTTATGTTTTCGGCACAAACAGAACAAAATTTCAACGTTCTCAACAATCCGCTCGGGTTTATCTTTTTCCTCCTTTAATTTATGCTTCCTTCAAACGACTGGGCACTACTGGGCGGGTCAGATAACTCCATTACTCCGGGTTATTTCCACTGGTTTTCCTCGACTCCTTGGCCTCGGTAAGTTTTCTCATCAGAAGGCAATTTTTATTTTCCTTTGTTTTAGCACTCTTTCGCTAAACGTTTGCAGAGCTCTGGCCATTTTATAATGTTCTTAGTCTTTATCGTTGAGTTTGACCATTAATAAAGTCCGTGTAAGTTATTGCGGTTACTTGTTATGGACAGGAAGGCCATTACCGGTGTACTTCGATAACTTTTGTATTTAGCTGTGTTCAGTTTTACATTGGACGAGATAAAGGTAATTTATTAAGCAATTATTCACATTCACCGGTTGGTGCAGGGTGTCTCTGTTACTTACGTTTAATTATCTTACCTGTAGTAATGTCGGCTGATAAATGAATTCCAGCATTGTGTAGTACCAACGTTTAAATAGATGATATCAGCCTTTACTGGCATGGACTGTCTTACGGCGTAAATAATTATCATAGACACAACACAGATATGATTAAAAGAAAAATATACATAGTTAGGATATAATCTCTATCAACGAAAGTGATTTTTGATAAACATCTCGGTTTTCTGATTTCGTCATCCATTCACTTTCGGCTACCCTACATAATAATAAGTCTTCATTTCAACTAGACGCAAGACGTCCTTCAAAGATTCGAGCTAAGTTTCCTTGGTCTCCACTTGAGGACTCGACTCCTCCAGCGAATGTCGTTTTTCCACACAAGTGATTATTATAATGGAACCTCAATATTTTTATACTACAATTAGTTTACAATAAGCTTAAAATACACCTTAAAAGTATCGATTAATTCACATAAACACACATGCAAGAGAGGGTTCCTGTAGCTTAACGTTATCCCTCCCCTAATGCTTCAATACAAATTTCTGTTGCCAAAATCTTTTAAAATAGAATAGCTGGCATTGATAAGTAATTACCAAAATATAGGAGGTGAAATTATAGTGTCGCGAAATAAATATCATTAATTTACAACTTCATAGCTACAATAGCAGTTACGCAGCTAATTGTTCATAGATGGCGCTTTGAACAATAATCTTTAAAATGAAAATTGTGGTTCACTGTGAAGTTGTATGTTAAAGATACTCATTTCGCGACATCAAAATCAGATGTTGATGTTATATTTTAAAAGATTATGGCAACAGAAATTTAGTATGAAACTGTGATGGAGGTGGATCGCCTTAACAAGAAACCACCTCCGATTCATTATAGACCCTAATGGGTTCGGAAATGTATGAGCCAAGCTTTTAAACACATCACACTCGTCCGTCTATATAATTTCGTCAGTGCCGACTGAATAGGAACCGTTTCAAGCTCCGTATCCGAAATCAAACAATACGTGTGAAGTGTTCAAAAAGCAAATTTCAATTAAAATTTTCCCCTCGACCGTTTTGACAGACGTTTCATTAACCTGGTTCCATTCGGAAGCAGACAGAGTTTCCGTCGCTACCGTATTGACACAGGTAGATATTCTAGAAATATTGTGAAGTGTTGTAATTCGTATAATTGTTGGCTAATATTTTATTGCATAAGTAATCAAATATATTTTTCGTATTTAACTATAATCTAGTCCAATAAAATAAAGATAGACTGCAACTGCAATATTTCGCCATATTATAAATTTGAATATTACAAATTTTAAACTTTACAACAATCACTTGCCTGATTTTTTGATGAATAGACCCGGGTAGTTTCATAAAGGCAGATTGCATGAAGGTACATATCTATAAACGGACTAGGTCAGACCTTAGCTATGCAGTATTAATATCTAATCTATGCCTTAGCTTCGTCCGCGTGGACTTCAAAAACTATCCCACGGTAACACTTCACCGGGATAAAAAAGTAGCTCACTCTTTGTTGCTCCATTTGTAATAAAAAAAAATAGAAATGAAAACAAAATCACATTTGTCAATGAGTAATAAACGTGTAACTGAGTGTTGAGAGTTCAACTGGTAGATGTTTGGAGTTAGGTCATAGCATAACCAATGTTGGTCGGTATCGTTAGTAAAGTTATTTACAGAGGCATGCAACTGCCACCACTCTAGCCACTCACCTGTGTCGAGCAGATAACGTAAGCCACTGTATTTTATGACCATTATTATACAAGCCTCGACTAGGGCTGTCGATGGAGCTACTACAGTGAAGCATGTTATTTCGCGTGACTATTTCATATGCTACGTTAGGGCTCTCCCACAGGTTTAAATCCTACTAATATTATAAGTGTGAAAGTTTGGATGTTTAGATGTTTGGATGTTTGTGACGCTTTCACGGAAAAAATACTGAATGGATTTGAATGAAACTTTACAATAACATAGCTTATACATCAGAATAACATATAGGCTATAATTTCTAAAGACATATTATGTAAATTGTCCAAAATCACTATTATAATATTAGTGGGATTACATGGGAAATTTTGGCATAACAAAAACGCGTTGCCTAGCAACCGACCATAGAATATGTAAATTCGTATATGCAAACTTTCGCGTTTATAATATTGGTGTGAAGACTATTTGAATGTACTACGTCAGATATTGAAATTTATTTTGTTTCTTTGAATTATTAGACTACGTAACAGAATAAATACTATTTTGTACCTTATGTTGTATCGAATCGCCTATCGAACAAGTAGAATACATCCTGAAGTACACGCGGACAAAGTCGCGGGCGGAAGCTATTAACTTATATAATTCAGAAATCTTTTTTATAAGTATTATTAAAAATAACGCAGTTTGTGAATAGTATTTTGTACCTTAGATACTTGATCTAATTGCTATTTTGGGGAAGGTGTTGATTGCAGCAATAAATATTTTCAATGTATTTTTAACAAGGCTTATTGATCGAATAAACTAACCAATCAGCCCATATCTATTACTCGTACTTTCCTTGTTCCTCCGCCTCCTCACATTGTTCCGTTATACGGGGTTAGCTCTCCTTATGTCGAGCCTTCCGTCAGTTCTATTTTGAGCACCTTGAATCATTTTAAGCATAGAGAGAAGCATGTGTTTTAGATAAAGCGGAAAAAATATTATTTCCACCGAATGCAGAGTAATCAGGCTACCTATTTCTAAGTGTTTCTGTATCTCATGTAATAAATATTCTATTTGTGTTTCCTTTATGGATAAAATATTGTTCTATAATCCAGATATCGGCGGAATATTTTTATGCAGCCGTCAGCAATAATTCTTCCGCTTGAGCTATTAAGTGGATTGCTTAGGAAGTTTTTCGTGTCGTACTTCTGACTTGTAGCCTAATTCTGCAACTGTTATGTAAATAAGGTAATCATATTGAAATCATAGCGGTTGTGAAAAAAGGGATTTGAATTATAGTTAGTATTATGCTCTGAAATGTAATGATGCTAGACGCTGGACAGGAGACTTGACTCTGCAAATGAGACTTGCCGACTTCACTTTGCGGCCATTTGAATATCGCCATTTTGGCGCTGACAGGTAGTAGTATATATATATATATATATATATATATATATATATATATATATATATATATATATATATATATATATTGAGCGTACTTAGAACCACAGAATACTTTAGTTAGAACTAAGGTCAACAACAATTAACAAGCCAATAACAACCGTATTTATTTGATGTAGTGTTAATTTTAGTTCTCGGTACGCTCGGAAAGGCGCTTTCAATCGGCACAGTAAAAGAGCTGTCATAAGGCACATCTCGTCCATCTCAATATAAGTAGTTTAATGGTAATAGGTTAATGTTTATAGTGCGGAAATTGGGAAACTTTTCATAGAAAAAGATTGATCTCCATAGTCAATCGTGCGTTAAATGATATGTGCCCAAGGTCGCATTACGTGATGTGAAACTAGACTGAATGAGTCGTTACCAATTCGTAACAAGTTTAGGATCAACATTTCGATTGCTTTGTCCGGTCTATCACAATGAATATTAAAAGTTTTGAAGTCGTTTTAGAGCAGCATTTTATTTTGTTTCCGCTTAAATGAACGCACAAATGAAAATCTACAATAATTTTTGGAGTAACTTTACACAGCGATGAAATCAAAAGCTTTGTGTTTTTGACATTCCATGCTTAACGGTGCTGTTACTGACATACTTCATACGCTTTTACATTTATATTTTTCCTTTAGTAGCCATTTACGACACCCGCGGGATGGCATGGGGTGGTCATAGTCTAAATTCGACCACAGGGTGAATCATCATACACGCATTCTTTTGTATACCGACTGACGATAGATAAACGCTTAGCTATGATCTCAGATGGGGCCTGTTTCATAAAGTGACACTTCGTAATAAACTGAGATATAGGTCATCCTTTTTCGACTTTTCGACCAATTAATGGGCACTACGGGCGAAAATGACATGTCATATGTCAGTTTATTATGAATTGTCGCTTTATGAACTAGGCCCCCGGTGGTAAGCGACTATGTGGCCAACGATGGTGAGTGTACGTCTAGAAGGTACATTCGATTTATAGATATAATGCATCCAAGCACAATTTTAAGGTTTGTATTTTATTATTTTTCTCCATTACTGTACTCGAAAATATCCTAAACGCTTGTTTGGTTGATTAAAAATTTTAACTTTAACTTTACGTTTTTACAGAAATATTATTATTTATTTTAATTTAACAACACCGAAGAATATGTTGCATTTTTTAAGCAATTTATGGAACCATACAGTGGCACTGCTTGAAATCTTGAGTAGCCGTTGAGTGGGTACCATTTTACTAAGACTTGGCCGATTTTTCTAAGTTAAAGTTTAAACGACTATCAAAAAAGTTTAGATACGAAAATCGCTATGTGCGCGGTCTTAAAGCCAAAAGGCCTCATCTTCGTCTAATCGCACATACTCTAGTCTACTGGAATATCCGACGTGCATCAATTTACTACGTGATAAACCGAAAATTACCTCCACGAAGCCTTTATCACCCCGGAAAATGCGTTGTCACTGCATTGATAAGGGTGACGAACGCCTGGCGTAGACGGGCCGCCATGTCCGGTTTTTACATCAGGTTACCGAATAGAATTAAGATCGAGATAAAGAAAATGACATAATTTCGTGATTCTTTTCACAAAACAGAGGAATAAATGAATTTCTTACTAAATTTAGTATTTACCCTATTGCGTACAGCTAAATGAATAAAAACCCTATTGCGTCAGTTTCCGTGAGTCGAATATTAAAAACTTTTTACAAAGCTGACCACAACTACATTTATTATTTGGATTTGTCAATAATTTAAAGTCTCAAAAATTTCGAAAAAATATAGTTCCTCGAATAATAAAAAGCTTATTAGACTTAGTTTTTTCATTGCATTTTGAACATTTTCTTACAAGGGTATATAACACATAAAAACATTATTTTACGAGATAACTCAAAATATCGAACAATCTTCATACATTTAACCCTCCAATATAGTAATGTGATGTCACAAAACACCCCCGATTTATATGGAGCTTTTTAGCACCACGTGACTAGAATCACTTTTCGGCGGGTTGTGATAAAAAAAGTATTAGTCGTATCAAAAAAAAATTGATAGAGCTATTTATCTTTTTACATGGACTATCGAATGAGACGAAAATATTTTATCAAATACCTAATTAGTGTAGATGATATAAATAATAAAGTTAGGTAAAAGTTGTATGATACTAATGGTTATGTTACATATTGTATACGAGAAGTAACAATATAGTATAGTAAAAGTTTTGCTAAAATATTGTAAAACTCTAATAGGGGAGTGATTGTATTTGTTATTGATATCAAGTCCAATTACTAATTAATAGATTGGGATAAAATTAACCTATATCCTTTATCGTCACTTCAACCATCATCATCAGCCGGGAAACGTCCACTGCTGGACATAGGCTTCAACCATACCTATACCAAAAACATTTAATTCTGACTATCTGTTGCAACGTGAAGGAAGGACAAACAAACTCACTTTCACATTAATAATATAATTTGAATGATCTATTGGTCTACTCAGCCCACACCTCACTTAGCCCGCGGGCCGGAATGCGGCCTACGAAATAACTGATTCGCTAAATTAATTTTCGATAAGAAATAATAGATTCCTGGAATGTGATTTAAAAAAACGGACGACTTAAAAAATGTTACTTTTTGATTGACATATGTAACCGGAGGGGAAGCGGACGTGCAAGTCCGGACCGGTCGGCACATGTCGGAGAACACTACCGCTGACCGGCGTCACGTCTGCCTCCTAGCAAATTGACACACGACCCTTTTAAACAAACGTATTAAAGCTGCCCTATTTTAGGACCCGGTATCGTCCCTTTATTAGGAAGATCTACGTGAGAACTGAGCCCACTGTTGTTACATTTCAGGCTTTATTAGGAGGGAACGGACCCTTAAACCTTATTTAATTATTCAAAGTATAAAATGGGGAGGTGTGAATATTTAAAAAGGTTGGGCATGGAAAATGTTGCGATGCACTTTTGCAGTTCCTGAATAAATTGGAGTCAACCACGGAAATATGGCTTTAACATTTTTTCAAGAGTGATATTATTGCATTTTTAAATTTTAGTATACATGATCACTTAAACCACGGATCCATTTTTATTTTATTAGTCATTCAAACTACGGTTAATTTTGTTGAAAACGCCATCTAGAGGCAATTGATGCGTAACGTAACGCAATTTTAGCTTGTTGTACGTGAGATTCATTTCCCGCATTATAATCCGATGCCCTATTTTAGGTGATTGCTTATCAAGGCTATATAATTCAAAACGTACAATTCAAAAGTTGTATGAATCAATTTCGTTTGGATTTAGGTTAAATTGGTGAAGGTTAAGTTAAGCTAAAACTTAGTAAAATATTTATTATTACAACACCGATAAATTTCTGATAATATCTCGCCATCATCGCCGGAAAAGGACCACCGCTGAACATAAGCCTCGCCATTGGTTCGCCATCATGACGGATCTGGAGACGCTTGCATCCAGTGGCTCCTACAATCCAAATTGTGGCTGACCACTGACTCTCACAATCCCTTACGTACAATGGAAGGCAATTAACAGCGTTGAACTTTATGTTCCAGCATCACCTTTACAAGGCAGTCCTTGTAAAAGCGTTAGCTACAAGTTAGTACAAGTAGCACACAATCCCCTCTCGAAGTGTTCCGCTAGGAATTTATTTATGGCCCTAACGTTTCTATAGAGTAAGTATCTGTTTAATTTGTTTTTTGCGGTAAGTGCCGGTGGCGCCCTCATTCGCTCTTTTCTACATTTCTCCGTAATAACACAATAATTTCAAATCCAAGCCGGACTTTTTGTAATCCTTGCTGGACAAATAAGAGTATGTATCACTGAGTTTTCATTGGCCCATCATTGCACATTAACTATTTTGGTACCTATAGATAATTCACACAAAAGCCTTGAGTCAATGAGGCAGTGCTGTTTGTGCTGCTCGGTCAACAAACCAAGCAGCGATGGGAGTCCCGCTGGGATTCGAACCCGCTACACCCAAAATCAACTCAACATACGAGTAATAACAAAACAAAAACATAAATTAATATCTAGATCATTTATTTAACGCTTCAGTTAGTTCATCTAATCAAACTTGGTGAGTGAAAAAAACTACAGAAACAAAAGATCATGTACATAGAAACAATACATCTTTTGTCTTTAAAAATCTATCAAGTTTACATAGCTATAAATGAAATAAGGTGCGACTCATTACGGACATTCTTATGGATCTATGGATCTTTACAACGTAAGGGGTCTTTGCCTAAAATATATCTAGTTTCATAGCCAACAAGGATGAATATCGTATGACATCAGCAAATACATCATCGAGACGTAACTTTGAAATAATGTTTATCCTTAGTGAATGGATCCCCAGATGAAACTATCATTATGTCCGAATAAAACGTTTAGTTAAAAACAATCGGGCATCTATTTTGTGCTCATAAGTGTTCTCAATAATAAATAAACAAACTCAATTACAACTTTATGTCTCGTCCCACGCAGAACAAAAGCAAACTTGGAAATTGAAGCTTTTAAAACGAGAGCTCGGAATTTAATTTATTTCGGTTGTCGGTTTCCTGAAAAAGCTTTAAGGCATCCATAATATTTTATCAAAGTCGTTTTAAACTTTGTTATTGTCTTTGTATTTTTGAGAACGCGTTTTCGATCTCTCAAAGTAACAGCACTCAGCAATGGCTGTGATCGCCTGTCTAAGAACATTAAAATATTCGCTGTCGAATTCTGAGAAACATACGCTCTCATATAAATGGAACACAGGAATTTTTTTTCGTGTAATGATATTTTTGTACTTGGAAACTCTTTTAGGAAGGAAAATAGATCAAAAACATAACCACTCTGGCACATTCGGGTAAAAATAATATTAAATTTACTGTTGTGAGAAGTTTCTATCGTGATGGAAAGTTATTTCGTATCTCAAATTAAAATTACATTATATATCCATCGAGATTATCTGCCACCTATAACATTTTCATTGATGTAATCGTGCTTTGTCTAAAAGTTCGATGAAATAATAAAACTTACTTTGTTTTTGCTTAAAAGTTCGGTGTAACTTAAAAGTATTCGATGTTATTATTAAAATTGTCAGACTGTCCCTGTACCTACAATAGTTAATTAGAATTCTACATACATCAAACTCATACAGAGAGAATATTCAAATTTCACTTGTATTTCGACATTATGTAAACGTTGGGCTTTATCATCGCCTTTTAATTAAGGGCAATTAATTACACAATAGCATTTCTCGAGGCGATTCGTTAAAAAGCTTTCTTGTGATATAAAATTCGAGGCACGCTCGAGATGTCTCAAAGAGACTGAGGCGTGAAATTCAATAGAAGTTGTGTAACTGTGAGGCGGCAACGAGGCAACTTGTTGAGTGTTCCTTACCCCCACCCCCTTCGTGCTGCGGATTACTTAAAATTTACGGTGCATCTGGTGCAAGTCTTAGTGCATTTCCGATATTACTCGCGCGTACTCGCATATCGGGAATACAGGTGGACGAGTTTCATATGCAATATCTATTTGTCACGTGCTGCATTACTGAAATGAACGTTTCTTTATGTGTTTGACTAGGGAAGTTTTTAATATCGTCTCTTGTATTTTTAACCGTAGATGCGAGTACGTAGTTGTGTTCTTGATGATTTATTTTGAAAGTAGAATCCGTTTCGCCTAATTTTCTTAGGTAAACTCTTACGTAAGTGATATGATTTCTAATAAGATGTTTACAATAGCTGTTTAAAAGTTGAATTCGAAATGTTTTGGAATTACGTCATACATCGTTGAAATGATATTGTCTTCTATTACAACGTTAGTAAGTGGTATCTTTTATCAAAGGTCTACGATATTTTCGTTACCATCTACACTGTTTACAATTTAGTCTACACCACTTTGAGAATTTCATACACTCCGTACGAGAATTACTGTGTTAACCTAGAATTTAAAAAGTTCCATGTTTCTATTCCTTGCTACTTATCTTCTTCTAACTTCTTCTTAGCCATTCTCGACCATTTTGGTGTAGGCCTCCTCAAGATTGCGCCATCTATCTCGGTCTTGCGCTACTTCCGTCCAATACTTCCCTATAACTTCTTGACGTCATTTTTCCAGCGCAATGTAGACCATATTGGGTAGTTTTTCCTTCCGAGGACTCCATTCTAGAGAAATGTAAAATTCTACGACCACCTTGTCCGCTGATATTTCAAACTTTCGACTCGTTTAATGGCGTCCGTAACTTTACTTTCTTTTCTTATTCCTTGCTACAACGCAGACTAATATTAAAAACGTGAAAGTGCGTTTTTTCGTTTTTCATTCCATTCAATTGGTTCTTGGTGCCATTCCATTACGTCTACTGATCCATATACGGATATTTTAGAGCCGTAACAGGACATAGGCGTATTTCTATCTCGACCGAGCAATTAGCTCCCGTGGAATAATATCTGAAGTCCACGCGTACAAAATCACAAGCAAAACGCTTGTTTAGTTAGTAACAACGTATTATTTACAAACTATAAACTCTATGTAACATCGATATTAAATATCATTTTGAAGATCGGAAATGACGCAATTTAGGGGGAAAACTAGGTCAATTAAAGCCTTAAGCTGTTGCGTTGCGTTCGAAGTATACCGGAGCAAAGCCTGCTTGCGTCGTGTTTCATGGACGACGGATGTGTATGAAACTACATGATATACTCGTACATACATCGAGATAGCCTTAGATTTGGATTGGAGCATAATGTCATTGCGGAGGGCATCAAAGCTGAGGGAGCTATATGGCGTAACCCGAGCAAAGCACTATAGACTCAAGGTTGCCTTCAGATTTATTCTTCTTCAAATCTCTTCGTCAAATCGAACAGCGAAAATAAAATTATCAGTTTTTTTTATTGTACTTCTAACCTACTACTAATGATACTAGACGTAATACCTAACACTACACGTGATTGTTAGAATGTTTATTACTCTATCATGTATAAACCACTAAACAATTTTGCATGAAGTTTGGCATTATATATGTTCTGGATTCATACATACCTATGTTTACTATTTTTATATCTGGTAATGTGTTCTTGTGGCATAATGTCTGCAGTAGCGTGGAAGAGTGTTCACACAGCGGCACTGGCGATGTTGTCATTCACGACCGGAACAATAAAATGGCCGCATGCTTTTCAACAAGTGTTCCTTAAAATTCTAGTTTTGTAATTAAACAGGTGCAGCTTTTAATGCAGATTACAAGGCTAAAATTTCAATGACTACCTCATAAAGTTATTGCCATTGTCAATCTATAGCCATGGCTACAATTCAAGTAATAAAACTAGTTCAGCTACAAACTAAACTAAATTCTAGTAGTCACCTAAACCTGTGCAGCTTCCTATTAACCTTTATATAATGTCAACGATCTAATAACTCAGTAATGAAGACGTGGGCTCTCAATCTGAGGGTTCCGGGTTCAAATCCAGCCTACCTACCTTAGTGTACCTATAAGTTGGTTTTTCAATTCATGTACATTATCCGATTGCTTAACGGTGAAGGAAAACATCGTGACGAAACCTGCATGTCTTGAATAGGCATGTGAAGTCCGCCAACTTCTGAGTAACACACACACACACACACTGAGTACACTCTCTGAGTAAGCCTGAGAGTAAGCCTGAGCCCCTGCAGTGGGGACGTATATAGGCTGTTGATGATGATGATCTAATAACTCAGAAACAAAAAAGTCTTACTCGAGATTTTTTATACTACTTGTATGTCTAAATAGTGTTTGTTTGAATACTCTTTATTCATTCATATGTCAACTTAAATAATTAGTGTTAACTTGGTAATAAAATAAGTACAATGTACAGTGTTATCCGCTCAGTGATTGTGAGCTTTATCCTGCCAGACACGGCGCCCAGCTGACAGGAAAGTCGCGTCGCTTCAACTTACTCGTGTTCCTCAGGGGCTAAGAGGACTTTACAACTCAAAGGACCTCAAACTTCCCCCTGCATTTTAAAATCGATGAGACAGCCATTCTACTGACACTTTACACAGAATATAAATTATGATTTGGAAGGCTATCTTGTTATACTATACAGCCTTCGAAGATTTTTCGTGATGTTAGAAAATGTACTTTTTTTTTGTACATACAATAATATTGTGTTTTGAAATAAATATATGTCTATGTCAATTGAAGGTGAATTAATTTTCGATTCGAAAAATAATTTTTTTACGGAGGCTCCCATACACGTAACTTGGGGATGAAATATTTTTTCGCGTCTACCCCATTGTGTGGGATATCGTTGAATAACTATTTCAAATACATTGAGGGTATATGTACACCTCTTTTCGATTCAGGGATCCGTTTGCAAAATATTTTATAAAACTTAATCATCACCTGCCATGTAAGACCCTACCTACCACCTACCCAAGTAAGAAATGTGGCATTGATCCTACAATAGAGTTTTGCCTTAGTCTACTCTACACCCTTGACAGTCGGATTAGTTGTTGCTTTTGTTTTTACTTTGAGTGTTACCATCAGTCTAAGGCAAAATATTTTTATTCAAAGGTTCTGTAACAAATATTTTTGACGTCAATGATAATAATGTAAATACGCTTTCGGATATGCCGGGAGTTATCGTAGCCTAAAAGCCCTAATAACTCAAATGGACTGAGTTTTGATGCTCACAACAACGCCGCGCCGCGCCTTAGGTGAGAGGCTCGCTAGAAACCAGTGAGTGTGCCTCCGTGCCGTATCTGTGGAGATCCGAGGCGGCCGCAATCCGCCGCCCTCGCCGTGCCCGTACCCGCCCGTGCCGACCCGACCACCTATCACACCAATCTGTTTGAAGAGGCCTTCTCTCAAGTGACAAGGGACAAGAGTGAAAATTTTCAAATTGCTGTAGTTGCATGTTTATTGTTATTTTTTTGAGATTAGATAAGTATCAGCGCTATTTCTGTCTTGCCACATTCTGTCATGGCACAACGTATTTCGTCTAGTTCGGGAGCCGCTGGATGCTAGTGACTACCACAATATGTAAGACGACTTTTAAATTTAAATATAATATATACATGCGAAATAATAATAATAAATTACTCAGTTGGCTTTGAAGTCACTCAAGGGTCTATTGACGGTGGTTTTATTATAAAGTTCAAACCACAAAGCCAAACTGAGCGTTGTGTTTGGCAGGCCCATATTTATTGGTAAGCTTTTACCGTAAATCATAGAAACGTATCTGCAAAAAAATATTATGCTTTTTATACTTATCTCAATCTACCAACTAAAAGACATGAATCGTATGTATAAAGTAATTAGAAATTTAAATAAGGTATGTCTTGTTATCGTGATTAATTCCAATGCTCCGAGGAATATCAATAGAGAATACCATCAATGGCACCATTCCATAATTAAAAATGGCGGTTCATTGTTATGAAAGTACCGGCTAGACAGAATCGTTAAAATTTCCGATGAGACGCGATTGGTTTGATTTACGTCGCGAGATCGATGATGAAACAGAAAAATTGGGAACTACATTGAACCACTGGAAGCAGTGTAGCAGTGCTATATTTTCCAGTATATAATCTGCCGCTATAAAGTAAGCTACACACGGCGGGTTACGGCTGCGGTTTTCCTGCCGCAGTGCACGGGGTTTGATACGAGTTCCTATGATGCAAACGAACCGTGCGGCGGCACATCACAACAAATCTGTGACAAATCACAGATTTTTTAGCCGCGTGAGGTTTTTTGCGGTTGAACAACCGCAGTGCGTGCATCTCTACTGTGATTCATTCATCACATATTTTCTAATAACATAACTTCGGAAGGGGCAGGCTTGATAGTTTCCACTTTAAAATTGAAATAAAACAATATTTTTTTTATATTTCACTGGCAATAAAGGTGGTAAACAGTGGTCAATTTTTAATAACAATCATTTCAAATTTTAAGCCGATATACGCACTGGTTGCCAAGATGAACAGCTGTGACAGGAGACAAAAACCGAAGGCGTAAGTCGTAATTCTTAATGTACAAGTCCAACTCGCACTTAGCCTTTTTACTATTTCGGTTTGCGGTGGGTTCAAATGTTGTGTCTTTATTAAGATTTCTGACTAGGAAGATGGAAGAAGGGAAAACGGAATAAATTATTAGTATATATTTGTATTCAGACTGAGTTCTCTATAAATGTAGTGTGGAATCGGAGCACGTTTCTATAACCCGAACTGTGAGCAACAACTATACAACAGTGACTGACTAAACTCGGGGCTACTGAAACATGCAGAGCGAGCTACTCTAGTAAACAGTTCGCTTTGTTCTACGCCGCACGTCTCGAAGCCCTCACAATCTGAAGGTAGCTGATTCGGTTCCATGCCTTTTCTATCTGTGCCTGGTATACAATTCACTAATAACAAACATCCTTACAGTCTGATTCCTTAGTGATAATTTATTTTTCATTCAAGAATTCAATTAAATATTTTTATGCATTTATAGGAAACAGCAAACTTCTTTTAATCAGTAAAAGCAGTGAGCATGTCCGTCTCGCGAAGAATGGATAACCGATGGGGAGTAAAAGTTCTCAAGTGGCGAACACGTACCGGGCCGTCCCTCACTATATGGACCAAATACCTAGCGATGGTTGAGGGTATTCGCCGGATGCAAGTGGCTCGGGAGCGGTAGAAGTGTCATGAAGGAGGCCTATGTCCAGCAAATGATGATGAGTGCTACAAATATGATGTGACTAGTAATTGATATATGTATAGGTAGGCATAGGTACAAGGTTTTGTTCTGTACGACCTTCACGTCGTGACGGGAAGACATTACAGATCCGTGATCCAGGAAGTCAAATACAATAAAATACAATTCTAATACTACAATAAAAAAACCAGAATCTTGATAATATCGTAAAAGGGAAACTTATTTGGCATCTACCTATAATTTATACTATGTAATGTATTGTTATCCAAATCTAATCTTATTTATGGTTGAGCTAACTTGTGCTTTGTGTAAATCCTATAAATAAATTAATCATGTGTATTTAAAAAAATAAACTATCTCTATCACTTATTGTTAGTACATACCTGGTAACGAATGTAACGCAATCGCAGGGGGGGCCGTTTACGTGTTCTCATAAAAAGTGTTCGCACGTAGAGGTGTGCTATAATGCTGTTATTTTCTCCTAAAATTAAATACGTGTCAGCGATGCCGTGCCTTCGCCTCGTGTTTAATAACATTCTATCCTTGTGGTCCATTTTTCGCAAAACCAATATATCGTACAGCGCTCACGTGATATCTTAGGTCGACATATTTAATTAAAAAAATTTATTATTGATATTTTAGCCTTTTCAGTTCCACTTATGAGCACAAGCTTTACTTAGGTTTTCAATATAATAATCATTATTGATCATCATACCTCAGTCCACTACCGGACATTGTTTTCTCCAAGAATCATTACCGATGACATAACGTATTCCTTTAAGGGAATCTCTTGTATAGAAGCGAGACTTTAAATATCTTATTATAAACTCATTATTTTGTGCAAAAATCCTTGTAAAAACTTCTCACAAATGAAAATGCACTCTAAACTAGCCACAATAGAATACCTATAAACACGACACCAACAAAATAAAGTCCATTCTTTCTGTATTTGAAATTCCAAAGGCGTTTTTTTATCTAAATCTGTAAACCTTCACAATTACCTATAAAATCGATCCCGAGCGCAGAGTAAGCCGTATTTTCGTTGACAAAACGAGCTTGCAGCGCGGTGTAAACTTTAGTCGTGCACGATAAAACAATTCGTAGCACGTGGTACTGTTTTCTTAATACAAAGGTCTCCTAGTTCCAGGTTTAATAATAGAGCGACGGCGTAAACTATTTCTTGGACTTCACGGTTCTCTCGTGAACGACCGGGCAATGAAGCTTCAAATGCCTTTGTTAGATACATAGGTACAACTACAACACTGTATGCAGTGGAATGCAATAACTGAAGACAGTTTGCTATGTTGACAATTCAACATGATAAAATAATAATTTATGTAACAAATTTAATTATTGATTAATCAAAGATTTTTTACCGAAAAGTTTATTATGTTTTAATGGTATATAGAATTTAATGAAAATAAACGAACATAGAAAATCCTGCATTCTATACCCGCCTCCGTGGCCTAATGACTAAATGCTTGACTTACAACCCGGAGAAGCCGGATTCAATTCCCAGTGGGGGTACCTGATTAATGTGAGGACAGGCATTGAATTATTTTAATGTTTGATAAAATGAGATCTTTCTTAATAAACCTGCTAAAGTTTTACCTTCTAGATATATTGACAGCCTTTGACATAGCACGAATTATTCATACTATTTTTTCATATGTATGTCTTAGATTCCAGCAATTTCTCGTTGGTGCTTGTAATTTGTGACCATATTATAGAATTATTTACTATCGCTATGTGCCATTAACATTTCATAAGCCATCAAAGTTAGGCGAGACTTGGGACAGACCCGAATGTCTCAATTCGTCGACTTCCTAATCAAGGACCTAAGTCGCATCAACTGGTGCTTTATAGCTAATAAAACAGTAATCCCTCACTGAAGTCCATTTATATGTAAAACGTGGCGTAATAAAAACACGTTCCAACGCCGAAGTGAGATCTACAACTGTCGGTCGTACATTAGGGATTTGCCGAATATTCCGGTTGGAGCTCGGAATGCCCCTAGAGCCATCCTCTGCCAATGAATTAGCCAATAAAACCAAATTGAACCAAATAAATTTCCCATTACCCCTGTTTTTCTGCTTTTTCCGTGAATTTTAGAGCGACGTTTGAATTTTTTCCGGAGCGAAAAATCTTAATTAAAAATGGAATTACGACCTCCGTTCTATGAAACGTTTTGGATTGTTTATTTGAACATTTGGGGAATATTCAAAAGACAGTTCCCTTTTAATGTTGGACTTTGCAAATAAAATTATTTAATAACAAAGTTTAATTAGTATAGGTCTTATTTATTACAAATTTAACGACTCCTCATTTAGCGATCCATCCACCCAATCCGAAGCAACTGGAGTGACAAGGTGGTCATTTTATCAAAATGGCTCAAGATTACATTTGGTCGAGCATATATAATGACAACTTAACTCTAAGTTCATTATTTTATCTGTGTTTGAACGATTATATGGGGGCGGGATTTGCCACAATCAATTAATTGTTGACGGAAATAAGATCTTCAATAATTCGGTGGTAGACATGTTCCAAGGAAATTTATGCACCAATAACTGCAACAACGAAATGAAAAGAATTGGATTCGATATGAGTTTAAAGAATAGCGTGAACGTAGCATCATGTATATTCGAGTTCAAAAATATGTATTCACTTTTAAACCATGACACATTTACATTTAATTGGCATTTCCTTTAACACACTGCATAGGAACAAGAAAGGTTGAATGTGATATGGTTCAAAATTGGATACATATTTTTGTACTCGAGTGTACATACGTTATACACACAAACAAATATTCTCTTCTCCCGCAACAATCGTGTGACAAAGTTTTGTTTATATTTTCACAAAATACGGACTTGTTTTTAAAACACATTTACAACTGTCTTCTGCAATCAAACCACAAGGTTTGATTGCAGAAGCATCTCCCGTAATTGCCCGAATTAATATTTAAACAGTGCCCACTCGAAAATGATTTACTCGTTCAAGGATATATTTTCTCAGTCAGTGTCGAGTGTATTAAAGCGTCCATTCCTCATTATATTTGTTACACGGTGTATCTTTTCATCAATTTTCATTAACGTTTCACTAGGAAGTTCGTATATATCATTAGTGTTGTATTACCAAAATTTTGCAAAATTAACTTTCGAGCGAGCTAAATGTCTGTAAATTATTTTCTTCCAAATTGATTTATTAAAATCGTTCAGACATGTTTTGTGTGTGTTTTTGTATAAACATTGAAGATGAATTTTTGCAATACGGGCATTGTTTTTTTTTAATGTGACCTCGGCTTTAAAGCAACATCTTACTGCCATCACCAATCCGCTTGCAAAGCGTGGTGATTATGTCTTTAAATAATATTGAAACAATTCTAATACTTTTATTTTGACACCTATTACAATATTATGAAAACGCCAGGTGAAAAAAAAACATACATGAAAATGTACTATATAGTACACATAAGTAAAATAATTCAAGAAATAGAACTTGTAATTGTTTAGTACAGCGGGCCTTATTGTAAAACTTATCTCGTACATTAAAATTAAGTTCTTTGATAAACCACCGTAATTAACAATCTAATTAGTGAGTAAATTCAGTTCGGATAATTCGTAGCCACGATAAATCTTGCGGCTGGAATTAATTTATTTTGTAGGTGCCTTCATTTGCAACGAGAAATTGTCTCGGCCGCACCAGCTCCTGAATTTTAATGCCCACGCCTCGTCAGAAGCCCGCGGAATATCTTTGCGCTGTTTACTTGAAGCAAAAAGAGTGCACCGAGACGGAGGAAATAGCAGATAATGGTATTGGAAAACGTTTAAAAGCTGTAACTGTATATTGTTTCTGAATACTCGGTACTGCAAACAAGGAATGTTGCCACAGAACGAAAGAATAGGAATATTCTACATGTTACAAACAACACAGACGAGTAAACGATAAGAGAGTGGTCAGCTCACCGCCTTTTCTCATCTGCTACTTTGAGTCGAGTGGTATTTTTTTAGACATTTGAAAATGTATTTTGTGAACTTCGAGTTCCCAGTTATTGTTTTCTACCTGTATTTGATCGGTCCCAAATAATTGGCCCATTTTAAAATTTTCCTTTTAATGTTATTCAGATCAACACTAAACCTGATGGTCTCATGGATCTCATCGGATGGTCAACTGCGATTTGGTCAGCGATGATATTCGTTGGCTTTGGGCCTGGAAGGTGATTCTCACGCTTGTTTTTGAGTTGATTTTGTTTGGCTTAGGATAGCGTTCATTGCAATTGACAGCAAAATCGCAGAAACCCAATTTTGAGATTAATCCAAATGGTCATATACATAGTCTTGTAAATTGAAACAGGATTGCGTGCAGCTCTAATCTCCGTGTGTCGCTACGAATCACACCCCCCGACTATGATCAAAGCGTCACCGCTCGCAACCCCGCCTGCGACCGCGCTTCGTCACAGCTCTCCTTTATATCCGTAAAGTCTATTTTACATGACACTAAAATGTAGAACTGGAGTAACTAAAATAACATGCTGTTGACTAGAAACAACCTTTTCTTATTTAAAAAAAACTATTAGCAAGTGGACAGCAAAGTATTCCTTTATAAGTTCCTGTGTGAGTTTTTATTTTTGGACATGTTTATTCCGTTGACAAGTCCGCTTGAACAAAATAAAACTTATTTTAAACGGATAAAGCATATGAAGTAAGGAACTCGATGGGTATTTGTTAGGAACGCTTCAGTGTCAACTAAACAAAAGACAGTTAACAGTATAACTGCGGTAAAAGTAAAAAAGAACCATAGGCCGATGATATGTATGTAGGTAGTTGATATAAGTAGTTGGCATGGTGCTACCGATTGCTTGAAATTATTGGAAAGTCAATTAAGGGTGATAACATCGTGCTACTAAATCGTTCCAGTAGCTTGCTATTCACTGTACTGGCACAGATCTACCTATCTTCTTAGTCTTAGTACAGTTTTATGGGAGTATCGTGAATGTGTAAAGGGTGCGTGAGGATGCTTTAGGGGGGTGTTTCCACTGAGGCGCTGAACTTATCGATTCATGAATTGTGACCAATAACGATTCTTAAAATATCAGTTTTTTCTTCAATGGAAACTAGTAAATATTGGTCACCTCAGTGGAAACGCACCCTTACTCTAACACCCTGCCTCGCTCTCAACTGACTCAACCATACTATCAATCATCCGAGATACTATCCTGATGTTACTCTCGTACTTCGAGGTTTCGTTTCCATAAATAATACATATTATGTTTTGAAGTTATTACCATCTTTAGCAAACATGGCGTATCCTCTACGTACACTACGAGTTGAATATTAACTGTTGGCTAATTAAATACCAATACAAAAACATACCTTTTGTTGCGTGTCGTTTTTATTCGTTTTTACGAATTATCGTAGGCTTTGCTACGAGCGTAGCAATAGCTGAGGTACATGTTTTGGACATATTGACCATGTTCCTACAATAATATTGGTGAATAATAATAATACATTTGTCCGCGTCTTTGTCCGTGTATACATCAGAAAGTAGGAACAGGATAAAAGTATGCCTTCTTCACGCCGTATGCTAGGTGCCATATGTCATCACGTGATTGTGCCGTTGAGGCACCAAGAGGTAACAAATACACTTAATTTCTCATTTACAGTAGGATAACAAGTTCATTAGATTTACATACTGCACACGGCTACACGTCAAGCTATATTTTGCCAGTACAACCTGATCTGGTATTTTATAAGCTTCCCGTGGAATATGAGAGGTCAGCCTATACTGGAAATGTGTATGTTGTGTGAAGCCGTGCCTGAAACTCTGGTACTGTACTAGGAAAGAATGAATATTTATGTATACTCCAACCGTGTACTCATACATTCTTATACGGATTTGTAATAAAAAGTTATGACAGTAACTTTTTAATTTGCTGAATTTGAAACATAACAGAAACCATCTGCCTACACTTTATTATAGAGAGGTTAGATTTGTATGTTTGGAATTAAGGGACAATCTAATTATTAGATCTGTACTGTAATTCTACCATTCTTATTCTAAAACTTCTGTACTACTCTATTTTTTGTGCTGAACCTGATATTCTTACTATTTAATTTGTATCTATCTGTGGAGATCTCTTATTGGCTTTCTGTTTCTTATGATTTATTTATACTCTGTATCACTAGCTGTTGATCTTCCTTAAATAAAATAAATAAATAAATTAATAATAATGTTCGATCTCATGCTGAAAAAATCTTTGTTATTAGATAAACATTTGATACATGGTAAATACACCGTCGTTTGTTTTAGAGTTTATTTTCTGAGTACCTGAAAAGGTAGGTAAACCTGTAGGTATCGCTAAACATTTCTTCTCTTTCACACGGCAATGAGATTTTTTGGGTTTTCAAATTCCAAGCCCTAGTTAGAGATATATCGTGGCTGTAACTCTAGCGAAGCCATTGGAACCCGTTCGCTTTCCCCAATGCAATATTTCGTTCGAAGTTTTTTGCTTTCTTTTTACGTTTCAACAAAGGTGCAAAGGTCACGATGACAAAGGTGTTCCATTTGTTTTACAAATTAATGCGGTGTCCCGTGTCGGGAATATATGGGAGGAGCACGTGCGCCCGGATAAATACGGCGGATAAATCAATTTAGCGTGACTAACATTCGACCCTTTCATTCCGAAATAAAGTTTAACGGTTAAATCTCCGCCAGATATTAAAATTGGGACAGTTCGGGCGCACGAAATTACACCCGCTGACAAAATTAGGGAGAAAAACATTAAAAACTTTTTATTAGTTAGATATTTAAATAGGTTGGACTTTAGTATGAAACTGTTACGCAACACCGACACGACAGAGACCTGACGAAGCTTTACTATAACATTTCTTTCTTTTCGGATTGGGTGTAAACTGTATGTATCCGAAATTATGATTTTGATCGGGTATTAATCGGTTGTGTATGTATACTGGGGTCTTGGGCACCTACTACAAGATTTGTTTCGTTTCGGATTTCTTTCGGATTGTGTGCACATTATGTACATACTCGTACGAGTATATCCAAAATTCGGAATTTGAGCGGATTTCAATCAGTTGTATCTTGTAGTTTACGTCCTGCTCCTAAAACTCCTCCTAAAATGTTCTTCAGATCCCGATGCTACATAAAGAATTCAAATTCATTTTAAAATTTCAGAGGTTTTCAAAAGAAAATTAGATGGAGACATAAAAGTTTTAGGGCGAGTTTGACCCCGTTTGAGTAATCGTCTGGAAGTGTTCCAATCTCTGCCCATTGTCTTAGCCGAAAATTTCCAAAGTGGACGCCACTATATAATACAGTATAGATGGGTAAAGTTCTGCGCAAAATAATGCTAGCGCGCTGTAGATAAATGGTTTCGCTTTTCGATCAATACTTCTGAACGTTATCATATTATACAAAAAAGTTTGAAATTTCAGCTCAATCATAACAGAACAGTATCGAGTTACAATTTCTTTGAAAGACTAGAAAAGTGTTATATTCTATACTCTGCTAAGTATGTCTCAATGTCGAATATAGGTATACCATCCATACGAAGTTAAACCAAGCTACCAACATGTTACCCCAGTCCGCTGCCCAAAAGCAGTGATTCGTGAGAAAGGTATCCAGCGCCTCATTAGATTGAGATTTTGGTACGATAACCATCCAAAGGCCGTATCGTCACTTACCATCAGGTAAGATGATGAAATGCAAACCCATTATCCATCAAAAATATATTATACTGGTACGAATATCAATTTTAAAAGCTTTTATTTAATAACAAGCATGCAAATCAACACCAGCAATCATGTTAAAGAACAATTTCACGTAAATATTATGAATCAAAAAATTCTGACTCTGACTGTCTTTCGCTTTGTTGCCTTTTCACGACTTAAACGACAGAAATGATCGCCATGAAATTTGGCATACACATAACATGTGGCACGGAAAGTGGCATTGCCTACTGGTTACAGTACAATGTATGACTAAACAACACAAAGCAGACTAAAAATAAGTTGTATATGATCAATAAAATTCTAAGCAATTATTAATCATACGAGCAATATAATTAATTCCTTAATTAATGTTTATCCAATTATTGTTCCCGGTTCATTCCATACCCGGTTTCATTTCATACTTGTACTGCGCTATCGGAAATAATTTCAACATTTAATTCGTATTCCAGAACGGACTGGCTTAATTACAGCACGCTTTGAGAGCTGGAGGAGTGGCCATCGAACAATTACTTAGGAGCTTGTTGACCCGCTTTGAGATCGGTTATTTCAATCTCGCTAGGGTTGTTATGATTTGTCACAATTTTAAGTTATATAATTCAGTTTGTAGACTCGGTAGTTTGATTACATGAATGTAATGTATGTATTTAAATTAGTCCATACTATTTCAAGATCTGCCTGGTCTATAGAAACGCTGGCATAAGGACACATGTCCAAGATATTTAATAAACACTAATTTAGGCCCGTGACTTTATTTTCCTTAATTTTAGCAAATATCAAAAGGAAACGTAGGGTATGCGCCATAGCATACTCACACTGTCTCGTGTGTCTATGGTTGGTTTGGCAAACGTCAATTTCAAAGTGTCGATGCCGGAGAGTGTCATGAGAACCGTGCGCTAGTGTGACGTCATACGGACCAACTCCTACAGAACCCTCTACCGGAATATAGATATCGATAATATCCTACTAATATATCCTACTAATATTATAAGTGTGAAAGTTTGGATGTTTGGATGTTTGGATGCTTAGATGTTTGGATGTTTGTGACGCTTTCACGGAAAAACTACTGAATGGATTTGAATGAAACTTTACAATAATATAGCTTATACATCAGAATAACATATAGGCTATAATTTATAAAGACATATTGTGTAAATTGTACAAAATCACACTTATAATATTAGTAGGATTACATGGACAATTTGGGCATAACAAAAACGCGTTGCCTAGAAACCGACCATAGAATATGTAATTCGTATATACAAACTTTCGCGTTTATAATATTAGTGTGAAGACTATTTGAATGTACTACGTCAGATATTGAAATTTCTTTTGTTTCTTTAAACTATTACACTACGTAACAGAATAAACACTATTTTGTACCTTATGCTGGAAATTTTTTTTTTTTTTTTTTTATTGAAGATAGACCAACACTTGACCTCAATCTCACCTGATGGTAAGTGACGATGAGGTCGAAGATGTTACGTGTTGGTCTAGAAGGTGCCTATTTACTCTTCTTTTAATGGAGAGAGATGCCTTCTATGCCTATCGAACAAGTAGAATAAATCCTGAAGTACACGCGGACAAAGTCGCGGGCGGAAGCTAGTGATATTATAAATGCGAAAGTGAATTTGTTGGCTTATCCTGTTAAGTTATGATGGAGTGTCAGAATGACTTGATTTTTCGTATAGGGATAGTTGAATGGTCAAAGAAGAAAAAGGCTTCTTTTATCCGGAACGAACATGCCGTCCCGTGGGATAAATTATGAAGTCCATACTGACGAAGTTTTAGGTAAAAGCTAGTATTATTATATATGCCAAATTTAAGTCAAATCAGTTTGACGGTTAATATTTCATTGAGTCACAAACTTTTACGTTAATAATACATATAAAAATATTGATAACGTCAGTCTTATAGATATCCTAACAATCTATAGTCGCGTAGCTACTTCCACCACATTCCACCTCTAATCTATTACGTTTTTCGAGACAAAAATCGCACAGCTAAAGCGTAGCTGTGGAAGTCAATAGGATTTGGGGGATTTACGGAAGTTCCTCGGTTGAATATAATTGTTAGGGTGCGTTCCCAACCCAGCGGTCACACTCGATCGGTTTTTATTCACGCGACGCCCCCACCCCGACTCTTGCGGGGTAAGTACATATTTGGCGGAAATTACATGTTGACGATATTAGGAAACCAATTTCGATTGCCCGACTTGATTGGAATATGAGATTTATGCGTTCATTAATACACCCTGATTTAATGAAGAAGGTTGATGTCGTAATATACTAATCAGTCTCTCGGTAATCTATTAAACATTTACTCGTGTTTGGTTAATTAGATGTTTGTTTTGATTATGAATTATGCAGAACAAATGAAAGGTGAATAAATAATTATTACAAAGGCAATCAATTAAGTAATTTCAAGAAAACAAGAAAAGCTACTATGTCAGATATAAAGAATTGGTGTGACGTTTTTTTTTCTCTTCAGATTAGCGACATGAAAATCGATATATAAGCGACACTTGAAATCCGCTTTGCCTTAGAATAGGTCACATATTTACCAGAAGGTACAACCAATCGCTGTGTTTCATTACAGTCATAACCCAATGCCGCGAGATGGCGAAGTTTCTTGTTTCGGATTCGGGTGAGCACTTCGCAAAACATTAATTCTGTAGCATCTATTCTCAAATTCCGATCCTCGGCAAATTTTCGCCTTTCCGTGACCGTCTCGAGGTATTCCTAGACAATTTCCAGACGCTTAATTTGCGATATCTACGAATCGAGAGCCGGAATCATCCACTAAGATCCCCCAGATGTTTTGCGAGTACCTTTAATAAAGTTGCCGAGAAGCATTACCCGGCAAACGAGTGGAGTTCGACAAGTACGCCCCATTAGGCAACAGGCGTTCGCTTAACTTATTTACAGTACTAGCAACTTTGTTTCATGACCGACAATATCTTAACGCTTCTCGTTTTGTTCCTATCTGCAAATAAAAGCGAAATAAATGGTGCAATCTTAAATGTTGTTTCGTCGTCTTTGTTGCAAGGAAGCTTTTTATTGTTGGGGAATAGATTTGTGCCCCGCAGCGTTTTACGCTGAGCAATTGAATAATTTTCGAAGGGGTTCGGAACAAAAAATAAACGCAACAATTTTGTTTTTATTTCAAAGTCTTTAGGACCACCTATTGTACCCGTCACATTTATCGTATGTTTTTTGTAGAGGTAGCTACTTCAGCCATCTTCAATTATAAACAACATTAAGATTGTATTAAAAACTGTATTGAAAAATATTTGGTAAACCCTTCAACAACATTTCTAAATGGAATACAAGCAATCAATCGACAAATCGTCTGTTTACATGGGCTCTCGAATAAAATTCTAACGTGAAAACATGCTCAGCGATTTCGTTTATTCTTTGGCTTTGACTCGTCTACTGGTTTCATTAAATCCGCGGCACTCTCGAGTCCTACCACAACGTAAACAATTTAGGTGATCGATATTGGGTGAAATTCACCAAACAAATAGGTCAGGCAGAACGGGTCAGGGGTTCTTCGGGGCCATCACACGTCACCGATTTTCTTTGTTGTCTCACGCAGAAGTTAGACACTTCAACGCTTTGCGTAATCATATCAGCTCTTGTGCACGATCTCTTGTGAAGCGAGACTTCGTGAATCGTGAGACTTTGGTACTTGTAATTGCGTTTCTTTGACAATAGCTTCTATCTCTAGAGGCAAAAAATTCAAAATGTTCGGATTAATTTCAGATTTTTGTCACTCGAAGGAAGTAAAGTTAATCTTGTACTATTTAATAAATCTCAGTCTTGAGGTAAAAATGTGCTCGCCACACAATATAAAAAATGTTCAAATTAGTGTCAAAGTAAAACACAGATAAACGATCTTCAAACAGTAGTCTCTTAGTTGTGACAACTATGAGTACTGCTAACGTTTTAGTCTGATTACGTTACTGTTTAAAATAAGCATTAACCAGACAAATGACTGTAGCCTGAAAACGGCAAATAAATGATATCCAATTTATGTGAAGGAAAGGAGAAATTTCAGAGGCTTTAAACAGAATGAAGCCTTAATTACAAGTGATTACGTCCTCAAGCAATGATTAACGATCACGATTTGATTAAATAGGGAAACGAGTGGACGTTTAAAACGGACAAAAATTATCCAGAAATGAATTTCGGTGAGACTAAACGGCCATCGCTTTTTGACTTCAATGCAAACTGACGTTCGTTGGAATATTTTTATTATTATTAATGACTCTGTGTTGCAGCTTGTGATTTTGACAGATGTTTTTGGTTCTGACAGAAAGCTTTCGTCTGTGACACTTGGAAAACAATGTACGAGAATCCGGGCTGAGCTTTCCTCCTTAACCCCTTTAAAGTAATGCTCCCGTATACACCATAGTCACCTGTTAAACAAACCACCCAATGGAGTAAATGTTTACTCGATTTTCTTGTTTCTGGCGGTATCTTTATAAACGGATTGCAAAGGAACAAGATAAATATCGGTGTAACTTTATTTGGTGATCCGGTATTGTGTAAAAAAATCTCAAAAATAAGTCCAAAGACGAAAAAGCACGGGTGGACGCACCCTTAGACAATTGCTCAAAATAGCGGTGAGCATTTGTGCATTTTCATTTTTTCCACTAATGGCAAAGCAAAACTGAGTCACTTACCGAGTATAAATAAATGACACTTGTTAAATTTTATGACAGCCAAAGAAAGTTTCTTAATGAGAAAGCACTGCGTTTTGACGTAGACAGACACGAAATTAATATGACTTCATTATTTTGTGTTTGATTTTAAAAATTGTGTCACAGAATAAATATTCGTTTTATTTATTAGTGTACCAACAGTTGTTGAGTCATTAGTGTTATACAAAGCTAATCGTTTTTTGTATATTATAAATCAAATGATAACGTGTCATGTGTATGTCCGTATTTGCGCTCACTACACCGGCACAACTCCCACACATTGCTAGAAAAATCTATTCATACAACCCGACTTGTCTCGCAGTGAGTTCTCTATAAGTTGAAATATATATTGATTTGATTTTGTAGCAGTTGAGCACCCTAACCAATTTCTTACCAACTATTTACATGTGTGTCATCTAAAATTCTGGATTGAAAACAAAATTCTACCACATCAACCGTAATGACTCAAAACCGTAATCAACGAAGGGCCCAAACGTCTGGAAAGTTGGTCTGGAAATGTTTTTAGTATCTCCGTCTATGATCAAACAATTGTAGGCCGTGGTTTACAAAGTTTTATCTTCGGAATGTGGGGGTTGACAAAGTTTTCTCAGCGAATAAATAAGGATTTAAAACATTTGCTAAACTTACGTACCTTAACTGTAAAAATATTTATGGAAAAAACTTAAATGGTGAAAAGGTATCATAATTCCTATTTATTTGTATTTAATAGAAATCCATAAACATAATGTAGCGCTATAAACACATTACTTACAAGTCAAGAAGCAAGAGCTTAATTTCAGAAAACAAAAACATTTGAATGTAAACCTCCTTTTGTAAGGAGTTCGCATCTTTTCCTTTTAACTACTTAGAACCTCCTTAGAACATAAATCAATTTGTCTTATATAATGTGTCACCCTAGTACAAACGTGTATTGTAAGGTATATACAATAACTGGCAGGCACATTTATTTGTTGTGACATCTAAATAATTATACGAATACCGACGTTTTTTGCCGTTATGAATATGATAGATGCTATTGTCAACTTCATGAAGCAAGCTAAAGGTACTGGTACACTTGCTATAAGGTGGCATGAAAGCTTGTCGCAGTACCTTAGCTACCTTGTCATGTGTCTTGAAAAAGCAAAACTATTATTGAGCGTACGTGGTTGGGATCAGATATGCTCATGGCTATTATCCAAACTGGCTGATTTCTTCTTTTCTGTTTTCGTTTCGTGTAGATCGGGCCGTGTGATCTCAGCTTTAGAATATGAACACTTTATGTAATCGTAAGAGGGGACTAAGGGGGAGCTATTCAGGAGATGAAGTGAATCATCTGCCTATGTAAGTACAACAACCTATGTTGTTGTAGTTAATCATCAATGTGTCCAACAAAGGACTCGTATAGTGATGATGATGAGTAGCTTTTGGGTGCATTGATGTGACTTAAGCTCATCATGTTACCCTTTACGTGTTCACTAGCTAAGTTCGAGATAACACAACTCTTAGCTAGGCAAGCGGATATATACGAAATAAGTTTCATTCAATTATTGCAAGGGGTATATAATTTTTGGTTCAAACAAATTAGCCCGTAATACCGATCGTATGATTAATTAAAAATAGAATAACGGTGCCAGACACAATATTACAAATTCAAGTACTTCTGTCCTTTTGTTGGTCAGTTGGTCTGCTTGTTGCCTTTTCACGACGAAACAACTAAACAGTTGTTGCTGAAATTTGACATACATGTAGACTATGGCATGGAGAAGGATGTAAGCTAATTTTAATTCACATTTAATATTACCGTGAGATGATTTACAGCACAGACGAAGAAAACTTAATCGATCAAAAGACCACATTTGTTCTCAGCTCAATTACAGTCTAGCTTGGCTTTGTGACTTGATGATAAAGCACGGAATCTACGAAAAAGGATAATCTATAGATTTTCTACCTAAGTTAGGTTTAAGTTCGGTCCCTGACTCTCGACAATAATATCAACAGAAAAGCCGCTGACGAAGCGATTTTGCGGAATGCGAGTTCCCGACTGAAGGACAGATCTGAATTAAGGCGTGGGCGTTCTGTGGCCCCCACATAAAAAAAGTATTTTTAGGATTTCTAGCAAATGCATAAATTATTTTCATTTTGACATAGATAAACGTTCACAAAACAGAAAATACTGTAAAATAACTGATTAAGAAAACTTTTAAACTAAAAATAGTAATCAAGGTAACAAGTGAAAAGATAACCCAGGTTGATGTTCTTAATAGGCTTACATCATTGCTACGTGAAAATACGCACAACAACTAAAAAGCGAGAATCAAAACAGCTTTCCTTTAGAATGCATGTTTCAAAATCAAAGTTATGTATTGCAGATTATGTGTATATGTTTCGCGTTGCTGAAGTGATTTTGTGAACTCATATATCTGCTATGTTTCTCTCATACATCTCGTAGGGGACTAAAGAATAGTTACAGGGTCGCGACAACGTCTACCTTAGTATCATCAATATCTTTCTTCCTTTTTCCTGGATTGGAGTAATTCCTTTTTCTTCTCACGAGTGTAGGTATAAGAGAAGCTCAGTTTCAGTATTCACGCTATAATGATGATGATAACGTGGTCTAACCTTTCAAGGCATATTTTTCTTGATACGGCCCTGGCCAAAGCACTAGTGCGAGGAAATAATCGCCGGCGTTACACGTCGGAATTCGGGACTTGGCACTACAATGGCTTCTTGAGAAGATGAACACGCAATTTTCGGTTGTTCCATCGTTGAGAGTGTCGCTTAATGTTCCGATCTCACGTCTTAGCATAGCAATAAGATAGAGTGAGGAATTTTAGCAAAATGATGTAGTGCAAGAGATGGTAGAGTTTCATTTGAATCTCAGGATTGTACGAATAGAAAGAGATAAATGAAAATATTCCAAAAATTTACTAGTCAGAAATGATGGTCAACTAACGTCATAATGATGACCTAAACTACTTACAACGCTGCCTTGTTTTTCTTCATAAAAAGTTCAATTTTTTGGCAAAAATTAAAGCTGTGTCTGTCACATTACACAGATGTTCTTATTATTCCACACTGTAACAATTTTATTATTTCGACTCGATTCCCCGATTCGTGAACTAGGTATTGTTGTGATCAAAACAAAATTATTAACTTGTACGAACTTAGTTTAATTTAGTTGTTCTCAAGAAACCAAGTAAGTACCGTGCGGTATCGCTTTGCTCTACTTCCCGTATCGCGGTTTCAGAGTTACGTATTCAGGATACGGAACCCGTGGGCTGCGTTCCCCTAATCTTCCCAACATTCCCGCTAAATTAATCTGTACCGTAGCCGAAACTGAGAGATTACGCGACTTAGCGCCCTCCGCGCAAAGAGTAAGCACTGGAAATTATAACGTGACACCGGTACTGTACCGTTTTGTTCTCTAGAGATATTAATTCGTAGCTATAAATTATGCCTCGTGTACATGACTTTATTTTGTAATGATAACGAGAATTTCATAAAGTTCTGTCACGAAACAAAGCTTAATTATATTTGTACGTACGTTGTATAAATATGGATTTATGGTAATAGTAAAAAAGCCTAATTTAACAACAATCGTCGTAATTATTAATACTGACACACAAAATCCTCCAGAATCTCGGGTGTTCGGCCTGTTTACCCAAATATCCGGCCAAACTGGCTGGTCTGTCCGGCTATTAGGTTTGGCGACCTGGTAGCCCTAGGTAAGAGGCGAGGTAAGCTGCGACAGCGACATTTTACATGTCAGTCAGAAAAGGACAACAAATTTGAAAGAAATCAACTTGCGTGCCTTAGAAATTAAAATTAGAACACAAAATTCTACACCTGTGCAATATTAGCATATACGAGTACGCATTCCCCGGCATAATTTTTTATTATTTTGCTTTTAATGATAACGCATGGTTTGCGTTCGAGGAAAAAAATACTCGCATAAGCTCGAAAGCGCATATGTTTGTCCACTGCTGGGCCCCACGCGCCCTCCATTGGTTATTACGCTTCATGGCTGCAGTATATTGGGAAACTCCGAAATTGCGTCATTGATTGCAGAGACTCGTTTTATCATAAAGCTAAGCGGCGGAATAGGAGTGATGTATTAAGCAATACTGCCGGCATTAAATTATTTCTATTTAACGAACACTGACACGTGACAGAATGTAATTTGTCGACCGAAAGCCTGTTCACAGCTGATCGCCTTCGGAGCGAGGGATGGGTGTTTGCGGGGTTGATCCCATACGACCACATGAAACAATACCAATTTGTTTCTTATGGCTTAACATCCTTGAATATATTTCACATGAAAAGGTATCTTTGGTTAACCACATGTAATAGTAATCTTGATCAAACAAAACTAAAAATATAAATACACTTTATATTAAGTTTCGGTTCCTGTTCCTTATGCTTTTTTAACTATGGAGCTATTTAATGGATTTTATTTAAAAATTGCATAAAGCGCCCTTTACTCTCCCATTTGCTACCATGGGGAAATGCGCAAGGTTTTCACACTAGTTGCATTTAACCGGCATTCGATAGTTATCAAGTTTGTGGCATTACCACAGACATGAAAGCGTCGTCGTCGTTTTAAAAATTATATTTTTAATGTGTATCATTTTGAAAGCAGTTCTTTACATATTGCTCACAAACGGCACTCCTAAACGTGTCTATTCCAAGTATTTGTTGTCTGTGACATAGCATAACAGTGATTTTAAATAATGTGGCAGAAGCATTAAAAATTCACAGTAAATATGTATTAGCTTTTTTGATTTAAATAAATCTATTGTCCTTTCAGCAAATACAGCATGTTTGTATCAAAAGTTTACATAACATGTTAGCATTCGTTGACCTGCCACCTAAATCAAGTAACAAATAGTATCCCGCCGCTTAACGCGTTACCTACATAAAGGTAAAATTAATTAGCCAGGCCAGGCACAGTAAAATCTTTTTAGCTTCATGGTTACTTACAATTCGTGAATGAAATGCACGGATGAGCGCGCGCCCGCGGCGGTGGTCTCTCGCGCGGTTACCCCATCTGTACACCCCACCTCTGCCTACAACCATTAAGCGTATCAGTTAGAATAACATAACAATACTAGTGACTTAGCTTTGCTGTGTTTGCAAAAAACATGAATAAATACAAAAAAAAATTAACCGACCGGTATTTGAACCTGTAAATGACAATACTGTGTCTAGACCACTTGAACACGACGCTTACACCCGGCTGTGTGAAATTAGGGACCATATTTTGCGTCGTAAAATTTAAAAGAAAACGGCGTGAAAACTGGAAAGTATGCGTTTTCCCAGACATAAGACTAATTTAGATCAATTTTTCGCCTGCGAATACCCCCACATACCAAATTTACGAGATCGCCGGTATATATAAATAAATATAAGTAAACAAGCGAGTCGGATTTTTAGATGCGGATAATGACAATGAACACGAGTTTCAAAATTTCTTATTACAACATCAAATATTCCACTCACCTATGTTTATAAATAGTGAATTGTCCACATATAGAAGTTATATCGAAAAAATGCGGATTGTTCGCAGCTGTATGCGGAGAGAATGCATGCGGCGCGCCTCTCGTCGCAATATCCGCGCTGATGGCATTCCCAGCGCACCTGACTGTTGACCTCCTTACTTTTAATCACGATACTTTGAATACCTCAACCATTATTCCGCATCAAGGACACCTTTTATGGCCATTGCATAACTATACTTATTGCAACCTTTTACACACACTATCAAAGAATCAACTACGAGTATTAATACCTATTAATTGAATTCGTTTACAGTGAAGTCTGACGAAGACATGATAACTATTTTTATTATTTTATTACGCATTATACGAACTCGTGCTTAATAATCGTATACATTTTTATAATCAGATATCTCCGTTCAAAGATTAATATAAATAAAATATATTTTAAATACCTAATTTTTCCTGAAACAAAAAGAAATTGTTATTGTTTATCTGGTAGTTTAATGGCAAGTGTATGTACAACTTAGCAAAGGAAAAACACCACACCAACTTAATTTCCCGGAACAGATTTTCGTAACGACCATTTTTAATTTATTTGAAAACCATTGATGTAATTGTAATTAAATAAAATGATTGACTTACGTTCCAATAACTTTATTATACCAATTTCGAATACAATTGTAATGCCCATTTTATTTCTATATTTTGTTTCTTTCAAGCATCAAGTCTAGACAAATTATACGCAAATTAAGTTTTATTGAGTAGTAGTAGGTGAGCTCATTTAAACGAACTTGTATATTTCTTATATATCAATTTATTGTTCAAGAAGGTTTAGGAAATGATTGTACCTTTCTACATAAGTATATACTTGTCTTGTTAAGCCTTCAGGTTCTTTTTCTAGTTGACTGGGTATTTATTTTCCTTGATTCTTAAGAGGAAATATACGGAGACGAATTTCAAGACCCTTAAATATTCTATTACTTTGGCATCGAATATTGGCTTAAACCGATCATCCGGCTAATAAATATTCGGTTTGATATATGCGGTGCGCAATTTCCTTATTTACGAGTACTTTCCGGAAGCACGTAGAATTTTCAGAAGGTGCATCTACCGCCCCAGCGCTGGGGATAAATTGATTTCATGGGTTCTTTGTACATTTGTATCTTGGTAAACTGCCATATAAATTGCTACATAAAGCGCAAATCAAATACATATGTAATGATAGGTAACATAAGAAACATTCGGAATAAATATAGTATAGATTTTCATACAACTATAAATTTTACAAATTACTTCATAGTACAAAAAAACTATTTTTGGAAGTCATATTAATTAATACTAAGCACATATATATAAGACCTGCTCTGCTATCTAGAACACCTGATACCTATAGAGCGTTTAAGTGTACAGTGTTTTATACCGTAGGGCCATTGTTTCACTAATGAGCAATCGCCGCTTCACGCACCGTTCCCCACCCCTCCCCCGGGAAAGTCCCCCCACTTTACTGAACTTTCAAAAGGTCTCCGCAGCTCCCGTGGGGAGATCTTCGAAATGTAATTAAGGGCAATTGTTGCCATTTTCATAGTGACAGACAATATAGCTCGTCCGATTTAATATCGTGTAGTGTTTCGTTTGGATGACCTTGATAAGTAAACATTTCAGTAAACACATGTTTGGACTCACAATAAGGTAGTCCCGTGTTCGATTCCCAGAGGCACCTATCGGTACTCGGTTTGGTTTGTGGTAGGGCGTAATATCCGCCTGGCTAACTGCCACAATGTTACCTAAGTTTGCCGCCAAACAGAATTGTAAAATAGCACTGTTGTGATCCAGTATGAAAGGTAGCAGAGCTAGTGCCTCATTATCATGAGGCTTCTGGGTGCGCATGCTTACCATCCAACGGCCTTATCGTCACTTACCATCAGATGAAATAAAGGCCAAATACTAACCCATCATACGGAAATAAATCAACAGCTAAAACTATTTTAACAATTCTGTAAATTAAATGCTTTTTGATACAATTCAAAAGGTAAGCCAAATCTTCAAGTTAATAGTTGTATTTCATACTTGTATTTACCGAGCACATCTCAAAATTAACATTATTCACACGCAATATTGTATCGTTAGACGATTTCGGATATATTTTTTGTATATGTATATATGTGTATGTATATGTATATATTGTATATATATATTATTATTTATTTATTTATTAATATATATTTAGCACCACCTACTTGCCCCTTCTTAATCACACGATTCTTCTGCCCCAAGGTTGCCTGGAAGGTTCTTCTCTTTTCTTTTCTGATTTTTTATTTTGTGTGCGTGTGCAATAAAGATTATTTGAATTTGAATATTTTAAAAATATTCAAAACATGCAAGTTATAATTCGTCGTCCTGACCTTATTCTGATATGAGACATGGAGGCTAAAACAGCGCTTTTCAGTCCCAGACATAATTCTTTTCTCATTAAAGAAAAAAAAGGACAATTTTTCCTCTGCGTCATATCCATGATAAACTGATTCCTAGGATTTGCCATAATTACTCGTACTCGTACTACGTTGCTGGATAGGCAGTGGCAACCTCAGTAAGATCTTGTTCAGTAGGCTTTTACGACACAACCGGTATGATAGGGGAGATCGATACCTTGAGGAGGTGCTGTAATCACTTCACAGTAATATTTGAGAATAACTAATCTGTCCCTTTGTGTCTGTTAGTAATTTGCTTACACGACTACGGGTTATCCGATCTAAATGAAATTTTGCACACAAGTGGCCTATCGCATTGAAAAGGACATAGAATACTTTTTATCCCGACAAATAGTCCCCGGGGGATAATTTTTTGGGGTTAGCACAGAAAAATCACTCACGTGACAAAAAGTTAATTTGAACTGAACTGAATATAATCTGCAAGTATAGTAAAAATAACGGTAATTTATAGATGTACTTTTTGAGTAGGCAGGCATAACTCTGTTATGAATATTTGGTAGTCGCTGAATCGTGGATTAGATATGTAAACGTGACGTCACGACACCCGAGCGACGAATGAGCAAAACTTTAATATTGTGGGGTCGCTGATTTATTACAACGAGCACATTTGTTTCGTGTTTTACAGTTTTATCAACGGTTCGGAATGTAATATCTTTGGGCTGAACTCTGTCTCTCTCTCTTCCATAAACATTTCATTGTGAGCTCTGATGGGAAACTCAACTGTTACTGTCTTCGAGTACATATCGGTCGTTGAGAAAAACAAACTTCAAACGACTTTAATTAATTTTATTTTACAAAAACAAGTTTTAGCGGTTCTTGATCTTGAAGTAGGTAGTGAAAATTGACGTTGACAGTCGAGACGTCAGAAGTCGTGTTGCGCGTTTGTGAAGCCAGTTTGTGTGCTTGCGCGTAAACAGTTACCTTGGTAATTTTTGAACTTGGGTAATGGGGAATTTATCACTGTCGTAATTCTTATATTTGCAACACTTGCACGAAAAAGTATCAAGGCTTCTCCTTTTTATAAATACAAATTCACGTACGAGCAGGAAATTTCAATATAGCATCGTCTGGGACAGAGTGAATGTAGGCAATCAGTGCCGCGCACCGTTAGAGGACCTGGCTGCATGTGGCTCCCTACTTTGCATGCGAGAATTTTCTTCCTCCTGGCACTTGCAGCCAAGTTCTGTGCACTGCTTGTTGAACACAAAGGCTGATTTATGAAAGCTGGAAACTGGACGAGGTATAAAGTTTTGCGAATGTAGAAAACAACATGAAATGTTTTAACATGATTCTGACAATTGTTTTGATTTACATACACACACATACATGGTCCTTGTACTGGTATTAATTTATTTTAAAACGCATTTCCACGCTTTTCGCGAATGCGTTGTTGCAACGAATTAATTCATAAAAAAGCTCTCAGTGTGTAAAGTTATACAAATTTAATTTCAGGTGAACGTTAATATCGTAATTGCGCTATTAAACCCAGTATAAAATATTAAAATAAATTACAGGTGTTAATTGGTTTTCGAGAAGAAAATGACAAAAAAAGACACGTACTTTTTTATTTGCTGAAATAATTTAATTTTCATTTTGATAAAAATACGAAGAATTTTTTAAAACAAAACTACTACTCTGTTGCTACTGTGACACAAAATTTTTTGTCTTAGAATCACTTCCTTAGTTTCAAATCAAATCAAATATTTATTTATTTCCACAAAAATAATAATATAAATTTTTTGACGTAAATGTAGTATATATAAAATAATACAAATATACCTATTCGTTAGAAAATTGTTTGGCTTTTAGGTTTTTAACATAAATTTAACCACTGCTGCCGAACTAGGTGGAACCTGTGCTTCAGCTAGCAGGGCCGATCCTCCTGGACTCTTATCTTATTAGCCTATTTTAGTTTAAGACAACATAAAAAAAGGACAACAGAAAAATAAATAAATATATATATAAAGTACATACAGGCATGGTGTTGTTCATTTATAAACTATGAATAAGTTGTTATTGTAGATGATGATGTTGGTGGTGAGTTTGAGATTACAGATTTCAGAACATCTCACCTCTTGTTTGTATATTCTTATGTATAAAATTCTCGTGTCACAATGTTCGTTCCCGTACTCCTCCGAAACGGCTTGACCGATACTCATGAATTTTTTTATATTAAAATTTTTAATTTTTGGACGAAATTTTTATTTTTATTTTTTAATAATGTGACATTAAAAATACATACAACCCTAAATTTTTACTTTTTTGTCACCAACCCTTATTTTTTATAGCCATTTTAGTAATATAATCATTTTTCATCCCGCTCGATAACTGATCAATTATAGTGTTTTTAACTGTACTTCGATTAAAATTTCCTTTAGCTTACGGCAAATCTAAAATTTATTTTATGAAAATAAACATTTAGAAACTAGAAATAATTTATAAGGCAAAACAACGTTTGCCGGGTCAGCTAGTATATCATAATTATAATTTTGAATTACATATATAGTACTGAAGCTACGAAGAATTTATTACGACATACTCGGAATTTTGTTTACATTGCTAAACAGCTATCGGGGCCTTGTTTACGAGGGTTCGATTCCAGAATTACCCCCTAAACATCGAACGCTGTAAGTCAGCAGATTTCGAATGTAAACCCACTACCCCCAATATTTAAATTTAATGTTACAACCATCGACCAAAAATAAAGCCCCGAAAATTTTAATTAAATTTTAGGAACTCATTTTCATTTGAAAAGATAAAAAGTTGGGCAAAAGGTGTTCATTAAATATTAAAAGACATTTGCGGAGGTATTATTAAATTCTCTTTCCCGAAACTTTCTTTGTCATCGTAACATGATAATTTACTTTATGTTCATTCACTGACAGATACTGTAACGAGATTCTATTATCTTTCGTTTACTGGCACCTTTTAAATTCTGGCAATGGGGATGATGCATATAAAAATATTTTTGGCTCGTTCGATAGTCCGTGTAAAAAGGTAAATCTCTATCATCTGTAATAACCTCTAACCATAACCTCTATCTTTTTTTTCTATATACGACTAGTAATTTTTTAGTACAATCCGCCAAAAAGTAATTCTAGTCACGCGGTGCTAAAACTCTACATATAAATCGGATCACATTTGTGACGTCACACGTGTTTTATAGCATTAAAATGTATGAAGCTTGTTCGATATTTTAAGTTTTTATCTCGTAAAATAATGTTTTAATGTGTTATATACCTCTATAATAAAATCTTCAAAATGCAATGAGAACAAATGCAGAGAAAACTTCATCTAATAAGTATTTTACTGTTCGAGGAGCTAAATTTTTGAGACATTTAATCCTAGCAAAATCTGAATAAATAATAAAAATTATTATGTATTTTTATTTTGGTGGGATTTCTTTTAATGTCCGTTATGCTATAACATATAATTCAACCCAATCTGATTTGCTTGCATCTTCCCTATTTTATTAGTGCCAGTTTAAAGACTCCCTACACAGGGCGACTTGACGAGCGATTTTCGTACCAATCTGCAATCAAAGTATGCCATATAGAGTCACGGACACTGATTGAACCGACAAGTTGATATAAGACTATCTTTCTTGGGACTTATTATTCTAAGGTTGAAAGTATTATAACACTTAACACTTTTCCCATTTTCTCCGGAGTAGGAAGATAATAACGTATGTATGAAAAGGCTTGTGATTATGATCTAGGGCGACCCGGAATAAATTGTGTTCTTATCCGCGTCACCTCGCCCTTATCTCGAGGTACTCATCTGTCCAAAAATAAGGTATTTTATAAAGGCGGCAGCGGGACAGGTGATTTACCTCACGAGAATTGTCTATCTCGACAACTTGACCTGGTGAAATTTATATAATGTCCAGCATACTGTTCACACAAATTGTCTTTTTAGGGTTCCGTAGTCAAACAAGTAACTATAGTTTCGCTCTGTCCGTCTGTTCGACCGCGGCTTAGCTCAGAGACTCTTACTACTAGAAAGCTGTAATTTAGTACGGATATACATATTAATCTCGCCGACAAAGTAGTAGAATAAAATCTTTTTTTTTAAATCGAGTAACTGCCATACACGTATCGTGGGGATGAATTTTTTCTCGCCTACCCCATCGTGTGGTAGGTTTTTCAATAATATTAAGGGCCAAGGAGCACGACATTTCGATTCAAGGATCCGTTTGCGAAATATTAAGCTTGAAAATGATAATTTTGTTCTAAGTCGAGCGTCCCGCACTATCAACTAAACGGTTGCTTCTAGAAATGTGAAAAAATCACTGTAGTAGCATGTATACTGAAGTTATAAGGAAAACTGTCACGACTAAGTTGGCTTTTCAGGTTAACGAGTAATATTCGAATAATTATAAAATATACTTGTAGATGCCAAAGTAAAAATTTCTGTTAAAAAATTCAAATTTACTTTTTTGGCGTTACCTTTGAACTTATTGTGACGGGTAACTACGGACCCTACACTGCGCTTAGCCAGACATGCACTTGGCTACTTTTTATTCAATATGTTATTATTATATATAAGCTTACACTCAGTCTTCATCTTGGACTGGAAATGTCCTCACACACACTCCTCTAGGTAATGAGACATTTACTATACCACTCTTGCCAAGTTCAACTCTACTTAGTACTTACACTAATAGAGTACAGAGCTAATTAATGCAAAACATCAGCGGTAATTCCTGCGACTTTTTACGCCTAATTTTTACGCCGTTTTAGAAGAAGAAAAACAAATACACTAAATGCAATAAAACGGAGTACTGATATAAAAAATTGGATCAAATAACGAAATAATAGCACTACGTACCCTAATTAGCTAACACTATCTTAGTACAACCCAATTTAAAGCAAGTACGAAATTAATGAATCCCTTCATGACAGCGACCGACAGTGATAAACAGAGTAGAGCACTATCCTCAAAGTGCTTATGAAATTCATAATTAATCTGTGACACTTATTTTCATACTGGAAGCTGTACTCATTGTGTTCTCGCCTTTGTTGAAGCTGAAACTACGATTATACAAAAAATACATATATCAAGAATCTTCATATTTCTTGATGACCTTACACCACCTACGTAATAGTAATAAATCAGGACAAATAATTGAACCAATCAACTTAAAAGAAAATGTTCTGCAGAAAATACATTTGTCTCGCTCACATACACAAAAAGAAATTTAAAGCGCAGCACACACATCAATTTCGTGGCTGTTTATACCAGGAAACTGTATATCAATAAAAAATGTATGTAGTGTAGATTGCCTAATCAATTTTCGTGTTAAACTTTGCCCATGGTTCTGTAAATAGACATTGACATTTCGATGCCCTTACTGTAACCCTTCCGTCGATCCATCAATCTCTATTGATCCGTCAGTCACTATGACTCCAGCTGAGTGATTGATTGTTTAAAGAAAAAGGCACAATCGACAGCACTAAAAGGAAACCGAATAAGACCAGGCCAATCGTTGGGTTCACAAAACATTTACATGTCCACGTTTATCTTAAAGAGCGCGTGTTGGAAACGACGAGGTCTTTCGAACCTTTGTGAATATGGTCCTTTAGCGCCTGGCGAATTATATACAATAACGGCTTCAGGGTGTTCACGGGGCTGCCCCGATTCTGCACTGCATCGAGGTTGTTTTAATTTGCATCGACTTTTTCGAAAGTGGATGCAGGTGGCTCGGGACCGGTCGATGTGGCGTATCATGAGGGAAGCCTATGTCCAGCAGTGGACGTTTACCGGCTGATGATGATGATGCGCAAAAGATATCCTCGTTGCTCTGCAGAGTGCGGTCGAGCCCCAACTCCATGCTGAAAACCTTTGCGGAGAGGTACGATCCCTAAATTTGGCGGCACTGGAACAAGGCCTTGATTAGTAGCAACGCGTGCTAATCAATGCTTGCTGCTGGTAAACGCACTATTATTTCTGTAATATATTGTCCGTAGGTATTAACAACAGTCATGCCGTTGTGATTTATGTAATTATGGTTTAAGTTGTCCGAAACAAATGAGTAATATTTTGTTATTATTATCAATTGTAAACGCTTTGTTTTAGTGTACATTTTATTAACCAGTCATTTAAAAAAACTGTTTCACCTTTATTTACGTACCGGTTAGAAATAGTTGTCGATAGCTATAGTAGTTGCTCAGATAATCATATGTGACAGGCGGATATAGTGATTTTATAGGGGTTAAGTTTTTTCATCGGATGTTTGGAACCCTGTAAGGTACTACACGATAATATGAGTGATGCCGATACAGAGCAGTGGGATATATCTGAAGAAATAAAACCATCCAAGTGCGAGTCATACTCGTGTACCGAGGGTTCCGTACAGAATATGAATAATTACATACTGAAAGTCATATTTTACAGGAATAAGGTGCGTCTGGCGGAAAATACAAGCAATTGCTGTAAATTTACACACTGAAATACAAATAACGATAGGCGCTTGAACAGTTTGTAATCGTAAAACTTTAATGAGATATATTAGGTAATTTTAAAATTATACTTTTCAGGTTTATTCCTTTACTTGTTGTTAAGACCGCTTCTAGCCAAATTTCATAATTCTAGGTCAATAGGAAGTAAACCACTGAGCAAGTAATGTTAAGTAAACTGTAGTAGGTATTGGTTCTACGTTGAAAATACGGCTTAGACAAACGTATCTTTTTAATGCGTTGATCTGGAAGCTTCATTTTTTCACAGATCCAAGGAATTATAAACTTGCGTATTCGATATTAATTTCAACTTGATACCTTTACGCATTCGTGAGAAAAAGGGTATTGACAGACAAACAGACAGATGGACAACAAAGTGATCCTATAAGGGTTGCTTAGTTCCTTTTGAGTTACATAACCCAAAAAGGTGAAATCTCCCTATTGGCCTAATTTTATTGAAACCTATTTAGATCAATGATTAACACACCTACACCCAATCCTCCAAACTTCAGCTTGTGTTAAAGTGGGAAGCGGCACAAACATAGAGAGTAGTAAATTGAATACATCGAAATAACTTTTCAATAGCTATAATTTCACCGATCGCTTAGTAAAGACCTTTGTTCTGTTTCCCTTCAAAGTTGTTCAGGACGCATTTATAAAGGTACTGTTACCTATTCTATGCTTAAAATCATTAAGTATTATTATTATATATCATCATTTTGAGCCATCTACTTACGATCTCTTTGTTAACATAACTGCCTCATCATCTTTTTTAAGCAGAATTGTAGGGGTAAGGATAAGGGGAATAATCAGTTAAGTTACAAACCTTAAAAAGTTTTTACTACACAATGACCTCATCAGCTACGCCGTGATGTCACGTGAGCTCTACGCCGCAGTCTTATAAGCTACGCAAGTGGCATGCATTAATTGTTTAATAATTTGAAATATTACATAAAATATGATAATCCAAAGTTGTTTCTTATCTCAGCTGTTTCTATGTTTCTAAAGTTGACTAATACGTTCTCTTTTGTCGGTTAATTTCTTATTTTATATGTACACATGGAATGCAATATGTTTACCTATAATATTAAGTTACTTTAAGACTGTAATATTTTATGTGCATAAATAAATATTAATATAAATAAAGCCTACACAAATACTAAACGATCTCCAATCGACTTACGCAACTTTCAAAACAAAATTAAGCCGTAACGATCGCTATAAGCCAAGTTTACAAAGAAAGGAAACCTTAGAAAACACAAAGGACTACCTACGCAAAATCAGCTGATATTTACCCCTAATGCCAGCTATTTTAGTTCGCACAGCTTCCATGCTCCAACGCGGGACCTACCTACAAAATATCAATACAATTCGCTTTATAAATAATAATGTAAATTGATTTTAATAACATAATATAGGTTTTATTGCACAATAGCGTTGCTCTTGACAACTACATCAGCTGGTGGTGATGATGAGTGATGAGGCCGTAGATGATGAGCGTCATCACCCAGAAGCATTAATTTAATGAGTGATTGACTGTGTTACTGTTTTATTTTATTTTATTTATTTGGATTTCCAACAAAGAAACACAACTTAAAATAACTGTAACTGTGTGTGCTCCTTCAATGACAGGAAACCACCGCATGCAAACAATAATTGAAACAAACAAACAACAACAACAAATTAATAGAAAATATAGCTATAACAAGTGACTACAACTAAGTGGAGGCAATGGCAGAGGAGCGACTCAAAATATATTTAATCAAGGCAGCTTTAAAAGCTGACAAAGAAATAGACAGTATATCGGTCTTTGTAGATTTAGATAGTATGTCGGCTTCTAATGGTAAAAGAATTATTCCAATCGGTCCAGTAGTTTGGGAGCCTATTCAATACAAACAAACGAACAATCAAATCTTTCCTCTTTATAATATTAGTGTAGGATATTTATTGTGCTCTCGGCAAATTCTCGGAATAACACTATGACCTTTGTTATCCGGAGCGGTGCCATTAGTACTGTTATTTATGACAGGTATCTACAGCACTTGATTTTAGAAATTATATCTCGGCCATATACTCTTCTTCTTCATCTCGTTCCTCTTCTTGTAGAGTCGCCGCCATAGTCCTCTGACATGGCTCATGTCACTTGTCGTAGATAGTAATCGGGACCAACGACTTAACGTGCCTTCCGAAGCACGGAATTATCTTAATGTTCTGACAATCATGTGATCACATCTGCAATGTCCTAACTAGACTGGGGAAAGTCTTACGAAGAGATTTTTGACAATGCCCCCACCGGTAATCGATCCCGGGACCTGTGCGTGTGTTGCGGAATCTAACGCTCGGACAACTGCGCCACGGAGGCAGTTTAGTCCATGTACTTATCTTCCTATAACAAAGAATTTTATCAGAAGAAGTTCATAAATAAGCTTTGCCTCTATTCTGTGATTAAGTTCTTTGTTTTTCCGGTGTACACAAAATTGAAAATTAAATGAAATACATACGAGTAAATATTTATGCATTGATCTGTTTGTGTTTTGAACATTTGCCGAATTTGAATGTTTTGTGTACGTACATTATACGTGTATGCGCTCAGTATCAATACAAAAATGCATTACCCTTCTTCTGACGCAGTCGGGTAAGAAACAGTCTGTGACATGACTGCGTTTAGGAAAGAAAACAAACAAACACACTTTCGCATGTATAATGTAAGTAATATAAGGTGCTAATTTATGTTTTACCTCTAAGATAACAATTAGCAAATAAAGTAGCCTGTGTCACTACCTGTGTCCATAAAGAAATGTAGTTTACAAGTTACAAGAAATAGCTTGGATCCGTTGCTCCGTAAGAGAACGACAATTTAGGAAATGTAAGTGACTGTTATACATAACTAGTGTTTCGCCCGCGACTTCGTCTAAGTAATCAGAAATTATCCATCACGAACTACTTGCTCGATCGAGATAAAAAAGTAACAAATCAAATCATTATGATTCTCGGTTGTGACGTAAAGGAATGACACACAAACTCAGTTTCGCATTTATAATATTAGTATGGATTGCCAACAACCAACCTAAAACCGTTCTATCGACAATCTAACCGGAGGAAGCAAGCGAAACACTTTTCTGTACCTTTAAACATGTTTAAAAGTATTTCGGACAGTACTGAACCTGATTATTTGAAACATACCCTGACCATGCATGGATATGAATGGGAGGGACTAATGGAATTCGCTATCACGCCATCACATTTAAATGACAGATTGTCGTTGAAGATAATTGTAACATCCAATATGTTCGATATCGATATCAATTTAATGAACCGCGTGCTTACACCTGAGTGGTGATGAATGAACAACCACCTCCGTAGAGTGGCCACACTGTCCGACGCTCATCCGGAGATGGCGGGTACCGTTACAAAAGTAGAAAGAATAAACAAACAAAATAAATATTGATTACACAGGCCTACCTCAGCATATGCTGCACCAGGTACTGTGTAATAGAGGCATCAGCTATTTTAACAAAAGCAACAAACAAGCCTAAAAACAAAAGAGGTAGAAATAGTTCAAAAATATAATAATTTGAAAACGTGATAATGCATCTACAAACTATTTAGATAAGGTGTTAGATAACACCACTTCCTCTTAACGATTTAAGCTAGTTTCTGAAGAATTTAAAAGAATATTTAAGCCGGTTCCGTGAGCCAACTGACACTCCCGAATCCTTTAAATAGAAGCTCTGAAAAATACATAATATTAATATGTACTGAATTTCTGGTGGGCGCTGACACGGCCTTAAGATTTACAAAATAGTAATGAAAGTTAACAAAGCCAGCGCCAGTTAAATCATTAGACCTTTAACGTGAATATGAATCCAACATACATTTAAAGCAGTACCGCCTATACAAGACATCGTCTCTTCAATCTCGGTCGATAAGGGATATGTCCTCAGTAAGTCACAGAACAAGCCGCGTCGATTCGATTTGTCTCGAGTGACTTTGAGGTCTATTCTCGTCTCGTCCCAGCCGACAGGGCCGCAAACCGCAGCGTTCGATTTCCGTTCAATTTCACGACAACTCCGGCCCCATCTGCCTGCCTGCCTGTAATTACTTATTCTATGTAGATACAAACAACGCCCAACCGCTTTCATCCTTTACCTCCATGGCTAATTGCCTTATGATGAATGACTTTACGCAACTAGAAACGTTTAGCTCTAGCACATTCTCTGGCGAAGGATATTAGAAAACTAATGGATAAATCTTTGAATTTTTATTTGAAACTACGGTAAATATTAATTAAAGAAATCTGTGATATGTTTTTCTTCTTCAAACTCCTGAAAGAATTAAATGATGCTATAAAGCTACCTTACCTTACCGATATTATTAATAAATAAAAGTAATTGTGTCCACGCTCTTATTAGAAAATGACGTTCAACATGAAATTCAAAAACTTAATGTAAGCGGTAATAATAAGCGGTTTGCCATTCGATCAAATTTATTTCTCGCATATTTTGAAACCAGCGATTCCTGGAAACCGCAAAAAATATGAGACCTTTAATGTCCATTAATACAAATATAATTTAACCAAAATCTCATTTTGTGTTATCTCTATTCAGCACATAACGTCGTCATACGTAACATCAACATACGTGTATTATACAAAGTACGATGCCGCCGAGCCGTTTCACTTTAAATAAAAAATAAAAGGGTCCTCCCAACCATAAAAAATCTAAAACAATGGTTAAATAATCAGATGGATATTTGAAACCCATCACAACATTATTGAGTCTTTTAGGCCAACTTGAACCCTAGAAGATTTTCTTTATGTGATTACCAAATTTGTTTCCGAGTGGTATTTCATCTCTTCTGATAGTAAATGACGTTAGACCAAAATATGAAAGGTTTTCCGATGTATACCAAATGTTTGCAATGCAATATATTTAAACCTTTAACTTAAACCTTTAACTAAAACCGGCTTAAACCTTTAAACGGGATTGACTAAATTGTTACACGTTGTGTAAAATTGAGTCAGTAATCTCTATCAAATTTCTTTTGATTGAGACAATTTATGATAAAACTTTTAGTAAAAGCTCGCTTTGAAAAGCATTTTTCATGAAAATTCAATGAATACCCTTTGATCCCGATAAATCTTGAAATTGGATTAGGGTGAGACTTTTGTATGAACACACTTCTATCTTTATAAAATTAAGTAATAACCAATCATAGACCTCAAGAATCTCAAGAAGAGTCACATGGGACAAAGAGTTCTAAGTAAACTAGCTGTGCCACTTCAATTTTTAACTATAGCGCATAGCAACGTTGGTACGCCATAATGTCCGTCTCCAAGCCACGCTACGCCCGAGCCGCTTACATTCAGCGTTTACCAGGTGTCTACCCTTCTAATAGAAGGTTATCTTCGTATTCGATCGCCACCCCATAACTTTTATTCCCTTACTATTTAGATTTGATGTTTTTAGATGATCTCAGAGTAAACATTTCTGCTTCACATCTTCTGAAACAAAAACAAATGTTTATAATAAGTGAATCGCCTGAGTAATCGATCTATTCACTGTGATATTGGAGAAGTCAATTCAAAGGAAAATGCGTTATCAGCAGCTTATTGTCAGCCGAGCGATGAGCGCGAACTTGAAGCCGCGGAAAACGGCTAACAGGTGACGCACTCTGAATATTAAGATAGGCTTTTGATGATACGCATTTTTATTCGGGAAGAAACTGAAAAGATATTAAACTGGGTAAAAGTTACGTTATGGGATGGAAAGTCAGACGCTAGAGTTCAGGGATACCGCAATAAGGCATGACGTGAAGCTTTTTTTCATAGTAATGGTGTCATTTTATCAATTTATGATTTAAATGAAATGAAATTCGACCATGACTAATTTCATTTTTTTTCCATCCATCCGTCAAGGACCTTACTTGCTTATGTACTTGCCATTTAATCCAACCATATCAAAGCAAAGAATTGCCACAAAAATAATTAGATTAAATACCACCTTTATTGTTACAGTAGTGCGAGCATCACCAGAGCCTCGGAGAGCACCCACCATGTCGGAGCCCGCTCACCACGTCGAGTTCACCAACGACACGGGTGTCCTGCTCAGCTGCACCGCCAGAGGACAATATCAGGTTAATCTTTGTTTATAGTACCTACTCTCTAAAGATCATTGAACAAAATAGGGCAATTGTATAATGTCTAAAGACTCTATAGAAAATTTCTATTTTACGTTCCAGTTACGCGCAAGAAAAAACGGTAACCACAACTCGTCGTGTCGTCAACGTCATCGTCATCGATATGTCCTCGTGACGTCACCTGCTTGTAAACTTTGGTTATTGACTACTGTCTACACGCAACTATTTACAAGTAGTTGACGTCATACCATTCGTCCAACCAACCAGTTATTTAAAGAAAATATATATGTTTTCTTTTTCATTGTCTCTTAAAATATCAAGTATTTTATCTTAACTGACTAAATAGTTGGTTTCCAAAATTCATGTTCAATACGGATGCCATTTATACAAATACATCCTATATTTTACATAGTGTCAAATACCCTCTTAGAGACATTCTCAAAAGTGCTGGAGTGTGTGTGGTCACGGAAATAGAAGTGCTTTTATGCCATAACATACCTTCTTATGTTTGAAATTTCTGTGTGGCTTATGTTTTTCGAAGGTTCATGTTTTTTGCAACATAAAATCTAAACCGTTGTCATAACGCTGTAATAGTTTGTTTTAATATAAACTATTTTATATATACTGTAAATATTTTTGAAGCGAACAGTTCCACCAAGCTTTTAGATGAATCTATGCATCTACGTGCTCCACGTCTGTTCCGTCTGATCACGTTCCTAGAGCTCGCTTTAAAAGTAGCAAAATATGCAGATATACAAATAAATTTAAAACATTTAACATTCTATGATATAACATTAATTTATAGAGTTTTTCGAGCCCAAACGTACTAATTGTAAATTAATTGGGAAAAACTAGAGCTATATTTAACGAAAAAAAATTAAAAAGCTTTTGGCTTGTATTTTGGAAAGCTCCAGACTGTTGGGTCCAAATAGGAAATCTAATAGTAGTCTAAAGAATCATAAAATTTGCATCAGCGCTGTAGTCTCAAACCAAAATAATTACGTCTCGTTAAATATGAACTTTTTGATCCTGATATTTTTAATACCACTGCAGAAAATTTCTATTTAAAAAATTTATAAAAAACCTAATTTACCCGATTATATTTCCGCCCTATCACTTGTGTCCGAGACTAGTAGGGTTGTCACAAAAAGTAAGATTTTTTCAAGAAAAAACACTGTGAGGGGTAATAGAAAAGCCCCCATTTACAGGATATTAAAAATCTATATCCAACCCGAATTTTCTGACAGCAGATCTGGATTAAGCGAGAAATTGTGACGAAGAATGTTTGTAGCACACTAGCAAAAAATATCATGTATTAGAAAAGATAAAATATTTATTAACCCCAAAGGCTTCATCTCGTGTGTTTACAAGAGAAAAAAATCCAATCCGTCAACCACGTACACTATGCTACAGAAAAATTCATTCAGCAAAGAAATCTCATGTAAGACATGAAATATGTCGGTGCCGAGCCACGCCTCCCGCGCCAATCTGATTTCGTATTCAGTATTCACAAACCGGCTCGCCCAACTCAAATATAAATAAAGTTTTTCCATTCGAAGAGTTCGGCTAAAAGTTTACGGTCGTGAGCCCAGCAGGGAAATAAAGATATGCGCACCCTGGCGGCACAGCATGTTTCATAAATATGTAAAAGTGTTATGTCTAAGCATGCTCACTCATCTCCGTCATTACAGTAACGTGACCCATTCTCCGCGCCGTTGGGCAGCTCTTTCGTTTTATCGCCCGCACTAAGATAGCTTTTTATCGTGTGTATAAACTTCTTAACCTAAAATCACATGAAGCTGATAAACAAGACAGAGCTGTTATATAAATCGCCACTATAAGTGACTGTCACTTTGAGGGGTAGCGATTCATCAACGTGTCTAGCGCGTGGTCCAGATCTTAGGACCACCACATGTCCCGTGGGCGTAGTAAATGGCGACTAAAGGAAAAATGCATATGCATGCATTTTCAACATGAGGTCACTAATCCGCCTGCCAAGCGTGGTGATTATGATTTATCACTTTATTTAAAGTCCGTCGTGGTGATCTAAGGACGAGTTTAATGTTTAACAGAGTTAGTATCAAAAATAACTATGTCACAAAATGTTTACATCCGCACAGTGACTATCGCATCACATTATCAATACGCGGCGATGTATTCATCGCAGAAAGACGAAATCGTACAGAGAATACATCAAAGAATGACTCGATTGTAAAATAACCACATCGCTCAATATCTGAACTGATGATTACGTGGCAAGTGAACAGTGGACTAATGAAACTAAATAATAAAATCAATGATGATTATTCTACACAGTACAAATATAATAATTTCCACAAATTATTTTTTCACCCACGTCGAATTCACTATATTTATGATATATATCCCACGGACTTGATCAGAAGCTGACAGTGGTGACGATGATGTTCCTACCAGACCATCAGATGATCTGAAATAAATGGACGCGCTATGTTTTCTAATTGCCAATTACTAATTTACATGGATCAATATTTGCTTATCGATTGCTAACATTGGCCACGACACTAGTCACAAAATAATAATTATGATATTTATCTTCAGATCCAAATAATTTCAAAATAAGCATGTGTTTTGTTGTAATAAATCAATGACAAACATAATGTGGATAACATGACATCCATACCCAATTTTCTAAATTTGAAAATGAGTTCTTTCATATGTCCTTATTTTATGTCATAACGGAAAGTCATAACAACTTGACTTTTTGTATTAGGATAGTTTAAAGACTGGAAAATAACATAGGGTAGTTTTTATCTCGATGAAAAAAGTTGTTTCCATAGAATAATTTCTGAAGTCCATGCGGACGAAGTCGCGGGCAAAAGCTAGTAATAAATATAGCTGGCGAAGCTATGGCTTTGTTTCCAAATTTTCCCAAATTTTTTAACCTATAATCGCATTTTTTTTAAATCAATATAAACTGAAAGCCTCAAGTAGATCATTTTGCCAATTTGTATGAATATTCGCAAGCACATCAAACTTTTCCCATAAAAGCTACTGTTTTCAATTACACCCAAACAATTTCCATGAATAAATAAAATCTTGGACCATAAATAAACGGGTACCAAGTATTTTGCACGTAAATTGAATTAAAAACACCATGGCAGCTCTAACTTTTCACATTCGTCGGGAGTTAGGTTGAATTTCGACGGAGAAATGAACCGCAAGGGAGCACTCGGCTGCCTACCTGAGACTCGACAAATTCTGCGATTAATTTCATAAATTGGCACTGGAATTGGCGCTTGAGATACTTTGTACACTCGAGGAATGTGATGCTTTTGTTTCCGAAATTCTATGGATGACCATTAAACGTTAACATGTTAACGTTAATGTATGTATACGTGTAATAAGACGATTTAATTAATTTTTTCGACAAGTGAGGGTGTTGTTTATCTACTTCGAAAATTACTATGACAGACGAACGAACAGGTAGACAGATGATAGAAAGCGGCGCCTTCTTAATAGGGTCTCGTTGGCATGCTTTGGATACGGAACTCTAAAAACGTTAGAAAACCAATTATTATGAGGTAAGCTTTCGATTACACATATCTAGTAAAGTTGTGATTGACAACTTTACCTTACAATCCGATTGGTTCATTCTTTTATTACTACTACTACTTTTACGATGACACAAGACGTGAAAATTTAACGTCTGATATTTTCATCAAAGCCAAGACAAAAGCACTAGACTTTATTAATGAGTGTGGTTTCGTAATCTGGCACAAGAGCTCAAGTCGGCGCTACAATCGCAACCAGGCGCAGATGGCGCGCGAACGCGAACTAATGAAGTGCAACCCGAGCTTTTAAGAAATTGAATACCGCTGTGCCGCTGCCGCAGTAAAAGGTAACCTACCTACCTAACCTACAGTTGTAACTTGCCAAAAGAATAACTTAAACCTAGCTGAACACTACCTTATCTAAAAACAAACTATTTTGAATCCCAATATTATTCACAAAGTTTACCTTGACTACGTAAGTTCAAAATCTAGAGCAAACTTTCGTGAGAAACTTTGACAAATCCGCCTGGCTGACTAGCATCGTTATTATGTATGACAAATGTGTCCAGCACGTTTATGTGGAGATCGAAAATACAAAAATAATCTCATCATGGTGAGTGGCAATGTGGCCTGATAGTCCGAGTCTGTGGATATGGCGATGATAGTGACTGTACTGATGTCCAAAGGTAGACAAATTCGCTTTTATTATGATTATCGCCTCCAATGATAATAAGGTTGTATACATTATATATAATGTCACTTTTCTACGCAAGTGAAGACACGACGGATCTTGGTTGTCGTATTGTGAATTATTAATATTAAATTAATGAAATAGCTCATAAAATGTTAATTCGTGTCAGTTTTCTGTTTGAGCACACAGGCGGGCAACGGGCTCTTAATTTACAAAATCGGGTAAAATCCATGAAAAATTAACGAAACACTGTCGAAAGCAAACCCCAACATTTTCTCCGCAAGAATTTTCTTTAAATTCTAATCTTTTGTTGCCGCTAAGTAAGACGGCTTCACCTTTGATCTAACACGGAGAAAAGGCCTAAGCCAAATGGAAAAGAAAATCTAATATTCAAAAAACTTCGCTATCGAATCGCCTCGTCCGCAGCTTTGAATAAAATATCGGCTATAATTATTATATCTTTCTTCTACGTTATTCGTATTGGCGTTGGGAAAAATCGTTTTGGAAAGATAATTTGAAACATTTTATATAGAAGTAAGTGGAAAGTAGTTTTTAAAAATAAATCTAGTAGAGCAGATGTCTACTGCCCAATTTAGATACTCGACTTTTTAAAATGATTATCTAAAAGAAAAGTATTCAACAACAAAACAGAACTTGCTTTCAGCTGTAATAAAGTCGGGGAATAAAATGGCACTCTCGTATATTTTTCAATTCCATTTACAAGATATACCATAAGAAATATTGAATGTCGACCTATAGACGACCAATCGTCAGAGGATCATTGGCTGAGCTCTATACCCGACATTACATTACAGTTGACAATATTACATTACAGTTGACAATATTACATTACAGTTGACAATATTACATTACAGTTGACAATATTACATTACAGTTGACAATATTACATTACAGTTGACAATATTACATTACAGTTGACAATATTACATTATAGTTGACAATCACTTCCGCTGACGATGATGTTACAGACAACAAGACACGACAGTCTGTTATTTTTCAACCGACCACAAAAAAGGAGAAAATTCTTGATTTGACTTTTTTTGTGTGTGTTTATCAAAGACATTTAACATTATAATTATAGACCAGACAAAGCAAACACAATTGAATCACTCTAGTGTCACATCACGTCACGCGCCCGTACAAGACATTAGACGTACCACTGACTTTCGAGATCAAAGTTTTTCTATGAAATTTTTTTCAATGCCCGCTTTATAACCTATACTATATTTAAATCTCTCTGGTGTTTATATTATCTCATAAATACACCAAATGTAAACCGATTTTGATTATTGTTTTTTAAAACATGTTTAAAGCTTATCCTATTTCAATTTTAAGGGAATACTCTAAATTATCAATTGAAAGAAGAAATTAGATGAACGCAGTAATCTTATCCTCACCCTTGGTTCACGATATTTATAGTTTCCTAGGTGTAGTGTACACGGTATCTCGTGTGTCTATGGGTCGGTATGCTAAACGTCAGTATCAGAGTGTCAATGACTGACAGTTCACAAGAGCCGTGTGCGAGAGCGGACGTTGAGTAGGACCGAGGACGTAGGCATTGCCGAGCCAGTGATGTGATAGACAACGTTCGTACCAACTCCTGCTAGACTACAAGGATCAATATTGAATTACGTTAGCAAAGACATCCTCTAGCTGTGAGTAGTATTATTTTTTATTTATTTATTTATTGACAATAGACTAAAACTGGTGCCAGACTATATCCTCCCAAATAGGAAAAATACCCGTAATAAAATATAAAATAAAAAGTATGTAAGGATGTTTGGTCTTAGTGAATGCGCTCCCTGCTATGTGCCTCTGGCAGAAACAGTTGCGTACTCTGACGCGTCTTTTTTATTAATCTACGCTTTTTATCATGGAAATTAAGATAGTAACGATCTTTATTTGATTACAAATTTAAAACAACTATTTCTCTGTCCGATTAAATTTATTAAATTGCTGTTTTACTTTGTTCTTTACATTGTGAAAAAAATCATCAAACATTGAAGGTTAACATTATGAGAACAGACCATGTCTAAATACCTATTTTAGAATTCAAATCTCTTCCCAAACTTTATGTAAGAGGGTAGCCTTTATACAAAACTTTTGGTGACTTTAAGTAACAGTGGCTTCGGTTTATTAAGTCTATTGAGATTCATATTAGTTTTTAAGTATTTTTGTGTTTTTGAAATCAACGAAGTGAGAAATTCATAATGAATTCTTTTGAGAGCCTTCCTCAGAGATCGCCACGACGATAGAACTTTTAAAAGGCTTATCGATCTTCGATATAAAAAATCGTTCGACTAAAACGAAGCGGTAATCTCTTAGCGAATATTTCAACTAATTAATTAATTTTTATTGGTTGTTTATTGCCAAAAAAAGTTTAGATTGGACTTAATCTAAACTAAACTAGGCCGAGCCTGTAACGATGCTATTTATCTTTCAATGTCACAGGTTTTAATCTAACAACTTGTATATGTAATGCTTTGAGGGTATATGATAGATGAACAATGTCACAATTATTTTACTAATTTTAATTCATTGGTTGTGGTTTTTAAAGAGACTGTAGATTCGTAGATTCATGGAAATAAAAATATTTGTACAAATTTTTTTGAAAATTGCATTTGGGTTTGTGTTAAAGACAAATGTATCGAAAGTAACTTTGCGTTGAGGTGATAAAGTTCACACCCATACTGGTCAAGATAAGCCAAGAAGCGTCCACTGATGAATACAGATCTATGGTACGCCAAAACGAGCCGAGTCGAGTAGCGGCATACAGCCGCTGCCCGCTTACTAAATAATTAATCTTGAAACATGACCGCCTGGCTAGCTAGCACCATGTTACACAAGTCTTAAGCAAAACAGCAGTGTTAAAAGCACTGTCGTACTTCGATATTTAAGGTAGCATAGACAGCATGCTTTCCAACCAACGGCTTTATCTGAGGAGGGATAAAGGCCAAGTGCAAAACCATTATACAATATACAAGTCAACGCGTTCAAAAAGAACTAGAAACCGACTTCAATTGCCCTGCAAATTTAAGAGTAATATGGTTTTCTCATGGATGACATTGTCAGATCTGAACCAAATTTAAATGCATACGGGAAGCACCAGCTTTCTAATAAAAAAAGAATTATCGAAACCGGTTCATCCAGTCGAAAGCTCTGAGGTAACAAACATAAAAAACATACCCGTCGAATTGATAACCTCCTCCTTTTTTGGAGTTGGTTGAAAACACCGTGGATTCGTCTATACGAAGTGTGCCTTTGTTTGAAAGCTGCTAAATTGAGAAATGCTGAACTATATGTGATTTTTCTTCTGAAAGAAATTAACATTAATATCGTTCGGCTCTCTGAACGAAACAAACATGCTCCCACTGCCGTCTATTCTTTTATCGGAAAGTGAAACTAGACTCCCTCCTACTTGTGTTATGTTGTGACCTCCGGCCCAAGGTTTCACAGCCACCAACGCGGTCATCTCGACCCTACAGGCGTCCTCTAAACAATGCGTAACTTCCAAAGCCGAAAGCACAAAGAAAAATAAAACTTGTAAGTTTCACAAAAGGATGATCCTTTATTTTCTCCTCTTTGTTCTGTTGAAATGAAATAGCAGCGTTGAATTGTATCGGGCGCGTTAAAAAAATTACGTAGAGAGTTTTCACGGTGTCAAACCTTCTCCGTGTCCTAATGCCTAAACGCTTGGAACTTACAATCCAGAAACTCCAGATTCGATTCCCAGTTGGGGTACCTATCGGTATTCGATTTGGTTGGTAATAGGTCATTTTCTTCCCGCCTGGATAGCTACCACCGTGTTACATAAGTATGCCGCCGAAAACAGTGTTAATAACAGTGTCGCGTTCCAGTGCTTTAGTTGAGACTTCGGGGAGAGCACATTTTCCATCGAAAGGCCTCATCGTTGCTTACCATTATGTACTAAAAGCCAATGGTAATGATTTTTATCATTCATACCTAAATTCTAAATGACAAATTGGAACTCATTGACCAAGGACTGACGCTCTATCCAACTCAGCTACCACGGCTGTCTTACGGCCTACTAACTATTATACTAGTCATTAAATAATCTTCAATAAACACGCGTTACGTAGAGACACTTAAAGTATTTGCTAAACTCCTCTAAAAGCTTTCGAATAAATTTTACAATTTATTTTCGTCAGGATGATTCAGCTACCTGTTACCTACCACTAGGTACAAATTGGACGTTTTACAAAAATAACAAAAGGTTAACTACTGAACAAAAGTCGGTTTAATATCTCAAAGGATTTCTTAGTAAACGGTGGCTTGGAAGCCGAGCATTATGCTGTTAACTTAAGTGAACATAAAAGCAATTCTTCTTATTCACCAGATCTAGGTAACATGTTTTTTGTTTGTCCTTTATACATAACTCTTGTACACAAAAACTACAACTTTTGAATCTTCAAAAGAAGAGTGAGTAGTAGGGAAGTACGTACTCGTACAATGTTTGAAAGACCATTATGAACAAGCAAATAAGTCTTGATTTCCCTAACGCTCTAGACGTGTATGTAGGTATTCATCTATTACTTACACTGAAATAAACCTATCTGGGGGCACGGCAAGAAACAAAAGGAGATTGTGTTGTGTTTATTATTATATACCGCTAATATACTTAATCAAGTCGCGATTCCCTTCCGAAAATATAAATAGGTAATCTAATATTGAACTGGAATTATACGTCAGCCTTTAGCAAGAGCTGAGCCTTTTAAAATATTCAAAGAAGTGCTTCCAGGAGAAGGGAGGGCTCCGAGCGAGCAAACAAAACATCATTAACGGAACCGAAGGAAAAAACTTTGCACAGCGAAATCTTTAATTAATTAAGAAGGATGCTGTCAATTTGCTATGATGCAAATTATGTTTTTTCTCAGTATTTTCTCGGAAATACCGTCGCCGTCTGTTTGTTTGCCGCCTGGTTCCAGCTCAGACAGTACTCTTTGTCACCCATAACTGCGAACTCGTTACGAGCGTGCTCTCTATGCGTGCCTGGTCATAATCACAACGATTAGCAGGTGGAGACTGCTGCCTTCTAGGAAGTTTGTCTTTTTTAGTTAAGAGAGAGAAAACGAATGAAGCAAGTCGTTTGACTACCACGACTCTAAGCAGCATACTCAGTCACAACTTCACAGCTGACTTACGTGTATACTGGAGCTCCAAATGTTGATCCTGACTGACTAGTGATTACGTGGAAGTCCTAACAGTTCCTAGCTTTAAGTTTTCGTGTTTTGTTTTTTGAATACACTAAAAACAAATACAATAAATAAACTACGCTACATGCAGAGTGAAATTTTCCCTGAAATATTGACATCAATGCAAGAACGTTCAATTTTAATTCGTCAATGAGAGAAAACCTTTTAGATTTCAAAGCAGTAGCACAAGGCATACACTCATATCTGCTTAGTCGTATTTCGTGTTGAGTGCCGCGTATGGTGACAGCAGAGGGCTGAATCGCAGCGCAGCTGTGCAGGTAAATGGTGCAGAAAAATGCAAATTTGCAGATCGCGCACCACAAACTATCGTGCTCGGATTTAGGAGGTGCATCGGCGGCGTTATTTACTTAGTACGACCGGTGGATTCCGAAATACAGACATTTTACTGTGGGCGCAGAAACTGACGGGCTAAAATATGAAGCAAAATATTTCATTCAACGTTTGGTATTGATTTATGACTCTTTATTAAGGTTTGATTATTTAAATCTAGGAGAGTAAATTTAAGATCGCAAAACCCCGAAACAATCGTTATGAACGTAATACTCCGTATAGGATCAAATTGAATTTAAATATACTTTACATCTCTGTCTGTATGGCGCACAACTCTGTATAAAGTTTTATTATTTAAAGCACGGCCCAGTCTGCGTGAAGAAAAATATTTACTTCTAAATAAAAGCCGGATAAAAAACTCGCAGCACGGAAAGACACGCGAGGGAGCAAAATTTCAGGGCTTATACCGGTCCCGGATATTCCCAGAAGCATTATAAATATCTCGTTGTACGGTATTAACTGTCGCTGGTTGCCCCATGGCTCAACAACTTTCGCTTTTTTCCTGTGAAAAGTTATGCAATAAGTAAATTTCAGTGTGGTTTATAAACACATCTTTTGTTGTTCCTTGTCGATCGGCCATTTTATTTGTTTGAAACATTGTAGCCATTAATAATATAAAACACAGATATCTTATAAATTATATTTTATGGAAACGGATAATTTTATATGAGTCATGATCATTCCGTGACAAAGGTCAAGTCGGTCAGGTCAGGTCGTTACCACCGATACAAAATCACTCACGAAAAAGATAAATTAAATTTTTAATTAAATTATTTCACTTAATAATTTTAATAAATATTTATAGATTTATTAATCACATTGAAAAAATTAATTTAATTTTTTTTAGACGGAACAATCTATTTTACATATCTAAAATTTAATTTCAATCAATATAATCTACCTAACTTAACCCGTCATGTAGGAATTTTGCCAATATTCTTCTGTGTGAATTTTGCCAATACTTGTTTGTGACACTTGTGATAACGATAACGTATCCACCCGAGTTTCGTATTTGTGATCTCAGAATTCCGAGTCAACCACATTCGTTGCATATGAGTTACGAGGCAAAATATTATTTTTGTTTGGTTAAAATATTCATCCCCCCAAATATCTGAAGATTTCATTAAAAAAATTAGGTAAATTTTTAGGTTTTGTCGCATATGGTCCAGTTCGCAATTCGTCCCGCGAACGCAAATCGTCCCGTTTGCGTCTGGTCCCGTTCGCAAATCGTCCCGTGCGACGGGATGAATTGCGTACGGGACGATCTGCTAACGGGATGAATTGCGAACTGAACCATATGCGACAAAACCAATTTTTACATACGTAGGTTACGTGGCTCGTTGAGCTGTCTAAGTACAATGTTCTAAGAAGTTTATATTGTTTGTTGTATCCAAAGGATCCGCGATCATCTAGCACATGAACGGTTTTAAATTAAAAACCTTTCGGAATTGGGTTGTTTCATAAATGTTTTTATTCCTAAAAAAAGTCCACAACCTCAGCTATTCACTTATCATCACCACAGTAGCTTTATATAAAGGTCAAATGCCAGAACCATCTACTACTCACCCCAGCAAGCATCTAAGCGAAATGTAATAGACAGTTTATTTGGTAACTTCTAATTCCATGCTTTACCCGTTTCTACCAATCGCTACGAGTATGACTTGGCAGGAAATAGGATAATTTTGTGCGGGTCGGGAAACAGGTTCCTGTGGGCATAAAATAAACGCTTTCGCCACCTTGCAGCGTCCGTTTTGTTTGAACGTTAAAAGAATAGTCCCGGCGTAGGTGGCACCGAAAGAAACGTTTCAGAGGTAGGAACATCATTTTTTCTGATTTTTGAAATAAATAAAAAATCAATGTTATATACTTTTAACTTAATACATAAGAAATATGCTTTATAAATATATATTTACATTATAAGACGTATTAAGTTTTTGATTTGAAAAATTTCGCTCAGATCACTACCGCAGTGATTATGGCAAATTTTCCATTAGTTGTAATGATATACGAGGAATCTAATGTTTGTCTGTGGTCTTCTATGACTGTCCTGTAATATTGCTGTTTACTATGATAATTTCAGATTTTTCACTTTGGAACCTTCGTAGATAGAGCATTGAATTCATTTTTATCATAATAAGTTCAACACGTTTTCATCGGATGGTTGGGACCCTAAAACTAACGAAGATCTCAATCCGCAGCTGGACTGGCTTCTCGCGGACAGCATGCCAGTGACGCCTGTGGCTGGGCTGCGACGGCTCCACACCAACGGCTCTCTGGAACTGTTGCCGTTCCCATCAGAGCGCTACAGGAGGGACGTCCACGCTACCACCTACAGGTGCTCCATCAGACTGAGCAGTGGGTTCGCCCTCATGTCTAGGAGTATACACGTGCACGCAGGTAAACAACTTGGACATGTCTTACATATTCGATTCGCTTTCAATTGGCCTACATCTCACCTGATTTTAAGTTACCTGAGTGAGAAATTTAATGATACTCTGGCTATTTATACTGGAGCACAACATACTGCTCTTAGCGCTGCTGTTTTGCAGGCGGTAGCAAAGCTAGCCAGGCGTGTATAACAAAGTGCCCTACCACCAACCAAACTGAGTACCGCTAGGCGCTGTGAATAGAACCCGATATCCCGCAATGACATTCCAAAAACTTTAGCCAGGCGTAGTGATTATGGCAAATCCCCTCACGGATAGTTCAACGTGACGAACCATGCTGGAGGCTAATGTCCAGCGGTTGACTAAATTATACTGACGATGAAAATGTACTGCTCATTTCCTCGTACTCCAGAGAGATCCAGGTGAACTCTGATGAATTCTTTTATACGTTTTGTATTTATTTAGAAATTTGGAGAAATTTAACAGAAGTAAACAATAGCATTATACTGTCATATTATTTATTTGATTGGAGAACTACCATTACTGATGGTGTAGCTACGCTCTAGCCACTAGCTTGCGGTGAGTTTTCTTGTTACATTTTTAAATAAATACATAATAACAGTGTGCTATACACCAATTTACGTAAAAGTAACAGTTTTAATTAAGCGCACTCAGATATATTCGCTCACGCTTCGAAAATTTCACTATATTTCAGTCACTCCAGGCGTCGACAATAACCGAGACAACACGTTGTTTTGCCGTAATTCACGTTGCAGTGGCAAACTTAAATATATTCAATTACGAGAACAATATTTTCGTGCACACATTTTGTTGATGACATTTTAATTGCATTTCAGAGACACAATACACTCATGTTCCGTTACTAAAGAATCGACCGCTATATTGTAAAACACAGTCCTGGAAATGAGTGTTCTTTGAATATTTCATTAGAGCTAAAGTAAAAATTGGAGTAATTTATGTCGTATATCTTTCACAAAACCAGTTAAGTAACTTAATTCAGTTGGTTTTCCAATTTCAAACTGTCTAGATTCGCTGTGGTAAACTTTGAAACAAAATAGAAACAACAGCAATTAAGGCGCAGCGAAAAAGTAACTTAGCGAATTGGAATTCAGTTGTAAATGGCATATTTATTCAAGCAGACATCCGAATGCTATCAAAGCATCTTTGAACCGAGAAACTGGCTTCAGGAAGCTAACAACATTACAGGACAACAAAAAGTGTTCCGACTGTTCTGAAACTGAAATTAAGGGGCGAACTTTGCCAAAGCCACAGTGACTGACTGACAGTATTTATTAGGGCTACATTCACGAAACTTTGCGAAAAACTCCGTTTGGTGGAAATCAGGGTGTTTACCTTTAGTTCAAAGTGAATTGTCAGACGTTTCGTGTTTTGCGGAGTTGGTCGTTTAATTTAGTCTCTGTTTGTCGTAATTTGGAGACATTCTTTCATTTCTCGTGTCTTTGAAATTTATTACAGATATTTCTTTAAATATTCAGTTTTTGAACATTCGTTTATGGAAAATTTGTAGAGCATATCAATATTTCGGATACTTCTGGTAATTAATTTAATAATTTGACACATTTTGATGAAATGAAAAATGCACTGTGACTTGGCACCTGGCCTTCATCTCCACTGATCGATTGTAAGGTTGATGACCGACCTCACACACCCTAGTTGTCAGATTTGGCATGGCTCTGACATGGCTCATGTAGCTACTACCTGTCGTAGATAGTAACCGGGACCAACGGCTTAACGTGCCTTCCTGCACGGAATCATCTTACTTTTCAGACAATCAGGTGATTCCACCTGCAATGTCCTAACCAAACTGGGAAAAGTCTCACAAAGTGATATTTGAGAAAATACCCACCGGGGATTGACCTGCGTGTGTTGCGCATCTGAGTCTAACGCTCAGCCAACTGCGCCAAAGAGGCCGTTGTAATCTCGACTGATGGTAAATGGTAATAAGTCCGTCGGGTGACAAGCGCGCTAACGCAGTAGCCTCAAATTAATGAGTCGCTGGCGCCACCCCTTTGCTCATATCCATATGCAATCTTTGATAATGGAACCACAACCTAGCGAGGTTGTGGTTCCATTATCCTCCAATCTGAAGTGTTAATAGCGATTAACACTTCACATTGGAGGCACACTTATGTAACATGATTGTAGGTAATGGTCAAGTGGACATTGAAAAGTCCTACCACTAACCAAACCGCGTAACAGTAGGTTTGAGAATTTAACCTGGAACCTGCAGATAGTCAATCCCATTAAGCTACGGAGATACACTATTTCCTCATAAACAAAAAATAATGACATAAATGTTAATAATAAAAACAACTATAGTTATTAAGAGCGTATCTGAACAACGCCTTGAAACATACCAGGCCAAATCAAAAATCTACAACGATGAAGTTTCGTGATGTACCAGAAGAACTTACAAGAACAACTTTCTGTATACTCGTAAATGACATAAATCAAGTGGTGATAAAGGAACTATTGAGTGGCCAAGCCGCGAAACGATTTATTTAATTGTGTATCTTGTCCCAATGGCCTACGATCTTCTTGCGATAACAAAAGACGGAGCTAATGTCAATATCGAATCGCTTTGTCAACAATCTCAGCGCGATTGGTTTTTCTGCGATATAGTTGCGATGTTGGTTTGTTTTATTGGATTAACTTTAGTTCTGCTGTCAGTTGAACGATACGGAGCTCCTGATACATATTAAGAACACATAAAGTATATATATATTTAATGTGTACTCCGTCACTGCCTAGTCTAGGTGACAACGATATATCTGAACTGTTTACCTAAAATAGACTGATTTGATACTTAATACAGATTTTTTATTATTATAGCGATTTAATTTTTTTACTTCCTTACAAAGCTTTATAAGAATAAAAACAATTACTTTGAAAGTTTTCAGTTCAGAGTCTTTAAGGTGCCTACATTTTTAAGCACACTGGGTTTCTAGAGCTTTATTTCACCTAATGATGGTAAGCGACGATAAATCCAAAATAAAGCGCTACTTGCTAGGAATGAAACCAGGGACAATCGGATCATTATAACGATGTATCTTGAACCTACTGCACTGAAGATGACAACGTAGTAAAATATTGCCGTTTGCCAGCACTGAACATCCCCTGGGAGGTGCACGTCCCTGACGAGTACGTCATGTCCGGGAACGCAGCCGTGCTTCGGTGCGTGGTGCCAGCACACTGCACCGACCGCGTCCAGGGAGTCGACTGGATCACTGACGAAGATGTCAGCGTCTTCCATTATTTAGGTAAGGATTGGGTTCAATACTACGTTTTCGAAAAAAAATGGTCTTTCCTGCTCAGAATGCTCCCGTACAAAAATTTTTTAATAGCTAGCTGGCTATTATAAGTAATAACGTAAAAATAGGAGATCGGATTATAGTGCCTATAAATTACACCATAATCATTAAAATTCAACTTTATTGTCAGCTATATTAGCCGTTACGCAGCTTTTTAGACGGTAACAGCGTTTTGAACAATAATATACAAAAATAATGTGTAAAAATGAAAATTGTGGTTAACTATAAAGTTGTTTGTTAATGATACTCAGTTCGCGACACTACTATCCGATATCCCATTTTAGGTAATTACTGCACAGAGCCAGCTATCCTACTTTAAAAGATTATGGTAAGATAAATTTAGTATAAAACTTTCATCGTCAAAACCACCTTTAAGGAAAGATTTATCACAATTACTATTGTTAGACGAGATGGTCATCAAAGCAAGATGGTGGTCAATCAGTATAAGGTGGATAAATCGAATTCGGCTGCGGATGTCCTCGATGTTATTTCTATGAATTTCAATTGGTCTGAATGGTGTGTGGTCTTCACATCATAATTATCTTTATCATCGTCTAGCCAACAAGCACTGCTGAAGTTGAACGTAATAATTAGAATACTTATATTCATTATTATTCATTATAAATTCATTATTTGATTTTGTAGAAGTCCTTCATTCAATTAATAATGCCCAAACTAGCAACTTTATGGTAATTCTGCCAAAATCTGGCTTCTTAAGAGCCAGTATGTGAAAGATAATTTTCGGTTAACCAGTCACTCTATGTAGTTTAAAATAAAGAACGGATAACACTAAAAATATCATCATATCCAGTTTATAAAGCCGCTCGAAAACCTATAACTTGGCTTCACGACAGTTGTCAAAAACAGCCGGGATGCACATCTTAATAACTATAATAATAATATAAGTAAAATTTCTTGTCAAATATAAGATATTTTACAATGAATTTGGTCTCTCAAAAGTAAAAAAATACTACCTTGTTCGAATCTGGAAAAACATAACATCGTCGTAATATAAAAATGTCCTCATGTTTTCTCATGATTATTATTCACTCTGAACCTACACCTCTCCTCAAATATCTGTGATATAGTATTATAATATAAGTATACATTTCATAACGAGCATGTTTGCGTAGCATTTAGCGAAAATATATCAAAGGGCCCGTGTTTAGCACATCCAAGCAAACCTACCCGGGGCGGAATTTTCTCACGAAAATCTCTCATAAAAACACTTCGAGTAAGGTATGAAGCAAGCAATCACATTTTTCATCATATATTCCATTTTCATGGTAAGGAAACCCAATGCTTTTATTTTCGTCATAAAAAGATGTTTCTTTCATTTGTGTGGGTGGGTTGATAAAATAAATTATAATTTATTTACTTATCCTTGATTGTTTCGCTTTATGTACTTTGTATTTACCAATGACGTGACACTTTAGAATATTAATAAGAAGAGAGAGAATTAATAAGACATTTATTCAAATAAACAAGTATAATCAAAATTATGCATCGTGATTTTTAAGAAAAAAAAAACACAGCGGATTGGAATAGTCAAAATTTTCAAATCCCTTTGAAGTGAGACTATTAATTTAAATTTATTGTCTGTAAAATAGAATAAGACTTCTATTTTAAAATTTGTCTTCAAAATGATGTTAATTAACGTTACATGATGGTCGACGATGTTACGCATTGATCTTTAGGCGCCTATTTAGATTTATTTTGAAAATTCAGGGAACACGGAAACTGGTAGAGCATTCCCTACTTTAGTAAGCATGATGAAAGTGGAAAAGAAACGCTTTGTTTACCATTGGTATTGAAGTAGAATATACCTTAGCATGGATTAGGACACAAGTTACTTTTTATTTAGGTCCATTTAGAGCTTGGTACAGGATCATTTCCGAAGTCTAGTCAAAAGTATAATTTCCGGCAAACAACTTGAACAAAAATGGTCATCGTAGGGATAAGTTTGCGCATCCCGGGTGACAGAGAGGCGCATCACTTCGTTCACGTCGTTCAGCGAATCACGCGTCTCAACTCATTCGAAATGACATTCCCCTCCCGCTCCCCGCCAAAGAGATCCAAAAATCGATTATTGCGCAGTCAAGGTCATTTTTACCGGGAACTATACTAGTACTGGTAGTTGAATGAAACTTATATCCTCAGGGTCGAAGTACGAGCGCCTGGACGACGGGTCGCTGTATATAAGTGCGGCGAGTCCTCACGACCGCTACACCAGGTTCCGGTGCTCAGTACGCGACAGAGTCACCGGGAACGTCTACACTAGCCAGTATTATGGTACGTCATACCCTCCACTAGACTCGCCTCGACGGACATGAACGTGGACGACGCAATTTTTCACGCGTATCTTCTCGGAAAGACGACAGACTTTCCGCTATGCGTTTACAAATGAAACATAGTTTATTTCTTTAATCATGATACATACGGTGATACAAATGATATAAACGGAACCTTTACCAAACTTGTGTTTCAGTAGTGAAAGATAACATAGCCAGTGCAACATTATTACCTCGAGGCCTCTGGGTGAGCAATGAGCATGCCGCTATCCCACGGTCTTATCGTCGCTTAATAATAAGTTAAATGAAAGTCAGGTGTAAACTCATTGTATGTATATTAAAACAACCAGGTAGGGATTTATGACAAACTTTATTATGTAGGCTGCACTGGCAATCAAGTGGCGCCTTCAATTGTTGTTATAAATTTGTAATAGAAACAAAAACAAATTAGTCCATCGTTTCTAGGTCACGTGATCGTGACGGAGCCGAAGGGTGGTGTGCGCCCGCGCATCGCCGTGGAACCGCGCACGCGCCACGTGCAGGCCGGACACGACGTGCGGCTGCCGTGTGCCGCGCACGCGTGGCCCGTGCCCACGTACAGGTGAGAACTAACATTGTTCCCGTCTTCAGCTGCAGGAGCGCACTGAGCTGACGATGGCATTATTCCCATTTTATTAAATAATGGTAGGATATAGTAGGAGGGAGACCGCATGTGTTTCACAGCTGCAAAATATATTCATTGTATTCTATACACATTTACAGTAAATCGTTAAAGTATGTAACGTTGTTGGGTGAAGTTGGTGACCCCTGTCTGTGACTACCGATCCGTCCCCAATCCGACACTTTACAAATGCAGAGACGGCAAAGACACACCGTCCCCACGACGAGCAATAATCCCAGCGCTTACCGCAGCTATCGGCACATTCCGGGCCGATTTTCTCCGATCTCTTCATCACAAAGCAACGCCCTAAGCCGAGGACGAGCCCGAGCGGGCGCCCTTAGGCCTGTTGCTAGTAATAATAGTACCGGTTGAGCGCCTTCCGCGCTCGCCGTTGTCCGGGTGAAGCTGTAGAAGTCGCAGGACCAACAGCATCAAGTCCATTCGAAAAAAAGTGACCCCTGTAACTGCACTGACTAATGTCGGGTTATAACGGTGCTCTGGCATAAAACGTTTAAGTGACTATCAGGAATCAGCAAGAAACTGGGTTTAGAATCTCATTCGTAACCTACTCGAACTGTTTGGATAAAATACTATTGAGGATGTAATTTTGTTTTGTATCAGTACTAGCATGTACTGTACAAGTACGTTTTACTCGTAGTACAGTGTCTACTACGAGTATACATGTCGTTGTCGATAAACGCTTAATATGGTTTGTCCTTCTCGCTACAAAATTGCAGTGGACCGTCAAATTAATTCCGAGAGCGTTCGAAGTCCCTTGGGATGATGTTGGATTTGTGGCATGCTTCCGTACCCGAAGTCATTCGACTAATTTGAAAATGGAACCAAAGTTAATATGTAATGCTCTCAAGACACTTGCTAGTCAACTCCCGTTTCTGCATATAATTGTTCTAAAGTAATATGTCTGTTTACTTTGCAATAATTGCAGGTTCAATTATTAATTGCGTCAGTATTTGAAATATTTAGTATGTTGCATTCCCGACTTGTGCGAGAACGTATTGTAGTTCAAAATCATCTAAACACGCTTTTGTCAGTACTGCACTAATAATTAACGTGTTCCAAAAGAACAAAAAACCGACTTCGATTGCGTTAAAAATTTGGTTTTTGTTGATTTTCTCAAAGTGCAATCAATCAAGTTCGATAAAATGTATATGGCACCACCTCTGAAGTATGTGCCACCAAACAAAAATAATTTTCAAAATCGTTTCACTATTGGCAGAGTTATCGCGTAACACAAAAAAACATACGCGTCCAATTGAGAACCTCCTCCTTTTTTGAAGTCGGTTGAAAAGTACAAGTTAAAACAAATATAGTGAACCTAAACTCGAGGGGTTTACCAGTATCCATTCCTCTATCGTTCCTGTACCCACCTCCTGGCTGCAGGATCAGATCAGACGCAAAGTTTCAAAGTAGGTTAAAATTTACTTCCTACATTTGTATACGTCCTTAGTTTGTCAGTTACAAGTGAACCTATATAAAATGTGTAAAAATACTTCATAAAAATTGGTACAAAATGAGAAAATATCATCCAACTCAGAGGAACCCGAAGAGCACCCTGGGTTCGCACTTCCGTTTAGGTTTTATTTCCCTGAAATCGACAAGTAAGCACCGAGCAACAGTTTTTATGCAATATCCGACAACCTCCATCCGAGCGACTGCTAAAAGCATTGAGCTGAGCAAACAAACAAGAAGCAGTCCTTGTGCCTGGCGACGACGCCGTCGACTGAAAGAGGCCCGAGACCGTTTCAAGCCAGCTAGCAGCTCTCTGAAACAGGCAGCTACATTACGTAAACGATGTGTAATCGTCTTCGAATGCTGATCCGTTTAAAAGGTTTCAGAAATAAAATGCTTTCGCTGGGGCTTTTACCGAATTCATATTCGATCTCGAACGGAAATCGAATGTTTAATCAAACGGTTGTGTAAGTGTTGAGTTGGTACTTTCGGTAATAGAGAAGAGGTCGGCCGGGCCGTGGCAGTAGGAACTGCGAAATAGTCAGATCCGCATATATTGGGATGTTTTGAATTTAGCTGAGTACTGAACTCGCTGCAGTCCTGTTTGTCCTGCTTGCTTATGTCATACACAATTTTCTTAAATAGGTTTCTTTAAAAAAATTGTAGTGACTACAGAAAAGAAAGCGTGTAAACTTCAGACCTATTAAGTTCTTTAAAAATACTTATTTTCTCAGTAGTATCCCAATTACACACCATGTACGTGTATAATTTATGTAAAAATAAAGTATAAACTAATTTATGTCCAAAAAGTATTTGCCCAACATTTTGTCATATATTTTTTCAATTGTTGTATAATCAAATCCAAATGTAAAAAAATGACTATAAATAAATACATACTTACATAAATATTTATTCCTTAAAATCTTATTACTGATACTGTGCTGGAAACTCTGAATTTAATCATGGGTACGAGTAGATAAAATGTTCAAAATTCCAAAGTGATAACGCTGATTTCCAAAAATCCCTCTCGTACAGCCATGGTAATTTCCCCAAACCATTGCATTAAAAAAGTACGTGATGATCAAATTTGAGCGTTTTATTTTGTGGCGAAACCGTTTTGATCCTGTCGAGATTTTACCGCAATTTTATAATCCCAGCGCGACGTGATCCGTTTTAACTGCCAAGGAGGAATTTAGTCTGCAAAACCGACGCAAATTGCATTATACCTTCGTAATGTACCTGCCTGCCTGCCTGTTTATATGTGACGAACGTCTGGCTCCAAGATGAACGATGACTAGAAGATTTTCATTATGTAATCACAGCGCTAAATATAAATGTGACGGGACAATTTTGCGCCTCATAATTTGATGGACATAAATATGGAAGACAAGATTTAGGTGAAAATATTCTTCCAAAGCTTTAAATTTGGGAACAATTTTATTGGCTCAAGTTGTCACTTCCTTTAGACTCCTCTCAATGATTTTTATTTAGGATCCCAAGATTAAACCGTAAACTTATACTTCATTTACTTATACCAAAATTATATTGCCTAAGATTTGGCTTGGGTGCGTCTAAGATAAATTTAAGGATCCATAAATCACGAGCATCCAAAATGAAGCGGTTTTCTTATACTCGTAAACTTGAAGTGACTAATTTTGATTCCCATTGATTGTCATAAAATCTTCCTTTCAATTTTACGATTACGGCAGGTAACAGGCCTTTATCATGATATCTTAGCTGTCGCTGTGGAATTTACAATTTATTATAAAATACTTCTCAAGGAAAGAATATAACAAAAAGTCTCAGAGGAGGCCATAAAGTTTCATTTCCCGCTGTAGTTGGTGAAGTCTACTGAATGCAAATGTGTCTGCATTCTCTACTCTTTTCAAAACTATTCCTAAAAGGAGACTTACTCTGAGAATACTGGAGATTTCACGGCGTATACGTAGTCGTTTCATTTCCGTGAAATTTCACAGGGATCAGACGGTATTTGGGAAGCTTTTCTCTTAATGTTCAAGAGCAAGTCTAAGAAATCTCATAACTGGAGTTGTGAATGCTTTGTTCTTAGATACCTTGCTAAAATTTACGTAGTAAACATTTTACTTTACTACAGATTTAAAAAAGCTTAGTCTTTACCTTCATGTATCTTTACAACTTTGCTAAACGAGAAAACTCAACATCTCATCGCCTCTTATTAATTAATATTAGCCTAGTTTGATATTATGCTTTGAAATAATGAGAAGTACAACGAACTAAATCAAATCCAATTTACCCTTACATTTCTAAAAACTTAAGCATTTCTTGGTTTTATTATTCTCGAAGCATTGCTTCGCAATTATTCTCTCTCCCTCCTCAAGAAGCTAATGGCACAATAAATACCATTCTGCAATCCTGGCGAGCTTTCGACTTAATTATTTTTTTCTTATTAACTTCATTAACAATTCTAACTTATGAGAAGTCGTTGAAATGATTCAGGGTATAATTGTGTCTGTAATTATAATAAAATGACAAAGCGATGTATATAGACACAGAATTCCCATTAGCGCATTGTTTTTATAAGGCTGGAAAGGGAGAGGAATGACAGTTGTGCGTTAATTACTTATTCATGTTACTGGGTTTTCCCTTTTTTTTCGTATCTTCTTTCATGTCAAATGTCAAAATGTCTCCTATTTGCCTGAATCGGAAACAATTAAATGCATTAGTTTCCCCGGTGACTATCATCAGACTATCTAATGATATGATGGAATAGGTTTACATATAGTAGTAAAAATATATAAATATATATTTATATATAGGTAAATCAGGAATTTCTTAAGATGTTCCGTGGAATTTGGGTTCCACGGAACATCTTAAGACGCTTAGAAAAGTTTCAAGGCGTATCAGTTTGATTTGTCATTAAATAATTTATGCGACTAGGTTAGGTTAGGGATACCTTAAAATACAAGCTTCTTAAGTGTTGCGTGGACTTCAAAGTTTTGGAATCGCTGCTAAAAATCATTGTCAGCTTACGACACCTTTAGAATTGATGGACGACGGTATATCGTTTTCGGACTTTTTAAATCGATACGTATCGGTCGTAAATATAATTCCAGGTCTAACGCATAACTGAGTCTGTTCCTGAGGTATGGGAGCGGTACAGGAGCGTGTGTTTGCGAATCGTCAAACGACGCATTTACGCATAAATTCGTCCCGCTCCCATACCCGACCTGTAGTGTACTTAGAAACTATCGTAACGTACGCAGCGTTGGTTTTTCTGAACAAATGTGATATAAAAAAAATACATTATGACTCATGCTAATTGTCAATTTTTTTTGTGTGAGATGGTTCCGCGAGCGTCGCGGTCAGCTCACGGTAATCCAGAAGACACCGACGTGGAAGCGGTCTCGGCTTCTGAGCGGCGGTCTCCTCGCCGTGGAGGCGGTGACGAGGGAAGACGCGGGCAGACTCGTGTGCTGGCTGAACAACACTGTCGGTGGTGAAGCCGTGCACTTCAATCTAGTGGTCACAGGTGAGACTTGACAAGATTTATTACAGAAAGCCAATTCAAATGCTGAAAAATAAACCTAGTCTAGGTTTAGCCAGTGAGTCCATGATACGTGCATGATACTGAACAACTCTACGGTAAACTTCATTTATTTAAATACATTTTTTTCCTTCACCTAAAACATCGTGAGGAAATCTGCAGACTCCTCAGAAAAATTGTGTCTGAAGTCTACCAATCCACACTGGAACTATAATGGCCCATACACTCTCCGTAGGAGAGTAGGCGTGATCCCCTGCAGTGGGGACATATTTAAGCTGATCATGGTGGTTTATATTTTATTGTCTTTTCAAAGTCACCAAGTCATCAAAACTTCGTTTTAAAAATAGAATAAGTTAACTTGTGAAAACGCACGTGGTTTTTTTATGGGTTTCTGTCACACGCTGTGACTATAATACCGGATAATCACACGTCTATCCTAAAGCGAAACCTATCGATAACGATCCTATAATAAAATATATTGTTCCAGAACCTATCTCCGTCCGAATGAAACCCGAGTACTTACGAACAAAGCTCGGCTTCGACGTAAGTATCGAGTGCAGGGTATCAGGGCATCCAATAGAAGTGGTCTACTGGGTGCACGACGGAAAGGTCGTCAAATCAAACGAGAGGAACAAACTGTCGGAAGACGGACTCCGATTACATATCAAGAACTCCCAAAGCACCGATCAGGGTATATACCAGTGTTTTGCGAGTAACTCCAAAGACCAAGCTTATGGAATAGCTGAACTATTACTTGACGGTAAGTAAGAAAATATATCATTTTCTCTCAGATATAGTTAAGTTCAGACGCGTATTTGGAAAGTGTACCATCTACATTCATATTCATATATACATTCCAATCAGTTAATAAGCGATTAGTATTTGACATTTAGTCGTAAGAAACGACTTTACAAATCTTTGAAATCAAACACTAAACATTCTGAATTATTATAAAACATATTTCATTCGCCAGAAAAACATGAGGATTTTAAAAATGGAACGTACCGGCTTCTGTTACAAAAGACTTCACTGTGTTCCTGACCTCATGTGTTCGGAAACGTTGTAATGTGTACAAATGCGAATACAGTAGTTTCCAAATACGCACGTTTGGCTGGCGGCAGTAAAAATAGGACGAACCAATATTGAATGTATTCGTATTTCGTTGGCAATCGCTATCAAAACAAGCCCTTCGAAGGCAAAGTATCTAATTTGTTTTTGTGTTATACAAAAAGATGAACTTGAAAGGAAATGTTGTCATAAAAGGGAACGAGTGTAACATTTCCTGAGAAATACTGCAACTGCTAACAAAGCATTTCTGAGGCGCACGCTAGCAGCGCCGGTGTCCATTCTGTGGAATTGATGTTGACAGTAAAGAGCTGGATAAACAAGAAAGGAACTGGAAATAACCGGTTATTTTTCAGCGTCTGGTAGCGGTCTCTTTGTGTGAAGGACTAGTGTTGTTGAATGTTGCAGGAGTTGTAAGAGCTACGAGTATGTTTGCAGGGTCCGAGGCCCGGTCGAGACTGGCTGGAAACCGCTCGAGGCGTACTCCTTACGCGCGCAGTGCTAATCATGACGTGGACTGGAATTTCACTGGAAATAGAGGTATGAAACTAAAAGATGTAAGAATATGTTTATGACAACACCCAAGAATATTGTGCATACTGAACATTATTCTAACGAGCACATACGTGCTTAACCAGCAAGCAAGCTCTGCCACTTATGAGGTTTCCTTACAAAAGATATTCACTAATAATTTTAAAATATTACTGCTGTGGTGCATTGGCTGTAGCTAATAGAAATCATTTGAACGAAACGAAAGTTCGTTTGGTTTATTCTTGTAAACTTTTAACACAAACCTGATGATGAAAGTTACATTATTCAATCATTATGGACGTCGAGGAGTATCAGTGGCCTATCATTCGCCTTTTACGACACTTGAGACGGGGTGTCACACACTGTCTATTTGATGCTTTGAACTAACGGCACGTGACAAAAAATGGCCACAAAAAATTATTTAATTGTAGTTACTGTAACTACAACTGAATGACATGATCTGAATTTTGACCTACAAAATGTATACCATCTTATACCTTTAAAAGAGCAATTCTTGTATATATCCGAAACGGCTCCAGCGATTTGGTATTTGGGGGCATTCGGGGGCAAAAAATCGATCTAGATTAGTCTCATGTCTGGCAAAACGAAAATTGCTTTTTTTTTGTTTTTTGTTTGTTTTTAAGGAACTACGAGCAAAGCTCGGTTGCCCAGATATTGTATTTTATTTCACAAGTCGTCTCCAATATTGTGACCAATAATCTAAAATAAACAAGAGTACTGTATAAACTTTTCCACTTACACCCCTGTGTCACAACTTAGTCTTAACTTTATGATAAACAAAAAGGCATGTACGAAGTTCTGACGTTGAAGTACGACACGAAACGTGTTTTGTGAGCAAGCATTTATAATATAAGTCTAAGTTAAGACAAGGCAAAGATGCTTTTGAAGCTTGAGCTTTAATATATATCACTCTTTAACGAGAAATGTCGAAAACAGTCTCTGAATTCGTTTATAGTATGTATCTTACATTTATCACTTCGTCGATAATATTCGTGGTAGTAAAATAAGGTCGATAAGTTTCAGACCATACTTTATTTCATAATTTCAATATTTGAATATAATATACATATACAAGTAGCTTGTTGGCTTCGACCGCGTGGAAATTTCTTCCTTAGTCATAGTCTACACTGTAAGAATAAAAAAAAATGTTCTAAATGTCAAGTTTATAAGTCAAGTTTGTTTTAGAATTACAGGTTGTTAAGGTTTCTGGTCATATAATTTTTTTAAATGTGTGATGCGTTTTGAACTTGGCCTTCATCTCACCTAACGGTAAGTGATAAGGCCGTTGGATGGTAAGCGTGCTCACCCAGAAGCCTCAATCTAATGAAGCGCTGGAAACCTTTAATACCGGAACACAACAGTGCTATTTACAATGCTGTTTGGCGGTAGACTTAGGTAACATCTATCCAGGTGGACATAGAGAATGCCCGCCCTACCATCAACCATAAATGAAATATAAAAAAATTTATTTAAAATATATTCCAGTCTAGTATTACTATAGTCAGTGTTAAAAGCAGACATGATATTGATCTATGTCAATGTGATAATAACGAAAGCTGTACGAGTATAAGCAACACCACTCGTTCCCGCATAAAATCCGCTTTGTGGTAAACGCAACCTAAACTCTGTACCTTGTTTACTCATTAAAAAAGTTCTTTTGCAAAATCCGTCCTGCCTGCCCACGTCTCCGCGTTAATTAATTTAAATAAAGCGAAGTCTTACGCCGTTCAGAATTTTAACAAAACAAATGTATAACTCGATAGGTACTTTGTTTGCGTATTGTTCGATTTCAATAAGTCTGTTCCGGGCTAAGTTTAACAACGAAATAGCTTCGGATAGATGAATTCGTTGTACTTTACTCATTTGTTACTGTTGGTAGGCTCCCGCCCCCTCCCTAACACCCTCCCTCCCTTTGCATTCGTTTGTTTATACAAAAAGCTTTTCAATGTCGTTAATGGCAAAAGAAACAAAATGATGCGACAGTGTTTGAAGATTTTATTTAATCAAAAACGAATTCTTATGTTCTCGCTTTTTGCTGCTTTTGTAGCTTCTCACAAAATTTTGTTGATGGCGAAATTCTTGATACATTTATTCAGGGCAAAGAGGAATGTGCACTGAACAAATTTCAATTTTTTGTCGCTAACCGACAAAAAATTGAAATTGAAAGTATACGTAATACGGTAATACAGATAAGTAATACAGTGAAACTGGTGTTGAACACATCTGATTATCTCAGGAACTACTAGTGCCATTGAATTTAAATTTGGAATAATAATGATTATAAATATCAGAGGTGCCACAACTGAAATAGTTGCTAAAATATTTTTATTTAAAAGGGGGCCAAAATATCAAAGTCAAAATGTCAAAGTGGAGTCACTAGGTTAATTGAGGTGACTTTGCTTGTGCATTCTAAAACAGATTATTGACTAATCGTGAAAAATGTATTTAAAATATCATCCTTCCCTCTATCAAGTTTGTACAGTGAACAATCTGTAATAATCACAATTTATTACAGGAAAACCTAAGCGAGGTCCCTATCTAGTCTTTTAAAAATCATCAAACATTAACTAAGTTAGTTATGCGGTCGGGAAAACGGACCTTATTACAATATCATATTTATACGTTTCTTTGAATAGATGTGAATTCTTGGTGAGTGATTCCAACTCGCACTTGACCATTTTTTGTGTATAACCGGTTTGTAATTTGCCTTTATCTCATCTGATAGTAAATGACGATAAGGCCTTTATTTTTTTAATATATTTTTTATTTAACAAGGTCTCCTACAGGATATACATTACTATAAGTATTAAGACACAAATTTAACAGCATAGCCAAATGCTATCCCACTTACAGACAACAACGACATGCTTTGGATGGACAGCGTGCTTGCCCAGAACCCTCAATGTAATGCAGAGCTGGCTCTGTTACCGTTCATAGCGGAACGGAATAGTGCTATTAACACTTCTATGTGTGGGTAGTTGCTGCTGTTAATATCCACGTCTTATTATAAGATGGCCGTCGACTCGTCATTCCATAGTAAGACTTACGTTTAAAATGTACCACTGCTAAAAATATTAAAGTCGCAAAAATAATAATTGCTCGCATTGTTAGACCATTTCCGAACCATAAAATATTCACATAGGACATTTAACACGTCCCAACGAACCATATTTTGTAGACATACATTTTTTCATTTTTCCCCGCCCGTATCCACCCGTCTCTTTCATAAAATATTTAAAAGTCCATTTTTAAGCGCGGATCCGCTGCAAGCTATTAGAGTCAGCTCTTCAGCTCAAACAAAGGGCTTCAGTGACGCAGGCACGCCCGGTGCCAGCGCATCCAGCCGACCCGACCTAAGTGCTCAACCACGAATGTACCAATTAAGATCGTATCTCTTAACTCGTACGGTCGAATTTACCTGACGAAGGAGAGCAAAATACGCCGCTTTGTTTCATTATTAATTCGTTCCCCGCTATTTGGTGTCGTTGCTCTTCAGCCTGCAAGGAGCGTGACTGCCGCCGTCCACTTATTTCTTTACTCGCGTGTAGGTTTTTAGACCTCGACAGATTTTTATTTATCGCGTCCTGATTTTTTCAAAAAGATTAGCCTTTATTAACGGCTTGACTCGTAACATCCAGGCTAATGCTACCTTTGAGGGTATTTATCTCGAATTGCGGCCTTTGAAATGGTTCTCGATAAACTGCGCCAGTCATTCGTCTCACTAGGTATCAATGTTTTGTTAGTCTGAAATGAATTTTCCGATGTACAGAATGATATATATACAGAATGCAAACCTGCACAAGGGGCTGCCAAAACTGCGGGAATTTTGCTAGCAAATATTCACGGCTAAGAATTTCTTCTTCATTTTGTAGAAATATTATTTAAATTCCTGCATCAAGTAAACGCTTCTATTAAACTTTAGAAAGAAATTAAGCAAAATAGTGAATGAAATATCCCGTGAGCAACCGTAGGCGAGTGTGCGCGAAAGCCGCACCTCTCCCGATAAATTATGCAAGTGGCTGACCTTCCGCTAACAGGCCCCATTTGTTCCGGGAAGGAAACCAACCAGACGTCTCGGGCTGCGACTCGACCGCCTTTACCGGGAGTTACTTTTTCTGTGAGGAAAATTATATCCCTGACTAGTCGGAAAACATTAACAGCTCAAAGGGAATGTACTTTAGGATTTTATGTGTAAGAATAAAATGCAAATGTTTATATACTATAAATCAAAGTCGGGTTAGTTCATCATCATCACCAGCCTATATATGTCCCCACTGGAGGGGCTCAGGCCTACTCTCCTACAGAGAGTGTATGGGCCATAGTCCACCACGCGGGCCCAGTGCGGATCGGCGGACTTCACATGCCTGTTCAAGACATGCAGGTTTCCTCACGATGTTTTCCTTCACCGTTAAGCAATCGGATAATGTACTTGAATTGAAAAACAACTCATAGGTACACGGCTGGATTCGAACCCGGTACCCTCAGATTGAGAGTCCGCGCCTTATCCACTGCGCCACCGACGCTTTACGGGTCTACGCTACTAACGGGTTAGTTACTATATTTAAAACTCAAGTCGAGTCGGATAGTCAAGACCGAAAAAGGGCATAGGCTACTTTTATGCTGATGGGGCATGTAGTTCCCATGGCGTAAATCCTTAATAAGTGCAGGCAGATGAAGTCGCGGGCAGAAACTAGTATAATATAAAATCATGTTTATGTGTTCTACACATGTGAGTACTGACGAAAGCTAGTTTGTTGTTTACAACAAAAACGAAGTTTAAAAAAAACAGTATACAGTATTACCTAATTTCAAGCGTGAGATGAATATGGAGATTTGCCGCTGGAATACTCGTAGAGTTGCTGCTAACCTTTTGTAAGGTTTGCTTATCTAAAGTCTTAACAGGCAAATATTACTTTTTACTGCTATCGAATCTTCCGTTCCAACGGGACTATTATCACATCTTCGCACAATTTGAGACCGTCTCAAGTCGAATTTTTTCAAAATTGATTCTAGAATGTCTGTCACTTTATCCGTAATCAATATAAAAGTTGAATTCCTAACTTATTTTTAAACATAATTAATTTATGTAAATGTACATTTCGATTTTTAATTAAATAAAATACAATTACATGCTTTGGTATTCCTTGTGGCTAAAACTGCAATATTCATGAAAATACTTGTCACAGGGTTATAAGTTATTTTATGTAACACCCTAGAAAAATAAATTCTTTCCAAGAATATCTAACTAGAACTGAATCTACACACATCCGTAAAACATAAAACAAATGAACCGGATGAAAGGAGATAACGTCCAAAACAATGAAATAAAACGGAGGTTTAAACAAAAACTGGCCATCTAAAACTAGAGGCGGTTTAATGTGGGGCCCTAATGAAGGGACGGACGCGGGTTCCGTACTATTGGGTCCCGGGGCAATCGCGCCCCGGGGCAACTATGTCATAAATTTAATCCAGACTTTATTGCTTCATTTAAAACGAGCGCGGCTAAAAAATAATGAGCTAGAGGAAGGCTGTGAAGTTATTTTTAATTTCATTCCAGTTTTTCCCTCACGCGTGTTGTAAATGTCAGGTCCCTCGCCTCCAGGGAGATAATTTTGTTTTGCGAACTAAATTAGTAATTTGGCATTTGATACAAAGGGGGTTTCAAACCTGGTTATCTACTCTATCGAATAACCTTCCAATAAGGTTATCATGTTGTATGATTCACGCATTGAAATGCTACAACACTGTTGGAACCGCCTGCTAAAGAGTAATTACATCTTTTGCCAACGCGTCATTATTGCAAGCCAATTATTGCGAGAGGAGGTTTTTTCACGCACAATATTCTTGTATAAACATCGGAACCGGTCATTGAGAGGCACCAGGAGGCCGTTATCCGGCTGATAAATATATTATAGACATGGATGTACTTATACCGTACGATTTAAAAATAAACAGTGCAGTAAAAAACCTGTGAGTCTCGAAAACATTTCAACAACCATTCCACAGAGATGTAGAAACTAACTTATAATCGCAGATATATTATAATAATATTTCCGTCCATTAATTTTATGATTCTTTTGAAAATTTAACTGCAAAGACTTTAACAAGATGCAAAACTAAATGTAAAAGTTTGCTAACAAAAAACTTTGCGCTTCAACAAAAATAATACTGTACCATTGAAATAGCGTGTAAATATTCTAAGAATCCAAAACTAATCAAATCAAATGTACTATTATTACGTCTTAACAATTGTAAAATTTAAAAGCTATGTCAAAATCAGTTCAAAGGAAAAGGAAATTCAAATATACAATGACAACGAAATCGAGGAAATGCCAGCCCCCCACGTAACTAAGGAAAAATCCAGGAAAAATCTTACAAAATTGTTCTCTTTTAAAGCGAGTTTGTTCAGGAGAAAGGATCAGGAATATAAACATCTAACGGTGCAAAAACATGTGAAACGGTGGGATAATGGACACCCGTCTTCCTCTCTTCCATTGTGATCCCATTTTTCTCTCGTGAAAGAATGAACGGATTAAAAGCATTTCAGTTTGTTCAAATTCATCAAAACTCGTAAAGGCAAACTCAAAGGAATTGGACTACAAAACCATTTGTCCTCTTCTTCAACATATCATAGGTCCAAATAGGTAATAAAATTATTGTATAAAATTTGACATTTGATTATTATTGTACAAAATTTGACTTCTATGCATTTTGCTATTTTTGCTATATTTGCCCTGACAGGGTTCATGTATGTAGATCCAAACACTATTTAAACTGTAATGAATCTATGTAATTGAATGCAAATAAACCGATTTGATTTGATTTACGTAATCCCATTGCTGAACCGGTCGATGTGGCGTACTATGCAGGAGGCCTATGTGCAGCAGTGGATGTTTCCCGGCTGATGACGATTGCTGAACATTATGCTCATAAATCACTGTTACAGGCTTTCTATAATACAGATTTACCATAATGACCACACTTGGTAGGCTGTTGACCACAGTAAGATTTTTGAAGACGCAGATACCCGCCTCCTAAATTTTTCTACGAATATCACTTTTACGGCACGCATGGGATGACACAAGATAGGCATATTCTTAACCCAGAACCACGCACGTTTTTCCTTCTGATTAACACCATAACTGGAAATCGAGAATACTCGTTTAAATTTCTTATTCTGTTTTAGGGTTATACATATTATTCGGCAAAATTTCAACATTACCCGAAAATTTATGAAGCCTTGTCCCACTTGTTCATCCGACGTGGAAAAATCCGAGTCCCGTTTCGTGCCGTGGACGGTTTTGCCCGGCTTTACGTCCATGGACGTCTCCAATCTGCAATCTCCGTAATACCGACCTTAACTACTTATGGCGCTCAGTATATACGCAAATTAAAATGAATTTCAAATCCCCAGAGCCAGCTTGAGCTCCTTTGGATTATGATCAGCATTAAGCTTGTTTCTGTTAAGCTGCAATAATAATATCATTACTCGGAAGATTTCCGAGGCAGATGTAGTTTTTTACGTAAAGAAACGTTTTTCAGTCTGTGCTATTTACTTCACTTTGGTAACATATCTATTTTATTACGTTTTGGTGTTGGCCCATCGGTGCACCGCATTATGAAGGCAGTCAGCAGAGCACGCTCAGTAACGCACGAGAGCCTGGTCGACATTTGGGCCATGTTGTTCGAGGGTCATGTTGGCGTCCAGCATCTTATTATCTATATATTATGTTGTTAACGGGTTTTAAGAAGCATAATAGTATGCTAAGAATCTAACTAGCTCTCTTTTCCACAGAATCCAAGCCAGAGCTGGTGTACTGGTTCTCGGAGCAGACTCTACAGCCGGGCCCGAGCGTGTCTCTCAAGTGTGTAGCCATGGGACATCCTCCCCCTCAGTTCAGCTGGCTCCTCGATGGGTTCCCTATACCAACCAATTCAAGGTAGGTAATCTGTACCCTTATACCCTTTATCCCAGTTGACTATCTATCTCACTTAGTCTACGGTACACTACGATTGGGCCTGTCTAAAGTCTTATTGAACACCGCTGTGCTTGCAATGAATAGTTTTCACAACTATAAAAGAAATGTTAGTAATTAATTTAAAATATTAATATTTTTATCATTTCAGAAACTTTTTATAATCAATGGGTTTGCACTTGGTCTTCATCTCACCTTATGGTAAGTGACGATAAAGACGTTGGAAGAAAAGCGTGGTCAGCAGGAGCTTCAAAGTACTGAAGCGCTGACTTTCATTACCGGAACACAGCAGTGCTATTATTAATACTTGATTGGCGGCAGACTTGGTTAGCAGAGTGGTAGTGGTACCTTGGGGACATAAAACTGGCCTACCAATCTGAGTAGCCCTACTTGTAGGAGTAACGGTTATTTGGTTTATTTTTGGATATACAAATAGTACTTTGTAAGGTTTCTAAAGATACATAAAGAATTTTTGTTAAAATTTTGTTATATTATTTAAGTAAAAAATCTTTTTTGCAAAATATTGTAGCTGAAGTGATGGTTGACGAGTGTTAGGTGTATTTATTATTGAAAAACAAAATATTGATGAGTATGCTAATGTAGTTGTGTTCTGAGGATCAAATAAAGAATTTTTTCCCTTGTTTTAATTTTGTTCCGGCACAGTAACTTTAATGTTTTAAGAGTTCGTCTTAAGGTAAGAAAACTCGGTTTGGGATGTCAGGTTTTACGACTCATGAAAGACTACGCTTTACGACTTGAAACACTCGCGTCGCTTTGCAGATTTAGCATGTTTCCGCTTTATTGACATTTCTGCTCAAAGGTTCAAACTATACTATTATTTGGATACCTAAATATCGTAATAAGACTTTAATTTTAGTTCACAACAATAGTTAGTTAACTTCAAAAGGTTTATTGTTACTGACATACTTTGGCAATGTTCCATAATTATTCCCCATGTTAGTAATGACGTTTTTTCTCGAGATGGAAGCAAGATTATTTGGCTTAAAAAGCTTTGTTTGATTCATTTTCTTTGTTTTAGGTTTGTAGTTGGACAACACGTGACTCTCCAAGATGACGTCGTCAGCCATCTTAACATCAGTCGCATGACAGAACAAGATGGCGGCGAGTACGCGTGTGTCGCGAGCAATGCCGCGGGCAAAGCCATCCATGCGGCCAGGGTGAACGTGTATGGGCTGCCTTACATTAGGGAGATGCCTAAAGTAACAGCTGTGGCGGGAAGTGATTTGAACATCAAATGTCCGGTGGCTGGGTATCCTATTGAGTCAGTCAGTTGGGAAAGAGGTATGTTTAGTCTATTCTTATCGTAAAAATAATTTATTCATCATAAATTGTTTGACGTAATCGTGTTTTGTTTTAAAATAGGATTCGTCCCAAATATTTGAAGAAAAGCAAAAATGATCTAGATTCATCTGGGTGTGAGGAACGCGTCATGTTTTTATTTCATTGTAAATATCAGTGAATTCCAGTTCTTTTCAAATTCAATTCAAAAGAAAAGTGTCCTAAACGAAGTAATTTGATCGGCCAATTCCGTGCCAATCTCGTATTCAAGTATTCACAGCCCAACCACAGACGAAATTTTTTAGTTGATAGATTTTAATAGTTGGGTCGCACCAAAGCATACCATGGGTGTCTCAAGAAGCGACTAATGGTAAATTTCAGGAGATGAGCAAAAAATATACCTAAGTGCCAACTCACAAAACATTTTCTAGTCTGGGTGATTATGCCGAACATCTTAAAGAAATCGCATCGCTCGTGTCCAGCTGTGATCTCATACAGCTGATTATGTCTATGTAACAAGCAATAAATTTCTACTAATTTACATAGTACAAAATCTGAGTACCGAAATTATTTCATTGCGCTCCCGTTGTGTAATAAAAGTGATGAAACTGGGTAAATAGTATTTATTAATAAAGTTAATCTGATAAAACTGCTTTAGTATCTCAAAGGAAAATGAATTTCAGTATTACTGATTCCTGAACGGCTTTTGCCACAATACTACATTTCTATCTCTGAACAAATAATAGAGAGCCTTCAAAAGTTATTATGAAATTGACTTTGTGCGACGATAATGTAATTTCCTTTGTCCTTTGAGACCGAAAATATCCGCTGAATGTTTTAGAAGTCTTCCCAACGAACAAAATACGATGGTACTTATGCTGCTCCGCTGTCTAGTAATAGGCCGGTTAGACGAGTGTATTAGTGGGAGATATTCGATATTGCCCCCTAAAGACATTTCATTACCTAATGCCTCTTGAATATTGCCTATTTCGCGTCAATTCTTTGCCAAATATCCGTTGCGATATTTACCGGGTATTTTGGCAGACTGCCCGCTCTCTTCCGCCAACACTACACGGACGCACGTGATTCCAACGAGTGTAGTTTATGGCACACATCACATATCCTATTTGATTGGAAAACATGAGATCTAATATAACATTTTTGGCAAAAATAATCTGGCTGTAACATTTACAGGATAAAGAGACATGATGGGAAAAGACGAGGGGAAAACTGGCTCAGTCTCATTTGTTATAATTTGCAGTTGAGCTATAAAATACTTGTTTTTTATTGAGGCACTTTGTAACGTACAGAAATGTTAACTATACACGGAAACTTGACAAATGGAAGCTATTTATGATTACGTTGTATAATTTATTCGTTCGCTTATTTTGTCACTAGGTTTTATCATTCATATTCACTAATACTTTATCCCTAATACGTAGCTTTTCATATTTATTAGTGTTTTCGGGACACGTGATCAATTATGTGATTTGTCATATGCAGCCACGTATCAAATATATCCACAAAAATAGTAACGTATAGCAGAATCATGCCACCATCAACATGTTTTTGCAAAAACAAGGCGAGAAGTAAAAATCAGACATTGAACAAGTGATGAAAAGTAAATTTTTAAAAACGTAAAACGTTTTAACTGTTTATGACTTTGATATACTCAGTGTCACTCTCACAGTAAATACGAATCTAACGACACCTCTCAAGCTAAAACCCATCGATAAGTCCAGGCCACAAAACAATTATACATACATACTCTCGAAAAACATAACCCTCCTAGTGGTGTAGTCGGGTAAAATTGATAGATTTAGAGAAAATTATATAGAAACTGAAAGAAAAAAACACGCAATCAGAAATTATCTCCCGAATTTGAGCACCCATCATCCGTTGCCACCCTGCACTGACATCCCACACCATTTCACACCGAACAATCCTGAATATTCATGCTTTTGTGACACAATGACACCCATTATGAGCACGTATGACCTCTAGACGGGTAGGATTGTCTAGAGGTTAAAATGTACATTGCACGAGTAACATATACTCGTGTACATTCATTATACACGCACGCTAATGTATATAATCAACTTTTTTATTATTTATTTAACTCAGTTCGTTTCGAATCTCACATGGATAAACCGTGTAGTAGTCAGAGGATTGCTTGTTAGTCGATGTATGCCTTAGAAAAGAGTCTACTTTTCCCGGGTGATGATAATCGGAATAACACGTGATGTAAACAATTAGTTTACTTTAAAAATCCATAGTGGATTTGTCAATAGACTGAAAGATATCCTTGTTTCACAGAAATAACAATAAACAGACACATTTAAAAAAAACTCGTCAAGTGCGTATCGGTCCACGCGCAGTGTAGGATTCCGTAATTTAACTGGTTTTATAAAAAGTAATTTTGAGTGGAATTTGTGCGAAATTTTCATTTTGACCACTCCAAGTATATTTTTAGTATGTATGTTTTACTATACAGTTATATATGTACTACTACTGTGAATTTTTTGGACTCTGACAAAAATTATCACTTTAAAGCTTAATATTTCGCCAACGGATCCTTCAATCAAAAAGTGGTGCTCCTAGACCCTCAATGTTTTTAACCGACTCCAAAAAAGGAGGAGGTTTTCAATTCGACGGGTATGTTTTTTTCTTCTTTTTTATCTCAGAACTTTTGACTGGGTAAACTGATTTGGATGATTCTTTTATATTTGAAAGGTGGTGCTTCCCGTGTGGTCCCATTTCAATTTGGTCCAGTTCTGAGGATGGCATCCTTGAGAAAACTATATAAATCTTAAATTTGCCTTAATAAATTTCTTTTAGGGCAATCGAAGTCGATTTCCAGTTCATTTTTGAACGCATTAACTTTTTAACAGACCTATTCAACGATACCCCACACAATGGGATAGACGCGAAAAAAAAGATTCATACCTAAGTTACTACGCGTATAAGATGTCTTCAAGATTTTATTCTACTAATTGTTTGGCGTGATCAATATGTATACTCGTACCAAATAACAGCTTTCTAGTAGTAAAGGTCTCGTCGCTAAGCCGCGGACGGACAGATAGAAACTATAAGGGTTCCTTGTTTGAATACGGAACCCTAAAAATTTTACCATTAAAATCAGAGATATTGGTTTTACTGAAATAATAAACGAGTATTTGTATTTAATCTTGTAAACATATCTGCAACGTACATATTCGCATTCAACTCATAAAACCATAATTGATTAGCTACATACTGTTGACTGGAACAAATTAATTTGGTCCCCGTGTGTGAGATGAGGTGCGAACGTGATGAATTATAAAGCGTGTCCTTGTTATCGACGGCGAGGGAGGGATGCGGGCGGGCTGCGGGGACCGAGGGAGAGGTGCTACGTCACACCCTGTTAATGGTAAAAATTGACATCATTTACGTCCCTACATTACGCCCAGAAATTGAATTGCCACCGCGGTGCTTCTTCAGAAACCATTTTATTTTCGGCTCAGGTACCGACCCGACCTATTTTTTTCGTCGTTGTACCTTAATATGTTTTTTGTAAGTCTATTCTCTTGTGCTGCGTTTGGTGAATGAATTTAGTTTGTTTATACCGATAAAATCATCACATTTATTAGTGTCGGACAATTAGAAGAATAAATTGTTTCATCTTCGTGAAAACCTCCTCGGCGTGTATCATTGCTCAGAACATGTTCAGAACTTTTAAATGGGTGAACCGATTTGGATGATTCTTTTTTATTTGAAAGCTGGTGAAAAGTGAAAAGGGAAACGTCAATTTTTTCCATTTGCAACACAACAATTGATTTTTCTATTGAACATCTAGTAGGATAACCAGAGAGTCCCGGAGAGTGACATATACAGTTTAATATTGTTCTTAAATAAGATCAAAATCATTCGACTTAAGCGTAATTAAATTCTTAGTGTAATGTGATAAATCCTCAACAAATATGTTATCAAATTAATTAAATCGTTGCTTTTTATCTTGCTCATGCACGATCACGATTGCTACAATGAAGGTATGCAACAATGACCTGTCCGGTTTCCTTCATTTGTTAGGTGCATTCCTTGAATATTTTTCCCTTGTAGCTTTTTCCTGAGTCGTATTTTTCCGTTATAGATAAATTTCAGTATTGCTATGTAACTCGTAGCTCAGTTTACCGTCTCTTTTTTTAACTTACTAGTGCTGTGTCTTGGTTATTTTTTAAGTTTATTAAATTTCGTTTTCATGGATCCAGTTCTAGTATGCTTTAGATAATCAAATTAGACAAAAGCAGCGAAGTATCTATTGCGAGCATAAACAAATGTAAACGTATGTGACCTTTGCTTGATTCCAGTTTATTGCAAAATAAAAAAGCACCTCGTTCAGTGTAAAGATGTTCCTTGCGGCCTCATTATTACACCAGCGCCTTGTTCTGAGCAGATTTCGTGACGTAATTTTTCCGATTTCATATTAATATTCCCAACTGCTACGTTTTATTTATACAAGCGACACACCTCATTCTTGAAAACGAACCAAAGATGTTTCCCTAGAATTAGAATTGCTCACAGTCGGTTGTTTTTAACGTAGTTAAAAGTAAAACTTTTTTTATTTAAAAAAATATTATTTGAAGTTTAAGAGCTCTTTTTTTAGCAAAAATAAATTTAAAAAATTTATGAGAATATAAAAAAATTTTTTTACTTTCGCATTAGATTATAGGTGTTTGAAAATTTGTGTCGTTTCACGTATTTCGAATGAAATTTTTAACAATTCATTATAAAATCGATGTGTCCAGTGTCTTGTTACTGAGCCTAAACACGTGACAAACGGCTCGACGAATCGGCCATTTTCGTATGTATTTTCCACCGTCTATCTAACACTTTGTATAACCGAACATTAAAAGCCGACAGACAAATAACAAAAGCAGAACTGTTTTTAAATTAAACCCTAAGTACATTTAACAAAACGAATATGTTTACTTCCGTATATTATCGTAGTATTTCGTAGCAAGCAGCTACGACTTGCTACGAAACTAACAAGAGTTTTGGTTTTCCTAAATACAAACATCTAATAATTATTTATATGAAATAAAAGAGAGACCTTGACCATAATTTGAACCTAGGTTGGACTAAGGTCCTCAAATATGTAATTTACAAACATTTGATTGTCAGTATTAGGACATACATCCTGATCTATGAGGGAAGCTCATGTCCAACGGTGGACACATAAAAAATAAGTGATTGTATGTAATGTATTGTTCTGTCAAAATATTATGTATAAATAAAAACATAACAATTTAGGAACACAGACATGCATTAATTAGACTTATATGACTGTACATAACATAAATAAAAAGTGTTTTAAATTAAAATGTAATTGTTTTTACTATAACGTGTCTCTCTGCCGATAACAGATTTCTGTGTCCCACAAACCTCGTCCTTAAATATAACCGAACCTTTCTTTGAAGAGTTTGCTTAGCCCCAAGTAGGTGGGTACATATCCCAAACACAAAGAACGTTCGAAATGAAACGACACTTACGTCAAAGAGTATCGAATTAAGCGCCCGAAGGGGCGAGACGCTCTTGTCCTAGCAACAGGTCGTTAAGGAAACTAAAAATGTTGTGTAATGTCAAATAACTGAAACAAGTTGCTATAACTAAATTTAAAAATCAATAAACGCGACTGCGTATAAATTTGTAATTAAGTGAACATTGAATATAAAAAACTGAGACTACATAAAACATGAACCTAATTAACCAAACCTTAAATCGTTGTGGATATGAATAGCCATGGAAATAAAATAATAATAATAAAAGAAAACTAAAGATGATTTTCAAATACCTATTCAATGATGGGTATCATAGCACTTAACATAGTTCGTCGACTTTCATATTTTTAATTTGTCGCCAAATCAGATACATTTCTAAATTTGGTAACCAAAAATATGTAATTAACATTCGATATTGCAATACTTGAAGCCCCCTTTGGCCCCCACTTCATTGTTATTGGCTTCGTGTCTTTTTTAACAACCGAACTGACGTTGAATCTGACTGTTGATGATCTTGTTGCACAGATCATCACTTCAGTGATGGAAAACACGTGTATCTATATTCACCAAACATACGCTACTTCAAGCTTGTCCAATTATTTTTATTCTTCTTGTAAAATTTCAATTATGTGTTATTATTAAAAGCAAAATATTTAATGAAATGATGTAGAATGTGCACTAGGTACTAGGTAGGTATGTTTGAATAACTTAACTAAATGACCTGTTGTATATGGGAGTAATATGTACGAATATATATATTACATTTTTGAAATTGATCTTTTCCCATATTGTTCACAAACACAAAGGTAGAATACGTACACTATTACACAACTACTGCATAGAACAGGTAATTTTATTTAAGTTTTTTACCTCTAATTGCACAAAAGGTGTTTCATTTATAATGTTTTATGTGTCTTCTGATACACTGGCATGTACAGGTTGTATAGTTCGTTTCAATCCGACTGCACAACTGTATACAAACTGCTGCCTAGACATTGTCAATAAGTATTTCTAAGCTGAATGCATTAGGATTTGAAGACTATTGAGTACGCGTTGTGGGGCTATGATTAATTGTCACTGCGTTTTCTGATTGTTTACGTGTATGTATTATGATATGACATGTTATGTTAGATTGAAAAGAACCATATACTCGTAGGTATATTGCCGTTGTCACAATGTACCCCCACCGTAAATCGGTAAGTGTATACCAAAACGCTGATAAGTTCTTCACTTACTGTCACCTCTGTGGCTTGATGGAGACCATTATTTTCAGAGTCACCTATATCAGAAGTTGCAGTAGCAGCAGTATTATTATTCCTTTTAAACAAGTAAAATAAAAGAGTTTTGTTTCTTTAATACAGCCCAATATATTCAAGGCCTCGGAGAACCATTCGAAATAATGAAATCGAGAATTTCCTCCTCACAACGCTGTTTCGCATATTAAGAAAGTGAGAACGAATAAAATATGCAAAACGTCTAAAAGAAGGCGATGTTTCCAAAAAATAAGGAGAAAATTGCTGGAACTCAGAGCTGGATGTTCATTTCAAAGTGACATGTAGGCTGTTATGACTTTTATGAGTCAACTCTATAAATTGAACTTTGTCCTTGAGCTTGATCACGATGTAGATGGCCATGTTTTCTATGACGTGTAGCTAGCTAACTCCATGTTATTTAAGCCTGGCACTAAATAAATAGCAGTGTTTATAGTAGTTCCGGTAATGAAAGATTACACAGCTCATTAATTTGTAGCATCGGGTTGAGCACATTAATTCTTCCAGCCTTATCGTTACTTACCACTATGTTGGATGAAGGTCAAGCCCAAACCCAATGTTTTATTGTGTTAATGTTTTATTTCTCTTAAAACTCGACCAACGACTTACAATTTTAAACAGGCATTTGACAATACTACGATTGCTATTTGCTACAGTCAAGGTTCCTTCGGTGTTTCTATGTTCTTGAGCAGTTGGTTTAAAGTTCCGCCAAGAAAGAAACTAATTAGGAGAAGCACGTGTAAACAACATTTTCGTTCAAAATGAATTTTATCCTTCATGTTGCTAACAGATGTTGATTCAACCGCCCCCGTAATACCCTACCGCAGAGAAAATTGGTTCTTGCAATCTAATAAGCTAGATACCTTCGCATGATCCAATTAAGGACCAATCCAAGTGGCTCTGTTATTGTAACACGACTTAAGGAAATCGAAACGAAAAAATATGTAATAATATTTTAACATAATGAAACTAAGTGAACTTAGGAAGTTTCATCAGTTTAGATTTATATTCAGTTACTTTTGTTTTTTCTTCATTCTCCTTCATTTAAGATTATAATGAGTTAAAGTTTAGACGTGGTTTAGACGAACGCATAAGTTAAGGCCTTCCAGAAACATATATATTTTTTATTTATTTATTATTATATATATAGAGAGATTTAGAATTAGAAGAAATCGAACGCATTTTCGTAGAAAGCAAAAGTAGAAAAGAAGATACATTCGTCATTTTATACTTGAAAACAGAGAACCTCAAATATCTAAACTGGCCTTCAAAAGAAAAACATTCCTTTGCTATAATAAAATTGAAAAGACCTTAGAAATCCCTCGTCTCGTTTAACAAAATATAAGCGTAAGATCAAATTAAGAGTCCCCGGTCACTCCTTCGCAATTTTCCTTTTCCTCGGACGACCCTTGTCAACAAGCAAGTCGAGTCTTATCTTTTCATAGAGCACTCTCATTAAGCTGACCTGAGGTTCTTGATACCTGTATTGATAATAAAAGGGTGCGTATAAATCTGAATAATAACATACATACGTATAAATTTCAGGTCCCAACCTTATAAAGATTATCTTAGTATAAAAAAATAATTTTTTCTTTTATCGTCTCTTTAAGCTAATTGCCAGCCAATTATTTATCTATTTACGTATTTTTTATTATTTCTTTTTTTAACATTTTGTGACACACAGAAAATATTTACAAAGCACAAAATACAGAGAAAAATATTTACAAAAGGAACGGCTTATTTCTATATGAAATTTCGTACAGCAGTCCTGGGTCAAGCGAGAAATAGTAAAGAGAGGAAATTAGGCGTGTACATTTAATATAAATATAATATTCCTTGTAGGCAGACAATAAATGTTTTGTGTAAACCCTACTTTTCGGCTCCTGGAATTTTCCTTTAATTGTTTTATTGGATGCCTGAGTTATTACCGTCTCAGGTCTATTTGCTTAGAATACTTTCTCTACCGACTAACCTTATACTATTATTAACCATAATTTATAGATAATAAACATTGCAAGTCATTATTACAATGTTTATGAAAATTACTAATTGCAGTAGATTATTGCACAGACGTTAAAAAATTTGGATTCCTTTATTTTTAATAAGATCTTCTCATGTCTGTCGAAAAAAAGTGTCTCAAGAAGACAGCAGCATCTATGTAGCACTGATATTGTATTTCGATAACCAACCCGCCAACCAAATTGTGAGTTTTCAAATCACCATCATCATCAACAGCCTATATATGTCCCCACTGGAGGGGCTCAGGCCTACTCTCCTACAGAGAGTGTATGGGCCATAGTCCACCACGCGGGCCCAGTGCGGATCGGCGGACTTCACATGCCTGTTCAAGACATGCAGGTTTCCTCACGATGTTTTCCTTCACCGTTAAGCAATCGGATAATGTACTTGAATTGAAAAACAACTCATAGGTACACGGCTGGATTCGAACCCGGTACCCTCAGATTGAGAGTCCGCGCCTTATCCACTGCGCCACCGACGCTTCTAAGTTTTCAAATCATCTCATGGAAATTATTTTACTATTTACTCGCATTTGGGTGATGGACTTATGCAGCCGATGATGACTGTCAAATGCTTAATGTATACCATTACTTTTGCCACAGATGGACAAACTCTACCTCTGAACAGAAGGCAGAAGGTCTTCCCCAATGGCACGCTCATAGTGGAGCAGACGCAGCGAGGCGAGGATGCCGGGACCTACACGTGCCAGGCGGCGAACAGACAGCGGCATGCGGCCAGGAGAGACGTGGAGGTGCAGATACTGGGTTAGTTATTGATACACTTATTAAACATCAGGTGTTCTCTCAAGCCATTCTCATCATTGACGCAACATATGTTCATCTCCCCGAAGGCAAAGTGTTCACGGCATGCTCATTGTTTACCACATGTACCTTTACTTTTTTTACTAAAGACGCGGTTTTCTCTCACGCCATGCTCATCGTTGACCAAATATTCTCTCACTTCCTTAAACACAAAATGTTCTCTTACGCTATGCTCATCGTCAAACAAACATTCTCTCACTTCCTTAAAGACAAAATCTTCTCTTACGCCATGCTCATCGTTAACCATTCTCTCACTTCCCCACTGAAGGCAAGGTGTTTCAAGCCATGCTGACCTTGTAGCAAACGAAATGTGCGAAAGGATGAGAGAGGGCCTTACAAGCGTGTAGGGTTTCGCAGATATCAGGTCCGTTTACCACCTTACGAACTGAACACACGTCCCGCAGCGTGATAACAATTTATACATGAAATGTGTTGGAAGCTTACCCTAATTTTCTTACAAAAGTAACCAGCTTATTAAACTTCTAACCCCTAAATAAATACTAAACCGTCCGTTAGACGTAGTGAAAATTTAATGAAATCAAGGTTATCTCCACCAAGCCGTCGGAACTGCGTTGAATTTTCTTGCCTATCATAGAAGATTCTATAAAGGTCGTAGTTAACGAAGTGCGCAAAATTCCACCCCACAACTTGGTTTCTCCCAAAAAGGGAAACTTTTTGAATCAGCTACACTCCACGAACTTCATCTAAACTGCTAAACTCATCTACATCCAACGTAACTGTTCTTGAACCGAATTTTCGTTACACGCAGACTTTTTTCAGTTATCGTGTAAACACACTTCCAAACAAAACTTTTTCGTACACAAAAATCGCAAACAGCTAAAGTTCTGGATGGCTTCAAACTAGGAACACGCCCATAAACTTTCTCATTTTCTTTAGTAAGATTTAAAGCGCTATAAAATCACAAATTCAAGAGGGGTGGAGTTACTCATCCGTAATTCATTAAAGTTAGCGCGTTTACCATTCCCGCGGCATCTACGGAGCGTTAACTCCCGGCTTTCCCGGTTAATAGGGCAATAAAACAAAAATATATAAAATAAAAAGTGAACAGCGTATACAAAGCAGCCTCTATGTGCATGGACTCCAGCCGTAAAAAGCGGTGCGAAAGATTTCACATTAAGCAAGATAAAGTTGCAAGTTCTTAACTTGTTTTTAATACCGAAGTGTATTTCCATGGAAGTAAATCTTGATGTAGCTCATTAAAGTTTTATAATAGCTGCATTTAATTACCGTAATAGTAGCTTCGGCTTCAGAATTACAACCCCAAGTCATAGTGTCTTCAAAAATTCGATATGACCTTATGAAGACAAACATTATCTTACTGGTATGAATTTTACGTTAAACATGAAATTTATGAAAAGTTCTACGTTTAGTGACTTCTTCTTAAAACAGGCGTGAAACACTGACCTATAAAAAAAATTAAATACTTTAAAACATTCCGCATGAATAACACCACTGCCCGTAATTAAGCAACGAAGCAATATACACGTAGCGTACATGGCTGGAAATTCCAGCAAAACGTCGAAAAGTTTTCGAACCCCTTCTGTGTAGATATTAACGCCCAATTCACGTCCCGCACTAATTAACTCGTTTTTTTGCCGTTTTCAGTTAAGCCGAAAATTTTGCCCATTCAGCCGCTCACCAATCTATTACGGGAAGGGATGAGAGCCGCAATTTCATGTCAAATACTGGAGGGGGATTTGCCTATTGCATTCCGGTGGGAGAAGAATGGGCAGGCCGTGACGTCATCGCCGTACGCGCCCAGCGGCATCCTGACGAGGCGGATGGACGAATACAGCGCTTCACTGGTTATTGAGCATATTACATCACTGCACAGCGGGAACTACACTTGTATCGCCTCCAATATTGCTGGATCCGAGCGCTTTACTGTGCCGCTCACCGTCAATGGTAAGTTTCATGACATAGTGATTGACATAAAATGAAAGCAAAGCACAATAGCCGCCTCTCAACTCAGAATAAAGTGAAAATATTGACACAGCTTAATGCTTACAATCATGACAAAGCTTAAAATCACAGCTACCGACACGTTCGGGAAAGTATTCCCGAACATAGAAGATTTAAGACGTAGGATAGATAGAAGAGAGGGCTAAGAACTCCACTTTCTCGTCTTCTTCTTTTATCATCTTTCGCAAGGGTGCATTTCACTAAGAACAAACTTCCTTAAAACCTCAAGGATGTATTTGCTGACGTCATTCGATATTTATCCTTGTTGCTAGGAAACTAGAGATATTGTCAGCAAAGACATCCTCGAGCTTAGAGGTTATAAGTGAGAGAGGTTTTAGTGGTATACGTCTCTGGGTTTGAATCACATAAATTATATTGCAGTGCCACCGAGATGGCGGTTGGAGCCCAACGATGTGGCAGTAGCTGCCGGCCAGGATGTAACGCTACAATGCCAAGCCGACGGGTATCCTAAGCCAACCATCACTTGGAAAAAGGCTGTTGGTAAGTAAACACACGTCGAAAGCGTAAAACAAAAACAATAATTAAACGATTAAGAACTAACAGATTCCACTGCTAATAAAACAGACGTCAGTAAGATAGATTTAACTTATGTCAAATTCAAATTTGATGTTTGTGAGTCAATCACACCCAAATCGCTTGAGCTTCAAAAAGATATTAAAATTTAGAACATCGATCCACTTTATGGAGTAAAGTACCACAGTCGTTAAAAAATAATTTTTAAAAGTCCATCCCTAAAGGGTTAAAAGGGTGGAAAGTTTTAATGGGCAAACTACTTAAGCTAGGAGCTAGATAATCACTAAGTAAAGAATTTCCACATTATACCCGCGACTTACCAATTAGTCGTGCATAAACAAGTGAACGAACGGATTTGGATGACATTTAGTACATAAATAGCATATGTTGCATCCCATTAATTTCATCCCAGTATAGTGTTAACATTGAAAAAAATTATTGCATCCATATAGTGAAAAGCTGAACATTAAGGTGCGCTCACATTTCTGTGCTCGATTTATGTGCCACCTGACCCCCAAATAACAATCATCTATCCGAATAATTCCCCACTTATATTTCTTATTGTCAACATCAACCCGAGGCAAAATTCGAGTCATAAAACAACGAATTGTTCGCGGTTATCTCACGATTTATCACCTCATTTATTTTACTCAGGGCGTTTTTATATGGTAGAGATTTATTTTCTAGAGCTATGACAAAGAGAATGTTGCAAAGTTCTTATTGATTCGGTTGTCGAGCTTATAAAAAAATGCAGCATTGTTTAGTGGACAGTATTGTCAAGTGAAAGTGATTTTACAAAAAGTATTTATTTGCCAAAATTAATAAAGAAATAAGTTAAAAAAATATGAGTATCCTTTTCGAAAGCTATCCATGAATCATTATACACACAGAACTGTGCCCTAACAAGTTTTTAATATATAAAGAGATAATAATATCTAAAAGAATGTTTTACCTTCTCTATTTTGTTTTAAAACGACTTTGGTAAAACGTAGAATTTCAGCGAGAGATAAATCAAACGGAAATTAGCGAACACCTCTGTTGAACCCTTTCGTGATAAATTCTGTAAGGTTAGCCGAGTGTCGTCGTGGACACCTATTTCTTTGTATTGTACGCATTTATGAATAAGGTTTATTTACGTTCCTCGCACGAAATAAATTAAGTACACATAATGTGTACACAGTATTATATATATAATACGTATAATATATAATGTTCTTATCGTGTATAAAAATGTAAGATTGACAAGATAAACGGACTATATTCCATCACATTGGCATACCTACTATTAATTTACTACACTTTTAGTTATCTTTACATTGACACATCCCTTACAAATATAGGTAAAGTGCACTTTTAGTGAAGCCAAAAATCAACAACTATAAAACTGAAAATTCAAAAACTGTATTGTTTATTATTGCTGTTTAGTGTTGTTTTACTTTATCACTTGGGCATACGATAAACATCAGGAAGGCTTAATCTTTAAAATCATAATCGTCTGTGAACAGGTAACACGCCTGGAGAGTACAAGGACTTCATGTTTGAAGGCAGCTCGCGGCTACTTGAGAACGGATCTCTGATCTTCGAGCGAGTGGTCAAAGACAGCGAGGGGCACTATCTCTGCGAAGCTAGGAACGACATTGGAGCTGGCCTCAGCAAGCTCATCTTCCTCAAGGTCAACGGTAAGTACAGTCTCTTAAGAATACCGTGGTTTTCTATGAAAAAAGTTGCTATTCGACCCTAATTTATGACCACATGTTACATGAACGAACGAACAGGAACGAACATAGGTATCTTATAATATGATTATATCCTCCAACCAGGAAAAGAACCTGTGACAAATTAAACTTTTTAGCATTGAAAGTTGAATTTTCCATCTATAGATGGGGGACTATGTGGGTATTAAATTTCATCACGTTTTGGTTCAGCCTAATCTAGTCAGGAAAATGCAACAAACACACATCGAAACGGTGAAGGAGTTACGTACTTCTTGTCGGATTTATAACAGTAAAAAGGAAATAAATATTAACTAGCTATTGGAAGAATTCAAACTATGACTAAGAAAATGTTACAGGCAAACAATAAATATAATCATTGAAATAGGGCAAATAAAGCCCTAACAATCCCAGAAGATCAGTTCCACCGTAGCACTCGTTCCGACCTTACATATTTCCGCGGCCTGGCCCTTAAGAGTTAAGGGAGCTATATCTTCCAGCAAAAGTTGCGACATGCGAATGAATACGCCCCAATGTCCTACGTAACGACCCTCCGGGGCGTAATATTGGCGTTTACTCGAGTTAGTTTCAGTTGTAGTCGTCAAGTTCTCGCACAAGAACGAAACAGTGGGTTTTGTTGAAAATAGATCAAGCTTAACTTTGCGCAGCGCGGCGCGCGGCGGCCGGTGGACGGCACCGCAAGCTCGCGCAAATGTTGCGGTTTGCTGAGTGTTCTGTTTTTTTTAAAAGGGAACTTGTACCAACTCTCAATTGTACTCAGTGTTTAATATGACAGAAAATAATTAGGTTTTATGAAATTTTCTGTCACATTTGGTTATTCGTTTGTAGTTTTAAATTACTTAACGTTTTGGTATGTTCTCTAAAAGGGCTGTCGTCAAGAAATTAAAATTTGAATAAAACTGTAGTCATTTTTAGTATCGGAAAGTTATTCCTCTTATCATATAGGTTGTAACGCTCGTGGTTCAAATCTATACTACTCGCTACCTCGGGGTTTAACTTCGGCACTCGCAATAAAACAACTTTGTTCACTTGTTGAACAAATAACAATTTAATAAGTCTTATTTCAGATTTCATTTGTACCTAATTATACCATCCCGACACATCCCATTAGTGTTATTACAAACACATTGAGATCCGACCCTCGAAATACAGAGAAAGGCATATCCCTGGTTCAGACAGACAATTATTTCAAGTTGTTAAATTGTCCAATTAACTTATTGTCTTTCAATGCCAAATTAGGTACAAAACAATATAAAAAGAAAGTGTCTCACAATATTTCTTATATCGACATGTATATATATATATATATATGTTTTTGTGGAGCGTCTTTATAAAGTCGTGGAATGTCTGGGTGGAACTGAAGACAGCTAACCGTACTCAAATGAAAATTCTTTTTTCATCGCCGACGACCGGCTGATTATCCCTCAATAATATGATTGATCGATAAAATATTCATTTTGACGAACTATTTACGATAGCTAAAATATCTCTAGAGAAGCCAAAAGGGGACAACATTCTGGTTTAAAATTTAAATGAATCCTTTTAAAATATGTTTGGCGATAAACAAAACAAAATTGAACATATAAAACAAAGTCCGGTAAGTTACACCAGTTCTCGTATATTTTGCATGGCACAGCTTTGTTTATGATATCTGATATACAAAAAAAGCGTCGGTGGCGCAGTAGATAAAGCACATACTCTCAATCTGAGGGCTCCGGGTTCGAATCCAGCCGTGTACCTATGAGTTGTTTATCAATTCAAGTACATTATCCGATTGTTTAACGGTGAAGGAAAACATCGTGAGGAAACTTGCATGTCTTGAACAGGCATGTGAAGGCCTCCAATCCGCATTTTGCCCGCGTGGTGGACTATGGCCCATACACTCTCTGTAGCAGAGTAGACCTGATCCCCTGCAGTGGGGACATATATAAGCTTTTTTTTTTTTTTTTTTTATAGAAGATAGACCAACACTTGACCTCAATCTCACCTGATGGTAAGTGACGATGAGGTCGACGATGTTACGTGTTGGTCTAGAAGGTGCCTATTTACTCTTCTTTTGAAGATTCCCAAGTTGTAGCTGTCAGGGAACACGGAAACCGGTAGTGCATTCCATATTTTTGCTGTACGCACGATAAATGTGGAAGCGAAACGCTTGGTGCGAGCTGTAGGAATATCCACAGTGTACGGGTGAAGGTCTGCCGTTCTTCTGTTTGACCGGTACTTGAACGGCGAAGGTGGAATCAACAAAAATAGCTCTTGCGCACACTCCCCAAAATGTATCCTATAAAATACCGAAAGGCAGGCAACCTGACGCCTATGTTCGAGGCTTTGGAACTTTGCCTTATGTAACGTATCGTTGCCTATCAGTCTCATAGCTCGACGCTCCACCGAGTCCAAAGCAGCTAGTTGATAGCGAGCTGAACCATCCCAAAGATGGCAGAGGTACTCCATGCATGATCTTACTTGAGCGCAATATAGACTCAAGAGCTGTGATGGCTGGAAGTACCGTCTGACCTTCGATAGGATGCCTAGTTTTTTGGCCGCAGTTTTTGCTATGGACTCGATGTAGCTCCCGAAATTGAGATCAGACGCGATTTCCAATCCCAGGAGCTCGAGACGGTTTGTTATCGGTATGGATACATTTTGGAAGGATGGAGCAAGATGAAATGGACTCCGCTTCGCTGTGAACAGACACGCCTGTGTCTTCGACGCATTGAATTTAACTGAATTGGCTTCGCCCCAATCGGACACGGCCTTCAGCGTCAGTTCAACACGTTCTACCATATCCTCTCTGAGGGATCGGGTGTTCAGACTACTGGCCTGTGCGGTGGACACATAGCTCTCTGTTACTGTGCTGTCATCTGCGTACCCAAAGATACCGGGCATTAAAAGCAGGTCGTTGATGTGCAGCAAAAATAGAGTAGCAGAGAGAACAGATCCCTGAGGGACACCAGCATTGATGCTCAGCAGATCAGACGAGCAGCCGTCAATGACTACTCGAATCGATCTGCCCCTCAGGAAGTCCGATATCCACAGGCACAAGCCTGCAGTTACCCCATAAGCTGGAAGTTTACTGATAAGGCTATCATGCCAGACCCTATCAAAAGCCTTCGAAATGTCGAGTGACACGGCAATAGCTTCGCCGTGTTTCTCGATGGCTTCGCTCCATTTGTGAGTGGCATAAATGAGAAGATCCCCAGTGGACCGGCCACGGCGAAATCCGAACTGGCGGTCACTGAGGAGATCATTAGCTTCCAGATATGCCAGGAGGCGGTTGTTTAATGCACGCTCCATAATCTTGCAGAGTATGGAGGTGATTGCGATGGGTCGGTAATTGTTTGGGTCAGCACGACTGCCTTTTTTAGGCACAGGCTGCACGTTAGCCAACTTCCAGGACTCGGGGACTTTCCCAGTGCTCAGGGAGAGTTTATACAGGCGTGTCAGGACAGGGCACAACTCGGGTGCACAGTTCCGCAAGACTATTGCTGGGATGCCATCTGGACCACTGGCTTTATTCACGTCTAGCTGTTGATGATGATGATATACAAATGACTGATTTCGTTAATATTTTTTGGGCAAGAAAGGAACATAGAACATACACAACTTGTTATTCCGACAGCAGCACTAGTTCCCGTGGGATAATTTCTGAAGTCCACGTGGATGGACTCGCAAGCAAATCACTGATCTGTATCATCGGGGGCACCCCCGACAATATGAATTTCCAAAAGTTCCAAAACTTAGAAACTAAATATTTACTCTCCCGAAGAGTGATGGACGCGTTCTCTAATTCTAACACCGGTTTTTTACGAAAGCTTATTTTTAAATTTTATAATCAAACCTTCAGTTGAAAGTAACTAACCTATTTCAAAAACAACTTTTTTTCTTCTTCGAAGAAACAGCAGAACCGAATCAAAAATTATTAACAGCCTTAATACTTAATAGCAAGCTATTTCAAGCAAATCAAAAGAAAAACGAACATATTACGTGTACTTTAATAATATTACTTTATTAAACCCCTCAAAACTGAGAACGAGTCAGCCCAACCCTCGTTTCACGAAGGAATCCAATTTTAGGTTATCTACAGACTTTACGTAAGACTTGAACTAAAAGACACGAAGATAAAGATTACTTTACGACCACGTTCATTTCATATCTTCGGTATAATGGGTACCTAATGCGTTTCCAACAATAATCTTTCGAGTCACGGAACGCTGGGAATTCTATCTCTAACTTTCCGCCCAACCTTTCCTCTATCGTACTTTATTTAATTCTATAGAATTCCGCGACGGCACCCGATAACTCGTTCAAATTGCTGAACGGGCAGCATTCTATTGTACCTCTATAAAATTAAAGGAAGTCCATTTTCCCACCACTCAGCCACGTCCCTGATGAGTTGGTCGCTCGCGTTTAAACTTAACTAGGTCATTGCAACAGGGAACTGAAGTTAGCGAAAAAATTGAGACAATATAGCGTTTGTAGCTACGTAACGTTGCACTTTTTTCTAAACAGACAGACAGGCACTCATTTCCTTTTAATACACGTAATTGCCGAAAAATTCTATCGGGACTGTACACTGTCTTTTTTACTTAGAAGTAAATTCAAGTAATATTAATTTTATATCATTTATTTTATTTTATTCCGTATTTAATTTCCACGCGGTTATATTTAGAAAATATAATATTTCATATTAAACACGCTTTTAAACAATTAAACAACTTAATATTTCAAATATATACCTCTCATCAGAAAAATCGAAACACCTTGCAAGTTTATATTTTGTAAGGATTGCGAATATCAGAAAACCCTATGAAAATTTAATTTGAATTATATATTGAAGAAGAATATTAACATTAGGATTTGAAAACCTGATATTATATACACATTTTTCTGATAATCCTTGTAACCTCTCATTAGTACTCGCATAATTGTATCGAAGATAGAAATACGTATCATACCTATTATAACCCTTATAGGATCGCTTTTTGTTTTATCTGTAACAAATAAAGCCCTTGGAAAGTTCTTACGATATGCGGTCAGCGTAATTTGGTGATGCAGGTGTGTAACCATGGATTTAGGGATTGTCTCAAACAAATTTTGAGATGTATTTTGAACATGTTAAAAATAAACGGGGGGGGGGGGGGGGGATACGTGATTTCAAACATAGGAAGCAGTGTATAAAACATGGCCAACTTTTTTCTACCTTGATTGGCGCCCAATCCGGGATCACATTTTTCGTATCTTAATACAACAAAATTCTTTCACCAACGTGTCTATAATGACAGTAAAAAAGTCCCCATAGGTAATAACCGGCACAATGTATTGTGTTCTATTCGATCGTCGACGGATGTCCCGACGAGCGACGCGCCCACGCGCCCCGCGCCCCGGGCCGGCGTGAGTGGAGCGCGTCTGAGCAGAAAACTCAATGACCGTACGTCGCAATACGTCTTCTCTTTATTGGAAAACGAGACAGTTGGCTTCCAGTAGAATAAGTTCCTGGTGTACGTGTTTGTGTTCGTCGATATATTGGCCTTTGTTAGAAAGCAAATATCGTGAAATATCGGAATCCAATAAATGACATTGCAAGCACGCTATTCACGTTCATTTAGGTCCCGGACGCTCTTTGTTTTAAACTTTCGTTATTGCCTACTCGTACTTTGAAATATGGTTGAACTTCTTTTCTAACTAAAGTTTAAACGTGTGTTAGTGCTGAAGGCTAGGCTTCGGTTACACTTGACTGAGCTAAGTTATACTGATGAAATAGTTAAGATCTTTTCGCAATCCATAGTATTTTTGACTGACCGTTAACAACCTGACTTCCTGTAAATTTTCTTGAGTTTTATATGTACAAGAAGCGTGTGAACTGTGAAGCCTATAGAAAGCCTTGTGGAAATATTTGCAGTAGTGACGTCAAAAAAGATTTGAAAAAAGTAATTTTAAAAAAGAAATGTCACTGATTGATGTTAGATCATACATACTACCTTTAACATTAAATCAGAATCTTTATCAACAAGGTTTACAATTTAAACTAAAAAAGGATGAGTTAATTTATTTAAATTGTAACAACTTGTTAGGTGCGCAAACAGCCTTAAAAGAATTTTCTTTAGTTCAGTTCAGTCAGAGCACGGTGCTCAGCCGCGAGTACGCAGTGGTCACGTCCGCGACCACTTTGTAAACAGTTCATTGAGTTACCCCTACCTTGAGCTTACAATATCGAGTGTCGCTAGCGATATCATAAATCCTTTATCATTATCTGCTGCATAGACTCACTGCTAAACATGAGTCAGCTCGCTTCGTTCGACGAAGTGAGATTTCAATTAGAGTATTTGCCATAATTTTCCAGGTCAGCTTTTACGAAACCTACGGGATGACGTTAGGATGTTAATGAAGAGGATGTCATTGGAATATTGGGCCCACAAAGCCAATGAAAATCAATGCCTTAAGAAATATATGATTGGGCAATCCCAAACATTGATCAAGTAAATACGAGTATGTATGCAGGTGTTACGTGATTAAAAGGAAATTATTCTTGTTATCATCCTCATCATCAGCCAGTAAACGTCCACTGATGAACATAGCTTCCTCCATGGTATGCCATAATGGCCAGTCTGGAGGCGCTAGCATACAGCGCCAAAGCCTTTACCATGTCGTCGTTTGATCCTTTTTTTTACATTAAACAAGAAACATATAAGCAAAAACAGATCGGAATTGTGCGAGTTGACGAAACCGTCCATTTGATCCGTAGTCTAACGCGGTCGTTAGCGACTATCGACAAAGTACACATATGGTAGGGTACACTTCCGTCTTCAACCGTAATCGTATTTCCTGATAGTTTATTTTGGGTTTGACACGAGGTTGTCTCAAACTTTGCTAACAGTTACAAACCTAAGTGAATTTGATAAGTTAGCTAAGTGCCCGAAACGTGGCAGCTGGTAATAGGGCCCGAATCATACAGTAATTTATCTCAGTAGGTATTGAGAGTATATTATACTCGCAGAATACGAGTAATATACGTTTTTTAGCAAATATAAAATATGATATAAGGCAGTAAGTAATAGGAAGATATTAAATAGTAATAATAATAACACATCAATCATTTAAAAAATTTGAAAATTAAAGGTTTCATTGCAGAAAAAAAGTTTAAGACAGGTTCATTTTTACTTTTTAATGGCGCGGCGCGTGATTAATTCAATATTTATACGTATTTGAAGAGGGCATCGACACGATTTTAGCATTCGCTGTAAAAAAAATAACAGAACTGAAAGTATCTATCAAGTCATTATTTTTTAATTCAAAATGGTTTCGTATTTGTCTCACCTGGCAACAAATCTCTCACTCTCTCGACATTCTCTAAAGCCTCAAGTTATCTGACACTGTCTGTATCTCTCATTGCCAGAACACAACAATGCCATTGGCACTGCGGTTTGGTGGCGAACATAGAGAACATGGTGTACAGTGGATGATTAATGAAAGAAAAATATGTTTTCCAGATTCAATTTGTTTTATATATGTACACTCGAGTACAAAAGTGGGTAGGAAAATATTCCGTCAAATAACCGATCTTGACGGAAGTAGAAAGAATTCTATCTAAGTACACAAAGCTCCGTCAACGAAGTCACGATCCTGAAAAATGAGGGAACGCCGCAGGAAGAGAACCACAAAAATATGAAAGTTTGGTAAACAAAGTACAAATAGGCCAATAAATAACGTCGCAACGCAAACAGGAGACGGCTCGCCCCGGCGGTCTAGTAAATCTTACCTCTCACAACCCTTGTCCACGTACGTACCCACGATCTCCAATAATATTTTCCAAAAACTTTGCTTTCAAACAATTCGGGCATTGAGGATGCTTGGCGGTCAAAAGTATTTAACGAAATAAGTCTTAGTCCAAATACAATAACACAAGGGATCACTTGGTGAACATTTTGTATATGCTTGAGCAACCGTAGCTTATTGTTACTTTGGAAGGTTGCTCTGGGATTTCCTGTGAGAAGGATAGCGCTCACGGCAAATTTATTAGTAATATTTGTATTCGTAACATGCTTATCTAGAGATGTATTTAAAAGAATATTTATTGTTTGTCTAGCGTTTTACCCGTAAACTTCAGCAGTTGGCCCACGGAAACTACTTGCTTGATCGAGAAAAAATTTAGCCTTTGCCCTTTTACAAAAATCAAGTCATTCTGACTCTTCGTGACGACGTAAAAGAAGGACATACAAACAAACAAACTAACTTTCGCATTTATAGTCAAATTATAATATGAATTGAATTCTAATTAGTTTACTAGGAGAGAGAAGGCTGTAGGACAGTCAAGATTAGAATATTTCATTAGCAATAAATTATAATTTTTCGACGAGAGTTTCATGCTTTTTGTTCACTTACTAAGATGTATGGAACGCTGATGGAAAGCGTTTGGTGACGATAACGCGAGTTCCATGATTTTTGGTTCACCCCAAAAGTGCTCAATGCGCCTAAAGAAGTTTTCACTTCAAAAATTTGTTAATAATTTCCATATAGACACCGGCTTGCAGCATAGGCCTCCCTAAGTGTTCTCCAATATATCTTGCTTTCCTCGTCTAAGTTGTTCATACTACCGTTTCCATATCTTCTTCACATCTACGGTATTGCATTAATTTTCATTTCTTTTCTAACGATAGAATTCTCTAATTGCACCGACCGATGACGTCATATTTTTGTGTCGACGTTTTATGCAAGTGAGTCTTCGATAATCCGTCTTGAAATGTAATGAGAAAACCTCTCAGTGCATTACAACCTACGAATTTTATATTTATTTTCTTTGAAGCTGACGAAGATATTATTATTATTAAAACGATGCTGTTGATTACACAGTAATCTGATGTCTAACAATAAGCTTCATGTTCCAATTTTGTTACATGATTTACTTGTGTTTTTTGTTTCGCAGCACCAGCTCGGTTCCCGGTCAAAAGCAAAACCGTTCAAGTGACTGCAGGCGAGGCTGCCCATCTACAGTGTTCTGCTTCCGGAGACTCTCCCCTGGAAGTGAGCTGGCGTAGTCCTCATCACCACACCATCGCACACCACCTGGACCAAAGGTTCGCTTAGAACTAGTGAACCATTCGTATAAAATGCGGTGACGTTAATCGGACAGATGTCTGTCCACAAATCCTAAGAGACGCGGTCTGGGCTAGATCTTGACCCGGGCCGATGATTCTCATTTAGTTACTTGTAACGAACCACGAATATCATTACATGCCTACAAACTGTACTGGAGTTATAGCCAGACGTCCCTTGGGTGGCCCTAAGCGAGCCCTTTAGCTGCCACACTGTCTGAACCCACGGTACATATATCCGTGTCATTAAGAGGCTATGTTGGTAAGACCACGTGGTCGGTTTCAAGGTTGCATTGTTTTGTAGCTGTCCCTCTCCGAGCCCTATCCTACCCGAGCGCGTACGGTGAGATAGCATACATTACGCGATGTTATCCACCCGTTATTTGGATGTTTCGTAGTCCAGGGATCATTTGAAGGATACAGTATATTATGTTACCATTTTTTTAATACAGTATACTAATGAAATTTCAGATGTCGGTGGTTTCTCCAAATTGTTCTAAATTGATTCATACTCTTGTAAATCAGGTTCAAAGTTGGGGCTTTTTATTACCGAAAAATACAATACTTTGACGCCCTGTAACTCTGGAAGTATATATTTAAAAAATCTGACTCACCACCGACACAGATATTTGTTTCTAGATTGTGTCTTGAAAATTTCATAGATTTTCATAGCTTAATACTCAAAATATGACTGGACTACGTTTGTATGGGCGCTTTGACAACAGCATACCCTCTTAAGAGAACAGAAATCAAGGGTCTAGCGGGCTAGGAATCGACTATGCAGCATACGTTTTATTGATTAACACTCTCGTATGGGGGTATGATTACGTTCACCGTATACTAATAAGCAACTCTTGTTCATGTCAACAACATTATAAATCTTAGTAAATCAAGCTTTAGATTATTATTATATTTAGTTTCTTGTATAATCCTTGTTGGGCTTTTGTGGTGTTTTCTCACCGTTGCATTTTAGTGATTAAATTTATTAACTAAAATTGAACCTAGACCTGAAACTTCGATGATACGATTCAAATTGAAACGTTTACTTAGTTTCAATGAAATCTGTTTTAATCTGTTTAATTGTTAAATTCCAAGGAGGGCTTGAAACTCAACACTGATCATAGAATTTTGGGTAAATTAATGTTTCTCTCCAACACAAATAACTTCCCATATTACATCCGCACTTGATAAGGGTAGATATTTCTGAAACTGAGATGAATGGCTGCCCTAAGCTTTAGGGTGCTACGATAAATTACTCATGTAAACTGCTAACACAATGTGAGTAAAAATATGTTTATGTGTTGTCGACACCGATATCTCCGGCGTCGCCGGTATAGTCGCGTCCTTCAGCGGGTCAACCATGGTAATTATGTGGTTGTATTTACCTCATGCCTTCACTATAGCTAACACCGTATACCGCGCCACGTGTACAGTACAACACAAAGTATTACAACTGAAACCGAACCATTTTATTCTACACATGCTCAGAAAGTGTAATTTTATAATTAACGCGTTCAAAAAGAACTAAGTAACCGAATTCAACTGCCCTAAAAGTCTACAGCATTCATCCCCTGAAATATTCACCCTTAGAGGTAGAATTATTTGGGTATATATTTTGTCTTTGTTAATTTGCTCAAAAGCGCTTCGATAAAATTTATATGAGACCACCTCTGAAGTATGATGATTGGCGGAGTTATCGCGTAACATACATGCAAAAAAACACAGTCGAACAGACAACCTATTCTTTTTTTGAAGCCGGTTGAAAAGTTTGAACGTATTTCATTTCTACCCTAAATTGGTGAAGATGCAAGAATTTTTATATTTAACCGCAAAGTAAGACAAAAGTGTGACTTCCAATGAATAATGCAAATGTAACTGTAAAACACACGACAATTTAGATTATTGTAGACGGTAGATTGTAAAGTGTCAGTTTAAGATTTTACTATAAACTAAAGTTAAAAAAACATCTTAAAAGTTTGTTGATTTTATGTAAACAGACTCGTTGCAATATTTGTTTATGGTGGAGTACAAAGTACAATTTTCCCGGGGAAAGAACTGATTGCACAAGTTTTATGAATAATCTAAATGGGGATAATAGCTAAAAAATCTGCGTAGTTTAAAACAAAAACAAATATTCAAAGTTTATTTACAACAAAGGCATTCACCATTTCTAGCATATTAATATGTTTGAACCTGTTTGATGTACAATAATTACATTTGTAGGTACACAATAAGGGAGCAGGTACTAGACGACGGTTTAGTTTCTGAGCTGAGCATTCTACAAACATACCGACAAGACACCGGCGCTCTCACCTGCCGAGCATCTAACGCGTACGGGCAAGACGAGATGCTGATACATTTAGTTGTGCAAGAGGTAAGTGAATAACACACTCTCTTATCCTACTCATCAGTCCATTCCTCGGATAATGACACATACAGAAAATGTCATGCGAGTGTTTTCTGAATGTCACATTCTCGTCCATTCATCAACAACAAAGGCTCCCCATGACTTTTCTTAACCAGATTTGCGATTATCATCACATTTGTTATGCGAGCGCAGTATTATGTGGGAAATAAGTTGTTATCTTATAATTTTGTTGTGCTTGCTATGGTATAATAATTGCAACAGAAGCACAACAAAAATGTGAAAAAAACTTCAAGTTTATTAATTTTAATCGTTTAAATTACAGGTACCAGAAATGCCGAAAAACATTAGGATCATTGATCAACAGTCAAGGACCATACAGATATCATGGACTCAGCCGTACGCAGGAAACAGTCCCATTATAAACTACATTGTTCAGTACAAAGAGGCTCCAGGTGAGGGAACCAACTGATAGTTTCCTATCCCTTCCCTCGCATCTTCAATCGCGCTCAATTTCATATCCGCCTTGCTAGCATGCTATCTACCCTCTAGCTTAGGAACCTGTAGCTCTAGCAAAACCATAAATCGGAACACTTTTCAGAACCTTGGCCATCGACCCCTCAAAAAGTAATCGTCCCTGGAAGCGTAACATCGGCTAGTGTCCAAAACTTGCAACCAGCAACTTCATACCACCTCAGGATCATCGCTGAAAACAGATTAGGGCAAAGTGAACCGAGCCAACTCATTCAAGTAACAACTACCGAAGAAGTACCGAGCGGACCTCCGATCGATGTCAGAGTTGAAGCTAAAAGTTCAACGGAGCTGATTGTCAGCTGGGAGCCGCCACAGAGGGACCTCTGGAATGGAAATATACTGGGATACTATGTTGGATTTCAAGAGGTAAGAGTAACACAATCACCTAATCATCAACAGCCTATACACGTCCCCACTGCAGGGGCTCAGGCCTACTCTCCTGCAGAGAGTGTATCGCCTAATATCAGATCACAATTAAAAGCTAGAAAACGATCACTGCTTAATGTATGTATATCCTTGCATATTGTACATAGCAGATTGAAAGGTGCTGAACAGCATGTACTTATCTTCCCATTGTCAAGTCTTTGAAATATTTAAATTAGTAACTTTTATTAGATTTAGGTTGTCTCTTGGTTGTTCTGAATTCAGACTTGAATATTCAAAATTTGATCATATTACCATTTCCCATACACAGTTCAGCATTCATACTTTCTACCCCGTTCTGAATTAGCAAGCTTATAAAGAATAGCTCCATTAACACAACACCGGTAAAGTCCGTCTACGATATTATATTCTCTCTTTTCATGTATGTCGTGTGTTGTTTCAATATCAGAAGTACTCCGAGCGTTGTATTGTTTTCGTTTTCTGCTCGTACGAGTATGTTTTCTTTGTCTGTGTCAATAAGTTAACTATTTATCACAACAATACAGAATTCAACTCAATGCACCAATTTTTTATTTAAATTTGTATGTTTCAGTTAAACAGCAACAGCACAATATTGAGTGCGAGCGGTCCCGGTGGTGCGTCTTACACTGTCCGGACAGTTGAAGGAGCGGGTTCCGCTCGTTCCAGGACAACGCTGTCCGGTTTACAGAAGCATACGGCTTATGCAGTTATTGTACAGGCTTACAACAGCAGAGGAGCTGGGCCAGCTTCTCCACCTACTACAGCTACTACGATGGAAGACGGTAAGTCAGAATATTTAATCAACATCAAAAATATCATTTTAAACTGTAAAAATTTAACTTTGGAAGTCATCAATTGAGTCGCACAAAATATTACGTGCACAAAGACACAAAGTAGCGTAATTATCGATATCGAAAACCTGTAAAAATGATTCCTTTCCAGTGCCCAGTCTTCCGCCTGGTTCTCTACAATGCACAGCGTTGAGCTCTCAGTCTATAAGAGTGGCCTGGGAGCCGCCGCCGCTGCGCGGACGCAACGGTATTCTGCAGGGTTATAGAGTCACGTACGCTCCCGTAACTGATTGGTATGGTAAGTGCATCAATGGCTCCTGTCTCTTCTGTTTGACACATTTCAATAAAAGAACTCTTAAGCTGAAGGTATTACAAAAGGACATCCAATTTCAGGGAGTGAAGATGCCGTTACGAAACAAATATCAGGACTACATACAACGTTGTCGGGATTGCGTCGGTATACCAACTATTCAGTCACTGTATGCGCGTTCACAGCCGCCGGAGATGGAGTCAGAGCTGCACCAGTTTACTGTCACACCGAAGAAGATGGTAAAGCAAATCTTCAACTCGGATCATAAAACATTGAAACGAATATTAACTGTAATCTCTATAATTTTAGTTCCATCGGCACCAGCCGATATCAAAGCAGTGGTGTCATCCAGAACCAAGATTCTAGTGTCGTGGCTACCGCCGACGGCACCAAATGGAGTGCTGGTGGGATACACTCTATATATGAGTGTCATAGAAGATGGAAGAGAGGTACAGTTTTGTAATGATATAAATGTATTTATGAACGTTGATAAAAGGATAAAGAATGCAACGTTAACACTTTTAACTTCAGGAGGGTACTCATAAGAGGATGTTGTCTCCAAGCACACTGTCGCATGAGACATCTCGATCTCCACCGCGAGCCACGCACCAGTTCTGGGTCTCTGCTTCCACAAGACTTGGGGAAGGAGAAGCTACTCGGGTTGTCACTGTGCTGCCTTCAGATTCCGGTAAATCATTATTTAAATCATTAAATCATCTTCACACTGCCTTTGAATTAAATACGTGTAAAAAATCTATTTTCTAAATTAATGTTGAATTTGCAGTGCCAGCCCGTATTACATCGTTTAGCCGCAGTATAGTGACCCCTTGGAAGGAAAACATATCATTGTCGTGTAACAAAGTTGGCGTTCCCATCCCATCGACGACATGGAGCATGAATGGAGTGATTTTAGAATCTACCCTAAGAAAGAATGTAACAAATGATGGCACACTTATTATAAGGTAATTAAAAATTAAATTTGGACACGAACACAAATCTTGATGTTTGACTTACGATTTCGGATAATCAGTCGTGCTTGTGTACATCGAGATAACTGTACGTTCCTTGATAAACAAATGCATACTAGAATAAACTTCTTTCCTGGATTGTCTTTCTCAAACTATCTATGTGGCGGCATCCAGTCATCATATGTCATCCAGCAGTTTTATGAAGAGTGGTTTTCTCTCTTTATGTCGGTGTCTTTAGCAACATTGTTGTTGTTGCATTGGTGAATATCCTCTCCTTATGAACCACTGTCCGTTGTATACTGCACGCAAAGCCTCACACAGTCACACTGATAGAATAAATGCGAAAGCAACTCTATTTGCTGACTTTACTCAGTTTTATTGCTAGCGCATCGTATGGCAAAGACACAAGGTACTTTAAGTTATAGGCAAAAGCTTGGTGCAAATCAATGATTGATTGTGGACGCCGTGTTCTTTGTTTCAGCATGACTCAGTTCGCAGACAGCGGCAACTACACATGCATCGTGGACAACCCCCACGGTCGAGACGAGGTCACGTACAGCGTGGAGGTGAAGGTGCCGCCGCAGCCGCCCGTGCTGGCCGTCGTCGACTCGTACGCAGACTCCCTGCATCTGCAGTGGAGCGATCTAGGAGACGGCGGCAGCCCCATACTAGGTCTCACACTGTTATCATTATTATTTTAGGATGGTTGCTGCAAAGCGCTAGCGTTACCAGTAGTTAGACTGGTGACTGTTACAGTCTCGGTGTTGCGGGCGTGGGGAAGGACTAGAGAACCAGTCCGTGCCGTGCTCAGCGTGTACCGAGGAACTGTCTCTCGTAGAAATTAGAACATAATATAATTTCTGACTAATATTAAAAGTATGTATGTAAATATCTCGAAACATAAACATTCTCGGCCTCATGTCCCAACTTATATTTATATTTATTAAAATACTATAATTAAGGAGACTTTTCAAACTACAAAAAGTATATCACAAATTGAATTTTATTTACTGTACCATACTTAACTTATACATATCTATATACATAGATCACCAGACTGCCCAGCGTGGTGGCTATAGCAATCCCGACGTGGTCTATCCATCTATGGTGATAGATTTCTCATCTAATGTTTTATTTTGAATAGTAGTAACATTAGAAACTATTTATCAAAATAAATGGAACATCATCGTTTAATCGTCTCCGCCATTTTATAAAATAATCAATGAAATGTAATCTCTTCACAGGCTACGTAATCAACTACAAACGTGAACACGGCGACTGGGAGGAGCTGCAAGTGGAAGCTGGGACATCGGAGCACGTCCTACCGAACCTGTGGTGCGGGACACGGTACCAGCTGTACATTACCGCATTCAACCGCATCGGGACCGGCCTGCCTTGTGACATTGTACACGCTTACACCAAGGGCACAGGTAAGTCGCATACACCTTCAGCATTCATTCCCAACGGCTAATTTGGAAACAAAAGTATCCGTTCTCAGTGTATTTATTTAGTACAGTAGCGCCGTCAATGGCAAAGCTTGTGTCTAGACACTTATTGTTCGAAATTAGTATCATATTTGTATCTTGATCTCAATCCACGTGATAGACACAGGTATATCGGCCTGTATATACCTGTCCCTCTCAAAAATTATGATCGTTGAGAGCTGATTTTGGACTCATTTTCTATCGAGAAAAGTTTACGAAATCGTGTTTTGTAAACGACAATCTTGTAGGAAATATGCTCAATAATAACATGTTTTCACTTTGGCGTGATATGTTGCATACTTTTTGCCAGCGACAACCGAATATGGTGCGCATTTAGCTCATTCCAGCGCCTTAAGTATGCTTCAAAACGACAGTGCACTGTTAGATCTCGTCAATGAAACTTAGATCGTTATCGGACTCATGTTTAAGCAAAAACAAACCTAAATACAAGCCCAAGTAACTACAAATTTACCTCCGTTACAGTTCCCGTGAAACCGAAACACTCTCAAATGATAACGCTGAACACGACGACAGTCACGGTGTGGCTGGACTCATGGGGCGACGGCGGCTGCGGGATACTGTACTTCGTAATTGAGTATCGAGAGACAAGTCAATCACAGGTGAGAATGATACTCGTAGCAGTACATCTACAATATTATACTGTACGTTGTTTTTCACGACATTCGAGACATCTTTTTGTAATCTGAAATATTTATAATTTAGGAGTTTTAGGGGTAAAACAGTTCGTTGTACGATGGAGCAAAATTGTATAATGGACTTCCAACCGAATTAAAAAAACAAAGTCTACTAAAGTTTATAAAAAAAAACTTTAAAAAAATCTTCATCGAATCATATTTTTAGAGAAATTATAATTGATTCGGTTGGGAGTACACTGATACACCGATAGTCCTCCGTTTATAAACATACCCTCTTGTAAATATTAGTACGAGTATTAGCTATTAAAAATTACTTGTTTTTTTAGTTTTAATGTATATTAAACAAATGTATTAACAAATTAAACCCAATCATATTTCTTTTTACGACCAATAATTTCTTGAATATAATGCTGCAATGTGTTCAAAAGACATAATATGTAATAATGTAGTCAATAATAGAATGATTGTACTTATTATCAATCATGGTGGCTATTAGGTACCCTCATGGTAGGTACTGTATTGTTCCAGTGGCGTTTGGTATCGAACAGCGTACAAGCGACCGAGAGAGTGTTCAGCGTGACGGGCCTGACCCCCGCCACCCAGTACCAGCTCCGCATCACCGCCCACAACAACGCAGGACATGCCGTCGCCATGTACAACTTCACCACGCACTCCTTGAGCGGAGGTAAGTAAACAAAACACTCTGGCAAACATTTCAATCGTGTTCATCCTTTTCTGAATTCGTGGCTGAAACGCCACGGGGAGGAGCGAAGCGCTGGAGTGTTCGTGGAGTTCCCAGGGCTCCTCGACTTGCGCAGACGATGACCACCCAAATTCCACATAACCCGACTTCTCTCCTAAAAAGTCGGGTACGTTTGAAAGATTTCCCGCTCGAAAAAGAAGGTCATACATGACGTCATCTAGAAGTCAGTGCACTGATTGTACATATATTCTCCGTTATTTACCTGAGATGAAGTGGCAAAGGGCAGGCCACGTCCGACGACCTGGTTCAGGGTGTAAGTGGCTCAGGACCAGTCTATGTGTCATACCATGGAGGAAGCCTATGGTTGTGGATGTTTCCCGGCTGATGATGATACACGTGCTCTGTTCATACATGACACCTCAAAGTGTTCACTTGCTGGACATACCAAATAAACAAAGTATTATACGACATGATCCGACGTATGTGACTGCTTCCAGAACGTGTGCAGAAGAAAGAGCTTTGATAGATTTTTACATACACATATTTAAATAGATGGAATTATAATGTCGCTGGAACTTTGGAAAGTGAAAGGACCCTTAGATGACTATGCTATTTACTAAAATACGTAATGAGCTTGTATGAGTATGTGTGATTGTTTTGTCCACAAGCAGTGTTGGACGGGGAGCTGTCGCCGCCGGTTCCCGCGGCGGGGGCCCGCTCGCTCGGCAGCGCGCGCGTCATCCTGCCCGCCGCCCTGTCCCTGCTGGTGCTGGGGGCGCTAGTCGCCATCGTGCTGCTCGTGCGACGGAACAGTAAGCTCGTTTTGTATAGAACATGGGGATATCCCCATACACCCTTGTCAAATCAAATCAAATATTTATTTATTTCCACAAAAATAATACTTTAAAATTTTTGACGTAAATCTAGTTATATAAAACAAAGACAAATATACCTTTTCGTTAGAAAATTGTTTGGCTTTTAGGTTTGTAACATAAATTGAGCCACTGCTGCCGAACTAGGTGGAACCTGTGCTTCAGATAGCAGGGCTGATCCTTCTGGACTCTTATCGTATTAGCCTATTTTAATTTAAGACAACAGAAAAAAAGAACAACAGAAAAATAAATAAATATATATATAAAGTACATACAGGCGTCATCCTTATTATGTTTGTGTATGTCATTGAATAAAAATCGGATCTCTGCGTAAAGTCTAGGAAGATTACAAAAGACCGCATAATTTGAATCCTAATCCATCCGAGCTACTTTCAGGATCGTTACGGAAATCCAGCTTTTTATTGCTTTTTGTGACCGACCGTGCGATGATTAGTGACGCCAATGTTACGCACACATGGAAGCGCTGATTGACTAACCAAAGTTAAATTAACTCAAAGATTTAGCCAATCAGCGTTTGGATTTTTAATTATTATTTTTTAATTGTGTCGTTGATAGATATTCCAATTATCCGGTCTATTGCAATCGTCCTAGGATTGACGAAAATACCCCATTATACAAATTATCCTGGCGTGCGAATTGGTGATCTATCTACAACACACTAAACAAATACTTACATATATCCATACTAATATAACAAATGCGAAAGTTAGTTTGTTTGTCCTTCCTTCACGTCGTAACGGAGACTCAGAATGACTTGAATTTTCGTATAGGGATATTGAAAAGTTGAAAAAGGAAAACGCCACCTTTTATCTCGATCTAACATATGGGATAACTTCTAAAGTTTACGCGGAGGAAGTCGCGAGTTAAACGCTAGTGTACATAAACCGTTTACTGATTCGTACCTCAGTCACATATGTTGATGTGTAACCCTGATTCCAGAAGCTGGGGGCACGGAGACGGTAGCCACGGAGAGTGGCGTGGGAGAGTCACCGTCGGTCGCGCAGCTGCAGAACAAAGTGAACCGTGACCAGCAGTATCTCGCTGCGAGAGCGCAGCACCCCGCGCCGACACACCACTACAAGCATGCTTCTAACGGTGAGAACAATATACACACAAATATGGTTAATGATTTTTTCAAACTGTACAATCCGCATAATTAATAAAAAGTACGAACATTGTACTACGTATACAGTATAAATATTACGTATCAACTAGTAAATATTACGAGAGCGTACGTAAATTCATCGTGAAACTACATTATGGCTCTGTGTAGCTGATTCCACTACACCAAACAGGCAAGGAACTGATTGATTATCTTCAAACCAGATTAAATATTTTGCTCTAAAATTACCGAGAGCTATCCCAATTAAACGCAGACTGATTTGTATGTGTATCTGTCACAGACGCAAAGGCACGGTATCCCCATTTCTGCATAGGGGGTAAAATGTTTATCGAACTGTATACATATATAAGTATTATAACGAGGTAACATTTGAATTCGAAAAAAACATGTAACCTCCGCATTTAAAAATTTATATGTCAATATTAGTGGACATAGAGGCTATGTAACAAAGTATATCTACGCGAATTAAATCATAGGGTATCAGATAGTCGTTTCATGGTCTGTTCTTTCATCATTACTGTGTATCCCCGACAGAATACATCGAGGACATCTGTCCGTACGCCACATTCCAACTGACCAAGCCGACATCCTACAGCGAGAGCAGTTACAGCGGCAACGTGTACAGCGGCCCCTACCACTCGGTGCGGGGGTCCTTCGTCTACCACGACTTGAAGCAGAACGACAAATACAAGGTACCTGTGCCGAAACCTGTACTGTTGATATGTTTTCAAATCTAGAGGCTGCGTGGCGATGACACAAGCTCTAAGCTGGAAACGCCGTCGCTTACCATTGCTTACCATCATACCGGATTTTATTAATAAAGCAGCCAAGTGCGTGTCGGGTTAGCACGCGCAGTGTAGAGTTTCGTAGTTGCCCATCACAATAAGTTCACGGTTTCACACGCACACGGTCACAAAACGATGTAATTTTGAATGGAATTTGTACGAAATTTTTGTTGTGACATCTCCACGTATATTTTATAATTTGGTCGACTATTATTCGTTAACTTTTAAAGCCAAGTCGTGATAGTTTTCCTTTTAACTACTATGAATTTTTAAATGTCACAATTAAGATGATATCTGGGGTGAACTTTTGAAAGTATCTCGCGGGAACTACATGTACGATCGGGATAAAAAGTCGTGTATGTCCTTTTCCGGCCTTTCAACTATACCTATACAAAAAAAATCCTTCTGACCGAAGGAAGGACAAACAAACAAACTCACTTTCGCATTTATATTAGTACGGATTAACTACGTGCCTGCCGAATGGTATCAAGATCAGCAGAAAATATAAGGAATTATGGTCTCTTAAGAAGTTTTAAGCTTAATGTTAGAAATGAACTTCTCTCTACTCTAGGGAAAATGACATAGAAGATGACCTTTGAAAATTCTCTAAAATTTTAAGTAAACAAATACAAAAAAGGTAAACATCACATCTTTGTCGACAGGGCAAAGAACCAGAATACACAAAAGTGAGAAGAAAAGGCAACCGACTCCGTGACCCTCATTCAGAGAGCCAAGGTCAGTACTACTCCTCCACCGAGGTTGCATATATAATATAAACAGAGCTTATCTACAAGTAGTTAGCTATAATTTTGTTTTACGTAGATTGCACCTATTTAAGTAAATAATTACCCCGTATATGATTGAATTTGACAAATGATCGCCTTTTATGCAACCTGTTGGAAGCGTAACTGGTGTTGTAATTTATAAAGGTAAGCATGCACACATTATGTATCATGTCATGTTCTGGTATTTATGAATGTTGTTTGTGCGTATTGCATTTCATTTCATGTTGTTGTATTATGGTTTGATATTTTATATTATGCTTCGCATCGTTGGACGCTTAACAAGAGCCTTGCCGACCCCATCCTGAAATTACTTTGTATTTTCATCGGCATTGTACAACTCAATATTTTTTTTAAATTCATTTCAGTGTCATTTGCTCTGTGCTTTAATAGGGAAGATGCAACCAAATTAGATTGGGTTGAATTGTATTTTATAGCATAACGGACATCAAAATAAATCCCACCAAAATAAACATATACATTTTGATTTTTGATTTGGATTTTGCAAGGACTGTCTCAAAAATTTAGTTCCTCGAATAGTAAAATGCTTTTCTCATTGCATTTTGAACATTTTATATAGGGGTATAAAGCACATAAAAACATTATATTACGAGATAACTCAAAATATCGAACAAACTCCATACATTTTAACGCTCTAAAAACACATGTGACGTCACAAATGTCACCCGATTTATATGGAGCGTTTTAGCATTTTAGCGCGTGACTAGAATTACTTTTTGGCGGGTTGTACTAAAAAGAGTATTAGTCGTATCGAAAAAAATTATAAAGGTTTGATGATGATTTCCCTTTTTGCATGGACTATCGATTTAGACCAAAAAAAATCCCTGCATCTTCCCCATTGTAATGCCAACAAACGCAATTCCATCGGTAGCTGTAATTTCATTAAAATTAAAACAAATTAGTACCGTACTCGCATTTACTCATAAAAGATTTACTGTCACTCATGAGGGGTGCAGTTCACTAAAGACGAGCATCATTACAACCTCACGGCTCACGGATGTCTTTGCTGACAATATCTCTAGTTTTCTAAGCTACAAAGAACAATATCGTAAGCCGTAAAGTTGAAAAGATGTTCGTTATTAGTGAATTGCACCACACGACACCACACATCAGCCTCATACACTCGTTGCTTTGAAACATCGTACATCTTTATCCATTTATCATCAACCCAAAGTAAATCCACAATAAAAGCTAACTAGGAGATGCGTATTACTGGAACTCTTTCCTTCCCTTCTTTTATTCTTTTTTTATTTCCGGCACGGTGAAACCGTTTTGGTATTGAGCTTCATTTGATGAATTTATACTTTTGGAAATATATGTATCACCCTACCTATTTTTGTCTATGTACACTCGAGTACAAAAATATGTATCCATTTTTGAACGGTTTTACATTTATTTTTAATTGAGATTTGCATGAACTCAATGCGTAGGAACAAGCAAGTGTGAATGTGACATTGTACAAAAGTGGATACATATTTTTGTACTTGAGTGTACACTAATTTTCACAACAAATCGAAATCAATAATAATAGTAATGATATATGTATAAAAGCAATTGGTTAGTTTTGATGGCAATACAGTACAAGCTGGGCTATTCAAACCGCTGCAATATTTTCTGCGAGTACCGGCAAATAATTGCTGGGATACAATTCACGTACTAAATATAGCAGCGGCCAATCATTATGAAAATTGTTTACAATTCACGATCACCCTGGCAACATATCTCTTGTAATTTTTTCACAATTACTATTTTGAAAATGGCGAGAAAACCACGAGCGGACTTCGAACCTCATTCCTTACTCCCAGATACGTCCAAACGAAATCTAATTCGAATACGTTCAATCAATCTGTACAATTCGAAACGAAACTCTTGAAAATCTTGGAATAAGTCCTTTGCGTTCGTCATAGAATCAATAATTACTTTGTGTTAGTCTCTTCGGGGTAAATGTGAGACTCGAATTCCGTCCGTCTCAAAATTGTTTCACCATTTTCGAAATGTAAGCTAAGTATGCTATAGAGCTTGTACAAATCATAATGAGTAGTTCTGATTTGTGTTGGACTTGTCTTGCAGAATCGGACAACTTGGGCTCGACGGACTCGGAGGTGAAGAAGATACTAACGCTGCACCTGCCCATTACAGAGTACGAGGACGACGCCAGCGATGACGCCAGCGCCCCACACTCAGACAGCGAGGCCGCCCCACGACTCAGACCCTCACACCCAACCTCCTGTTAGTCTATATATTGTTATTAATTGAGACCCACTTTTATAATACAATCTACCGAGGATGTATAAAAATAATAAACAGATGGGCATCAACATCTAATATGCCAGTGTATCAACAACATGTTTCTCTGATCGCCAATTCAGCTTCCAAGTACGGTGATTAAGTCAAATCCATCCATGGAAAGACGTTGCGATATATACATAAGTGAACAGTTGAAGATTATTAACAAGTTACACTTGACCATCATGACACCGTGATAAGTGACGGTGAACATCGAACATCGCCAACTATGTCAATGGCCTCAACTGTTTTAAAATTACTCAAGCATTACTTTTTAAAAGAAAGAAATGTTCTTTTTTTGAAATATTGATAACTGATAAGTTGATAACTCATAAAGTTTCTGACATAGATTAATTATGAACATATGGAATAAATAAAGATTTACCATATTGATTAGGTACTATAGTCAATAGTTCACAGTATTCATACGACAAAATTGAACTAGTATATTATGGATCCAACTTTAATTCTTTTGTCAAAAAAATAATTTGCAAGATGGGTTTCCACTTTGTTTTCAACTTTTCTGATGATAAAATACAATAGGTGCAGGATAAAATTAGGCACTAGGACTGTTAGGCACTTAGCCGGAAAACAACAGTAATATTGAAGTTGCGGTTTGGTGGAAGCTGTTGATAACATGGCTGTAGCCAGCCAGATAGACATATGAAAATCATAAATGCGTGGAACTTTAGGATTAAGTCCCAATTTTATTCCTTAGTAATATAAGATTAAATTTACATTAGAAAAGCAATAAATGTTAAGTATAATTAAACATTGTTGTAGATCCAAGCGTGGAGCGTGAGGAATCATCGTCGTCGTCAGAGAACTCAGTGGGCGGAGTAGTGCGAAAGGCATTCCCGTCACGAAAGGGCAAAGCTGGCGCCCTCGGAAAGAGGCACGTGCGCTCTTCGAGCGGTTACAGTAGCCATAATGACGAGACTACCTTCAGGTAACTTCACATAACCAAGTCTATCAGAGAAGTTAAATAAAATAAAAGTAAACAGAAGTACAATCAGCCTACAACTTAATAGAGAACGTTGGCTTTCCTATGACGAACCGTCGATTATTTCAGTATATCAAATTACCCATCGTTCAACGATCACATTCACCCTCCGACGAGGTTCTCCGACGACACTGAATGCGAGAGTCAGCACCGACGCAAGCGAACTCACCACAACGCAGACGGCAAAGTCACCCGAGAAGCATTCCAGATCAACGTGTAACACTGCACTACTCACTAGACACGACTGCACAAATATCACTATATGATGAACATACGAGTATATAGAGAACAACATTTTAACATTTGTAATGTTATGTTTTCACATTCCAAACATTTATACATAATAATGAAAAATTATTAAATGATAGCCGACATTTGAAAAAAGTTCTTAAAAATGTATAACTTTCAAGGCGTTCGATACATACCTATATTAAAATAAATTAATAAATTGTTGCCAAATTAACGGTTTGTGTAAATAAGGTTGTAGATAGGCGTAGTTTATATAATATGCTATATTTATTGTTTAGTGAGACATACAATAATCTTTTTTGTACTCCGAAATGCAGAATCGAGTATTTTAATAAATTCCGTAGAGGTCTAGCTAGGTTCTGAATCCGGCGTTGGACCGCATGTAAATAAATTGTAATTAATGTGTATCGAACATAAAAATAAGGAGAACAATAATTAAAAATAACTATTATATTTTGAACTTAATGCCTTATTGACCAAAGTCTTAAAACTAGTTACGGATGTAATTGGAAAATTATATCCAGTTTTTTATTATGAATTGTTTAATTGTTATAAAATTTTATCGAAACAAATCTATTTCACCAAAGATTCTTACAACTGCTTAAATGTTGTTGTGAGATTTTTTTATAAAAGTTGAATGTGGTATAATTGGAAAAGATATCATATTCAATTAATTTACTTACTTTATTTTCTACCGGTATAAAGCTATTTGGCTGTGGCTGCCTTAGCTCTCATGTGTAAATAAGCACCAGTCTAGCATTAAAAAATTGTTCTAAAAATTGTTACTTAAAAGTTACATCAACAATCATCAAATTTGGTATTTTAAAAAATCAATTTACTTTTTAAACCACCAAAGATTAAAATGCCAGAAAATATAGTTGATTTGCTAATGGCATTGATTAATAGTGCCAAAATTGAAAAAATATATTGACCCTCAATATAATTTACAATTTATTACAAGTTTGTTTAAAATAAAACCGACGAAAATTATGCAGATTTTTGTATCAAATAGTTATCGCTAAACTTAATAAAATGTAATTTATAAACAGAACCATACTCAATGTGAAATTAATCCTTAACATATTAAATAAATTATTCAAATGTTAGTGTTATACAATCCTCAGTAACAGTAAATCAAGACAATACACTTACCTATAGTTTGGTGAATACGGCAGAAAGTTAACTTTGTAATGTAAACTTTAACTATAAGGAGTAAAGTCTCATTTTCATTACGGACAAATCTCGCGCGGCTTGTTGCTAATTTTATCGAGAAAGATGAATTGAATAACAAACTAAAGATGCCAAACCTTTTGAATACAATACGGAGTTTGCTACCTCTTGACCCATGAACGATACAACCAATCTGAATGAAATTTGGCATAAAATTTTAGATCACGTTTCACATAGAATTACGGTCAGTATCAGATATATAAAAACATAATCAACTCTATGAATATCTGAAGCATATTAAATCGCAAAATTACTAGTCTTTTGTCCGGACCTTCTCTCCCTTCCCATCTATGTGATCCTAACTGACGACTCCAACCACACTATGACCCTAATAAGCGTCACTTTAACGAGTTTAAAAGAGGTTATGTGACGCCATATTGAAGATGGTGGACCAGTCGCGCGATAAAAGTTACTCATGAATATGACTAATATAATTGCTGGTAATTTTATTTTGTAATAAGTACTATAATTTTAGTGTACTGTACCAAGGTCGTGCTAAAACTAAGATTTGTGCAAAACATTTACAAGATTCACAGTATGATTAATTAGTAACTTATTACAAAATATTATTATTTTGTGAAGGGTATCGAGTACTCATTGAATTAAGTTAGTTTATGACCTGAGAAAACAAGCTTGTAGCTACAGGCTTGACTTTCTTAGGCTGTGTATAGTTTATGAGTGTTCAACACTTAAGACTGAGTGGCGAAACTTATGAAAAACTTATAAAACACAATTTGATTGAGAATAAATTAAAGCGTAAAATGCTTAGTGTCCCACTAATTAGTCATCTTACATTTTTATAGAAAAAAGACAAAATGTTTCTATGACTTTCGCCACCCAGCCTTAACACTAAGTTTTGTAACATACGACACGCTTTTAAGTGAGTTTTTAATAATGATTTACAAACGTTTTTGTTGACTCTCTTTCGTAATTCCAACGAAGACTGCCCTATATTTAATTGAGATCTATTTTATATAAAATCTAGTCACAAATACCTAAATGCTAGTCGAGTGAAGTAAAGTAGTGTAATAGTTATTTTGTAAAATGTCGTGACTTCAGAGTCTTCAGAGAATCATTGCATTCCTTATGGCTTTCTGAAATCACATTGGGTATAATGAGACCATTTCTTTCTTAATTATTGTAGAAATATGGCGAATATTCTTCATGTAACAATACCCATAATAGGATAAAAATATATTCTACTTTTTTCTGTGAATAATACTCAGCATTTTTGCTTTTCAGTGCCAAAATGAGAAGGCAACGTATTACTTCTACGAGATTGACTGTGTTGATTGTTATCGCCTCGATAAAGTGTCCTATCCAATGTTTATATCCCTCGTGATTACCTAGTTCACACAATGCTTTGAAGCATGGTATGCAAAGGTTTTTATATACATAATTAAATAACGTTTTACGGGTAAATAAGAAATTTTTTGACCATCGACTTACATTCAAAAACGTTTGAGAAAAATATCAAGTTAACAAAATTCAACATTTTGAGACGTTGCAAAACGTGTATTCCATTATAAATTACAACTTGTAAATTATCAATTGCGGTCCTTGTTAATGGCAAAAGAATAACTAATATTTCAAGTATACAAATGAAACTCAAGATAATTGCATATTTGACGTTTTCTTAAACAAGTACTTGCTTGTGCGCGCCGCCTCGCGCTCGCTCGTCCACGTTGCTTCCGTTCAACTCCGTTCGTTTCTGTCAACGTATATGTATTATGCCTCGTGGGATCGGGGGCAATGCGGGGTGAGAAGTAAGTAGGTGGTGTAGTAGTATGAAGCGAAATTTGAGGCACGCATTATAGAGATTCTATTCAGTAGCCGTATCATTATTCATGAATGGTCTCCTTACACCCAGTTCTTCCCGATTTTTTAAGTACATAATGTTATAGTGTTAATTTTTATGACTACGATCTTATGAATCTCTTTATTGTTGAATAATTCATTCCTCCAATAAATACTAAAAGATTCAATAACCAATCTATGTAGCCCATGAACATTTTGCTAGTTTGTGGCATCTGGATTTCTAGTCAATGTACCATATCATTTTGAGAACACTTTGTTCTACATGGAAACACTTGTATCGTATAAGGGTTAGTTAATCACGTTGTTACAGATATGTTTTTATAAGACAGAAACAAATGAGTTATTAGGAAAGTACGATGTGAACGAATATAAAAAAAACATTTACTTGAATGACATATTTTATTTACTTCCTTTAGCATTCAACTAAGATAAATACTTATTAAAAACCGGCCAAATGCGAGTTGCACTCGCGCACCGAGGGTTCCGTACAGAATATGGATAATTAAAATACGGAAAATAATAAATAATATGCACCGAACATGCCCCTAACAATCCTCTACGAACGAACGAGTGCGCCTAAATACCATTTTCTATTTTGACGTTTTAGTAACGCCATCTAGTGTCGTGTAGCAAAACTACTTCTCGCCACTAGATGGCTTTACTAATGCGTTAAAACGCACGTCTACAAATAATCTCGTGTCATGGGAGCCCCCTTAAATATGTATTTTTTTTAGTATTTGTTATTATAGCGGCAACAGAAATACATAATCTGATTATCACGGTTCATGAGATACAGCCTGGTGACAGACGGACGGACAGCGAAGTCTTAGTAATAGGGTCCCGTTGGTTATCCTTTGGGTACGGAACTCTAAAAATTTACATGTTTCAGAAGACATTGATTCTAAAATCTACCGTACTCTGGAAAGGCGTTGTGTATAGATGGAATAATAAAATATAATCAATCGACATATTCATAACACCCAATTAACCCGTTTTTGTAATCATAATGTATTAAATACATTTAAAAGTGAGTTTATTACAGATTTTTTACTGTTCAGAGTTTATCGGTCGAAGAGTAGCCTGGGTAACTTTTTGTTCCCGATAATATGTTCCCGTAGGATAAATTTATGTTCACGCAGGCGAAGTTGACAGCAAAAGCTGGTTAGGTGTATAATACATTATACATATTTGTTTCTATATCAGCTGGATCCCAATGTAAAGTCTTAACTAATATTTAGAATCAATGAAAACACTTTACAATCAATTTAATAACATTGAGTTTATTACAAATTATTATGTATTTACAAAACACATTAGTCTTATTCAGTATACAGAGAAAATTACAACATCGCTAATTTGAGATCGTAATATGATGATTATCAATTACTCTGGATCCGATATTTGGCTTCTTTATTTATATAATCGAAATCACTTTACTATAGACCGGAACCGGGACGCAATAATTGTTTTTATGTGAGACCTGTTCTCCGTCCGCATGGACCATAGACAAAGGAGGTTGGAAAAATCATCGATCAACATCAATTTATAGCGCATGTCATTTAGTAAAACTTTTTACATACCTATATTTATATTATTGTCTTCCGATGAACTAATGTAATTGAGAGATAAAATATTAGACTTTATTTTTAAAAAGGGTCTCACCTTTGCGTTGACTTACAGGTCTAACGCATAGCTGAGTCTGTTCCTAACGTATGGGAGCGGCGCGGGAGGGTGTATTGACGAAACGTCAAATACGCAAGGGGCTAGTGACAGTTCATTGCGTCGTACGCGGGAGGGTTATTTTTCAAATGCAACACAATAAATCCCAGAAATACCGTGAATATTGTTGATAATGGGACCCAACGGAATTGACCACTTCATAGTCACCTCAGTCGCTGTCGCTATCGCTGTCTGCATCTGCTGTGAAGTCGAAAGGTTTGAATTTCTGTCGGAACTCTGCCACGTGGCTATCTTCCTCTTCTCTGCTGAGAAGGCATTGCCTCCAGTCCGCTTTATCTTCACAGTTCAGTATTGGAGGACTCGAAAGGACATCCCTTTAAAGAAAATTGCAAATTATTACGTCAATATTATACGCTCACATACACAACTTCTTTTACAATAATCTTTTAAAATGGAACAGCTGACTTTGATAAGTAATTACTTAAAAATACGACATCGGATTATACTGGCGGGAAATCAATATCATGAACGTACAATTTTATTCTTCAGCTACAATAGACGTTACCCAGCTAATAGTCCCTGGAGTTTTTAACAATAATCAAAAAGAGTGAGTAAAAATTAATATTGTGATTCACTGTGAAGTTATATATATATACTCATTTCGCAACATCATAATGCTATTTTAAGTAATTACGTCACAAAGCAAGATATCCTATTTTAAAAGATTACAGTATGAATTGTGAAACTTTTATCGTGCTCAGTTCATGGCGCTGTATTTGTAAGATTGTACTTATGCAAATGATGTAGGAAGCGTCGGTGGCGCAGTGGATAAGGCGCGGGACTCTCAATCTGAGGGTTCCGGGTTCGAATCCAGCCGTGTACCTATGAGTGGTTTTTCAATTCAAGTACATTATCCGATTGCTTAACGGTGAAGGAAAACATCGTGAGGAAACCTGCATGTCTTGAACAGGCATGTGAAGTCCGCCGATCCGCACTGGGCACGCGTGGTGGACTATGGCCCATACACTCTCTGTAGGAGAGTCGGCCTGAGCCCCTGCAGTGAGGACGTATATAGGCTGTTGATGATGATGATGAAATGATGTAGAACGCACCTGCCGAACTGTAGAGGAAAATGCTGTTTCGTCTTGACGAATATCTGTTCCCCCGAGGGCAGGTCCGCGTGGAAGTACGGCGACCCCGCGAACGTCACCTGGCTGATCTCCGTGTACGGCGGCAGAACCTCCATCTGTATACTGTTGATACCTGCTTCGTCCTGTAATAACAATACATCACCATAAGAAATTATGATGCCGGAAAATTTAGTAAGAAAATTATTAATCAACATGCCATTATGTTTAACCATAGCTACGATAAGAAATGGTAAAAACTCAAATTCTTACGGAGAACTAAAGTGAGTTTTTGATTAATTTATATTTGATATATTTTTGATCTATTGGTCTTTTCTTAATAAATTCAAATTTCGAATGATCTTATACTTCATCAGTTTACTCTTTTATTTATACGAAATTTAAAATATTTTAATGGGGATGCTTGACTACTACTAATATTTTCGGAGAATAAAAAAATTGACAGCAACATTACCTGGAACACTTCTAATATTTGTTGGCTGCAATCCTTGGGCACGGGCACGCACTGGATCTGCATGTGAGACGAACGATAGTTCCGCTCAAAGAACACAGACAGCTTGTTCATCGACGCGTAAAACTTCTTCAGCGTTTCTTTAAACTGCTTTATTTCTTTCACTACCTCATCCGGGGCCTGAAAATCACAGAATTTTTTTTACTTTTCTAATTAGGTATTTAAACACAAAAATTTTAATTGCATTTTATCATATTGACAAAATATATTAACAAAATTATCGTTTTTGGAAAAGTAACCCATAATTTTTACAGTAGCACAGGCCGGACACTTGAAGTGTCCAAAGTGTGTCGTGTGACAAATGTCGTGATATCGGCACACACCGAAAGGGTGAAATTTGCATACACACGTATGTGTGAGTACGCGCGCTGTATACGTAAGGATCCGTATCTGGGTCACATTCTTGCAGGGAGAGGTGAGGTATCGCAGATTGGTGGGAGGCGGTGAACGTCCGTTCTGTACGTAGTAGTAATACTATGTTCATTCTGTGATAGTTGGTCTCAAAAAAGCGGAAAATAAAGATACTCGAATGGGATAACTATTTCTATTGAGATTGTAAAGACCAACTCTCTCGCACAACGATACAAACTTCAGAATAAAATTCACAAAAATCTATTACAATACGTGCACATTTGATTTATGAATTTAGTGTCAATGTTTTCAACCTTAAGCAACTTAAAAGAAAACAGAAATACTTACCCTAGTAATAGACTGATGATGTGTAATGGGCAAGATCATGACGTGGTATGGAACGAGTGGGCCTTTAGGAAGCGCCAGGTAGCAGTGAGTGCCAACTGTTATCACTAGGTGCTTCTCGACGCTAGGAGATGATAAGCAGAACCAGCATTGATCTGGAATAGATAAGATGGAATTTGGGGTGGATTCAAATAGCCTCTGGGTTGCGGACACCTGCCCCGATTACGAATAGCCTCTGGGTGGATTTTCACAAAGCTTTCAACTGTAAATGTAAGTTATACATAGCACAATTCTTCTGTAGTAGAAGTTTTTATAGGACAGAAGGACAGAGGTTGTGATAGCTGGCGAACATACGCATTCGTCGAAGCACATACAAAGGTAGTAAATACTCAACAATTATGAAGATTTTTAAACCTAAAATGTTAAACCACAAGTTCTTTTAATATTCCCACATTATATAAAATCTTAAGTTACATTTTATCTATTGTTTATTTACTATTTTTAATACCTGGATCAATTCCTTTCCTTTTCTTGTCAGTGTCTCCATCACTCCTGCGTTTTCTCTTCCCTTGGCCATCGTCATCTCCAGTGTCCATATTAAAGAAGAATTGACCATTCCCAGTAAACTGAAAAGGAAATAAAATATATGTAGTACTTATTATTGTTATGGCGATTCACATGATAAGTTTCATTTAGAAATTCTTATGAAGAAAGATTATCGCAAAATACCTTTTTTTATAAAAGCTCTTTTTTGTGATTAACGTTAACAGATGAAAACTTATAGGTTTCATGAATGATTCGAACGTTGAAAAAATACTTTAACATTACGATCTTATGATTAGTGCTTTTCCTCTTCATTTACTTTTATGGACCACTCGATAAAAAGTAGAATATGTCCTTATCCATGATATGTGCATGCCTAAATTTTATTACAAATGGTTGAGGTAAGAAACAACCAAATTGCCTTAAATATTTCTATTGTGATTTTAGTGAACCAAAAATCAGGAATATAATTATTATGTGTAGATACTTCAGAAACCAAAACACTGAAAACAAATATAAAAAATAAGGTTATATTACCTTGACAACTTTGCCGGGTTGATGTTGTTTCAAAAGGTTGGGATCGTATGGACATGCAGTTTCATCAGTGGTGGCCTGCAGGAGATCTGTCACCCTCATCTTAGATATAGGCTGTAGGGAGCATGCATACACCCACTTCTCTTTTAACTTGTTGCCCACTGGCGCTAACGATATGAATCGGGTCGCACATTCTCTGTAATCTTGATGGACACTTTGATTTCTGGAATTTAATATGCAAAATTTGAATTCATAGTCGTTTTAAAATTATTAGTTTCAGTACAGCCAAGTGACAATAAAGCTACGCATAAGCCTGAGCTGCCATAAACTGAGGCATGGGTTCACTCAATTCCATTACACATCTTTATCATCGAATCCTAAAAAGCATGGTCATTGGTCATATACAATATATCCATGACATAAATAATTCAAATAATTTGAAAGGATGGTTTACCACTTAAATTATTTAAAAAATATATCTTCCCAAACATTTTTTCATTATTAGACACTAAATTAATTGAGATAAAAATATTATGCTAATACTCCAATAATAAAGATATTTCTGACTTACCCTTTTATCTACTATTTTGTATAAAAAAGGGTAACTTACTTTATAAATAAATAAATAAATAAAATAGCCTTTATTGCTTTATAAATAAAACCCTTAAAAAAAGATAAACCATAATATCATCATAATAGTACAAACCTGTACGGTTGTCTCTCATAATGTTTGTTAGGTGAAGGTACGAAGTGATACCTAGGTTTAATGTGTATTGCCAGCCATGACATTAAATCTGACAGCTTATCTTGTTCAACATCTACCTAAAACCAAACAAATGTATAAAAAGTCACTCAAATCCAATATAAACATCACACAGTATACATAATTCACAACATATTTTCGCAAGGCTATGTTAAATCTACAGCCAGGTATCTTGGCATAATAATATAAGAATAAAAGAGGTGTTTCAAATTCGGCCTGAACTTGTACACTATTTAAAAAATCAAGTAATCATCTAAATATGTTTAGAAAAATACTAGAATTACATTTTTGTAATTGTTTTAATAGTACAAAACCATTCTTTTTGTACTAAGTCACAGCGTCAAATCTCATTTTATTGACGCCATCTTTGTTTTCAATGTCAAGTGTTACCTGTTTTGTAAGTTTTGTATGTTTTTGTACAAATAAACTAAACCAAAATATACAACAATGGTACCTAAATCACTTTTATTTGATAATGGCCTTTTAAAATTATAAGTGGACAAGACCAGGACTTGACACCATACATTCGTGGAACGTGTCATTTATTTATAAGATTGTACAATATTTTACTTAAATCTAACTAACTAGGCTAGAAAAATTTGATTAAGTTACACTCAAAGCATCTCCAATATGACTCAAACAGAAGAATACATATATTTGTATTTTTATATTTTTGTAATGAACAAAATCAAAACTACTGGACTGATTTCAAAAATTATTTCACCATGACAATGCTACATTATCCCTGAGTAACATAGGCTATATTTCATAGGTATATGCCCTGCTACCCGTGTGAAGCTGGGGCAGGTTGCTAATTGGGAGAGGCTTATGTCTGCAACTAGACTCTTCTATGCTATTGATGATATAAAAAAGATTAGACATATACGAAGAATTAAGAAGATTGATGGACAGCACCTATGTATGAATTGATATCTTACTGCATACACCAACCTGTCTGACAAGAGTGTTGATTCTGGCAAAGGAGATTAACCATGGTCAATATGTAAACTAAAGGGTCATTGAAAATATAGTGTCAATCAATGAGGGTGGCTCATCTTCAACAATAGTAACTAAAAAAACATGAGAATGAATAATTTTTAAGTGAAAATCATACATATTAAAGGTTTCTAATTTAGTTTAGGACCAGCTTCACCAAGTATAAAATATGAGTATGTTTAAAACAAATGAGGACACCACTGTGCGCGGTTCCAAGCTGTGCGTTTGATTAATCAGCTCTCCGTAGATATGAAAGTATAAGTCACACACTCTTCAAATCGGGACTCCGGCGTCTATTGTTGAAGTGTTACTACAGTTTAAATGAATTTGTATCTGACAAAACAAATTGAAACGACTTTAAATGGCTCCAATTGTTTGTTTTTAAATATGGCAATCAATACTTTAATCTTTTTTGTGTGTTTATTAGTTTATCTAGTTCTTATTTTAAGTTAGATATAGGAATGTCACATATATTTTTTGTTATAGACGAAATAAACTATGAAATATTAAAGACAAAATAGGTTTGACTTAAAGCTGTAATTACCTTTTGGCATTCATCCTGTTGGACCCCAGCTGGCCAGGTAGTAGTAATGAGCACATCAACCCCTCTGTATTCACTCTGACCTCGAAAACATGCATCCCTCACTGCACTGCAGTCACTTGGCTCAAAAGTACACATAGGTATGTCCTTGCCCAACTCTCTTCTAGAGAGGCCAGTCAGATAGGCAATTTTGACATCTGCACTTGTTGTGAATATACCTCTTTTCCCTGTTAAATATAATTTTAACTTTAAAGCATCCGTTTAAACAACAGCTATTTATGTCAATTATGGTCAACAATTACATTTGCAGCATCAAATAAGTATAAAAAACTTTCCTAACATACTATAACTTCAACTATAAACTGCTTTCGAACATTGATAATGTAGACTGGTTGAGTATGACAAAGGATTTCAAACCATACTTATAATTTTTAAAATGTTCTTAAGGTGTGTATCGATATCGCGCAACAGCTGCGCTACCAAAAAATTCGTTAAGAATTGCACACGAGCGAAAACTTCGGATTGTTGCGGTCTAACAATGCTTGAGTTGATACACACCTTTAGTCTTTCAGCTTAAGCTACCCATCTTTGGGGAGTTGACAATTCTATAGTGTGTTAGTTAGTACAGAACAGTAAAGTTGAATTTCAGACAGTAACCAAAAGTAATGATTTAATTAACTAAGTCATACTGAAAAAGTACTAATTATTATGGAACCATTGTGATAGTCTGCTTTTTTATCAATTTCATGTAGCTATCAAATAGACTTAAATAATATACTGACACTTACCCATGTAAATAACATTAGGTACAATCTCTGAGCCTTCATCACAATAATATTGTACATGGTCACTGTTCGATGGACCAAAAACGTAAGTAGTCACTGGGACCTTCTTCGATCCCATTCTATATGCGTCTAGCTGTGAATTATCATCGCCAAAAAAGTTTCCGACGCATAGCATGATATCAAAGGGTCCTGATTTCTTGATGATCGATTCTACGCGGGAAAATAAACTACCGAAGTTTCCATTGACGTCGCCGCAAAACAAACTGTAAAACATGAAAGTTATTAAATATTATTGTATATAATTATTAAATACTTATTTACATTATTCAGAGTTATTATTATTATTCAAACACTTACGTCTTCTGTTTATCCGACATTATGTTTTACTAGGTTATAATTTAATACATCAGACAAATATTGCAGTAATATACTATTACTACTTTTTTATTTAGATAAGTACGTTAAAATAAAAACAAGACACAATGACCAAAACTGCTGAGTAGAAGGAAATAAAAACACAATAAGATTGAACACAGTATGAAGCAAGTTGTTGATATTGAAATGTCCAACCAAAGAGGATAGAATCACTACGAAATGTCATCCATCACCAATGCTGCCACTACCAAAAGATTACTATTGAGTGTCTACACCTTTGGTCTACACCAAGTCAACAGAGTGTTTCCGACTGCTGCAACAAATGAGCTTTGTAAATAAAGTGTAACTAACATGCATATTGATTGTGCACTTTTTCAATTAATAATTGAAAAGGCATAGAGACAGAGGCCCTAATGTATGAAAATTACTTCAACTTAAGAACTATGGCTTCAAAATTACTTGCCTATGGTAATTGATGTGACAGCTTGTGTGTCAGTCACTTAGTGATTATATGCTCCTAGCTAGTGTCAGTCAAAAGTCAAACTCAAGCGTCAAGTGTAATCGCTTTGCTGTAGTAATCGATAGAATAGGTGATATATTTGTTGATCCACATGTTAATCTTTAAATTTTGACGGAATTATTTTATTACAAATATATACTACACATTTAAAACCAGACATGGCGTCATCGAGTAAACTACCCGGTACAGGCCTAGAAGAAGTGGGTGTACCCGGACAAGCATTTCTTCGTGATGCACTCACCAGTTGCACTGATCCATTAAAAGCTATTGAAGAATTTCAATTGGAGAATGGTATTCTACTGCCTTCACTTAGACCTATGCTACCTTTACTAGATCTCCACGGTGTGCGCAGACTAGATTTCCACACATCGGTGCTAGAAGAATTAAGAGATAAACTTATTGCCCATATCAATGAACTTGGTTCGAAAGACAGTAAAGAGCATGACAAGAAACTCAAAGAACTGTTATCTAAAAGCTTTCCAGTTGTCAGAGTGAAAGCCTTACGGCCAGTTATAATGAGTATTTTGAAGAATACACCTCACATAGATGACAAGTTTCTTAGAGTTTTAGTTAGAGACAGAGAGTTATACAATGATACTGACACTGAAGTGAAAAGACAAATTTGGCAGGATAATCAGTCACTATTTGGTGATGAAGTATCTCCTCTGTTAAGTCAATATATCAGAGAAAAAGAAAATGTTTTGTTTGATCATGAGAATCTCACAAACTTATTCTTTTCACCTTCACCTAAAGTGAGGCGTCAGGGTGCTGTGGTCCAGAAACTAGCACACATGATTGGCAACAGTGTGAAACTCTATGACATGGTTTTACAATTCCTACGAACACTATTCCTAAGGACAAGAAACGTACACTACTGTACCTTAAGAGCTGAACTTTTAATGGCACTGCATGACTTAGAAATACAAGACATTATATCTGTTGATCCATGCCACAAGTTTACTTGGTGTTTAGATGCATGCATCAGGGAAAGAAACGTTGATATCAAAAGATCCAGAGAACTCCAAGGATTTCTTGACAGTATTAAAAGAGGTCAAGAACAGGTTCTTGGTGACCTCTCCATGACATTATGTGATCCTTATGCAATAAACTTTCTTGCTACATCAGCCATTAAAATCCTACAGCACCTGATTAACACCGAAGGTTTACCACGAGACAATACAATCTTGATTCTTTTGTTAAGAATGTTAGCACTTGGCCTAAGTGCCTGGGTGATGATTGACTCCCAAGAATTTAAAGAGCCTAAATTGGACAGCCAAGTTGTCACAAAATATTTACCAGCACTAATGTCACTTATGGTTGATGATCAAGTGAGAGCTTTGCACAATAAGCTACCCCCTGATGAAAGAGAATCGGCTATCACCACAATTGAACACTCTGGGCCTCCTCCCGATGCCTGTGAGGCTTACATGCGAGAAAGTTCTGTTTGTGGTGTATTGGCAATGTATTACACACTTCATGCAGCTAAGCTACGGGATCGTGGAGCTTTATTACGAATTTTAAGCATCTTAGGCAGCTGTAAGGATGGAAGAGCTTATGAAGATCCATTCCTCCATGCCTTAGTAGCATTATTAATTCAGTTGCCTGATGAATTTCAAGGTGAAGACTTCAGCACTGTTTTGTTTGATGAATTTTTCTTTGCTGGCCTATCTAAAGACAATGTGACAAGACATTTATTGAAATTGCTGTGGTATATTCATCCTAAACTGCCAGAGACTAGAATACAAACTTTGATGAAGGCTTTACAGCCAGGCACACAACATAATGAGTCTGTACATAAGCTTTATGAGACCATGCAACAGAAAATGAACACCCAGACTGAGCCAGCACCTAGTACCAGCGAGATGGAATACTTGGATTCTCCATTAATGAGTGTGCCTACGCCTGCACCATATCATATGTAAAATGTGATAATATCGACATTTTTAATGTAATATTACACTGTAAAAATGTACTCAAAGTTCTGCCTGTGATGTCTGTGTGGACATCATAAATTATCCCATGGTAATTACTTGTCTGGGATAAGAAGTATCCTACATCCTTTTCTGAACTTTCATCTATCTCTACAACATACATATAAGAAAATGAACTCATTCTTCTTACTTTTACAAGTAAATATCCAAAGAGTGCATAACTAATGGATAAGTTGAATATAAGAAACAGTAATGAAATTAGTTTTTTAAAGTTCCATATTGAACTAAATGAACTGATTGGTATTGGTTTTCAGACTTATTTTAAAATAAGAAAACATTTATGAATTATGTAAGATCACTGTAAATATTTATTAGTACCAACTTAAAATAAATGCATTAAAGTACATTAATTTGTTGTTACATTACATCAATTAAATTGCTATTGTAAACTATGGACGGAAAAAATGAGCACATTCATGGCAGTTTTTACATTTAATCGCACATAAAAAAATTGGGAGGTTAAAAATAGTGACGTAATAATTGCGTAAGGTTTACGCGCGGTGGTCGCGCCTCTCGGGCTTCAAGTCAAGGGACTGGAGAGAGCGCAGTGATCGGGAACGTTCGAAGAGTGAAGGGTCAGTGTAGATTGGTTCGCTGCCGTCGTCGAAGGCGCATGCCAGGCGTCCAGCCGATCCTGACTCCTCGCCTACTTCGGCGAATGTTCGTCCCAAACCACTGAAACAATTATTTAGGTACTTTGTGAATCAAATACTTGCACTCAAATGTGTAGTGCCCTGTCTTTGCTTGGCGTACAATACTGATATCGTAAACATAATTATCGTAATCGATATTTAGTATTAGCATTATTCGTTAGCAGCTGCATAAGTCCACTGTTGGACCTGAGACTCGCTCATAGATCGAGAATTTGCAATAGTCACCACGCTTGCTAGTCAGACTTGTGATCGCAGTAAGATGTTGATGCAGGAAGATAGATGATGCTACCAAACTTTTTTCACTTCGTTGCCTTTACGACATCTACGGAATGACATGGGCCACCCCTATCAGTCATATTAAACACCGTATGGCGGAAAACGGAGATATCTTGGTAGTAATTTACTCATGTAGTGGTAGATACTCCGGCGGGTATAGACAATAGAGTACCGTGATGGGAAAGTCCTCCGGCGCAGTCTTACATTGTAATAGAGGCGGCATTTACTCAGGTAATCATTTTAGGTTTACCTCAAAGAGAAGGGTTTGTGCAGATGGGAAGCAGAGAACAGAGACGGTCTGGTAGGCCTGGGGCCCGGAGTCACGGGGCGAAGCGCCGGCACGGGACTGGACGCCTGAATGTTCTTACGAAGCACTCGCCAATAACGCCTGTTAGAAACACAAATAAATACAAATTCGCATCTTCGTTGCCATAACTGTCAGGTAGGCGTTGCGATTTCGCTGAAAAAGTTTCATGTTAAATTTCTTTTAACATAATATTTTTAATACAATATTTGTTCAGTGATTATCTAAAAATAGGACATTGTTGTTGCCAGAAAAAATTGTACGATAATGCTATTCATGTCCATTACAATCCGATGTTTATGATCCAATTTTAGGCACCTTCTAGACCAACGCGTAACATAGTCGACCTCATCATCACTTAACATCAGGTGAGATTGAGGTCAAGCGTTAGTCTATCTTCTCATCTTCTGTAATATTTTTTTAACAAAGTCTGCTATTCTACTTTTAAAAGATTAAGGTGAAAGAAATGTTGTATGGGAGCTGTGTTCGAAGTAACCTTTTATTTCAACATATTACGAGTTAGATAAATATTTATATATATGTAAGTGACGTACACTTGAACATTTAATATGTAGTGATGCGATAATAAAGGAACTGTTCCTCTTCCCCTTGTATAATAAATAATAACCTTATAGTTGGCCCTACAGTTATCCTTTACACAGTGCACTTACCTATAAATATATAGAGCAGCTGTCATCATAGCTAAAAGCAACGATAGCAAGACGCATAGGGCTACAAGCAACGCTCGGTAGTGATGAGGGGACACGCAGACGCCGGCAGCGGCGACCACCGGCGAGGAGTCAGCGGGTCCGTTCTCTTCCAGCATCTCGTTACGATTGTCGAACACCTGGAAATATAAGTGACGCCAGAAGATGATATACCTGTTCGATAGCTGAACACGAATTAGTAACGATTCCAAAAAATTCTTTCTTAACAATTTCTAATTGAACGAAACTGGCATTTAATAAAGCTACCCCACATGTTTAATAAACCGCATTTGTTTGAAATCAATTCCTGCATTATTTTCATATGAAATTATTGATTGAAAACTCAATGTATTCTTCTAGTCTGTGTTCATATCAACTGCATTCGTGGCCTCGCTACCAGGTTGTACCACCGTTTTCCTTTCCGGTTCGATTCCTATTCCAGAGTACTGATACTCTGAATGATTGGTGGTAGGGCATTTTTCTATGTCCTCATGGCTTGTTACCACCATATTATCTGAGTCTGCCGCCAAACAGCAGGGTTGTTAGCAATGTGGTGCTCCAGAAATGAAAGACAATGTGATAAGTGTAGAGATTAAATCACATATGATAAACCAAAGCATCCTTGTAAATGTAATCCTTATTCTTGTAATAAGCTTTTTTCAAACTACTTTAACCCATAAAACTAATTACCTCAATCATTTTCCTGACGTGGCTCGGTGTTTGTACATCGTCTTTCAAGTATTTGTCCACTTCTGCTTCTTCATACGAGACCTTGTATACAGCCCCTTCGTCCTTACCATCTGATTTATTGTTAGTGTCAGTAACATTGTCAGTAGCCGCTTCTGTGGTATCATTGTTGTCTGCCGACATTGTGGAGTTGACATCTCGACGACGACGACCGAATGAGGGTTCCGATCTGCCAGTATGACTCGGACAGTATGCCTAAAACAATATGTGAAGTGCAGTTAATATTTTGGTTAATATCTAGTTATTTACTCTTCCCAAAACATCCTCTTGTTGTCAAACCTTTATACATGTATGTTCTTGTTGACAGAACTTAAAACATGTTTTTCAGAAACAAAATAAACCGGTACGCTAAACTCTTTGAGGGATTAGCCATAATAACTACGATTGGCAAGCCAGTTGGTGGCGTGTCAATGATACGCAGGAAGTCGGTAGGTACTCATTCCCTGGAAATTTTCTTCTTATAAGAAGGTAAGAAATCTTAACACTCATGAAGATATTGATTGAGTATTGCTCGCGCAAATTTTCCGATATTTTAATTTTCTTCAGCGCAACCCAATTTTCTAAAGACGCGAACTTCTAATAGGTTGGATTATTATGCACAAGAAGCGTCACGTGACTACATCAAGTCTATACTGATAACCTCAAATTGACCCCATTCCGCGGAGTGCACTTTGATAAGGCTTTATTTTTGGTCGTCATTGACGTAATTCAAAATGTTTGATGTACTATTATTAACACAAACTTAAGTGGCTGTAATATACATATTGACTGATGTTTGCAGAAAATATTTCTACACTTGTGTACATTAGCAATCGCATACAGAAAGATATGAAATGTACATAAAAGTCACTCACCGGTTGACATCCCTCGCGGCAAGTCCGCACTGTAGCTTCGAACACTAGGAAGTTCGATTCAGGAATCTTGAAGGCATTGAATCTGGCTTCCAGGGAATCTCCACTTCTACCCTTATCCAATTCCGGGAACACATCTGGATCAACCGGACATCTGCAAAATAACAAATACATGTGACTTGAACGTGAAATTCTCACGCTCATATCATAGCGTCATATCGTGGGATTTATCTGTGTTTAATCAAGGATTTTGTACTTTGTTCCTGTGCTACACTTTATCAGCCAATTACAGATAAACATCTCACTAAGACTGTAAAACAACTCCATTTCTTATCAGAATACTTCCTGTTTTCCTTACCCGACTCTATCGATCAACTGTACTGATCGTCCTGAATAAGGATCCCTTGCGATGACGTTAGTAGCGAATATGTCCGTAGCGTAATTATATCCATCCTGAGCTTCCAGTCTGAAGGTTAGAGGATCACCGACGGCGATGGTGGTTGTTGGTCGCCCTTGGTACAAGATCATGAGCCTGACCTTGGAGTTGAGAGAGCTTTCTTCTGGAAGATACTCGATGGGTATCGGACTACCAGATCTGTCGACCAAATCATAACCAAATCTACAGTTAGGCTTGAAGTTGACCTTTCCAAAAGTTTCTTCTGTTGACTTTGAATGAACTCTTTTTAGTTATAATCGGTATACATTTAATTATAATTCGGTGAGAAAATTTTACTTATAAAGAATTCTTTCAAAGTCCTTAGTTAGTAGCTGTTAGTGAATAACAGCACTCAAATAACCGCCAACTTATTATAAAGCCAAAATTCAAAACAAAGATACCTACCTAATAAATTCTTAAGTAAAATAAAACATAATTATTTCGATTTCATCACACCCACTCAACACACTCAAACAATAAACAAAAACCCAAACTTAAAGCCCACTTTTACAAAATAAATTCAACTTGAATTCAAAAGTTAGATATTTTGGAACACTACAAACGAAACCCCCAATAGACTGTATTTCGTTAATTTGATACTAGAAGCTCTACATAAAAGATCACGCAAAACTTAGTTAACTGTTAATCTTGAGGCAAAAATACTCGATACCCGATGTCTGTTTGAAAAATCCTAAATATCAACTCACAATCTGAAAGTGAATGCTTGAAAGCAGATCGTATAACAGGAGTTTCCAAACAGACATTTGTTTGTAGTAGAATTCTCACCCAGCGCCAATGTAATTGGACGTGACTACCGCCTCGGCGGGTCCTCGGAACAGGCAGGTCAAGTTGAACCGTTTATCTCGTGATGTTTGAACATTGTCGCTGAACTGTACCACCACGATATTCGTCATTGTCTCGCCGTACTGTAAAAATGCATTCAAATTCTTTATTAATTCAAAGTAAATTGTATACAAAACTTTTTTAACGTCTATGATTCTACCGCCACTGAAAAATGTGTTATTCAGATACGAAATACGAAAGAAACTCTACAGCTCTATGCTAAATGAGAAAATTTCCAAAAATACGTATACGCGATACTTTGCCTGGAATAGATCGCTCACAGATTAGGTACTACTAGGGCTACTAGGTACTATCATATCGGTCATATAGGCTAAGGCCGCTAGCGATAAGGCCGTTTTCCTGTACACTTGAGAACAAAAATATGTATCCATGTTTGAACGATGTCACATTCAGTCTTGCTTGTACCTAGGTAGTGTGTAGAGGGAAATGTCAATTTAAGGTGAATGTGACATGGTTCAAAAGTGGATAGATATTTTTGTACTCGAGTGTACCTTTTTACCCGACTGCGCCATGAGGATAATGTTTTCGAGAATATTTATGTATGTATGTTTGGCACACTCTGCGGCCTGAACGGCTCGATGGATTTTAGCTTGAAAGGTGTCTTTAGATTCTTATTTATTTTGAGAGTGACACTGGATATATTAAAATCATAAAAAGTTAAATTGCTTTTCATTAACTTTTTTTCTTTTATGTATTTCATGTTATTCTTTGCGTGTGTGTAATTAAGTTTATTTGAAATTGAGTATGCAAAGCTAGAGTCACATAGACTAGTAGACAACATCAAATACATGTAGAAATGCAAATTAATTTCTACTTACCCGCTGTGTACCACATTCTGGATACCCGTGTGCCCCACTAATGCGCAGAACATTAGATGTACCACCATTCCCTCGGAAGAAGCATCGATCGTAGAATCCGTAAGTGTACATGCGACCATAGAATCCCTCAGGAAGACGTAGAGTGAACTCCATGCCATCTTCGTTACAAACTTGTGAAACTGTAAAAACTCTTCATTTAGTATTGTCAATTTATTAAGAGTGTATGGGACTGATATAAACACAATTACCATCCAAGCAATCGTCAGCCATTCTACCAAGAGCTCGTTCATAGAAGTCATACTCATTTGCAGTGTTATCAAAATGCGCTGGGTTGGCTGCATCTAATTCTCTAGTATCCCTGTCACTAAGTTCACAATTGTCTCTTGATTCTCCAGCGTAACCGGATTCCCTGTAAATTTAAATTTGTTTGAGTATTCTTTCATAAGTCATGACGTTGTTTTTGTAACTGACACCTACCGATAGTTGAACGACCGACAAATAAAGTCCCGCGCCTCGATGCACTCTCGCTGGCAATGCGCCAGAGAATGAGCGGTAGTAAAACGACGTACGAATCTTCTCTGCATTCGTTGCCGACCGACCTGTCGAAAACTGTCTTCCTCGCATCGAGATCCTTGCCATGGTCGTTGACCAACGCCTACCGGGGGTCTGCCTATAGGCCCTCCTAAACCGGGGCCTACAGGGGCACCCACAGGACCTATTGGGCCACCGACGGGACCAATTGGCCCACTGTCATATCCTCCGCCGCCGTATCCGCCGCCACCTTCAAATAAAGATGTAATAAATATTTATTGAAAGAAATGAATTAAAACCAAATTAATTTATACATATGAACTCAAGTACCAATTGGCCTGTCAAGCCCAGGTGGCGGGTAGCTGCCACGATATCCTCCAGGCCTTTCAGGTATCGGCGGCAGTGGCTGTACAGGCCTTAACCCGAAGCTTGGTCTAGGTTCCGCCGGGAATCTTGAAAAGGAAGGCCAATAATACACATTTTAAATATGTTTATTAGTCATAACATAATCAACCACCATATTAGAAATTTCACCTCTCTGGCCCTGGAAGCGGCCTGATTCCTCTATCGGGAATGGGATAACGATCTGGTCCTGGGAAATCCGAGCCGTAGTAACCACCACGTCCATAACCTGCTTCAAACAATATTCTTTGTTATTAATCACCACTCGACACAAGAAGTAACTGCATAATTGTGTTATTTAATGTGCATTGCTCACCAGGGTAGGAGGATCCGGTCGGCGGATATTTGTTATAAAGATCCGGGTAACGGTCTCCACCTAGCGGTATAGGGTCTCTGTTCACACCAACTGGATACCGACTGAATGGATACCGTCCCAAATCATTTGTACCGGGGTATCGGTCCTGATCGAACCTGTCCGGATAGCGGCTGGAGTACCAAGGTCGCGAAGGGTATCTACTCCCACCCTCTCGAGTCGGATATCTGTCACTTGGATATCGATCGATGGGATATCTATCGGAATACCCGTCAGTAGGGTATCTGCTGACCGGATACCGGTCGCTAGCTGGGAATCTACCGATGTCGTTAGATGGGTAGTCGTAGAGCGGGTATCGTCCACTGTCGAGAGGGTATCGATCAGCTCCCGGCCCTACAGGATATCTACTGCCAGTAGGGAATCTTTCCGGGTAGCGGTCGAGCCCTGGCGGGTATCTGTCTATGCCGACACCGGGAGGGTATCTGTCGTCGGGGAATCTGTCAGCTGGATATCTGTCCGGATATACGTCGGGTCCGACCGGGTACCGGTCGTCGGGGTAGTAGTCCGGTCGGCCGCCGTATCGGTCGTCGTCTATGAAGCGATCGTCGTCGGGGTAGCGGTCAGCGCCGGCGGGGTAGCGGTCACGATCACGGTCGCGATCGCGATCACGGTCGCGGTCGCGATCTCCACCGCCGCTACCACCTTGAATTATTATATAATTTGTTTAGTTCGTGTGCCAATCAAACGTTCTACTACTACGTCTCTTTGTCATGCATTTATCTATAAAAGAGTCATCAAATAACTATCTTACTTTACTACTTCTACATGCATCACCATTATTTCTATTTTTATCTTCTTAAGTTTCAAAACTACTCATGCGATTCAATTTCTACATACCAAAAATGACGCATATAATTAAACAAAAACAACTACTTCACAAATACTTAACTTACGAGTACATTACAATTTACATATTAATTATTTAGCTTACATATACGTAAAATACAAATCTACCTGCAATAATATCCCACTATTATCCCGACTACCTCTACATACTCTACATACAGATATCATAATTCGTACGTTACATATTATATAAAATATAAAGGAAAGTCACCAGCATCTCTAAAATCACATACAACTATATTTATAAGAAACAAATTATGGTCACAATACTGTCCAAACTTTAATATAACATTGTCGTTTTCTTATTTCAAAGTGACGTGTATTCTCAGTAGCTCCGCTGAAGTTGTCCCGCGACTGCTGGGAATTTTATTCCCAAAAGTTCTGTTGCTCTTACTACTGCACCCAGATCCATTGTATGAGTAACGGAAGTTCTATAAAAAATCCTAGCAGTCCAGTTACGGGACTACTTCAGCGGAACTACTGGGAACACACCAAAAATGAGACAGTGTAATTTTTTGCTTAATTTTATTCACTATTTTGAATTGGCTTACATTTTACTTGATGATAAAAATCAAGATTAAAGCTTTCACCCAAAAGCCCCTGTCATTGTAGACCTTGAAATACGTAAACAATAGTGTTATATTGATTGAATTCTGACAGGATTGTGGTCAATATATTATATTTATCCGAGCGCCAGTAGACCATGCATCGAACCTGTTTTTGTTCCCGGACGGCCCCAGTTCTGCGACCCGCTTCCCGCGCCCTCCGTTCCCGTCTCACCACTCACTAGCTGATCTGGACCCCCCAAGTCAATAGTACATTTATATAATGTTTAAATATCCCTCGGTTATCTACCAACTAATACCATTTTGTCAAATGTAATCTACGAGAACAAGGCTTATTAGAGTGTTATCGTTTAAAAATATAAATGTATAGTATTTATATCATAATATAGCAGCACTTTAAATATGATACGATTAGCATAGATATAAGGAAACTCGAAACACTTAAACTGTATTTCACTTGTTGTTAAGTGAAGATATGACCTTAGAATGGAAACCTTTTCCGTTTAAAATTCACTTTAATTTGTTACTAGGTTGCACTTCTTTTAAATTATAGATTCTTGTTTAGTAATACTATCCATAGACTATCGTAATTCTAGCACAACTTAGAACTAAAATGTGGTAGACATATTCTTAAAGTCAACAAATCTCGGCTGCTTGGTATCAGTGCAATATTGAAATCCACTACTCCTCAATGATATCGAGTCAAGCGGTATCTAAAAGCGAGTTTATCACCACGTAATACCGACATAGAAACTACTGTTGTCATTTTAATTCGATTGTCATACTCCCTATACATTATGTTCTATTTATAGCACGCGGGACCATGTCTTCCTATTTACTAAGTACTCGTATATACGCCTCATTGAACCAATTGATATATTTTAGTCAGTAGCGAAACCTAGCAGCTACACGCTCATTCCGACGAACCAATTGAATCTAACGTTCTACGAGTATTTGTTGAAATCTTCCATCTGACACGTGTTATGATTAAACTGACTGTAACGAAATATATGTACCTATACTATACGGTATATTGAAAATCGACACTTCGTTGTGAAAAAAGAATGCCACTCACGCATAAGGTTTTCATAATAATCAAAGTCTGGGTCGTATAGTAATCGCATGCCATCCTTCTGGTTGTATCGGCTGAGTCGACAAGTCCTTGCCCGATCGCTGTACACGGCCGATCTGTTAAAAACAACACAAATAGTTCGGTTCATACAATATCGTGCAATGAACTTATATTGTGTTATCGGAACATAGCAGCACTTTTTTGACATACACACGCTATTGGAATATGAGCTGCAATTCTGCATGTTTAAACATCGCTCGTCGTCCACTTATCATTGATTTTATTTTTAAATACACTCGCTTGTGAAACCAGTTTTTTTAATAGGTCACGTTTTTGGGCACAAGAGATTGTTCAGGTTGTTTGTTGTGTTTATAATTAATTTATTCCATCAATTTAATAAAACTATCTTTTAAATGTCACATCATTGAGCAACTGTTACAAAGATTGAAAATTCTGTTTGAGACTATTCATTTACGCAGTGTTTGATTTTGGGTATCGTTTCCGATAGTTTATCTTCATAGGGTCACTTGTACATTTGGGTTTGGCCTTTCATCACCCGATATTAATCATTATAAGTGTAGTGTATGCGCCACAGCATACTCACACTGTCTCGTGTTTATATGGGTTGGTTTGCTAAACATCACAGTCAAAGTGTCGATGACGGAGTGTCACGAGAGCCGTGAGCGAGTTTGGAAGTTTGGTAGTAACCAACACGTAGGCAATACGTAGGCATTGCCGAGCCAGTGAAGTGATATACATTTTCATAGGAACCAACTCCTACAATAAGCATATATGAAGTATATTCGCCTATAAACAGAATTTTCTAAACAGGAAAATAATTTAGTATGATGGAGTTTTGTCAATGATGATTAGATTATTTCCATACCTGCACTGAAAACTTGTCTGCCTCAAACATTCGTCGAGACACTCGCTCAACGATCGTCCGGTGATCTCTGAGTGGAACTCTCCCGTGATCCTGCTGTTCCTGTATCTTTGGAAGGCCGTGTCTGGTCTTCTTCCAGGCGAGAAGAGGTGTGACGTCACGCTGTTGTCAGGGTACTCCGTTCCTCGAGCTGTCACCCGATGAGAGACTGATCATGATCGCGAGAAAAACATTTATGTGGCTTCATGCAGCGTTAATGATCACCTAAATGCTACCTGTCCTGTCTGGTTAGATACGAGTAGGTTACTTTGTTAGGCACAATAATTTGATGTAACACGTTGTCATTTTCATTATAGTTATTATGACAAATGTTAATTTTTAGTTACACGCCAAAATTATTAGAATTCTAACTACCAAAACATTAAGAAGCAACCTTGATTTACAAACTAATTCATGTTATGATGGATTGAAGTGGGCAGTTACACGTGCCGTCCGGCGCTCATGCGATTAGATGCTTCCACTTTCTTTTTTAGAAAGGACAATAATCCAGTACATGTCAAAAACATTGACCCAACCGTTTTATCTATTTTAGTTTCCTGTTAGCTTCAGGTGAATGTAATTTATTCAGGTTACGGCAGATAAACAAACGATACTCACGATTGTCGAGACAAACAAGATCGTAGAAATGATGGGTGAGAGACGCACTGACTGTCACGTCGTCTTTCTGAGACACGGAGTCCTCTTCGGAGAGGACGCATTGTCGTGTCATAGCGTCGTGCTCGATCGATCGACAGAAATACCTGGAAACCGATTTATCATACATACATCACCGTATCTTTGTTTTGACAGCCAAGGCTCTTGAAAATAATACATGGCCTGTATAAACTGGGACACCGACCAAATAATGCGCATGATTGATGGCGCAGATACTCACTTCTCTGCACGGACGCACATCGACTGACACTCTTCCAAAGTCATGTTGGAAAATACATCTGCTTCAAACGGTCCACCGAGACGTTTGTTCTCTTCTTTAATGAACACTGCTAGCCCATCGCAACGACGCTCGGCTGAAGCAATCCAAATATTTTAAAATATTACGACTATGTAAAACGACCAAGTCGAATATTAGAGTCTGCAGGTCTTACCAACAGATACATAGTTGCAATACGGCCGTACGTATGACAAAAGCGGGCTCATACAAACAGTTCAAGTTGATGAGAGACTGGCTATAATATTTACAATTACCACACAAAAGCAATTAAAACACTTCTGTTTGGCCGATTATGGTGGAAGCTAGTCAGGCGGATATAGAAAAATTACCAACCAATAACCAGACCGTACACAGATTGTTAGCCCACTAAAATCCAATTAAAATACAAGTATTCGCTTTTGTTCTATAAGCGACTGTTCAAGAAAATATATTTTAAACTTACCATTTAAACAAGTGTTCTCCAAATAATCAGCATTGTGGTCATCTTCGAGCAATTCTGGATGGGTCCTTCTTGTAAATCTGCTAAGAGAACAAGTCCTCAGCGCAGAATCATATGTAGCCGATCGACATACGAAGCTGAACTCGCCCAGACACTTGTCTTCGCATTCCGTACGGTTGGCGACCATGATCTCCTTCAGGTCTGATGGCGGCAGCTTCAGTCGCTTCCTTGCGTGACGTTCGAATACATAACGACGGGAAGGACACTCGCGTTCCGGACGGTTTGCTGAAACAATTGTCGTTTCAGCAATAACGTATCACAATATCCATTGTATGCGAATACAGGAAACTTGGAATTGTTATTGGCTAACATAAAATACTTACACGTGAGACAGATTTCGTTGAAATGCACACTGTTGGGTACAATCATGAGCGTGCCGATCCCTTCTGGAGTTGATTGTTCCCTGGTGAGATAGCAGGTGGATTCTTCATATTCGGGCTCTGGGCTGAATGCAGCAATACGAGCACCAGGTTGGAAGTCTATGGAGTTGCATGTCCTCACAAGGCTGTTGACGGATCGGTCCCGCAAACATAGGTCTTGGCACTTCTCCAGCACGCGGAAAGGCGGCGACGTGTCACGTACCTAAGTCAATTGAGGGTGAAATGTCAATTTGATTGTTCCGTAAATTGAATTGAAATTATTATGGCAATGGGAACTAAAGTAAAAATAGAAATGTACTCACAACGTCATCGTCGAAACCGTGGAGCTGCTGGTTTGGTAATCGCTCATACATAACTCTACCCATACCCTGGTTGCATGTGGTTTGGGCTGAAAGTTATTAAGATATATTGGTTTAAAAAGGGATAGGGATTGGTTACAACTACAGCTATTGTAAAGTATATAACATAGCTCTTTTTTATACAAAGGCTTTTAGTAATATGACATAATTCGCTTTCAAAAAAATAGGCAAAAACTAAATTTATATAGATATGAACAACACACAGTTTCCTATTTTGAAGAAAAAATTCGAACTGCCATATATACTTTAGAAAATAAGACTTTTCCGTTTTAAAAAAGTATTAGATCGTAGCTGATATATAGCAGTATTGGCATGATATCTGCAAACCCAATCATCACTAGGCAAATTTTTAAATCGTTAGATGCGCCCTGACAACGACAACATGTTGCACTATATTACTAGTATAATCTTTGTTCCGCCTGTTTTATTTCCTACAAGCTTCCCGATGTGGCGCATCTAATGTTCCAAATATTCCTAAAAGTATTTTGTCGTGCGTTATAAATACTTGCTAGTTGTGACTGGATGTAGGTATGTTTACCGTTTGCCATTGTGAGCATGGTTAGCGCTGTGAAGGCGTGCATGATCCGCCCCCGCGGCTTCATCTTCCGTCGCTGCTGGCTGCTGGTGGTCACCGCGCGTCACCGACACCACATATGGTCGCCTGCAACCGAACATGATGCTCAATTAACCTGCACCAACTCATCTACATATGCCTACTTCTGGTCTAACCACGAATAAACTGGCTTCCCATGAGCGAATCTGCTACATACGCTTCGGAGTCGTTTTTGCGTGATCTCAACACAAATATCCAAAATATCAGTTTGATAACACTAGCTGGAGTAGCTGGCTTCGTTCAGAGAGTTGATGTGAAATTGTATGGTAATTTGAATAAAAGTTCCAGAAGGTTACATGACGTGGAATGCTCTCGAATGTTCTGGACTGATCTAGAAATTTCTAGAGAGCGAAAATTATAGCCCTTATATCTTCAAAAGCACGCCCTTTAGGTATGTTTACCGTTTACGAGAACCTTTTTAATGGATGGGAAATTGAGGGTTACCACACCTGCACCGCACTGCTACAGGACTTACAAACCTATTTTAGGTGCTGGCTGATTCTGTATGATTGCGCAATTTGAAACGATCGTTGTTGTTATTAATCATTTGTGTACTTTGGGCAGTAAAAAAACATTTTACACCATATAACTCCTATGATCGTACCGGGACTCATTACCGAGTTTTAGCGATACACACATTGTACACTTTGTTTTATAATCTATTGATTAGTAGTATTCCAAATAAATGACAAAATCATACCTCTGGAAATAATTTCAGAACATTTGTCATCATATTACACTAATTATTCCAAAGTTACAACTCTGACATCTCGTTGCTGTTAAAAACAAAACGTGAAAAACGTTGAATAAAACATCGGTGAATCATCAACTATAACAATAATAATTAATATTCAGAATACCAACAAAGGAAGTCAAACTTGACGGAGGGTAGATGGAGCTGCTGATAAAAACAAAAACAAAATGACATAATTAAGCTGTTTTGTGTCACAAATGTTTGCGCTTATTCGAGGCCTCAATTCGTCATGCAATTTCTCGTTTGCAAAATGATAATCGGTCCGTTGCACCAGATGAATGTATGAGAAACCGGACCAAGGTTGCATTCGTTACATTCCATATTCCACCCAGAGCCCTATAATTCATATTTACGGCCTTCGTTCGAGAAATAATAACAGTTACCTATATTTACGAGGTCATACCTCGTAAATTACCAATTCACACTAGGAAAATTAGCCTTTTCATTCCAACCGTTTTAATATATTTATAATTTTTGAAGCGCTTTTAAAACATTTTCGCTTAAGACAATTTTGTAAAAGCTAGTTTGAGCAAGTGTCTGGAGACGCATCAACCCACCCTTGCGTCCTTGGACGTTATTCTGACAGAGGAATCGTTTCATAATGTTTTTCGATTGATTTGATGAAGTTATTTTACGGCAAGCTGTCTTCTTGAGCTAAAAATCACGCTCAAAGCCAGCGTTACGATAATGTTTCTCTCTCAGGCGGAACTATGTTCATACCACGAATACAAATGATTCCCAACCATTTCCTATTCCAATTTCCCGTAGCTGCTGCTTAGCGATGACATTAAATAAGTCCCAGGGTCAGACCCGGAAGGCTGCTGTTGTCGACCTACGGTTTAACTGTTTTGGGTCAGTAATGCAAGCAAGAAAAATCGATAATGTCGAGTAAAAAGATATTATTTTAGTAGTGTACGAGTATTCATTGATGTCATAAAAGTTTGTAAAAAATAAATTTTGAATAAAGTTGATTTGATTGGCATTACAGTCAAATCAAAGCAATTTATTCAATTCGTAAACTTAGGTAGAGGTACAGTTGGAATTCCATCTCAATCATCCATATCAATAAATATTTTTATTCATCAGTAATGACATTCGGTATATCGGTTAAGGTCGCAGTGAGTCGCTGGATGCAGGTGGCTCGGGACCGGTCGATGTGGCGTACCATGAAGGAGGTCAATGTCCAGCAGTGGACGTTTCCCGTCTGATGATGATGATAATGAATGACATTCGGACTGTAAATACAAACAAAACTGAATTTTTACGATTTTTCAAACAAGAGTGCCTAATAAAACCTCTTTCGCGGCCACCAGCTAGTCTTTAATAATTATAAAAAGTGTTCTTGATTTTTGTTTGTATTACAAAATAACATTTTCATAACATATGTGAAAACGTTTAAATTGTTTCTAGTTAAACTTTTCTTGGTATACTTATACAAATCCAGCTGTATGTTTTCCGAATACACTAAAATAAAAAACAAAAATATATTGACAGGTATGCCAAGGACTAGTATTTATTTATTTTTCAAATATTCTGATTGCATCCGTGCCGCTATTTGTCTCATGTATTACAGTTTTTGCACCACTTACGGCTTATACTCACACGAGAGCACAATGCACCGTGCTATTTAGTATATAGTTTAAAATAAACCCGTCCGGCATGCTCTAGGTGCTCTGTTAACTACAGTAACTGTACTGCTGGGCTATTGATCGTTGTCAACGTTATTGAAACCGATCCGTCGACATCGATACCGTTACCATGCGCAGACGCGTGAAATGATCACCAATTAATTTTAATAATGCTGTTTTCTGAAAATAATTCACTCTATACAACATGAGCACAGTCATGATTACATTTGCTATACTAGACTCTCAAACTAACCACAGGGGCTAGTACAGGTAGTCCCTGGAAGACGATAACAGAAACCATCTCCTATGGCGAATGCTTTTATGCTTAGAAGCTGAATTCGATCTAAATCATCAAGTCAACTCCACATACATAGAAATCAGGCTCCGTTTAGAAAAGAGTTTTTGGTAGGTAATTCAACCGCAGTGAGCTGAATTTTAAATACAATGTATGTTGATGCATTCGTTATTTAAATAGATTTATCTTACAAAAATGTTAAATCGAACCAGCAAGTAGTTTGTGGTTTATATTATTTCAATAACACGGCATTAGGTACTCTGTAATCAGTGTTTGAGTTGTTTTGTTTTCCGCAACGTGTTATTGACCGGTTTAGATAAACTAGGTCCTATAATACACAGCAATTGCTATAGTTATCGAACTGAACAACGCAGTAATATCGAACAAAACCTAAATCAACACAACAAAGGGGCTCGAAGGCTCGCGCTATGAAAATTTTGGCGTTTCCAAAAATTGTGCCGATGGAAAGCGGATGCTGACATCCTGCCTTTTGTGTTTCGACCGATGTCCTCGTCCGACCAATCCACAAAATGACGTAGCACCCAAATTTGTACAGTTATCTTTAGCGTGAAATCGCTGTCTGGCTCAATTTGAAACGTATTTGCAATTTTTTGAAACTGTATATAAGGTAGTTATTCAAATGTCATTGGTGATTCATATTTCTGCAGCTGAAGATGGTGAATCTAAAAATATATATATTTTTGTAAATACCAATGGCAGGTATCCCAATAGGTAAAGTAGGTATAGGCTTAGTGCGGCACAATGAGCGGCAAATTTGCTAGACGATACACTTGGCCAGATCGTGGGCGTTAGCGAATTTTAGGGGCGGCAAGTTTGTGTGACGATACACTTAGTTTAGGCGGCAACTTTTAGGGGAGGGGCGGGAGATTTGGGAAACGATACTCTTTGCAACGCCTTCTGGAGATGTATATTTGCGAAACTACTCTGTCAAAATTGGCTGTTAATGAGAAAACTGCGTCGGTGGCGCAGTGGATAAGGCGCGGACTCTCAATCTGAGGGTACCGTGTTCGAATCCAGCCGTGTACCTATGAGTTGTTTTTCAATTCAAGTACATTATCCGATTGCTTAACGGTGAAGGAAAACATCGTGAGGAAACCTGCATGTCTTGAACAGGCATGTGAAGTCCGCCGATCCGCACTGGGCCCGCGTGGTGGACTATGGCCCATACACTCTCTGTAGGAGAGTAGGCCTGAGCCCATACAGTGGGGACATATATAGGCTGTTGATGATGATAAGAAAACTTGAATTCTTGTGGTTTGCCGCTTCTGTTTGATAAAATTTGGAAGATTTATTTATGATTTTATTAAAGAAGTTTCATTATTTTAAAATTTATAATGGCCTTAAGCTTAGTCTGGTCAGAAGATAACATAATGTCATAAAGGAAACGCTTTAAAACCCTCAAGCTAATAAGGGAAATAGACAAGTGGTGATATGAAATGCCAAAAGTAAAACAAACTGAACAATATAATTCACCGTGGAATTGAACTTGCTGCACATATCAACTGATGGTGTCGATATCGCCGTATCCTATGTTACAATTTCTGTTAGGAGCACGCCTGTTTGTACAGTACCAGTTAAGTTGTAAAGGTGAAGGTACTGTGCCGTAAATTGAACCAATTGCCAACACCATTTTAACAATGTAATTGCTGCTAGGCTAGGGAGATAATTAGGTTCCATGCTGCTTTAAGCAAATATTCTAATCCATGATCTTACTAGGTTATTGATTCCCAAAGGTGAATCATGTCGAGATTACATGATGGGCATGTGAGACCTCGCTTAACATTATATTTTTATCGGAACTTTAAGCGGTAGTACCTGTGTCGTGGGTGCTGTACGTGTATTCTATTTAAATTAAATGTTTATATTTAGGAGGTACATGGTGTATTACAACCACCAAATGACGTAGTACGGAAAGTTTCGGCAAAAATATTATAAGTTTAATTTAGATAAGATGAGGTCAAGTTATGATGACGCACGTTCGATAAACCAGTGGGCATCTATCAGAGGTTTTCCGTGGCTTGTCCACAGCTGGTCAAGGGGGGCACCGATAAACATCATAGATCGTTACAATGGGATTGGATATCACAATACTATGCGTATGACGATAGATATTGTAAGAGAGTTTATCATTTTAGGAGTTTTGTGAGAGACGTATGAACACTAATAACAGATGTGTATGTCCTATTGAAATACAATAATATATTAGACAACGTATAGTAATCAGTGTAACCGAATGCGGTATTAAAATGCTAACTGAATTTACCTGAAGTAAACCTGCAGCAACTTGATGAGTCAGTTTCCTAAACATTTTCTTGACACAGTTTAACCAAAATTATTTTTTATAATTTGTGTTTTTATGCTTTACAGTATATATTTATAAATAATATATTATATTTTTTTATAAATAATATCACTATACAACATTAAACGTATTTTTAACAAATCAGAAATAAACATTTTCAAAATTACTATACTCTGATATTGGGTATCTGATTTGATAATTGATAATTTTATGTAGTCGCTTGGCTTCATTGGCTTTATAATAACAATGTGGAACGTATTCTAAATGATAAAGAATACTTAGGAGTGTGTTATGCACTGAGCACAACACCAGTGTATAATGTGGAGAATTAACAGAATACCTAAAAACTACCAAACAATTTCACTTTAGGTGAGTTCGCCGATAAAAAATGTATACTACATTTCTTTTAAAATAATATTTTAAAATAGGATAGCAGGCTTTGTGTAGTAATCATTCCAAAATTTAAATAGTTACTTATTAAAGCCATCTATCTATTATAAAAGACTATGGCAAAATAAATGTTGTGTGGAAGCAATCTGTACCTCTAGTGTGAGTTTTTAACCGATACTGTCGCGTTTACGTCAGGTTGGTATGAATAATCACTTTTTCGTAAACGTGCCGCTAGAGGCGCTGCACAATTTTTTATACAAATCTGACGTATCGCAAACGCGATAGTTTCGGTTAAAAACTCACACTAGAAGTACTGAGCGATTTCTAGATCCTCCAAAATAAAAGCGTTCGAAGAAATATGCGGTCGAAACGAAAGGTCCGATCAGTTGCCATGGCAGCCGGAAGCATTCGGCTCTGGCAAAATTTTAATGTTCCACGTTTAAAATTCACCCGAAAAGAACAATAACAAACTGTTTGCCCTGAACCATTTTGACTAGCCAAAAAGAAATATCAGTGATATACGAGTAAGGCAATCCAATGCTGTATTGGTGCAGTATATGACTATATATGAATGTAGCTCCTCTTGAATCAATAGCGTTTAGTGAAAGTCAATCTTCAATGACCACCAGAAATTGAAAGAGAAATATGCGGATGTGAACTGTTTAGCTTCCTATGTAACAGGGACTTTTCACGGTGGCCAATCACGCGTAACGAAATGGTGTGAAAACTGTGAGCCAATGAAGGATGGGATGGGCTAGGATGGGCGCGTGGGAATGTATCCCGGAGCTTGCGACATCCGTCATACCCTGGTTGGTACTTTTATCTTTAATGGGAAGGTTCCCTTTATATGGTCATGGGAAATTGGAAAACCAATGGTTTCGTACACATTCTCTTTGCTCGTGTCATCGATTTCCTGATTAGGTTCATGTGTGTGTATCTTAGTATCGAGCTTAAACAAATGATTTACGTTGTTATGTATTTATGACTTCACTTTTGATTGATGTAAATTAATTGTATTTATATTTTAAGTAAAAGTCAAATCAAACAAGTCAAAGTCAAAACAATAAAAAATTGTTATAAATGATGTTTTAAAAGATAACTATCTAACATGTACATTTGCACGGCGTTGATCCACTGTCTCTGAAAACACAGGGTATGGATATCTTAGAGAGGTATCTGGAGAGGCAAGGGACAAAATATGGCGACTATAAATCAGCCAATACTGTATTAGATATTTGTATACATTATGTATATGTAAGTCGCTTAGTTTGTAGAGTAAGTCTTACTTTGTAACAACTTTTTTAAACAACTTTGAAATATCAGGGTTCTAACCGTACCCTACAGGTTTTGATTCCCTTGAATCGCAAGGAAACTCGTCAAAATACGTGGCATATACGGCCGTATCATTTTATTGCGTTGACTTAGAAGTTTGATTTCAAAGGTGTTGCAATACTTCAGTATGTGATATTAATTTCAATATGATACCTCCACGCGTTTCTGAGAAAAAGGGTATTGACAGACGGACAACAAAATGATTCTATAAGGATTCCTTTTGAGGCACGTTTCCTTAAAAAATTCTTTAGAATCCGAAATGTCATGTACAAAGTACGCATTTCATTACAAACCACAACATTACGTATTCAAGAAATAATATGTGCGACGACAAAATTGCAATGTAGTTGTAGAAAAGAAGTCAGGTATATACGAACAAATAAAACCTAGTAAACTTTATTTATAAAGATGTTTTCATCAATATAATAATAAGTACCGCATTCGGATGATGACTCCTTTTAACGATGAGAGCCATGACTCAAACTGGCACACCTGACTAAATAGAGTTATTGACAGTACTCGTACACCAGTGCAGTAATTGCAATGCTCTATAAATTCGGTACCCTCGGTGCGAGAGTCTAACTGGCATTTGCTCGGTTTTTAGGGAACAAGGAACCCTTATAGTCTCGCTCTGTCCGTCCGCGACTAAGCTCAGAGACTCTTACTACAAACCTGTATTTTGGTCCGACAAAGTGGTAAAGTTATAAAACCAGTTCAACTATGGAACCCTACACTGCGCGTGGCCCGTCACTGCTTACATTGCTTTTTGCTTATTAATTTTTTATCATCAACACTTTTCTTATAGTGTCGAATTATTAGAGTCGTGGTGCCATAGAAAAACAGGCCTTTCCTAAATTCGAGTCGAAAGTATGACGGTAACACTTATCTGTACTTATATATAAAATTCAAAGTCCTGACTGATTGACTGACTTGAGATGTCAACGCACAGCCTAAACCGCTAGTCCTTGAGCTATGTTTGTTTGTTCTTTGTAAAGTGTAGGTATCAACTAAGAAAGGGATTTCGAAATTCCACCCCCAACAGTAAAATAAGGGATGTCAGTTTGTATGAAAGTCCGTCATTTTTGAAGATAAATCTATGATCATTTGTATGCGGTTTTTCGGACAACGGTATTTCACAGATTTTTTTATATTTAACGATTCAAGGGGTGAATAGGGGGATGAAAGTTTTATAGGACCTCTTTAGTTATTGTAATCAATAGCATGAAAATTGATACTCAGTCTTATGAACTAGAATTAAGAATAACGTGTTTAGCGTTTTTGAAAAATCAACCCCTAAAGGGTGAAAACAGGTATGCAAATTATATGAAAGTCCTTCATTTTAGAAGATAATTCCATCAAAACTGATGTCTAGATTAGAAATTAAGACATGTGTTTCAGAAATTTTTAATGGGGGTGAGAAGGGTTGAATCTTTGTATGGGAACTCTTTTACCCCCAACATTTTAATCGCGCTTTTAGAATTTTGGTATGAATAGTATCCAAAGAGTTGTTCGTTGAAGCCATTGATGGGAAGAGTCGCGTCAGTTTGACAAAGTTATGTAATAAATCCTAAATACCATAGGGTGAATCCTAAAGTCCACACGGGCGAAGCCGCGCTCAGAATCCAATATTACCATATGATAACAATTATATGGCAATTCATCTCTTGGCAGAAAATATTGTAACCGCCGTCATGGCCTAACGGCTTGGAATTACTTACTCGGTTTGGTTGGTGGCTTATTTTTTAGATCCGGCTAGCTACCTAAGTCTGCTGCCAAACAGCAGTGTTACTAGCACTGTTGTGTTCCAATATATAAGGTAGTAGAGGCAGTGTCTCATTAGATTGAGGGTTCTGAATGTGCATGTTTACCATCCAATGCCCTCATCGTCACTTACCATCAAGGACAATCCCGCAATCATACATAAAAATTATCCGGTATATATTCCGGGTAGGAAGCCGAATTTATCTATGCAATGACCACATGCTACTGCGATCACCAATCCGAACCCCAAGCGTGGTGATTAAAGTGAATTCCTTCATAGAAATTCCGACGTGGCTGTTTATGAGGAAGGTCTCATATCCCACTACTTTATAGTTTCGATTGAATAGTATACTTTTACATACTTATACATAAGAGTTTGTTTGTACTTTTGCAGCTTATTATGATGGAAAAAGTTGGTGGAAAGCGACAAGTTGGTCGCAGGAAGGCTGCGGAACATTCGAGAGTGGACGGGAATCGCGAGTGACGACAAACTTTTTCGCCTCGCGACAGACAAGGAAAAGTACAGCGTGTTGACAGCCAACCTTCACCACCATAAGAAAAAGAGTAGTATAGAATTGCAGGAATGCAATGCAAATATTTTAGAGGAATAGCTCTCATTTTCAGATGTCATCACGGGTCGGGTCATAATGATGCAGATGCACGTGCCCCGCAAAATGGGACGGTTGCATAATGCAGTAATGGAGTCACACAACGTTGCGCCTCGGTGCTGTGTGCTGGCTAACATCGTCATTTGTTTGTAATTTACATTAATTATGCCCTCTATGGCATGTTGTGGCCAACGAGGACGCTATTTTAGAGGACGCTGTTTTATTACGCAAGTATTAAAGGGTCTCACATTTATTTACACAGCTTTATCATTTTATCCGGCCAGCGAAGATGACAAGTCATCATCATCATCAAAGTAATAATTACTTCTATTGTCATTAATGCTGAACATAATGTTTGATTTTGTCATTAGGTGATGTCTAGCTAAATAGATCTGTAGCACCTGCTTTCGTTGAAAAATAATGAAAGCAATTATTGTTGCTTGTCACAAATTCATGGAAAAAAACTAGAAATCACCTCGCAAAACTATTTTTTTACGACACCATTGCAAAACGTTTCGAAACAATGTAGCGAAATCACAATTGTGTATGGTTGACACAAATAACGCGAGTAGCTCAATGAACAATGCTACGCAGAAGTCAAAGCCGTAACTTACTTCCACTTGAGCTTTCCTATAAAGCGGGCGGTACTTCTCGTAGCTCGCTGGGCGGCGTAGCACTCACAGTCCAATTAGCACTCACACGCGTACTAAATAGTTTATTTGTAATATTTCACTCCAGATTTTCGACACGGGCTCACCACTGGACAGCCAAAACTAAATTGTGGACATTTCTACTCCATAATTCAGTTAAATCACATCATGGGGGGGACGACAATAGGAGAGCATCGATGTGAGCGAATCACACCATCGCTACGCATGGCTAATTTTCCATAGAGTTCTGAATTTACCTGCCATTTGCGCCGAACCGTAATTACCGTACTTTATGGACGTGTGTAGGTATTGTCGAAGCCACGTATGTCCAGTGCGAGCGACCTGTGTCATTAAAACATTTGCCTATATCTGATCTCATGTTTTAATGAACTTTTGCTATAACCTTTCATACTACGAGTATTTTATATTAGGTATTAACCAACATAGCAAACCTTTTAGCACACTAAAGCTATTTAATAATGATCCGACCCCAAAAGATGTGTATAAAAATATTTTAATAAAATCCCGAAAACCTCAAAAACTATAATACGACTCAAAACTTGGTTTAAAAAATGCTACTACAATCTTCACGGGGTTTTTTGAGGACATTTAATTTCAACGTCTAATATAGTTAAGCTCTAATGGAAACATGTTTTAATTTACGTAATAATATAATTCAATAATTTGACATTCTATTTTTGACATTGTATGTTAATTTTATTATAATTTAAGTTATGTATGTTTGTGTATGTACTTACAGGGTGTCAACTGTACTGTACTTTGTATATTTGTAACATCTTTAACGTGTGCGACAAGCAAATGAACTAATGAATTTTAGCTAGTATCAATCATCTATACTATTACCATTCGACAATGATGATAGAATCCAAATAAGGTATATTTATACAGAAATATATGCGTATGTTTCAAAAGTTGAAAATTCTAACGACGAATGAATGCTAACGACTTCGCTTTTCAGTTAAATTTCGAAAACTTTGTTCTTACTCGTAACTAGTAGTTCACTAAATAACTGTGGATCAGTTCTCTACTCGCAGATAGTTGAGACAGTCAATCAATTTTTATTTCATCATCAGTTATATGTCAACTGTAGGACATGAGCCTCCCTCATGAATCTTCTCGTCCAACTTTCCATACGTGGTATTAGTATGTTACCACATTTGACGGGTAGATTACCGAAGTAACATATTTGTATGCTTTAAAACTAGCTGACTTCTGGAACTAGCTCAAAATTTCGAAATATTCTTTGTATGAATGAAACAGAGACGCAATTTGTGTTGGTCTATCTTTAATAAGCGTCGGTGGCGCAGTGGATAAGGCGCGGACTCTCAATCTGAGGGTACCGGGTTCGAATCCAGACGTGTACCTATGAGTTGTTTTTCAATTCAAGTACATTATCCGATTGCTTTACGGTGAAGGAAAACATCGTGAGGAAACCTGCATGTCTTGAACAGGCATGTGAAGTCCGCCGATCCGCACTGGGCCCGCGTGGTGGACTATGGCCCATACACTCTCTGTAGGAGAGTAGGCCTGAGCCCCTCCAGTGGGGACATATATAGGCTGTTGATGATGATCTTTAATAAATAAATAAAAATTTGTACATAAGAAGCTAAATAATTATCAAAGTTACTGCAAGGTGTCCTATAGGTAATAGATACATTCAGTGACCCCAAACTGCCCGCTTTTCCGGAAGCCACTCACAATGGCAACGCCTAGGCTGCGCGCGGGCTTCGCTATACAATATGGCGGCAACGACCAGCGCCCGGCCGCCATGATGCGGCCGCGGCGAGAACGCACTGTACATCGCATACATGATAACCATCGTTCGGCATACTCCTATCTGGCTCATACCACCTCTGCAAATAATCTCTAAATTTTGGGACACTCATGTGTAATTTCTGTATCTGTGTTTCGTCCGTTATAATTGGCCTAGACAACAAATCCGCCAAAAATGTATTTTATCATTGATGTCTTTTAGGTCGTTTCATATATCAATTTCCATAGATAATATTGGCACGTGATTCATCTAACGATGAAACTTAACGTTGGCAAGTAATAAATAAGTCTCTAAAATTGTATTTACCTCTCTGTACCTTACTATAATGATTTAAAAAAACTGTAACTACCTCTGATTTATGGTTTTGCACATCCATACTAATATTCATAAATAAATTTGAAAGTGAGTTTGTTAGTCTTTCCTTACCATCATAAATGAGGATCGGATTTACTTGACTGTTTGTATAAGGATACTTGAAGGGCCGGAAAATGTACTTTTTATCCCGATGGATGCATGGGATGTAGTTCCCGGGGGATACTTTCCGAAGCCTATGTGGACGAAGTCGCAGGCAAAAGCTAGTAATAAATATGGAGTAAGCAGGCATACACCAAACAAGCCAATGAATTAATAACTATATTGTTTCATACCATGACCTTGGGAGAGGTTGCCACGGTCATCATCACATCATCGCTGATACAAAATGGCGATTACGGGTCGTCACGTCGGTTCACAGGATTTCATAAATGGATTGTTTTATAGAATTCCACCTAAATGACAATAGGAGGCGTATCATCCGCTGGCTCTAAATCAACGTGTCAATCTCAAATGTCTGCGCCTGCGCCGAATTATCATGTTAACCTGTGACGGAAGTAGAGGTAGTACATACTTTGCAAAAAAAACTTGACATCTCTTTATATATTATATAATATATATAAACTTACCATAAATACTTTTTCCTAACATAGTGAACCAATATTAAATTCCAAAATAGTACGATGACGGTACAGGTCACGGGGAGTCGCTGGATGCAAGTGACTCGGGAACGGTCAATGTGGCATACCATGGAGAAGGCCTATGTCCAGCAGTGGACGTTTTCCGACGATGATGATGGTGATATTCCAAAACAAGAAAAGAGCGTGGTAATTGGTCTGTTAAAAAGGAGGACTTACAAGTTACAAAATGACTAACAGTCAGATTTTACCGATTTACGAGGTGACCTTACTTAGCCGTACCTTACACTACAAATTACACCTACTGTATAAGGCGTAACAGTCACGGCATTTTAGGTTAAAGACTACCATTTACCAACCCACTCTTCTGTTTTTCTTTTTGTGTTATTTCTGTTTGTCAGCAAGAAACATTAGTTACTTACATAAATAAATTGTAATAAACCTTACAACTAAGTTTGCCCCTCTGAAGTTAGCCACAAAAGACCGCGAAGTATAAATTATTAACGTATAAATGGGAGGCAAGGCAACTTAGCGGGTGGAAAGAAATGTCCTAGTGTTTTATGTCATCTAAGGATAGTTTTTATCGAAAATAATACACACACATTCCGTTTGTACATGTTTGAAATTGCGGAGGGCTGTACTGTAACATTTTGTCGCTAATTGTGATATGTTAACTGGCTTCAGATAAGTCTATACTGGCAATTGATTTCTTATGCAACTTGCGTAACATGCAAGCATTTTTCTTAAGGACCGAACAATAGACACTTACGTGATTGCTTCACATTCATTGAGGTTAAGTTTATTTTAGCTTCCGGCTATTAGTAACACATTTACTTCCAGTACCTACGTGTGGGTTTACCTCCCTATACTTGTTTGGCTCATACTGTATTATAGCATACATACATAATATGTATTAGTTTACAACAACAACTAAATCAGAAACCTTGGAATTGATTTATCATTGTTTAAAACCTTGCAAGATTACCTACTTCAGTATTTATTTAGGGCAAGGTTTTCAAAAAATATACTGGATACTAAATTTCGACAGAAATAATATAATCTCATCATCATCAGCCGGGAAACGTCCACTGCTGGACATAGGCCTCCTTCATAGCACTCCACATCGACCGGTCCCGAGCCACATGCATCCAACGACTCCCCGCGACTCTAACCAGGTCGTCGGTCCATCTAGTAGGGAGACGGCCTTGTAGACGTTTCCCGGTGCGTGGTCGCCACTCGAGAACCTTTACTCCCCACCAGCTATCGGTTCTTCGAGCGATGTGGCCTGCCCATTGCCACTTCAGCTCACTGACTCGTCGAGCTACGTCGGTGACCTTCGTTCGTCTACGGATTTCCTCATTTCGTCAATTTAGGTTACAATAATTTATATTAATTACAACATCAGGCGGGAAACGTCTATGGGTGAACATAATGTCCAGTCCCGGTCTTCAACATTGGTCTTTCGTTATCTACATGTTCCCTAGAACGTGACAGCCACTTGAAAACTGTTACTGTCCTAAATCAGATTATCTTACAGAAATCGAATGTTAACCTTCCCTCTCCTAATGCTTCCATACAAAATTTTAGATGTCGCGATAATGTAACGAATGCGCTAAACAGCAACAAACACATTTGTACATAGAACGTGATAGTTTAATAACAATTATGGGTTATCCGTTATCCGCAATACTGACAATCAACTGACAATAACCATAACATCACGTACAAAGTGAATTGGAAAGTGTCGTGATGAAGCGTGACCGGCGCGTGCGTACCACATGACATCAATTGACTGTCTGTATGTATGTCCTATAGTATTCACAGATCTTGGTACTACAGATATAACAGTGCAACAGCTAGGACTCCATGTCGGAAAACACATATTTTTGCCCGTCTCGATTTTTATGTGCCAAGCTCCGGTGGCCCCCCGATTTTTATTTGTCTTTTTTAATCCCTCATTTTATGGTAAGGTCATATCATGATCACACATCCAGTAATTCTTTATTAAATATTTATTCTCTCCATCAACAAGTGAAAGATAATTTGATAAGGTATCTAATAATAGAGTTCACTGTATAAATGTGATCATTTACTTTTTTATCTTTGGTATGTCAACGTAACATAGCAAAACAAGGACTTATACAAATCCCTTATTTATAGGCTTACTTTGACAATCTTTTTTTTACATAATGAACGCTTGGCCACGATCTCACCTGATGGTAAGCGATGATGTGGCCTGCGATGGTGCGCGTTGGTCTGGAAGGTGCCTGTTCAATCTCGACTTGAAGAAGAAGTTATCGTTTGCCAGGAATACAGACGCCGGCAGCGCGTTCCACTCCCTAGCTGTACGCATGATAAAATTAGAAGCAAAACGCTTAGTACGAGACATAGGAATGTCAACTACGTACTGGTAGAGCCTTGCTGTTCGTCTGTTAGATCGTTACTTGAATGGCGATTGCGGAATCAACATGAACAGCTCTTGCGCGCAATAAACGATCTATGACTTTTCGATTAGATATGGGTGGGTAGCAAGAAAAGCTATTGAAAAATGAATAAATAGGTATTATCACGACTTCTTTGCTCATTTTAAACCAACATACGAGCCTCACGCATTCGTAGATCACACATCGGAATTTCAAAGAGGGTATTTGCAAAAATTATTGGATTAGTGATCTCAATAAGACCTTATTGATACGTACTTATATCCATACGAATATGATAAATGCGAAAGTTTGATTATTTGTCCTTCTTTCTTGTCGAAATTGAATGACAGAATAATTCTAATTTTGTGTATATGTGTGTATAGTTGAAGAAAGCAAGAGCAAGTAGCCCTTTTTGAAGTACACGCGAGCGAACCTGCCGGCAGAAGCTAATATGCAATAAAGATTTAATATCAATCAATATCAATATATGCAATAATTTAATATGCAATTTAAACTTATAGGTTTTCACCTAACCTGAACAGTCTGAATCTCACTAAATATCAAATATATCAAAATGAGTATTGGCTCCGTGCGAGTAATTACGTAACTTTTTTGAAAGAGGTGAGTTGCGAATTTGACTGTATTTCAATAAATATCAAATTTTGTTTATTAATTATTTATGTGTTTGTAAGTATCAAATTTCAACAAGAGCGTTCTTTCAAGGATCGGGCAAACCAAAATAATTCCATTCAATGTATTTAACATTCAGCGCATAATATTAGTGACTTTATTAAATTTTGTGAAGTACCTTAATGAGAACAAGTAAATGCGTCCGAAAAGAACTGGAAACCGACTTGAATTGCCCTAAAAGTCTACTTTTACTGAGGCAAATTTAAGATTTATATCGTTTTCTCATAGGTGCCGTTGTCAGAACTGGACCAAATTGAAATGGGACCACACGGAAAGCACCACCTTTCAAAGAATCATCCAGATCGGTTCACACAGTCTAAAGTTCCGAGGTAACAAACATAAAATAAATAAAAAAACATATACGCCGAATAGATAACGTCCTCCTTTTTTGAAGTCGGTTAAAAATGTAAACTAAACCTAGTATCCAAAGCAAGGAATCATGTATTCAATAATTCTATCCCTTTTTCTTACTTCAGTATAAGGATATGCTATGGCGACGCAATCTTATTTACATTTGACAATAACACAAATTTAAGTGCTTATAAATATCCAACTCAAACAGTAGTACATAGTAACGAAGCAAATAATATTAAACACATCGTACCATTGTCTTACGTAATGATAAACAACAGACTTGAGATTGTGAACAATTAAAGTTAAGCGCTTGTTTACAGACGCCATGTACGACGCAGAGACAAGGAAAATGTAATTGAACAAATATTTCAAATTACATCGCTGTCTCAATTGAAACATACATAAACACTTTCTGTGTTGGTATAGCGTTGTATCACACACAACATAAAATGATCTTTTTTAAAACCGGCTCCTGGGTTGAATGGTTTAACAATCCTTCTGCGCCTTGATCTTGAATTTCTGACCTTGAATATAAAGTTGTTGTTTTTATCACAATCACGCCACGTTAATAAGTTTTTGCTATTTCAATGTGTGTATTCTGTGATGGGGGTCATGCTGTATGATTTAGTTACGCCTATAAAGCTTAGATGAATTCTCGGTCTAACATATACGATACTAATAGACAATTGGTCATCGAATAGACGCCATTCCTGTTGTGACTTTGTTGTGATTATGTATTTATTTTCATGTCAATATGCACTAAGCTGTGGTAGCTCAGTTGGGAAGAGCGTCAGTCCTTGGACAATCGAGGTCTGGATTCGATCATGGATCGGACATTTAAAAATAGTCATATTTAAAAATATTTTACTAAAAATTTGGCTGTTTGTCTTGTCAAATTTTTTAAAATGTGCTGTAATTTTCCATGCTGTTTTTCATTAATTTTCATAATATTTAGAATACGCGAAGTTTTCAGTACCGAAAGCGCTCTACAAGCCTTGGTCAGTTATGTCAATAAAACCAACACTCGTTCTAGAATTTTCTTTAGTTCGATCACTTTCGAAACACTGTAATTCTGGCCCGTTCTATATTTTCACCTAACGAAACAGATAAGGTTACATAAAGCTGCAATTGCACAAACCTATTGCAAAAGTTTCAAAGTAAATTTTCTAGTTTTTTCAAGTTGACCGTTGTTGGGAAACATTTCGTTTTCTTTTTACTGTTTCGTTAGATGTACAGACAGATTGTTTTCATATACAAGTATAAAGAACAAATAGAGTTTCAAATAAATAAATATATGAATTCTTGTAAGCTCAACTCAGTTGATTTCATAATTGTAAACGTAAACAGTATGCTATCAAAAATATCGAATTAGTAGCTTTTGCCTTCAGAAATTAGTCCACGTAATCTACCTGTACGATCAGAATAAATCGTAGCCGATATCCTTCTTTGACTCTTTAAAATCCAGTTATTCTGACTCTTCTCTACAACCCGAAGGAAGGAGAGACCAACAAACAAACTCACTGTCGCATTTATTATCACTAAATATTGTCTGTCTGTCTGTTCGCGATGATCTCAAAAACTACTAAACGGATTTTCATGCGGTTTTCATTTATCAACAGTGTGATTGAGTGAAGCGATATTAATATAAATTATATGTATAATGTATAGTATATATTATAGTTGAAAATAATGGTTTTCAAATTTATTCCTTTGCTTTTGCTGTAACACCTTGCTTCTTGCCAAATTTTAAGAATCTGCGTCAACAGAAAGATAAAGATAAGGTTATTTGCATCGAACATGTTAAATATGATGTCAGTCACAAAATGTTAGTTTTTCACATTCCACCTTTAGAGGCACGCGGATATTTTAAATTATTTAATATTTGAACAACATGGTTTGAATGTATGTGACTAGTTTCTGAACTAATTATACATATTATTTTAGCCGACTTTTACATGCTATAAATTTGATGCTTACATTACCATCTTCTCAACTTATCAACAATCAGGAATTCTTTAACTGGATAGAAGAGAAGTACCCTATAGGTTTTGATTCCTTCGCGAGTGGCGAAATATGGGGCATTAGGCGGCACGGTAAAATCTTTTTAGCTTCATGGTCTTGATAGATGGACCATAATATGATCATGTAAGGGTTCCTTTTTTCGTTACGGAATCCTAAAAAACACCTCACAAGAACTCTAATCCTATAACAAAAAGTAACGCTATCCATGTCTGTCAGGCCTTTTCCATGTTAGCTTCATGCACGTGCCAATTTCATTAAGAACCGGTTCAGTCATGAAAAGGCAGTAGATACGACACGATCAGATTTTACGATGACAATTATAAAATATTTTTATTATTATTAATTATGTTTTAATTTCGCCCGTTGAAGTCTTTTGTATTAATTTAAATGCTGTAGGCATTTTGAGTAGCTCGTTTATGTCTTTTGTATGCACAAATTCGTCGAAATTTAGTTTAGTAGCTTTTCCAAAATTATAAATTCATATTGTTCAAGTTAGGTGAAAACATATAAGTTTAAATTGTTATATACATATAATCTTTATAACATATATCATATCGTTGGATTCGATATTCGTAAGTGGGTCACGAAAATCGAAAGATTTCGTTAATGCTCCAAAACAATACGTTTATCAACAATCCACCTTTACTGTACATGATATTGTATTTTTCTATGATGAACAACGCGTGTTTAACATGTTATCGCCAATTACCATGCTTTTGTACGTGACACAAATGTATGTTTATAGTTTATCTATTCGTATTCTGTGGTGTGTGTTTTTGTCATTGAATCGTTTGTTTAATGCATAATGGGCACCTGTCGGTAAGATGGAAAGGTTCTCTCTCGTCTTAAGATTCAATTTAATATCATCTGTGATAAGAGGCATTAAACGTTGTTCTCCTTTGAAAATTGCTGTATTTTACAGAATGGCTTTGTTGTTCACTCGCAAACAAAAATATGTATCCACTTTTGTACCATGTCAAATTCACCCTTTGGTGTATCTACGCAGTGAGTTGAGGTAAATGACAATAAAAGATGAATATATTAATATGACATGATGGAAAAGTAGATACATATTTTAATACTCGGGTGTACCTTAGAAAAGCGATCTTTTCCAGGAAGTCAGGAAGATTTCATTTAAAGTTAGAGTAAATTGTAGAAAGTACGGTGCAGCATCTTTGTGTCGTATTAATGTCACTTTAACCGTCTGAAATGTGTAAAATCTTTAACTTTTACTCTCAAATTCCAACTCAGTGATTGGATGAATGATACGATACGGGGCCCTTAGCAGAAAGTCATACAGCTATATAATATTCCATTCGATTTTTGTAATCACATCAGTTGATGGTGTCGCTGCCTAGTCACGTCCAAGACATTCCATATTTAAATTTGTACCTGTATGAATAAACATTCTTTTGTGCTATCGACTTTGCTCCTTCGCGTAACTCCTTTGTATTTTGATTTCTTTGTTTGGGTAATTTAGAATCTATGCCGTCTGTTTTGTTTGTTCGTATTATTCAATTTGTTACAGCTGTGGCTGTACAGTTCAATTGTTTATGCAATGAATGTGTTTACAAATTCGCCGGGTTTCTTTCATTAACGTCCATTCCATGGTTCACGTATAAAACATGCATATACATACTAAGGAAGTTCTGTCTCTACGCTCGTAGACAAGGCAGGCAGGCAAGCTGTCAAGCGTCCCCATTTTTTAGGGTTCCGTAGTCAAACAAGGAAGCGTTATAGTTTCGCTCTATCCATCTGTCTGTCCGTCTGTAGAGACCTTTACTACTAAAAAGCTGTAATTTGGCACGGGTACACATATTATCACGGCAACAAAGTCGTAGAATAAAATATTTAAAAATATTTTTAAAGGGTGGCTCCCATACACGTAACTTGGGGATGAAATATTTTTTTCGCATGAAATATTGAGGGTCTGAGAACACAACTTTTTGATTAAGGGATCAGTTTGCGAAATATTAAGCTTTAAAGCGATAATATTTGTCAGCCCCCCAAATCTTCTAAACGATTGCTTTTAAAAATCTGAAAATAATATTACGACTGAGGTATCTTCACAGGTTAACGAGTAATAGGCGACCAAATTATAAAATATACTTGCAAGTGGTCAAAATGAAAATTTCGTACAAATTTCTTTTTATCCGATCGAGAATGACAATCGTGAGGAACAACTTTTCTCAAATTTTCTTAAATAAACATTGTCTTAAATTATAGTTTTTCGACGTGAAACGTTCATCGCTTAAAATAGACCTTCCCCCCAGAGTCTAGTGTAAAAATTCAATACGTCCGTGAATTGTAATACGTCAGTGATAATTGCTTATTTTTCCGTACAATGGTCATACTTTTTGCGTGAAATAAATTTCCTCTACTCGTCGGCGGGCGCAGGACATTTGACTTCGCGCACCTACAGAGTACTTTACATACTTTTTCGGCACCATCATTGAGTTGCGAGTTCTAGTTGAGTTTTTGGGTCACGGGGGGTTTGAGGTGGGGCGGAGCACCCGGCCCGGCCGGGCGCCCGGTGCCTACGTGACGTCGCCCGCGTGGCATTCAACCCGTGGAGGGGGACACCGGTTTGTTTTGCTGCGTGCGCACCGATGCTAGTGTTGTTTGATGTCGATTGTTTCTTATCGACAACTATAGATACATTCGTTGTTTAACTATGAAATTGATAATTTTGAAGAGTAATATCTGAGTTTGGCTTGGAATTGTTTTCCAGGTGAATTTTCGGTTAAAGAATTTCTGTATCTTTGTGAGGTATTTATTTGTATTGCGGTTGCTAAGTTTTGACTTGTATTTGATGAATTGGTGATCATCGAAATGTTAAAAATTTGCGTCTTCACAAATTGCCATTAATCCATTGAACATGTACTAAAAACTACACAGAATTTATAGTTATGTAATTAAGTTTAAGAAATCAATATAAGATGTAGTGGTAAATAGTAATCAAAATCAAAAACAATAAAACAAAATACCATCTACGTTAGGCAAACAATAACAATGTTCTTTCTTATCTATAGTTTGTCGAAATTAGCCCGCAGAACAACCGGTTACTTCATAGGAAAGCACTTATAAATATTTTTTCATAAACGTATCGAAAGAAAGCAAAGTTTATTTGACCTAAAATATATAATGGTACATGAATAATAGAACTATGATTGATATTTAGTATTAGTGATTGATATTTATTTAGTTATTTCGTTTATTTCTACGGAGAAAAGGGCCTCCACCTTATTTTGGCGTCTGCCTTTTTAGATGGTGTTGATTTTGAGCGGAGTTCTAGATTGGCGCGCCTGCGCGTCAAAACTACAGGGTAAATAACATAAAGTGTTTGCCTAAGTGTGTAAGTGTACCACCATCATAGGTATGTTTTAAAACACCGGCTACTAATGGATAATATTTTTTCATACTGTTGTAAATGACAGCAGGAACTAACTGCCACTGAACTTTTATGTGTGCTGTAGAAGATTTATCAATGGCCAATCAGCGATAATCACGGTTACTGTTACGCCAAGCTTTTCATGCAGATATTGGGGTTTCATCTATTGTGCAATATATATCTCCGTCATAAAGTATCGAGAAAACAAAGTTTCAGTATGTAATAGTAATTAAATCGCGCAATAAGTCAGAAATCCTAAGAAAATTCCACGCAATTATCAACTTAATTAAAAAACGTTTATCTTAATTGTCTCTAATTGTTATTATTTAAATATCTGTAATATTGTTAATTGAGTTGACCGCCTCGCTCATTCGTGAGAGAAAATCATTATCATCAGCATCACTATCCACTGTTGGACATGGGCCTGCCTCATTGTTATATAATAAGGAAATTCAATCAGGAGATTATAGACCTGCCTGTCTTGTGCCAAACCGCAGTGTTAAGAAAATTGTTGTTGAAACATAGGTAAATGCTGGCCAATTCGCGGCCACGCGGGATAACATCGGAGAGATTCAATTCCAATGTCAGCACCACACAGAAACAATACATTTTAACAATTTAAATTGCTTGAGAAATCAAAGTTTATTTTATAGTAAGAAACTCTAAACTGACTTTTAAAATCAGTTAAAGTCATCGTACGAACTTGTAGAAGAACCTGCAACCTAACCAGTGACGACAATCATCAACTAAAATGAAATTTTGTGCATTGTGATTTCCACAAAAATACTTCTCTTCAGAAAAATCGACACACTTTGCAAGTTTATTGTTTTTGTAAGGATTATCAGAAAAACCTATGAAAATTTAATTTACTTTAAAACATTAACATTAGGATTTGAAAATTTGAAAATTGAAAAAAATATATTATTCACTATTAAACGACTTTATTATTAATTTTTTTAATGTTAATTAATTAAAATTTATAAGTTTAAACTATGTATTTGACATATATTCCTAAATATACATATTTTTCTGATTTTGTAAGGATACAAAACATAAACGTGCAAAAATCGAAACAGATTTTTCAGATGAGAAGTATATTATTATGACGCCTTTAAAACATACAGTTATCATAATTTCGATCATTAACATACATCGATATCGATGGAGCAGATGTAAACATTATAAACGTCACTATTGCTTATTTTGAGCGTGGTGAAACCGGCAAGGAGGCAGACAAACACAACAAAGAATCAGTCGGTCCCAAGTACCTACACCGAGCGCACGGCTTTTTTTTCTCAAGACTTGCATTTACTTACACAAACTTTGACAATCCTTTAACTTTGACTTAGAATTTGATAATCTTTTAAATTGGAACAACGTAGAAGATTTTAAAGATGTTTTCGACTAAGAAGAGCTTGGATAAGATCGTACAGATGTATAAGAACGAGATCCGCCGGCATATCAGCAAAACGACGAGTGTTACCAACTCGGACGCCATGGTGCCACGCCTCGACCAGCAGGTCGTCACGACGACGCAGAGCGAAGAAACCGGCCCGAAGAGGTTGCTGAAGTTGCAGAAATATCACAGGTCAGTGAACTCGTAACCGGAGCAGTTTGCGTAACAGTGGAAGCCGTATCACGCCATGACTGCATGTTGTACTCTACCTATGCTAATTTCACTTACACATGCTTAAATATTACTATTCCGAATGTATGTCGACTTGCTTCATGCGTATTTATTTCTTCGGAATACCTACTATTGCTTGCCAGTTAAATTGTAGCATTATTCTTTTAATCCGCTCTTTGCTCTATCTCATCCTAATCCAATTTTTTCAAACAATGCACTGATTTTATTTCTGGAGTTCAAACTAATTTGAAGGATATTTACGGTGTTATCATATCTTTACTAAACTGTTAAATCGTATAACTGTATAAATAAATGAACCCATTATCTAGCCTGTTCCCGAAAAACATTCCGTGTACTGTTTTTTTCGTTTGAATATAATATTATATGAACTTATCCTTTTGTGGTTCGTCGCAGTGGCTATTTATCTGCGATAGGTAGCACGCGGGCAGTGCGTGATACGTTTCCATGTTGCCAGTCTGTCATTGTTTAATCTATAAATATCGATAGCAAACAGACAATTGTCGAATCAGCCTTCGTTCAAGCTACGTACGGCAATGTTTAATGAATTTTAATCAAGTTCGATGGGTCAATCCATCACTGTTGCTATCTCTGCCAGATAATGCTCATAAGTAGCATATTTACAAACTTTCAATATATTTTAAATAAAGTTCGGGTTGGGGTGCACAAAAGGGGGCGCTAAGGCGGGACTTGGAATCGTCATGATTTTTTGAAATTTCGTACTGAACTTAGTAATAGGAAGGAAAAATCCGTACACAATATTGCACTATTCGTTTTAACGATTCTCTAAACTGAGTGACCTCTCTTGAAACGTTTCCTAATTACCGAAATGCAGGAAAAGGATTATATGCCTCCAATAGGTTAGCTAAAATTAGAATAGAATATTTAAAAACTTTTAGTTTTAGTTACCGTTTCTGTATCCAAACATATCAAGACATTATCGTTGCAAACTTGCCAACCGCAACATTTTGGCCTCTAGATACCTGTCAACGCTTACGCCCCAGCAAATGCCGCTGGCTGCCCGAGGACTGGCCGTGTCCAAAGACCAGTCCCGGGAGTTCATGGCTGTCTTCCCCGACATCATTCGAGACCTCACGGAGACGGGCAAGCACCTTGACGTGCCGCAGGCCAGCAAGTGGTTGGCTAAGGTACGATTTGTGTTGCTTCCGTTTACCTTGAAATGCCCTAAGATGGATATGGCGAATCTTTTCGTGTAGGAAAATAATTCACATCAGATTTCATTTAAGTAATAATAAACTAAGGCAACATACAATTTCCTAACAAGTGTCTAAGAACATGGATAAAGTACTTGGTGTCGATTTGCCTGAGATATATGTATCTATGTTGTTTTTAACTCCAATCAATTGAGAATTGACATAATTCTATCGCGTGCCGCCTTCCACAGCACGCGTGTAATAGATTCGCCATCTTTGTCTTAAGACCTATTCAAACTGCTTCGATATTTGGAAATGTGGTAGGTTCCTAAATTCATCAAAAAAAGATTTAAATGCGTAGTCGCTTATACTCAATTTCGATGAGATTCAAATATCGCAGCGGGTCTTGATATATGGTGTCAAATTGTTCGATCTTTGAAAGTTTTTTACGGTTGGATAATTATCCTCAAATAATGTTTTAAAATTCATCAGACGCATCAATCAAGGTGACTAAAGTGCACAAGCAGGATAACGTGCAGCATCTGAATGTTGTGTTTCATTTATTTATGTTAGCTGGTTGATTTTACAAAGTAACTAACTAGATCTCATTCATTTAGTTGTCAGTCAACTAAGTAAGGCGTAGAATCAAGTAGCTTGTTAGAAACCAGTTAGAAAAGGCAATGCGCACCATAGGAGAACTAGAAATCTATATTTATAGCGGCGACCTTAAGTTTGCAACCACATGTGTTGAATCCGTGTTTGAGATGTATGGAATCGGTAAAAATAACGATAAAACTTACAGATAATAAAAACGTTTAAATGGATCATACTTGCGTGTTTATCCTATACGAGCTTCATAAATCGGTTGGATTTGGGATAATCGATATTCGAAACCGTAGTATTGATAAAACTTTGTTGAGTACCACGTGCATTCGATTCGTATCCGTAAACGGTAACAGATAAGATATTTTGTTTCACACGGTACAGCTAAATTATTTTTGTTGTAAATGACAAAGGTCGTGCGAAGATTGTAGCTTGTTATTTCTTAAATTGTATTACTGATATTATGGGAAGATTTCGTAAAAATCCGGAAATTTTTAAGTAATCTAATATCTGTACAAAGACTGCGTACACGCTAGATACCTCTACAAAAAATCCGGTTTTGAGCTACAAAGGTGACATCATGCTAACATGGAGCGGCAGTCAGTCCTAACTGCAAATACAAATTTCGAATGCGCAGTCCCAAAGAATAACAAAAGGTGACAATTACTTACAATAGTACATTATATCACTTGTATAAACAAAAGACAAATGTTTTCCCCAACTTTAATTCCGCAAACAAGTAAAATGAAGTATACAGCACAGTAACAAACAGAAGTTAAACTGGGAATAGTAGTTTTTAGTCAACATATGTGCCACGTTGGTATGACAAAGTTGCATCGGTGTGACCCCCTTCAGTACAAAGGTCACACAGGTAGAACTATAGCTGACTAATGTAGGATTGTGACGGAGATAATCGCATAAAAAGCAAAAAAGGAAAAATCTTGCTAATATCCATTCTGAGCGTGGCGTATAAAGTCACGGGACAAAATTCCGAAAAAAGCTCAAAAATTGACCCATCAAATTAGCAGTGTAGGACGCTTTTTACTACGCAACCAAAACCAGCCCCGTCACAGAGCAACCGGACGGCTCTGGACTGATTTTTACTTGATCGGGTCGGTAAGTGTGTGACGATCGATTGATTTTGTATTGCAGTCTGGTCTTCTGGTTTTAATTCTACCTAGAACAGAATACGTAGGCCGGTTTGGTTGCGTAGTACACGGTTTAAGTAACTTATGATTGCCAGACGAGATTGAATTTTGTCTTAGGGACTAGACATGAACATCGTTCAAAACCTCATCTACTCGAACTGTTCACACGATATCCTACCGTAACATATATTGTCATTAAGATTTCAGTACCTTTATTTATTTAGTTTTAGTTTAGATTTAGTTTGATTTCGTACATATATCCTATTCACTTTTCCGTATGTTTTCCTCAATACAAACGGATGTTTCGAACACATTGTTCGGCAGCACGTGAAATGTGTTGAAACTCAACCGTTTAAGTTTTCAATGGCAGAACAATTGGTTGAATGAATGCTGCGTGTTTGTTTCAGCTCTTGCAGTATAACGTGCCGAACGGTAAAAAGAATCGGGGTCTTGCAACAGTTCTCGCATACAAGATGCTGGAGAAACCTGAGAACTTGACACCGGAGAATGTTCTTCTGGCTAACATCATGGGGTGGTGCACGGAGATGGTGAGTTAAATTATATTTATTACATTGTATTATCTAGATTTGTATCTAAATGCGTTAGCCTAAGGAAATTTGAGATACATTTTTTTTAGTGTCAGCTGGTTTAACCGAATATACAAAAGGTTGTATAATAGATACAATCTTGAAGAAGAATTCTCTAATAGTTAGTGTGTATGCGTTCTAACTTCGAAACAATTAAAAATCAACAATATTTTTATTTTAGCGTTTGTATGTCTGGTCACGCATACACAGCTGAACAAATTTGGATAAAATTGGGAAAACAGAAATATGTATTAACGATGTGTTGTTTTTTCATCGTGTATAAAGTCGCGCGCAAAACGAATATATATATACTTCTCATCAGAAAAATCGAAACACCTTGCAAGTTTAGGTTTTGTAAGGATTATCAGAAACATGTGTATATTTAGGAATATATGTCAAATTTCCTTTAATAGTGAATAATATGAGGTTTTCAAAATCTAATGTTAATGTTCTAAATTCAAATTAAATTTTCATAGGTATTTCTGAGAGATTTTTCAGAGGTTTTTTTAAATTTGCGAGGTGTTTCGTTTTTTCTGATGAGAAGTATAAATAAAATATATAAACCAGTCCCCTTTAAGTACTTTAAATAATCGGAAATCGTTTTAAAACTACAATAGTTGTCCTACAATAAACGTTTTATTTTTACGTCCGCACCCTTCTCAAATCAAACAAAAAGTCTTTAGAAGTGAATAAAAGCAAAACGCTGCTATTTCAATGTGATCGGAAAAAACAAGTTTATCGAGTTTCATTAAACACTCTGGCCTTGAAACTTTGGCACTTCGAAAACCTATTGATAAAACATATTTACGAGTTTTTATCGTCAAGTTTGCTCATGGAGACCGCGATAGCGATTCGGTTAGTTCTATGTGTATCTACTAATGTTATCTATTTTATATCTCTTTCATCATATTTGGATAAACATAAAATGGAATCGCTTTGTTGATTACATGATTCCGATACGATCTAGTTGTCTTGTTGATTTATGCAACCGTTTATCGAGTCGATTTTATAATAATCATAAATATTATTGAAAAGTAATCTGAATATATATGTTGACGTCAATGTGTCCAATCAAAGCAGTTCAGATAATTATCAGATAAACTAATGAAGCACAGCTATAGGTAAACTTTTAAGGGTGCCGCTCTCTGAAGGATCCAAAAATCTTTTGATGCAACTCTTTGCGTCTGTATATCTGGCTCAAGCACAAGAATTTTCAAAAGTAAATGACATAATAATTCTATACGTGCTTATTATAAATCAGACAATATCCTTGTATAGAGAGTATTTAACTTTCGGCGCTTTTGTGCAAACGAAAGTTCGGAAAGTTGAAATTATCCAGTAGGATCAACGTAAACCTCACACCCCTAACTCGAGTGCAACGACAATTTGTCAAAATAATTGTAAGAAAGTGGTTCTGGTTATGGCATCCAAGCGTCAGGATTTAGTTTTACCCGCGAATTCGTCAACGTGGTTTTTATAAATTATCCCTTTCTAATCCCCTTACGAACACTTTACCCGGTAAAGCCACTTTTATAAACTATAAACGTTTTGTAAACTTTATGGTGATATAATTAACGCGTTCAAAGAGAACTAGAAACCGACTTCAAGTTCCCTAAATGTCTACAGCATTCATCTCCTAAAATGTATAATAGAGGTAGAATTATCATATTATATGATTTTTGTAGATTTTCTGAAAAGTGTGAATCAATTTCGTTAAAATTTTATGTGGGACGATCTTAAAGTATGCTCTACCAAACAAACATAATACAAAAAATATACATTTGAATTGAGAACCTCCTTTTTTGAAGTTGGTTGAAAATTAGGTTACGTCACACTCTAGACAAGACCATAAATTATCTCTATGTCAAAAATTACATCGATCCGTTGCTCCGTGATATAAGAACAAACCAATTAAATACGATTTTGTACAATCTCCTCGTTATCAGTGTATCACGAGTCGTTTATTATTTGCAAACGCCACTAAAAAGATATCATAGCAACAAGTTCGACGTCTTATCGGCTCGTATGTTCGGTCAGAAGTGTAGAGAAGTGGTCCGTGCGCATGACTACGAGTAGATAAACTAAACTGATTCGACCTTTTTTTCACCGCACTCTACTACTCATACCTATAACCTGTGGGTCTGTAGTAGTTATACCGCTGATGATGACATACTGTAGGTATAGTACACCCAATGTTTATCATTACCTAGGAGTTGACCGGGATTTTCATGACAATATTTACTTTTTAAGTTTCAGTTGCCTGAAATAACTATTTTAACGACTAAACCTATCTAAACTACTTTTGTTTCGATTTGCGTTGCATAATCAATAAAAATTGTATGAAATTTATATCGACAGTTCCACACAAATCAACTACTCCTGAATGACATAATGGAGGGCACCGAGATGCGTCGCGGGGTGCCGTGCTGGCACAAGCGGCCTGACGTAGGGCTTAGCGGTATCAACGACGCCGCCCTCGTCCAGTCAGCTATGTACTCCACTCTCAAGCGATATTTCCATGCCAAGCCTTACTATAAGAACGTGCTTGAGATGTTTAATGAGGTGAGTTCTTGTTATGTTTGTGGACGTCAATATCCTGTAAGTCTCCCGAATTCTCCGTGGCCTTGTAACTACACGCGTGGACTCGCAATCCAGAGGTCCCGAGTTTGATTTCCAGGAGGTGTACCTATCGGTACTCGGTTTGTTTGGTGGTAGGACGTTTTCTAAGTCCACCTGGCTAACCTACACAATTTTACCTAATTTAAGTATGTCGCCGAACAGCAGTATTGATAGCACTATTGTGTTCCGGTATGAAAGGTAGCAAATCCAGCGCCTCATTAGGTTGAGGCTTCTGGGTGAGCATGCATGCTATCCAGCGGGTTTATCGTTACTTACCATTAGGTGATATTCAAGGCTAAGTGCAACCTATAACTCATATTTAACTGATAACGAAACGAGTATTATGCGTCGTTAAAAGTTGCAATTACAAACACACGAGATTGGTAGAATAATAATTGTGGCGTGGAACTAATTCACATTGTTCACATCGTGTTTTCTATAAGCACAATGAATCATACACAACACACACCTTACCATACAAAAATATACACAAACAAACAATAATACATGTGCTAATAATGATGTAAACTTTATTTCCACAGATGCTGGTGAAATGCTCGATCGGTCATTATTTGGAGAAGTCTTTGTCTAAGACTGATAAGCCAGACTTGACACAATTCACCATGGCCAACTACGAAGCGATCACAAAGTATAAGACAGCGTATTATACGTTCCAAATGCCAGTCAGCTTGGCGCTGCTCATGTCAGGAGTGGACGACCCTGAACCACACAGACAAGCAAAAACCATTCTACTGGAGATGGGAGAGTTCTTCCAAATTCAGGTAAACTACTTTTAGGAGGTTGATGGTAAAAACAACTTCAGGTTACCTAATCGTAAGACATATATTTGAAGCTTATCAAGAGGGACGCTTGGCAACCTAATTGATGGTCAAGCTCAGTAAAAGGCTGTTTATACATCTAGATAGGTGGATGCCAACACACTGTCGAAGAGAAGGCCTGAGCCCCTGTAGTGGGAACATACATAGGCTGTTTATGAGGTGGATACCGACACTCGTCTCCTGAAATGTTTCCTTAGCCGTCTGCCTTTTACAACTCCCACTGGATGAGATGCGATTGGCATAATGTAACGACCATGAAATACTCGGACTTAATAAACATCTTTTGTAAAGAATGTATTTTATAAAGGGCTTTATGTCAGTTTATAATAAGAGTAGAAAATTAAACGTTTAACTATTTTACAGGATGATTTCCTTGATTGCTTCGGAGATCCAGCAGCCACCGGCAAAAATGGCACCGACATACAAGACGGTAAGATCACTTGGCTCGCCGTAGTAGCTCTACAGAGAGCAACGCCAGCTCAAAAACGAGTCATGGAAGAACATTACAGTGGATCGAAACCAGAAGACGTCGCCAGAATCAAAGATTTATACGAGGAACTGCAACTTCCCCACACGTTTTCAGTCTTTGAAGAAGCAACTTACGATCTACTTAGGACACAAATCCAGCAAGCCACGAGGGGATTACCCCACGATCTGTTTTTTAAAATCCTTGATAATATTTTCAGGCGAAGTGTTTAAGCCTCGATCTCTATTTATTTAGGATTAATCAAGACAGTGATCGATTATATTTTAATTAAAGGGAACTGATTCCCGAGGTAGGCAGGATAGGGATCGAAATTATGGGAAATGATTGTAGTCTAGGAAGATCTGTGTGTAAGATAAAACTCTAAATTTTTGTTGGCGTCGTGAAATGAACGAAATACCTAAATAGCTCGTAAGAAATTAATTGTAGATTAGTTTAATAACATTATCCTTCGTCTTATGTATTCAGTACATAGCACATTGTGCATTTTAACATAGCACGCTATTGTTTTATTTATAAGAGTTTTTTTTTTAATATTTGCACCTGTTACTATTAAATAATAGTCTCTCCACAGGTCGTCTTGACCGCTAAATATTTGAAATTTGTAAATATTTTATATTCAAAATTAGTTACCTATTTGAAAACGAAGAGGTAGATAACTACTAAAATAAATGGAATGTATGCATAATTAAATCGCTGTTTTATTTTTAATTATTTGAATCAACTTTAATATAATGTCTTAAATTTTCAGTCAAACCAAAAAGATTTCAATTATTTATAGCATAATGTAGCTTTTAAATTATATAATCTTTTTAACTGACTTTAAAAAGGTAGATATTTGTTTAAAGCGTATGTATTTTATGTATGTTCTACGATATCTAGTCAATTGTGTATCGATTATATAAATTCTTTTGGTTATTTGAAAGGGTAAACTCTAAAGTTGGTCCCATTGTCACCAAGCCAGATCTGAATCTCAACTAGCAGCAGGTTGTGTGTTTGTTGAACTTTCACAACAAGTCCTAGTTACTACATAATCTGTCTCAAAAATTGACAACTAGGGACTCATCTTTGGGACTTGTTAGGGACTCATAGATCAGCAGGCCCACTGAGCAAGTAATCACTACGAAGCAGGCCCACGTTTCTTGAGTCAGTCGTCTGTGTTTGGGTATTTTAAGTAGTCTGTTATCAAATTTAAATTGCAAAGAGATTGAATGAATCGAAAAGAATGTCACACACATTACCACAGTCAGTCAGTGCACAGTTTCTTTTCATATTTGATTAAAGCTTGTTGTTGTTCTTTATACGGCAATTGCCGTATTATACGGCATTCTGATATTTAATAGACCAAAAAATTTTCGGCAGGTTCCGAATCAAATTATACGGAAATTTTTGATATATATCTTATGACAAATTAATAATAATAATTCTTTATTTCAGGCAATAAACCCATAGTCACAAATATAAACAAAAAAATGCATAAAAAAACGAAATAACAACACACAGAAAACACAATAACAATACAATATAAAACATAAACAACACCGTGCGTAGTGAGCACTTATTCTACTTGTGGTTCGGTTCGCGCTAAATAATAATAAATTTGTTTATTGCGCCACACAGAAAGTTCTTAAATAATATTACATTTTTCACTTGTTATAGTGCCAATACTGTCTGTGAGAGACTGGCGCCTGAAATAGGTGTGACCCTGTGTTACAGGTCACCAAACTCTCACTTTTTTTTTGAAATTTTTCATCAATGTTTCTTTATGAGGTTATCACGTAAAACTATCGTCCGTAAACCGATTTTACAGACAAATTGACATTAATAAAATTAATCTTATTTTATGTTAGATACATATAAAAATGTTACATACAAATTTTTGGGTTTAAAAGAATTGAAATAAACCAAAAATAAACTATGAATCTATGAATAAAATTGATCTGAATACGAAAGAGTTTGAAGTACATATTGGCAAGTATTTCCAATCTGTATGGCGAAGAATAAGTATTATTTAATGAAGTATCTCTGATTTAAGATTTAATTGTAATTAACCAATCATTACGTTACATTTTTATATGGCTATTTAAAAGAAAATTTCACCCTAAAATACGGCAATTTAGATATTAGGTACGGCAGCCCAAATTGGACTGGTACAACGCTGCCATACGCTGCTTTGAAGTTTGACAGTTTGACAGCGGCAACGGCAACCAATTTAGTAATGCTCAGTGATCAGTGGGCAGGTTTTTTCTAGAAAAAGTGGAAGGGGCTGCACGTGTGCGCGATAGCTTTTTGTTTTTTCAATTCAATTCTTGTGATTTTTCTGTGTTTATTAGTTTCGTGGTGGTTCATAACGTAGTGTATTTTAGTAGTAGTTTCATTTGTACATAGATTTTGGCATGTGAAATGCCGGACTCAAGCGACGACGGCGACCCCCCGGACGGCGGGGGTTCATGTTCAGTGGTCGACATGTCGGAGGCTCTGTTCTCTCAGAGCCAGGTAGAGGCAGATAGCCCAAAAGGTTTAAAACGTTCAGCCGATACCATGTTTCATTCTATTTCAAAATCTCGGGTTCCGCCTTCGGCATCCGTTCAAGACATTTATGTCAAACCTGGCTTTGAGGAGAACAGTAGTCTCCGTTACGCTGAGACTGATAAGGGTCCCTTCTCAGTCCATGTCTGTCGTTCGGAATCTGACCATGTTAATGGGCTAACTATTCGAACTCTGAAATTCGCACAGTTTCTGCATAAGAATAACATTCAAGGCATAACCAATGATGGTATAAAAGCATTAGGCAGAAATAGAATTTCAGTTTCGTTTAAGTCAGCTTCAGCTGCAAATGATTTTGCCCAAAACAAAATAATGACAGAAAATAAATTTACAGTAATCATACCCCGATTCCAGGTTTCGCGTATGGGCGTTGTGAGGAGTATTCCCATTGAATGGTCCATGGAGGAGTTTGTGTCTGGTCTTGAGTGTCCAACGGGCTCAGTTATTAGGGCCAGACGCCTTAATCGCAAAGAAAAAAAAGAGGGGGTAACAACTTGGGTCCCTACATCATCTGTGGTCATTACCATCACCGGTCAAATGCTTCCAGAAAGGATTTATTGCTTTAATTCTTCTCTTCCTGTTTCGGTATATTTGTTACCAACAATCCAGTGTAACCAATGTTGCAGGTTTGGGCATGTGGCTGCTCAATGCCGTTCCAAAGCTAGGTGCTTTAAGTGTTCCCAACCCCACACAGGGGATTCCTGTTCATCAAGTGAACCTACTTGTTTATTGTGTGGAGGTGCCCATTTGGCGACAGCAGATAAGTGCCCTGAGCACAGTAGACAAAAATCGATTAAGTTGATCATGTCAGAAGAAAACATTTCTTACATAGAAGCATCTAGACGTGTAAAGCCAGTTCGGTCCTTATACTCAGAGGTAGCTAGCGGATCTCCCAATCCCCAATTATCCCAGTCCACTTCATATAGAAAGACTGTATCCATCCAACGTCGTCCTAGACCAGAGCCAGGTAAGTCCTATGACATCCAGGGCCATAACAAGATAGTTTCATCTCCCTCTTCTTCGCAGCCTAATGGCTGTGCACTTTCTTCAGGGTCCACTATATCACCAAATGATAACCTCATTGAGGTATTGACTTGTAGCCTCGTCAATATTTTGTCCAAATTCTCTGACTCCTTACCGAACAATGTTATCACTATGTTGACCCAACTGATCCTTCCTCTTCTTTCAAATAATGGCTCTGCAACTCCTTCAGTGGAATTGTAGAAGCATTCGTCACCGTAAATCAGATTTAACTTATCTCATTAATCATCACAAACCAATTGTCCTTGCTATCTCGGAGACTTGGTTGAGGCCGGGCTCTCGTTTTCGGGTGCCTGGCTTCTCTTGTCATCGGGATGACAGGGACGATGGGCGTGCGGGCTGTGCTCTCTTTATTAATAGATCTGTGACCTTTTCATTTATTACCCTTCCTTCTCATAGCACGGGCATTAACGTTGTTGCATTAAAATTTCATGATATAATTTTTGTTTCTGTTTACATCCCTCATCCTACTGCTACCCTTCTTATGGAACTAAAGTCCATTCTTCTTCCCCTCCAAGGACCCTTTATCATACTTGGGGATTTTAATTGCCATCACTTTCTTTGGGGCTCCCATTACTGTGATGTAGTTTCTTCTCATTTGTTGGATTTCCTGGATGATCTAAATCTCTGCGTCCTTAATAATAAATCCCCCACCCGTCGCGTTTCACCCTTACAGAATGCCAGTGCTGTAGATCTCTCTCTTGCGTCTCCTAGCCTTGTGTCCTCATTGTCATGGAAAGTTCTTCGTAACTCATATGGCAGTGATCATTTCCCTATTTTAACTACTATGTGTAGTTCCTTCAAACCTCCCCCCTCTCCTCCTCCTCTTTTAAAATATAGACTTTCCTCTGCGGACTGGGATAAGTTTTCTCTTGTGGCTACCTCTAAGACTGCATCTCTTCCATGCTCTGACTCTCATAATTTTCTTACTGTATATGACTCATTTGTTGCTGCCTTGCTTGCTGCTGCAGATGAGTCTATCCCTAAGAAAAATCCTTCTGGTAATAAAATTCCTCCTCCTCCTTGGTGGGATTCTGAGTGTTCTGAAAGCGTTCGCCAACGTACAGAGTCTGAGGATGATTTCTCATCTGATCTATCATCATTAGACAAATACATTCATTTTCAAAGAGTAGGCGCACGTACTAAAAGACGTTTGGCAAAAAAAAAGTTTCTTGGATGGCGGTCCTATTGTGAATCCTTATCTCCCCGCACCCCAGCATCTCTAGTGTGGAAGAAAATTAAAGCTTTTCGGAGATCTTTCTGCGATGATAATTTACTCGCAAACTCCTCATGTTGGATTGACGATTTTTTGAAAAAATTAGCTCCCCCATTTGTCCCTTCTCAGGATAGTCTACCTGACTTCTATTGCTGTTCTTCATTTCCTTCTTCGAGTGGGAACATGAATGACCTGTTCTCGTTTTCTGAGTTGTTGTGTGCTCTCGACCATCTCCGTGATTCTTCTCCTGGTCTTGATGGTATTCCCTACTCTTTTATCACAAAATCTTCAAAACAAACGAAATTATACCTCCTTAACATATTTAACCTTATTTTAGTTTCTGGCCAAGTGCCTAATATCTGGAGAACACAAGTCATTATTCCAATTCTCAAACCTGGAAAGGATCCTTCTGATGCTTCTTCATACAGACCCATCGCTCTTTCTTCGGTCATGGCCAAAATCATGGAACATCTTATCAAAAATCGTTTAGAGTGGATCCTTGAAAATAAAGGAATACTTCCTAGAAGTCAGTTTGGTTTTAGAAAAGGAATGGGTTGTATGGATAGTTTAGGCATTTTCACATCAGAAGTCCGTTTAGCATTCTCTCGCAATGAGTTTCTAGTTGGGGTTTTTCTTGACATTTCGTCTGCATATGACAATGTCCTTCTTCCTGTACTTAGACAAAAATTACTTCGTTTCAGCATTCCTGTTCGGTTAGTTAACGTCATTTGTAATATGTTTATGGCTCGCGCCATTCATGTCCGATTTGATGGCTCTTTTCTTGATCCCAGGGTTGTGTACAAGGGTTTACCTCAGGGGTCTGTGCTCAGTCCTCTTCTTTATAATGTTTATACTGCAGATCTAGATACTTCTGTAAACTGTTTCTGTGACATTCTACAATATGCTGATGATATTGCGTTGTATGCCTCTTCAAAATCTCTTTCGGATGTAACGTCACGCTTAAATTCAGCCCTTTACTATTTAAGTGACTGGCTCACTGTTCACGGTCTTTCGTTATCTATTGCAAAATGCAGTGCAGTTGTATTCTCCCGCAAAAGGCAGTTGCCAGACTTAGACCTTACTGTAGATGGCCAATTGCTCTCTGTTCAGAATCATGTAAAATTCTTAGGGGTTTTCCTTGATTCTAAATTAAATGGGATCCAACATTTAAATTATGTGATTCAAAAGTGTGAAAAGAATCTTAACATCCTTCGGTCTTTATCTGGTGTTCGATGGGGGTCTCATCCATACTCACAAAAGCTTCTGTATAATGCAATCATTCGCAGTCACATTGATTATGGCTCCTTTCTGTTGGAACCATGTAGTAAGCTTGCCCTTTTAAGACTTGATAAAATTCAAGCCAAAGCTCTTCGTATTATTTCTGGTGCTATGAAGTCTTCTCCTATCAACGCCATGCAAGTAGAATGTGTAGAGCCTCCTTTGTTTCTTCGAAGACAATTTCTTGCAGACAGATTTTTTTACAATGTGTTACAGTATTCTGAGCATCCTCTTTTGCGTGTATTGGACTCTATTCTTTCTTCTTCTTCTTCTAGTTACTGGAGTAATAAACATCTTCCGTGTCTCGTTAAGAGCTTCAGGAAATTTACTAATTTACCTTTCCCAATTTTCCAAACATATAGAAACCCACTATTTGAATTTCAGTTTGATACTCTTATATATGAACCTCATGTTATTTTAAATTTTGGTGTTGAAAAATCTTCCCCTGTTGCTGATATTATATTTAATAGAAACCTTAATAAAAACTTTTCTGATTTTCTTCCCATTTTTACAGACGCATCTAAATCTTCTGATGGGACCGATGTTGGTGCTGCTGTCTGGATACCTAAATATAAAATTACTCTGAATTACAAATGTCCGCCTTGTACCTCTGTATTTTCTGGTGAGGTTTTAGCTTTGTATGAAGCTGTCTCGTATGTACTGTCCCATAATATTAACAAGTCAATTATATTTTCTGATGCTTTGAGTTGTCTGCAAGATGTTTTAAAGCGTCCTTTCCATTCTCGGGAAAACTTTTATTTTAGTTTAAAAATTAAGGATCTTCTACGCAACTGTGAATCTCTGGGAATTCAGGTTGTTCTTGCCTGGATTCCGAGTCATAGTGGGATCATGGGAAACGAGACTGTCGATATGTGGGCGAAAGAAGCAATTCACACTGGGTGTGACGTTCACTATAGGGGCTTTCCTCGGGACTTGCGAACCTCCGCCTATTCTGATATGAGAGACTCCTGGAATAACAAGTGGCAAATTTCTAGACACTTTAAGGGTAAACACTATGGGTCCATTCAATCGGATATTCCTTCCAAACCTTGGTTTTGGAAGTTTCGGAAGTTAACTAAATTGGTAACATCTACTATTATTCGTATGCGTCTGGGGCACGTCTGTTCACCTGCTTTCCTTGCTAAGTTAAGGATTCGAGATCACTCGATTTGTGAGTGCGGACTTGAGGAGGGAACCTTAGATCACCTGTTTTTGAACTGTCCTAATCTGTCTGTTCCGCTCTACGAGAACCTTCCCCCAGAAGTTCCTCGTCCCGTCAATATCAATTATTTACTAACTCTAGTTAATACCCCATTTGTATATAATCTGTGTAAATTTATAACGCTTAATGATATTAAAATTTAGTTAATTTTTTGTATACATATATTATGGTTTGTGACTATTTATGTTGCTTTTGTTGTAAGTATGATATTTTTGTTCTAATACTGTATTGGGTAATAGGGTATTGTATTATGTTTATTTTTCATATAAGTATGTCGTTTCACAGTTTCCACCACCTAACCAGTCCTTTTCCCATATATTTTCCTTTTCCTTTTTTCTGTTAATTCCTTTTTAACATTGTACAGTCTCTTTACTTGACACTGGCAGTACCATCACCTCCATGATGAAGCCATAATTCTGAAGTTGAAGTTGAAGTTGATCAGTGGGCAACCAACACGGCACGGCACGGAGGCAGCGTTATAAAATTTGGAAACTTTGTCCTAATTCTTTGATTATTTGAAATATACCTTAGTAATCTGTAAAGTGGTGAATGTTTGTAGAATTCGGGTGCATGTTCTATTAGTTCCTTATAAAACAGATTCTTCAAAAAAAATTAGTGAAAGTTATTATTAGAAACATGAATATTTCATTATTCCTCCGACTTTTTAACAGAACCAGTAGATACTGTGCATCCCGAGATCAAGCATCAAGGTGAGGATCTTCGCTTTTGCTCTTGCTTATCTTATGACGATATTATTCAAATTGTTACATGAAATAAGTTGATGGCCTAGTATGATAAACTTGTCTATTTAAATTGTTCCTGTTTCTTATTTAATAATTCCAAATAAGATCCATTATATTGGGACTCCTGTTAAAGAAAGGTAGTCTTTAAATTTATTTTCACTATTAAATGTTATTCATATTCTCTATAAAAATTAATGTTTAAAATTATGCTATAGGCTATGAGCATTCCAAATATTAAAATTGAGGTGTCTAGTTAAACAAATAATCTTACTTTCACATTTTATTAAGTTGTGCTAGTATTTTTGCCCTCCACTTTGACTTCAGTAATATAGCCTACATACTTCTCCATGCGCTAGTTTACCTGTATGCCAAAGTCAATCACAATTGATTGGGCTGTTCAGGTACTAAGCTGTAACAAACTCAACATTGAATTTGTATGATAATTTAGCTGTTTTAACTTTGGAAACAATGTATATGGAACTACCCTAATTAAGGCTTCTGCTTATTTGCTTACTTGCCTGAGCCTTTTAGTCAAAAGCAGCTGATAACAGCCCATGCCTATTGAAATGTCCTACTGTTGTGCACATACAGGAAAGTTAGAGCACAGATTTGAGGTCATCATAAATAGTATTTTATGTAAATTTGCATTAATCTACACCATATGTATAAGATATTTGTAAATTTTCAGAACTCTTCAACAATTAACTTTGAAAACGATGTCAACTACTCCTGAAAGAGTAACATCACATACAAAGGAGAAGGAAACATTCCAGGATGCTTTGCCACATATATTAAAATCGCTTGTAACTAGTCCTAAGTTTCACGAGATACCTGAAGTCGGAAGCTGGATTAAAAAGGTTTGAATAATTCAGAATAGCATAAAAGAAACAATTGTATAATCTCAATTTTTTTAAAAAGGTAACAACAGAATAATCTTTTTCCATGCAGATTAAGATGTATAGAAAAATGACTAGTGATACACCTACAAAGCCCAGACAATTAACTCATAAAAATTGTAATTAAAAAAGATATTCCACTATGACTGATGATATATGACTATAACTTACATGATTACTTTTCCAGATATTAGACTATAATTTGTCTGGTGGAAAGAAGAATAGAGGGTTAACTACAGTCCTTGCATATGAAATGCTAGAGAATCCAGAAAATATAACTGAAGACTGCATGAATTTAGCCAGAACTGCAGGGTGGTGTGTTGAAATGGTAAGTACTAAAAGCTGACCAATGATGAACATTTTTGAATATCAATTGATTGGTCCTGCAATAGTCCTGGGTCAAGAGAGGAATTCTGAAGAAAAGAGCACTAAAGGAGTACATAAAACATTGAAGAGTCGTCTCCGGATATAGTTTATTTTAATGTTGATCATTAAACCTACTGTAATGTTTACCTAGAATTCAAACATAAACCTAGAATTAATATACATAAATGATTTAGTAGTATTGTGATAGTATGAAAATCATGCCTGACACATTTCTATTTGCAATTATTTGATGTCTGTTTGTTAAATTTTTTTCTTTATCTACAATAACATCTCAAAGGCTTTTAGAAATGACACAACTGTTTTTAACCTATACTGGGCACACGAAGTAGGTACACATTTGTTTTATATTTACAGTTACAAGCATATTTCTTAGTAGCAGATGATATGATGGATGGATCAACGACTCGTCGAGGTGTGCCCTGCTGGTATAGACTACCGGATGTAGGCCTCGGCGCTATAAACGACTCCATACTTATTTACGCTTCGATATTTGAAATACTTCGAAAGTATTTCGGAAAGTTGCCACAATATTCTGCAATACTGGATCTGTTTAATGAAGTAAGTTGGTATTTTTATCCTAACTTTTCATTACCATCCCAACATAAATTAATCTCTACAGTTTTAAAGATATACAGACACCAATCTGTATTATGTATTTTATTTTTTAGATACCAATCTGTACATCAACACCCAGACGGCTACTAGAAGCTTGAAAATTTGAAGTACCTCTTGAGTCTCGCTTGATCATGCGGTTAAAGCCATTGTCTACCTATTATGGCCAATAAGGCCATTGGATAGAACGCATGCCTACCGAAAATCCTAAAAATAACGAGGGACAGACAGACAGACGGAACAGAGCCAGCTGCTACCTTTCATACCAAAATATAATAGTGCTAATAACACTGCTGCAGAGTGATAGTTAGCCAGGCGATTGTCTTTACTGAAATCGTTACTTCCTTATATTTTGATATCTTAAATATCGATCGGGAAAAAAGCGACTAGAAAAAACGTTACGATCATAAGAAAAAAATGCGAACAGGGGAAAAATTTAGTAAAAAGAAATACAGGAAAAAATGCGAATAGAAATAAAAATAAAAGTAAGTAAAGATTTCAGCAAAAACGTCTAAAGACATTAGAAAATGCCCTACCACCAACCAAACTAAGAATTGATTAGGAATCAAATTTGGAGGAGATTGTGAGTCCAAGCATATGCCACTAGGCTACGGAGACATCTACGAGACATTCATATAAAAATATTTTGAATAATGAATCTTTAAATTCATCTTATATGCCGTGTATCTAATACCACTGTTATCAATTTCAGACAGTCCTATTTACGTCTTCGGGACAACACCTAGACTACACAATGGCGCATCGCAATAAAAACGACTACAGTTTGTTCACGGTAGAACGCTACGAGGCTATCGTCAAATACAAGACTGCATATTATACATACAGACTGCCAGTGTGTCTTGGACTTTTATTGGCCAACTGTACGGACCCAAATGCATTGAAAAAAGCAGAGGACATTTGTTTCGATATTGGGAAGTTCTTTCAAATACAGGTATGAAAATATTTATATTGTGTTACATTAAAAAATCTTGATCCTATCCTTGTTTAAAATAACCCAAGTTAGTCTAATATTAGGTTACAAAAACAAGGTTAGAAAAAAAGTTTGTCAATCAATTTCCCTTAATTTTTCTCTATGCTCCACTTACAAAACAGTCAATTAGGGACCCCGCTGGACATGTACGTATAGTCTAACATTATGTTACAAAAAACTTCTATCAATGAATTTCACTTAATTGGCAATTCCTTTATTCTCGACTTACAACACTATCAATTTTTCCCCTTCACCTCACCTTACCTTCACCCTGTGACCTCAACAACAAAAGCATCATAATATTACGTGTTCGGCGCAAAAAAAGCGCTAAAAGACTTTTTTTTTCAGGATGACTTCATCGACTGCTTCAGCGACGAATCTGTAACCGGTAAGAAAGGCACCGACATCCAAGAAGGCAAGTGCTCGTGGTTAGCTGTTACAGCGCTTCAACTTTGCAATCCTGCGCAGCGAACGATCTTCGAAGAAAACTACGCAAGCAAAGAACCAGCTTGCGTCGATAAAATCAAGCAACTTTATGAAACGCTAGAATTGCCGAGTATATACAATAAACAGGAGGAAGAACGATACAATGTTATAGTCCGGAAAGCTCAAGAATTGAGTCATGACACAAACCTCTCTCCTAAGCTCTTTCAAAAGTTAATCGACATGATACACAATAGAAAACAATAGATTGAGATATACTCTAAAATAAATCACTGAGAAATAACTAGGGTTTATTATATTTTGTTATGTTTTATTTATGTCTCATGTCGCATAATAAAATTATATCTAGGGTAATAGAAAAAAGTGTACATACGTTAACAGCTCTTATCTCGATTTCTCAGTGATTGATAATACCTGTATATTGTGAACTTAATACAGAACAAAAATTTCAACATTAATCAAAGACTGAATGCCTTTCTGTTCAACAGTCGCCTCGTAGAAATATAAATACTCGAATGTAATATAATCAAGAGAAAGACTTAATTTATATTGTATGGGAAATGTATTGTTTACAAGGTTTTGTCTGCTTTGGATTATCTGAATCCCACGGGAATACGCCTATGTAGTCAGTGAGAAGTAATTTCGAATTTATACAATTTGTGAGATTAAAATATTGGTTTTATGTAGAGAGACGCATGTTGATTTGTGGACACGAGTTAAGTGGACTGGTGTGCTGTCATTTCGTATATACCTATATATATATTATACTTTATTGTCTTCCATAAACAAAATTTGATCATATGTCTAGTTTAAAAGTATTTAATGAAAATTAAGCAAGGAATTTGAATAGTGTAAAAGCGACAAATGATTGATCAATGTATGTTTGGATAGGTGCTCTCGAAAGCTGGTACCGTTTGACTTTTAGTTTTTAGATGTTGATAGTGTGTGACCCAGAAACAAGGAACAAAGTTCCAGGAAGTATTGTAATAAATCTGTCAAAGACTGAAGAGAGCTCAAGAGAATTCATTTATACCTCACGGTTAGTCATGATCATTTAAATTAATAATTATTATTAGTTATAAATATGGTTTGGGGAAATGTGTTTTAAATAATATTACCACTTTGTTCACCAAAAATATGTTGTAGTACAATATATATTTTATTATCTTAATTTTATAGAATACTTTAGTTTATGTTGTATTGTATACTGGCGGTGTTTTGGGATTTTAATAAAATAATAATAATTTATGTTAAATGTATCGTTTTGAATAATAATAAAACATTTTGAAGTATATTTATTAATTTATTTTTTCTCATGACCGATTCGTGCAAAGAACATTATTAATTTTATTTAGGACGTATTTGTTCATACCAGTCAATTATCCATCCAACTCTCAACCTAGGCCTAGGAGTGGAGAGATATACCTTTTCTGTAACACCCATGTGAGAAAGGGCCGTTTTTGAAACCTAAAACCCGAATATCTCTCTGAGACTCCGCAATGCAAAATCAGAATAAATAGGGAAAAAATTGCACGACTACTCCAACGATACCTTAAACTGGTCTAAAAACTACCTTGTTTAAATACTAGTGGTACAGGAAAATTTATTGTGGCTCCGCCCTAATCGGGCAGGAACTGTAATCGTTAGGGATATTTGAAAGGTCTGGAAAGGCTAGAGTCTAGGTACTTTGTATACCCAATCAAACAGGTAGTCCGCGTAAGATAATTTTTGAAGTTCACACATAATAGCAAAATAACTCGAACAAAACGAATTCGTTAGTCGAATAATATCAACACAAATGAAGTAAGATATCTAACATAGATACAACTTATCTAGTTAGAAATCTATTCTGTAAATAGAGTAACCTACGTTTTTCTAAAACACCATTATCAGTATTTTCAATCAAACACGTATAACTTTAAGGTAGGTAGGTTCAAGTTCATTTTCATTCAACAATCACACAATAAGATTTTATCTTATATGTTTATTCTTCCATACATAATAGAATAAAAAATATTAAAATAGAATCCCCAGTCATGCGTAACGAAGGGTTTAGAGTGTAGCTGTTTTTTGGATATACAATATCTTTTGTAACAAAATGTTCAAATTTAAACATAACTTTATTCGTATTTTACTTAAATATGGAATTAGAAATTATGGCAAAACGTAAGTCTGAAAATCAAACCATTCTGACCCGATTAACATGGGAAGGAAAGACAATCTTCTAGAAGATATTTAAGTATGTATTTATGTACCAAACAAAAACCTAACTTCGAGGTGATTGTCATTACTTTGTTCCTTACAGCGCGTCTCTTGATGAAACTCAAAGGAAATCAATTTTAATTACTCCAGATTGCTTCGCGGCATTCCAAAACTCATTACCAAGGATCCTGGACAAAATTGTAGAAGAAAGATTTACTGGAGAGCCAGAAACAGAAATAGTGAATTACATAAAATATGTGAGTAAATCGAGTTGTATTTAAACGGTAAACGGCACGCTATAAAAATACAACTATTACAGATATCAGAACAAAATCTCCGCAAAGGAAAACAAAAGGTGGCAGAAATAACTTTGCACGTTCACAAGACAATACAAAAAGAGATGACCGAGGATAACATTTATAGAATGCACGTTATGGCGTGGGCGACAGAAATTGTGAGTAAACCTGATTTTTCCCTTTCCCCCTAGCCCTGCCCAAGGTAAAACCCACAGGGTAAAATAGACCATATTTTTGAGATTACGATATTAGAAGTTAAACCAACTGGGGAAATTCTCACAAATAGATTTTTGGCAAGGGGGACAACCCAACGGGGCTCGTACCCGGGACCTCTAGCGTGTGTTGCGCGTCTGATTTTAACGTTCACGTCACCCGGTGCCGATATTAGTAGGCAGTAAACAATAATAATAATTATAATTTATTATTTACTAAAATAATCTCGATGTTCATATTTAACTATTCGATTTTTTAAAGGTCAACTCATATTCCGCACTGCTTATGTCGCCCAAAAATACCCAAAGCGACGAAGCCAGTTTGTTACGAAGTTTATTGTACCAAATGTTGGCACAGGAATTCAAAGATACACCTGTTTACAATGATATTTTGGATATTTTCAATCAGGTAAGTGGTTTGCCCGCGACTTCTGCGTGGACTGCAAAATGTATCCCACAGGAACTACTTGTTCGACAAGGATAACAAGTCGGTAGTCTACTCGAATGTCCGTCGTCGATTCAACTATCCCTATACAAAAATTAAAATCATTCTGACTCTTTGTTACGGCATAAAGGAAGGACAAACAAACAAACTCACTTTGACATTTATACTCGTACAAATATTAGTATGCGTAGGTACATAATTATTGCATGTATCATTCCAATATAAACTTTTAATATAAAATATCTGGGCTTGAAAGGTCTTAATAATAATAAAAAAGAAGTCATTTTAAATTACCTTACCGGGAAATCAACTTCACCATAACTTAGGTAACTCGATGACGGTTTTAAAGAAAATCAGAAAAAAAATATTTGTAATCTACTAGGATAATCAATATGACGACCATTATATGCTTTCCTATTTTTAGTCAATTAAATCTAATGTCATTTTTAAATAATATATTGTTCCGCGATGTCTCTATTAACTAGTCACTGTAATTTTTGTGCACAGGCATTTATTCACACAGCATTTGGACACCACATTGAAAACACCATATCAAGGAACAAGAACTATGATAGCTTCACAATGCAGAATTATAATACGTTAGTGAAACATAAGTCTTCGTATACTTCGATTAAATTGCCAGTGTTTCTAGCAATGATCATATCTGGTAAAATTAATGAAGATTTCGTTCCACGCTTGGATGAGATGTGCTTCAGTATAGGGAGAATGTTGCAGATACAAGTAAGATATTGTGAATTTCTTTTGGTTAACACCGTGACCTAGTGGCTACACGGATGGGATCTCAATCTGGAGGTCCCGAGTTCTTTTGCCAGAGGTACCTATCTGTAGTCGGTTTGGTTGGCGGTAGGGCATTTTTATGTGTCCGGCTGGATAACGAACATGTCACGTAAATCTACCTCCAAGCAAACGTAAGAAAAATAGCAGACCCAGCGCCTCATTGACTTAAGGCTTCAGTGTGAGGACTGAGGACATTCTCTACAGGGGGCAATTTGATCCGCCAATTTCATGACAATGTCCAATCATGTGAGCAGTGTAGAGACACGGTTCAGATACAGACAAGATTGGCACGAAATTTGCCAATCAAGTAGCCACGGGGCGTGGGTTTTTACACTGCCCAAAAAATCATTTTAACTTTCGCATAAATTAATTAATGTTCTATCAACTAACGAAACATAATATCTTGTACTTAGAGCGATTACCTGGACTGCTACAGTAGCACCGACGTACCAGCCATGAAGGACATTCAAGCAGGAAGATGCTCATGGCTGTCAGTTTCAGCGCTGCACCACTGCAGCTCTGCACAGCGTCGAGTCTTCACAACTTGCTACGGAAGCGACGAACCAGCGCATTACGAGAGAATTAAATTTATTTACGACAAGTTGCAATTACCACGGATGTACCAGAATGAACTAGATTTAAGCTACAGTGAAGTTGTAAGAAAAGCTCATGCTTTGAGCTGTGTTTCTGGTTTGCCTTTAAACTTTTTTCTTGATATTTCGGAAATGATTTACAATGGGGACCGATAATGTTTTTGAATCTCGAATATCAATAACGATATAAAAGTATATCGATTTTATTATGTATTTATTGTGAATTCGATATTTGGCAATCAAAAATAAAATGCGCAACGCTTATTAAAAATAAATTACACATTTCAGTTTGAAAAACGACAACTCACTTCATAGCAGGTTGTACCAATAAAAAACAAAAATTTATTCTATCGTAGTATATTCCAAAAATATAATGTTATACATAACATTGCTTTATATCGGTCACAGGTTACTGTGACTCCGCACACTCGCAGCACATCATTATTTGTGAGACACTATAACTTGCAACTTATCAACTTTATCTATACTTTACCTACAAATAATGCAATCGCTCACAAAACAACGAAGATAAAATATTTTTACAGTCTAATTATATTGTTGAATTACCGAGCGACCATTTAACCATGACAATACATATAAAGGATATACTAAAATGACGCTACGTCAAGATACAGAGTGCAATGATATATCTGAAAGAATTGTATCTGTGATTAAAGGTTACACAAATTACACAATTAATTGTATGTGCTAATATAATTTTGACTAGTAAGCACCAATTGACTAATATATAACATTATGTACGGTGATATTTTAGACCGTTTGGACAGGGAAAATTGTTAATGTCCTATCATATTTGATATAGATTCTGGCAAACAACTTGAAAAATGACCTTAACTGCGTAGTAAACGATTTTCGGGTCTCTTTGGCGGGGCGAGGGAGGTGAATGTCGTTTCGAACGCGTTGAAGCGCGTGATTGGTCGAACATTCCCCGTTTACGCTTCACCCGTCACTCGGGATAAGCGAACTCATCCCCAGTATGCCCATTATTGTTCACGTTGTTTGCCAGGAACTATACGCGGTAACCGAATTACATTTGGAAAGGACACATCTGGTCTGGTCTCTGCTTTGGAATGGGATAACTCCTGGTTCTTCTATGGAAGTCGTAGAAGGCGACCATGGATAAAATTACAGGACATTGATTAGCGTCTGCCACGTGGCCTCGGATTTATAATAGGACCACTCCATGTCATCCCGACGGTGTCGTAAAAGGCGACTAAAGGAAACAATATTCAGGAGATAGTAAACAGGATCTACCTATCTAACACCGTACCGCCATCATAAATCCACCGGAGAAGCTTTACTTTGTGGTCAGGCCCCGATAGCAATCATGACGCTTCTATATACCAGACCAGTAAAGAAATATAAACGAAATAAACCAATCATGCTTAAATGTTAATTGTCAGTTGTATGTCCAGCCGTTATGATAATTAATGTCTTAAGCTCAGACAATCAAAGCATGGGATGGCCGTTATCAAATTTATCATATTGTGGAAATATTTTAATAGCTTATAAGTTACACTATTAATTTTGTTTCAATAACTAAGTTCGACTTACTAAAAGTGTAAATGTATGTTTGCCAGTTTTGAGTCGAATAATATTATTGGAGTGTAGAGTGTCCCGCGCAGTGGCCGAAAGAGCTCGCTGTTTCCCCTGCATGTAGCACATGTCTCATGTATGGCAATAAGCGAGCAACAACCGCACAGCACACAATGAAATTAATTATTTAAAAAAAATCGCGATTATTACCTGAAAATGTTTTGATAATTCTGAATAATCCCAAGACTACAAGGTTTGATTTGTTTTGTTTCGGATTACATTCTAATTAGAATTTCGAATTTTAAACTAATTTCGATCGGGCGTTTTTCATGGTATCAGCCCAGATTCTTCTTTACGAATGAAATTTATTTATTGCCACTGCAAATTTGGAATAGACGAAAATGAAACTATTTGGACTTATCATCATCATTTGATTTACGCTATTTAAAATTCACCGTACATAAATATATATCTCTCTTATTTCAAATGTGTTTTGGAGCTAATAAAATATAGCCGACCTCAACTTCTGTTATGCGTTTGAGCGACTCATAAATTCAAAACTTATACAAACCTAGTTTAAAATTAACGTGGTTATGTATTGCGGTGTTATTAATTATTATATACTGTCTTTTATAAGGTGATGTTAGTTTTGTGCAATGTTTAGTTGATATTCCAATAAAAATCTCTTATACATAAGTCAATTATTACATAACTAGAATTTGTATTATTGCAATCGGTGGTGTGTTGTTATAGGTAAGGTCAGGCAAGAAAGCGATTTGTATAAGGTTTTATATAGATTAAAATTTAGAATACGTCATATTAAAAAATAATAAAAATTCAGAAAATTATAAAATATATGATAACCTCCGCCTTGGCCGACCATACCCGTAAATCTGTTTAAATGAAAGTATTTTGATTCTTTTTTGTAAATTAATAAACGAAATACTAAAAATGAAGGTCTTGATTATTCTGTATCGGAAACCCCAAGACATTCACAAAGTCGGGTAATATCACAATCGCGATAAGAATATTCAATTGTATCCCTTCTGACCTTAGATTATTGTTTCATAATAAAATACAAGTTAATTGAAATGTTTGTCACAGCACAGAATAGCCACCTCAGAAGCACCACATACAAAAATAATATAAAAAACGGCGCAGTAAAAAACGCGTGCGAGTTCGTGATAAATCGTAGGTGGCATGAGGTAGGGTTGCCGACGAAGACCACTTGATCTAAAAGTAGTCTTTATAATGTTGACCAGTCTACTTGTCCGTCTGGCTGTGGCTACTTTCTTTTTAGGGTTGTGTATCAAAATTGAAGAAAGAAATTGTGAAATAATCACAAGTGGTTTCATAATAATGTCATATATAAAATATTTTCGTTTCGGAGCGGGTGATGTAGCTTTTCTGTTTGTGTGTATGTGTTTGTGTGTATGTATCAGGTATATTTTTGAGAAGAAATTTCATACAAACAAAAACACAATACTCAAAAAGGAAAATATATTCATAGAACGCTGATTCTTCGAACGTTTGGACAACAGTATTGAGTAGAATATAATGTTTTTATCTGGCAATAGGACTAACAAAACAGACAAAATAATAATAATACATTATGTTGGGTTATAGATAGATATTTAATTTGTTATTAACGGTCAAAGAATCACCCTATAAAGTGCGTCCTAATTTACAAGCGTCGCACAATCGTACGATTATAATTTTCGATCGCACGATTAGATCGCATCGTACCGTGCGACCCTGTGCCAAGACAAAGCCGTAACCGAATTCACTGTCATAAATCACAAACTTCATCACTTTGAATTTTCCTCATATTTAGAAAACCGCCTCAAATCACCCGAAACCGTACAATATAGAAATAAACATGTCAAAAACAGATATTTGAATTCATTTAATACCTCAGACTAAATGTAAATGATCTAATCTCAAGTGTCCATTTGCGCGGCGAGTATGGGCAGTTGTGGGGCGTGCATGAGGCGCCTGTGTGCCTCGGAACCCGTGAGTGCCGCCACGGTGATGCCGGCCTGGTATGACGCCGGCACTCTAATGTGCCGCGTCCGAGTGCCGCGCTCGGTCCAACCTGTGGCCCGCCATTCTCTGATTGCGTTTACGACTTGGCCTGTAGAAAGATGAAAGGAAGCTTTTGTAATATATCTTTTTTTATACTAAATACCCGGCAAACAGAAAAGTATATCTGCAAATAGTCCATGCTACTAAAGCTCCCACCAAGCTCTGTGTTTCCACTTCTGCTATAATGTTGAATACTGCCACAACTTGTTCATCTTACAAATCTTCAATATTCTTCAAGGCGAGAAAGTACGTCAGTAGCAACAGAAATACACATCCTGTGAAGATTTCAACTGTCTATTTATTACGGATCATGAGATACAGCTCGCTGACAGATAGACGGACGGACAGCGGAGGCACAGAATTAATATAGTACTACGTACAGAACGGATGTTGACCGCCTCCCGCCAACCCGTACCTCACCTCCCCCGCAAGAGACCGCCGCAGAAAATGTACATTACGTATAGCGCGCGCAGACTACTCACACACGCGTATATACAAACGTCATCCGTTCGATGTGTGCCGATATCACGACATTTGTTCGAAGTGTCTGACGTGTGGCGGAGGCTTGGTAATAGTGTTCCGTTAGTTACCCTCCGGGCATGGAACCCTCAAAATAATATCATACAAAGTGTCAATTGATAGTTTCCCCGCAACCTTGCGGGACAAAAGCGAGTTTATACACTTCAAAGTAAGAAAGTATCTAAGTACTTACCAAGAACATTGAAGGTATGAAACCTTCTATCAGGTACGGCCATGAGGGGCGTCAGATCAGTAGTCGCAGTGAACCTGGTGAGGGCGTCCCTCGTCCTCACTAGCAGTACAGAGGGAGAGGTAAGGCGAGGCCATAGCGCCGTCTCCCTCACACACTCGACAGGGTTGCAGAGGTACACTCCTCGGGCAGACACCCCGAACACCATCTGATGGTGCCACGCGTCCGGGATCTCACCCTCACACCCAACTTGTAGGTTCAACGTTAAAATTGGGACTGCGCCTGAAACAATTTCAGATTATTTGTTTGCGACTAGTCGTTTCAACGAGATTTTGGCTAAGTAGACATACTTTCTTAGTGGTTAGTCAAACTTCATCCAATTCTGTTCAATTGTTTAAAAGTGATGGGTCTCAGAAATCCAAACATCACCCACACTCATTTTCACTTTTTGACATGGCAGAGATTACAAACTTTTTTCTTTTCTATTCATTTTATTTTGTAGTGAATGTAACCATTTTATTAAGTGCGGCGCTCCAATCAAATGGGGATTTACGGCGAGCGATACTTACGTCCCTTTTCATAACATACAGGTGGACAAAGAACAAAAAAAGTTTGGCTTTTTTATATATAAAGACCCCTCTTGTTAGTTGTTAAATAAATCCTACTAGATTTCCACGGGGCCAAATTGTTTCCCCATGGCAATAAGATTCTCCCGCAGTAAAAGTGGCTTTCCAAGGTCTTAAACTATCTCCATATAAAATTTAATCTAAATCAGTTCAGCGGTTTAAAAGTATGGAATGGATGTAAAGACATTGACCAGTTACAATTTTTACTGTTTTTTCGTTGGCTGTAAAAGCACCACGAGGACGCTTCTTTCTGTGAGAAAGAAAGTCTTGACTCCTCGCGGGCTCTGTGCGGATTGGCAGACTTCACACACACCTTTGAATTTCTCCTCAGGAGTGTGCAGTTTTTCTGACGATGTTTTCCTCCATCGAAAAGCCAATGGTAATGATTTTTATAATTCTACATAAATTACAAATAAAAAATGGGAACTCATTGGTACGAGCCAGAATCAAACCCAGTCTGACTGAGCCCAACTGAGCTACCTCCACGCGTTCCTGAGAAAAAGGGTCGTAACAGACAGACAGGTGTATGGACGAACAGCAAAGTGATCCTATAAAGGTTTCTTTTTTCCTTTTGAGGTACGGAACCCTAAAAATCAACAAACGATCACAACACAAAAAGTCAACAAGACAAAACTTTACAAAACAACAAAAACATAACAAGGTAATAACAACAAATAGCAGCAAACACTGAAAACACATAAGAGCATTCAGAGAAGTCGGATAAAAATCAGTCAATTGACGCGACATGACTACGGCAAAAATAATTTTAAAAAGCTTTGACTTTAAAAAGCTCTGAAAAGGTTTAGTATACCTGAATTAGTAGAGAGTGCTGCCAGCCAAAGAAAAATAACCTGCTACCTAAAAATTTAACTTTGATAATTCGGTATAAAAATTTCATAACATTTGAAATATACCAAAAAGTTTAAAATTTATATTTTTCTAGGTAAAATATAAAATTAATCAATAATTTTATTATTTATTGCCCTTAAATGCTGGTAAATATAAATAAATACATTCGCCCGTGGACTTCAGACGCAACTAAAATCAATCGCTTATTAAAATCGATCAAGTTATGTCGACATCATTTATGAATCAATTTATGTTATATCACGCATCAATGTATGTATATAAATGTATACTCGCATCACTTAAACATGTCTAGTTCATAACAGCAGACAGATAATAAATAATTGTTACCAAGAGCGATCCAATCAGCGAGCCAGTGTGACAAAGACATAGCTCGCTCGGGGTATGTGGGGAAAAACCTGGCCGTGACCAGTCCATCCGATGCCCTCTGAATTCCATTCACAAGGTCCGCCCCTGTACAGCCGGCCACAGCTCTTGACAAGAGATACCTGAAATATACGCACATCATAGTTTCATAAATGCAATGGCAAAGTAAATTTGTTGAGAAAACATACAATAAACATTAAATAAGATATAGTCTTACCTTGGCAATGGTGCATTGTTTGCTCTCTGTCTTGTATTAACAGATGAGTTGATTTTTTCTATATTTACAGGTACACCTAAGGCAATCTGAAAATACTTTTTAAGTCACTTTCAATAGAGAATATTTTTAGTAAGAAATAATTTCTAGTCCTATTGCAAGTGGCATTCATTAATTTCAAATTAATATTATTGCTTTCATTTCATTCAGATAAATTAAGAATGAATTATCTATGTAAAAAGCAATATGAAATCTCAAAAGACAGGCAACTAAATTATTAGGCAATGTACATAGATATATCTGAGTATGTATTTCAACCATTTGCTGTGACGCTTACAGTGTCATTACTTTATTTTTAGGACCATTCAAAATAGAACAATATTATTATTATTTGATTGATACACTAGCAGTACCTAAATGTTTGTCTAGTCTGTTTGTTCCTAAGAGATGAAACCATTTTTGTTGCTCTCCTTTAGACCCTTTCTAAAATTTCAATGTCTTTCTTAAAATATGGACTCCATACCTGGGAGGCATATTCTAATAACGGCCGAATGTATGTTTTGTAAATTTTGATGAACAACTCTTTGGTAATAATGTGAAACGCTTTTCTAATCATGTAGAGCATAGAATTTGGCCTTTTCGTTATGTTAGTTATATGCAGATCCCACTTGAGATTGTGCGTGATGGTAACGCCGAGATCCCTTTGTGTGGTAACAGCTTTAAGAGGCACAGAGTCTTGTATAGTTTAGTTTTGGGTTATTGCTTCCTATGTGTAATACTGTACACTTTGTTGGATTTAGTGAGATCAGCCATACTCAGCCATACCTTTGTCCACTGTACAATGCGATCCAGATCTTCTTGAATGTGTTTATGATTAATATGGGGATTCCCTATTATTTTAGTGTCATCTGCAAATATTGACAAGTCAGATTTTATAATGCTTTTCAAATCTGTTATAAAGATGCCGAATAGTATTGGTCCAAGCACAGACCCCTGGGGTCACTATGTACACCGTGAGCATCAGATAAGGTTTCTCCCACTCGTACTCTAAATTTTCTATTTGTCCGAAAATCTGTTATCTAATTAAGGAGCTGACCACGGATTCCAAAGTAATATTATTCAATGATCTCACTTAACAGTAAGTGACAATGCGTCTGATGATACAACAATCAAGTCAACTTACAAAAACATTAACAACAGCAGTTGCACCACACGCAGATGTGGCGATTTGTGTGACCTGCCGCTCGCACGCCTCTCTCTCCGACCACACCATGCAGCGCGGCGCCTCCACGCAGCCCGCAGCGCCCGCGCAGCTAGATGAAGTCACAGTACATGCTGATGTAGTCACAGCTGTACTGCAACTCGCCACAGCAGCTGAATCACCCGCCTAATGACAAAACACTGTTTAGTGTAATGTTTAGAGTTAGGAAATAAACAAATTAGAATAGAATAAATTTATATTTAAGGCTTTATAAGTGGTAGCTCAGTTGGGTACACCATCAGTCCTTGCAATCGAGATATGGGTTTGATCCTCACTCGTACCAATGAGTTCCAATTAGTTATTTGGAATTTCTGTAGGAATAATAAAAATAATTACCATTGGCTTTCAGTGAAGAAAAAAATCATGAGGGAAACCTGCACACTCCTGAGAAGAAATTCAAAAGTGTGTGTTATATCTACCAATTCACACAGGGCTCGCATGGTGGACTATAGCCCATCTACTCTCTGTAGGAAAGTAGACCTGAGCCCCTGCAGTGGGGACGTATACAGGCTGTTGTGATGATTTAAGGCATGTAAATAAACGTTTTTATTTATTTGTAGTTAATATTATTGGAATTGGACTAGTTCATCATTCAAATATTTGTGGATATTAAGATTATTTATTTATTAAAACTTATTTGTCTACACAGAAAATAATCACAAAAGACAAATAAGTAATATTACTCTATTGAAATTTTGTTTGTTATTTCTAATTCTAAAATTCATAATAATTTTATTTTGGAATATTTATTTAAATACTAGTTTAATATGAATATTTTAATATAAGTTTACATGCCACTCCCAAAAGATTAACTAAAGAAAAGAATTTTTCTGTCAGCCATAAACATATTTGGAAAACACTATGATTTATTTATAATATACAAAAGTGCCTTTATGATTTTTCTCACTAACATACCATGGCATGATCATGATTGTCAGTATCAGAACCAGTTTTCTCCACCATCAGTTTTTTAGCCATGCTGAGATGATATAAGGCTGACAGCAAGTTTGCTGAATCAAATGCTGGTCTCTCCCCTTGATTGATTTGATGTGCAAATGATATTTCTGCATGTTCTTCTTCAGCTGAAAATGATCACAAATAACAATGTTAATTAAAACATGTATAACAACAAAATGACAGAGCTTACATTTGCATGTGTTGTTTCATATATAGTAGGATATTTACAGTAGTGACAGCAATTAGGTGTGACTAGCCCATACAAAGGTATTTTTAACCACCATCGCAAAAAGAAGTGTGTTATAAATTTGACGCCAATGTATCTATCTGTGTGTGGGTGTCTGTCTGTCCGATTTTGATGCATTTTTTAAGTGAAAGTAAGTTTCCTTGTGGTGGTTCTTACCTATGTATTTGATAACCTATGATTATTGCATAGTTTTTTTAAATATTTAATTTAATTTATTTCTAAAACTCTTCTTTTGAATGTAAATTAATCCAATAGTAGGTATAATTTTCAGCAATGGCTATTTTCAAATTGATGGTGATGTGTGACTAAAGCTCATTCTTTTTATCCATATTTGTTTCTATGTATTTAACTGAAATTTAATGCACATAATATATTGTTCATCATTAATTTAATATGTGATAGCACATAGGATAAAATATATTCTGATTCCAAGCAAATAAGCAATGTTTAATCAACTAGATCTTTTAAAACATCTTGGAGTGTAATTATACTCACAATTCAATACTTCTCTCGGTGACACCAAGTCCCCACTAGATACATGCAGGCTGGCTGGCACATTGTTTGGCCAATGAGACATAGTTCTGCGGACCAGTATCTCCTCTCCTCTAGCATTTACATGAGTTATGTAAGGTCCATAGAATACATGGTTGCTTCTTGCCTCTTCAACATCACCTTGTGCTAAATTGACTCCACTAGTTGATGGCACATCACGGAAAGCCTCTGAACTTGAGGTAACTACTGATATCTGCTGTCTAACCCCAGCTACATATTCTGGAGATGTTCCTCTCAACACAGGCTCACTCTCTTCTGGCATATTACTAACTGCATCTAAATCTGCATCCGGAGTAGATTCATCACCTGTGTCAACTTCACATGAAGGCCCTGGATCAAAGTCCATTTCTAAAAAATCCATATCAGGACTTGATGCTCGAGAATCTCTTTCTCTAGCATTAGAGGCAGCTTGCTGAGGTACGTGATAGTTAGGATGTAAAGGCAGATGGTTGTCCAATGGTAAACCCATATCCAGGCTAAAGAATGAACTGGGTAAATCAGCTAAATGTTCACCCCCTCTATAAGTATATATACAACCATCTTCAGAGCCCAAAGAATAGTCATCATTACCAGTGTCACTAGAACTGTCATCTTCTAAATTCGGCCTGTTAAGTTTTAGACTTGATGGCCTTTTCCTATTTTCTCTAAAATTGTTCCCATCCACTTCGCTAGATCTCATGCCACTTGTAGAAGGCATGTTGTGACTCCCTGCTTTCTCTTGACATAATTTGTGTCTTTGACATGCTTGCATATCTATACCATTATCACATGTGTTCAAATCTGACTTACTACTACTTGGTGTCTCTAGTTGATCTGTACTGGAACTACTAACTCTGTTACAATGAGAATTGCTTACACCACCGTTTTTACAGCACTCAGCGCAATTCTCACTCAGCCTACTGGATTGTCCCGACTCATTACTTGATAAAGAGTTTAAGTGCCTCGTCCGGGGCCCGTTTTGTGGGGGAAAACTAGATTCGTTCTGATTTGACATTGATGTAAACACATTCTCAGAATCGTCATTAGCGCCTCGTTGACGAGACGTTACTTTGGAACTTTTGCTTTTTTCACCGTCACAATCGAGCCTCATAGGATTCTTCGTAGAAGAAGTGCCTTGAAAGGAATCCATGGCTACAAAACAATCGAAAAAACGGTCGGCATTGTACACAAAAACTTTAAGGTTACCAACAATAGGTTGAATAAAAATTGTTGTTCATGTGAAGATGTGTTAAAAATATTATTATTATTGTGAAATACTATTTTACACGATTAGAAATAGCGTGAGAAACAATCTTCTACATCGCAGTAATCTACCACAGATCACTAGCCACAGAACACTATTCGCACTTCTTATTTTTACATACATAGCGTTAATTTTTTTTTTGAAATTTTTTTTTTCTACCAGGAAAAGGGAAAAGGCAAAGGCAAAACACCATACAGCCATACCTGGCTACGTTGACGTTTGCCGAGATGAGTGAAAGAGACGCAGCCATACAATCGAATGCATGAAATTAGATATCTCCTTCGCTCGTTGTCTTTTCCTCGTCGGTTATACAAAAAAACTTCAAGACAGCTTTTGACGTTTTTGCTTAGACACACTTGCAAACTTTTTACACTACACGCACACATAAAAACCATGTTGTTTATCTTATTTTCACACCCTGTTGGCATGGTTACCTACATGACGTCATCTCGAACAATATCCAACCTGATTTTACCGTACAAACATGTTGATGCTGCCGTTACAACCTTTATCTCAACACAATAGGAGTTAAAATGCAATTCCTATGCTGCTGATGGAATAAATATGTGTCAATTGTTCAAGGATTAAGGTCTCTATACTTAAATAAATAGAGATTATATTTCTGTAAGGTTATGAGAAAATTGTAGTACTATATTTAATAATTATTATATTTTAATTATGGTAAAATTCATATCAACAAGATCGTTAATCACCTCGTGTTGTCGTTAATACCCTACGTCTAATTACCCAAAAGTAACATTTTTATAAAAAAATAACGTCTCATTGTTTCTTTAATAAAGATCGAATTTCAATAAATAGTAGGCAACTTTTGGTAGGCAAGGTAGACGCGTATCGGATCCGTGCTTAGGCTTAGCAGACATTAATGACATACAAAAAGCGTACATAAACCACATTGACTATTGATTGTTTGCTTACGAATACATAATAAGTTATTACTTATTCGTAATTGTTTGCGCTGATGCTACTCTGTCACTTTTTACTCAGTCGTCGTTTTTGTCTTATCAAGCAGAAAGTATGAAAAATATGGCAAATCCAAATTGATCTGTTTTTGTAAAAAAAATTGTGCAACTAAGTGGCATTCTTAATTACAAATGATAAAACACTATATCAAGAAATGACAAATTTTACCATTTTTATTAATTGTTGTACTTAAGTAAGTTGACAATAATTGCGTAATAACAGCATACAGTGCGACCAAAAAGAGTAGAAAATAAATGAGGGCGCTAATGTTGTTTACATGCCAATACAGAACTACAGTACGACTAATTCGATTCTTTTTTAATGTGCAAAGTTATTTCTGCCATCAAATAGACAGTCAAAAAGCCGACTAAAGGATGCAGTTTAATCTCGCTTGGAGATTATGTGGTAATAAAACAATTTTTAACAATGTACAATTTTTATATTTTTTTATATTACCATAGGTTTGCTAACAGATATACACAAAATGCATACAGACAAATTTAATATCATCCTCAACAGCCTATATACGTCACAACTGCAGGGGCTCAGGCCTACTCTCCTTCAGAGAGTGTGTGGGCCATAGTCCACCATGCGGGCCCAATGCCGAACCTTTGAATTTCTTCTCAGGAGTGTGCAGGTTTCCTCACGATGTTTTCCTTCACCGTTAAGCAATCGGATAATGTACTTGAATTGAAAAACAACTCATAGGTACACGACTCGATTTCGGAAACGTCAGATTGAGGGTCCGCTCCTTATCCACTACACCACCGACGCTTTTTCTGTAATCTAATATTATATAAATAATAGTGTACTCAGATCCAATAAAAGGCAACACATCTTATGTTTAAAAGTATCATTAACTTAATTACAATTTGGAAAAAAGATATAGTTTTTACATCTTTTAATACTACAGAAGATACTGCAATTTTCTCTTGACTCCCACTCATTATGGTGAGACTGTGCGGTATGTTGATGTATCCATGATCGGAGCTGCGAGAAAGGTAGGGCCGCGATTGGTTCAGGCCCGGCTATCTTCATACTTGAGGCCTTTCTAGCCAGTTCGTCCGCTGCATCATTACCTCTGGAGCCACTGTGTCCCTTGATCCATTGCAGGGTTATGCAGTTCTGTCTGCTTGCTTCTGCAAGTGAATCGTGGCATTCGCGTATGAACTCGGATGTAATTGTGTTGCTATTTAGTGCCTGTAAGGTAAAGTTAATATAGTGATCAATAAATGTGGCATAATTCATATCACTCCTACTTGGGAAAGTATGTAATCATAACATATATACAAGTTAGCATGTTAATAGTAACAATAAAAGAATAAATAACTTATATACACTATGTCTTTTAGTTTTAACAAGGGCTGTTTTAGTACAAAATATAATAATAACAGTCGGTAATTACAACTTTCATTATGATATTCAAGTTACATAAAACCTTTAACTATTTTCAGAAGTAAAGATCAAGATTTTAAAAACTATACAATTTTGTTTACATATTGCATAACCTCAAAATTATCTAATTTTGTATTTCATCTGATAAAGCGATCGTTAATCGAAAACAGTATACATCTAATACGAAAATAACATATCTTACATATAAAAGAAGACACTACTAAACTCTCACTTCAGCTGTTCTCTTATAAACATCTTGTAAGTATACTTTACATCAGTCAATATTATTCCAGCTTCGAATTCAGTCAAGCAACGGTTAAATACTTTATAAATTATGTCTAGCGCACCACTACGAATTGTTTTATTAATTTGAAATATGAAACAGCAAAGAAACTCTACGAAATACTATAAATATCAGTCAATAATAACATTTCGAAATTGGTTCAGTCAGTGTTGCCATAATGTGGTTTAACTTTAATTCTCAAAACATTAATTTAAGAAACCAAAAAAGAATAGAAATTAATGTTTTGAGAACTAAAGTTAAACATTATTTTCAACTCTTTTTAGTCTGACTACAAATATTGACATGAGCCTTCGTTTTAGGCTACCATGCGGACTTTCCATGAAGGGATTTGCCGCTTTCACCAAGCTTTGCAGGAGCATTGGTTTTCGCACTATATGTTGTTAGATACGAGTACCTATATCTGTCCATCTTTTGAATATTTTTTCCCATATTCGCCTTCTACGACGCCCGCAGGATTAAAATGACTGAAAAGTAACTAAACTAAAAGTAGCTAAATCTAACAAAAGCAGTTAAGATGGAAACATCATGCCTGTTTCTTGTCAAATAGCGATGGGCGATTATGAGATACACTAATGAAAGTAGTAGTTCGATCCAAATATGTCAAGATATCTCGATTAAGAAAATAGCTAATGCTAATATTAATACTACTAGTTAGTATGTCAGCTAGTTTATTTTAAAACCGTTATCGTGAAGATAAAGATATATCCAAGATAAGCAGGACTTTCTTTGACTACAAAGCACTTTTTCGGTCGGTCATCCTCGGCAACCATTGACATGCTTCTTTTGTTTGTCAGATTAGTAGTACTACTCTTTGACTATGGAAATTAGTTATTACTAATTTTATAATCGATCATCATACATTAGCCGAAATCTCGATTATGCGCATCCCTACTGTCAAACATTGAAATGTAACGCTGTCAAAAAGAATAGACAAGGGTGAATAGCTCAATGCCCTGAGGGTTCCTTACACAGGTATATTGATTTTTGATATGTATCCGATTATTATCAAAATGGATTCGACGATATATATCAATGTCTATATATCAAATGTTTTTAAATAATATATTACAATACAAAAATGGTTTAAAAATTAATATTATAAAGTCATTTTTAGCGTTTGTTACTGTATTTCTACTTCCCAAATTTAGATGACGTGGCAGCAAAGTTCAAAGAGACTACGTAATGGTAAATTCTAATCCGTAAATCCATCTAATCATAAGATTTTATATTTTGCTTTCATTTGTCTGATTTTAAGTAGCTAAATAAATAAAACATTAAAAACATTTTAGTTTTTTCGTATACTTTTAGTATGCTTATGTTACACATATGCAAATAGTATTCATAAATAATACACTTAAATAATAATATGGCTTCCATACAAAATTGAAATATATAATAAACATCCGACATTTATAATAAAAAATATACTACATAGTTCAAAAGTCTATCATATTGACATCTATGCTTTAGACATTTTTATAAAGTTTCATCACCATCAGTCAAAAACGTCTACAGCTGGACATATGCCTCCTCCATGGTACGCCACACTGACCGGCCCGGAGACACTTCATCCACGACCTTAACCCGGTCGTCGGTCCATCTAGTAGGGGGACGGCCCGGTAGAAGTTTCCCGGTACGTTGTCGCCACTCGAGAACTCTTACTTCCAATCGTTTATATGTTCTTTGAGCGATGTGGCCTGCACATTACCACTTCAGCTCACTGAATCTCTGAGACATGTCGGTGAACCTAGTTCGTCTACGGATTTCCTTATTCTGGATATTATCCCGTAAAACATTTACATTTAAGGAAGGAAGGGTACCTGATGATGATGCTAGCTAAAATGTAGATAGAGGAAGTCTTCGACCGCAATTCTGACAAACCCGTGTGTCAGTTTTTAAAAAATTAATGATTATTTATATTAAGAAATGTTTAAAAACGAATAAATAAAACACATATTTGTTTCATTTTATTTAAAATTTATTTTGTCATTTTCGGACAATTAAGACTTTATAAAATGAAGAATATACCCCTTGAATAATTTCGTGGAAAATGCACAATTAGAACTGACCGGCGGCGGCACGATCGTTTTACATTGTAGTGGTATGCTAAGATTGTACTGGTATGCTAACAAAAAGCAACCACGTTACAATAATTATTACCTACCCTTATCTATTTCTAACGCTTATACTGGACAATGCCCACTCTTCATAGTAACCTCGGCCCTCAGTGGCCAGTCCTGACCTGTGTTTAAAATGTTAGTATGTATTGTTATCAACTCCTTTTGGCCAAAATCGGTTAACAAAATAACTCGCCGTTAATAAATAAAACCATATTTCTATAGTTACTAAAAATAGTTATTTATTTTTTAACAAAGACTTTTTACTATACTTTTAACTATTGATTCATACCAATTAATGGAAAAATAGCATAGTTTTATTAATTGTGAACATCAAACCTGAAAATGGACTTAATACCGCAATACTATCGCAAAATAGTCGCACTCTTATGGAAGGGGGAACATTTAACCTAGTAGAGCTGCTAAATCCAGGAAAACAGCAGCGTCTTTGAGTGTCAGGGGCTCTAACATAATTGGGCAACACAATCGTAGGTACTGCACCGACTTGAGATGATGCCTCAGATAAACGAGTGCTCTCAGTTTCTACCGAAGGAGCACTTGAGGGCTCCGCTGAATCAATATTCGCTGATTGAGAACCAGAAGTGACGGAGTTGCGTTGCACGTGCAGCTGCTCTGACACTTCTCTGCCAGCAAGGATGACAAACACGATCAGAGTTCTGCACCTGAAAAAATACAACATACTTTAATTAAACTGAAACTCTTTCAATCATTATCATCATCAGCCGGCCATTTCTGAACATAGGCCTACTTTGTGATAAGCGTCATTTACCGGTCCTTAGCCACTTGCATCTGTGACCTCAAGAAAGTCATCAGTCCACCTTGTAGGGGGATGACCCTATACCCGCTTCCCGGTACGTTGTCGCCACTCGAAAGCCCTAACATACCATATGTATGGCTTTAAACGGCAAAGTTTGTCATCATAAAAACATGTTTCTAGTAGATGAGCTCCCTTATATTATAAATTTATTTCAATTTTTATCACTTGTTTTTATATCGGCTACAGAAATACACAATTTGTGAAAATTTCAACCGTCTACCTATTACAGATAATGAGATACAGCTCGCTGACAAACAGAATGACGCCAAAAAAATAGGGTCCCGACAGTTACCATTTCGGAGAACGGAACCCTAAAGACGCTTTTCCCTTACGGTTTTATGATATTCTTTGTCCACAAAAGGGTTTTTTCGTACTATACGGAACCCCAAAATGCATGTACTGTACTCATTCGCATTATATTTTAAGACGTCATAAATTAATTACACACAAATACAATATACTGTATTTGTGTATAAATACACAAATGCACGCATACCTTTACGAGTATAATTTAAAGTAAATAAATAATAAACTTTGCTAGGGAACCTTACAAGTGAAATTATTTACATAAATAGTCTGATATGTGCACAGACCAGGTACTTAATTACAGGAAAAATCCAACGTTATTATAAGCGGTGGGAGAGGGCATTTTAAGTATTTAGCATGCTAAAAGTGCTTTCATTTTATATGCATCTGTCCTGTGAATTTACTTTCATTATAATCATCAGGAACTACAAAATCCTGGAAATGTGCTGAAACCACATTTAATGAGGCTTTGCGTATGTTATCTTTAAGGCAACAGCACAGGTATTTAGCAGGTAGAGAGAAAAGCAGGCAATAAGTACCGAAGAAACTAAGTACCAGTTATGTAACCCTTTCGGCATATGTCACCCCTGGATCATCATAAATTACAATATAAATTATATCTCGTTGTTACATCTCACAACGCCACGGAGGTGGTATAAATGTAATACTTGTCAGATGTGTATTGACCAAAATAAGCAGATATGGCATTGGATGTACAAAAGTGATTACTTATTGTATTCCAAATCCCGACAGTAGAATCTAACATTCTGTGTGCAAAATCCATAAAAAACTTGACTGTTTTGAAATCCAGCCTCAGAATCATAGGTACAGATTACAATTAATCGTATACTTTTCTAAAAGAAGAGAAAAAAGAAAGCAATACATATATTTATTACTAAGATTAAGAGTTTGGTTATTTCGGGACAATTATTGCTACTAGCTTTTGCCACTTGGACTTCGTAGTGCCCCATGCGAATTACATGCTTGATCGGGATAAAAGTAGCCTGTGTCCTTTTCCAAATCTTCAACTATCCGGGAAGGAAGGTCAAAACAAACAAACTCACTTTCATATTTACAATGTTAGTATGCAATTAAGGCAATGTGACACTGTCCTAATCAACTAGTGTTTAAGTGCCTTTTTACATAGCACACTAGCCAGCTACATTATGTGGAATTAATTTCATTACTGAACTAAAGTCTGTTTACAGAACTATGAGCAGATTAAGTATGATTTATTAAGACCAGAAAGTGTATATCCTATCCTAGCTCTCGCCATGGTTATATCCATCAGTGAACCTGGAACTGGCAAACATTCAATTGACACTTCACTTGCCTTGTCAGCATCTGGTGACAGGCAGCCAGAGAAAAATGAAAGTTATAATTCCATCTCATTCACAATTACAGAATACTCGGTCACCAGGGCATGTGAAGACTAGCAAATAAATAAATAAATAAAAAATTACTTACCATGGCTCTCTTTTGAATTCATGTTACAGAAAAGTCACACATTGATTGGACCTGTAATAGAAACACACGTTTTGGTGAGAGTGTCATCTTCCGTTTAGTTTGCAAAACAACACATATAATTTTATAAGGAGATAGGGAAAGAGCAGTATTAGTGAATACATGAAATTTAAAATCATAACAATTTTAAGCATCCTTTTTAAGTCCCGCTTTAGCACCCCCTTTTGTGTACCCCAACCCATTATTACGAGTATTATTATAACAGATTGTTGAGGTGTAAGTAAGAAAGAAATGAGAGGATAAAAGTATTGTAATCATGATAACCTAAATCTTCGGATACTGTGATCTGTTCTAGCTCGACAAGGGCAGATAAATATCCCCCGGCCCCCTGGTCACTGGAACCCCTAGAACAGTACACAAAAATTATTTAAATTCCAAACAAAATTCCAAAACAAAGCAGTTTTTACAAACTACAGTTGACAGATTGAGTTTTTGAGGTTTGTTTCAAAGAATTACAAACTAAAGTTGACAGATTGAAAATATTTGCTTTCAAATTGAGTTTTGTTTCAAAGAAAATATAGCAAGTTATCACTTCTCTCTTTCTTTCATAGCATTTGTTTCTATTGGCCGACCACAACTCGTTTTGACAAAGGTAGGTGGATTTAAGTCTAGCCAACACTATTAATCACAATGACATTTATGAATATCGCGTTTTACTTGTATGCAAAGAGCATAGTTTTTGTATTAGTTAGAGACAAACTGATGTTTTCCTTACCCTTCCTAAGTATTAATCTTTGCAAAAGGCATGGAAAAGACCCGGAATGCATTTGATTTGAACCATACAGTTAAATATTCTCTTTTACACCACCACATTTCTCTACACGTCGTGCCATCACAAAAATTCACAAAATGAAACTGGCTCCGAAGAGTGTACAGCACTAGTAAAATGCATTGAAACTATTTTTTTTACTCTATGTAAAGATTTTTTAAAAACTAATTTGCCTAGTTTATGCTTTCTAGCTTGGAATTCTTGGCGCGAACTTGAAAAATTGATTTGTTAATAAGACTGTTATGTGTGAAGTGCAAAAAGTATCACGGACGGTGTTCAGTTACTCAAAATTTTGAGGGTTTCGACGCGATTGTATGGGTTTGTACCATGTGTAGTACATTCGGCATATGGATTCTTTCGAATTACGTTGGAAACAAGGCTGACCTTTCAAATTCTCGTCAAGAAGCAAAACAAGCGATAAAATGTACACATACATTTTATTGAGAAAACTGAAGAAATAGCTTCAGCCTTAATTATAACCTTAAAATTATCGGATAGAATATCATTATCAAAGACATGGCTCTATGGTGCTTACCGTTGCCTATTCCTGGTGAGAATAAATCTTACCCCAGAAAAGGTTTCTAGTTTGTGGCTTGTGCTGTCAGTCAGTTTCAACAATGACATACTGATTTGACCAGCTGTGAACATCTAAAAATTTGCGTCTAATTCCATTGTAATTGCGTTAAAAAGTCCCTGTTTACTATTACTATTAACGTTTTGAACATACAGTAACCAGTAACAGTTATTACAATGGCATACGCTTACTTGTTCAAATACATCATCATTGGCGACACAGGTATTGATTTTACATCCTAACATTTTATCTGGGCTATCTATGTATTTGGTTTTACGCCACAATTTTTTATGTATTTAGTTATCTATATTCCAATGCACGCATTTTAGGATACTTCTTATGCCCATTGTTGTCAGGCATCGGATATTTTCCATTTTCTAAATACCTATCCCTTGTTTCCGCCTACGCTTTTCATGGGCACGTCAAAAAGATGTACAAATGCGCATATCGCGTTAGATACCGTGCATTTTGTGTTCATTGTACTGTAAATACGCCTATAACAATCAACATCATTGAACCAGTTTTGTTCAAAATAAGATGTCAAGGATTTTCTTTGTTTGTTTTTAACATCTAAATAAATTCGATCCATTTATTGTCATGTTGATTTTCGTTTAACACGTTAATTATTTAGAACGGAGTAGATTTAGTACACTTAAGACTTGATCTTGTTTTTAAAGGTGTGGGCAAGTCATGCCTGTTGCTACAGTTTACGGACAAAAGGTTCCAACCGGTTCATGACCTGACGATTGGCGTGGAGTTTGGTGCTCGCATGATCACCATTGATGGGAAGCAGATAAAACTTCAGATATGGGACACTGCTGGACAGGAAGCATTTAGGTATTTATATTTTTATTTTGCCGTTGAATTGGTCCAATTAAAGAAATAAACTTTTAATTTAATTATAGTGTAAGTTAGAAGTTGTAAGTAAATATGAAATTAGGAAATAGGATGTAAATAATAAGAAGAAACAACATAATAATATGACAAATATTAAGTTCAGGTTTGGAAAGTGCATTCAAAAATCTAATATCTCTATGGAATAAAAGCAAATCTTGTATGGCTCTGATGTATATATATTAAAAAGATGGAGGATTATTGATATGCATTAAATATATTGTCAAATATACCAAATAGATCTAGCCATCTATCCTAAGAACTTGATCACCTTTTCTTATACTGTAGGTGCTGTAAAAGGCAAATAAGGGAAATTTTCAGGAGACATGCAGCATTAAAAGTCACTCTTATCACCAATCCACCTGTCAAGTAAATAGCAGTTATTATGGCAAATCCCCTGATGGAAAGCCTATTCTATGTGTTAACCTATGATATAGTTTCATGTCCAATTGTGACTATTGATAAAAGCCAAGAAAAAGATAATTCAGCTATTAAAATAGTCTGACCAGAATGATATAACATACACATTGTGTATGTATCACACAGTCTTTGTTATAATGATTGATGACTATGAATCATTTGTTGTTGGAATTGTTATGAGTCGTATTTTTAAGCCAATTTGAAATAGTGATTTTCAGAGTTCTAAACATCATATAAAAAAATAGAACCCCTAGTTACTCACTCTGGTGTCTGTCTTTCCATCTGTCACAGTCACAGCTGATTACAATATTTATATTTGAAATGGAGCCGAATTAGTTCCAAGTATCAAAGTAGTGTTGTTACATCACTAATGTATAACAATATGTATAATTGTACAGATCTATAACTCGGTCATACTACCGGGGCGCGGCGGGCGCTCTGCTTGTGTATGACATCACCAGACGTGACACGTTCAACCATCTCACGACGTGGCTCGAGGATGCACGTCAGCACTCCAACTCAAACATGGTTATCATGCTCATCGGCAACAAGAGGTATGTAATGTACCACACACTGTACGCCTACAAGTCTTCTCAATCACCCTTACCTTCCAACAGCGGATAACTCAATTTAAATTTTAAAAAAAATTAATTAAGAAAAATTAGCTACACTGGCATGTACTATTTGTTCTGATTACATAATTTCTAATTGTATACTTGAGCATTTTTATTCATTGAAGAATAAACTTAGATTTTATTTTCATTTTTATTATCTATATATCTAATCATAGTAAACTTTTAGATTACGAAAAATATTTGAAAAATTTTAAAACTACTTATTGGAAGAACTCCGATTTTGGTACTTATTTTTGTTGGCTCTTAGCTTCTATACTGTATCAATTTCAGAGTTGCCCCTTTGGTGAAATTAAATATATTTCATTGTTAATCCATTTCATTCCTGTCGATTATGGGTTTTTAATTCAAAATTTTTTGGCCATCTCCTTTTTTCAGTCACAAAATCTGTCAAAATAAAAATTTGTTTTGGCGCAAAATTAAAGTAATTCTAATATCTTATTTAAAATATTGTCGTGGGCCACAAAGAGATGGTACAGCCACAGGACGCGTCAGAAGTAAGCCAGATACTATCTAATATTCGATAGTATCTGGATTCGCTACATTCGCAATGGCTACATTTCGATACTGTCCCAACAAGTTTATCGTCCCAAATAAATCAATTAGAAAAAAGTGTTATATATTAGTAGTGTAGTGTTCCGTAGTCAAACTAGGAACCCTTATAGTTTCGCTCTGTCCTTCTGTCTGTCCGCGGTTTAGCGCAGAGACCCTTACTACTCGAAAGCTGTAATTTGGTACGGGTATACATATTAATCACGCCGATAAAGTGGTAGAATAAAATACACGTAACTTGGGGATGAAATATTTACGTCTACCCCATTGTGAATCATCGTTGAATAGGTCTTCGAAAAACATTGAGGGTCTGTGAATACCACTTTTTGATTGAGGTACCCGTTTGCGAAATATTAAGCTTTGAAGTGATAATTTTTGTCAAAGTAGGGTGTCCCACATCTGCTAATCAAATAACTGTAATAAGTAATCTTACATACTATCTTTGTGTTAGTAGTAATAATAATAACGAAAGCTAAACTATTGCTTTTAAAAATCTGAAAAAATTCACAGTAGTAGTACATATGCTGAACTTTAAAGGAAAACTATGACGACCAAGGTGGCTGCACAGGTAACGAATAATAGGCGACCAAATTATAAAAGTTTCTTAAAAATTTCACTCAAAATTACTATTTATAAAACCATTTCAAATACAGAACCCTACACTGCGCGTGGCCCGATAGGCACTTGACCGTTTTTATTTATTGTTGGTTATAGTCACACGGTATGGAATACTGTTCTATATATATATAGGACCTGACTTGTATTTCAGTTAATTCATTGCTCATGTATCCTCGCCAGTGATCTGGAATCCCGTCGTGAGGTGAAAAAGGAAGAGGGAGAGGCGTTCGCCCGCGAGCACGGCCTAGTCTTCATGGAGACTTCTGCAAAGACTGCAGCCAATGTCGAGGAGGCCTTCATCAACACGGCCAAGGAAATATACGAGAAGATACAGGAGGGTGTTTTCGATATAAACAATGAGGTAAATTCTTATGATATTAGAGAAAAAAAGCCGTGGAAGCTCAATTGGTTAGAGCGTCAGTCTTTGAACAATAGAGGTCTGGGTACCAACAAGTACCAATTTACCATACAACAAACGTGATTTTTTGGCTCGTTTTTATAAATAATGGTACGGAACCCGTTATGCGCGAGTCCGACTCGCACTTGGCCGATTTCTATTTTTTATTACTTGACCAGTACCAGTTAAAATGCAATTTTCATGTAGTTCTCACAGGAAAATGGACGACTGTAGCCAAATACGGACCAGATACTACATCGAATCATAATTACAGATTCCTGTGCTGTTTCAATTTTAAAATACCACCATTGTTGCTGATGTAACAGCATCCACTTGTGTATCACTGATGCTTTACTGCTATCACCAACCTATGTTTCATAACAACCAATATCTTGTTTGTCCGGCAACCTATAGTGGAGAAATTGTGTAACATTTTCCAGCTACAAAATTTTGGGTCAAGTCAAAACTTCGTGCTGGTCATATTTGCCGATGGACCGACAATCGCTAGAGACTCTGACCTTTAGTAAAATAGACTATCATATAAAATGAAAGCTTTTTTGTGTGATGGTTCAAAGCGCCCCACTAATCTTAAAGAGAACTAAAATTGACATTTGATCAAAGAAATAGGATTGTTATTCAGTTGTAATTTATATTCGTTCCGAGTACGCTGGCCGCTACTGAACCCATCTTGCTATATCAGCGCGAAAATGGTTGCACAGTCAAATCGTCAGTCTCCTTTCCAACAGCGTCTAGTATCATTACTTTGCAGTGGTAGTGCAGACTACTCAGTAGTGGCCACGTTTAGGCAAACGTAATGTGGGATTACTAGATGCTCATGAATGGATGAGTAGAGGACCGAGTTCAGTGGCACAGAATTTGGGAGAGACCTATGTCCAGTTGTGGACTGCCGCAGGATATGAAGATCAAAACTTAAGAGGGTATGCTGTTGTCAAAGCGCCCATACAAACGTAGTCCAGTCATATTTTGAGTATTAAGCTATGAAAATCTATGAAATTTTCAAGACACAATCTAGAAACAAATATCTATGCGGTGGTGAGTCAGATTTTCGTTTAAATATATACTTCCAGAGTTACAGGGCGTCAAAGAATTGTATTTTACGGTAATAAAAAGCCCCAACTTTGAACCTGATTTACAAGAGTATGAATCAATTTAGAACAATTTGGAAAAACCACCGACATCTGAAATTTCATTAGTATACTGTATTAAAAAAATGGTTACATAATATACTGTATCCTTCAAATGATCCCTGGACTACGAAACATCCAAATAACGGGTGGATAACTTCGCGTAGTGTATGCTGTCTCACCGTACGCGCTCGGGTAGGATAGGGCTCAGATAGGGACAGCTACAAAACAATCCAAATTTGAATGTGGCCACGTGGTCTTACCAACATAGCCTCTTAAGACGTTCTTGATTGTGAATCCAAGTATACAGCCACTACGGAGGCAGTTGAATATCATTATCTTGCGTCTTATCGACTTCAGGCGAACGGCATCAAGATCGGTCCTCAGCACTCTACGGCAGGAGGAGCGAGCGGGGCGGGAGGCGCGGGCGCGGGCGGTGCAGCCGGTGGTGGCTGCTGTTAGGTGCTGCACTGCACACACTGAGGCGAGGGCTGCCTATACACCGACAGCTGAGGAGGTCAGTGTCCTTATATGTACAACCCCAGACCATCGCAAACTTTAACAATCTTGGAAGAATGAATTTGATTGGAAGACGCAATGCTATGCTCTACACAGTTCAATTCGCCCTTTCTTCTCTGAAAAAGTGATTCCGCCAGATAGCGTGCCGCTTACGAGGCATGACATCTATTAACACCACCAAATACAATAACTATTGCACACCAAATGGATCGAACAAAGAAGACCACACAATAACCAAATTAAATACTGTGTGTTACTGTGTAAAAAGTGTTACTATTCTGTTGACGACTTCATGAATGATGACATTTTAAACGCTGACATTTCCTCTAGAACGTAATTTGACTTTATTATAAGAATGTGTTCATTTATCTATTATGTATTTGTTGTTAAATTTTTGTGTCTACTTTTAGTCTTAAGTCAAACACAATGTATATTGTTCATGACTAAATAAACTGAAACTATCAGTTTGGCTTCTAACTAAATTTAATGTAGAGTTACCATGCAAGGTCATTCAGATTGTCAAAGTGGGTCAGGATTATCTCCACGCGAGTATATAGTTTACTAGTAATAAAAATATTAAAAAATATATTAAAATATTAATAAAGGTTCATCAAATATGAAGATGTGTTTCCATTTGCCCGACTACGGCGAAACCAAAAGGAGAGTTATGAGTCTACATCAAGTAATATGAAAGTCTGTATAGCGACTTGGAGGGCTAAAATAAATTCAGATTAGAAAAATATCGTGTTTAGAATCAAATTAAAGGTCTTAATGAGTACATTCCTAAAAATGTAGGTTACATAAAAGTACATATACAAAAGCTCAGAAAAACAAATTTTATTTTTTATATTATATAATATTTCAGCTAATAGTTTCTTGTAGAATCGGGTTTCAGTTTTTGAACTGTTTCTTGTTTATTTCAGGGAAGCAGCTGTGTGCAACGAACATTGGTACGAAACTTACGGCATGCCGGATTTTAGATTTATTTTGTATGCTGAAGATTAGCTTGCGTCTGAACTCACTATGAATACTAGTGCCACTCGGGCATACCTTGTTAGTCTCAATTATTGGATGGTTTCCGAGCAATGCGTATGCTGCGTACGGACTGCGTCCGCAGTGCCCTAAAACGGGTGTTCATTCAACATAAGGCGGTTACTAGCTGGAAACATTCGCGTATAACCAGACTGTTTGTTTGTTCTTCCCTTACGTCGTAACGTATGAAATATACGCCGACGAAGTCACGGGCAAAAGCTGGTAAAGGATAAAATAACACCTCAGACCACACCCGGCTTGGAGCATCGCTATTTCTGTAGATGGTGTTAGGCGCATACCATAAAGGTATTTCTATAATATGCCACGTCTGGTTACTCGTGTATCAAAAAATCGACTCGACTGTACACTCGAGTACAACAGTATGTATTCACTTTTGCACCATGTCAAATTCACCTTTAATCGTCTTTTCCCTTAATACACCACATAGGAATAAGAAAGGGTGAATGTGACACGGTAAAAAAGTAAAAACATACTTTTGTACTCGAGTGTACTATGAAGCTCCTGGCAACGCTATCAAATGTAGGCAGACTGAACAGTTAACGATGCGTTTACGCAACTAGTGCGGGATGCGAAGGATTTGTTTAAACGCGCAGGTCTAGCTATCAACCCATCATATAAAACGACCTGGTACACACGGCTACACATCAAGTTATACATTTTCAGTATACGCTGACTTCACATTGAATGGACTCTCGCACGATGCTAGTTCAGCTTATACTGCAAATGTATAGCTTGACCTGTAACCGTGCCCACGAACCATATGCATTGCTCTGCAACTAACCCTGGTATCGAAATCTGCTATTGAGAACTCGAATTACTAAACTTTCGGAGGTGCTAATTTTTTTTAGCTTACAATAAATTGTTAGTGGCTTCCGCCAATTCAGAATGGAATGTAAGCTGTAAGAATAAAATAAAATAGATTGGTAAATAATAATTATAGACCTTTTTCAATCCTGTTCATAATTCTGAAGTAATGATTTTGCGATGGCAGAAATAATAAACTATTGACATAAATGATGTTTAGATAAATTAAGGTTTTATATTATGGTCAAACTTAACTATAGTTAAAACGGTAAAAAAAAGTAGCAAGAGACAAGACATAAAATGCAAGGATATTTGCAGGCATGGGACACTGAAGATAACGTGGAATAAAGAATCATTAGATATAATAATGTAAGCCCTAGTAAACCATGCTTTTATATATTTTGTGTGTATGTATTAATGTAAATTTAGTTTACCAGTACATACAGGGAACGATACTAGAACGTACTCTCGTAGTTAATTTTTTAATTTGAAAACCATGTAAAGAACAGCACGAATTTTAGACCTGTCTTTAGTTTTAGTTCAGAGAGTTCGTTTTTGAATCGTGACTGCAATCCTCATCTTTAATTTGGCATTTATTGAGCAATTTTTAAACTATTTCAAATAGAACGATTTAAAGGAAATTTTCTTGTATATTTGTCTATGTGCCGATCTGTTTAAATAAGGATCGCAATTCATTACCTGAGCGCGGATATATATAACATTAATAGCAAACAAAGACACGAATTGATACAATACAATATCTATCTTGAAAGAGAAAAGTGCGGCATCGCAATTTTTTTATACGTTCTTTTCCCAATAGGAAAAGGCAAAACACAATACAGCCAAGCGGCATCGCTATTCTCTTTCTCCATTACTTATGGAGCATAAGGGCTTCAATACACTGTCAAATAAGCAACTGGGAACTCACTTGTTGTATTTTTAAAGGGCTAGGTGGTCGTGTATGGGATAAATTCTTGATGTTAGTCCATCATTAGGTATTTGTTCCTCAAACCCTTATATGAGTTTGTGCAAGACATTGATATTTGAGCGATTTATATTTTTAATCCCGATTGAATGGACTGTCAGTGAATTTTATGTCGATTTTGACGTTGTATAAATTCATACTGAACAATTTATAACTACGTATAATATTACTTATAAATTATCGTTCTGCAAATTTTATTTTATTTGTTAAATATTTATTTTTATAGATCTCTGTATAAAAAGTGGAAAATTTTAAAACTTACGTTGGTAAAGTGTGTATTTTCATATTTTATTTTAATGTCTACCAAATCGTTTGTGATTGTTTGAAGTCAACCCTTTTATACCTTGCATGTATCATTTGTGATCTTCCACAGATACTGAACTATTGGCAGAATACACCTTCAGTATGTCTACTTTACAGAAGTGACATTCGCAACTGCCTTTGTTCTTGGATTTCATTATTTATCATAACATAACATCTGTATAGTAAATAACTCATTCGGATTGCCAAGAGTGTCGCTTCTTACTGTAGTTACCTACCTAATATTAACTACTCTTTGTTATCTAGATAAAAATCGTTAAGGTGGTGGCCTAGTGAATTAAGTTTTGCACACAAAGGATAAAAAGTTTCATCACAAAAACTTATTAAAGATGGTAACTTGAAAAGGACTGCTTGCAAGGTAATGAAAGACATGATTACAAAATAGGTTATTTTTAAGTTTAGCACATTGTAATATGATAAATATTTTGTAAGGTTACAATATGCAGACACATTTGTAAGGTGTAATAATTCATGATGAGTAAATGTTGAAAAACCCAAGTTTTTGTTTTTATTTCAATTCTAGTTTTCACTACTACCCATTCAACTGCTGATAGACAATTAAAATGTCCCATAAATAGAAGAGGACGAAGTCCGTGAGTATCTACTGACGTGAACATAAGGATTGAACTACATCTCATCATCTTGACTACACCTAGCAGCACCGAATAGCACTTTCCTATGCTTCTATCCCTTTCTGTCACTCAAAACAGGCATTTACTAGAACTAGTCTAGAACGACAAAGAGAACGGAAGTACGACCGCACGCGGCGAAAACGACGAGCCGTTACAATAGTAAATGACGGTTTTGAGTTGACAGAAAAGGATAGAAGGTTAGGAAAACGATTCAGGGTGCTGCTAGATGTAGTTCAACCCTAGGTACTGCTTGACAAGTGCATAGATCGACACGTCGGAATTTCCAAAAGATTTGTTATAAACACCAGCGTGGCGTGTTGGTGATCGCAGTAAGACGTTGACACTAAACTTATAAAGATGTAGTGATGCAGACGCTGACAAACACCCCCCCACTCCCTTAATTAACACAAATTATTTTTTATTCCGCTACACTACTGAATTTAGGGACTATACACGTGACTTAAATTTCAAAAACGATTGTGTGTATGTACTTAAATAATAAATTATTTAATTTTTTTTAAATCTTTTTATTCAGAAACGTCATTAAAACTCCTCATTTCACAACTACCACTTATATCATTCAATAGAGTGAAAACACAGTTTACAATCTCAGGAGATTTCATTTTGATGGTCCCATTGCTCTTCACCTGCGCTTTGGGCAGGACCACTTCATACAGTTCACACTTTGAAATGTCAAAAGAAAGTGTGTGAACTATTTGATTATGTATCACTTGATATGCATAGTTGACACATTCATTGTTGGGTGCTTCTTCTTTTACTCTGCAAGAAAAAGTATTTATGATGTCATACATGATAGTAGCTCTTGCCCTTCATCTCACCTTGAAGTTATTCAGGCCCTGAACAAAGCGAGCGCCCCTCAATCTTTCACTATCGGAACACGACAAGGCTTTTAAATGATGTTTGCTGGACGATATTGAAACACCTCACTCTGAGTACCAAACTTAATGAGCATATTGTGATACTAGCCTTGCTGATATTAGACTATCGAGGCATTTAACTTTTTTACAGTCTTGCAGGAATTTTAATGGGATGATATTACTGTAGGATGGAATCATGCTCAACCAGAAGCCTGAAGTAAATAAAGCAATGGATGTTAGTGGTGCTGAAACAGCTATTTGGCGGTGGCTCGGTCAACCTATAAAACTCTAGCAAAATAGCTGCATATTAACGATTACAAATCGTAATCTCAATTTCTTATTTGATTAAGAAAATACAACAGTGATATAACAGCTTATTTGATAGTGGGTCATTTTCTGTGCCATTGATAAACAACACTGTGAAGAGGATAGTTGTCAAATAATCACTGTAACAGCAATAATATTAAAAATTATAAAACAATGTCCCTATGCATGTTTGTTGCCTTTTACAACTAAACATCTGAACCGATCTCGATAAAATTTGTCATGCGAACAGTCTATGGGATGGACAGACATGCTACTTTTCATCCCAATGAAGTAGGGCAAACAGATAAAATGTAGCCCAGTCTTTGTGCTTGCTAAATTTCATCATGATTGACTGTGAAATCAAGGTGACAGAAACTAACAAGCATACTTTCACGTTTATATCGGTGTGATGAAACAGGACAAAAAATAACAAAGTAATTACAAAATGTGATACATACCCATTCCATATCATACTGACATGCTCAATTTGTAATGCTATTCGTACTTTATGTTTGTTATCTATCTGAGGTGTTTTGTACATCAATGCAAACTGGCTGACAGGAGGCATGTCATACTCAGTGAACTTGAAGCCAAACTGTAGTAACTGATACTGAAATAATATAATTTTAATCAATTTTTTAATAACTTGTATATAATGTTTAATATTTAAATTTCTATAATATTTAGGCTTTTCGTAGCTAACTGTTTAACATGCTGAGATATTTTAGTACTTTATTAATTCTCTTAAATATGAAATATGTGGTGTTTTTACTTCACATTATAACCATGTTCTTATTAATGCTGTAGGGTATGTGCGTGCATGCCACATAACTATTACTTATGCCATTGGTGCCAACAAACAAACTCACTTTTGGAAGAAGATTTATTATATTGCGTTGTGAGATAACACATTTAAAGACATTGACTGCCTTAAAGTCTACAGCATTCACCCCCTACTTAATGCAAATTTAAGACTTATGTTTTCTCATGGAGACCATTGGCAGAACTGGACCAAATTGAGACCATACAGGAAGCACCAGCTTTTAAATTAAAAAAGAATCATCGTTCACCCAGTCGAATGTTCTGAGGTAACAAACAAAAAAACATACCGGTCGAATTGAGAACCTCCTTCTTTTTTGAAATTGGCTAAAAACTGACATACCTGAGTAAAACTATACTGTTGTATGCTACAGTCAAACATGGTCTGCAAAGTGGTTTTCACAGCATCACTCAGTTTCTTCTCTCCTCTGTCCAGCATGTATGGTAGATGTGTAGCCTCATCCAGTCTTTTACTCATTCCCCAGGACAAGAGTAGACCTTGGAATGCCACTTTGGCCTTATTTGTGTTTTCTTGTGTAATTAAGACTGTTATCTAAATGAAAAAAGGTGCTTGCATGATTATTGTATAAATTTATTCTTGACGAGCTACCTGTTTTGGGCTTTGCATGGGTTGACATGGTTTCAGGTTTAAAAAGAACTTGTATATAATATGCTAAATAATATTGCCAAATGACACTCGTAACAAACGGTTTCCCTTACGTATATGCATTTACCTCCTGATCTCTCTACTGAACGACTAATATGCTTCTATGATTTTCTAGTTAATACAATAATGCATAAATAACCCATTATACGATGCAAAACATAACCTTTATAAAAGCACTCTGGTGTCTTAATTTCAGTTGGGCAAAAGCAGCCAAAATACAAAACTTTAAAGTTACTAGATCACAATCATATTTTATAAATTTTTAACAGCATAGTTTTCAACTTGACATGAAAAATATGTAAAAATATTACATGAAAACCTAAGCAAGGTCTAAATTGAGTCATTTTGTTGTTAACCTAGGTTGCAACAACTGAAATCAAATATATAACATATGTTTTTTCATAATTGCTTACCATTAAACCATCGGCATCTTCTTCATTATACTTTAAGCAAGGTTGTGCCTCCACATTCACTGTATACTTAACATACAATTTAGTTTCTGTACTGATGACTGCTTGACGAATTCTAGAACTATATTGCTTCAATAATACCACATCATACTTCAGGTTAAATAGAGGTGTAACTTTACATAGCCTCCAAATACCTTCAGTGTAGATATCTGGAATAATATTATATAAATATTACTATTCTATCTAATACTATGTGTGTAATGGAATTCAACATGGGAGAACAGCAAGGTCTGCAAATATCTTACAAACCTTACTTTAAGATAATCAGACTTTCGAATTTTTCCAGTCGTCATTTCATGGATTGTGTAGCCATCATAATTCATATCTTCTAAGTATCAGTTTCCGGCAAGAAGGGATGCGACAGGGAGGTTACTGACCCCCCCTCCCCCCACCCCCTAAAACCCTCATCCCCCCTCCAGTGAGGCATCCGGTTTCCAAACTTTATCTATATACACTCACTGGTGGTCATGATTCACCCTCATAAATCTTCTGACTTTCCATTAGAGGTTCTGCCCCAACTACCACTCTTGGCAGATGGGTTGGTGAGGCAGAGGCAGCAGCAGCCCATCTACTTATCATCATCAGAACACCAGGTGAGATATTTGTCAGACTCAAGCAGTTTTAGTGATTTACACAACCAACTTCAAAATTATTACTTCGCCATGGAGATGGTTTTATCAGTGTAAAGTATAGAGATTTCAAAATGCAAAAACAAGGCATTAACACAATAGTGAAAAAGACTGGGAGAAGAACAGTTCAATTAAGATATGGGAAGTAATTACATGGAAGTGCGAAAAACAGTCAGTCCTATGAGAAAATCACTGCAGCAACTACTTTTTCGGATATAATGAGCAACAGGAAGACTTACCAGCCAAAGGATCTTTATATGCAATATTGGCATTTCTTGAGTTATCTCTAGTTTTCTGCCAAGAAGGTTCTTGGCGGTCTTGTGGAAAGTAAGACATTTTGTCTCACTCAAAATCAACTCATTAACTTCACTACGTAATAGCAACTAAGATTATCCCCCATACTAATATTTCTCCGTGTTATATATCAATTCAACGGTGGTTTTCAATGGTCAAATCAGCGGTCATAATATTCACTTAATCGGGCGCAAAAGCGCAAATCAATCAAGTCCAACTAAAACAAACAAATCCGCCTTGATTGTCAGAATTTCAAAATAAAATCCGTTGGCATGGCATGGCAATCATTTTTTTATAAGATTCTTGCCTACCAGGAATAGGCAAAGGCAAAACAACATACAGCCATGTTTTGATAATGATATTATCCTTAGAATTTTAAGGTTATAAAAATTAATATCTTTTGTCCCGTCACTGTCGGCTCTTTTACTGGCTGGCTAATTCGATGTTGCCATACACACAGAACTTTCTAATATTGTAGGGTATAATAAGAAAAAGTTTGCTTTTTTCACCATCAAAGATTCACCCAACGAAAGTTGTCAATCAAGCTGAAAGTAAAATTATGGTACTTTTGCGTAGTATACTGGCATTACGATACTACATACTACATACACATTATGAAATTATGGTACAAATAGTATAACTGCGAATATACTACGAAATCCAACCCTGCATAGCATGGCAATAATGTGGGCAGCATCATTGTGTCAAGCCCACATGCATATCTTTTTCCCTAACTTTTTTACACTAGGAAAAGGGAAAATACCATGCAGCCAATAAGCCCCCATGCAAGTATTTCTAGCTGATTTATATATTACTAGCTTCCGCCCGCGACTTTGTCCGCGTGTACTTCAGGATACTACTTGTTCGATAGGCACAGGTGACGTTTATGACAAATTATTATACAGCATAAGGTACAAAATAGTGTTTATTCTGTTACGTAGTCTAATAATTTAAAGAAACAAAATAAATCTCAATATCTGACGTAGTACATTCAAATAGTTTTAACACCAATGTTATAAACGCGAAAGTTTGTATATACGAATTTACATATTCTATGGTCGGTTGCTGGGCAACGCGTTTTTGTTATGCCAAAATTGCCCATGTATATTATAACTGTGATTTTGGACAATTTACACAATAAGCCTTTAGAAATTATAGCCTATATATGTTATTCTGATGTATAAGCTTTATTATTGTAAAGTTTCATTCAAATCCATTCAGTAGTTTTTACGTGAAAGCGTCACAAACATCCAAACATCTAAACATCCAAACATCCAAACTTTCACACTTATAATATTAGTAAGATTGATTTTAAAAATTCAGATATTCATGACCACTGAGCAAGTAAATCACTTCATGACAACATTGCACAGATCACTATATATGTACATAATATTCTATTAAGTCTCGAAAACAATCTGCCCACGAATAGCTGCTGAACTGTCAATGTCATTTCAGAGAGTTGGTTGAAGGAAGGCTAGTCTTAAATTCACACACCTTTGTCAAAAAGAGTTGTGGTCGGCCAATAGAAACAAATGCTATGAAAGAAAGAGAGAAGTGATAACTTGCTATATTTTCTTTGAAACAAAACTCAATTTGAAAGCAAATATTTTCAATCTGTCAACTTTAGTTTGTAATTCTTTGAAACAAACCTCAAAAACTCAATCTGTCAACTGTAGTTTGTAAAAACTGCTTTGTTTTGGAATTTTGTTTGGAATTTAAATAATTTTTGTGTACTGTTCTAGGGGTTCCAGTGACCAGGGGGCCGGGGGATATTTATCTGCCCTTGTCGAGCTAGAACAGATCACAGCATCCGAAGATTTAGGTTATCATGATTACAATACTTTTATCCTCTCATTTCTTTCTTACTTACAATCTGTTATAATAATACTCGTAATAATGGGTTGGGGTACACAAAAGGGGGTGCTAAAGCGGGACTTAAAAAGGATGCTTAAAATTGTTATGATTTTTAAATTTCATGTATTCACTAATACTGCTCTTTCCCTATCTCCTTATAAAATTATATGTGTTGTTTTGCAAACTAAACGGAAGATGACACTCTCACCAAAACGTGTGTTTCTATTACAGGTCCAATCAATGTGTGACTTTTCTGTAACATGAATTCAAAAGAGAGCCATGGTAAGTAATTTTTTATTTATTTATTTATTTGCTAGTCTTCACATGCCCTGGTGACCGAGTATTCTGTAATTGTGAATGAGATGAAATTATAACTTTCATTTTTCTCTGGCTGCCTGTCACCAGATGCTGACAAGGCAAGTGAAGTGTCAATTGAATGTTTGCCAATTCCAGGTTCACTGATGGATATAACCATGGCGAGAGCTAGGATAGGATATACACTTTCTGGTCTTAATAAATCATACTTAATCTGCTCATAGTTCTGTAAACAGACTTTAGTTCAGTAATGAAATTAATTCCACATAATGTAGCTGGCTAGTGTGCTATGTAAAAAGGCACTTAAACTCTAGTTGATTAGGACAGTGTCACATTGCCTTAATTACATACTAACATTGTAAATATGAAAGTGAGTTTGTTTGTTTTGACCTTCCTTCCCGGATAGTTGAAGATTTGGAAAAGGACACAGGCTACTTTTATCCCGATCAAGCATGTAATTCGCATGGGGCACTACGAAGTCCAAGTGGCAAAAGCTAGTAGCAATAATTGTCCCGAAATAACCAAACTCTTAATCTTAGTAATAAATATATGTATTGCTTTCTTTTTTCTCTTCTTTTAGAAAAGTATACGATTAATTGTAATCTGTACCTATGATTCTGAGGCTGGATTTCAAAACAGTCAAGTTTTTTATGGATTTTGCACACAGAATGTTAGATTCTACTGTCGGGATTTGGAATACAATAAGTAATCACTTTTGTACATCCAATGCCATATCTGCTTATTTTGGTCAATACACATCTGACAAGTATTACATTTATACCACCTCCGTGGCGTTGTGAGATGTAACAACGAGATATAATTTATATTGTAATTTATGATGATCCAGGGGTGACATATGCCGAAAGGGTTAGACATAGACATAGACATAGACACATCTTTATTTAATAACACACACAACACAATACACATAGAAAAAACACATTAAGAAATATATTAAAACAAAACTACAAACACAAAAACAAAACTAATTACACAAAAACGAAAATACTTAAAACTGATAAACAAAAATTGAAGCTATATAACATACATAAAATTTGGTTGTGTTGTAGTGTGTTGCTAAAATGGACTCGTCTCAGCATGTGCTGCAGTGAGGCCACAGCGCTGGTATTCTGACGAGGCCAGAGAGTGTGTGACGTGCGTGGGAAGGAGAGAACAGATACTTGTGTATAATATATATAATACAGTCTGAGACATAAATATATTATAAATATATGTGATAGACTAATGAAATTAATAAAAAATGGAAGGAAGAAAGAAGTTACATAACTGGTACTTAGTTTCTTCGGTACTTATTGCCTGCTTTTCTCTCTACCTGCTAAATACCTGTGCTGTTGCCTTTAAGATAACATACGCAAAGCCTCATTAAATGTGGTTTCAGCACATTTCCAGGATTTTGTAGTTCCTGATGATTATAATGAAAGTAAATTCACAGGACAGATGCATATAAAATGAAAGCACTTTTAGCATGCTAAATACTTAAAATGCTCTCTCCCACCGCTTATAATAACGTTGGATTTTTCCTGTAATTAAGTACCTGGTCTGTGCACATATCAGACTATTTATGTAAATAATTTCACTTGTAAGGTTCCCTAGCAAAGTTTATTATTTATTTACTTTAAATTATACTCGTAAAGGTATGCGTGCATTTGTGTATATATACACAAATACAGTATATTGTATTTGTGTGTAATTAATTTATGACGTCTTAAAATATAATGCGAATGAGTACAGTACATGCATTTTGGGGTTCCGTATAGTACGAAAAAACCCTTTTGTGGACAAAGAATAACATAAAACCGTAAGGGAAAAGCGTCTTTAGGGTTCCGTTCTCCGAAATGGTAACTGTCGGGACCCTATTTTTTTGGCGTCATTCTGTTTGTCAGCGAGCTGTATCTCATTATCTGTAATAGGTAGACGGTTGAAATTTTCACAAATTGTGTATTTCTGTAGCCGATATAAAAACAAGTGATAAAAATTGAAATAAATTTATAATATAAGGGGGCTCATCTACTAGAAACATGTTTTTATGATGACAAACTTTGCCGTTTAAAGCCATACATATGGTATGTTAGGGCTTTCGAGTGGCGACAACGTACCGGGAAGCGGGTATAGGGTCATCCCCCTACAAGGTGGACTGATGACTTTCTTGAGGTCACAGATGCAAGTGGCTAAGGACCGGTAAATGACGCTTATCACAAAGTAGGCCTATGTTCAGAAATGGCCGGCTGATGATGATAATGATTGAAAGAGTTTCAGTTTAATTAAAGTATGTTGTATTTTTTCAGGTGCAGAACTCTGATCGTGTTTGTCATCCTTGCTGGCAGAGAAGTGTCAGAGCAGCTGCACGTGCAACGCAACTCCGTCACTTCTGGTTCTCAATCAGCGAATATTGATTCAGCGGAGCCCTCAAGTGCTCCTTCGGTAGAAACTGAGAGCACTCGTTTATCTGAGGCATCATCTCAAGTCGGTGCAGTACCTACGATTGTGTTGCCCAATTATGTTAGAGCCCCTGACACTCAAAGACGCTGCTGTTTTCCTGGATTTAGCAGCTCTACTAGGTTAAATGTTCCCCCTTCCATAAGAGTGCGACTATTTTGCGATAGTATTGCGGTATTAAGTCCATTTTCAGGTTTGATGTTCACAATTGATAAAACTATGCTATTTTTCCATTAATTGGTATGAATCAATAGTTAAAAGTATAGTAAAAAGTCTTTGTTAAAAAATAAATAACTATTTTTAGTAACTATAGAAATATGGTTTTATTTCTTAACGGCGAGTTATTTTGTTAACCGATATTGGCCAAAAGGAGTTGATAACAATACATACTAACATTTTAAACACAGGTCAGGACTGGCCACTGAGGGCCGAGGTTACTATGAAGAGTGGGCATTGTCCAGTATAAGCGTTAGAAATAGATAAGGGTAGGTAATAATTATTGTAACGTGGTTGCTTTTTGTTAGCATACCAGTACAATCTTAGCATACCACTACAATGTAAAACGATCGTGCCGCCGCCGGTCAGTTCTAATTCTGCATTTTCCACGAAATTATTCAAGGGGTATATTCTTCATTTTATAAAGTCTTAATTGTCCGAAAATGACAAAATAAATTTTAAATAAAATGAAACAAATATGTGTTTTATTTATTCGTTTTTAAACATTTCTTAATATAAATAATCATTAATTTTTTAAAAACTGACACACGGATTTGTCAGAATTGCGGTCGAAGACTTCCTCTATCTACATTTTAGCTAGCATCATCATCAGGTACCCTTCCTTCCTTAAATGTAAATGTTTTACGGGATAATATCCAGAATAAGGAAATCCGTAGACGAACTAGGTTCACCGACATGTCTCGGAGATTCAGTGAGCTGAAGTGGTAATGTGCAGGCCACATCGCTCAAAGAACATATAAACGATTGGAAGTAAGAGTTCTCGAGTGGCGACAACGTACCGGGAAACTTCTACCGGGCCGTCCCCCTACTAGATGGACCGACGACCGGGTTAAGGTCGTGGATGAAGTGTCTCCGGGCCGGTCAGTGTGGCGTACCATGGAGGAGGCATATGTCCAGCTGTAGACGTTTTTGACTGATGGTGATGAAACTTTATAAAAATGTCTAAAGCATAGATGTCAATATGATAGACTTTTGAACTATGTAGTATATTTTTTATTATAAATGTCGGATGTTTATTATATATTTCAATTTTGTATGGAAGCCATATTATTATTTAAGTGTATTATTTATGAATACTATTTGCATATGTGTAACATAAGCATACTAAAAGTATACGAAAAAACTAAAATGTGTTTAATGTTTTATTTATTTAGCTACTTAAAATCAGACAAATGAAAGCAAAACATAAAATCTTATGATTAGATGGATTTACGGATTAGAATTTACCATTACGTAGTCTCTTTGAACTTTGCTGCCACGTCATCTAAATTTGGGAAGTAGAAATACAGTAACAAACGCTAAAAATGACTTTATAATATTAATTTTTAAACCATTTTTGTATTGTAATATATTATTTAAAAACATTTGATATATAGACATTGATATGTAATCTGTATGCCGAATAAATTATTTCTTTCTTTCTATATATATCGTCGAATCCATTTTGATAATAATCGGATACATATCAAAAATCAATATACCTGTGTAAGGAACCCTCAGGGCATTGAGCTATTCACCCTTGTCTATTCTTTTTGACAGCGTTACATTTCAATGTTTGACAGTAGGGATGCGCATAATCGAGATTTCGGCTAATGTATGATGATCGATTATAAAATTAGTAATAACTAATTTCCATAGTCAAAGAGTAGTACTACTAATCTGACAAACAAAAGAAGCATGTCAATGGTTGCCGAGGATGACCGACCGAAAAAGTGCTTTGTAGTCAAAGAAAGTCCTGCTTATCTTGGATATATCTTTATCTTCACGATAACGGTTTTAAAATAAACTAGCTGACATACTAACTAGTAGTATTAATATTAGCATTAGCTATTTTCTTAATCGAGATATCTTGAAATATTTGGATCGAACTACTACTTTCATTAGTGTATCTCATAATCGCCCATCGCTATTTGACAAGAAACAGGCATGATGTTTCCATCTTAACTGCTTTTGTTAGATTTAGCTACTTTTAGTTTAGTTACTTTTCAGTCATTTTAATCCTGCGGGCGTCGTAGAAGGCGAATATGGGAAAAAATATTCAAAAGATGGACAGATATAGGTACTCGTATCTAACAACATATAGTGCGAAAACCAATGCTCCTGCAAAGCTTGGTGAAAGCGGCAAATCCCTTCATGGAAAGTCCGCATGGTAGCCTAAAACGAAGGCTCATGTCAATATTTGTAGTCAGACTAAAAAGAGTTGAAAATAATGTTTAACTTTAGTTCTCAAAACATTAATTTCTATTCTTTTTTGGTTTCTTAAATTAATGTTTTGAGAATTAAAGTTAAACCACATTATGGCAACACTGACTGAACCAATTTCGAAATGTTATTATTGACTGATATTTATAGTATTTCGTAGAGTTTCTTTGCTGTTTCATATTTCAAATTAATAAAACAATTCGTAGTGGTGCGCTAGACATAATTTATAAAGTATTTAACCGTTGCTTGACTGAATTCGAAGCTGGAATAATATTGACTGATGTAAAGTATACTTACAAGATGTTTATAAGAGAACAGCTGAAGTGAGAGTTTAGTAGTGTCTTCTTTTATATGTAAGATATGTTATTTTCGTATTAGATGTATACTGTTTTCGATTCACGATCGCTTTATCAGATGAAATACAAAATTAGATAATTTTGAGGTTATGCAATATGTAAACAAAATTGTATAGTTTTTAAAATCTTGATCTTTACTTCTGAAAATAGTTAAAGGTTTTATGTAACTTGAATATCATAATGAAAGTTGTAATTACCGACTGTTATTATTATATTTTGTACTAAAACAGCCCTTGTTAAAACTAAAAGACATAGTGTATATAAGTTATTTATTCTTTTATTGTTACTATTAACATGCTAACTTGTATATATGTTATGATTACATACTTTCCCAAGTAGGAGTGATATGAATTATGCCACATTTATTGATCACTATATTAACTTTACCTTACAGGCACTAAATAGCAACACAATTACATCTGAGTTCATTCGCGAATGCCACGATTCACTTGCAGAAGCAAGCAGACAGAACTGCATAACCCTGCAATGGATCAAGGGACACAGTGGCTCCAGAGGTAATGATGCAGCGGACGAACTGGCTAGAAAGGCCTCAAGTATGAAGATAGCCGGGCCTGAACCAATCGGGGCCCTACCTTTCTCGCAGCTCCGATCATGGATACATCAACATACCGCACAGTCTCACCATAATGAGTGGGAGTCAAGAGAAAATTGCAGTATCTTCTGTAGTATTAAAAGATGTAAAAACTATATCTTTTTTCCAAATTGTAATTAAGTTAATGATACTTTTAAACATAAGATGTGTTGCCTTTTATTGGATCTGAGTACACTATTATTTATATAATATTAGATTACAGAAAAAGCGTCGGTGGTGTAGTGGATAAGGAGCGGACCCTCAATCTGACGTTTCCGAAATCGAGTCGTGTACCTATGAGTTGTTTTTCAATTCAAGTACATTATCCAATTGCTTAACGGTGAAGGAAAACATCGTGAGGAAACCTGCACACTCCTGAGAAGAAATTCAAAGGTTCGGCATTGGGCCCGCATGGTGGACTATGGCCCACACACTCTCTGTAGGAGAGTAGGCCTGAGCCCCTGCAGTTGTGACGTATATAGGCTGTTGAGGATGATATTAAATTTGTCTGTATGCATTTTGTGTATATCTGTTAGCAAACCTATGGTAATATAAAAAAATAAAAAAATTTTACATCGTTAAAAATTGTTTTATTACCACATAATCTCCAAGCGAGATTAAACTGCATCCTTTAGTCGGCTTTTTGACTGTCTATTTGATGGCAGAAATAACTTTGCACATTAAAAAAGAATCGAATTAGTCGTACTGTAGTTCTGTATTGGCATGTAAACAACATTAGCGCCCTCATTTATTTTCTACTCTTTTTGGTCGCACTATAATACAAATACAAATAATTTATTTCTCATTAAAAGTCATTTTGCTACACTGCGGCCTCCACACTAGGCTGAGCCTGTGTCGTGGAGACCAGGTACAATATACAGTTAACTTTTAAGAATTACAATTTCAATTAAATTAAATTACATTATATTATATACAATACCAATTAAACAGAAATAAGAAATTTAAAATAGAATAGAAGATAACGTGTTTGGATTTTTGGAATTAAGAATAGGAAAGGGGGGGAGGGGTTTAAGGGAAAGTTGGTGGGTTTACGATCTGATGATTTAAAAAATAAAAAAGTTCAGATTAATACCTTTAGAATGTGTTCAGTCTCAGAGTAGGATAAGGTCAGGAGCTTTTTTTTTACTAATAATTTAGTTTCACTTGAACTTTGCTCCCTTATGCCACACTTTTTAACCATCTTGTTATAAATTCTTGAATTAAGAAAATCATAAAAACGTTTGGCAAAGCAGGTCCTTACCACTGTGCATGGAATCTTGTATACTCTTTTTGACAGCAGGTCTGGATAAATCTTTGAGTGTCTGATTTTATTGTGTACTGACGTTACGGATTTGAGTATATACAATTTGCGTACACTTAGTAATCCACTTTCACTGTACAAAGTCGACGTTGGGTATCTGTAAGGCTTGCGGAGCATCACTTTCAGCACCGACCGCTGGGCTCTCTCTAAAGCAAGCATAAATGTTTTTGCACAACCACCCCAGGCAAGAATGCAGTAGTATAAGATGCTGTTATTACGCAATTATTGTCAACTTACTTAAGTACAACAATTAATAAAAATGGTAAAATTTGTCATTTCTTGATATAGTGTTTTATCATTTGTAATTAAGAATGCCACTTAGTTGCACAATTTTTTTTACAAAAACAGATCAATTTAGATTTGCCATATTTTTCATACTTTCTGCTTGATAAGACAAAACCGACGACTGAGCAAAAAGTGACAGAGTAGCATCAGCGCAAACAATTACGAATAAGTAATAACTTATTATGTATTCGTAAGCAAACAATCAATAGTCAATGTGGTTTATGTACGCTTTTTGTATGTCATTAATCTCTGCTAAGCCTAAGCACGGATCCGATACGCGTCTACCTTGCCTACCAAAGTTGACTACTATTTATTGAAATTCGATCTTTATTAAAGAAACAATGAGACGTTATTTTTTTATAAAAATGTTACTTTTGGGTAATTAGACGTAGGGTATTAACGACAACACGAGGTGATTAACGATCTTGTTGATATGAATTTTACCATAATTAAAATATAATAATTATTAAATATAGTACTACAATTTTCTCATAACCTCACAGAAATATAATCTCTATTTATTTAAGCATAGAGACCTTAATCCTTGAACAATTGACACATATTTATCCCATCAGCAGCATAGGAATTGCATTTTAACTCCTATCGTGTTGAGATAAAGGTTGTAACGGCAGCATCAACATGTTTGTACGGTAAAATCAGGTTGGATATTGTTCGAGATGACGTCATGTAGGTAACCATGCCAACAGGGTGTGAAAATAAGATAAACAACATGGTTTTTATGTGTGCGTGTAGTGTAAAAAGTTTGCAAGTGTGTCTAAGCAAAAACGTCAAAAGCTGTCTTGAAGTTTTTTTGTATAACCGACGAGGAAAAGACAACGAGCGAAGGAGATATCTAATTTCATGCATTCGATTGTATGGCTGCGTCTCTTTCACTCATCTCGGCAAACGTCAACGTAGCCAGGTATGGCTGTATGGTGTTTTGCCTTTGCCTTTTCCCTTTTCCTGGTAGAAAAAAAAAATTTCAAAAAAAAATTAACGCTATGTATGTAAAAATAAGAAGTGCGTTGAAGGAAGTACTGTCAAAAGTCGAATCGGTCAAAGTTCATGTTTTTGCACATTATTTTACGTAAATAAAATTGAAACAGTTTTATCATAATCTGATCCTTAGATAACTGTCTCCATCTAGGTATGTAATCCTCTTTTTCGTACTAAAAGCTTTATCAGCCCCACTATTTGCCGTTAAGTCGTTAATTTCGTCGAGTCACGACACCCGTGTATTCTTATCAAACTTGTTTGCTTGGAGGTACGATCGGACTTTGACTCTGATAAACTTATGTGGTTGAGCGAGCGTTTCGAGTGTTCACTTTGCGTTCGTCTGCTGGCTAGGATGGATCAACTGCGCTTTGACGGTCGTGTTGCTGTGGTCACTGGAGCCGGTGGTGGCCTCGGCAGGGAATACGCCTTGCTTCTGGCGGCGAGAGGCGCTAAAGTCGTTGTTAACGATCTCGGAGGCGGCAGAGATGGATCTGGCAAATCCACCTTCGCTGACGCAGTTGTCAAGGAGATTAAGGACAAAGGTACGTAAATATTTTTTATGAAGTAGCTCCATTACAGACCTACATATTTTCTTCTGTCGTTACAGATTTAAAACGGTCGAATCGATTCTTGCTTGTTGACTGGCCATTCTTATAGATTCCGGGGAGTTGGTGTGTGACAATCATACATTTTAGGCATTCTAGCCTTTCAGTTTTAATTATAGTCTAGGTAGATCAGAAAAGAATCTGTAGGTCTGTGATGGGACTTATGTTTAATATTGCACTTGGATCAGATTTTTTTTAATTTTTGAATTTTTCGAAGAGCCCCCTTTTTTAATAAGAACTCTTCTGCTTTTATAAAGTCTTACTATACATCTACGGTAGATGTATTCTTAAATGACAAGTTAAAATAAAAACCTCAGTGATCCTTCTGTTATGTGTTTGACATTATATATGATTTAAATGTAAATAATTGTAATTTATATTAAATTCTAATGTTGTTAAGCCTAACAGGGCTCCATGATGTACTTTTACATCAAATATTACCATCCCTAAACTCATGGAAAGTAATAAACCATATGACTATGACTATACAATTCATGATGGAGATAAACAAATATAAGGATTGGCTTTTATAATTAATCACTGTGGCTCTTCATTATGTTTTATCACAAATGATTTTGATTGAGATCTAATAGCTCTGAAACTGATATTAAGTTTACATTGTTTGAAGTAATTTATGTTTCATGTGTTCAGTATTGCACTGTAGTATTTTTGCAGCCAACTAGTGTAATATTTTATATAATATCCTGTTTAATAGATCCAGAAGACCAATTAGTATAAGTTATAAAGAGGTCTTAGGTTAGAACCCTGATCTCTCAGAAGGCTCAGGTAATTTTTTAGGGTGGCTGCCACACTGCTCCCGTACATGTAACTTGGGGAAGATTTTTTTTTGTGTCAACCCATTGTCTGGGGTATTGTATGTCTTTTAAAAATATTTAAGGTCTAGAAACACCACTATTTGATTCAGAAACATTAAGCTTTAAAGTGATAATTTTAGTCAAGATTTAATGGGCCCACCATCCCCGCTCTATCTTCTAAACTGTTGCTTTAAAAAATCTAAAAAAATTGATGTTGGTAGTATGTATACTGAACTAATTAGCTATACTTTGACCATTGTACGGTACACAATGTTAGTAACACTTTTATTTGATGGCAGACTTCCATATCTTGGTGGCCGCCAGCAAACAAACATAGAAAAGGGTCCAACCACCATCAAATAATGTGTAAACTGACTTTTTACAATTTTATTCAATAGGTGGTGTAGCAGTTGCCGACTACAACTCTGTAGTGGAGGGTGAAAAGATAATCAAAACTGCCATGGACAACTTTGGCCGCATCGACATCCTTATCAATAATGCTGGTATCCTTCGTGATAAGAGCTTTGGCAAAATGTCCGAACAGGTATGTTCTATTATAATCCAATATAATAATTATAATAAATTTTAGGATCGATCAATTTGGTACTTATGATAAATAATATCAGCGATTTTGATATGGGTTTGTATGTGTTTGTTGGTAGTTCTTAGAAAATTATGAATATTGTTTTTTATAATATTCTAAATAAGCCATAACATTATTGGTACACCTGTCACAGGAATAAAGTTCAGATCAAAAAGTCATCTTGCAGTATAAATATTTATAGATATTTTTAATTAATGTCTTGCCAAAAATTTATTTATAAAAGATTTGCCACACTGGATGCGGTCTGTGGGCAGGGCAATGGTCAAGTCACGGCCAGATTGACGCTCGTAACCCAAAACTACACAAATTCATCTATACTATAGTAACACTTCTCCAACAAACCCTCCCCATCACACCCTTCCGTACCGCTCCCATACCTCTGGAATAGCCTCAGACCTGTAAGTTGTAATAAAAAATGAAGGCAAACTGATAATTAAATTAATTATTTTAAATATTATCATTTTTCCTTAATTACTTGTCCTCATTATCAAACAACCTGCCAAAGAAAGTTAACTTTCCTATATTTTTGGGATTACACTAACTTTTTTTTTGTATTTAGAGTTAACTAATCATTGAGATACCAACTTTCCAACTAACAACAACAAAAAGCATTAAAGCTCCATAAGTACTGTACATACTGTACTTATTGTGACAGTAAGCATATTTGTATACATAGCTCGGAACCGGTCGACGTGGCGTACCATGAAGGAGGCCTATGTCCAGCATTGGACGTTTCCCGGCCGATGATGACGATGAAGCATATTTGCTTGTCCTGGTTTTTACTTTACTCTATTAGAAATACGAAATGAAGCTCACTGCGTAGCGATGCTCCCAGGTCGATAACGATCATGTTAAGCAACGTTCATCGTGGTCAGTCATTGGATGGGTGACCACTATTACAAGTTTATTCATCCTGAAATGGTCAATTGGACCAATGTGATGGATAATTTTACACGAAATACTTAATTTAAAAATTAAGAAAGCAAGCAAGAAAATTTAAAAAAAAAAACGAAGAAATTAATCAAATTACTATATAAAATTAAATATCACAATATTTTAAGAATTATTTAAATTATTACTAGTGGAGACTAACTGAGCGCCTCAGTGCTTCAGAAGGCACGTTTAATTTTTATAGGCCTTCGAGCAGTTTGATGAAATGTTAACGTTTTTATGTTAGCCACTCAAAAAAGCCAAAACAAAAAGTAAAAATAAGGTATAGTTTCTACCCTGGGTTGGAGGATCAAATGACAGTCGCTTCTGTAAAAATTAATACCTACGCCAATACTTAGGGTTTAGATAGCCGACTCCGATTGAGAAACGAACTGGAGAAATTATGATGATATAAGGTTTCATGTGTTTGTTATGTGTGACTTAGGACTGGGACCTGATCCACGCTGTTCACCTCAAAGGTGCGTTCAAAACGACGCAGGCGGCGTGGGAGACCTTCAGGAAACAGAAGTATGGCCGCGTCATCATGACCTCCAGTAACGCCGGTATCTTTGGAAACTTCGGACAAGGAAACTACAGGTACATACAGTACCTTATTTAAAAAGTAGTAGGATTTAAAAGCAAGTGTTTCCAGTGTATATGAAACTCCCGCACACAATAAAACTATTGAATTTTGAATGTTTAACCAATTCGTGCATAATCAATAAAATCCGTGAATACAAAGTTTACATTTTTATTGCCTTTATAGTAAATTTAAATTGCAAAATTTTGCATTGTTAACACATACAATACCATTTGAATTTAGTTTCCGTAGTCATGCTCATTACAATAAATATATATTAAAAAATAGGAATACTAGTTTTGCTAGTGATTCAAGTACATTGCTAAACATGAGCCTTCTCATAAAGGCCACAGAAGAAATGCTAACTGTGTGTACTAATCGTGTCTACTATCCATAATCAACATAGTTGTGCATGGGATTGCAGATGAATTTGCAAGTTGTCATAGCAACAAGACAAAACATACTACACATTCACTTACTTACCAGACAAGATTATGATGCGTTATATATATTTTGCGAAACCCACGTACAAATATATAGTCTTATTTATAAAGCTGGAATCTCACAACGTGGTCCCTTCCTACCTCCCTTAAAGAACGCGATGACGAACACACTTTTTATTAGGTACCTGCTTTTGTCCGTGACATTGTTCGCGTTGGTTGAAAATTATCGCAAGTTCAAAAGGGATAAAAAATAGTAACTAGGTTAATTTCCAGCATATCGTCTATCTGACTCTGTCTCGTCTCGACACCATCGACCACCATACATTGTTAACATTACTTGCAGTGCCGCCAAGCTGGGCCTGGTTGGACTAACCAACACCTTAGCACTGGAAGGAGCTAAGTATAACATTAAGGTGAACACCATCGTGCCCACCGCCGCGTCTAGACTCACCGAGGACATCCTGCCCCCGGAGATGTTTAAAGCCATGCAGCCCGGACTCATTGCCCCAGTTGTCGTAAGTGACGGTCTATCTTATACGAGTAGGTAAGGTAAATTATGACGGTGAATCTGACTTTACTTAGTGCTTCAAACTTTTTATTCTACCTTCCGTTACAGCATTAAATGTGGACATCTTTTTATTTGGATGTTGAATACTATTAACATTTTTATTTCTAAAAAAAGGCTGACATGTTTTGCACATTTTATAATAGTTATTATTGTACAGGCTTACATGGTGCACGAATCTTTTGAAGACACTGGTATCACCATTGACTCAACTCTCGGGTTCGCAACCAAGACACACTTCGTGCGAGGCGAAGGTGCTGTGGTCAAGAAGAAGCCCGAAGACCCGGTAACCATCGAGTCCGTCAAAGAATCGTGGTCCAAAGTGACGAACATGTCCAATGCCAACCATTTGGACAAAATGGCAGATGTTACCTTGGATCTGGTTGAGAAAATACAGGTAAGATATTATAAAGTATCACATGTTTGTATGTACATTCATTATGTTAGTACATTTTTGAATCTTCATATTCCTGATTCATAGAATAGATTAACAGATTAGGTGCCATCTCAACGGACTAGCCACCAAATTTGCCTCATGTCGGGAGCTGTATTGGGTGTTTTGGGTAACCATTACAGCTTCACCCGAACAAGTTGTTGAGCGCCTTAGGTGCTCAGTCGATTAAGATTTTAATGGCAACTAAGGGCGCGAGCTTGGTTACGAATTCTGTTTAGGTCTGTTGCTTTGTAGTGAGAGGATCGAAGAGGACGATAGTGGGGGAAGGCACCTAAATAATTTTATTAGAGACGGATTAATTTTGAGGATGAATCGGTATTTTTTATTTGGTTGAAGAAATAAGGCACTTTGTAACTCGCAGTCCAATTTCAACATTTGAGTGTTTTTATGTGTAACATGTCTGCCAAATTACTTATATGTAGTTTAGTGGTGTAGAAAACATTGTTTATTTGGAGTTTTCGTGTTATCAATCTTTATGTAACAAGTTTTATGAATGTTGATATGATAATATTTTGTTTATCATACCTGACAGATACCATTTTTAAGTGCAGCTCATTAATATTTTCAATTTTTGTTCCCTTTTAAATTGCAATTTTGTTTTTCAAATAATATATGTGTAGATAACAAAAAGAAAACATATAGTAACTCAAGAATATTGCTTATTTTTTCACACTGCATTATTAAAAGCTGATATTTTAGACATTAGATCTCACAACTGAGACAAATTATCGAAAAAGCATTACATAATTTAATCATTATAAGTTACCCTTATCAGGTCGTCGGTATACCTCGTAGGGGTGTGGCCCAGTACACGTTTACCGGTACGTGGTCGACACTCGAGAACATTTAATAGTCCACCCTAAGTTTGATGATAATTTAAAGCAGTAGTATAAACGCAGTATAAAAAGGTTAATCAATTTAAAAGCTATTTTTTCTTGAAAAATATATTCACAGCATGTAAAAGGGAACCTTAAAACTACGGAACCTATCTTGCCTCGTTTTTACTAAATACTAAGATGTTCCAAAAATACGAAATATAGACAATTACCTTTAAAACAATAAAAAAATATTTCATGGATTCATAATACAATCAGGAACTTTATATGTAACAAGCTTTTGCCCGCAACTATCGGGAGAAAAATAACGTAGTATCTTGCATGACCGATATAAATAAAATACAAGTATCAAGCATTGTAGCTATGAAAAGGCAACAAACATACATAAGTACTTTCGCAAATTATGAGTAAGATACAAAATGATGTATTTATTGTAGGTATCCATTATAGATTTATTACTAACATAGTTGTGTTCTGATCGGCATATCAGCTAACATGAGATGTACTTGTTTGATCAGGACTTCGAAGAGCGTGCCAAGTTAGACGCCGGCGGGCGCGAGTCATACTGGTCTACTTACAACTACAACTCTAAGGACCTTGCCCTGTACGCACTAGGAGGTAAGATAACAACATTTCTTTGGTGTCGTTGTACTATCTTTCAGTTTTGTTAAGTAATTTTACTAATTTTTAATGATGACAAAATAATGTATTGTCTGAATTTTTTTCGTATCGACCTTTCTTGTTTAGTCTGAAAAACCATGTAAATTCATAAAACAGGGTTTTCCAAACTATGACCCTCGGCGAGTGAGTGCTACCAATTCAGGCAAACCTGACAAATTTTTAGGATAAAATTTAGTAAGATTGATATGGTTCTTCTTTACAATACAAATGAAAACGTATTCCAACGTAATAAAACGTGTTTCGTTTCAACGTACGCGTCGATCTTTGATAAATATTTCAAAGATTTCTTATTTTATCTAATTCATAAAAAGCATATAACTTAGCGTACATTCGTGTACTGTACGAGTATGTATGTTGTAATACGGTAATAATATACTACGAATCAGAACTTAATTCGGGTTTTGATTCCGCTCGATCACGATACAGCTCGCACCAAGCATTCACGTCTACATTCAACATCCGTACAGCTAAAATTTGAACTACCACTTGGGTATGTTCAAGCGAAGATTAACAAGGCACATTCTTGTATATAAAAACACTTACGGTATATATAATTTTCATTGTTGTCTATAGCTGAAGTGAATACGCAATAAGTTATATATAGTGGCGTTGATAAATAATGCCAGTGATAAGATTGCATAAATAATAAATATTAAATGATTGATATGAAGAACAATAATGATCGTTGCTTTTAGGATGCCGTGCTTCAAAAGGAAACAACACGGAACCCTTATAAGGGCACTTTTCGGATGCCCTTTTTCTCAGGGACTCTCTAGGTATCGAGTGCTAACATCTACTACTACTGCTATATAATTGGCCAAGAGCGACTAGCATATAATTTAATATATAATAGCATGTAATTTAATTAATCGACGTAATTGTTGAGGTTTACGTTTACGTCGACGTAATTTACACAATTTTTGACGTTGGGCCATTGTATTACCCCATTACACATTGTGTAACTCTTAAGTCTCTATCTATTTATGTTTAGGAGATAGAAGCCATTGACAGATTATGCGACAGATTGGATCCTTCGTGTTCGGAACCATAAAAAACTGGGGTGCTACTCGTTTTTGTCCGGTGTTTTTTTAATTATTACGTTCTTACAATGTTATGTAAAGTAGATAAATGTTCAGAATTGTAACACTTATTAGGTTCTAATTTAGGGTTTAAATTAGGAATGGATAACTGAGAGATTAGCCCTAAACCTCAACTAAGTAAGAGAACCTTTTAGTTTGACAATCTCGTGATAGCAATATTTTTCTAGACGAGATTTAAATTTACCAATTATTTTCTAACTGAAACTTACGCTATGTATTGAAGGGGGGAGCAGTACGGATAGTAATTTATTTTTTTATATACTTACATGATGACATACTATATACACGTATGCATTGTATTTATGTTATTGCGTAGCCGTTATAACGCTCGCGAAGCTGCAAAGTTCATTGGCTTCAAAGTAATAACACTTATGTGGAATAATACGTGGAAACCACAAGTACACCCTTTAAAAATACACTACGAAAACTTATAGTTTCAAGCCCTTAAAAGAGATGTTTTAAATTCGGACTGCACTTTTAAACTATTAAAAATATCAAGTAATATAATAAATATTTATATAAAAATAATAGAATTACATTTTTGCATTTATTTTAGTTGTACAAAATCATTCTTTTTGTACTAAGTGTCAAATGTTATTTTATTGACGCCATCTTTGTTTTCAACGTTAAGTCTTACCTGTTTCGTGCGTTTTATATGTCTTCGTACAAATAAACTAAACCGAAATATACAAAAATTGTAATTAATCACTTTTATTTGATAATGCCTTTGCTCCATACATTCGCGGAACGTGTCATTTATCTATACGAATATTATTAATGCGAAAGTGAATTTGTTTGTCATTCCTTCACGTTGTAACGGAGATAATGACTCGTTTTTTTGGTATAGGGATAGTTGAAGGTCCGTTAAAAGCTTATTTTAACTCGATCCATCAAGTCGTTCCCGTGGGATACATTCTGAAGTCCATGCAGATGAATTTGAGGGTAACCACTAGTTTTGTTAAATATAAAAACATTTTAATTATCAACGCAGTTGGTGCATCAGTGACGAGCGAGTCTGACCTGAAGTTCCTGTATGAGAGCCACGAGAACTTCACCGCTCTTCCTACTTTCTTCATCCTAGCCGGCATGAGCATGGAGTCACCCATCGTTGCGCAGGCCATGCCTCCCGGCAAGCACGCAGACTTCACAAACGTAAGTTGATTTTATGAAGGCGCTTTCAGGATCTAATTATATGTAGAGGAGATATCTCTTCTGTCACTCCGTTTCACCCCGTGAGTGTCATAAAAGGCGACTAAGTAAAAAATAGGGCAGGCCTTTTTACCACCGCATTTTAACCGCCTCCGTGGCCTGATGGCTATGTTCTTGTTGGACAATAATCTGGAGGTCTCGGGTTCGATTCACTCGATTTGGTTGATGGTAGGGAATCTTCTATGTCCAGTCTGGCTAGCTACCACCGTGTTACCTAGGTCTGCCGCCAAACAGCAGTGTTAATAGCATTGTCGTGTTCCGATGTGAAAGGTGTCAGAGCCAGCGCCTCGTTGGCTTGAGGTTTCTAGGTCTTACCACCCAACGGTTTATAGTCGATCCCATCACACATTTAAAAAATCAATAACATCTTACTGTGACCACCAACCCGCTTGTTAAGCTAGGTGAATATGGCAAATCCTCTCATAGCAAGTCCGACGTAGCGACCTGTGAGGCTCATGCCCAACAATGGATTTTTGTAGAATAGGATGTGACTGTTCGGTATAGTTCCCGGCGAACAACTTGAAAAATGACCTTGACTGCGCAGTAAACGATATTCGGGTCTCTTTAGCGGAGCGCGTGACTGGTCGAACAATCCCCCTTGCGCCCCTCTGTCACCCGGAATGCGCGAACTATGCCCATTATTATTGTTCAAGTTGTTTACCGGTAACTATACCCTCGCTGAATCGAACCCCGGATTTATAGATTATTAGTCCATTTTTAAAACCAATAGGCCACGGAGAACCTTTTCATACCACTTGTACACCACCACCAAAAAACTAACCTACGCAGCGACATCTAGAACACTATTACAGAGGTTTGCAAATTAAGCTACATAAGTATTTACGATTTAAGTTTAAATAAAATGTAATGGACCGCTAATTTTTAAATCTAATATCTATTAAATCTTTTGCATGCTGGTAGTCCTACGGCATGGAGAACATTTTATTTATTTACTATATTTTGGACGTGACTTTGTCCGCCACTTCGCAAAGTACCCCACGGGAACTTAATGCTCGATCAGGATTCCTTTCCGGACCTTCAACTATACCAATACAAAAAATCAAGTCATTCTGATCCTCCGTTACGATGGGAAGGAAATACAAACATACAAATCACTTTCGCATTTATAATATAGGTAAGGATTCGATTTGAGTGGTCCCCATGTGATAATTTCCGAAGTACGAGCAGACGAAGTCGCGGGCAAAAGTACTAGTATGTTTTAATCCGGACGAATGCCACGCTGTAGATAGCCAATGGTATTCTAAGATATGATATAAGTTTGGCATATTATCTATGTAATAAAACAGATAAAATGTCAGAAATTGCTAGAAAACTGCTGCGTTTTTCCGATTGGGCAAAATGTCACTAGATTGAAAATATTGATTGTGTTGTGTATAAATGCTATTTTTTCTTAGAATTTAGCTTAGGCTTATTATTTTATCGTATTTTGTACCACTGGTGGGCAACGTGAGCCCTCGCATCCCTCCAGTATACTCATTCAAGAGCTTATTTGGCCAGTCGTCGAGAAACGAGTCCAGTTTATCCCGATCGAACAAGTAGCCCGTGGGATAATTTATAAAGTCCACGTAGTAACCAACCATATAATGATGCATTTTAAATACAACACTATTATTTACAGATTCTCCATGGCGAGCAATACATAGAGTTCGTGGGCGAACTGCCCGGCACTGAGGGCGAATTCACGTCCCGATCGTACGTAGTCGATGTCATCGACAAGGGATCCGCAGCAATCGCTCTAGTCAACAGTGAGATATATATTCTTGTTATGGATATATTATAACAGCGAAGAATCTAAAACACATAAAAAACTGTTTTTAGTTGAAAAAAACAGCACGTCAAGTCCGCTGCCAAACAGCAGTTTTAATACTACTGTTGTGTTCCGATGTGAAAGGTAGCAGGGCGACTCATTAGATTGGGGCTTCTGGGTGCGCACGATTACCATCCAACGGCCTTATCGTCACTTACCATCAGGTTATATGAAGGCCAAGTGCAAAACCATACATTAAAAAAATAATCTCACCTGATGATAAGTGACGAAATGGCCGACGATGATACGACGTGGTCTAAACTAGAACATGATGCTCATTAACTTTGGTGGCCATGGCAGTAGTATAGTTTTGAGGCCTGAGTATTATTATTTTGAAAATCTGAGAAGTTGATATAAAACTGGTAATCGCCTGCATCTAAGCTACAGTTTGGTTTTATATTAGTAAGTCTAATGGATGATAAACTATCCTTTACCAGGTGAAATCTACCAGAACAACCGTTTAGTGTACCGCACTCAGCAGCACATCTTCGTCCTCGGCCAGGGGGGCTTCGGAGGCCCCCGTAACAGCAAGAACGCGACCGAGGTGAAGCAACCCCCCAAGCGCGCCCCGGACGCTGTTGTGGAACAGAAGACTTCTGAGGACCAGGCCGCTCTTTACAGGTACGTTTTTTTTGTTATGGACGCTAGCATTCCAGTTGCAACAACCGACTGAGTCAACCTATTTGTTATGTTGTATAACTACAATTGATATATGTATATAGTACGTATACACACAAAGGTTATTTTTACCCCGATCGAGCGAGTAGTCACTGGGATAATCTGTGAGGTCAGCTCAGACAAAATGTGGTAATATCTCAAAAGTTGAAAGACATCAATAAACTTTGGCACGCACATGACTTATGTCATTCCGTGGTTTACATTTTGAATTCCAAGTTGACGGATTGGATGGCAAAATTAGTTTAAAAGTAGTTTTAAATAATTGTGGAAAATTATATGCAGGAGGAGAGAAAGCCAAACTTCCTTGTGGAACTTTTTCATTATTTATTTAAATTCGTTGTTTTATTTTTCGGGCTACATATGATTTGTGTCCTAGCAACGGTTCATAAATAGGATATAAAATTTTCCTATTTGGTTTTTCCTTGTATGATTCTTTTTTATGTAAAAAAAGTTAATTTGTAAGTTGTTGCATACGAGTAGAGTAGGTACTGGAATCAGTTTTATAGCTGTCTTTACATTTAAAATAAAACCTATACAAAAAACTAAATGTTTGGATGTATATATATTTGCCTTATTCGTCTTTCTACCTATAAATAGCTTACCATATTATTTAAATGAAAGACGGTCGATTCGAGTCCCGATGACCTTTGTTAGCCTGTTGCCGTCATCGAACAATACGGAGGGACTATTCTGTGTTCCACTAACGACATAACTAATATCTTGTGTTAGTTTTTACAAGAGAACAACGTCATTTTTATTTATAGCTGTTTTTCTTAAAAATTTAACTTTTGATATCTACACTTATACATATTTGCACGATATTTTTGGTGTAAAAATCGACTTTAGACGCAGATTCTTCACAGCATATTAGAATTAGTTTTCTGTTTAAAACTGTCAAACTCTTGAGTATTGCGACTTTAATTTTCTAAAATTACCGTCGAAGATATAATATTGTACCTCTATGTAATCTTATTTGTAATGGAATATAGACTTTTATATCTTAATGTTACAGGAAAGAAGGATAGTTATAAATTGAAGGGAGTGACATTTTGTATTTTAAGCTTAATTGTGATAATATAATGGTGACTTCCATCCGACCACAATCCTCGATTCGATAAAAATCGTCTATTCATGCTCACTGCGCAACTTATGCCCCACAATAAGATAAACTTGCGTCAGTAGCCTCAATAATTATCATAACTAAATTATATAATACATTTATCTATTAATTATCGTCAATCCATTAAAAAGATAATCAGGCATTATAATATTTTTTAAATAATAATCCCTCACACGAGGATAAATACTATAAGGACGTGTCGTGATTAGATTACAGAATAAACCTTGATTGTTTATCATTTGTATCAAAATGTGGAGTCTCCGTTTCATTCAATTGTTCTAATTAGTTTGTGTTTGGACTTTGAAGAGAGGTAACGTACTTGTGGAGTTCATTGAACTTGTGTAACTTATAAAATATCCAAGTCACAAAATACAGGTGACAATAACACTTCTAATTACATGTGACTTTAGTACATTTTATTGATTATGGGTTTTTGAATTTAATTGGTTTACTGTTAATCGAGACAAAAAATTCTTTGTACTTATTTTATTTTGTACAATTTTATGAGTTTTTCGTGTAGTAAACTCTGGTACAGTACGCTGTTTGCTTCTCTGAAGCTTAGCGCTCCAGAATTTGGCGCATGTACAGTCGGAATGTATGTGTATTATTTTCGATAATAACTATTTCTAGGTGATATACAATACTAGGCCAGTTCTTTCCTCCCGCTAACTTGCCTTGCCATCGTCGTCATAAACGCATTTATAAGCTAGTATTTGATACTGCGCAGCCTTTTGTAGCTAACTTCAGGGGTGCAAACATAGCATGCGAGTACTGTAACGCTACCCATGTGTTACTTTGTGCTACATTAGTCTGTATTTTATATGATAGCCTGATGTATAGTGCGTGTATTACATTGTTTGTATATTTTGTACAGGTTGTCTGGTGACTTAAACCCGCTTCACATCGACCCTCAAGTGGCTACCATCAGCGGTCACCCTAAACCCATCCTTCACGGTCTAGCTTCTCTCGGATTCGCTGCGAGACACGTGTTGGCCAAGTAAGTTCTTTTATATATATTTACTAGCTTCCGCCCGCGACTTTGTCCGCGTGTAATTCAGGATCTATTCTACTTGTTCGATAGGCACAGGTGACGTATATGACAAATTATTATACAGCATAAGGTACAAAATAGTGTTTATTCTGTTACGTAGTCTAATAATTTAAAGAAACAAAATAAATTTCATTATCTGACGTAGTACATTCAAATAGTTTTCACACCAATATTATAAACGCGAAAGTTTGTATATACGAATTTACATATTCTATGGTCGGTTGCTAGGCAACGCATTTTTGTTATGCCAAAATTGCCCATGTAATCCCACTAATATTATAAGTCTGATTTTGGACAATTTACACAATATGTCTTTAGAAAGTATAGCCTATATGTTATTCTGATGTATAAGCTATGTTATTGTAAAGTTTCATTCAAATCCATTCAGTAGTTTTTCCGTGAAAGCGTCACAAACATCCAAACATCTAAACATCCAAACTTTCACACTTATAATATTAGTAGGATTGCTGAATTACCTTGTATCATTGAAAAATCAAATACTATATAAAAAATTATTATTTATTTAACTTAAGATGTAAAGATAAATAAAGAGTACTCAAACAAACAAATAATATAATGAAAATTTTTGAAACATCCCCGAAATTCTCAAGGCCAAAAGTCGCATTTTTAATAAGGGAGCTTCAGTTCGGGCATCCTTTGGGCTACAGCAAATAGTAATCCTGCCAAAACGTATGTATGTAACGGACGTTCATTTCCTCAAACCCATCCGCGATACCTCACCTCAAGAAAGTGACCCGCTCAAGGATCGGTTATATGGCGCGCGCGAATTCACTAACACGTGCGCGTGTATACAAACGTCATCTGTTCCATGTGTGCCAATATCACATTTGTTTGAAATGTCCGTGGCTGCGCTTCTACTATACTTTTGATGATTAATGAATTTAATACGTGCGTAGATACGGCGGCAACGACCCGGCTAACTTCAAAGCACTAAAAGCACGCTTCATGAAGACTGTGACTCCCGGACAGACCCTCGCTACCGAGATGTGGCAGGACGGCAACCGCATCTACTTCCAAACCAAGACTAAGGAGACCGGAAATGTTGTCATTGGCGGTAAGATTTATTTATACCACATATGTAGTCTAGTAGCTACATAGCTGGACTGATAATACCGAGGTCGCGGGTTCGATCCCCAGCGGGTGATCTATTGGTGCTCGATTTGGTTGGTAATACTTGCCATAATTTCACTGGCTCGGCGATGTCCACGTGTTCGGTACTAGGTAAACGTCCACACTCGATCACGGCTCTCGGAACACTGTCCGTCATTGAACCTTTGACACGGATGTTTAAATAAATAACACATTGACACACGAGACGTGTGATATTCAGGCTGTATTGCATTTTTAAATGCCCGTTTAATTATCTTCTACCGTGTAATATAGGTCTGGCGTCAATACTGTTTTGTTCCAAGTATTCATTATAATATTTATAAATACGAAATTGAGTTTGTATGTTTGTCCTTCCTTTACGTCGTAGAGTCAGAATGACTTCATTATTGTATAGAGATAGTTTACAGAGGCTACTTTTATCGCGATCGAATATGTTGTGCCTCTAAGTCCACGCGAACGAAGTCGGGTCAGACGCTAGTGTCTCTAGCAGTTTCTATCACTCCATGTCATCCCATGGGTGACGTAAAAGGCGACTATGAGATAAAATTAAGGAGACGGACAGCAGCGTCTGTAACTGCGATCACCTATCCTCCAGAAGTAAGTCAATTGTGGCGATGTATGGGGGACACTAAAAGGAGTTAACGATTATTGTCATATGCAGGTGCCTACGTGGACCTCAAGAAGGTTGTCCCTGGTGGCAGAGTGTCTGCCTCACCAGTGTCCGCCTCCGGACCACTGAAGAGTGACGGCCTCTTCGCCAAGATCAAGGAGGAAGTCGGCAAGAACCAGGAGATGGCCAAGAGCGTCGGTGGTGTGTTTATGTACAACCTCACCGAGAACGGAAAAACAATCAAACAATGGAGTGAGTATTCATTTACATAATGCAAATTCGCTTAGAATGCTTCCATACAAAATTTCTTTTGCCATTAAAAGATTTAAAATAGAATAGCTGGCTTTGATAAGTTATAAAACCTAAAAATAGGAGGTGGGATTATAGTGTCACTCAATTAATATTTTAACGTACAATGTAATTGTCAGCTACAATAGCCGTTACGCAGATAATAGGGACTATTATAGATCGCGTTTTGAACAATAATATAATTAAAAATAGTGTGTAAAAATTAAAATTGTGATTCACTATGAAGTTTTATGTTAATGATATTAATTTCGCGACATTATAATCCGATGTCATATTTTAAATAATTACTTCACAAAGCCAGCTGGCAATCTTATTTTATAAGATTTTGGTAAAACAAATTTAGTATGAAACTTTTATCGTCAAAATCACCATTATTTGTCAAAAAGAGAATGACGAGTCAGTAAGCTGAAGTGGCAAAGGCCAAGATATCGCTAAGAATGGATATGCGTGGCTGGCGAGCAAGAGTGGCGAGTGGCAGCTATCATCTACCAGGAATCTTTTGATGTGATGCATGTAAGATAAGAGAAAATTCAGTTTGTAACGAATATTTTTGACGTCATTGAATATACTACCCTTCAGAAAAGCTTTCTGCAGAGAAGAAATAGCATGCAGCAAATGTGATAAAATCTTCGCAACTAGTAACTATTCTGTTTTTATTTGATGATGTTTTAAACTATTATTTCATTTACAGCGATCGACCTGAAGACCCCTGAAGTGTATGAAGGAGCCCCGAAAGACGGCAAACCTGACACCACCATGTCAGTATCCGACTCTGATCTGGTTGAAATTGCAGCCGGAACTCTCAGCCCACAGGTCGCTTACCTGAAGGGGAAACTCAAAATCTCTGGCAACATAATGTTGGCACAGAAATTAGGCCCACTTTTGAAGTCTGATGCCAAATTGTAAACAAAAGAACTGTATTTTTCTAGAGATTTATGTTTATTAGGGAATTTCTTAAGGTACTTAGGTTATGGTATGAATTAGGGCATACATATATATAAAAGCATTTATTGAATTTTGAGCAGATGTTACCTGATTTGATTGTATTATAGTACGAGTAAGAGAGGAACCATGATGTAAAGTTTAATCAATATGAAATGTTGTTGCATATCAGTTTTTATACTTGTTATAATTCCAATAGAATAAGTGAACCGTTATTTTTGTACAGGTGACGGAAAATATACCATTTATGTATTATTGAGTTCTTTTATTTGGTTTGATCAAGTTATAATGAAGGTTGTATTGTTCCTTGTAAAAACAAGTCTGCTTCCTGCACTTCAATCTCCCATGCATCTTTCATTTCAGACTTGGAATTCAGGTCAACAAATTTGCTAGCTTGTATTTCAGGCAGTCCTTTTGTCCTTACAGCTGTACCCATAATGCAACAATATGTTCCTGAAAACAACAAAAGTGACATCTCACACATGAAACATGATGAAATGATTTGTTAATGAGCTCCACAAAAAAAGGATAAATAAACTAGCTTTGATATGTTTATCAACACTTTGGTAGTGCCCTTAAAATAATTTTATTAACATAATTCAAGTTTATGGTGCAGAAGGAGACTAAAGACTTAAAAATAAATTAGTAAACGTCTGTGACTATGAATGATTTACCTTTCTGTAAAGATTTCTTTATAATGCCATCTGCAGTATTGCATTTAGTAATCTTTGCTCGGCCAGTGGAGTCAGAAATTATTAAAATATCAGTACCTACAGTTTGTTCAATAGTACCTTGTAACCAAACATCCATTGGCGTATCTTTGTTTATAAGGTTTTTAACCATGCATTTTCTGGGACAAAAAGCCATGTTGTTTTGTGTTTTTACTTAACACACCATCATATTAATATTGCAATTAGACTTTCACTCGCTGGTTTGTTGCTTATTTCGAAAATCATTCAAATTGATTCTTCTGTTTACAAAATTAATTTGGGGTAGTTGTTCCTTCAAATGACCTTGCCACTTTCCTTTGAAGAAACAACTGCAACTACAAAGTACCTTTCTGTGCCAAGTGCATCAAAGATAATGTGAGAGATAAGTAGAGATAATTTAGAAGAGCTTCAAAGCATGTAACAAGATAAAGAACTAAAACCTGGCTATGTTACAAGATGAAGATGTAATATTAAACTTAAACCTTGTGTATTTGATGTGATTATATTTTATACATATATGCTATTTGCATATATGAACCTAAACATGATCCTTTACTTGGCTGGATAAGCAAGCTCCAAATCGCTCAGTGAGCTATGCTCGGAAATATCTTTTCGTGCTAAAATCCAGTATGTAGAAATCACTGATCTAGCTTGAAGAGTCACTGAGCTGATGTGGTGCTGGGCAGGCCCCATCACTCAAATCTCAAATGGATGGAGAGTAAGAGATCTTGAATGGTGACCATGTGCTGGGCCATCCCCCTACTAGATGTACTGACAGCCTGGGATTTGGGTTGGGTTGCGGAGAAGAGTCGCTGGATGCAAGTCGCTTGTAGCCGGTCGTTGTGGCATACCATGGGGGAGGCCTTTGTTCAGCAGTTGATATTTATGTTTTTAAATCACTTTCAGAATTTACAAGTAGAGCAGTCTTTTGATATGAAACAATAATATTTTATTATTTTTGGGTAGCACGTATTCAAGACGCCATTGTAGATTTTTGTGATGTCATAAAACGTAGTGATTAAATGCTCCTAGATGTCATATCATATATAGCCGAGTGTTTATTTGCTGTGTGATGTAGCCAAACGTAGTGATTTACTTGTTCAGTGATATCTATAACCCGCAGAGCTAAGGCTAAGAGGATATAACCACCCGCAGAGAGGGCATGGGGTGAACGTACTTCTCAGCTAAACTTTTGTCATCCAAAGAAAAATACGGCAAGGAATACACGCCGGCGTACTTAATGTACCGTCATGAAGTATGGCAGACAGTCAAGCTGTGTCGGCGCGGGTCGGAATTTCCGCTGAGTACATTTTTGTTTCAGGCTAATATTGTACGATCTGGGACAGACACACGCGTGGAACTCTTGTAGTTGGCCTTCATGTCGGTCGGTCAAGTTGTTGTCATCTTTGCCGATGGAGCAAATAACAGCATATTTTGTTATTTGTATTCACGTGACACTTTTTGCACTAATTTACAAAACTATTACATATGAGACAAAATCGCGCACAACTTAATTTCGTACAACTTGTCCGACCGAAAGACGAGTAATGGCTTTTTATCTATGATAAATGAATTAAGTAGTTTTTATAACTATTTTCAAACGCTTGCGCTATCTATATACCTTATTTATACACCCCAAAGGGTGGCATACATAATGGCTACTTTGTTACGTGAAAAGTATACAAAATATTGTCAATTGTGCTGCGGGTGGTAGACATATTGACGTTAGAGCAAGTCATACAGAGCACTTGACGCACACAGGCAAGTGGTTGTCGTGCTTGGACCGGTAGACAAAGGCTTTATGACGTCATTTTCAAGATATAGATGACAGTTCACGATAGACACTTGTGTTGTCTTCGCAAATGTACTGCCCCTGCTGGAAGCGACAAAAATGCATCAACAATGACAACATTGAATTTTTTCAAAAGTTTGCTTGTAACCACTTGAAACGAAACGTAAACTGAAGAAGGTACATAAATTCCTACCTGTACATACAATATCAGACTGTGCAATATTTGATCGTGTCAATAATTCACCGCCACATATTTTACAGCTACTTTTTGCACAGGAATGAAATTAATGTACAAAATTGACCTTGTTTGCCTTGGCTGAACATTCTTTGACACTTATTTCCATTTACAAGAATTCCACGCGCGTGTTTATCGTAGATCATCAATTATTAGCCTGAAACACAAATGTACTAAGCGGAAATCCCGCCCCGCGCCGTCTAGCCAAACTAGCACAGCCAATATTGTACGGCAATTGCCTTCATGTACGGCTGCCACTCAATTCCGCGGCTGTGACGGCGCGAGGCGGAACTTAATTGTCTGTAAAGTGTGGGGAGCCCTTTCTTTATTATATTTAATATTTATATCCTCTTTGAGTCGGTCGGACATTTTGTGACTAACCTGTTTTATGAGATTCTACGGGCCTGGTGTTGAAATATCGCTAGAAATTCCTAAAAATAAATCCGGGAGATGTCTGACCGAAAGCGTTTACTCACTGATCTCAGGGTGGTTGATTTGCGCGCTGAACTGGAGAAACGTAATCTCGACAAGAGCGGAATTCGCAGCGTGCTGATTCAACGTTTGTCAAAGGTAAGTTTTAAACAATTGAAATCACCAATTTTTAAACGAAGTGCTCCATTTGTAACAAATTTAATCGCTTCAGTACTTGGAGGAGGACGGCCATGATCCGGCTACATACGAGTTTGATTTGATCGGGACTGAAGGTAAAGTTACGCCCTCGAAAAGGACTAGACGAGTGGAGACTGTAGAGGCGGACGAAACTCCAGCCATAGACGATATGATTGTGCAAGACGATACCGGCGAAGAAGAAACTGAGCAAGAAACGACCAGCCCTTCCGAGGAGCCTACAAATAACGACTTGCAGATGGAAATTGATGAAACTGAAAAAGTCAATAGGAAGCGAGAAATTAAGGATGAAACTGAGGCACCACAGGAAAAGAAGCCATGCTTGGACGAAGACATTAAAGCTGAAAACAATGCTGATGCTGATGACAGCATAAATTTACACATTGGAGATGATGAATTACTTAATGAGGAGGTATGTTTTTATTTCTTCAAGGTTACTGTTAAACTGCCCAGTCTTAACTCGAAAATCTCCAATAATCATGCATTCATGATGGAAATAGATTGAACGGGCAGACCCTGGTGGTTTTTATTGTACATCTGTGATTACTTTATTAAGTTATTTTGGTTTTTATAAGTATGTATTGATTGTTATTATTGCATTTTTAAAATGTTAAAAGTTGAATTTTTGTTTTGAAAATTCTTTCATTTCACCTTTAACTAACAAATAATAACTTTGTAAAAATGGTTTTAAAAAGAAAATTTACTCAAAGAATGCTGAAGAATAGAAAACATTAATATAACCTCTGTGAAAGATAGATATATGTATATCTGTTGGAAAAATGCCAACTGTAGATTTTTATATGCATTATTCACATGAGCTACAGTCATTCATGTACTGATTTTGTTCTTTCAGACTGACAATACTGCAAAAACTAAAACTGGTAAGTTTGAGAGACTATCTAAAATTAGGATATTCACTATTTTTGATGTTACATCAAGTAAAATGTTAAAATGAATTTCCCAAACTGAAGGAAAGATTTGTTCAAGAGTCATTATTTCTTTTTAATTATATTTTAATATTGAAAATGGTTGGCATGATTTTAGTTTTTCAAAAAACACATGCCAAAATCAGCTTGTCTTCAAAAAGATAGCTAACGTACATAATTCTTAGTTTAGTGTGTATTAATTTAAAAATTATGATAGAAAGTTCTCAGTTATACACAACCTACAACTTCATGCGTTGAAATGGATCGATTATGCAACATGTTACAGTACTGTGTCGTTGAGGTTCCAGTGTTGCTGCATGTAAATGGAAAATTATACTGTACTGTATATGAACTTGAACAGCTATATCTTCTGTCTTCTCACCGAGTGATGCACAAGGGTGGCAACAACAAAAGCAACAAATAGATATATTATGGACAGCAAAAAGAAAACTGGAGATGTCCATGTACCTTGTTGGTAATTCAACATCTGGTTTCAAAATCCAGCTTTGGGAGTTTTCAACAAGAATCCTCCTTTTAAGATGAGCCTCCAAAGTTGGCCTGTTATTCCTGCTGGGGCTGATTCCTGGAACTACGACGGCGGTGTACTTATTTTCCATCCAGTAGGAGAGAGCCACCCTGTTCTTGACACCTCAGACCCACAGACAGCTTCGATTACAATTTTAAATGTATTCTGCTTTACACATTATTCCATTTAAAAATGTCTTACCCTTTTTGGGGTATTATTAAAATATCGGAATGTAGATATCAGCCACTATTCTGCAGTATAAGAGAGACAGTGGTGTTAACGTAGAATCAAGTTTTCAGGTCAAGATTTTTGTGTGTTTCGGGCACGGAAATGTGAAAATGTGATACATAAACGTCCGTGGAGCAGTAACAAGATAGAAGAGGAGACAGAGCGGGTCGCTCCCGACCGCGAGCGACCTGCTTTGACTCGGCTGACAACTGGTACTAACGTAGATGAAGCTGCCGACGAGGAGGAGCGCGCGCCCGCAGCGGAGACGTCGTGCACAGAGTCCGCAGCTGAGGACCCCGCGGCAGCATCGGACGCCGCTCCCGGAGACGATGAACAACAAATAACTGCTGAAACCTCCGTCAATAGGTTGGTGAACGCCGAATGGCCGTCGCGACGCCGCTCCGCGCATCTATACCTACGATTACTACATATACTACTGCGTACGTCTACTATCGCGTACGGTTAATCATGTCACTACAAAGTTTTGCACCACCTTTATGGAGATGCTGTGAATTACAACGAAGGTGCAACCCGTTCGACGTGACTACGAATGGAGCTGATATCTACACAATGTGGGTCTTCTCGGCGTGCTTCGGAACACTGGCCTTTCAAGATGCTGCTGCACAGACAATTTGAACATGGCTTCAGCTTCTCGTCGAGCATCAGTTCCTGAGAAGCAGAATGGTGCAAAACTTTGTAGTTGATTGCGTGTGTATTTTATATTAATGCCATGGTACAAAATAAACCTGTTGTGGATAGGATATTATCATACCTACCAAAAAATAAAAATATTAGCTGTTACAATAATCAAAATTGTGGCCTTTGGTGTTATTTGATTTACTTTATGTCTGTTCATAAATGTTTTAATGTTTTATTTTATTTTCCAGTAATGACAATGAGAATGCTGAGAAAGAACAGAAAGGTAAAAAAAGTAAATTAAATATGTTTATACGTGCATTTGTATAGTTTGTGTATGTAATGGGGAAACATTTTTTCCAGATGATAAAGACAAAGATGGGGATTCTGAAAAGACTCTTAGAAAAGATGAAGCAAAAGAAGGTGCCAGAAATCTGTGGGTTAGTGGCCTGTCTGGTGACACGAGAGCTAAAGATCTCAAGCAGCTTTGTAGCAAATATGGCAAGGTAAATATTTAATACATATTTTATTTTAAATGCATTAAACATATTAATTTTTAGGGTTCCGTACCTCATAAATAAAAGGAACCTTTTAGAATCACTTCGTTCCTCTGTCTATCTGTCATGTTTTTATATAGATGATGATAAAATGGATTTAAAAATACTACACGCTATGTCAAAAGTTTGCAAGACTAAAATGAAATTATTTACTTGATAGTGGTATATGTTAATATTACAGGACAAAATGAAATAATTAACTTGCCCGGTTTTTTTATAAATTAAATAATTTCATCTTAGTTATGCCTTTCAAAAAATGTACGTCAGCATGCTATCCTTATAAGGAACGGAGCATGCGTCCGAGTCACACTTTACCTGTGTGTATTTTGGATTTGAGATCTTAAATTTAGAATAGTCTCCCCACGTCATGCCCTATGCATTGGTCTGGTAAATAAAGGACGACCAGGAGAACATTTGAGAAGATAAGCAGCAGAAATCTATGCCGAAAACGGAAATGCACTTTTGCTTGATGGCTGAAATAAATTGTACGCCGTTATCCGATATAACCCTATTAGGAAAACCGTAGCGAAGGAAATATCCTCTATGAGCACTCGAGCGCACATTTCAGCAGTAACTTGAAGCGCGAAAAGCTTGATCCAATGAGTTATATGTTTCAACAACATCTTACAGAGGGCACTGATCTGTCTTTGATGATATGCATCATGCATGCTACGCCAGAAGCGTCGGTGGCGCAGTGGATAAGGCGCGGACTCTCAATCTGAGGGTACCGGGTTCGAATCCAGCCGTGTACCTATGAGTTGTTTTTCAATTCAAGTACATTATCCGATTGCTTAACGGTGAAGGAAAACATCATGAGGAAACCTGCATGTCTTGAACAGGCATGTGAAGTCCGCCGATCCGCACTGGGCCCGCGTAGTGGACTATGGCCCATACACTCTCTGTAGGAGAGTAGGCCTGAGCCCCTCCAGTGGGGACATATATAGGCTGGTGATGATGTGATGCTACGCCAAAGCTCATTTTATGTAGCGATCTTTGGGAAACATGTCCAACTTTGGATTTCTATAGATAATTATATTGATGTTTTTATTTGCGTAGGTGATTGGTGCCAAGGTTGTCACGAATGCCAGAACTCCGGGTTCCCGTTGCTACGGCTATGTGACCATGGCCAGCTCTCAAGATGCTGAAAACTGTATTAAGAACCTGCATCGGACTGGTGAGACTCTTTTGCACGAGTTTTGAAATAAAACTTCATGAACACCAACAACTCATACCCATACTACGGCCTTGAACTGGTAATATGCAAATCGCGGTTCGGTTGATGAAGCGAGAGGTATTTGAGAATTGATACCCATATTGCATGTACTCTTAGGCCTATCATATTTCGTCGTGCTCAGATCTGTAGTATGTTTTACTTGGTTGAGTTTACTGATTGTTATTTAGACTCAAATTTGCAATTTTTTAAAATGTCTTCAACAGAGTTGCATGGGCGGATGATATCTGTAGAGAAAGCAAAGTCCGAATCGGAATCATCTCGACGCCAGCCGTCGCGAAGTGAGCGACGACCCAGCCAATCAAAGGAGGAAGGTGCAGAAACTAAGGTCATTTGAACTAAAACTTATACAAAATTTGACCCTCTTAGTATCTTAAGCATATGCAATTCAGTTCAAATAATTTATTTCGGATGTCTCCGTAGCGTTAGCATATAAACATTTAAAGCAAGCAGAAGTCTATTATTGAGCATAGTGCTCCTGATTCGCTTCAATAAACTCTGTCTTCTGCTGTCCTTTTACATCGGGCTCGGGCTTTTACTCGTCTGCTCCAGTGATAGTATTTCAACAAATAACCACTCCACAGACTCTTTGGGTTGCTAGTTCTTTGATGGGCTACCTCGTTGCGAATGGTGTTAATATCGTAATGCTCTCTAAGATTATGAACTTGTAGCGGTAGTGTTCAGATTTCGGCTTGTAACTCAATATATGACCAATTAACCGTCGTCTGCATAAGTCATACTGGGCAAGAGCCGACTGAGTGTTATATGAGTACAGTAGAGTATAGTAGTTATATGAGTGGAATATTTTTCAGATTGGCAAAAAGTACTAAGGTTAGGTAACCTGCGTAAAATTATTGTCATTTAACTGTCACTGTTAAAAGTAGCATCTGAAAATTCTTAAAGAAATTTAACTAGCCTCTTATGTGACAGGAAGGTGACGATGGCACGGAGAAATCCGGTGAAACAAAGAAAGAAGGTGATGCCGCAGAAGAAGGCGCTACTAGGTCTTCGCGTTCTCGAGAAAGGTCTAATCGTTCTGAAAACAGATCTGAAAAGGTAAGTCATTTGCAACAGTTGTAATATTTATGTATATTAACTGTTTTTAGTTAAGCATCATAGACTGCTAGACTGTAATCTTATATTCAATATACTGTGAAAGATATCTTAAAGGACGCCGTAGAATGATGCAGATAGATGCAGCTTGCACAATACGTTTACCTTAGTCGCTTTTTACGTCACCCACTGGATGGCATGGGGCGATACTATTCTATAGCCGACACCACACGTTGTGTATATCCATATAAATAAATCAAAGTCAGGTTAGTTACACCATTTATAATGCAAGAAAGTCTGGACCGATTTTGATGATTGATTTTTTGAATTGGTCTCCGCCCCGGATACCAGAATAACTATTAAATCATGGGATAAATTCACAAAAACACAATTACATTTTTTTAATATAGTATGGTTATACAGATCATAAACGTTATTGGGAAAAAATCAAATTTGGTAACTTAAATTCCATCAAATTTTGATTTTTATGTGTCTAATGTTGAAAGGGATTATTCTACCTATATATTATGGCTTTATTATATTTTTATAGCTAATTGTTATAAGATTACATATCCAAATTCAATTTATTGGATACTTTAGGTCCAAAGAGATTTCTCAACATCAGAATTCTTTTTGTTGGTCAATAGGACATAGTGGTTGAAATTAGGAAGGTGTAATTTTAGACAAAACTAGCTGAAATGAATACCGGTCCTATTATAAAGTCTGAACCACATTTTTGACAGTTTGTCCTGCCCTATCATAATATAATGTATGTTATTAATAGCTTTATCTCTCCTTTAGGACAGAAGACGCAGTACCAAGAGCCGCGAGCGCAAGAGGTCGCCCAGAGAAGTGCTGTCATTTTCTAAGATCTGGGTGAGCGGGTGTAGCATCAACATGTCTATCGGGTTGCTTGGTCATTCTCCCGTTTGTCCCGATTATACGATCATCAATATACATGTATATCGGTTTTTTTCCACTGTCCCCTGCGACACCATTAATAATTGGCCAGTATCATTGAAGAATGACTATTATACAAGGATGCTGTCATTACTAAGCTACCTAGTTAAGTTGACCGTGTTTCATCATTACGCTACCATTCGAGTTTCATTGGTAGGTAGTCTATCGGTTTAGTGTGGAGGCGCTCATTCAAATGCCATTGTAAAACCAATCCACATGAATACGTCAAACGTAGACATGTTTGTACTATTCTCCGATCACCTTATTCCCAATGCTTCATATTGCTTTCATTTTACATTTATTTCTAAGATTTTGTTGACATTTATTCGACAGCTGCCTAAGGCCATTGGTTGAACATGATCATCTATCTCTCTCCCATTCTAAATCAGTGGTTAGCAATCGGTGGTCCGCCTACCGATAAAAAGTCCGCAAAGCAAAGCTATAATTTTAAAATTAATTATTACTTACACTGTCAGTAGTAGAAAAGCGGACGAAAGGTATAACAATGCTTAACTAAAACTTCTGATTAAAGGAAATTTTTTATATATATCGTGGTTAACAACATTTTGGAAGATCCTAATAAAATGTATACAATATAAGTATTTCATAAAATTCCTGCACCAAATGAAATCCCTAGTGGTGTCTGGTCTAAAAAGATTAGGAACCACTGCTCTAACTCTTTGAATAAATGCTTTCTATCAGGGAGATTTTTTAAAATAGACAAAATATATCTATAATAGTTAGTATAATATTTATTATCAAGTCTGTTTATCTCATTATTTTTATATAACAATTTAGTTAATTAAAACAGTACAGCATTTTAAAATGATATGCCATGATGACAGTAATTACCTCTTAACCGGCTTTTCGCACTTGTCCTTCATAAGGATTTTGAAAAATAATAATTTACTAACATTGAACCTAAAGCTAAAAGCGTTTAGTAAATGTTCAGGATGTCTTAAAAATATTTTACTGTTATGTTTAGTACCAGCAATAGCCTTAATAATAATAATGGCGTTCAAAGGTAATAATTTTAGTATTTTAACATTTTCTGATCCGTATCATTCAACCTCATGGTAGGGATGATTTTTAGGCTAGCCTTTGAGATAAGTCCAAAAAGAATGACGAATGAGAATGAATGTATTCTATTTAATGAGTAAAATTATCAGTCTAAATAGAAATATTTGCGAGTACAGTGTTTAATATTTTTATACTACAATGAAACTTATTCTGAGTGATAACGAATTCATTTGTCATTGTTAACAGAAGGAGCGGGATGTAGCGCGGGCACGCGAGCGTTCTCGCTTGGCGCGCGAGGAAGAGAGAAGACGTCGCGCCGCCGAGGAGGCGTTGAGAGAGAGAGAGCGGAGACAGAGACAGGAAAAACGTAGGCTGGAGATAGAGAGAGAGAAGCTTCGAGCTGAGAGGTGAATATTATTTATTTATGGTGTAAATAATGTATGGTGTAAAATTTCCGTCTTCTACTTAGGGTTTCTGGAACTGGAAACTTTATAAGAACATGATAGTTTTTAAGGTGCTAGATAGTGTTTTTTTCATTGTGGCGTCGTTTTGAAAATTGTATATCAGAAAATTTCTGCGCTATGCTGTTCTACGATTTTCGCTGCCTCTTAAGTCACTTCGAGCCACAGACTTCAATCGTCATTTGTCGATGCATCCCCACCTCTAACACTGCGCACGTGGTTCCGTGAGTTTACACGTGGATGTTATCACTTGCATGACGATGCACGCGAGGGTCGACTAGCAACTGATGACTGATGCTATGACTCAATATAATATTGGTACCGAAATAGAGATTGACCGAAAATTTCTTGTCAGCAAATTCGCACTGTATTTGGCATTGGAATGAGTCAATCGCAAAAGATTTTTACATTAGTACAAGTTATGGAAGCTTTGCACTCGATTGATACTGAATGAATTGACGGAAGACCAGAAACAGTGATACAGCGCCGTTTCGCACGAAACGTTCCGCTTTCTCATTCATTATGCATACTGTTGAAGAGGGGAATTCTGTCTCGGCTTATGTGTTTTCTAAGCTCTACAACCTGAATGTTTTTGAGGCAAGCGTTTTTTAACATCCTAAAGTACATTACGAGATTGAAGTCAAACACGAGATATTGAGTAAAAAACATGCCTATGTCTAACATTCTGATACTGAACACTGTTCGCTTTCCAGCAACCCAGACCATCATGATTGTGCCCACCTTATCACCATAGTAACATTTCACGAACTTATTTTGATGCTAGGGAGAAGATCGAGCGTGAGAAGAACGAGCTGCTCCGCCTGGAACGCGAACGTCACAAGCTGGAGCGAGAGAAGCTGGAACTGGAGAGACTCGAACTGAAGAGAGCGCAACTCAGGTGAGTTGATTCCCGTTTCGATCGGGATAAAAAGTAAGGTATATCCTTTTCCGACTTCAACTATTCCTATACAAAAATTCAGGTAATTATGACTCTGTTATGACAAAGAAACAAACTTTACATATTTATCATCAATATCAATTATTTCAATTATATATCAATTATTTCAATTATATATCAATTCAGCGGAACCTTTTTAATGTGCTGGTAGTATTATATTATCACAGAGATAGTACTACGTAAAGAAAGGACGTGCACCAGTGACCCATATTGGATCGTTACTATGACGCGCGAGTACTTAAACATGCGCGTGTGAACAAACGTCATCCGTTGGATGTGTGTCGATATCACGACATTTATTGGTAAGTGTCTGTCCTGTGGTATTATCATACTAATCTGAATGTGTTTGTGTAGGTTGGAGGAAGAACGTCGGAGGCGGGGCTACGAGAGCAGCGCCACCTACCGCAAGCCGAGCCCCCCGCCCGAGCCCGCGTACGAGCGCGACCAGAGACACAAGAGACCACCCCCACCATCCATTGTAAGTACCACGTAACACACGTCTACTTTAGCTCTGGTTTCCTAGGATAGCGGTACCGTCACATAGCGGCCGTAATATTACAGACACAAAGAGACGGACGTCTTTACGGTAACGACATGCGGTAAGTACCACGGCCGTTGAAACATACAGTCGGACATCTTCCAGTTGGAGTTGGAACTCTGTTTAGAAATGGCTTCACCGCTATCATTTATATATATATTTGTTTTATGTCAGAATACATAATAAACAATCAATAAAAAAGTTTACAAACTATCCGACACCGTCAAGACGGCCGTCATGAAAATGGCGGCACCGCTTTCTGACGTTACTGTGTCAAATACCGCTGTTTAGTAAACCGCGCCATTTTGTTTACATAGACAACGTTCTAGTGACGTCATCCACCGCTGTTTTACGACCGCTATATGACGTCACCGCTATCCTAGGAAACCAGAGCTTTACAGTGACGATATTTAGCGGTGTACAAGAAGAAAGTTAAATAACTATATGTATTGATGTATAATTGTTTGTGTGTTTGTTTCAGTCGTCTAGTCGTCAGTACGAGGCGCCGCCGCCGCCACGATTCGAGGTGGGCTCAAGCTACGAACGCGGCACGGACAAGCGCGACCGCGAACGTGACTACAAGAGGGAGTACCCACGACACGTGTCATGTATGTACATAATAACTATTATCTTCTTGACTTTACTCCGTCTGCGTCGAACTCAGAAATCATCACATAAGAACGCTTTACTTTTAAAAAGTAATCGGTTGGTGTTGGAACATCACTTGCACAATTATAATATTAAGGGTGTGATCAACTTTACCCCAGTTTTATGTGCAGTTCGTTTCACAAGACCGCGGTTTTAATGACATCCACGGACGAGTTTTACCGGCGAATCATATACAACTGCGGTTAAGCTTGCCCGTCGATCACGTCCTTTAGTGTAATATCAATTTTAACTCGACGAATCAGTAAGCTGAAGTGGTAGTATAATAGTGAGCAGGCCACGAGCTCTCGAAATGCGACTACGTACCGGGAAACGCGTACTGACCTGTACTATTAGATGGACCTATTAGTTGGCATTCCATGGTGGAGGCCTATGTTCAACAGATGACGGTTCCCGGCTGGTGATGATTAATTTTAAGGATTTGTCCTGACTTACTGATCCCGAGATGATCACAGAAAGGTGGGCAGGTGACTTCCTGGAGCTACTAGGAGTCGATCGAAGGAAATATTTATTGAATTTTCACCCCTTGCAATTAATTATTAATTAAATTAGTTACTTTTGAATTAAGAAATCCACTAGGTTTTACGTCAAGTCGAGGGCCAGAAACTAGTATAATTTATACAAGACTTTAGAATGCTCCGTTTTTTATATATACCACCTTATTTCTTTACATTTTGTTGACTTACAGCGAGTGATGTAAAATACCCGAGCAATGGCACTACCAACGACGACTCCAGACAGCCGATGCCTCCGGGCACCAGACCAAAGGAGCCAGGGTGAGTTTTATGGAAAACGTATTTTATTCCCATGTACGGTGGTTTGCTATCGGTCTTCACCTTATATGGAGAGATTATGTGATGAGTGTTACAAAATAATGAGAAGTAAAAAAGGGAAGCTCATGTAAGAACTGCACTCTCCCGGCCGAAGTGATAGTGTTGTTACCGCAGACTTCATAAGATATGCAGAAAAATTGTTTGGCCTGTAGTACGTATAGAACGGACATTCACCGCCTCCCAACGATCCGCGATATCTCACCTCTCCCCACAAGAAAGTGACCCGCTCAAGGATCGGTAATAGTGCGCGCGGATTCACACACACACATATACAAACTATGTGTTCGATGTATGTGATAGGAAACAATATCACGACATTTGTTTGAAGTGTCCGGCCTGTGACATAAATAAGTACGCTATTGTTGTTGTTCCAGTCGAACATATGAAGCTCGCGACAGTCGTCCGTACCGTCCGTCACCCACCGGCAAGCCGGAGCCGCGCAGCTGGAACGCGTCCAGTCGATACCCTGATGCAGCAGTCACATCTAAAGGTAACTAATACTGCGAATTCGTTACAAATGTTGGATATGAACATACCTAATAGATCGACACGACATAGGGCTTTACACTAGAAGATTTGCTAATGCGTACCACTGCGTTTGGCAGGCGGATTATTGGTGATCGCAGTAAGGTGCTGTGGACAGACAGGGTAGATGTTGCTGTCCATTTTCTGGCTAGGATGATAGCATTCTAAAGCAAGTAGATCACACATTCAAATCACTGTGTTTAATCATCTCCGTGGCCGAGCGTCTGAACTCAGATTTGTGTTTCGACGTTTGACATTTTTATAAAACATGATGTGATAGCGTAAAATGTGATAAAAAGCGATATGCCTGTGTCTCTTTCGGGGTGACAAGAGCTGTAAACAGTGGCAAAAGCTGTCGTTAGTCACAAAATTACGCTATACAGTTAAAAAGCCAATTTTTTCAAAATAAGTACATCTTAAAAGCCATTAGAAGATTTACGACACCAGCAGGTATTCAAATTCGGTAAATTGTGAATGGAACAAAAACATGTGTTTCCAGGCAGCGGAGGCGGAGAAGCGTATGACTCTCGGTACGGTAGCAGCGCAGGAGGCAGCTATGACTCCCGCTACGAGGCACGCACCATGCCCGCCTACCAGCAGCCGCCGCCGCCCGGCGCGCCCTACCCGGACCGATACGCGCCTCCCGCAAGAGACTATCGCAAATACTAGTGTTACTAAGATACTCTCGAAGTTTACTATCGGCTGACCTTTCCCGATCTTTGCCATGCCTTTTGTCCGCGAACGTTATTCTTATTGCGTAGCTGAATTTTAAAACCCGTTACAGACGAAAAACTTATATCCGCGACCATAAATGATTTCAAAATAACGCTCGATATTTTCTCTGTGGCCAGATACAATCAAGACTCAACTTGACATTACTTGCCATGAAAGTGGAAATGTAGTAATTCTTATTTGTAAGTCAGTAAGTGGTCAAGGTATTTGTAATTACTGAGTATTAATAGCAACACCGAAAATGTTTGTTGTTGAAAAACTTCAGGTTACGTTTTCATGGCTAACAATAAATAAATAATTCGTTAAAAATATGAGGAAAGAAAATATCGCTAAAATAGTATTTTTCTGTAACTTGTTTACAAACGAGGAAAACTTATTTTCGTTAGATGATAAAAATCCTTTATTTGAATAAACTCCATTTTCAATTAAATTAAATGGAGTGATTGGTAATTAAATTTTGTTGTTGTATTAAAATGTATTAAAGTAATTATGATATTTTAAAAATAGAAACAGAATTTATGTTTCGGCATCAAATGATTGCGGGTATTCGTTCAGATTTCATTTCAGATTGCTAAATATTTTTGCAATTATGTTGACATTGGTAGCAACTTTAACTTTGAAGTGATAATAACACTTACAAATTAAAACTTTTGGTCCGTGACATTTTTGACTGACATTTTTCCATCTGGAATGAAAAATCCGAATGTAGTTCTTACGCAGCCTATAGCTTCTATCGACAAGGTGACGTCGTAGTTGTGACGGTTGGGGCTCAATTTCATTCGTCGAAGATCTTTGACCAAAGTGTATTTGATCTAATTTATTGATTTCAGTGTATGTATCAGAAATAAAGTTACTCTAGAAAGCGTTTGAAACTGGCGGAATAAAGTAGTACTTATAACAAAACATTGCAACTTGACTATTTGTGCACACAGGTGTGGATATGGGAAACAAGAGAACACGCTTGAAACTTCGTTTACTATAAAACATGTTATTCTAGATTCAAATAAGTATGGTGACGTCATTGGAGGAGGGCACGGGTGTTGTTTACTACATATGTAATAGATACGACATACGGCACAGTCATGCATATTTAAAACCAGCATGTCGTTTCGTGAAATGGTGACTAAAAACAATTGTAAATTGTTAATTTTCAATTCTGGTGAAGCATCATAATAATTTTGTTGTTATTATGCTATAGTGAGAAAGTGATGAAGATATTTGAACAGTAAATTGTGAACCCCTATAAAGGAAGTACTTTTATTTTTCGTTTATCTTACCTCGTAAGTTTGAAAAACCGAATCGTAATATTATATTTAATGCTATTATCAAATGCGCTAAAATTGCAGTGGGTAATTGGGTATGTAGTTTTTAGGGTTCCGTACCCAAGGGGTTAAACGGGACCCTATTACTAAGACTCCGCAGTTCGTCTGTCTCATGAAGCGTGATAGACAGTTGAAATTTTCACAGATGTTGTCGCTATAACAACCAATACTAAAAATAGAATAAAATAAATATTGAAGGGGGCTCCGATACAACTAACGTGATTTTTTGTTTTTTCTTTTTTGCTCGATATTGATAACGGTAACAGGTAGACGCTTGAAATATTCACATAATATTTAGTTATATATTCTCTTGAAAAAGAAGTAATTAAAATAAAATATTTAAGGGGGGCTCCTATACAAAAAACGTGATATTTTGCTGTTTTTATAGAGAATGGTACGGAACCCATTTGTGCGCGAGTGCAACTCGCACTTGGCCGGTTTTTAAAAATCCACCCTGACTAGTAAAGCTTATGAAAATAGCGTTTGATATTTAATTATCATTTTAATAAAAATAAATCAATCTTGAAAGTACATGGATTATATTAATTTGTAACATTCCCCACATGCCATACACACATTTTTGTTACCATATTATCGTTCGTGGTTTTATGGCATTAAAATAACCTGCTTTAAAGTATATTCCTTGTCTATACTTATATTTGTCATTGCTTTGATAAATACATTCTTCTTACTTGACGCAAATTATGGACCCTAAAATACCGTATTGCTGTTATTGTCTTAAATTAGCAACGTGTGGAACTGTAATATTTAGGTAGGATAGTTAAAATCCATAGTTAAGTTTAAAAGCCTCGTTTTTATTTAAATTTTACTGCAGAAACCTGAACTGCAGTTTACATAAATGAAAGTGAGATGTACTAGGATGAATTTGTAGTAATAACTGAGATGACTTAAGTTTCGATCCAGAATCTAGAAGCCAGCGTCAACTAGCCGACAAGGGACGCACGATTTGAATTTTTGAAATCGTGGACGACCAAAATTATTTTGGTGGTCAGTCGCGATCTTGCATTTTTTGTCGGCATTTTTCGTTCTTCCTTTTTACTGGTTAGTTGACGCAGCCCAGAAAATCAATTGGTAATAATTAGAAGAGTTTTTTATATTTCAATAAAAAGATGTGATGATTTATTTTATGTAAAATTTGAAAATGTTTCATACCCTTTGTATTCTATACGATGTGCTTCTTTCAAAGTTTTACTACAAATTAAAATTCTGTATTATGGTTATAAAGTAAGTTGTTCTTTAATTTAGTTCTCTGATCTTTGTATGTGTACATGTAAATACAAAATTCATATATTTGAAATATGATAAATTCGTTTTTGTTTTATTTAGATATACCATAAAACGATTAGATTATCGAAATGGGTGACATGTCATGCGGCTTCACCCTTTGCGATAATTGTGTCCAAAAAGAAAAATTTCCGATATATAAGAATGCCTAACTTCAAAAATAATTAGGGGCAGAAACGTCCAAGGCACACATACTCCAGAATATTCGAATGCCGTGTCCCACTGAATACGTATGAAGGGACTACATCACACTTTCGTTTGTCATACACAAGTTAGACATAGACACAAACAAAAGTATACCAATTCTTAACCACACACTCGGCCGTCAATATGTTGCTTACAGCATTGGATCCATGGTTACAGTTACACGTGGATAGAAAGAAGTGGTCACTTGAAGCAGGGCACATTGCCTGATAAATAGCAAAGAATGTGTGAGTTCATGTTACACAAAAAAGGGATAGAAATACAGTTTGTAAATTTATCTTTAAAATCTTTGAAAAGCGTGCTTTGATGTCTTTCTTGTTGTCTCTTTTAGGTAGTCGAGTTTACTCTCAAAATCTTCCTAAAATCCTAAAATAATTGAATATGGTTACCAGCGTAGAGTCTGGATTCCACTCATCTAAAAAAGAAACAATTGTACAGTAAGTACCTACCGTTGTAAATGTTTTGCTATGTAAATGGTACGTTTTTGAACAGACTACAAAGTGATACTATAACGGTTACAAAATAGTACAAACCCAATCGCGAAAAACATGTTCCCAATTATAGGAACAACAATTACCAAAATGTCTTGACTGCCTTGTTCTGCGAGCACTGAGTACCTTGGTGGAGAGAGCGCGGGCACAGTTTTTTATAAACAAAACTCATATATTTACGGTGGTAGGCGAGGTAAGCTGAGATGCGACCAAGGGATCTGTGAATGCGACAACTTCAATGCACATGTCAGCGTGCTAGAGACAATATGAAAGACATCAACGCGCGCGTCATAATAATTAAAAAGAACATTCTGTTTTATATTGTACCTGCATTTGATATAATTATAATCTTATTGCTTGTGTAATTCCTACAGCTCGCACCAAGCGTTTCGCTTCCACATTTATCGTGCGTACAGCAAGAATATGGAATGCACTACCGGTTTCCGTGTTCCCCGACAGCTACAACTTGGGAATCTTCAAAAGAAGAGTAAATAGGCATCTTCTAGACCAACACGTAACATCGTCGACCTCATCGTCACTTACCATCAGGTGAGATTGAGGTCAAGTGTTGGTCTATCTTCAATAATAATAATAAAAAAAGTTAAAGTACATATTTCAATCAGGTATCAATAATAACGCATATTTGGCATTTGAGAAGGTGCGCTCAAAAGAGCATACGTTTGGCGCATATTGATGTCATCCACTATGCATGGCGATGAGATCATCTCTTGGAACGAATGGCAGCGCTCATTTGCACATTACTGACATGTATCACGATCACCAGTCTGGTTGCGAATCGTGGCAGTTATGGTTAAATTCCCTCCATGCTCAGCAAAGCTCAGTTGTGTGTTCAGTTTAGGAGATGAATAAAGGGTTAAAAGCTTTTTATCGGATCCACTTGAGCTAGAAACTCACAATTTGAAATATCGACAATTTAGAGAAAGCGATAAATCTCTAGGAGACCTACACTACACGTAAGTAAATGAATATATTATCGGATGATAATGAAATAAATATATGTCTAATATCGAATAAAAAGCGTTTCCCGTTAACTATAGATTTACATCTTGATCTATGGATAAATTAAGAATAATCGTACATACCACAATAACAAGATTAGTAACACCAAATTAAACGCGAGAGCAGTAGCGGTGCAAAACTTGCGCACCGGTGTTTGTAAAACGCTAGCGTGGGCATGAAATCGCACCGACTTTACATCGCTACTGCTCCCAACGCGATACATCAGGTAATATGCTTATTGTCTAGTTTTTATTCTCATTTATTATGATGACAGACGGACAAGCAGGTGGAGATTTATGAGTATGATTCAGAACACGATTTACAACTACTAACTTGTGTGATTTCATCTTTCATGTGGTAAATTCATTTTTTTTTAACTTAAATAACTGTTTTTTTTAAATTGAATAAAAATACTTGTCTTTTACTTATATGCTTACAAATAGATGATTATTCTATTAATAAGATGTACTTAATCCATGTCTTCAATAAGAAATTGTTTGATTAGATGAAAACAGACAATTTGGGACAGACAACTGCATCCAGAGGCGGTTCTAAGTATAAACTTGTATAAAGTTTGACTATCTTTTTTTAGATTATTCTATAAAATTTCATTTCTATACATTTTGTAGATCCAAATACTATTTAAACCTTAATGGCTCTATGTACGTGAATGCAAATAAACCGATTTGATTTGAAGTTACATAACATAAGTATTATTTTGCTCTAGCTTTGCGATATAACAGCATTTTAATTAAAGTTAACTTTACGTTATGTGGCGATCCATAAGGTTTATATTTACAGTATTTCGTCATATTGGCAACGTAAAGATTCGATGATGAATATCTAGTAATTATTTACTTTGTCTAGACGTTGTAAAGAAGATCAGATCTCACACATCGCCGGCAGCAATATACGAGTGCATGATGCCAGCCGTAACAACTCAATCAACGCAATTTTAAAATAAACTTTTTTTGAAGCGGACGCACAGTCGTCCGCCGCCGAACAAAAAATAACCCGGCGAAGGTCTCAATAATGACTTTCTCGAGAACTTGTTACAACTACAAAAGGTATGTTGACCTCTGAAGTTACTCGAATTTCAACCTTACCGCTACAATTTTCAACGTTTTATGTTTTCCTATAAAGCTTAAAACATTTTTAAATACTCTATAAAATTGTAGCACGGACGAAATGTAATTAAACATCTTCTTAATAACTTAATGAATCTTGGATTTATATTTATAGAGTTGCTTTACACAATTTAGTGTCTAGTCTTGCCGTAATGTTTTACGATTTTCTTTATCGTTAATGACTTTGGAGACACATTTATTTTATTTCCCATCATTATATTTACCTGTTTAGCAGGTTATACTTTTGTGGGTCCATGTATGCCACATTGTCACATTATCACATCACATCAACAGCCGATATATTCGTACGTCTCCACTGTATGGGCTCAGGCTTTCTCTCTTACAGAGAGTGTATGGGCCACAGTTCATCACGCGGGCCCAGTGCGGATTGGCGGACTTCACATGCCTGTTCAAGACTTGCAGGTTTCCTCATGATGTTTATAATGTATTTGAATTGAAAAACAACTCATAGATACACGGCTGTATTCGAACCAGTAACCCTCAGATTGATAGCCCGCGCCTTAGCCACTGCGCCACCGACGCTTCGTTTTATACTAAAATAAAAATTATACTGTGTATAGGAACATATAGTTTGCCGTTAAAAAATAAACACACCTAAGTGCTCCCTTTTATGCACCCCAATCACTGTTTTGTTTAGTTTGTATTAAAGGTTTCCTGGAATTAAAATAGGGAAACAAGTGGAAGGTGTATGTGAGTGGAGTGTAGGAAGTGAGAGAAAAGTAAATTTTAAAGAACCCTACTGCGTATTTTTTATCTTTTAATGATTTTGATATACTCCGTGTCACTCTCACAGTAAATACAAATCTAACGACACCTTTCCAGCTAAAATCCACCGAGCCGTTCAAGCTGCAGTGCATGCCAAACAATTATACATACATACTCTCGAAAAACATAACCCTTCCTCTGTCGCAATTGGGTAACTAAACAATCAATTTAGTTTATAAATTTAGGCAGGTGTAGGTGTAGGCGTTAATCGAGGCATACATGAGTGAGTGACTACTGTATACTGTATAAATAATTAAGTATTTAGAATAATTTGATTTTTGACAACGTGATTAAATAAAGTTCAGAGACATAACAAATTCTTCAAAAGCCAAATTGGTAAGTTTTCATAAACCTAATTAAAAAAGAGTTCACGAGTCATCTTCTTTAATGAGAACGTTATTTATACAACGGCTAACATAACATACATTAAATAATAATAAAATAAACCTTACTCTACTAACCTGTCAATCGAAACTTTTATTACTTTACGATAAAATTATAAATAAAAACATCAATAGCGTTCAAACTTCAAACCCACTTTAAAAAAGGTTCCGTAGTTCGAAGAAAACCCCCGCTGATTCCCGCCGGCCTGAGGCGAGCGAGCGGGGGGAAGGGCAGAAGAAGATATTGAAGCTGTCATCTGGGGCGGAGCAGACGCAGCACAACTCAATCTGCGGCGCGCGCGCCTCCCGACCGAACGTTCCCGCGCCGTTATCCGCTCGAACATAAACAAACTGTGCTTAAAAGAAAACATTACAAAAGACACGACTTTCTAAATGAAACTCATAAAACCTAACTAGAGACAGTGATGTTGTAACAGTGACGTTTCGAAGACAGTGAAATATTATTGTGTTGCGTCGTAAAAGTTAACAAAAACAGGAGTTCTGAACTTTCCAACAACGGCGCGAGCCATGTGACTACGGCACCGGCGGAGTAAAAAGTCGTAAGTTTAGTTTTTAACTTTATTTTGGTTTAATTGTTACAGCTCGTAGTACGAGGGGCATACCGAAAAGATCGGTAATCGAGTACTTTCGATTTAATTAGATTAAAAACTCTTTTTGATGAATAAACACTGGTTAGTTGAAAATCGAATACAATTGACAGAATTAAAAAAAAATTTTTTTTTAAAGAACAATATCAGTTTGAAATTGATAGGTCGATAAAAAAATGGAGCTTACAAGAGAAAGTTTCCGTGCCATAATTTTTTACAACTTTCGACGAGGATTATCTCAGGGACAATGTCTCGCTGAACTTATATCTATATTCAAGAGTGAAGCGCCTAGCCAGACGACAATATATCGCTGGTATTCTGAATTCCGGCGTGGACGTGCTTCTCTTGGCACCGTACCTTCCACAGGCCGGCCAAAAACAGCGGTTACACCAGAAAATGTCGCTGTTGTGCGCCGAATGATACAGGATGACCGACATATTACATATGAGCAGATTCGGGCTACTTTAGGGATAGGTATGACTGCGATACAAACTGTTTTACATGGTGAACTGGGAGTGAGAAAGCTAGTTTCCCGCTGGGTGCCCCATAATTTGTCCGAAGAGCAAAAGGCGGCTCGTGTCAATTGGTGCCGGTCTACTCTGCAACGCTTCAACGGAGGAAAGTCAAAAGCAGTTTATAACATTGTCTCTGGTGATGAATCATGGATCTATTCATATGAGCCAGAAAGAAAGCATCAGTCGGCTGTCTGGGTCTTCGCAGGTGAGATCAAGCCAACAAAAGTTGTCCGCTCTCGCAGCGTATCGAAGAAAATGGTCGCTTCGTTTGTCGCGAAAACAGGACATGTAGTCACAGTTCCCTTAGAGGAACGGAGAACGGTTACCGCTGATTGGTATACAACGGTTTGTTTGCCACAGATGATATCCGAACTCCGTAGAGGTAACCCGAAACGACGCATAATCCTCCATCACGATAATGCGAGCTCTCACACCGCTCAGAAAACAAGCGAGTTTTTGAAGCAGGAAAACGTTGAATTAATGGATCATCCTCCATACAGCCCTGATCTGAGTCCCAATGATTACTTTACATTCCCTAGAATCAAAGATTTATTGCGTGGTCAGCGGTTTCAAGGTCCAGAAGAAGCAGTGGAAGCATACAAATCGACGATTTTGACCATGTCAACTTCGGACTGGAATTGCTGCTATAATAATTGGTTCGAACGAATGCAAAAGTGCATTAACTGCAACGGAGAATACTTCGAAAAGCAATAAAAATAAATTTAGTTATTTCCTGTATGTATTGTTTTATATTCCCGATCATTTCGGTATGCCCCTCGTAGAAGACATGATCTTGCATCAAAATTGGTTCGATTTTATTCTCCAATAAACTGAATGATGTATGTACTTGAAGATGAAATACATTGGAACATAAATTGATTCGTCTCATACATATATCAGCGTTTCGCCCGCTTCTTCGCCCGCTACTTCGTCCGCACTGAATTCAGAAATCCCACTAGAACTACTGTCTCGATCGCGATACAAATAAGCCTATGTCCATTTACGACCCTTCAACTATCTCTATACTTCGTACTCTCCGTTGCGACGTAAATGAAGGAAAAACAAACATAGATATATAAGACTATGGTTTGTAACCCCCAAAGCAAAAATAGGGGTGTTATAAATTTGACTTCCATGTCTGTCTGTCTGTGGCATCTTAGCTTTCGAACAGATGGACCGATCTTGATGCTTGTTTTTTACGTGGAAGCAAGTTTCCTTGCGGTAGTTCTTAGCTATATTAGTAAAAATCGATTCAGCAGTTTGTTGCGTAAGTTTTCTTTAAAATTTAATTCACTACTAAATAAAATCATTCCAATTCATCAATACCATTAACCAAAAGTACTTTCCATGATTAAAGTCATGTTATAGACAATATTCACTAATGTCTGAATCATGTTGAGATGTAGTGTGAACAAGAACTCTGATAGGCTGTTCAAAGGAAATAATAAGGCCAACGGAAATCATAACTCTTCTCAACAATACAATAAACGTCGAGAAATCACAGTAACTGCGAACGCAAAATTCTGTTACTAAACGAATTGTACAAATGTTGGTACTTCTGAAGAAAAATGACATTGGATATATGGGAGAATCGATATTTGCGATTTTCCTACAATTTTACTTCAACAACAAAACCCGGCAAAGTCGCGTGATGCCGTTGCTGAAGGCAAGCAGCTTCATGTCAGTAACGAGTATGTGTGAATTTGATGGGGGGAGGAGGAAGGTTGTGGACGTTTTCAGGCTGACGATGGAAATATTGATAATGCTATCAATCATAATGTTGAGGGGCTTGGATAAAGTAATGTTGGGATGCACAAAACTAGCTCGCTAAACTAACTAGTGAGGGCTGAACAGAGTATTTTTCAACGGCTTTTCGCTGGCAAACAGCATTCTTGACTAGAGCGCATCTTACATTCATATTTCATTGGCTTTCTATCGTTTATTTATTCGAATTTATCACTCCACATAAAACAGTAAAATACGACGGGTCCCGTTCCTCATTCATTATGACTAAGACCTGACTTTGCAAAGCATTGTTTGGAATGTCCTCGCCATTGCTGACAACGAACGCGCGTGCGCTGAAATAATGAGATGGTCTATTAAACTGTTTGACGTAAATATATTACCCTTTTACAACAGGTAGAGACGCTGTGAATATAGAATAGGCTCTTTGGGACAGGATATAGTTTTTGATTAATAATTAGTTGAAAATTATTTAAAGAGGATGTTTACAAAATTCTGTTCCCAATATTATACATACATTGCAAGCGGTTCCTGTCAAGAATTTTTAAAAAAGAATAATTGGAAAAGAAATAATTGTGTCAAAGAAGCACACAATGTAAATGCTTACTAAAATTAAGTCTTCTTTAAAAAAATCCTTTTCATTTTGGCTTAAATCGAAATATGTGACGCTTCTTTTAGTCAGTTTAGCTAAGCTTAAAACAACTACAGCCACGAATCTAGTGAATAGGACTGACTGAGATACTTAAGAATAATACATAAAGGTGAATATAGCTTTAAATTGGCGCGTTGTCTAAGGCTCTAGCACGTCAGAGGACATCCATTACATGCTAAGTTATGTCAGCGGCCATTGTTGGAACTAGACGCGGGCGCACGCACGCTCCGTCCATAAAGAAGCAGTCGTCGTCGGCGCCAAAAGATTTATTGCGCCGCGCTGCCCATAATGATGATGTACATCACTTCACTTTACATTGTAGCATTGTGAGTTGGCGAACGTCGCACACAAGGGATCACAAAACTTTGCCTCTTCCAAATTGTACTTCTGAAAAGTTGACAGTTCACCGCCTCCGTAGCCTAGTGCATGCATGATCACACAGCTGAATCCATGATCCGGTGGTCATGCGTTCAATTTCCAGCAGAGTAGTACCTATCTGGACCCCCTTTTTATATAGAATATAGATCAACGCTTGGCCAGGATCGCACCTGATGGTAAGCGATGATGTGGCCTACGATGGTGCGCGTTGGTCTAGAAGCTGCCTGCTCACCCTAGACTTGAAGACACCCAAGTTATAGTTTTCAGGGAATACAGACGCCGGCAGCGCGTTCCACTCCCTGGCTGTACGCATGATAAAATTAGAAGCAAAACGCTTAGTGCGAGCCGTAGGGATGTCAACAACGTACTGGTAGAGCCTTGCGGTTCGTCTGTTAGATCGATACTTGAATGGAGAATTAGTTATCCATGCCCGCCATAAGAATGTATTAAAATAATTGTAATGGTTTTACACTTGGCGTTAGTCTCACCTGATATGGTAAGTGACTTAGGGGCGTTGGATGGTACTCGTGCTCACCCAGAAACCTCAAGCCAATGAGGGGCTGGCTCTACTACCTTTCATACAGGAACAAAACACTGCTGTTTGGTAGCAGATTTAGATAACATGGTGGTAGCTAGCCAGGTGAACTTCGAAAAAGCCCTTCAACCAACAAACGAACCAACGTAGCGGTTGTAGTGGAAGAAAATATAGCCAGCGCCTCATTATCTGGAGGCCTCTGGGTGAGCACACTTCCGTCTTACGGCTTCATTGTCACTTACAATAAGACAAGTGCGGATAACATTTTTGTAAAAACTGTTCTCTGCCAAACAAGCGCCTCCATCGTAGAACGTTACAACGAATTAGGACACAATCTTTACATGGCGGATAATCTGTCGCGGTTTTATGTCTCGACTTGACCTGTAGACTATGTAGACACGCAACAAAGATAATGAACGACGATTAAAATCAATTTATAGAACCATGTGGTGATGGAGGCAACAAGTTTTTCGGGTTGACTGATTGTTTCGAAACCAAAAGACTAACTACTAAACTGCTGGTCATTTTCCATTTTAAGTAAATACATAAAGGTCTATTATGAAGTTTTTTCATGGAAGGAATACTTAAACGAAACAAAGTCCTTGAAACTGAACCATTTGACAACAAATTCGTAACACTACTCGCGCAGATGATAGCAAATTAACAAAACAATGGCGGAAAGTCAGAACGACCGTTTGCAGTTTAAAAAGGCGTTTTTAATGGCCGCCACAACTAGCCACAACGTTTCAAGTCGGAGCGGAAAATTATGTTAATTTCAGTTATTCTGGTCAGAACAAAGATGATCTATATTTAATTAGGCTTTGGAATATTGACATACTAATTTTATATTTACAAGGCCAATTTACAAAAAGACAATTGGAGCATGCCTCTAAAACGGCTGCCATGTTTCAATTATAGTTGAAGTTACATTCCTATTAGGGTTATTGGGTTGTGTCCAACTAATGTAACCGTAACTACTTTTAAAGTGCTCCTGATTTAATTTATTTTTTATTATTCAGACTTACTGTTTCAAACAATTTGCTAATTGTTAACGTTCACGCAATACCAAATAAGTTCCTCGACCTAGCGCTTTCAAAAGTAAACAGATTTGTGATTTTTTTAAATATATGTAATGTACTGAAAATGAAAATATATGTCACCTAATAATCTGAATGTTTATAATAACCGTTTACACTTTCACAATCATCATTTTATAACTTAGTGCTTACGCTACCTTCAATAAATTGATTTCTTTTCGCATTTCTTGCGTCAATGTCTCCATATTCAGTGTTATTTATAAAGGAACGCTATCCTGTTGGTGCCGTGCTTTGTTTGCACGAACCGTTAGAAGAAATCGGATAGCCTGTACAGCATCCGATGTCTCTAATCTCTGTTTGCCTACGTAATTAACTGCAGTGTTCAACCGTGTTAGGTTACACGACATGCACTATCTCGGGATTACAAGTGCGCACCGTCAAGATGTTTGCTTAGCTTTAATATGATTTGATAGTGTCAGAGCGTGACATGAGACGAGCAGTATTTATGTGATTTATAATTACACTCTACCCTCACATTGGCTTCATTCGGATATTGCTACGATATTTCCATTTTTATCTAATGCCTGATTCTTCTTTCGTTGGATTAAGTTGTGGTTCTAGGTCAACGTCAACCAGTCCTTACCCAAAAATTTCAGATCTAGCTCTCAAGCACTAGTTTATCTCGCAGCCTATCTGTGTACAATCTCGGGAGTCCTGTGACCCTGAATATAAATATAGTCTCGCCAATAGCAAAGACTTGGTTGGAATTTAGATTTGGTTGGACAAACTCCAGGCCTAGCCTGTGCAAGAGTGGTGGGGTGGGTACCTATATTATGGAGTATATTTGAACTTCGTATGAATTTTAGCATATTGCATGATGTATTGCCTTGATTGTTATCTTTTATGGTTAAAATTGTTTCGGATTACTTTCTGGCTTTGGCTGTTTGCACATTATCAAAAGTTTTGGGGCGGGCAGCTTGAAAATATTCCCAATCGAGAATCGAATTTAAAATCTTATTAAAATTCTAAGAGTTTTGTAAAGCCATATAAAGACGGTATTGTAATTTTAAACATTTCCAGTTTTGTTTTTGGCTTCATAATGGAATATTTGTATTTCTTTACGAGGTGTCGCGGTCCGTAACGCCAATATGGTTTCTTGCGTTTTACGACCGATTTATCGCGAGTGCTACCAAAACTGATCGAAGTGTATTTCGGTCGTTGTTTTGAATTCGGTCACGAGTCCATATTGTTTCTTTTCCTGCCGCTATATTGAGAGAAATTCAAGGAATGAAATTTAGCACGTTATTGTTAGAAGACGCAGTAAAAACAGTAACAGAGATGTTAGAATGGTTGTCAGAAAATAAAATAATCAATCTTGCCCTGGTCCCTACAGCTGCACACCACATGTCACAAATTTGTCTGCCTGACAAACCTTTTTGGTGATTTATGATCGTTTGCCTTCTAGACATATGCACTATGCACCGGGGTCTCCTGGTTTGCGTCTCTGTTTGAGTTTTAATGGTTAATTTGAAATGACACCTTACATAGTTTTTGTGCTTCGTTTTATATATCAGTTTTGAGTTGTATTCGATAATTGAAACCACAGACTTGCAATCTTGCTACAACTACTTGCAAAACTTACTGTGATGTGTTTTACGAAATATGAGAGATGTATTTTTGGGGTTCTGTAACTCAAAAGGAAAAAAGGGACCCTTATCACTTTGTTGTCGATCTGTCCGTCTTTCATTATCCTTGTTCTGAAGACCTTGCCTGAAGGCACTGCAATATAAGAGAGGAAACGTACATTATCTGTTATACAATTTATCGCTCAAATATTCCTTCATTGTATAATAGCATTTTCGTATAATTTGTTTTAATTGTTGTATAAAATATGTATTTGTCCTTTGAAATTAATATCGAATGCGCAAATTTACAGTCCGTTGAATCTGTGAAAAAAATCAAACTTATAGATCAACGCAATTAAAATATATAGCTGTATTTTAGATCATTTCCATACAAAATGCAATTAAACGAAAACCGTAGGGTACTTCCCATTGACCTAGAATCCTGATATTTGGAAAAATGCAGCACAGCCATAGGAATAAATTGCTTTTTATGTTTACAAATTTAACTTTGCAGTTGGAAGCCACACATCGGGTATGTAATTGAGCTGCAAAGTAACGTTGGTTTTTCAATTGGACTTAAATTTTCGGTAAAGCATTGTTGGATGCAATCTTATAATATTATTAATGATTTTCAGTGTATTAATTATTTATATTTTGTACGGAACCTTCGGTGCGCAAGTCCGACTCGCAATTGAACGGTTTTTTGCTTTCCAAAGTACTCAACACCGCACCGAGCGTACTCACTTTTTGTAATATTCGCATTGTCTATGAATCTTAAACACCCCTAATGTGTTTCGTTTGAACGCTCTGCTAGACAACTGTAGTAGAGAGGAGCTACCTGCGGCCCTTTTCAAAAAGGTTTTTTGCCTTTTAGATGTTTTTTATTTTCTGCACTCAGCTGTGAAATTTTTTGCGTTGTTGGTGACTACCGTCTGCAGTCGTAGTTCAATTTGTACAAATGACTGTAGCTTATGAAAATGATAGGTTAGCAGTTTCTGCTTCTTTTTTTCTCCCAATGCGCTTGCAATGCCTGAGCAGCAACTGCTGGTATATTTTACTGTAAAATGGAAGCGGGCCTACCCAGAAGCGGCGTTAATGAGCCAATGGCTATTACATTTTAGTACCGAATCCCAACACATGAGTGCTAGTTGTTAATGTAATACTGTTGTTTGTAACTAATAATTCTAAAATATTATTGTGGTAGCTAACGACTGGGATATAAGAGTCGATCTAACAGAAGAACTGCAGGACTCCACCAGTATATAGTTGGGTCGCACTAAGCGTTTTGATTCTAATTTATACATAATAAAGGGAGAAAACACGCTGCCTTCTGTATTCCCTGAAAACTATAATTTGTGTGTCTTCAAGTTGAGGTTGAACAGGCACCTTCTAGACTAACACACACCATCGTAGGCCATACCGTCGCTTACCATCAGGTGAGATCGTGGCCAAGCGTGCATGCAGCATGACTGAATATAGATTCAGTAAAAAAGAAGAAGTGTACCACGTAAGCACCGTGTACAGGTCGGTTAGCTTCAATTATAGCAGAATTTAATAATTATTGACGCGTTAATCAAATCATCTTTGAATATCTCTGCTAGTAACGGCGTTGTCGGCGCGGACAAATTTCATAGGGTCCAGTGGTTTTCGTTTCGTATGGTGAGAATACGTATAATATGGTAGGGTGTCCCAGAAGCTCCTTGTAGGAGTATTATGTCCAGCCGTGGACTAATGCAGGGTTTACTAAACTTATCCAACTACTTCGTCGTCTAAGGAACGCCCCATGATGAACATAGGCTAGGCGCTCATGTTACGGAAACTTAAATGTAAGGTCGGCTTGTGCTCAATATGATATTTGATATGAACATGCTTGATGCAGTTATTCCGTGTACTGGCTGAAAGAAGAGGTCTGACTAATGTTTTGAAGTGAAACAGGAGAGTCGTGAGAATCCCTTTCTTCATAGACCCGCATTATCTTTTGTATTTACGTGAAGAGTCACTCGATACCACTTTACTATACTCGTAGATGTACTCGACTGAATACAAACATCGCTTTGATGTCGAGAGATTCCTTTTTTAATTAATTTCATATTTAAATTACTTGTCAGAGTTATAATTCGGTATTTACTAGTAGATAATTCTTAAAGACAACAGTTTATTTTTACAGAAGAAACTGGGCAATGTGATATTTTAAAAGTTATTTGGAAAATGAACCCACAAAAGTAAAAACGAACGAAGATTCGGAGGACTCTGTAGATTTCGGTACAGTGACTTATGAGTCATAAGATTTATAAAAATGTTAATGTCTTTATCTCCAACAGCGTAAATAATATTGTATACTTACAATATTGAATTTGTGAAAACTCGTGACTATGTAAATTTTTCTCATGGAAAATTCATTGTCCTCGCGGCGATTATAAATCTACGGTTTAGATAAGTGACGACAAGGCCGGTGGATGGTAAGGGTGCTCACCTAGATGCCCGGCTATTATAGCATAATTTTGTCCATCGGAACACAACAGTGCTATTAAAATGCTAGCCAGCTGACATGCGCAGCGTATGTCCACTGCAGGCGTTTAGTGGGTAAGAATCCCATTTAACTCGACTCTAACCCTAAGGAGGCGAGTATCTTTTGAAATCTTTTAAAAGTCTTTTTACTTCTTAGAAGTCGGGTTATGTTGAATTTCCATCCACGAAAACTCCCTCGGTGGTCATCCTCTGCGCAAGTCTAGGAGCCCTGGGAACTCCACGATCACTCCTCACCTACCAAACAGAGTACCGATAGGTATCCCACTGGTAATTGAAGGCGGTTGAAGTTCTTGAAAGTTGGAAACTGGTACGGAAATTATTAATATGGCTCTTTTTCATAAGTTTTCAGAATAAAACGTTTTCCGTCTAACAAACTTAGAAATGATAAAATAAAACTCTAGCGAATTACATACTCTGCGCAGACTGTTGCTTGCTACGAATGTTAATCCTGATTCATGTTAGCTAGCGCAGTGCGTCGGAGTATAAATAAACAAACATGCTTTCGCATTTATTATAAAGTAATCCGCATAATAGAGCTTTTACAGCACGTGGATCCCAAACCGCTATTGACATGTGCGTACAGTCACGTACACGCGATTTTATCTTCGCAAGCAATTAGTCGTAAGTGTATTGTTTTCTTTAGTTGATAGGAGCGGAGCAATCTTATTAACTAAATATAAACCAGCGTTTTAATGAGGAAATTTTATTTACATGTTGAATTACGATGAAATGTTATTTATGATGTATTTATTTATATGAGTACGATGTAAGATAAAACAGGGCTGTTACAAATTACTCAAGTGTATTATTATAAATAATTAAATTAAATTTTTCAGCTGTATTACATATCAAATGAGGGCCCCTACATTGCGAGGGCGGCACGGGAGATAAATAGATTTATATGTATTAGCGATGTGTATTAGACATGTTTACACTTTAAAATGCAATCATACAAAATAATTTGGATACAACAACCTTTTATTTTATTTTATTGTTTTTGGGTGGCTTACAGCTATCAATACAGAGCATAGAGAGAAAAATAAACGACTAATAGCCATTGACAAGCCTCCACACACACTCATACGCAACGTAAATATTAACGCTTAATATTAATAGGGTTAAAGGCCATGCCAATCCCTGCTAATACTATAAATGCGAAAGTGAGTTTTTCCCCTTACTTTACGCTGTTAGGGGAGTCAGAATGACTTGAATTTGTGTATAGATCAAAGGATGGAAAATGCTATAGTCTACTTTTTATTCTGATTGGTAGTTCCCGAGGGATAATTTATGTACTGAACCATAATCAAAAGTAGTGTGAAAATATTTAAACTTTGATTCACTATGAAGTTGTATGTATACTCATTTCGCGACATTACAATCATAAGTCCTATTTTTAGACACTTACTGCACAAAGACAGCTAAAGAAATGTAGTTTAAAATTTTTGACATTAATTATGAAGATGAAGTCGTGCATAAAATCCAGTTACACTATAAAACGTAATGTCGTAATGAATATTTACACGCACGCCAACAGTACCGTGTCAAGTGTACTCTTAGTGATGATTTAGAGTCAAAATATTAGACATAGCGGTTTCGTTGCTCTCCAGACTGTCAGCGTCTCATTACAACTGCACTACTTAATATCAGGAGGTGTCCTGTAGCCATGCAACGGTTCCTTGTAACTGACAATGGTGTTGCTGACTTATCTTGGAAATGCAGCTGCGATGTTATTAGTTCTATGTAACTGGAAAGTGCACTATGGCACTAAGTAACTATCGTATGGCCTGATACTTGTTATTTACCACTTTATATTTATTTATATACTTATTTTATAGATATTAACAAAGTCATCATCATGTACAAACATCTTTTGTAACTGTTATATTTGCACGCGCAATCGCACTTACGTAAGGCTTCGCTGAAAACCAGCGCTGTTGCTGAAAGCTGTATAGTAGTAGGGGAGCCCAAGCGGGGATTTCGGGATTTACTAAAGCGCGGCAGATTAATATACAGGGGGATACCTTGTACCCGGTTAAGTACCTCCACAAAACATGAGGTCCATATATAAGGCCGCCCGTGAAGGATACAGGATCAGATTAGTAAAAAAAAATTGATCATCAGAAATTCTCGAGCGCGTCAGATTAAGGTAGGGTGAGTTAATTACATCCTAAAAAGTGTATATTCCACTAATCTGACAATTTGAGAGTGACGTAAAAAAAGGGGAGGGCAACAAAGTTGTAAAAAAAAAACGTCATCTCGACATTCTCGAGCGTAGCTAATTTTTTTTATTTTGAAGGAAATAATTCAAGAATAATGAAAAATATATAATCTGACGATTTCCGCAAGCCGAAATAACAAAAATGCGTCGATAAAGTTAAATGCGTGCAGCTGCGTGATGCCTACATTTCCTTCTCCGCGTTTCTATTCCTCTCTCACTCTTTCTCTATCTATTATTCTCTCACTCCGTCCCCACTCTGGTTTCTGTTGCCATGACGCCATATGATCATAAAGACTCGTTCGTGGCATACTGTTTACAAACGTTTTGGCTTTTTTTGCTATTTTAATATTATTTGTGTGAATTAAAGTTTATAAATATTTAATATGAGTGATATTAATTTGAAATGTGTATTTTGTGGTGAAAGTGTGGCACCTTACTCAAATGCATAGAAATATTATTTCTTTGAACTCAGCGAGCTCAAAATATCACATAAATTATATTTTAAGCTCAAAAATGTCATAAGTACAATTTTAAGCACCCAGGAATGGAATTAGCGGGAAGTTGCAGGGATGGCCTTTAAGGTGAACCGTTTTTCTAATTTTTTTTGTCAGATCAGGCAAATCCCTCTAGATAATCGTCAGATTATGAGACAGTACGTTTAGAACATAAAGATGAACCATATATATCTTAATCTGACGCGCTTGAGTATTTCAAAATGGCGAATTTTTTTTGCACATTATGAAAATGGCCGCGAGTTTGCGTCCCATCGAAATCGTCAGATTAGTGAATGAGAGCTTTTTTTTGGTGCACTTAACACTCCCTTAGAAAATCTGACGCGCTCGATTATTTTTTTATTTTTTTCATTTTCAACCCTTAAATACAACCACCCCCATCATGCAAACGATCAGATTAACATACGTACATTATTAAAAATACGTAGGACATTGATGCTATCAATATCTGACGCGCTCGAGGATGTCCATGCAACACTTTTTTTTTACATATTTAAAAATCTATAGCCGCTTCCCCCACCGATGTAAAGGTATATATCATATAACATTTTTTTCTTCTTATCATCTAAGCTTTGCATCCCAATAGGTCTCTACGACGCTCGAGTAAATCCCCATTTAGCCTCGTGGGCTCCCCTACTATAGTAAAGTCCTTTTTGGTATAGATGTATAAAAGTTCTCTGTGGTATAGATATATACCAGTAATTTTTTACTATGTAGTACTTCTTCCTAGTTTAGTAATAGGTATTTAAATTATTATTTTGTTAGCTATTTCAATATTCTGTGCCAAATATTTTTTTCTTCTCTTTAACCACCACACAGGTCGTGTCTTATACTCGTGAATTCATCTCTTGCATTTTACCAAAGCAAGACATTATGACTTATGACACCCACGGGATGGCATAGTGAATTAGTAAAGCCAGACATTATTTAAGATATTGTTACACCGACACAATTCTCGTATCCACACTAATCTTATAAATGTGAAAATGCGTTTGTTTGTCCTTTATCTACGGTTGAAGTCTCTCTACGGTCGGAGAAATGATACAGACTACATTTAATCTGGATCAAACAAGTATTTAGTTCCCGTGGGATAATTTGTAAGATCCACGCAGACGACGCTAGTATTTAACAGATAAGTAAGTACATAGGAACGCATTTGTGTATATGTAAGTAGAGAACATTTATCTTACGGCATTTGTTACGCTCGAGGCTTGCACCGCCAACTGATGCCTGCCCCATTCGTAACCTGATACTAGAGACCGGTAGGACGGTGCTCATTCCAATGATTAAACTTACGGTGCATCACAATTCACAATTTTAAGGTAGCGAACACATGGAGGTTTTAACACTAGGTTTTTGACCAGAGAAACTCTGGCATTTGTCTGACCTTTTGTCCTTATTTTAAGCAACGGATTTTAAACATCGACTCTGAGTAAAACATATTTGAAATAGCATCTCTAATAAAGGGCCAAATGCCTCATTAATTACAAAAATTTTATTTATTTTACAATTTTAAGGAAGACTAACATTTATGGAATGAAAAAAAATGTTACTTATGAATAGCTTTAAACTTATATCTAAATGAAGTGTATTAAGATTTGTGTAAACAATGTCCAAGACATATATTAAAATTTCATTACTTTGTATAATTTCAAAACTGATGTCCTAGTTGTTTTTTATTTATATTTATTGTCCTAGTTGTTGAAAAAACCTTTATCGATTCATATCATCATCATCAGCCGGGAAATGTCTGGCGACATATGCCTCCTCCATGGTATGCCATAATGACTGGCTCCATATGTCATCACTGGCAACACGCACAGATTAAAGACATTTGTCTTTAGACGATAAGATATTTCGTACGAGAAGGTGCTTCCCGAACTTAATTCATATCATCATCATCATCACCAGCCTATATATGTCCCCACTGGAGGGGCTCTCATACAGAGAGTGTATGGGCCATAGTCCACCACGCGGGCCCAGTGCGGATCGGCGGACTTCACATGCCTGTTCAAGACATGCAGGTTTCCTCACGATGTTTTCCTTCACCGTTAAGCAATCGGATAATGTACTTGAATTGATAAACAACTCATAGGTACACGGCTGGATTCGAACCCGGTACCCTCAGATTGAGAGTCCGCGCCTTATCCACTGCGCCACCGACGTATTTTATTGTATCTCTTCAATATACTGACAAATAAAATATATAAATCTCTTCTTAAATCATTAAAAACGTCGTCAATTTTTTGATAATTTTCGCATTTCCTCTCTGAATTAACTGGCAAGTTAACAGAAACCCTAATTAGGTCAGACATCCGTGGCGCGCTATCCGCCGCGATAACCGCTATCTAAATCACTTGTTTTTCGTGTAATTACTGCTCTTTGTGTTGCGTAAGAATGTTCATATCGGAACCACTGACCACTGTGATGTGTTTTCACAAAGGTGCGCGCGACTGATGCTGTTATATTTTTATTTCTTTCGCTCATTTGCAATAACTTTAATTATCTTCTGTATTAGTTCACCGTTGGACGTACATTATACAATTAATTATACATACCGTTGATTGGATTACTCTTTAGACTCATCATCAGCCGGGAAACGTCCACTGCTGGACATAGGCCTCCTCCATGGTATGCCACATAGACCGGTCCTGAGTCAACTGCATCCAGCGACTCCCCGCGACCTTAACCAGGTCGTCGGTCCACCTAGGGGGACGGTCCGGTATACGTTTCCCGGTACGTGGTCGCCACTCGCCACACACTTATCTAGGACTAACTCTGGTTTAAAAGAAATTGGGACAATACGAGTATGTTTGACGCTAGATCTTTGACCTTTCATACTGGGACATCAAAAGTGTTATTCACTATTGTTTGGCGGAAGACTTAGGTAACATGGCGGCAGCTATGCTGGTGGACATAGAAAATAGTCTGCCACCATCATAATGTGATGTAAAACAAGAATAAAACATAGCAAATGTATAGTGAGTACACAGTACATTTGAGAGTCAAGAAGTCAGCTATCTTTAAAACGCAATTCTCGGAAATAATTTAGGTCATGTTATCATCCGCTTGCAACAAAGAAGTATATAGACAAAATGTCGTATTAAATTCATCGTAGTTGTCGTAGAAAAATGTTATCAGTGGATTTGGCAAGAAGTGATTAATCGTAAGAAACTAACAAGTTATTTACGTTGTTATCTAAATGTGATACCAAAGCATTGTTCCGTTCCGACAAGTAAAGATACATACATCGTTATTTAGCCAGTGAAAACTCGTTGTGTATCTATAATAATAAAGGAAACTCGAGAATCTGGAAATTTTGGATAAAAGATGTTCGGAAACAGGAGTTTTTGCATATAATTTTTTATTTATTAGTGTCACTGCAGATTTACGATCAGTCCGTAAATAGAACTTGCTAAACCTGCCGTATGCAGGCCGAGGTCCTGGTTATTGGAATATAAACTACCTTATTGAACCACTTTCTAAATACTGTCAAGAGGTTGCATAATGTTTAGAATGTTGAGCTTGTGCTCCTTGTTTTGTCGAGGGAGTGTCGAGTGAAGGATGAGGTGATTTAACATAATCACCGTGGTTATACCTGTAGTTTTGCTTTTAGAATAGGATCGTAATCATTTTTCTTTCGCACGACAACGCCATTGGTAAGACAGGCAAAGGTATGTGAATAAGGTCTAAAATTCTAGCTCCTTTAGGTCTAGGTCTAATATATTTTTTCATTTCATACTATATCAATATGTGAGGTGGACTAGTGCCCAGTTTACAATTTATCTACCACGCGGGCAGATACATTTTAAATCAGGAATTTTAAAAAGTGACACCAATGTATGTAAGTACCTACATTCCAAGATTGGCAATCATTTAATCACTGCAGTCCCAGCCTGAGGGCCCTTAACCGAACGCATTCTCTGAAAATTCCACAGAGGTAAAATCGTAATGCATGCTGCACACTCGGCAGGTGTTTGCCCATATCATAATATAATGTTAGAAACTAACATAAACTGTTTTAAAAGGGTGTTGTTGGATGTAAGGATATTTATCAAAAAATATTGCACATAGTTAAACATTGGTTTCCTCTCCTCTTAGTGACGATAAAGACGTTGGTTGTTACCCATAAGCTTCATCATCATCATTTTTTGTGAGTCACATTGCCACTACCATTTTCAGGAATAGAGGCAATTCGAATAAGCTGGTTTTTACCATTATTAAAACCACACTCCATTCCGCTTATCTAAGAAAAATATTGTTTTTGCTATAGGTAGTATTTCAATACACGAAGGGCCACCACGCTGTCACTGGAATAAATTGTGTATTTTTATCTTCAAATTCAAATCAGTATGCTAATTATTCTTCCCCATTCCGGTTTGTCAACTTTCTTCCATCAAAAGCGCTTTATAAAATGTCCATGTCCAACTTAGAGATTATACTCTAGCGTGTCCAACAGTCCATACAACCAACCACGCGTTTTTCTGTGCTTTCGTGATATGTTGACTCGGTGTGAGCAATTACTGGTGCTTTTCACACCCACTCGCTAACAGCTTAGATTATGGTGTAGAAATGTCGCAGAGATGGTTTTCTCGGATCTCAATTTAGATATTTGGAGACGGCCGCCGGCACCGTGTATGGTGCAAGTCAGCTTTTCAACTTATCTAATTTTCGTGGATCAAGCTTGTCGAGTTCTCTGAAATATTGACGTTTGATTTTATCTACGACACGCCTGCCGCCATTAGTAGTCATTGTGCCGAAGCAAGCGGGCCGTGGACAGCTTGCGCTGCATGACATTGTGGGACGTTTATTTGTGTGGCGATAACTTACAACTCTTAGTGGTTACTGCTTCGTAAAATGTTCAAAAATATTTCACTGTCAGCCTAGGAACATTGCGAGATATGGAGTTGTTGTATTCTAGAGCACAAATACACACAATGAATAGGCAACTCAAACAAAACGTGATCGGATTGATGACCAACTATCATGCCGTTTATTGTAAAATTAAACATAGAAACAGTGTAAGTAGGTACATAATCTTTTTTCTCACCGATTCAGTTTATATAAGTTTATATAAACTCAAAGTCATGTTCTCAGAAATATAGCTGAAGCTATATTTACACACAAACGTACAATGTAATTTTAATTAACAGACGGTCCGAGTCTCCAGCTACTTGTGATTTGTCAGCTCTTTGTAACACAAATAAATGTACAACCTCCATCTAAAGTCGACATATCGTTAGTCCTCGTTTGATCCGAAACATACTTTACTGCGTGAACTTAGGGTCGACATACATTTTTATTGTGCGTAGGTAGTAGTAAGGTCGGGTATACGTACGTGGTACGATTGTTATTGTAATGTAACACTCTTGGTGCGCGGGAGTGGTGGACATCTTAAGTTGTCACTTTGTTTTCTTTTTGCGGGCTCTTGAAGGGTCGACGACCCGGCGATCTTGTCTCTATTCAGGTAGGGTTGACGAGATATTTCAATAGATCGTATTTTAATTACCCGCGGCACAGAATTAATATAGTAACGTTCGGTAAATGTAGTTACGGACGTTCACTGCCTCTCATTGATCCGTGATGCCTTACCTGTCCCCGCAAGAAAGTGACCCGCTCAAGGTTCGTTAATATAGCGCACGCGAATTCATTCACACTTGCGCGTATACAAACGTCATGCGTTTGATGTATCGGCAATAGGAACCGAAATCACGACATTTGTTTGAAGTGTCGCGCCTGTGCCCGCGGTCTGACTGCTTTAAACTTTGAGATGAAGGCCAAGTGCAAATAAGTTGTGTATAAAATGTAGGTTTTGTAAAGATGGACGCCGTTAATTTCAAAAAGGCTCGAAGGGGTTTATGATTCTTATAGTTACACACAAGTGCAAGTGTAAAAATACACAGTTTACAATACAGTTGTGTTGTACATTGACGTACATACGAGTATTTATTGGGCGTCACAATTTCATCATCATCATCAGCCGGGAAATGCCCGCTGCTGGACATAGGCCTCCTTCATGGTAAGCCACATTAACCGGTCCCGAGCCACTTGCATCTAGCGACTCCCCGTGACCTTAACCAGGGGGTGGGTCCATCTAGGGGGGGACGGTCCGGTACTAGGTGTCACAGTTTACTAATTGTAAATATTAATTCCCTATGTAAGGCTAACGTGACGTGGAAGATTTTTGAAATGAAATGACAATCATTTTTTAAAAATCCAGACCATCAGTCCATATTTTTTTTAAATTACAATAATTATAAAGATTTTTATGTGGTTAACTGATGTTGTTACGTACCACTAGTTGACGTGAAGGATAAATAAAAACACTAGATGTAATACAAAAATGGAGAGTTGTCAGCCCTAGCTCAGTATTACGGTAAACGTGTAAGTTAGTAGCGAGTGGCGAGTGGACGTGACGCGATTCTGTTTGTTTTCCGAATGCGCCCGCGCCGCGCCGCGCCGCCTTCCGAGAACTTACCGCGGTTGTGAGAGACGTCACACCGTCGAGTGCTGTACTGAGAGTTGGTTTGGATCAGCTTTGTTACTGACTCACAGAACACAATGGTCTTCAAAGGAACGTCTTGAAAAGCACTCGATGGACTAGAAAATTAGTATTGTTTTCGTTTGGAACTCTTTGATACAACTGCATCCAGCTTCATCCGCGTGCCTTTTCAGAGAGATTTAAATATAGAAGTAAGTTATGGAGTGGGAATTGGGAAACTTTTCATAGAAAAAAATCATCTTGAAAGTCAATGGTACGTCAAATGTCTTGTACGTGGTGTGACACTAGACAGAGTGACTTATTACCAAGTGGTTATAAGTTTAGGATCAAAATTTTGTTTACTTTGTCCGGTCTATAACTAGTAATGTTGAATGTATTTGTTTCTTTTGGAAGAGTCTGAAATACCAATATCACATTTCTAGCGTAGCCGGTTAAGGATGTATCAATTTCTATTCCTAGACTGACAGCATTCTCTTCTGAGGATTAGAAATAAGCGTCCTTCTTTGTGAACGCCTTAGCAATTACGTATGATATAGGACTCGAAAATCTCCAATATTTCCATGATTTATTGTCTCTTTACTGCTGTACACTTGCTTACGCTGTAGGTACAGACTGAAGTAGTTCAAATGTGAGTTTCTGCAGCGTTGGCCATTGCTAGCGAGGCTTATACATTTTACTGGTACATAAACAACTAAAATAGTAGTAAATAGTATCTACACTGATCGTGTATCGTTGAAAACCAGGAACCTTCTATCATCAATGTTGATACTCACTTGACGTTTTTTCTGAGCTCATCTCTAGCTAAAGAAAATATTCATCTTGATATATTGTTGTCCTTGTCACCAGGTTGGGATGTGGCCGCTAGCAGCGCTAGTGGTGTCCATGAGCGCCGCGGTGGTGGCGACACCGTGCGAGGAGGCGCGCATGCGCTGCGCGTACCGCACCGGCTGTGGGGCTGCTCTTACCAACTACATGGTCCTGTGTAACGAGGTGCTGGCCGAGCCTACGTCCCGGTGCCCCAAGTCTTGTGAGCACGCACTCATCGCGCTCACGTCCACCGAGGAGGGGAAGGAGCTCATGAATGTAAGCAGTTTTTATCCGCCTCTTTAGTTGCCACGTTCACACCCTCTATGCCTACGCTGTCACGCCCTCTGTTCAGAAACAGTTACACTCTGTGGTTTTATCGATAAAATGTATGCTGAAAAGTTCCGTTACACTGTCCATGGCTACACTACACCGTTACAAATAGATTGTCTAATTTTATGGGGCATCACTTGGTGGTATTTTGTCAGGAGACCTGAGGATTTGATTGGTTCTTGGTTGGCAAACCTACGAGTAGCCAACACGATACCCTTACTGCGACTACCGCCACTCCTGTGGGTACTACGTGACACTCACTGCTTGGTGAAGGTTTACACACAGGTTACATCTGGATCTGTGAACAATAGTGTTCTAGTGCTCGCACCTCTGGAGACGCCCTATGCTGCCGCAGACTGTGTGTAAGAACGTTATGGTGTGGTTATGGTCTAGTGATCAACTATAGCATAGCCAAAGCCACATTAAATTAGGATGATGATATCATACGGATCTATCGTCACACGATGAAGACCAACTGCTAACCGATTGTTATCCCACTCTCACTAGATAGTCAGTATAAATTGACTCTGTGATGACACATTAGTGAAACTGACGATGGTATGGATCGATCCAGCTATAAAAATATTACCCAGCATAAATACAACTTTATTTTATTCACTGACAATTTGAGATGAAACCTAATATTTTTCAATAGTTTCATTAGTTTAAGATCACTTACCGTTTTGGGGTATCCTATATCCCTCGAACCGTCTCAATTGAATGCTGCGAAACAGTAAACTGACTGATGATGCCTAGAATGCTGCTAAAGTATTACGTATCTTAGCTGTACGCATGATACAAATTTGGTATTTTGACATTTTTACCAATTTTAATAAATTTTAAATAAATGTGTTGTGTTGTGATAGTCAGATAACTGGTCAAGCTGCGAAATAACTCTGTAGAGGGCTCTACACAGCACTGCACTGAGGAATATCTCTCGTCATTTAGTCCGTATTGTGTCTGATTGAGGACAACTATTCAACGTACTTGGGTGTACTTTACAAACGCTCTTGTGATTCGTTGTTAGCTGTTATGTAGAAACTCAATAGATGCAACGGGAATTTTACAAAGCGAACGATCATCCCGATCGTATTTTCAGATGTTATGTGACGGAAATTCTGAATCTTTTTAAATTATTCAACGGTCATGGAAAATTAGAAATATCTGCTGATATAATGTACAGTTAGACTGCACACCATAAACAGTTACCTACTACATACCTATTTTAATCATAAAGTAAAATAATTCTAATAGAAATCGTAACCAACTGCGCGGGAGTGCGACCCCCGAGATATTGTCCAGTTGATCCGACGGTGCTGTCAGCGAGTGATGGCTGTCTGTTAGGCTCCTCATTGTTGGTGATTAGCACGCTACGAGCCAACGACCTTGACAGCTGGTGCATTAGATGAGTCGCTTTGGGATACCGTTATTCTAAGAAAAGTACCTCTCCATTGCGATATCAAAATGAACATTCTATACAGTGTATTTTCGTTGTATTTGGATTTGAACGTGGACCGACGAGCTCGTTAAGGTCGCGGGGAGTCGCTGGACAGAGATGACATCGTGTACTACGAGTATGTTCGTTTGTTGAAATGGTATTTTTAATTTAAGGCAAGGGGTGGAACATAATTTGCTCATGCGCAAACTTCAAACGTATACACCATTTTCAACACCAGCCTTTATTTGCTGCTGGGTTTTGTACTCTTGCGTTGTTTTGTACTCGTGTCAGTTTGATTGAAACAACAATCTCCATCAGAATTTTCGGTATATATCAAACACCAATCATTAGATCAAAAAAAGGTCATTTACCATCGGGTGAAGTTAAGTGCAAATCCATTAAACATTAAAAAAAACTTCAACACATTCCAAACGCATTACCTCCTACATCTTCCGCATTAATCAGTTAAAACAAAATAGTATTTTATAACAGTATGTATGTACGTATGTAGTACTTGGTATTAGAGCCAGCGCGCACTGCAGCAGCAACCGTTGCGGTTTGCTCCCTCAAAAAGCTATGATGTATGAATCACAGTGGAGATGCGCGCACTGCGGTTGTTCAACCGCAAACAACCGCATGCGCCTAAAAAATCTGTGACTTGCAACAGATTTGTTGCGGTGCGCCTCCGCAAGGTTTGTTTGCATCATAGAAACTTGTATCAAACCCCGCACACTGCGGCAGAAAAACCGCACCGTTTTGAAAACCGCAACCGCAACTCGCCGCACAACAGTGCGCGCTAGCACTTAAGAGATACGCGATTAATGAAGCGCCCATGAATCAAAACTTCTATGAATGTAAAATAACGACCTCGAGGTCGTAGAGATCATCGACAAGTGTTACTACACTTGTTTATACAAACGTTATCTCTTAGTCTATAGATCCAAAAACTACGCTTGCTATAGAAATTGTAGTTTTGTCTGTAGAAGTGTCACTCACAGAACAGTTGCCGTTGTCGTTAAATATAACAATTTTTTTACTTCACTGAAATATTTCACCACTGTACCACGCCACCCTAAAGCACACTAATATTGGCATTTCGGCGACTGTATAAATCTCAAACATTATGTAAAAGTAATACGACTTACGAGTATCTTCAGTGCATTGATATGATGACAACTTCCAAATATTTTTAAAATTTTTCACAAATGCATCAGCCGTGATAATGAAATAATGACTTATTTTTTGAGGTTTATAAATGTATGTTTACTTATACGTAACCGGAATATATTCGGATGTTCAATTCTTTTATTTAACACCGAACACGAGATGTTAATCTTAATTTTGAGTGTGTAGCAGCAGCCGCTAGCTTGGGTTTTATGTAATAATGTAATGCAGCCTATATAGCCTTTCTCTCCCGAAATGACTTGGTGATTGGTCCTGTTATACACGTCGATACACTACCTGATGACTACATATAGAATGGTTCGAAAGTAAACTCCGATTTCTATGTTGTGAATACATCCCGTTCAAGTTTACAAATGAAGTGGTACAGACAAAGATCAAACTTGTCAAAATTACTCCTCATCATGCCAGTTTGTTTGTTATGCTTGTTTCAATTGAAGGCGTCGACCAGTCTCTCTTGGCCTCTCTCTGATTACTGTTTGTTGAGATTCCCTATTTTGATTTATTCGAACCCAAGTAAGTAACGAAATAAGCTATGTCACAGTAGTTGAGACTAGAAACTCACGTAACAACCGGAACGCATAATATTTGAAATTATGTTTTTTATGAATTGAGTTTGAACTTGGCCTTTATCTCATTTGATAGCACAAATAAGTGACGATAAGGCCGCTGGGTGGATGTCTGTGTGCTGTGCTCACGTATAAGTCTCAAGTTAATGAGACGCTGGTATTGTTACGGAAGAAGTACAGTGAGGGAGGTCCTTGTATAGTGGCGTTGTCGGTTAGGTGCGCGCGCGCAGACGCCTCGCAATAAAATCTAATTTAGACATCGTCGGGCAGATTTGTCGGGCGCGATGCAACGCCACCGCGACCGAATGAGGGTCCCGGTTGTCGACCTCGGACACTGTTGTCCGATGCAAACTGATATGTGTTCTTGTAAACAGAGAGTGGATAAGCCAATGAGTTTCATTTTGTTAGTTGGCTTTTCCGTGATAGGAAACCTACACCACTCCAAAGCACAAGGCAGACTATGATGCGGGGATGGTGTTGCTCACCTCCGCAGGAGTTTCCCTGCACGTGCTCATATGGGTGGCTCTATGCTTGCTCGATAGCGACGTCATGGTTCAAATCAAGTGCCATACATTTAAACAAAGACAGACTATTTATGGATTTGTGTTCTTTTATCTGAAGGAAGAAATGAAATATGACATTGAGATAGACACAACTTTATTTAAGAACACACACATTACAATACACATAAAAACACAATAAAAATCTATCTGACTAAACTACGAAAAACAAAACTAATTATTAAAATATTATTTACAACTTATAAACAAAATATTGAAACTATATAACATACATAAAATTTGGTTGTGTTGTAGTGTGTTGCTAAAATGGACTCGTCTCAGCATGTGCTGCAGTGAGGTCACAGCTCTGGTGTCCTGATGTTACCTGCGAGTGTTTCGATAAGAAACAAAAAATGTAGGAATCAATATGTTTATAGCCCAAACTTGGTCAGTTTACAAGGGTCTATACTCATTGTTCAGTTCTAGACTTAAAAATTAGTCCTGTAACGTAACTAGCCTCAGAGATAAAAGGGGTTGAAAAGAGTTCGAAATTGTGAATATGTACTTTGTAATTGGACAGTGCGTTTAAGTGCAGATTTTAGGACAACTTGACCTAGAGGACACTGAAGGCTCAGGTTTTCCTTACAAAAGCAGTGCTTTGTTCAAAAATACACTTTTACTAGATAAGTACAGTTCTCCGCTCTTCTCTTTCTATTCCTTCTGCACCTGCGAACAAACGAGTATGACAACTTGAGAAGAATTCAGAAGACAAGGTAATTATAACTAATTTGTGTCATGTTTTCATGAAACCAACATTTCATTTTCAGAAATATATGTAGTGTTTTTCAACTGTAAAGTTGTTCCGCCAATTCTCATCATCGTCATCGCGTTTATCCTTTCCAGTGTATGGCACAAGGACGTGAAACAAAGATTGCCATGTAGGTCAAGAAAACATGGCTTTTTATGGTTTAATTACGATAAAGACAAGTTCAATACATGTTAAAGAAAAACATTATGATATTTAATGACTTTGATGGGCCATACCTTGTATGAAGAGGAGGATTTTGTTTTCAGGCAGTTAAACCGACTAAATGATGTTGTTCGTAGCTGCATTTCTGTTAGCATGTCCCTTTCTAAGTATACATAGCGAAATAACAATACAATTGTATCAACATAACATACATACATATACAGGGTACTCTGTCACACAGACCTCCCCGATGCGGCGCGATGCAGCTGTTTCCGCGACGACCGACCGACGCTAAGAATTACGCAAAAGCATCTCATTTCAACTTATTTCCGCTTACTCCATTAACTCGAAATTGTTTCTCAAAATTCTCAGGAAATTCGTGTTCCTTTGGACACGTGCTATTGAAACACTGTTGCAATACCGGTCATTTTTTGTTGTTGTTGCTAAGAACAGCGTCTAAATAAAGCGAATTTTCTAAAGTCAAGGTAATTTTGTCGCTCCAAAAAGTTCAGACTATCCACCGCTCATCTTATTTTAAAGTGAAACTCGCTTCTAACTTTCTTGACCTTATATATATAATAAGGTGCATTGTCTTTATTTCAGTCAGGTTGCTAAATACATATTGTATTATCTGTTTTGAATTTACCTTTAAATTGTTTTCTCTCTGCGTCTTAAATACTTCAAATACAGTTCAATAAAGGCCCCTATACCATTTACTCGTAATTAATGCTATCAGTAGGTATGTACGTACATTTAACTCCAAGCTGCGCATAGATAAACCCTTTAACGTAGTTACGAACCGGGCAAACCCTTTAATTATGTCGTACGACCGTTGGGCAATGTGTATCGAAAGGCAGGGCAAAGGAGCGGCCGCGTTCAGCCTTGAGATTTGACGTCTTGATCGGGACCTACCGCAGCGCTCGCTGGCCGACTCTTGCGCAGGTGTTGGCGCGCTCACACAAAAAACAAGCGTAAGACGGCGGCGTGTCTTCATTTACTTGTATCGTGTCCAGATCAATAGGAAATTGGGTTTCAATTTAATACACCCAAAGTAATTTAGTCACAGATGGAATAGCTATTTCATGAATTCATAAAAAATACTTGAATATGAATGTGCTCAATTATTACAAGCAGGTGAGCTGCAGTAATAGCTAGAGAGTCTCACGCAAGTCAAAGACACTGCCCCACACTTGTGTCATGCTTTGCGAGTAGGTATATTAATTTTATAAACAACAACTTTTGAAACGTGGTCCTAACAAGCTTATGCAAATACAAATATGTTAAATCGTTCGCATTCATAACTAGTCGACGGATATTAATTTATCGCTACGCGTTTTCGGATTTGTATCTAAGATTATCCAAATTTTATGTCAGCTCAGCATTTATTGAGTTTTCTAAAATCACGACGTGTTACTAAACAGCGGATGGAATGTACTCTGGTACGTCGTAAAAAAGTTTTACGAACTATACGTTATTATATGCGTTACGGCGCGATAGAATTTATGATTTTCCCTGAACGTTATTGGACGTAAAATTAGAATTTTCTTGTGGGTGACTGGTTTTAGAATTAACGTTGTTTTTATTGGTTGCAGTGCCAGTGCGAGGACGAGTATTGTGTGGAGGCGAAGCAGAGGATGGAGGTGTGCCGGCCGCAGGTGCTGCAGGGGGCTGCGAACGCGACTGCCTCGTGCCGACTCTCGCAGCTCATCTGCCAGGCGGACGCCCAGTGCGCAACCGCACTCAAGTATTACAACGACCTCTGTCGATCCATGTATCGCAAGGGACGCAAGTGCTCCAACAAATGCCGCAACTCAATAGAAATACTTAGAAAACAGGAGAAAGCGGCAGCGCTGACGGTTTGCCAGTGCGACGGCAATGAAGACTACGATTGCCCTCGAATGCAGAACAATCTTAAACGTCTCTGCTTCCATAAACATTCTAAAGGCAGGAACTTTGATCGAGGCAGCGGGGAAAGGCACCATAAAGAACAGCAGAACAATCACTGGCAAGTCAGTGCAGGAAGTGTGGTGCCACTGTCATGGCTACTAATTTTAATATCCGTGTTCAAAAATGTTTCGTTGACGTGACAGAAGCTTAACGCAGACTGTTTAGTTGTAAGATGAAAGTAAGTACAATGTGTAAATATGTAAAGACAGTATTACGTGTGTGAGTGTGCAAGGCTAGCGTGAGCGTGTGAGTGAATTGTATAGCTTATGAAGATGTTTCGTGTTTGTCTGTTTTGTTACATTAGGGTACGTTGGAAAATGCAAGTAAAGTTTTCCTGTAACATAGGTGACAACAGATGTCTGAGGATTATTTCTCGTTATATTTTTCTGTGGCAGTACCGTATAATTTTTTTTTGATACAGTGAAAATATATCAAGTAGCAGATATTTATTATTATTGATAAAATATTAATTAGGTAGTTCCGAAAAATCTTGAGGCATTTTACGAAATCAGAGTGTTTTCTAAAATTTGTAATTTTGGGGAACTTTTGTCGTTATGTATCGACACGCTAGCTCCGCAACGACAAAAGTTGCTGGTCTAGATTACGCTATTATGTGTGGGCTATGTAACAGCAACCAACCTGTACATGGAAAGCTGCTTGTTAGCTAAACTTGTTGATGTTTTGTTAGAGAAATGCGGTATAATAAGACCAGCAAAATATAATGTTTACTTAATTTTAGGGTTCCGAAACTCAAAAGGAAAAAGGAATCCTTATACCTAGGATCACTTTGCTGTCAGTATATCAATACCTTTTTCTCAGGCACTCAGGTATCAAGTTGAAATTAATATTAAACTTCTGAACCCAACTAAAAATACGGCCGTTTTACAATTTCCCTTGAGAGCGTAAGGAATGAAAACCTTTAGGGTACTTCCCATGGCCCTAGAATCCTGAAATTAGGCAAGAACAAATAAATAAATTTTAGATTTTCTAACCATAACTTTTAAAATTATATCGTATTACAATAGATTTTACGATTCAATCGGATTAACATTTTTAGAGTTATAGCATTGTACGGTGACCACCATTATTTATGAGCTGCATTAGGAACCCTCGTTGCGCGAGTCCGACTCGCACTTGTCCGGTTTTTATTAATTCCAATGATCACGTTCCCGAACGTCCCCAGTTGGTATCGTGATGCAGCGAATAGTGAACTGTTTCTGCCGCCCACGGGCGCGGCGCAGGCGGCTCTATAAATAAGTAAGTACGTACAGAGTGCGCGGGCGCCGGTGCTGGTGGTCTGCACAGTGGTGACAAATGCAGACACATTCACATACAAAATCCTTTGGACACACACAGCTAGACCTTTTGTAATGTTTTGAAAATCTACAGTCTAAGATAAACGGAGTGTCACAAGTTGTTAGTGTTTTGAATACAATGATATTAAGTTCCTGAAGGGTTACGTTTTCTTATGAAAACTCAATTTCGAGCAGAGTTCTAAAATTTTTACTTGTCATCAAGTTGATACTTAGCAGCATAAGTAAACCATCATAAAATTACTTTTCAACAACATCATAAACTTGTAACTACTGCGGTGTCCACTAGAATTTAAAAATTAAAAACACGTCTCTCGGTCAACTGAAAGAAATGAACCACAAGTTATGTTTAACATGTGGCATTAATTCCTACATGTCTTAATCAAGGGCCTTGCAACTTGCAACTGGTAGTCAGAGCTAGTTCGCGAGATGTTTACGGTCAGTAGGCGTTTTGTTTGTTGATTTTTATTGACAATGTAAAGCACCTAGCTGTGGCATTAGTGTACCGTGAGATTTCGCGAACGAATCGATCATGAAATTCGTGTCATGGACGTGTCGATATCAGGACCTACATTTTGTAGCACGATAGTACTGTATTATGTTGTGTCTGTGGTTTTTGTAAGTCGATGGACTTCCCTACTCCCACTGCGGCGCCAAGCCGATTGATCTAACGACTGCCTGATGCGACAATCCGCTGACGAATACATTTACGACAGCTTCATCCGCCTGATCGCGAGCGATGCATTTAGTCCGGGTTTTCATTCTGATAGTACCTAGGTTTTTTTCTTCTCCCACTCCCTCTAACTTTAATGTTTCCACTTACATTCCTAAACAGTACTGGGATGCCAAGAGACCTTTCAATCGAATCGTAAATAACATGAAAATATGCCTGTTATCAAAGCGGCTGCCTAGAGTATAATCGTTTCTCCTTTACTTATAACGTTCCGTTTCTGTAACTATGCTTTATTATGTTTATAAGCGAAGCAAGCTACTAAATGACGTATCATTAATTTCAATGTGGTCAAATGTCTCTGTTCTACATAAGCGAGCGCTAGAAACTCTTTCCCGGAGTCCAGGAATAGCCCGAATCCCGTTTCTCAGTAGGAGGTTGAGGAAGTGCTCTAATGACACACTCGTAGTGATTCCGGTGAGCGACACTAATCGTCCACATTTGTGGCCGTAGAATTAGGTTCGACGTGCTCCCAGTCACATTTAACAACGTTTAACATCCATCGTTCACATTTTTTCTCTTTTATTTTTGTTACATCCGTTTGAAATATGTTTAAAACATCTTCCCGTGTCATTAACGAATAGTCTCCATCGCTGAGATTCGGTGAGTTAATTGGGACGGCAGAAAAATAAATTGAGTTAACGCCACTGGCGAAGTTGGCATTTGAACTCTTTGAAGTGCTAGCCAATGTCATATTCATTGTTTCCCTATGGCTGTGTGCTCGTAAGATGTTGGTCAGTTGGGGCTTGTATTATGGAACAATCATGTATGTTTCTGACGAATCACTATAAATATCACTGTTATGTCTTGTTGACGACGAGATCGCCCGGTAATAATAGCCCGACAGTATTTCAGTGTTTTTATTATTATTAATTTCGATACTAGTACAGAGCGCACGCCATTTACCACACACAATGTGACATATTATAAAACAATTGAATTGTAAAACAAAATATTTAAAAATATATTTCTATCTAAAAAGATTGTTGCTGGTCGCCAACATGTCTATTCACGAGAAATGTTATTAAATTGCTGATTTTTTCAGTGCTAGGAGAACCATAATTTGACGAATATTTTCTCAGACGGGTTCATTGATTCTTCTACGCAATTTTTTTCGTATTCCTTCAGTTTTATTCTAATTAAGTAAGTATTAAGTAAGATCTAATTTCATAATACTTTGCAGACAGTATTTTCCAAACTTAATTGCATATTTAATGGCGTCAAAGACTATCTCTACATAAGATCGTGTACTATAATTACACCGATTTATGTTTTTGATGTAGAGTTATCAGATAGCGGAAAGCCGGGCCGGGGAATAATTGATGGGCAAGCATTAAGTCTTAACGACATATTATAGTGAAGAACAATATTATTTTATTGCTCATTTATATTATCACGTGATGTTAAATCTGAGATAAAATGAAGCCGCTACAATTTTACGATGACAATTTTGAAGCATGTTTTAATTGTTTGAATATTTTGTTCTGTAACTGTGTTCTGTAATTAACTTGTTTGGCAGATTCGTCTGTTTTATACTTTTTTAAATTTTGTTGTGTGACGAGTTTACATTTACTTGTTGATATATTCGATTTCTCATACTAAACGAAGTTTCTCTACAGTATGTATAACTAAATATAAGCAATAAGCAAGTATATAGGTACAAGTAACGTGTTTTAGACCTTTCTTAAATAGTATTAAGTAACTACATGCAAAACTATATGCTAACTATTTTTTTAACAATTTGAAATCTATTATTTTGATGTATTCAGTAATTTTGTTTCCATTTATGATGGGCGTATTCTAGAAGTTTTTATAGTGAAGAAACGTTATAATATTTGATTGGATAAAAATAATGTTCAAATACATGGGCATCTCTGAAGTTTAATTTTAATTATTAAAACAAAACAACAAAATTAGTGAACCAAAATGGCGGAATTTTGTAGCCTAATTTATGGTAGGACATATTAATATGGGATTTAATGTAATTAACCCACCATTGCTATAGTGAAAAAATCATTTAAAGGTGAAACAGATGAAACAGTATATACAGCTTAGAGTCAGCCCCTCAGTAATGAAGAGTTAAAGAACCGGTTCCAAGGCAGGCGAGCTAAAACCTATTGGGGCCCGATAACTATCAAAGAAACCAGAGCACACTGTGTGTAACTGTTTTATATAGTATACAATAATGACACAGCGATGTATAGGTATTTATATAAACAGAGTGTTAACCGAGACAAGTAGATTGCCAGTGATAGAGCCAAGGCATTTAATTACAGTGTGCAGGATTATTTGGATTTTATGGACGTTTTGGACATGGAACCGTAAAAACGAACTTGTGCTGTATATTTAAAAATTTGGGCGATGATTTTCAAATGGGCGACGTTATATATGCTTAACTGTTATTAATAAAAGTTGAGAAACCTGTAATAGGTTACGGAACGTCAAAGGACGCGTTGTGTTGATTGACATTTCGTAAACACACACCCCCGTGCCGCTACCATATCTCAGGAACAGACTCAGTTAAGCTTTAGAACTGTTCATGCATTTCTTCACTGGAAAGTGTTTTCAATTGAGCTCTCACTGGGTAAAATGCCTTATATTGTATTGTGTTACTATGTTGGTCATATGTTTATCGCATCAGCATTAGTTATGGCTCCGATCATATTATACGTAAGTTATTATACGAGTACTTGCGTGCGCGTAACAATAACCTATACATTGATTAAACCAGAGAAAATGATGTGTGGGTCGTCAGCTTCCTCATAGAGCTATGAGAATTCTACGCATGCCAAATTTTAAGGCAATTTAGGAGCAATCAAACTTTAGCATTCATAATTTAGCAGCAACCATGACTCAGTTACAGCGAGTTGTTTTTAGTGTGTCAGCTGGAGACATGGGTCTCCAGCTGACACATGCCAGGAAGGCAAACCAGTGAGGTTAGGGCTTTAGACTATAGTCAGGCATTTAAAGCACAATGACAGCAATGAGAGCCAAAAAAATTAACGATCACATTGATAAACTGTTGGATCTACGAACGAAATACCGTGTGTAAGCTGGCGACCCGTGTCACCAGCTTACACATCTGGATCTTCGTAATTATTCAAGTTACGATTATGTATTGTACCTCATATTTTAGAGCAAAATAGCAGCGCCAGGCTTCAAAATTTTCGAATCTCTAGTGCTAAAACTGTTTAAGCTACGAGCCGATATGTGTGTGTAAGCTGGTGACATGGGTCGCCAGCTGACACATGTTGTATCTCTGAAACTACATAAGTGAGAACTTCGTTTCAAAGATCAGATGAGACCATACAATAGCAGCGTTCACGAGTCAAAATTTCAAATCTCCTGGCTGTCTAGATTCAAAGTTATAAGCAAAAAACTATTTTCCCGCCAAAAAATTCAAAATAATCGCACGGACGCCGCTGAGCGGGCCGTTGCCTTTCCGTGCACTACGCTATTACAATAGAGTTTCAACTTAGCCGTCATTGTTTTAAAATTCATTTTAACCTGCACTTTCGTATCGATTCAATTGGTATATTGAGCGTGTTAGACCAGGAGCCGACAGAAATAAGCAATGGTATACTACCGATTAACTTCATAGAGAGACTACGAACGACCTTCACCAAATTTGAGGTCAAGTGATAATATAACCCTTCATCGTTGGTGCATAATTCAAGTCTACTAATTTAACTAATAGGAAGTCAAGATTTAGTTTAGTAATGAATCAACTTATCAGAAATAACAATTTACGGTGTGATATAACATAGTATAAGAGGTATATGTTCAACATATACAGTTTACATCACTATGATCAATAATTGTTGAGCTCGGTATTTAGTATATTTTCAGTAGCAATTATTGAATAAAACATGATATAGATTTCACAAACATTTAATTTTCATTTAAATTCCATACTAAGCTATGTCTCGTTTATTTCTTTATAGTATCCAACCTGTGATAATGGAACGCTAGTTTTTAGAAAAATAATTAATCTTAATGATGTTAACTAATATACACACACTTTAGAAGGCAGGTATTCTGAATTCTACTGGTTATTATATATAAGTTTCAACAAAATATGGGTTCCCATACAAAATTATGACTTGTTTACTTCTTTAGAATACAACTATCGCCTTTCAGAAGCACCTTTGTTATGATCAATTATGTACATAAGCGGTTAATTTTGTGACTAAATAATATATTTAGGCGAACCCTAGATTGGATCTCTTTGTTGTTCTTCGGTCTGTCAAGACCCCTTTTTTAAGGAATGCGTGAATGCATCAAGTTGAAATTGATATCAAATACTCAGGTGTGCAATCCCTTATATCAAAGCCGTGCATGACGCATATTTTTGATTGATCTATAATCCTGAAATTTGGCAAAAAACAAAGTCTTATGGGACAAATATAGGAACCCTCGGTGCGCAAGTCTGACTCGCACATGTCCCGTTTTTGATATTATGAAAATCAGACAAAGCAATGTTAGTCAACTTTTATAATAAAAATATATCAAATCATAAGATTTTTATTCATTTGCAAATCTAAATTTCTGAGTATAAGCAATAATTTTTATTAAAATGTGCCAATATTGTTTGCAATTTCCATGAAAATAGCTATGAATAAAAGTTTAAGAAATACAGCCTATGTCATTTTCCATCCTTTTCCAAACTACCCCTATACAAAAAATCATCATTCTGACTCTACGTTACGACGATAATAAAGGACAAACAAACAAAATCACTTTTGCATTCATAATATATAAATAATATTAGTATGGATTGCTATTGAAAATATACTAAATACCGAGCTCAACAATTATTGATCATAGTGATATAAGCTGTATATGTTGAACTTATACCTCTTATACTATGTTATATCACACCGTAAATTGTTATTTCTTATATGTTGATTCATTACTAAACTAAATCTTGGTTCCGTATTAGTCAAATTAGTAGATTTGCGATGAAGGGTTCTCACTTGACCTCAAATTTGGTGAAGGTCGTTCGTAGTCTCTCTATGAAGTTAATCGGTAGTATACCATTGCTTATTTCTGTCGGCTCCTGGTCTAACACGCTCAATATACCAATTGAATCGATACGAAAGTGCAGGTTAAAATGAATTTTAAAACAATGACGGCTAAGTTGAAACTCTATTGTAATAGCGTAGTGCACGGAAAGGCAACGGCCCGCTCAGCGGCGTCCGTGCGATTATTTTGAATTTTTTGGCGGGAAAATAGTTTTTTGCTTATAACTTTGAATCTAGACAGCCAGGAGATTTGAAATTTTGACTCGTGAACGCTGCTATTGTATGGTCTCATCTGATCTTTGAAACGAAGTTCTCACTTATGTAGTTTCAGAGATACAACATGTGTCAGCTGGCGACCCATGTCACCAGCTTACACACACATATCGGCTCGTAGCTTAAACAGTTTTAGCACTAGAGATTCGAAAATTTTGAAGCCTGGCGCTGCTATTTTGCTCTAAAATATGAGGTACAATACATAATCGTAACTTGAATAATTACGAAGATCCAGATGTGTAAGCTGGTGACACGGGTCGCCAGCTTACACACGGTATTTCGTTCGTAGATCCAACAGTTTATCAATGTGATCGTTAATTTTTTTGGCTCTCATTGCTGTCATTGTGCTTTAAATGCCTGACTATAGTCTAAAGCCCTAACCTCACTGGTTTGCCTTCCTGGCATGTGTCAGCTGGAGACCCATGTCTCCAGCTGACACACTAAAAACAACTCGCTGTAACTGAGTCATGGTTGCTGCTAAATTATGAATGCTAAAGTTTGATTGCTCCTAAATTGCCTTAAAATTTGACATGCGTAGAATTCTCATAGCTCTATGAGGAAGCTGACGACCCACACATGAGAAAATGTATTTAGATATTAGCCTTTTATTCGCCCATGTCTGACTTAAATTTTGCACAGTGCTCTGTGCTGCCCACCGCTGGCACCGCCCGGCACCTCTAGAGCTTGTTTCATGATAATGTATCTAGATACAATGGAAATAAAATATTTGAGAAAATTAACGCTGAAAAGTGTCGCGCGTATCAAGTCTGGGTGAAGAATTAGGAACTTCTTGTTAATAAACTAGTGCAATTTAAGAAAACAATACCTGTCTATGTCGGAGCGTGAATGTAAGGCAGTCCCATACATAGGGTATCCGTTGAAACTCTAGTCGAGCTAGTGTTGTAGACGTAACTCATTTTGACTCTACGAGTATCACTAACAACTGCAATGTAGGCTGCTCCGACCATGGACTATATTCCAATTAATTTAAAATAGTCGTTTGCACTTCTCTATCACCTTGAGCAAGCCACCGGTGAAGTCAAGTCAACTTTGACGATTCATGTTTAGCAGTGGTGTTTAGGCTCCGTTGATGAATATCGCAAGTCGATTTTTTGTCGCAGTAAAATGTCACTGATCTGCAAGTGGATGCTGTCTGATTTGTTCGTCGCATGTAGTTTTATGTGTGCACCAGTGAGAAATCATGGAGTGGTTCTAATCTAAAGGGGAGACCACAATGCAAAGCTATTTGCGCTAACCAATAAATCACTGTTGAAAGGCCGTCCCGTTTGTTATTCACTCCACAAACAATTGGTTACTAATGTCCCGTCGCCATTAGCATGTCTTTATGCATAATGCAGGAGACACGACTATGTGAGGAATATGAATGAAGGCGATATGACTTCATTTATTCGCAAAAAGACAAAATGTCGGTCACGGTAAGAATACGTGTGGGATGGGAAATGTTTAGGCGTGTGTTGGATAAACTCACTACAATTGCCTCAATTTTGATTAAAGATTTACGAACATTTCCTTTGAGGCAATGTTATCAATTTCGCTTTCAATATTATAAATTGTAATAAATGAAAAAACAATATTTTTGTGGTAGCCAATTATAATACTGGCAGGTTTCTAAATGCCTTTTCTTTCTTCTTTGTATATGTAAATCTTTAAAGCGATAAAAGTAAGAAGAAACGATAAACTTTATGTAGGAAAAGTGCAATTACAAATACAAACATATTTATTGACTAAAACAATTGAATTAATATGGTGTAGCCATACAGTCTGTCATAGGGGGAACCTGTGCGACAGGTGTAGGCTCTCTTTCTCTACGCATGTCATTTTTTGTTTTGTTTCCCGTTTGGCCATTAGAGACATGCAAATATGTATATAAAAACGGGCCAAGTGCGAGTCGGACTCACTGAGGGCTCCGTACAGAAAGGTAATCAGAACCGAACAAACAATGCTCTAACGATAAGTTTGAATAAAGAATAAACTTAACTTGAATTAAAAATATTTTTGGTGACATGACTACAAATTACGGGTTTCTGATTAAGATATTGCTTCTTGCCCATGATTCTAGAGGTAGGTCAAGTGGAAGTAAGTAAAAATGTTATATTCCCCAGTGGGTGTCAAAATTAACGAAATAAATGCATTTTTACTTTTTACAGCTCCAAGAGATTGCAAATTTGAGTATTTGATATTACGAGTATTTTCTAATTGATAACGCAGTCCTGAAAAAAATATGAATATAAGGGTCTTGCTAGTGATTCTCCAAAAGTTCCTATTTTCCTTTTGAGGTATTAACAATTTACTTAGAAAACGAGCAATCGTTTGTACAATATACGATAGCAAATTTACACTAAAATTAATAAGAATTAATCACTTCCGTTAAAAACTTTTTAGATTTCTATCTACGATAAAGTCCTCTACAAAACATTAGTATGGAAGTAGGTATAATGTTAAAATATATATATTGTAAAACTACTTGTACACTAGACTACTCATACATATTCCTATTTCTACCATCACGGTTCGATAAACAAAGTATTTTAGTTATAAACGAGACCGAGTTTGATTTCCACGGACATTTAAATTTATTTATATCCGTAACGAATCGTGTATATCGCATATTGATGACTTAATTTTCATGTTTCTGTGTGTATGTGCGCGTGTGACTGATTTGCGTTGCTGATTTGTATTAGAAATAAGACGATTTAATTTTAGTGTCTGATTTTATAGACTTTAAATTATAATAGGATCTAGTATACAATTTATAAGTACACAAGTGTTATTGAAACTCATTTAACCACAGTTTACCAAAGTGAGATTATTAGAACTAGAGAAAAAGTGTAAATAAATACTTATCTTAGAAATAAATTAGAATTATTCCCCCTTAGTATAGTGTTGCCTTTTGTATACTTGCTATTTCTTTAGCTGAAAATTCGTACAAAGTATTTTTAGTTTTAAAATTTAATAATTTATTGAATGTATTTACGGTTTAGTTTGTAAACATTGTTGCATTTGTTTCGTTATTGTAAAATTATTTTAAGCGATTTTAGTTGTATTTATTATGCAAAAAAATTCAATAAAGTTTCTGTTTTCTAAAACGGTTTTTTATTGTTCATTGAATCAAATGTATTAAAGAAGACAATGTGTAATGTATTAACCTTATAGACTGTCTTCATTGCCAGCTGCAAGTCCACTTCTGGATATTATACCCCACATGGACCACTTCGGACTTTCAATTAAAATTGCAGAGCTATGAAAAATGGAGCCGATTCGGATATAATATAATGTACTAAAACCAACGAGTTTTATATTGAAGAGGCTATTTGATATGTCTGAGAGCGTGGGATAGGTAACATTTTCATTTATATTCCGGTATATTGATATTGATGTTGGATATTTTCTGAAATGTATCCAAAAACTTTTCGTAATATGGGACGTAATAAAGATAATATATTGAAGAAAAAATGTTTTAAACGTTCCGTGGATACAAAGTTCGTTTTAACGTAATACATTTAAGAAGAAGCCAAGTGCGTGTCGGGCAACGGTTCCGAAGTTAAACTGGTTTTATAAAAAGTAATTTTGAATGAATCGTTAACATGTAAAGCCACTTTAGTGATAGTTTTCCTTTGAATTTCAGTATACATACTACTACTGTGATTTTTTTTCAGATTTTTAAAAGCAATAGTTTAGCAGATAGAGGGCGACGCTCGAGTCGATCAAAAAGTATCACTTTAAAGCTTAATATTTCGCAAACGGATCCCGGAATCGAAAACTGCTGTTCGTAGACCATCAGTTTTTGAAAGAACTAGTCAAAGATACAACCGACAACGGGGAAGACGCGAAAAAAATTGACATCCCCAGTTACGTGTAGCCAGGAGCCAACCTAAATTGTTTTTCCACAGTTTTATTCTACCACTTTGTCGGCGTGAATAATATGTATACCCGTAACAAATTATAGCTTTCTAGTAGTAAGGGTCTCTGAGATAAGCCGTGGACGAACAGACAGACAGAGCGAAACTGTAAGGGTTCCTTGTTTGACTACGGAACCATAAAAACTGTAACAAACACCGAAACAAGACCATAAGACCTTGAAGATGTAAAAGTAAGTACATATTTATAAGCTAAGAGCTTCAGAATTTGAAGACTGTAAGAGTTGCCCGACGAGTTGAGTAGCCTGTCCAATTTTAAGGTCTTCAATGGAGGCTCAGTATATGAACTCCTCTCATTTTTTGCGAGCAATACCTCCTACCTCGACACATAACTCATGTCCTACCTACATAAGTCTCACATCCGTTCCCAGGGCCGTGTCTAGTTTTTGGCAAATGATCACGTACTGCTAATATAGGGGGGATTTAACTCTATAGCACTTGTGTAGAGGGTGCTCGGTATAAAGTGGTCGGCGAGTGATTTAGTACTTCGTTGAAGTATCACAACAGGCTGCATCCTGGATTGGGATGTCCGCAGTACCGTGTGAAAGTTCTTGAAAAGAGCGACGGCCTTACATACTTAACAGGCTTGTAATTGGCATTCATAAAACCGTTTTAGAGTTCCGTAGTCAAACAAGGAACCCTAATTGTTTTGCTTTGTCTGTCTGTCCACCGCTTAGCTCAGAGACTCTTACTACTAGACAGCTCAAATTTGGTACGGATATACCTATTAATCATGTCAACAAAGAAATAGAATGAAATCTTGAATAACATTTTTTAGGGTAACTCCCGTACGCGTAACGTTTGGATGATATATTTTTTAGCGTCTACCCCATTGTGTGGGTTATCGTTAAATAGTTCTTTTAAAAATATTGATGGTCTAGGAACATTGCTTTTCGATGCAGGGATCCGTTTTCAAAATATTAAGCTTTAAAGAGAAAAAAAAATCAGAGTCCGCACGACTCCCTCCATTCCCTCTATTATCTAAATTATTGCTTTTAAAAATGAGGAAAATTTCACAGTAGTATATATACTAAAGTTAAAAGTAAAACTGTCTCGACTAAGTTGGCTTTATAAGTTAACGAGTAATAGTCGACCAAATTATAAAATACGCTTGGATTGGCCTGGAATTGTCTATTCAATATTCCTTTTTATTAGACTTTATTAGCGTTGAACCGTGAACTTCTTGTGAAGGGAAATTACGGAACCCTACACTAAGCGTGGGCCAACACGCACTTGGCCGCTTTTGGGTTTCCGCACCCAAAGGATGCCAATGCTCCGCTATCTCATCATCATCAACAGACTATATATGTACGTCCCCACTGCAGGTTCTCAAGCCACCTTTCTACAGAGAGTATAATGGTCCATAGTCCACCATGCGGGCCCGATGCCGATTGCAAGACTTTACACAAGACCTTTGAATTTTTTCTCGGCAGTGTGCAGGATTCCTCATGATGTTTCGTTCAACGAAAATACATTTTTCTTATAATAAAAAATAAGTAATGAAATTCTAAATAACGAATTGGAACTCAATGGTACGAGCCAGGATCGAGCCCAGACTCCGATTGTTCAAGGACTGACGCTTTACCCAACTGAGCTATCATGGCCAAATTTTATAAAAGAATCTTTAATCACAAGTATACCTTTTGTCCTACACTGGGCCCGTGTTTCTTAGTTTATGTAAAGCGTAGTTCTACTGATATACTTATACAGTGATTTCGCATCAAACGTCCACCGCCAGACTCCCTGGGTGGTCCCAATTACACCGCTCTGTCTCTCGTATATCTTACGTAACCCTAATTATTACCACTTCAAGTAAAGATGACCATTAGCCGAGGAGTATCCGTTAGACAAAAAACTCCAAACGAAATTGAAGGCGTGCTTGATACGGAACAAAGATTTGAAGCCACGGGGAATTCCTAAATTGGGTCCCTAGTCACGGAATCTCTCGGAATTGCTGGTTTGAACAATCGAAATTGTTCTATGAAAATCGAATTGGAAATTGAAATATTAAGAATGTATGCAATGAGCTTAGATACGTACTATGAGCCTAGTGATGATTCGTAGTGATTATTTGTACAAATCTTTTTTCGAACTCTGAAGCGTAGTATTGATTGACCATTTGTACGTCCTACGTTCGATTTTCAGCGCAGGTACCTATCGGTAATAAGGGTAGATACTACCATGTTATCTTAGTCTGCCGACAAATAGCACTGTTCATAGAACTGTTGTGGTTTAGCCATGAAATATGTATAACATAATCAGCGCCTCTTTAACTTTAGGCTTCTGGCTGAGCACACTTCTGTCGCCACTTTCAGGCGAAATAAACGTCAAGAACAAATTTCTTTTTCTTTCTTGTCCGAAAGATTCACAACTGGACGTGAGTTTCCCCCCAACAGTACACTAATAGTATCTTTCCATGACTTTTTAAATATAGTTGTCCTCCCAGAAATAAGTACCTATATCACCGTGTAGTTTTGATCGCTCCGTAGCATTAAAACTTATATGGCGCCCATGTTTGTTAGCCTTTTTTTGATATGGGATTTCATATCCAAAACCAAACAAGTTTGCGATATTTAATGTCTAAACATAGCGCAGAAAGCATAAAATAAAACAACGAGGAATTTAGATATGAAAACATGTCAGAACGTTCAGATTCATTAGTCAAGTCCAACTCAATTCTAGACTAGGACCTTTCTAAGCAGCTAATGATCCACGATGGAGTCGTCAGCGGACCACCGAGCACGAGAGTTCCGGCACGACCTTCCACGCCTATAATGCGAGGCATGCTCTTGCGCACCCCGCGCCGCCCCCTCACCGCCCGCAAGTCTACTGACAGACAGACCATGACCAATATATTATAATACCTATCATCAACATTATCAACTCTCAACACTGATGATCATCAACCTTCTCTGCTCTGGGCTCTGGCACACCTTACCCACCTCGACGCAATCCTGCACCAGTTTTTCATAATGACGTTTATATTATAGAGAACAACAAATAAGTTTCGGTATAGTAAAACGCCAATAATGAAAAGCTTCCAATATTCAATGTTTAGATGTTCATTTCATAGACATTAGGTAGACTAAAAAATAATACTTATAAAAATCTATATCTTCATCTTATCGTGGTAGCTTGTCAGGTCGGAAACCAACCTCGCAAACCCTAGCTGTCAGAGTTGTTGCGCTGCAATAGTCCTCCGAGTCCTAGTGCCTTCCGAAGCACGAAATCATTTTGCTGTTTTAGACAATCAGGTGATACTGCCTGCCTGCCTGATGTCCTAACCAAACTGGGGAAAGTTCCTCGCTGGGAATCGAACCCGGAGCCTGTAATGCTCAGACAACTGCGTCAAGGAGGCCTGAAAATAAGTACGTGTGTATACAATGGAAAATAAGGGCGTGTGTTAGAGATTCGATATATTACAATAGTAGAAAAGTTCCATATATAATATGGCAAGTTTATAGCTTCCGACAGGCAACAATGCCAGCCAATCTTACGAAGAATCTGTGATTCTGCCTGACTATTGTTGCCATACATTGTATGCTTTACGCTGTTCTATTCCCGCCATACTGTCACGCAGTTGTCAACAAACATCAGCACAACCGCAACTCTCACAACTTATACAGACAGAGTACTGTCATTTTGCAATCTCCATTATACAGTCGTTTACTATGTCTCAAATGCATTCGAACATTTCCCGGACACTTGCATACATGGGAACGTCCAGTTAGTGATACAACCACTGGCTCCTGAAGATCATGGACATGTCTAAAAAGACCGCCTTCGTCATGTGTATTTAAGGTACGATTACGATTCCCACCGTTACCGCAACAAGTACTACCGCTGTTTAAGAAAAAATTAATTTGTGGTTCAACAATAAAGACTCAAAACTTAAAAACACACAACAACAAACAAACAACACATTAACAGTTTCAAAAGTACAGATAATCTTTATCATTGTTGTCCGTTTCATCTTTTTACTGCGTTGGCTGAAGATTCTGGAGCTGCTTTTAGTTTAGACATATATTCGTAGATATCACAGAGCCTAAGCATTACCAAATATACTATTATTATCAGAAAAAATCTTTCTGCAGAGTAAAAGTGTTAGATAATTCTTTGGAATCTGACTCAAATTTTTAAATTCTGATAGTAGGTGCTCAGTGCTCATACTTTACTAACCATGTCAAAGGCATGTCCACAGTTTTCATAAGTTTATATGCAGAGGATGCAATAGCCTACGTTCGTTCACTGCTCGCGGGCTAGCTCCGACTACCAGTTGCAAGTTTATTGCACTCGGCCCTTGATTAAGACATGAAGGAATGAATACCAGTTGTGTATCATGAGAACATGACGTCACACCTACTTCCCAGTAACATCGTTTGCTGTGACTGATCTACGAGTAAGTTTTATACTTGCTTCATATTATCAATGTTATATTTAGATTTGCATCTTTGTACAGTTTGTAGAAACTGGACCGACGGCTGTGGCTCTTTGATTTCTTAAAATGCGGAAAGAGAATTCGAAATATAGATTACAAAGTGGTTTCGATCAAAAATGTTTCAATGTTTGCTTGTTTAAGAGTGATGCGTTTAGTGGCGATGTCAGAGAGCGCCGTATGTTGTTATTTAGTTGTTTTTCAATCTTGAGGGTATTAACTTCATTTCTAACCCTCATAACGTCAAATAGTCAAAACGCATTTTTATGAGTCAGTCTGCTATTCGCTGTCACGATGTAGACAAGACAAGCGCCGCCGCGACTGCGAGCAGAGTATTCGTGTACCGTGCCGCCTTCTGTGGAAATGTATGCGTTATGCAGTGAGCTGGACTGGATTACCAGCGGTGACGAGACAAACAGAACAGTGAATGCTTAGTATTGTCGGCAGCTGGAGTCTATATGATAAAAATACAGTCCACTACATCTATACACTCTCAAAGTACGCAGAGCGATCAACCACTAAATCCGCAAATTGCCGCATTCTCAGCAATGATATGGCAATCCTTAGACATTTGCGAACATATTGACGTTAGCGGGTGCTTGGGACTCTAACTTAGACTGGAATTAGTGTCGTAAGTGTACAAAGCCATAATAACCCTATTATGTAACCCTATTGTAGGACGCTTTTTGACAAATATAAAATTTTGAAGGTTACTTCGGTCTCCATCTTTGAACTGTCTCGATTCATCATAAACAAGTGCATCGCGAATATCCCATGGCGTCACGTCAGCCGCCTCGGACATGATCTTGTGTTGCCAACAGCACGACTTGCGTTGTATAAAAACAGTCCATTTTGTATGGCTATCAGGACATTTAACCACTTACATTGGAAAAACATTTGACAAGGAATTAAATAAATTATTAAAGATCAAGAATTACTACGGAGTGTGAAATCATATTTCAGAATCCTAGAGTTTTAGAAATTATCATTTTAATTTGTGTGGAGTTGGACTGCTCAATTTCATATCTGTTGGCTATCAACTGAGCTATTATGGAGATTCAACATAAAAAATAATTTTCAAGTTTGTGCGCTCCCAAAAAATCAAACAATTTGTTCCAACAAAGACCAGAATAGATGAAGGCACATTAGGTAAACGTGTATCGGTAAACGGAGGCGGTGGGTGGGTGGTCTGTGACGTTACCAGGCGCTCTCGTAATGATCCCTGATGATAGCTGATGATGCCTCCAGTAATTACCGCTCGAAACCGTCTCAAAGCCGAATGTTTCCTCATTGTTCCGCTTGCGCCATCGTCGCTCTGTACAGACAGCGTGTGTGGTATACAATACATACACCAATATAGCTCTTTTTTATTATTTATTGTACGACGAAATTTGCCTTTGGTGAGTAAACTGTAGTTTCATTGGGTCAGCGATATACAGACATAGGTCATTCATAATAATTAGGTCACCGTTGTCATATCAAGTTGTGTGCAGCCAGCGGACTACTTATGGTGAATGTCCTTTTTATAAAAAAGATATTATAAAAAAGATATCTCGTAAGTTTAGTGAAAGTCGCTTTAGGGCCAGCAGTCGACTGCAAGCACATACAAAGGTATCTCTAGGCTGGGATTTTCTATATAATGGGTTTAGTAGTGTCATCCTTCACAAAATCACAATAAATATTTATAATATTGACTATTATTATTATATTATCAACAGCCTATATACGTCCCCACTGCTGGGGCTCAGGCCTACCCTCCTACAGAGAGTGTATGGGCCATAGTCCACCACGCGGGCCCAGTGCGGATCGGCGGACTTCACATGCCTGTTCAAGACATGCAGGTTTCCTCACGATGTTTTTCCTTCACCGTTAAGCAATCGGATAATGTACTTGAATTGAAAAACAACTCATAGGTACACGGCTGGATTCGAACCCGGTACCCTCAGATTGAGAGTCCGCGCCTTATCCATTGCGCCACCGACGCTTCTATTGACTATACTATGGTATAATGTATATTAAAAAAAACACGATTGTGTTAGTAGCTTACTTCGAAAAAATATGAAAATTGCATTTCGCGAGTGCAGTCAATAATTATGCAACAACATTGAAATCGTAAATAAATGAGCCAAACTCAGTATTTTACTCCATTGCCATTGTAGAATTCCACTCTCCACCTCCTGGCTCCATTATCAGACCCTCATGGCCAAGGGTATGTATTGGGCTTGTTAAAACAAACCAAATAAGCTTAAACTCAAAGAATACTAAACATACATATAATAACTTGAAATATCATACATTCCATTACTCCTCGTACCTACTCATCCATAAAAGTAAGACATTACAAACTCAATTAAATTCAAGCAAAAACGTTACTCGCCTCTGAAGCAAGATCACAAATCAGATTGAAGTTCCCGCTGCGGGCAACGAGCCTTAAAATTTGATAACCGCACGCTGAGCCCCCTGTCAGTCAGTCCATCTCAGAGTGCGCTAACATCGTGATGCCTTATTTATCTTGTCAGCGCTCTGTGTTATGTTGTAATGTAATATACTCACACATAGTAGGTACATAGGATAGATCACCACATCTCGTACCGTGGGGGTGTCGTGAAAGCCCAAAAGTCTCGTGGAAAGCCCTACCAATGAGGGCAGACCATATGCAGTTGGTCTTATAATCCATAGACCATTGGTTTGATTCTCAGCGCTGCACCTGTTAGTACTAACGACCTTAAAACTGCCATTTCATTTTGCTTAACTCGACTATTAATAGAAACTAGAGGAGCTATACATAGAGCGCCGCCGACGCATCGATTTTTGAATAAAACCGGCCAAGTGCGAGTCGGATTCACGAACGAAGGGCTCCATACCATTATCTATAAAAATGTCAAAAATCATGTCTGTTGTGTGGGAGACACCAAATATTTGTTTTATTTTAATTTTTAATATATAGCTTGATATTCTGTGAATATTTCAAACGACTACTTGTTACCATTATCAATATCGAGCAAAAACTAGAAAAAAAAAACACGTTCGGTGTATGGGGGCCCCTTTAAATATTTATTTTATTCTGGTTTTTAGTATTTATTGTTATAGCGGCTACACAAATACATCATCTGTGAAAATTTCAACTGTCTAACTATCACGGTTCATGAGATACAGCCTGGTGACAGACGGACAGCAAAGTCTCAGTAATAGGGTCCCGTTTTTATTTTACCGTTTGGGTACGGAACCCTAAAAAAAGGAACAAACTTATAAAAAAAAGTAAAGTAAAGCAAAATCTCTATAAAAATCATAATTGCGCGTGGAAACCTTAAATACAGAATTAATATCCCACCGATCCGTGATACCTCACTTGCCCCGCCAAAGACTAACTCACACATACGTGCGTATACAAACCTCATCTGTTCGATGTGTGCCGATATCACGACATTTGTTAGAAGTGTCCAGCGTGTGCCTTCACAATAAATTCATATGATATCGATCGAAAGTCAAGTGAAGGAGTTTTAAGAATTACGTTCTCAATATTTACATTTCTACTAAGGTGCTATATAAGAATAGAATAGTGACAGTAGAATATCAGATGACAAAACTTTCCTGTTTCGTCGACCGTTATACAATATAAAACAATAGATAGTGTCGGGTAATGTTACACTTACATAAACTGTCGACTGTGGACACTTAGACTAAACTAAAAACGGAAACACCGCTTTGTGTTGCACGCAGTATGTGCATTCGGGTATAATAAATTAATGTAATGAGTTAAAAGTTTGTGTACAAGTATTGTTTCTTACAGCATATTATATCGTGAAATAAAATTACTTTCAACCATAATCAAAGCAAACGGGGGAAAAAAAGTACTAACATTACATTTCACCTTCATCACCTTATCAAGGTAGAACGAGCACAGAGAGCTATACTTAAAGTAAGTGCATTCTTACCCTTCCTATTCCCTACCGATGAACTCTACAAACTATGGGACGTACTCAGTGTTAGGCAGCTCTTCATAAGAGCTACAGTTCTAAGGAAACATGCAACTCTCACGTACGACCCAAGCACACAAATAAATAGACGGAGACTTGGCACGGTATGTCAAACTACCCGGTACAATACAACCTTCGTCCGGCGTTCCTTCTGTTTTCTGGGCAGTTTTCTCTATAATAGGATTAACACAACATTATCAATCTACAGTTTACCTAAATATACATGTAAAAAAAAGCTCACTGACTGGTTAACGGAATTGGGATATAGCGCCACAGAAGATCTATTAGCAGTTGTTACATAATATTTATTCACTACACTCAATTATAAACCGAAATAGTTAATATACAAAGTTAATACATGTAAATATACCATTACCCAAAAAAGCACCATCTAACACACGCACACACACACACACACACACACACGCACACACACACACACGCACACACATTCTTACTCACTACTTCATTCATCATATAGACTAGATATAGTATACAAACATATATAGATAAGTTATTTTATATTCTTAGCTGTAATATGTTTATACGTAGCTCTAAAGCGCCGTGGGTGAGAGCCTGGTGTCCTGTAACACAGGGTCACACCTATCTCAGGCACCAGACTCTCACAGGTACACCTACCTTGTACGACTTATGTTGTCTATTATTCATTTTATGTATAAGGTGTCACTGTGAGATAAAATAAATAAATAAATAAATAAACAATAAACATTTGAATTGATTTCAAAATTAGGCTCATCATTGTGAACTACTAAAAATAACTCGACGACATTCACAGTCGATGGAGTGCTTCACTAAAGACAAACATCCTACAAACTTTTGGCGGTCAATGCCTCCAGTTTTCTAGGGAACAAGGATCAATATCGAATGATGTTAGTAAAGACTTCCTTGAGCCGTGAGGCTGTGACATACAGACCGGCGGAGTATCACCATTTTATAGAGGGTTTCTTTTTATAACATTTTGATTCTAAATCCTATAAAGTATAAGACAAAGAAGTTTCCGTTTTTATTTTAGTCTGTGATTGTGACACGATTTAGTTCGTAGTTCGATTTCTTGGATCACGAGCTCGACATTTCATAACGGTCGGTGCGACGTGATGAGATGAAGCACCAAACACCAACTATAACAACCACCGGCATCGCCCGTGGGGCTTTGTTCAATTACGCGGGAACATGGCGTCGTTCGTGTGCAGAAGATTGCACGGATGATGTTCCAGCTCTAGCGTGCTGAATGTGAGAATGTAGGTGCCGTACATGCATACTATAGCTTACAGCAAGACGTACTGGTTTTTCTCTCGTCTCGAATTTACTGCATTTAAAAAAATCCATGTAGGTATTTTTGACATCATCGAATCAATTTTCGGAAAAGGGGTTTTATTAATAACAGTAATTTTTTAAATAGACCATTATTTTAGAAATGAGCAGAGCTTACGAGTTTCATATGACGTTTTTTCTTCTTCACATTTTCAATAAATTTACTTTTAGCAAAAATATCAATATCTTTGGTTTTGACCAATGGATTTTGATGCGAGAGCGGTAAGTGATGTCCAAGATTCTTCTTTGCATTGGTTTTTCTAAATAAAGTGTATTTATTATGTCACATATTCTCCATTTCCTTTCCTCAGTCGACATAAAAATTAGAGTGTTTCCCTCGGGTGAAAGAATCAATTGCACCCTTCATCCCTTGTGTAACAATCTTGTGTCCCAAGCAATCGAATTGGTGATTTTTAAAGCATGACAATGTTAAAATTATAATCGTGTATATTTTCACGTACTCGTACGTTAGTTAATTTTATATTTTGTATTATCACTATATATTAGTTGCATAGATATCAGATAGTTATTACTAGATATCAGTTGCATATATGATGTTAATCTAGCTAATTGATCATCGACCTTTTTTGAATGGTTTTATATCGGCTATGGTTTGTTTTGTAAATGCTGTTTAAATAAAATCTGCTTTGACAACAGGAAAGTAACTGTCATCGGGTTTGTCTTCGAGCCTTTCTAAAGAAACCTTTGTAAAAAGAACAGTGTAAAAACGCTTATCCGAAACTACTGTCCGGCTACTGTCGTTACTTCTATTATACTTATAGCTATTAGTTTTGTATCGTTTCCTTCTTAAAGTACTTTAAAATAATCTGCCGGCCGGTGCCCCTCACAGTTTGTCTCTAATCTCCACAACTTATGGGCATAACGTTACGACATTCTAAGTTGTGAGTCTCGTGCCGCTAGCCGCTTGTCATTTCTTCCACGAACTGGAGACAATAAAGAACAGGAAAGTTATACAAATTTATTTTCCTGTTCTATTAGAATTTCACGGTAATTCTAAATTACGACGCTCTGTTCTGATCGGCAGCTATTTTAGGCAGATCATCCGAGAATTTTGATTGGACGGAGTAAGGATTAGTCAATTGGAAAAATTTATTAAATTGGAAGAAGTGATTTAAAATTTAGAATTTGATACTATTTAAGACAGTAAAATGAAATGTAAAAAAATTGTGTTCATGAATTACGAAAGGTAATGGTGTCTTTATTAAACAGAAAAAATAGATCTTCGTTGCTTGCAACTTTATCCTGAAGATACAGTTGCGGCGAAGTACAATTCCCACATTTGGCGTCACTGCACTGGATGGAACAAGGCCTTGATTATCAGCAACGCGAGTAATAATCAACCTTTGCTGCTGTTAAACGGACTATTAATTTTGTATTATATTGTGCATACAGACACTGTGATTTGTACTAACAATATTAATGTAATATGTAAAGGCCAAGTTGTCTGAAATAAATGAAAAATAAAATTTATCAAGTCGTGGACCCCGGCGTATGTTAGGGGCTTAGGGTTCCGTACCCAAAGGGTAAAAATACCCTATAAGACTTCCTTGTTTCTTTTTCGGTACGGTACCCTAAAAAGGTATTCAAGTCATTTGAGTATTGAGTTGAGTATTTTTAACTATTTCTCGCTGTCGTAAAATCACCGAACTGTGTGCTTTGACACCCCCCACCGGGAACAAAACCTTTTTTTTGTGGAGCGATGGCCCGACTCGTAAATTGCGAAGCTGCTGTGCCATAAGCTGCCTTCTTATAAGGGATAATTTATAGTTTAGTAAGATGCGTATGGGACAGACATATTGTTTTTTAAGATGCATTCAGAGGTTGACTTAAAATCGATGTTAAAACGCCTTAAAAATTTAGATGATCAGTTAATTAGAAAAGGGAGAAGAAGCTACGTGATGATCAGCTTATTCTGCATTACAACACAACATATTCTTTTTTCCTCAGTCATTCATCTTTCTTAGCAAGAGCTGCAACATTGTACGGAATGTAAATGAAGTATAAGCTGGACAGTTTTACGCGGATATGACTTTTTGCAGAAGACATGGTATGTCCATACTGAATCGAGAAATTAAAATAAAATGATAGAAGAATTAGAAAAATAGGACAATGCTGTATGGCCAGACCTTTGCCTGAAGGCCTTTTCGGGATATGTAATGGTTGTTGTATAATTTGTTCAAATCGTATTGTTGTGTCATATGATTATAATTAAAATAATGTTATGTAAATAATAAGTAAAATATTATACTTCAACGGTTTATTCCTTTTAGCCATTAAACTTTCTTGACATCTTAAGACTTCATTGATCTATTGCAGGACACTAAGGACACAATCTACAACCGTTGGTCACCATAAAGCTAACGTTCATAAACCGATCGAAGCCGAATCGTCATGGAATAAATCATGGGTTTTTATAAAGGCATCATCGCCTCCGCACTGTCACCGACGCGGGCGCACGCGGCTACATCAAAGAAGTTCTTTCTTTGTGATGCCGCCGCGCGACTATGAACGTCTTCATTAAAGCCTCGGGCTTTGATCTGTCGTTGGCTACATGGTGTGTGATTGGTTGGGATTGTTTCAACTATTGCTTGTGCATTTTTGTGTCTTGTGCACTGGTCTAATCATTGGGATATTTACGCATTATGAACTGAACCAGTTTTTCTTTCAACCATATAAAAATTATCTTAAACATCCAAACCAAGAAATCCTTTTCATTCTTTACTTCCAGATCTTTTCTAATACTTGGTGTTCATACTGTCTGATATGGTAACAGAAAATGGAACCGATAGGTAGACTGGAGGGAAAACAAATGAGGGAAGAGCTGTGTTAGCTTTCGTTTGATAGTTGGCGATATACCTTAATAGCGTGGTGGTTGCGACTTGCCAGGGGACGTAGACTAACGCTTCCATATATAAAAGTCACCAAATAAAATAAAATAATGTAAAATGAAATACTCAAACAATATAATATAACTAAATGTCCTAGTGCCCTAATGCCAGCGCAAAATCCGTATGTGAGCATTACAACTGGCATATATTGCAGGCTAGAGTGAATATGTTTTTTAGGCCTCTGTTTCCTCAAGTTTGGTGGTGTTCTGAGAACCGAAGTAAATGCCGGGGCTTGGTAGTGCGGCGGACTGCTGGTGCCTGGTGCCCACGCTTGCGGGCTGCCTCGCCGCCTCGCCGCCGCCGATAGAGTCATTATGCACCATTATGCGGCACCGCTTCTCAAACTGGATGGAATCTACACTTTCTTCTTTATCAGATCAACATTACGGATGAAATCAAGTCTGTTAAGTAAATTGGTAATCGTAGCATAATTAACCTATGTAATAACAACTGGACGTTTTGCCACAATGTGGCGGACCATGAAGACACTTCAACCCTTTCCCCAAAAATCAAGTCATTCTGCTCTCCGTTAAGTCGTAAAGGAATGACAAAAAAAACTCACTTTCGCATTTGTAACATTTAGTATGGATTATTATTATTGTTACAAATATACTACAATTAATAACATTATTTAGAGTTAGTATGATATTATAAAAATTATATACATAAAGTCACTTATTTACAATTACAAACAAAAATACAATAATAATAAAAATAAATAAAAATAAAGTATATTTACAAAGTGAACACTTCGTCTAGAGCTAGTCCGTGCGGCATGGTGCCCAGTACACGGCGCTGTTGCCTCGCTGTACGGCGAGGCTAAGCCGCTGTGCAAAATAGGCGCCAGCTCTTGGGTCACCCGCGGCCAGCACCAGTCTCACGGACACGTCTTTTACGAAGTTCTTCGTGTCAGTCTACCATGGCCCCATGGTCTCCATTGCAAGAGCCGCAAACTCGTAATCGTTGGCTATTGCAGAGTATTTGCGGCGCTTGATAATTTGGGCATTTTCAGCAGCCGCGCCGGACCTGCGGGCGGTCTCCTGTGTATGAGACGGAGCCATCCTGTCGACGCAGGTTACGCCCCATACAAGGGCACGACTCAAACACCATTAATAAGTAGGCCTGCCAATTCCACTAGTAGTTTCATTTCCACGAAAATTTCAGTACATACTTGCATAAATAAACTTTAGTGTACACTGAGATAGCTATCGTATCATCAATGAGAACCTGACACACGCAATCACTCTATAGGTTTCAATAATATTACCTTGCAGAATCTTTTTCGTAGTAGTATTTTAATCTCAATTTTTTAAAGTTTGAGTGTCACTGGTCTACGATGTCTGATTAACTCGTCGAGAGCGCTGCGACGGCGGCGCGAGGCCGCAGGAGGCAGGGCAGGAGCGAGGCACGAGCACGGGGTGAAGGCAGGGGCTGCGGGAGGCGGGGTGCTGAACCAAACCGTAAGTGTATGTTATTTTCTACAATGACTTTTTCTTACCTTTTTTACGTTTCCGCTTGCTCTTTAAAACGGCGGAAAGGATCCCAGTACTGCTTGGTGGGTTATTGAGATTATGAGTATGATGCTTGCTGGTCGCTTGGTAATATTGATATTTTCTCTTGGCGAGTAAAAATTAGAAAACTAGATGAATAAAACACTCGTACTTATGAGAACTTGGTAAACAATGTATTTTTCGGAAGTGAAGGTAATTAATAATTAGCCTCTCTGCCTCGAGACTTCGTGTCTGCATTTACTTAAAAAATAATCATTTTAGATAAAAATTAACTTAAGTCCCTCTTCTTCCCATAAGTTACGTGCGTTCATAAAGATCAGTACTCAAGAAGATTTCAGAAGATAGGTTCAGTCGTTAGCACACTGACGGAGAGACAGAGTTACTAATAAAATTAATTATTACACTAAATCACAGACTAAACTCAAATATAATGTTCTGTATGCTACCTCTGGTTTCTTTCTGCTTGCCTCATCATTAATTTATGGCCACTAAAGTAGAAGAATACTGACGGACAAGTCTCATCTAGTTTGTCACTGTCAGAAATAGCTTGAAAACCTTGAAATTCAATTAAAGTAACAATTATTACACTAACGTTGTTCTTCTGTTCTCTTCTGATTAACATTACAGTAGTTTACGAAACAAACTCACTACATTTTGAATACAGTTAAGGAGGTAAGGGTTTGTTTACCCACAAGTAAAGGTGTATGCTAATTTATGCTGATTTAACCATTACCAATGGAAGCGGACAGCGGTGTCTCACAAGCCAAACGAAAATGATCTCATGACCTGTACGGAAAGGCGTTCATTAAAATACCAATTAATAGACATTCATTCATTCCTGTATATAGCACTATGATGATTTCAATTACCATTTATGTACACACTTTTGTGTCAATTTCCGGCAATTACAGACAATACGGATAGCGCTTAATAATTAAAAAGAAGTTTATGCAAGATATGGTTGTATCACCTTTAAGATGCGCTAAGATCGTATTTTATATGGGTATCTCTGAATATGCCAGTATTAAACCTCTTCAAGCGAAAATCCGATTAACACAGACGATTAGTCAAATGGAGTAAGAGGAACTGAATGTAACATTTTGTACATACGAATACACTTGTTTGAATATATTATTATGGAACATTACACACAAAACATACCGTCCAATTCAGAAACTGCTCCTTTTATGAAGTCAGTTAAAATAAAAAAGAGCATGAAAATAAAAATGTAAAGGTTTGGAATTGAATTAAGATACGATGTGTCGTATTTATACCAACTCTACAACCTACGAGTACCTATGATGATGACGGGTCAAGCCATGATGTTAGCAAAGTGTCCGAGTGTCGAAAGCTAAATTGACGCACACAACCTTACATTGAATGATCAATCAAAAGAAGCATGCACTCATGTATTACCAAGCTTTCGAGTAGCAAGTTAAAATTGTAAACTGCTTAGAATGACATTTTGAAGAGAAAAACAACAACAACTATTCAACCGACTTTAAAAAAGGAGAAGGTTCTCAATTCGACTGCATGTGTTTTTGTTTGTATGTTATGTGATAACTCTGCCAGTTATGAATCGATTTGGATGATTCTTATTTTGTTTGGAAGTGGTCCCATAAAAATTTTATCGAAAATGATTCAGCGCTTTTTGAGAAAATCAACAAAAACCAAATCTCTAAGGGTGAATATTTTAGGGGATGAATGGTGTAGATTTCTAGGGCAGTTGAAGTCGGTTTATATATCTTTTTGAACGCATTAATTATCTTTGTTTAAATTGCTGTGTATGTTGAGCATATATTTTTGAAAAAAAATAAAATTTTCTTTTTAAAAACTGGAACTTAATACATGTGACAGATGAAGACGAACCAAGTACACGTAACACTAGTGTAACACACTCATTAAAACATCAACTTATTGTTCCTCAAAGGAAACGTCACTCGTCTCTGTCGTAGCCGGTAATTAAAATACAATCGTGTACCTCCGGCTTGATAATGGTATCTCCGCGGCGTTCGGGGAAGTGTGGGAGTGGACAGCCTACGCGACACACGTGCGCGCGCGCCGGATGTACAGATACACCCCCATTCGTGTCATACATACACTCACATTCACACTATTATCACGGAATCATTGTGATGTTCGGTGGTTATCGAATTATTTATCGACTTTGAGACAAAATAGTCTCTTAGCAATTTTCTATAAGATCACCATCATCCACTGCTTGTGAGGAAATAGCGGTTTAAACTAGACTCGATTCCAGAAGGACAACAAAAAGTTTTTGAGATTGAACACTATTTTAGAGAGATATGAGTCAGACATTTGCTCAGAAGTTCGACCGAACATGATGAAATAGTAATAAAACATTAATAATTACAAAGAAAAGCAGTTCATTCACGTACCTGTTTCCCAATAACCTCCGTGTCTCTTTAAATAATGCCAAAGATAACATCTCCTTGAAGTTCTTCGAATCGCGCAATCTCGACAAGGCAAGCGCAAGGCGGCGGCTTCGGATGAGAAAGAAATAAAAGCGTAATAACAACAAAACTGGCGCGAAGCCGCGGTATAACAACTTCATTGGCGCTAACGAGCGGTCATGGAACCAGTCGAGGGACAGGCCCATTATCTGCACCTAGAACTGGTTACTTAAAGCTATGGGAAAGGAAGGGCCGTCGCTATGGGGATCGCGGAATTTTTATCGGGAATTTAGTAAGTAGAAAATACATATAGTGTTCCAGAGGATGCACAGGAAATTAGGTAGATAAATGCCTGAATTTATGTAAGAAACATCAAACTTACTAAAATTGTTGGCAGCGAATTGTGCGCTGATGTCAAGTATGAAATGTAACATGTTCGTAAATTAATTCTTTGTTCACATATGAAATCTGTTCCATTGAATGCATGGCATTTTATCTATTAGCTTACAATAAACCTCTGTAACCCCCACATTCTACACATACACATCTATGAATCCGATGAAAGTGAACATCAACGTTACGCATAGTGAATTTTCATACAAAAGACATCAACGAGCGACGAAAGATAAATTTGTTAGCCACAGTTGATCTGAGAAGGAGGAAGGACTTAAAAATGTTTTTAAATAGACTATTATTTCAGTGAATTTTTTTTATGGCTTCAATGACTGACAGACTAGCAACCAAACAGATTGAGCTAGAAACATGAACCCATTAGGAAAGTATTTTTCATAATTCCACCCCTAGGAAGATGAAAAAGGGCGAAAATTATTTTATAAGTAAACCACACAAGCATCTCTAAGGAAGAAATTTCTACGCAGGCAAAGCCGCGCATTATTTACTAGATAGATCTACTACACTAATATAATAAAGAGCACATTGGATTGGAAAAGATTTCTATATTTTGTAACAAATAAACTGAAACATTACTACACTGATTTCAATATTTTTTTCTACCATTATAATGCTACATTATCTCTGGTGGTCTGGTAGGTATATGCTATACTACTCTACTAACCGTGCTGTATTCTGTGCCCGTGCGAAGCCGGGGCGGGTCGCTAGTGTATTTATTAAACGATACGTATGCCCACCGTAGCATGAAAGTAGCTGTCATGCTTCGGACAGGTATCCGTGATAAGGTACTATTGCCGACGAATCCACGATGCACCTATGTATGTCTACATGTTTTATTGATCGTAATGATTGTTTCGATGATTGAATGGACACGCTTGATTGATGGTGTGGTCTGGATGTTCAGTGTGAGTGCTTTCATCTTTTTAAAAGCTTATTTTGTTAGTTGGAGCTAGTTATTAGGGGGTCAGTCGCCTGAGCTAGTCGGTGTCAAGGTGGTCTAATTTGACACTCATTGAGATGTAACTCCGTTCAGAGAGTAATTCAGAGGAGGAAAACAAGTAAGTAAATTATTAGAATGGCTAAAGATTACATACTTGAATTTACTTATTAGATACTTGAACAGTGCTATTAACAATGCGATTTAGTGGCAGACCCAGCGGAAAAGCTCCTCAATCTGACTCCACTACTGACCAAATACCTACATAAATTTCAGAAAGCTTGTCTCAGTTCCTGATACAAACACGTTCAACTCTACACGCGAACCTGCACAACATTTAGATCCACTTCTTATACAAACATATTTATTTGTACACAGCACGAACTCGAAAGAAAGAAATAAAGCCTTCAAGAAAAATAAATAAAAAAATAAAACCCAGCTAAGCTTTCCTACAGAGCGGAGCACAAAAGGGAAAGAGACGCAGATATTGGGCCGGTGAAATGGGAAAGAGACAGAAGATGTGGCACCACGTGACACCTGCCGGCTGCCAAATGAAGATATCGCAGCTGGATGCGAGTGGATCATGCCAGGGGTGCTCAACTTAAGGTACATTTAAATAAATGTTAGTAATTATTTTGGTCGTGAAATGTGTAAATTAATTTATAACTCGTAAACAGCAGTTTTTAAGGAAAATAAATGAAAGAGTGAAGCATAAAAAGATTAAAATAAAATTGTATTTGAGCTAATATTACTAGCAGTGCTTAAGGTCTGCTACTCTATGCTTGTGTAACAACTTTCCAGGTCGTTTAAAAAGATTTTTTTACATCGTTTTACTAGCCCACGTTCAACTTTTTTGTTTCCTATGGTCTGAACGTGATTTTGATTTTAAATTATGTCCCGGTCGTTTCTTACGACATTACGAAAATACATTCAAATGTTTGTAACTCTTATCAATTCTACTTACAATATACAGGGTCATGTTTGACACATATGAATTAAAATTATCTAGGGTGTGGGCTGACGAATCTTTAGGTTGAGCACCTGCGCCCGCGCTGCATCAAACCGTCCACAGACCCTACTAAGGGCAGCGTTAGGGCCTCGCAGTGCTATTGTGACTCGGATAAAATAAGCACAATCGTTCGTCTACCCTATACTCTACACAGTCTACCTACACTATACACATTTTCCGTCCTTTCTGCGTGACGGCGAAGGCTAGATACGAGTATGTTTTCACGAAAATCTATGTAATGTATCCATGTTGTTAAAATGTTTAACTATTCAAAATATTTGCATGCCTCTAAAGGTGGAATGTGAGAAACAAAAATTTTATGTCTTCATATACCGTGTTTGTATTTAATCGTATGGAAATTTTATTTATACCAAGTAACTAAGTAACCAATCTAGAGAGAGTCTCGCAAAGGGATATTTGACAATGTCCCCAACGAGAGTCGAATCCGGGAACTGAACGTAACGCTCAAATAACTGCCACGGAGGCTGCAGTAAGATGGAGGGGATATTAGGAAAACCCTGTTGTCTGTCTCCTAGAATGTCTTCCTTAGTTGCCTTACTACACCATTCTAATGTTGAGACCACGGTGCTAATAGCCTAGGAGCGTCTAGAAAAAAGCTTTGTCCAGCTTTGAGACGCATAATTTTTTTACCAAAGAAATAAAGGACAGGCAGTGTTGCAAACAACCATTCTGAAGATATATTTTTTTAAATTTTTATGCCAACGCTTTTGAATTGTGCATTGTTGTACGCCTTATGTTATGAATTCGTATAAAAAGTGGAAGGGAATGGAAATATACTTATTGTTGCCTCACATAAAAAAAACTTTGGTTTTCCCCCCGCATTACTCCGCATTCGTATAAATGATTTTTACTCATATATCAGCTGTGATATATTCGTTAATACAAAGTCGCATCAAAACGGTTCCTTTTTGTCACTTTTGTTCGGAGACCTAAAAACCTTATTAAAAAGTAAGGAATAGAACAATTCGTTAATGATTTCTACAGTCGTTTAAAATTTAATGAAATTAGCGGTAAGAAGAAATTGTACCTATATTCATAGAATCAAACGCATTTTTTTGATATGAATGGTCAATAGTGGCAGCTATAAAATTAGTTACCTTTAATCTCTAAATGAATGAAACGACTTATACTCCCTTATTGTAGTGGGTAAGGTCTCAGTGATAATAATATCAAAGCTAGTAAAGTTAAACAAATACAGATTAGCGACTTACCGAGAAAAACAAAGAGAAACTCCAAAAACGGGAGCTGTCACAGGTACAGGTGAATTTAAAAAAAATACTACACCTTATAGTTCTGACAACAACACATTTTGTACTCTATGAAAAGGTAATACAGAATTAGATAAAAATGATCTGATTTTTATAACAGCAAATATAAATTTGTACAGGCGTAAGTTTGGTTTACAGTGCAGAGCAAATATTTATAAAGTGAAGTCAAACAGGCGAGCGATCTAGCAGTGTTGGGTAGCAGATTATCTTGCTCAGGAGTTGGGCCGGAAATACAAACTGTGTCATAAAAACGTCGTGAAGTTAATCAAATCTATGCGAAGATACATTAGGCTGGTCCTAAGTAAATTGTAGGAGACAATTAGCTTTGTCAAACAGTCACAGGACAGACACTTCGTATAAATGTCGTGATATTCCTTTTCCCATACTTCCAACGGATGACGTTTGTAATACGCGCATGTGTGAATGAGTAAGCGCGCGATTCTACCGACCCCCGAGCCGACCACTTTGTTGCGGGGAGAGGTGAGGTATCGCGGATCGGTGGGGGGCGGCAAAAGTCCGTTCTGTACGTAGTACTATAAGTCTGTGGTACTACACGACCAAAACAATTAGGCCATGGCAGGAATGCGATGCCATGTATTCCATGCGCCTAATTGTTTTAGTCGCGTAGTATATTGTACAATGGGTTTGCACTTTATTTTAATTGCATTTATCAGTAAGAAACGATAAGATCACACATCGTTTCATGCTTTATTACTGATTGACACATACATACGAGTATAATAGATTGTATTATAACGTGTTAGGTATCGAAATGTCAATGTATCGTTACGTCTAGTTTATAATGTCATGCTAAACCAGATTCTAGCCTATCAATTAATCTAAAACAAAGTACAAATTACTTTTTGACTATAACCCGAGAACATGGTCTCTAGATGATCAATCATTAAGGTCCGCTTATCATCAGCGGGTATCAGGGACCACGACACGAGTGCGGCGACGGTTTCTCCCCTCTTTTTGTGTTTGTATGGATAGTGTGTGTATGGTGTACTGTATACAGTATGTAGCAAAATAGTTGTCAGAGCCTGGTGCCTGTTGAACTCATACCATGTCGAGTAGTGAAAAGATTTTTAGTGTTTTCAAAAATCAAGCTTAAAATCATAAGAGGTAAACGGTAGCTAGTGGATTGAACCCCAGTACTTTAAAATCATTTATGTACATATTTGTATTTTAATATCCAAAACTATAATCGAGCCAGGCACCAGCTTCACCTGGTGGCTGTTTGCTAGATTTGGCGGGATAATATTTAAATAATAAAAATAACTTACCGAGCCGGACTGGACCACTTATTTGCACTCACTCATAAACATAAACTAATAAAATATATATTGTAGTGTGCGTGGTGTACTAAAGGTATGTGATTGAATGTATAAATGGTTGGGTGTACATAAATATTACGATAAATAATTGAGGAGCGTATAAAACTGATGCGGACCAAAGGTGCGGAAATATTGAAGTGTCAGTCTAGGAGCATTTAATCACTACGTTTTAGTGTCAGTCAGACTGTCAGTAGTAGAAGATTTTTTTCTTCTGTCACGGGCATTTCACGGCTTTGGACACCGGCCGCTCATATTGAAGTTTGGCGTTACTACGCCATATCGATGTGGCGTACCATGAGGGAGGCCTATGTCCAGCAGTGGACGTTTCCCGGCTGATGATGATGATGATGACGCCATATTAGATTGAGACACCATATAGACGTCCGGCGTCATATGAATGTATAAACTTACTATATATAGGCTACAGACACACAAATGTCTGAAAGCGTGAAACATAGGTAAACATATTAATCTCGGTTTATAAGTGTTGTTTGACTGGTCATTTCTGTGATGAGAGGTTGCATGATTGCATCTCTTTCGAAAGATACCAAGTTCATAATTATAACACACTGTAGGTGTATGAGATAGTGCGTAGGCCATTTTCATCCGAGTAGGCGTACGGTACGTCCATTGTTAATACTATGGGAGATAATGAAACGATTTAATTAAGAATTGAAATGAGCGTGCGGCGCGCACGCAGCCTGTTGTTGTTCTTTTTGGGACAACTCGTAATAAAAGTTGACTGATCTCTTTCATAAGTATATTCTTCATTAGAGACATTTTCACAGGCCAAGTTTAGAGTTTCTACATAGCTCTAATGAAACGACTAGATGGGCTTTGATAAATGGGATGTCTTTTAGGTTTGTTTTCCTGTGACATATTTAAGCAATGGTACTTCTTGTACAACAATAATTAGATTCCTTTAACACTTGATTTACAATGGCAGGTTTTTCGTTCGCACATAAAACATAATTGGATAGCGTTCTTGACTGTAATAGCAGGAAGTCAAATAGCTCTATACGGCTATCATCTGCCTCTCGACGTATGGGCCATTATTTTTTCTACATTTGAGTTGCCACAATAATTTACGGCTCATTCGATTTGGGAACTAATAAAATATTCATAAGGCGATAAAATCTATACGGAGAAGTGGTTGTAACTCGAAAATGTTAAGAATTGCCGTGTGGCATGGCGTGGACCAAGTTTTTAGGCATGTATGTTTGAGTATGATTTAGTGTCATTTACAAGGAGAGAATTGAAGTAGAAATATTATATTGGTTTAATAACTTCTATTGAAGTATTTCATTAGTGAGAATTATTTTGATTCCTCCGCAAATCTTTGATTTACCCAAATTTTGTATGTTATTATGTATGTGCCTAACAGTGCTGTACATCTTACTCCTGAGAAGAAACTTCAGCTTCAAATAAACCGCTTTTCTATTAAAGAAAGGTTTATCATGCCTACCATAGACTACCAGAAACAAGTACCATATTCTCTTTGAGATAGGTTAAGCTCATGTCATATGACACAGTCCTAATAGGTCCTAATCAGTCCTAATCTGTGAACACAGTAGTAATCAAGTATTTTATACATAGTTGAATAAATTGAAGAAATGTAAACTAAACCCTATGACACACATTGACTCCATGTGAGTTAAACAGGTTAGCCGAAAAAATAAGCAAAGTCGCCAAACCCTCATCATAATAAAACAAAATATATTACCAGAGCATAACCTGACTGTCATTTGGGAGTCTGATTTGTATGACACTGGACAGTTCGTAGAATCTGGAGTTAGTCGGAACTCGGGGCACGAGGACGTGGCGTCGACAGCGAGAATGACTGTTGTTTTTATTACGACTCTGATTGATGATGCTCCACGAGCTTTTGAAGGACAAACAATAACAATAACGATCGATCTGTGTATTCGGATCGATAAAAACTATTTTACAAGCTCTTAAGTGGGTCCTACGCTACGGCTGCATACAATTTTAGTATGAGACAAATAAGTGCCACCTTACAAAGTAGTTTTTCTTACCATGCATGTTCATACAAAAATTGTATTCAAATTATATCCAGAAACTCATAAGCGATGAGATTTCACATGTCAAACAATCTGTGTAATTGTGTATGACTTTTTGGGGGCAATTCATTGGTAATTCATCGATTTACGACGAAGTTAATTTGATCACTGTTAAATGTCACTTTTTTCTCTCAAAAAGTGAATGAACTTCACCTGTGGTTGTCAGATCAACTCTCGGAGTTGACCCTTGTCATAATCATGTCAACTAGGATAGTTCAATAGTTACATAAATAAAGTTAAAGGTATCCGATAAAATAGTGAAACGCGTTCCCTAATAAGGTCGATCCCGTTTATTACTACATTCAATTTATGTATAACCGACTGAGATGCTAGTGGCCAACCAATAATATTTTTTCTAACAGGTCCAACAGAAAACGTAAAACAAAATCAATGCGTGTGTGTAGCTACAGTCGGATCGTATATGTTGGTAGATATAGGTAGGAGGGAAGGAAGTCAAAACTTATAGACCAATTTTCCAGAGTTTAAACTTGACGTTTTTATTTTCGAATCACACCCGAAACAATCTTAACCACAACGAGATGCCAACAGGAAATAAAAAACGTGAGAATAATATAAATTAAGAGCCTCCCCTCCCTCGCCCCTCGAGGGGCCCGTCGATAATTGAGACGTCAATTTTTTCGAAGCTGGGCTGTTGGCAGAGGCGGAGTTAGGTGCCCGTGGTAGAAACATATGTAGGTACATGTGTCATAATATATGGAGGCATTGAAGTCATACAAATATACCTATTTTACTTCTGGTGGTGGTTTTCGAAATAATATCAATGTTCGCACATCGAGGTATTATTACATTACACTTCGATGTGTTCGCATTCCATTAGTTTAATGGAATATGGTCTATTTGTTTCAGATGTAAAGGGAGGGGTACAAACACAGTAACAACAGTATGATCGTTTAGACATTACTAATACTAATTTTACGTTGTTTACATGGTATAAAAATAGTTATACCGTTATACTACCAATTGATTTATCTCTTGGGACTAAATGACTATTAATAAAAATTCTCATCATTTCAATTTTTATGACTATGACCATGACTCTAAACGGCAAAATCTGTAGATTGACGCGAGATCGGCCGATCAAATTTCCCCGTGTAGTTCAACTATTTTATAATCGCTTAGGAGTATTCCAATGTCTAACACCGAGTACGTGCCTGGTATGAGCTCCAACGGCTTTTTGAATATTTATAACGTGAGCGGCCCGTAATTTAACTTTACTTCTTTATCTCGGAGGCTTTATCTAACTCCGCTCGCCTCGCTTCGGCTCTACTGCGATTAATGTGGATTCTATCATGTTAGACAATAAAAAAACTGGACGAGTAACAGCAACTGGGATGTAGTATATCAGAAGAATAGCACTTCTATGAAGCGACTGGCGGCTATTGCTTCGTGTACTGCTAAAATAGAGGATATGCAATAGAAACTGTATATTGAAATAATTATTTTAATATCATCATCAACAGCCTATATACTCGTATGTCCCCACTGCAGGGGCTCAGGCCTATTCTCCTACAGAGTCTATGGGCCAAAGTCTACCAAACGGGCCCAGTGCGGATTGGTAGACTTCACACACACCTTTGAATTTCTTCTCAGGAGTGTGCAGGTTGCCTCGCGATGTTTTCCTTCACCGAAAAGCCAATGGTAATGATTATCATTCGTACATAAATTACAAATTGGAACTCATTGGTTTGTACGAGCCAGGATCGAACCCAGACCTCGATTGTTCAAGGACACTCTATGATGCTCTATTATTCCGTCAATGATTTCAAACCATCTATAATTTATTATTATTAATAATTTTTAAAATTCTCCTTTTTGAAAGGGATTTTTACTGCGGGCCGTAGCCAAGCAAGATTTTTTAAACTATGTCCTGGTTGATTATTATTATTATGTAATACTAACAAATTTGAGTTTTACCCAGGTATCTTCTCAGTGGCGTATTTTTAGATTTGCCATGGGCCTGGTCAGCCCCCACAAACAAAAAATTTTTATATACCGCAAATGGAAAACATCTAGTAGTTTGTTGATGTAGGCTGAGAATGAATATGTGCAACAGTTACAGGCAAAACTCAAAAGACCACAGAAATATCAGAAATGAATAAAATACATCTGAGCGTAATCCTGTTAATTCGACAATAGATGCAGATTATCCCAGGCATATAATTAATATAATACTACGTACAGAACGGAAGTTCACCGCCTCCTACCGATCCGCGATACCTTACCTCACCCCGTAAGAAAGTGACCCGCTCAACGATCGGTAATATGGCGAGCTCGAATTCACGCACCCATACGCCTATATACAAATGTAATCCGTTCCATGTATTGGAATAGAAACCAATATCACGACACTTGTTTGAAGTTTCGGTCTGTTCCATAGGGCTAAAAAGGGCCATGGGCTGGGGTGGCAGGCTGCGAGGGGCAGTGCAAGCCGCACCTAGTCGTAGCGCTCAGCTTTGGGCATCTTTCATAGTCAATTGTACCTATATTTTAATGCCCTTATTGTTTTTTAGCCCTTATAGGATCACTTTGTTGTGTGTCTGTCTGCATGTCTGTTTGTCCAAGACCCTTTTCCTCAGGAACGCGTGGAGAAATCAAGTTGAAATGAATATCGAATTCTCAACTCTGTATTAAAATTATGGTACCAGAAATTTAGTATACAACTTTTCAATACGAAAACTTAAGGTAGCATTTATAAGTTTTTAACAGCATCAAATCAATCTCTTTCACACGCCATATTTCTTTCAGGTCAAAAGCTATACAAATCATTACTCAAACATAATCGCGTACTATAACAACACGAAGAGAAGCAGGTAAAATCGCCTCAACAATATCGTTTGAAAAGTTTTTTTTACGCATCTAGCCGTCAGTGGTATTCTCTTACTATACTTTATGGAGGTCAGTGTTTAAAAAAATCCTTTAAGAGCTCGAATGGACAATTTAGACGTCAATCAGAATTACTGTAGTTGTCCTTTGTTGAATTTCCATGGCTTTTGTTACTCATGCTGCGCTGTGTTCTGAGCTCATAGAAGATTTTTTTAGTTTTATAGGACAAATGGCCCGTAGCATTATTGCTACTAAATTCTGTACCATATTTTTTTATCTTCACAAGTTATAAAGGTTGAAATGTTTCACGCAACTAGTTAGGGTTGTAATCACTCCATTTGTGCGTTTGACAATATAAAAAAATCGCAAATAAAAAAAGGTAAAAATATTCTGTAATAATTACAATGACAGTTAATGTATTAATCAAAGCAAGACGAAATTTGTCACAAGCATAGTTTTATCAGATATCAGTAAAATCTTTTGGAAAAACATTTCCTGAACTTCAATGTGTGGTATTACTGCCATCTTACGACTGTAAGGTGTACTAGGTAGACAGAACCGATACTTAATAACATAGACGAGTACCGTAGAAATGTCACATTATGCTCACGATGCTAAAACTGAACAAGTAGATGGCGTTAAAACCAAGAATTATTAATTTTTCATAGACTAAGGTCGCAGCATGGTAGCAACCGAGTCTATGATGGATTGTCCATGCTATTTTTTGACAGAATCGAAATGACATGTCAGGTCTTTGACAGGTTATCAGTTTTTATTTATCCTGATTCTGAGCACGAAAAAAGTGAATTGCACCGTGAATCTATGTGATTTAATCAATGCAAAATATTCCCTTTTAGCACTAGAAGTTTCTATTGCATCCAATGTAAAATATTTGCTCCTTAAATATTTGTTTGGAAGAAGTCGAGGTAAGTAACTGTGTGTTGTTGATTGCTTTTACCATAATTGGCTTATCAAACTTATTTGCTTATTATTCTACCGTTGACGTTTATACTCCATGTATATTAATTAGTAGTAAATGGTCTGACGTATTTCACGACTAGAAATTGTTGTTATTTTCCATAAATATCACCTTCTCTACTTTCTTTACATTTGAATCTGAGGTCACTGTCAGATTATAAGGCATTGACTCAAGGCAGGTAGCTTAAATATTAAGCGATACTATGAAAGTATTATTGGCACTCTTTAAATGTCCTCTAACTTGACATTTGTAAGGTTAATTTTTGTATGCAAAATAATTACAGCACAACTTTCTCTTTCAGATAACATAATATATAATGTGAATAGGTTGATGATTATCAACAGAATAAGTGAGAGCGAGACGTAGCATCAAATTAAGATAGAATTAGAAAGAGATGAGTAATGCTGCTGGGGCACGGGTCATGAACAATTTGCCACCTGTAGCGAACCCTGATAACAACCTATTGCCAGGAGGACCTATACTGAATCCAACAATGAATAGAAATAGGAATAATAATCAAAACCCTCTTTTTAACGTTAGAGAAAGGTTATTTCATGCACTATTTTTTAAGTTTGCTGTGGCATATGCAAGAACCTTCCCAAGACCCGTGCGCAGGTTCTTTGAGTTCCTAGTATTACTGAAAGCACTAGTGGCTTTCTTTGTCCTTGCCTATATACATATAGCATTCTCGAGGACACCTACAACATGCTTGAATCATGTGAAGGACTCATGGCCAAGGGATGGCATCCTGAGGGTGGAGATATTAAGAAATGCAGCACAAGACTATACCATTGAGCAAAGTTATGCTAAAGAACGAAAACTAAAAAAGGATAAGGATGAACTTACTTCTATGATCAGTATGCTTGCTACTGAAGGGTAAGTTAATTAAAAATTATGTGATTTTATCTCAAAATGTCACATCTTAAAAAATTTCAATTGATTATAATCTAAAAACTTTCATAAAATGGACAAAGCAAACAAAATTGTGCTCCTAAACTTGCAACCAATTGGAGATTCCCATTCAACCCAGTCTAGTGTCACATCTTGTCATTACACACATACATTTGACTACTGATGGATTCCACAAAATGTTATATTAGGTACTAGCTTTTGGCCACAACATCATCCTTGACTCCAAATATTATCCCACAGGAACTATATATTGGGATAATAAGTAGCCTGTTGTTTTCCATTCATCTAACCATCCTTAAGAAGCCGAAAGAAAGAAGCTGTGGTAGCTCAGTTGGGTAGAGTCCTTGAACAATCGAGGTCTGCGTTCGATCCTGGCTTGTACCAATGAGTTCCAATTTCTTATTTGGAATTTATGTATGAATCATTACCATTGGCATTGCGGTGAAGGAAAACATCGTGAGGAAACCTGCACACTTGTGAGAAGAAATTCAAAGGTGTGTGTGAAGACTATGACCCATACACTCTCTGTAGGAGGCCCTGCAGTGGGGACACATGTAGGCAGTTGATGATGATGTACCATCCTTATAAAAATATCAAGTCATTCTGACTCTCCATTGTGATGTAAAGTAAGGACAAACAACTCACGTTTGTATTGTATTAGTATGGATTACTATATTGCAATCCCTTCACCATAACTCATAAACATAAGTAAGTTGTGATGATGTATGTAGAGTTCTTTTAGCATTACTCATAGTGTAGTTGTATATGTGTAGGGTTTACTTTCTATAATGCAGTGTTACTTAACTTGTGACAGACTCCCTGATGTCTGGGGGTTTGCAATCTCTTCTGTGTACTGGACAAAATGATTAAACACCACCACACTTTGAGGTCTTTCATTAAAAATCATATGCTTAATATGTTTACACATTTATTATCACAAAAACAAAAAACTTATTTTGATTTTAAATTAAGGGCTTCTTGAAATTGCGCATGATTTCCTAGGGGTCTGGGGAAAGCTGAAAAAGGGTTAAGAAACTCTGTTGCAATATGTTAGTATAATGTGTTTAATCATATAAATAGAATATTAAGACCAAAATTCAAAATTAGTCAAGATAAATATTATGCTAATTGGATAGCTATCCAAAGAGGCTCATAAATGTAATTGGATTGTATCTTTGGTTTCTTGTTTTTGCTATAACTCTACAAGATTAAATATTGTGTGGACATTGCACAATTTTTTTTCCCTTTTATTACCATCATAGTACTAGTCTCTGCCTGCAGCTACAGTCACCCATGATTCAGGGATAGCATATTTGATGTATGGGAACTACTCAGATTACTGGGATAAAGCATAGCCTATGTGTTATTCTAGTTTATAAGCTAACTCTGGGTCTGTTCCTTTGAAATGGTGCCAAAATCTAGTGTTTCTTAGTGTTGTTTAAAGTACAAACAAACCATTGTAGAAAAGTGATTGAGGATGTCAAGCAATTCAATATAATATAATAAAATACACAACACTGGACTTTGTAAATTCTTTGTAAAAGCCTTATTCAATAAATAAACAAAAATCTTTTTTAATAATTGAAAAAAATATATAATTATTCTATTACAAGCCTGAAACAATGAGTTCGGTCACACACATTTTTTACACAGTTGAATGTTAAATGTTTGAAGCTTTTTTTATAGGAATATTGTAGGAAATTAAGCAGTTTTATTTTATTCCTATTACCTATTGCCTGTGACTTCATCTGTGTTCACTTGAAATTATCCTTCATGAACATTTTAAGAATAAACTATTTATATTGTTTACAGATTTATTAACATAGAATCATCAACAAGTGAGGATATAGAAGAGGATGAATATCTACGTGACGGTACGGACTATGGAAACATCACTCGGATCCATGATGAATCAGATGAAACAACACCAGATAAACTGACAGAGACAGCAGCATTGCAGCAGCCTAAAGAAGAACTGACGCAGGAAGACAGTGAGACAGATCTGAATATGACTTTAGTGTCGGGAGCTGAAGAATTAGAACCTACAACATCTATTTGGGAAGGCATTATGGGGCTTGTCGAAGACATCGATAGAGATTCAAAGCTTATAGACGTAAGTTTATCTAGTGTTTTTATAGGTACTGTTTGAATCCACTTGCTCACTTGGCGATAGATCATCTTTAACCGGGAAACGTCCACTGCTGAACATGAGTTATCAGTTCATATGGTATGTGTACATCCTGGTACGCGTTTGATGGTACGTAGTCGCCACTCTAGAAATTACTCCTCATCGGTTATTAGCTGAGCTCATTCCATAGCTCGTAGAGTGACTTGGAGCTTGTTTATTCAGGCGACCACAACTTTTCTAACCCGATTGTCAGTTAAAATACCAATCACATATTTGCAAAAAACTATTTTCTGCAAAGCTTTTGTTTCAAATCTGATTCTGCTAGATCTATTTGAAGGCAAATTTTCATGAAGAAAAAATCAAATTGAAAATAGGTGCTAGGCTGTTAGTAAAAAACTACAAACCAATGTATCTATAGTACTTCATGTTACTGTGCTGAGTAAAGGTTTGACCTAAATTTGCAATTCAGGGCATGAAATTCACAGATTTTTAAATGACAACTCAACCAGCTAATCTAAACACTGTTATGAGTAACTATTAAACATTGTCAAAATATCCGAACACTTACAATAAGGGTTCTGCCTGACGCAAAACGCGCGTTCTGCTTTTTATGGTCAATTATGAGTGCTAATTATCATAATGTATTCACAACCTTTGGTGTTCATTTTTTGTTCTTCTATCTGATTTTATGTCTAGCTTTAGACAAATTAGTTTCGATTTACACACGTAACTTTACAGGTATTTCGTTGTCATTTTGATCAAGATGTTAAAAAAAAAACGATTTGAGAGCTGTCTAGTAGATAGCCTTAATAACCCCACGTTTAAACGATTCTTAATTTTTTCCAAAGTTTGTTTTAAAATAGTTCATTTGGTAAATAATTGGTGAGATAAGTAGCTGCAACAGACTGACGAAGTTGCACTCATAAGAGATCAGAAAAGCTAGAATATTTTGATTAAGAACTTTAGGAATTTAAAATATTTGTAAATTTTACTAGTTACTAGCTAAGCAAAAAATAAGAATACGTTTTTAACTTCGAGATTACTAATTGCACTCCTTGGTTTAATTTAAGGAGATTTGTTATCCCTGCCTACAAAACATACCACCATGCTAGCTCCCTGACCCGACTAAAAACTCGAAAGGCTGTGTCCTAGTATCGAAGGCGATTCAATGACTATTAGGACTGAGAAGCCTATATTAAGATCCCCTTCCTATCCCATTGTTTATGCCATGTAGTAGTCATGATCACCCATTCGCTATCAAAGTAAGAACCTACCGGTTATTAATGAGACCTTTACCATATGTTGAGGGGAATTACACCACTAATAAAAACCAGACTAATTTACAATGAATAAAAACATTTCAATAATACATTTATTATCTGTTAATATTTTTTGGCCAGTTGTGATTTATTCACGTCCTTGGTTATACAACTTTAATAACGTTTAATGAAAGGTCACTTTTACTACTACTACACACTTTTAGTACACTGCACAATGTTGATGGATCTACATACTCGTACGACATGATCGATTTTTTTAAAACATAATAATCCATACTAATATTATAAATATGAAAGTCTTACGTTGTAATGGAGAGTCTTAAGTTAATTTTCTTTAGTTAATCTTAACATATAAAACAAAGCCAGGGGCTTCGAATACTTATAACTCGAGAACCGCTGCACCGATTTATATAGTTTTTGATTTGATGTATTTGTATCCATCCTGAATAGCAGAATAAGTATTAAAACATGGGATACATTCACACAAAAATCCATTTTTTTTACATTCACGATCTAATAGAAAGTTTTGAATGACTTGATTTTCTGTAGAGGGATAGTTAAAAGGCCAAAGAAGGACATAGACTACATTTTATCTCGGTCGAACGAACAGTTCCTACGGATTACATTCTAAAGTCCATGCTGGCGAAGCTGCGGGCAGAAGCTAGTGAAATAATATAAGCAAAAATCTATATTGTGAGATAGGTGTGACACCTATCTCACAACATAGATTTTTGCTTATATTATTTCACCTACATGCACATGCACCTACATCGAATATATGTGTGCTTTAATTTTGATAAGTGATTGTGTATAAGTAAAAATTTAGATATATAATATAATATAGTAGAGTAGTAGTAGTAGTAGACTATGGGCCAAAAATAAACAAGCTCAAAGTCACTCAGCGAGCAATGGAACGAGCTATGCTCGGAATTTCTCTACGTGATAAGGTCCGGAATGAGGAAATCCGTAGACGAACGAAGGTCACCGACATAGCTCGACGAGTCAGTGAGCTGAAGTGGCAATGGGCAGGCCACATCGCTCGAAGAACCGATAACCGGTGGGGAGTAAAGGCTCTCGAGTGGCGACCACGTACCGGGAAACGTCTATCAGGCCGTCCCCCCACTAGATGGACCGACGACCTGGTTAGAGTCGCGGGGAGTCGCTGGATGCAGGTGGCTCGGGACCGGTCGATGTGGCGTACCATGAGGGAGGCCTATGTCCAGCAGTGGACGTTTCCCGGCTGATGATGATGATGATGATAGTAGAGTATAAATATTTAATAGAGGGCAGAAACTAGCTTTTACGAAATATTCTAATATTATAAATTTGTTGTTTTCCAGGATTCACTAGACGAGTCTTCGGGTAATGATTCTTCCAAAGGTATACAATTCATTGTTTTTTATTAAAATAACTTACAACAACCTACAACATAATATTTACGTCATGCATGCTAAATTTCATAGCATTCGGTTTAATAATTGAGGCGTTGAAAGTGTGAATGTGACATGGTAAAAAAGTGGATACATATTTTTGTACTCGAGTATATTAGCTATATTATATTATATACGTATAATGAAAGTATATCTTGAATCATCAATTTGGTTTTGCAATAAATATCATATCCAGCCAGAATGCCGCTGTATGCTTATAAAACCTTTAAACAATCAAACATAAATTGAAAAAACTTTTTAATTAATTTAATTAATTTAAATTTAAAATATTTTCAAAGTCAATAAATTCGTAGTAAGTAACATTACTACAACTAGTTGCCACATAAGTATGCAGTATTAATATCTAATTTATGACATAAGTCTGCCGCCAAACAACAGTGTTAATAGCACTGTTGTGTATCTATAATGAAAGATAACGTAGTCAGTTCCTAACTTGAGGTTTACAGGTAGCAAGCTTTCCATTCGACTGTCATGTCTTAAATTCAAAATTTTGTCATATTTGTTGCTTTTGTCAAACTGATCAATAGTCGTATGTACAACCAAATCGTTGTCGTTTTCAGACGATGACTACATCCTGGAATATTCGCTGGAGTACGGTTTCCTGCGTCTGTCGCCCAGCGCTCGTCTCCGCCTCAAGATCCCGGTGAAGATCGTCACCTTGGACCCTCAGAAAGACCAGTGCTTCGGCGATCCCTTCTCCAGATTTGTTCTCGACGAGTTCCTTGGATACGATGACTTACTTATGGCGTCTATCAAAACTTTGGCGGAACAAGAGGACAATAAGGGTTATTTGAGGTAAGATTACAAATTACTATTATTTTGCCTATTTAATTTTTTGTCATGCCTTGCCATACCATTGAGGACTGAAGACCAAAGTCAGTCTAATGAGCAAGACTTGTCATGTATGCTGTTTTAGTTGAAACCAGGAGAGCAATGACAATGACTAGGAATTGATTGTCAAAATAATGATTCACGAACTCCTCAAATCTCACTGCTTATAAAAGGAAGTAAGTACTCTGGTAGCATCCGTACAGAGGTTTTAGAACCCGGTTTTCAAAGAAAAGATTGAAAGGATTCAGGATGAAGTTCAGGAAATCCTCAAAAGAAGAAGAAGAACCTCCATCCTAAGAAAAGCAGTACCTCTGTAGCATCATGTTTTAGGGATCTAAGTTTGAAAATAGCACTGGGACTGAGCTTGTGTGCGCAGGTTACTTAGAAAAAGTTTAAAATCAGTTGTAGTATGCAAAGCAAACGGATAAAAATACAAATATAGCGGTGAAGCTAAGTAAAACTCGTAATTTAAGGTTGTATAGTTCACTCATGTCTTTTGAATCCCTCCCCCTCCTTATTCTCATCAAAAGCTTCAAAGCACATAGCTGAACAAAAGCCTTAAACACATTGCTCCCTTTGCAATTCGATGCATTGCTCCTTATAAGGGTAACGATACTGCTAAAGCTGAAGATGAGAAGAGTATCCAAAACTCAGGGTTACTCCTTCCTTGGGTATGATTCTCGTCTTCTCAGCTCTCATCTAAGTAGTTTGTAAGTGAAATGTAACAATTGTTGGAAAATAAACTTTTTTCTTATTTGCTGTAATCACCATGTTTGGCAGAAAAGATGTTTTTGGTACTTGAGTAGATGCTGCTGTCTGTCTTCTAGACCCTTTCTCTAAGTCATCTTTAACACCTACGGGATGACATAGGGCGATAAGCCACACGGCTCCCTAGACCACACACCCATCCCCTTAAAAATACAGGTTTTCAGTACTAATGAAGAAACGTGGCGCTTCTTTTCAATCGCAGCTTTTGTAACCTCTTTGATTTGGTATTGTTTTCAGGAACGTGATCACCGGGGAGCATTACCGGTTCGTGTCAATGCTGACTGCCCGTAGCTCCTACATCGCAGCTTTCTTTATAATGCTGGTCTTCGTAAGTACAATACTTGTTGTTTATATAGATAGTCGATCGAACTGTGATATATCCAATGTAACACAACAACCACCATGTTGTTTTATAATACGGATTCGGTCCAGGTGACTTTAAAAAATTTATTTGAAAGTTAAAATTACTTTTTAAAACAAAATCAAAACTAGTACTAGGCATTACGTAAGACACTTTCGTCTGTTATACACACGATACACCGAGTATTTTGAGAACAAAGATTCAAAATGATTTTTCCATGGGATCGAAGGACTGTAAAAACTTTATGAGAAGTGTATACGGGTTCGAAGGTACTGTTGAAAATTAAAAATTAAACTTTCAACAATAACTTTGTCTTTCACGGTTAGGCTGAAAACTTTTATACCTCCCTACGTAGAATCCGAATCTGAATAATTATTTTTTATTCTAACATGCATGCCTATAGACAGCGCCATCTATGGATTGTTTGAAGCTTGCTTTGAAAGTTCCTTATTAGATTGGCACTAAACTTGTCCACGTCCTACTGCTTGAAATGAATATAATGTAAACAATGCCATCTAACGTCGAGTAGCGTAAGTACCGTTGTTCAGCTGGGTGTTCTGAAACCGATCCCCCATCCAGCCTGGATTCAGCCATTCCATAATAGAGGGAGCTTATACGTAATTTTTGAATTGAGATAATCGATTCCCGTGTTATAGTTTTATTTATGATGAATGATGATGTATGACTTTTTAAGGAAGAATTTTATTTCGGTTTGTGTTTATAAATTATCAATAATTTTGTTACCTGCGTTCGGACTGCACTAATAGACAAGATGCGATTGAATTGCGATTGAATAAATTGCCTCCACATTCATAGACGTGGCTACCTACAGCTTTTGCTCTCTGTAAACTTAATTTTTTTATATAACAAACTCGGTCTGTATACACCTAATACGCGAAAAGATTCTGGATTTTAATGTATAAGACTAGATGTACTTATAATACATTTATTGTTTTTAGGGTTCCATACCTAAATTGTAAAAAAGGAACCATTAGGATTGAACTATAGCAGCAACGAATCATACTTTCCTATGCTTCTATCTTTGAGTTTTTATCATATTACCTTATAGATAGACTTATATACATACTCAATTTCGGATAATATCAGAAAGAGATACAACAAAGTTAAAAACTTTGCTGAAGGAAGAAACTAACAAACTCATAATTAAACAAAACCCCTCTTCAGTTGGTTTATGTTTGCTCTTTATTCATCAAATCACGGGTAACTAAATATGTTATTTTAAATACTTACTGCGACCTTGGTCGAATAATCAGTTGTGTAGGCACACATAAGCCTACTGAAAACTTAATTACGTATCTAGTTATGAAAGTTAGGAAATAATGATTGTACAGTGAACTTGTATTAGCTACGTGGGCGAAAACCAGAAGAACGGCTGGGTTCCATCCCTACTCGTTGACATTCCACTATTACGAACGAAACGTTTCGCTTCTTTATTTATTATGCCTACAGCTAAGGATTGGAATTCCCTCCCGATTTTTGTGTGTCCCGGGCGCTACAACCTGGGTATCTTCAAGGCCAGAGTGAATAGGCTATTTCTAGACAACCGTGAACCAACGTAGACCACATCGTCGCTTAACATCAGGTGAGTTTGTGGCCAAACGGAAGCCTGTCTAATGTAAAAAAGTGTGTAAATTTCAGTATAATCAGATATTACGTTTTAGATTTGTTGAATGAAATATTTTTATAGAAGTTTTTTTTAAAAAAATTGAAGGATTTTTGCACTTGGCCTTTATCTCAACCAACATTTGCAAAGTTTTGCAATTACAGCTTTAACTATTATTGAAAGTATTTTTAAAGTTGACCCCGACAGGTAGTAGATCAATTAATAGGTAAGGTTGAAGGCGCGGTCCCTCGCTCGCTCGCCACTAAAATCAGGGCTCTCCCCGAGTTACAGTTATAGCTCTTTTACAGCCCTTTCAAACTTTATTACGGCACCGGATTCCACCTCCGCCGCCGTGTACCTGTAGCCCTTGTGTTTGTTTTACAAAACTCCCTCGAATACCTCGTGTGTGCTGCCTGGCGAACTGTCAAAACTTGTATAAACAATTTGCTCTTGCAGACTTATTTCAAGTATTGTGGTGTCTGCATTCGTAAAGAATTCAAATGAAAACTTGATACAGCAGTGCAGTGTATCTTATATTGGAAATATTGTATTTCAAAAATGACAGCTTATTGCTTATCGCCTGAGATTATTAGAGGATATTAATAACAAAATATTATTACTTTTGTCTGTGTTTACATGTAGATTTTATGATACTTTAATAATGTGTTTTTGTAGTATATCTGTATATTGTGGCCCGATCTTAGAATTGCCCATATCATGATCGATAGTTTTGTGATATGGTGGCATTTCATGATGTGCCTAACTAGTACTGTCCATATAGTTTGGTCGTCAACGTTAGTAAATTTTTTTAATCCACGATAGGCCGTATCATATTAAGGCTGCTATAGACACACAGACCAGACTTTTTGGTCATCATTTTGGGCAAATTAAACTGATTGGGTTTACATATTTGCTAGAAGTAGTTATTTTTACTCAATGAATTCAGAACATTGTTCTTACACTGCACTTTCTTCCGACGGCCTTCGCTAGAAAAGTTCGTGCGCGACCCCCAGTTGCACGCGCTATACCACATCGCTACACTACCCGCACCTTGCTAAAGTCATGGTACTCCGCCTCCCACATCGTCTGTCTGTTGCACAGAGATGATCGCGCACAATCATTCGTAGGTTTTCTAGCATATTTTTCACTAGATTTATTCCCGCGACTTCCTAGTGGGTTTCATAAAATATCTCTCGGGAACTACTTGCTCGACCGGGATAAAATTCATAGTCCGAAAAAGCCCGTGTACTTTCCCGCCTCTTCAGATATCCCTAACCAAAAAACAAGCCAATATGACTCCGTTACGAGTTACGACGTAAAGGACACACAAATAAACGCACCTTCGCATTTATAATAATAGAAACCACTGTGATTATATAATCGATCATTGCAACGGAATTCATAATTCGGTAACTAAAAAACGTTCATTACATTTGTAACGTTACACACTAATTACAAAAAAAAACATTCAGTTACATAAAACAATGCCACATCTAGTTGCGCTTGCTCTGTGCATTGCGCTCGTTCCAACGAACAGCCGATACTGGTTTTAGTTAAATAGTTATCTTACCTTAAATTTACCGTCACTTAAAATTAATTTTATTTTAGTTTTACTTTAGTCATCTAAGCTACCCTAGCCATTAAGTATATGAATACATTTCTCATGTAAGTGAAATGTAATTTCTTTATGAGAAATAAAGTTCTTTAATCATAATTTCATGTGCAGAAGTAATCATAAACTTTAGTCACTTACCTACTGGCGATGACGTGTTATTATTAACACTTTCTAATGCACGAGTATCTTTAGAGCCATCATCATCAATATTGCGACCCGAGCGCATACATTAATACTGTGTTACGGTAATCCCATAGTCGAACGTCAGCCGCCAGAGAAATTGCATTAATCAATTGTCAGAGTGCGCATTGCCTAACATATATCCGGTTCCATATGCCCGCCGTCAAAGTTCAAAGTGGATTGTGGAATGAGCCTGTGCTAAAACATCTGTATATGCATCAACCAACAAACCAACAACAATATCGGTACGAGGTTTGATTGGTAGCCACTTTAATATTACCCTATGGCTATGTACACTCGAGTACAAAATATGTATGCACTTTTGAACTATGTCACATTCATATGACATTATTAATTGACGTTTCCCTCAATACACTGCATAGGAACAAGCAAGGGTGATTGTGACATGGTACAAAAGTGGATACATATTTTTGTACTCGAGTGTACCATGTCGTATAAGGCTGCAGCCATATATGAGTGTTCTTAGCACTATTGTGCACAGGGTATGAAGGACGACATAGCCATTTACAACCAACTATTTGAGGCTTAGTGATCACTGAGCTTTTGTCATTTACCATCAGGGGAGATGAAGGCAAATTGTTATTGGCTCTATGGGTGATATAGAAATAGATTGAAAATGGAAGTAGAAAATGACCTTTATACCGACTGTCCCAGGTTTCTATCACTTTTGACTTTTATGTGACGTAACTTAGGTTTAAAAGACAGTGATGAAAAGATATTTACAAACATTATTTTGCACAGCAATGATGTTTTTGTAAATTAAGGCGATCCACCTGCATTAAAGTTTCATACTAAATTTATTTTGCCATAATCTTTAAAAATGTAATAGATGGAATAGGCTTGTGTCCACTAATAACAAATTGCTTGGTTTATAGTTTCTAATTATAAATGAGGAGACGAAGATAAGAAAAAACTAGTATATTTCTCAAAAAAGTTAAAGATTATTAATATTTTTAGAAAATGGATTCGAAAAAAATAGGCATTAGGTCACGTGACAGCGAACACGAAGAACGCGGCGCAAGAAAGTGTGACGTCACGCCTCGCAAAACATCATTGTTGTTGTTGACGTTTTCATACCACAGAGCAGGTTATTTCGCGGGCTGTGACGTCATTCAAGACGCCATGACACTATTCAGCGTTTTCGAGGGAAATATAAATTGCTTTTTTTAAATACAAAATACGTAATGTAAATTTTGCTTTTTCTTTAAAATATAGCTTTTTGGGGATATAGTATAGATTAAAGTATATAATTAACCAAGTTTTCAAATTTAGTCAACTAGCCTATTGTGTAGTAACTGTATAAAAATAGGACATCAGATTGTGATGTCGTGAAATGAGTATCATTAACATACAACTTCACAATGAATCACAATTTTCAGTTTAAACACTTTTTATTATTATTGTTCAAAGCGCCATCTATGAACCATTAGTTGCGTAACGGCTATTGTAGCTAACTATAAAGTTGTAAATTAATGAGATTTATTTCGCGGTACTATAATTTAATGTAATTACTTATTAAAGCCAGCTTATTCTATTTTAAAAGATTATGGCAACAGAAATTTAGTATGGAAGCATTAGAACAGGAATAACGTTAAATGAATCGTTGTTTTTTTCTTCTCATTTGACTGTGACGTAACTGAAAAGATAAGTTGTTAAAATTTTGATCAACCCTAACTATCGAATTCCATTCGAAATGAACTCTTTTGTCCCAGGATTCCGAGCCTTTTCATTTACTCGAAATATGCTTTAATAGTTTTCGAAAATATGTTGTGCTTTGTTCGAAATGTGTTATTGGATTTCCTGCATGTATTATTTGACGCAGTGCTATTAAATTTACGAAGAAACATATGTATGATCTATTGTGTCGTTTCTGGCATTCAAATTCTATAGGCTAATGAAGGAGAACTCTCGCAGTGTGGTTCTGATTTTGGAGCAGGGAGGCTTTACGTCATGCCTGGGGCGTCGCAAAATGCAATTAGGGAATAATCAAAAGATGGGCAACAACATCTACATACAAGCAGTTGCATAATTCCACTGTTGGACATGAGCCTTCTAATCACCACGCATGACCTCATCCAGGCGGATTGGTTCAGATCTTGTTACATAGGTTGAGGTTGCCTTTTACACTCACGGAAATAAATTGAACGGTCACTCGTATCTATCAACATCTTGCTGCGATCACCTATCCGTCTGCCAAGCGTGGTGATGCTATCAAATCTATTATTGGGAAGTCCGAACGACTTATCAAGTTGACAAGGATGAAACGAAATTTCACATCATAAATTATTTTCTATGTTGCAAACTACATCTTTATACGATCCCTATTCCGCCAAGTGGAGTAATTGTAATGAACCTGACCGTGTCCGTTTGTTGTGGCGATTTATAGCTACGGAAGTTCCATATTGAATTAAATATCGTTGAAATGTGGTTTAATTTGTTGATTCCACCTTCGCCGTTCAAGTACCGGTCAAACAGAAGAACGGCAGACCTTCACCCGTACACTGTAGATATTCCTACAGCTCGCACCAAGCGTTTCGCTTCCACATTTATCGTGCGTACTGCAAAAATATGGAATACACTACCGGTTTCCGTGTTCCCCGAAAATTACAACTTGGGAATCTTCAAAAGAAGAGTAAATAGGCACCTTCTAGACCAACACGTAACATCGTCGACCTCATCGTCACTTACCATCAGGTGAGATTGAGGTCAAGTGTTGGTCTATCTTTAATAAAATAAAATAAATAAATAATAATTGTTTTTGCAATATAAGAAATAAATTGTTTAATTACCTTATATAAATATAAATAGTCTACTTCTTTTTTAATTAATAAGGGGTTTTCACTTGACCTTTCATCTCATCTGATGGTAAGTGACGGTAAGGCTCATCCATGAGTATGAAGTTACATTGTGATTTGTCGTTGTCATAGTGTGTATTTATGTTTGACGGCGTTATTAATTACTTATTTATTGGATTATGTTTAATAATTATTATTTGACCAACGCCTGCCTTTGTCGGCCACATCGTCACAGTTATATCCCATCAACAGCCTATATACGCCCCCACTGCAGGGGCTCAGGACTACTATCCTACACAGTGTATGGGCCATAGTCCACCACGCGGGCTCAGTGCGGATTGGTAGACTTCACACACACCTTTGAATTTCTTCTTAGGAGTTCGCAGGTTTCCTCACGATGCTTTCCTTCACCGTTAAGCAATCGGATAATGTACTTGAATTGAAAAACAACTCATAGGTACACGGCTGGATTCGAACCCGGAACCCTCAGATTGAAAGTCCGCGCCTTATCCACTGCGCCACCGACGTCGTCACAGTATCATGTAACAATCACGCCTTGATCTATTCTAACTTTAAAGAATTTGGACGGTGACAGTATCTAAAAGAACGGTAGTCCGGCTCGCTCAATTAGGGCTCCGTACCAAATAGATAAAAGTAGGCGATAGGCTCAACCTATGTATGACCGACGGATGGATGAACACAGAAGCGATCTTATAACTGTACCTTGTTATCGTAGGGTACGGAAACATGCACTGCAAAGCAAAGTATTAAAATTAATTAAATATGCACTGTATTTTATGTGGATTTATTAAAATATATATGTGTATGTAGTATTTATAAAATAACTAATAAAGTAAATTCGCTAAACAGAGTAAAACCGAAGATCATAATAAATTTTTCATTAGAAAATATTGTTAAAATATTGGCTGCGGATCGATCAGCGTAATGCCAGCTGCTATGTGATTAAGTTACGAAATTAAACATTAATACTCTTCGCAATTACCTAACGAAGATTGTTTCTAGGAAACGTGTATAAATTCACGCTTAAGTGGCAACAAGCTCAACTTATCGTTGGTAGTGCTTCATCAAGTCAAACCTCCACCGTGTACGATTGGCGATCGCACCAAACCCGCCCGCACAAAGAAAGTGGCGTGTTATTATCAGAATTTAATTGTCTCTCTGTTCCCTGCTCTAGAAGATGATCGTGTCTCGTGGGTGGCGCAAAGTGAGAACAACGAAACTTCCTAAAGACTTCCTAACAGGGCCTGTTAAGAACCATCGACTTCTTATTGCGATCGACGACAATCCACCTTACAAGTTTCGCCCTGGCGATCTATGCGGTAGACTCATTTTAAGCATTCGACATGTAGCTTATAATGATAATGGTTGCTTCGCTATTTTCAGTCTTAACCTGAAATGAATGAATTAAAAATAACATATCGGAAGGGCTAAGTGCTGTAGTCGTTTAGCTTAGCAGTTGGCACACCGAAAACAGTTTCGTAATTCGACATCAGAACTTGCAAGTGTATGAACAATAAGTTTTTGTTGGAGTTTCCGATTGATCGATTAGGGGTTTGGCCGTTAATAGAAGCGGGGCCATTTTGTGAAGCTGCGGCTTGGTTGCCAAATCACCGGAATACTTGCTTACTTCACCGGGTCATGTATTGAACGAAAATCGATAGATTCCTTTGGTAGGACGACTTTTGGTATTTTTCCATGTGACTTTTTAGGGTCATAAACGGTTGCATATGCCCACTGATATGACATCGCTCATAGACACGCTTTTACAGTCGAATTGGTGATCACTGTTAGATTTTGTTGATACATAGGTAAATACTGCTGCCCGATGGGCGATCGCGATGAATTTTGAAGAACCAGATTAAGTAAAGCAGCGTTTCTTAACCTATTTTAGCCGCAGACCCCTAACGAAATCAAGCGCAATTTTAAAAGACCCAATAATATAAGAATAGCAATACATTTTGTACCATTTCTTTTAGTACTGAAAATAAAATACGTAAATTGTCTTCGTTATTTTACATGCGTTAGCATATGATACGAAGATCTCAAAGCGCGGCGGTGTTTAATCATTCGTCTAGTCCAGAGATGAGACTGCGGACCCCCATACATATACTAGTGGGTCACACAACCACGGGCTAAGAAACATTGAGGTAAACTACTAACACCGATTATAGAATATTTTACACGAGTCCGAACGTCAGTCAAACAAAACACAGATAATATTCTTACAGCGTAGTTTTACTTTTATCATGCATTTTAAATATGTAATACTTTACGGACTTTACACTAGTTAGTGTACGTGCAAAAGCGAGCTTTTTTCTTTCATTTTTTTCTTCTTGACTTTTTGTGTAGGGGTAGTTGAAGGGCCGGAAAAGAACATAAGCTACTTTTAAGTCGCGGGCAAAAGCTAGTAACAAATAAATATTAAGTAACGTCTTTTACGACACTTAAATAGCCTAGTTCTACAATCTCGTCACGGTAAAACATATTCCGCGTCAATTTACGAAACCGAACATCCTTTGAGCACCATAACACGGAAAAGTGGGCCTTATCGGTTTTACGGAGAAGATTAAAGTGTGTAGTGAATGAGTGTTTTTAATATTAACAGCGTCCGCGATCGATGCGGCCGGGCTCTAAGGCGCCCTTTACACGACAGAGTTTCATAACATGGGCTTTTGGTTTACAGTCGTCAAAAACCCTTACTAACACGGCGATGCGGCTAGCTAGGTACACCGTTAGTCACCACTCGATTATGCAATACGTTGACTCTTAACAACAGTCAAGGATAACTGTAGATGTCCTTAGCCCTAGAAAATGTCCTAGAGACTGGTAACACCAAATAATGAATCCATACTAGGGTAATATAATAAATGCGAAAGTGAGATATTAGAATATAGAGTATAGATTAGAGTATAGAAATGGTGAGTACATTTTTTGTATAGGGGTAATTGAAAAGCAGGAAAATGACATGCTACTTTTAGACCAATTGAACGAAATTTGTATAGTTTCTGAAGTCCACGCAGACTAAGTCCTGGGAAGCACGTGGTGATTATAGCTAACCCTCCTATAGAAATCCTCCTGTTGATCTACGAGGGAGGTTCTTGTACAGTAGTGGTGTTTTCCGGTTTACAAAGAAAACAATAAACATTTTGTATTGACTACGACGAAACATCAATTTTTAAAGTCAGTCGTAAAATATCATTCGGCGAAACAACATCGATACTAAAGCCTATTTCTTAAGGGATTTTTCCAAAAGCGGATTGCGCTGATGAAAATAATTGGATACTGGATAAGCGGGAAATGCGATAATCGTTACGAGATATTTTTATACAAATCTGTCAATGACATATAACGGCGATAATATAGTCCTAGTATAGTAGTATATTATAGTACTCGAATTTCATTGAATTGGCGTGTCCCCAAACAACTATCTCGTCGTCACATTTGAATGGAATCGCAGGAAGGAAATCGCTCGTGTAGTGGGAGCTTTAGTTTACGGCGTCAGTAAAAACTAACAGCTAGCCGGTCGGTGGGCGGATTATGTCCGGCCCATTGCTCGTACGACACTGGAAAATTCATGCGTTCCATTGTGGACCTTAACTTACAAAATGCTATTTTAAATATATTAGGATTTAAATTTCATCACTGCCTTAGTCACAGAAATCTCTGGCTTGTTTCACTTTTAACCGACTTTACAAAAAGTAGGTTATCAATTCGACCTGTACGTATGTAATATTTCCAGAACTGCCCATTTTTCGTAAATTTTCACCCATAGATACACTGTAAAATAAATTAAAAATACAATTAGTATAAATTACAATAGAATCATTAATCATGTACCTGCCTTTATCCCGTTTTATCAATCAGGGTCGCCGATTCAAAATTAATATCATAAACTTTAATTTTTTGAAATTCGTGTCAGTTCCAGGCCTCTATCAATCTCTGCAGCACATCATTATAATAATGTGATCTACTTATTAAATTTGATTTGACTGTAACCAATAGTAATAATAAAATATGATTACAGTAAACACATTTATTAACCTTTATATCTGCTGCCATTACATGCAGAATGTAATCCGAGATTCCTGTAAAAGTGTTAGAGAACAGAAATCACAGTGACCAAGTCCCACTAACTCGTAGGTGTTCTACGCGGCGGGCGTCTGTTCTAGGCCGCCATCAATCTTTTCACCACATCATTTGCTCCCCGCCGCCTTCTCGCCGCGATTGAATTTCATTAACGAAACGCTTAGTGCAGATTGAATCCATTTAAGTAACAATGCGATCGGCCCTCTAAATGTACCCTTATGCAATAACTGTTACAGTACGGACGGTGGAATGGAAACCCACTTGTGTGCTCATCGATTTTAATCTCTATTTTATTTTTGTTTTGTCTGTCTATCGATACGAGTATGAGATTCCAGACAGGAATTTATTTTGTTGTTTCCTGTTCTCAGTAGTTTTTGAAAGAAGCATTTATTTATCATTTTTTAGGGTTCTGTACCCGAAGCGTAACCAACGAGACCCTATTACTAAGCCTCCGCTGTCCGTCTGTCTGTAAGTGGTCTGTATCTCATGATCCGTAATAGGTAAACGAAACGAAGAAATTGACATCACCATCAATCATCAACATCCTATATACGTCCCTACTGCAGGGGCTCAGGCCTACTCTCCTACAGAGAGTGTATGGCCCATAGTCCACCACGCGGGACCAGTGCGAATTGGTAGATTTCACACACACCTTTAAATTTCTTCTCAGGAGTGTGCAGGATTTCTCACTATGTTTTCTTTCACCGAAAAGCCAATGGTAATGATTTTTATCATTCGTACATAAATTCCAAATAACAAATTGGAACTCATGGGTACGAGCCAGGATCGAATCCAGACCTCGATTGTTTAAGGACTACCCAACTTTACCCATTTTTTTAGATTCAATAATACTGTTAACAACGTTGAGATTAAATGATTTTAAAATATATGGTTATTGAGATAGTTATTTTCATTGATGAGACGGGAACTTGTACTTCCACAACACGTTGTATTTGTTTATTTGTCTTTTTGTGTGAATATTACTTAGCAACAAACATATTTGTTACAGACTGTTTCGATATCCATGCTGCTGCGGTACGCCCACCATCAGATCTTCGTTTTCATTGGTAAGTTATTTAAAAAGAGTTAATAAAGAATAGTTTTAGTCCACACCTGGTTCCTCCACGCCACATAGAAAACTTACTAATTATTACAATAAAGTATTTATTTTTCAACCCTATTTTCGATTACAATGTATATTTTTCCTTAATGAAGTGAAACACAAAACAATAAAGGCGGGAAATCATGCAGTTATATCCGTTTGCAACACTGCAAGTAAAGTAGTTGCTATCGGCTGCCACTACATAGAGCCACTAGTGAGATACAAGTCACGGACGATCTATCAACTCTTAGTTCATTATTTTACAGTAACAGTATTGTTTTCATTTAGTGGGATATTTAGGTAGCTACAACATTTGCTTCTGCCCTTGTTGGGATAGGTTGCTGAATTACCTAGACACTTCTTGGTAGCTTCATTCTTTGTTGGGACGATTGGGCTAAGCGGTTTTAGAAACCCTCTGCTTCCTCCCCACGCTCGGACGGTTGGGTGACTTAAACATAATCTGAAAGTAGTAAAATACATTTCATTACCCCATATTATTGGACATCATCTGAGCCACCTGAAAGCACCTTACAACTGGCACCCTACTACTTTCTACGAAGCCTTCTATACAGTACTAATATATTCCCACGAACCTGCTACGGTTCTTGCTAAGCCTTCTATGCAGAAGTGCTATGACTGACGGATCTTCTACGACCTACGAAGCTTGTTACGAGAACTGCTACGATGTGAAGCCCGCTACGACCGATGAAAATATTACGCCCTAAGTTTTCTACTCGAAATGAGAAGTGCTGTTCAAAGCCTTCTACAATAATTATTGCTACGATCTCAGAAGCCTGCTATGAGTGCTACACTCTTGCAACTCGTAAATAAATAAAGGCATTGGAACGGGAAAATGAAATTGTAGCCTAAAATAAGTTCCCTGAGAGGGACGTACTACAACTATATACAAATTAAAAAGAACAAAGTCAATATGTTGTCTGCGGCAAAATTTGAGCGGTTTTTGAACTAAATGCCTACTTCTGCAGGCCTGAAGAAGGCATCATTTATATATTACACATATAGTTAGGTGTGTAAGACCCAGAAGTGATTGAAGCATTCCTGTCTGCAATGAACATTTTTAAACATTTAGCTGGCATCGACGGTATTACATAAAATCTAATTTTAAAAGTATTTTGATCAGTCAGATCTTGTATAGTACGAGTAGGTGCCCAGGGCCGTACCACAAGATGTGTTTCATTTCGTTATTGTTTCCGATTTGGTGCAAATTGTATGAATGCGAAATGCTAATTTTAAACGGATTCATGGTACCAGCCCTGTTCATTCACTGCTTTACATTATCCTTCCCCGTGATTACTAGCGGTCAACTAATGCTAATTGTGCGATCGTAGTTAGATATCGATTCTTCTGTAGTTTATTATTACTTTAATTTTAAAATAGTGAACCATTAAATGAAGTAGTGCAGGATAGACATTCAATAGTACGATACTCTATTTTAAAACAAGAAAAACAGTGGTTTCTCAGTGGGAAAGCGTACGTTCTCGCGAGATCCGTCTGTGCGACAAATGTTTTTTTTGTTTTCTCAGTACACACACAGTGCAATTATGAGCCACTAGAATGAATTCAGTGAAAAATACCCGAGTCGTGAGCCGGCTCAGCTCAATCTCTTTGTAATAATAATAATTGGGAACAGCGCCCGCGGCCCTCTCACTCCCACCTTGCGCTGCAAAAAAATAAAAATAATAAACGGGGCGGATTTACCTAGGGCAACCCCCCCTTTGATCCGTCGACAATTAGCCAGATAGATATAATTTGTTTCTTTCCGTTTGCTCGGCACCAACACTTGGCTTAGTGTTTCAATTCGATGATTGTTTTCTACTTTTCTCTTTTCACTGACTCTTAACTGAGAGACGTAAGTGGCGATGGCCGGGGCAATTATTTAGATTCCCATTCGGATGAGCTAGGATTACCTTCGTGCCTTTTACCTTTTACAAATGGAACTTTATAAGAAATGAAATATCGTGAGTAATAACTGGAAGCTTCGGTTTTCCGTTGAGTAGTAGTAGTGGTGATGGAGTAAATAATTTAAAAAAACTCTGTCTTCATGTACTAACATTAGCACTTTATATATAGAGAGATTAGAGTATGTAAAAAACAGTACAACTAGGCATGAAAATTTTAACTTAAATTATTATGTTATTTATTGTTGGATAGGTGGTTTGACAGTTTTTACTTAAAGGCTAATTGTTGCAGTTCTTGCAGTTCCTTTGAAAGACCATTGTAAAGTTTTAAAACCTTCAAATTAAATACTTGTTATTCCGTTTATTTTCACGGTGACTTCAGTACTTTGGTAAGTGTTCTCAAAATTTTACAAGCGATAATTTTGTATCGGTGGCATGGCCACACTCTTTCATGTCGATGCTGTGGTATTTTAATATATAAGCCATATTGCCTGTACCACATATTTTCTTTGACAGAGAGACAGCAGTCTTTGAGGAATATTTGTATAGAATCGCCATTTCACTCTGTGAGATAGTAGTGAAAATGGACCGATCGGGAAAGCAGACTGATCGTTCCGGAGGGAGATTTGAAGGGAGTAATCATAATCATAGATGTTTTTTTTATTTTCTCGTTATATGTACGTTAAATCCAAGTTGCTAAAAAGTTAGGTAAAGGTTTTTTATGATCACAAGTGAGTGATGAAATAAACTTTGAATCAATGTCAATAATGTCTAAAATAAAAGCCGAAAGTATATTGGTTCAGAATAATCTAGAATGCTTCATGAAAAGTTACGGTGGTGTCTGTTTTGGAGCTTGGCTAGGGAAATTGCTCGTACCATGCTCCATTTGCACCACCATTTTCGAACGAGCTTCAAAGAATATTTTTCTTTTCAAAATATTAAAAATGTCGTTTTGTAAATATGTCGAAGTATACAAAACGGAACAAGATTTGTATCGCTCTCAAAGTAGCTCTCAGCTCGAGTTTGTAGAATAAACTATTCAACTCACAATATCGGATAAGGGTAAATCTGTTCAATGGGATCTGTTCGTCTCTATGGTAACTCAGCCCTGCCCCGCTTACGGCGGGAGATATTGAAAAATATACCTGCAAACAGGTAAAGGCCCGGAAAACTCTTTAATGTAATCCTTTCCTTGTGAATTTCACATTTAAAAATACGTAATGACCATTTAATACACAACTCAAAAGCGAGTTTTATATACTTCGCATTATATAAGTATCTACTATTGAAATTGTGCATAATTGAAAAATGCGTACGCAGACGAAGACGCAGGTTGTGTGTGAGTTCCTTGAGGGAATTAAAATTGAAGTATTCATTTTCTAGAGGTATATTTTTGAATAGAATAGAAACATTTTTTTTATTTAAAAATTACAAATTTTGCTAAACCTAATTGCCTAAAACTAATACATTGCCTAATTGCTTAAAACTAGTTTTAATTTTTTCCATTCCATTAGGTTTTCCCCTTGGTAAATTATACAATAGACCAAACTATGTAATTGGAAAAATATATCGTCTACGATGATATGCTTTGATCTATACGATGTCGGGTTATTCTAAATTTGTCGTGTTATTTTGTTTTGATAGTTTTCGAATAGTACAAAAAATTTAGAACTCTGAAGCATCTAAAAATGGTAGCAATACGCTCAGTTTATTGATTGCCTCTGAGTGAAAGAATATTCTCGACGCGCGGCGGCGGGCGCGGCGACGACTCGCGGTGTCGTGTCGTGTCTATGTCGTCGTCGTGTCGTTAGTGTGTAAAGGACACACATCACATAAATGTCATTATTTAGGACGTTTTCAATACAACATCCTCACAGGTCCGTTTCGACGAACTTGGCCATTATTAAACCAGCTCTGAACTCTGTATTACGGGTGTGTCCGTATGTTCAATAGCGGAATTTTCGAGGCACATTCGAACATGGAATATGTTTTGGGGAATTGTACAGAAATTTTCTTTCAATTGTTTGTTGTTGGAACATTCTGATTGTGCGCAGGCTGTATGTCGGACGTTTCGAGGATTACCTATTATACACTAGGCCGCATTGAAGCTCCGTGGACATTGAATGTGGGTTTATTATTCCCGTGAAAATAATAATGCTCCTACTTGTAGGTACAGTCAGTAGCAATAGTTGGTTTGTTTTAAACTGTTTCAAATTTCAGTTTTAGTACAGATGTCATAATCTAATAAAAGCACATTGTTAAGAAAGTGTTCAACATAACTCAACTGGTTCTCTTAAGCTAAGTTCGAGTATGTAAGTACTATACAGCTCATATTAATTTTGTGTTACAAGTTAATTTCACATGTTGTTAGATTTTATAGGAACAGGCGATAGGGGACTGTGAATATTATATGTGACTAGCTTCCATCCTGCGCTCACAGATAAATACAAATAAAATGATTCAAAAATGTATCATCATATAATGCATGACGATACATTACCAAATCGTTAACTTTGAACTATTGTCGTGATTTTTTTTACGGAGTTGCTAATAGTGTATCAAATTCCATAAAGATTTAAAAGCTATCTTTACTTAAATTTTAAGAATAATTAACAACAGATATCAATAATTTTTAAGTAATTCAATTTAATTTGGTAACCCTCCTTCTCAGTTATTATGATCGGGTGTCACCTTAAAAGATTTGCCATACGGTTAACACCACGGTTGATGACTATTAATTTTTCCTCGGTATTTAACACCCTCCTTATTTAGGTGGAGGGCGTTGTTAGTCGGTCCTCTGGAATCTTTCCGTAGTCATCGACTACGTACAAGACCCACGGGATAATAAGGATTCCTTTCTGAAGCCTTTGTGGGTTGAGTATAGTTTATCTAATTTATATATTTACGTAATGTATTTTTGTTAGTTTGTGGTTTAAGATGACACGACCTCTCAAAGAATGTACCTATTTTTTTTTTACAGATTAATGTTTTTGTAGAATAACGTTATTCCTAATTCTAATGTAACACACACGATTTTTTTTAGTTCAGTCAGCAGTGTCGTGTTTGTTACATATATACTAATGAACCATCTCTCTCTCTCTCTGTCATCCATTTCATCTTAAATTTAGTAAAAGTACCTGCTAATTGAAATAAACTTAATAATGAAAATATATTCCCTCTCTAAGTTTTCATTATTTCCCTGACCTATTTTAATAAAAAAGCGAGTCGCCGTAAAACATTTTTCAATTAAGTAATTGAATTTAATTTACGGTGTAATAAAACGAATAGCCCGTGATGGGAAACCTGATCAATTCAATGTGATCAACGACATCACTTGTGGTGTTTCCACTCGTCAATTGGTAACTTTTGATGAGCTCTCGCTGGGCACTTAATTAATCCCGCGATGTGTCACCCTATTTCATGTATATCAGTGGTATCTTAATAAATTATATAAAAAAGCTTTATTAATGTCAAAATATTCACATGTCAAATACAGATACATATTTTAAATTAGATTTGTTAGTAAACTTCTTAATTAGTAGTAAACTTAACCTAGATTAGTAAAAGTATAAAAAGTAGTTAACTTATCACGAGTATTTCTTCCATAGTATTTATGTTACATGATATAATGGACCATAGAATAAGTGTGTTTTTGGATAATTGTCTCTTTTCGCGTTTCCGTTGTAAATTATTTGATGTAGCGAGTACTAATACAACTTTAGTTTGGATTCGGTGCTGTTTTTTTCTTGTAGTTATTAGTTGAAAATAATGAACGTATTTTTGACATAGACAAGAGTAGAAGTACGCACAGGAAGTTTTTACATTATGGTAAGCTTATTTAGTATGTTATTTATTTATTTAACCGTATGGAAGTGAAGTCATAATACAGTCGAATGTTTAGATTCTTCACCCAGCTGACTGCGTCGTTGTTTTATGTATTTAAAAACTATAGGTCATCCCACACTTACGGCGTTTGTACTTTAGGGCTACTCATAATTTTAGCATTTAATTGGCGATTGGTTTGCGAAATGAATACTTATTAGTTAAGTAAAGGGTGGTGAAAAAAAAGGGGCTCCAAAAAACTTTCCTTATAATCAGCTCACTCACCTTAATTAATACTAAGAGGTTACCATAGAGAACTTCCGTAAAAAGGATTCATTTACATAATTAAATATCGGAATGAACCTCTCGATCCCGATGAAATAATTAACTGACTGACAAAGGAGTATTTTTTTACGACATTTCTTTTAGCTCGGGGCGGATAGTCGTTTTAATTCTCGAAAGCAAAACATTTCAGCCTTCTTATCGCTAATGGATGTTAAGAAAAACAGGTCTGTTTTAAGATTTCATGGGAAAATGTATTTTGTTTATGTTGTTTTGCAATTAAATGAAATAAATAGGTTTGGTTTCTGTGTAATCATTCGTCTTGAACTTTAAAAACTTAATAATATATAGTTAAATACGTGAAAAAATATTATGTAATAACTAATGTTGAAAAAACTAAAACTTGAAAAAAATAATATTCGCAAACCAGTTGTCATTCGAAAAATATCAAAGAATTTCTAAACCTATGACAATCTATTTTTGCCGTCAGGGCAATAGATGTGTATTTTATCGCCATCCATGAGACTCGTGCAGGGCGCAGCGCAGGGTACAGTGTTAATACCATGAAAAACGAACTATCGAAATCAGTTTAAAATTCGAATTTCGGATTCATACAAATTTGCACCCAATCCAAAAGCAATCCGAAACAAAAACGAAACGAAACACATCTTGTGGTGGGCACCTGAAGTCAACTATCCGGACGTGAACAACGACACCCGTGAGTCGTACTATACCGTATTACGCGCACGCATCCATAGAGTTCGTAAACACCTTTGAATTTCTTCACTGAGACATTTGAGAATATTAACAATGACGTATGTAGTTATTAAAAAAATTGTTAATACCATTGCCTACTCTTTATTATTATCATGAAAAAATATGTAAAATACCCATTGTATACTTGTAACGAAACTTATGGTAACGAAAATTTATATATATATATCCCGAACCCCGCCACGCCGGGACGGCGACGGCGGCTTTCAGTATAACGGCATTAAATCCACGCATATCAGAGGATTGTGGACGACTTCTGGTTAATTAGCAGCGAATATTTTGTGATGACGTCAGGGAACGGATGATTGACGGCAGATTGATGGTACTGTTACTTAAAAATACATTTCGTGGACAAATTATGTACATGATATTTCTTTTTCTAATATTTTTTGTCTAAATACCAAATGACTTAATGGAGTTTAATTGAACTTTTCACAGATGTTAACTAAAACTTGAACTTTTGAGTCGAAAATGCAGTTCGAAATGATCTATGTGTTTATAAAACCAGATTTTTAAACGAAAACTCACCTGACAGTAAGTGATGATCTGATAGACAATAAAGGTCCACTATTCGTTCAATGACTCCCTAGTGTAAACTTCAGAGAACCTGAAAATTGGTAAAGCAATGAAGAGTCGAGAATTTCAGTTTCAAAATTATGGCTCTAGTAAAGTGAGTACAATATAAGCAACTAGGAGATTTATAATTAATTCTTACATGTACAAAAATATCATTCATGGTAGAGATCGGACTCGGTCTCTGCATCACTTGCACTTTGTATTTTTCCCTGAACTGAGTTTTTTCCCGATCGGCACGTGTAATCTTTAAATGTTGTTTTTAAGAAACTGAGCAAAATGTTTATCCTGTGTAGGTGGCGAAAATCCTTTAAGCACCTAATTCGTTTTTTCTTCTTCTCTAAGGCGATTTACTTGTTAATTTGTTCAATTATTTTGCTCTCGAATCGAGCGTAATTTTCCATAGAGTCAGGGTATTAGAGGGTAGCGGAACGAAAATAAGAGGATAATAATGATGTGCCAACGTCCATAAAGTCTGACGTCTTTTTTTGACGAACCTAGGTATTCCTTTATGGAGGTTGTTGATGTTGGAAACAATCTATTGAATATTGTAACATTCGTTTGATTGTACTTTACTAATACTGTAAATCAAATAAAATGTTTGTGTCGAGTTGTTGTCGGTAATCCGTATTTAAATGTATGTATTTCAACGCGGTCGAACCGCTTACATTCGTGATCTCGATAAGTTTTGCCAAAATGATATTAGCAAAGTGTATGTCAAATATTGAAATATCACGTGGAAAATCACCCTTTCACTAACTATTCTGAACGCATATTCTAGCGAATTGTTTTCTAGCATTTACTCAAAATCTATTAAGATGTTAAAGAAGCACATGGCCCGAAATCAGTCATTTTTTCAGAACATAATTTCATCGAATTCTTGTGTAATTGCAAACCTGTCTTTGTACGCTAAAGTTGTAATCTAATTTTAAAAATGTGTCAGGTACGACAAACATTTATCTTAGTCAGCTTCATAATTGTAAAACTATAGGTCTGTTATCTCTAAAAGTCCTTTGACGATTTTACGCGTTTCTCGATAGTCCCCCGAAATATGGTATTCCACAAACAATGAACCTGGTATTGATTAAAATTATGGCATTTCGAAACGTGAACACAGCTGAGATATAATATCGATTTCATATTCTATTGAATTTTATTTGTTAGTAATTGTGTTCCTATGTAAAACTTAACTACATGTTCAAATTGATCTATGAGTGCAATGACTGTACAGCTATGCTTGTACCCGATCGCACGGGAATCTCATCTTTCCGCTTTTCTCGTATTTCTACCTAATTAGAGTAAGCTCCGCTTCTAGCTGCACCATCCACTCAACTCGGAGGAGGTTTAATGGCAATTACCTGCTCATTCTATTGTTTATAGAGTGTATTATAGCTGCCAGTGAGATGGCGTGTCAGGAAGCGATGTTGATACGCTTCCTGTTTCACTTTTCCTTCAAGTATTTTGTAGCGACTGTTTGAACGTGTAGGCAGTGATGCTCCATCTTTGGAATATCACCGTACCTATGTCATCTCGTCAATATCGTAACCAAGGGGGGCAAAGTGAAATTACAGAATTTGTACCGCTCTGCATCAACATACGAAATATCGAGATAAGAACTACGTACTAGGTTACCCACCATAAAAAGTTAGTCCATCGCCGCGATATTCTATTTATCTGTATAAAACAACATTTAAAATTAGTTCAAAACTTAAACAATGAAATTTGATACAAATACGTAAATAATTTATAAACAAGACATCCGAATTTTTTTGATATTTATTGAGTTATCATAAACTTATGTATTGTTTTTATGTATTTTTCCCTTCAAAAACCCGTTGCACACGAGAAATAGAAGCAAAAGATTTAGCAAAAAATGTAATATCGTCGCAGTCTTTCGCTTCCAATACTTTACGGTAATATGAATCCGGACAGCAGTAAATCGCAGAAAGTACGCAACGCAACGGGACCGGGGAAACCGACGGCGAAATTAATTTCGCATGATGAATGATGAACGATGACGATGCAATTTGCAATTTACAGTGTAAATATTAAAGCTTATCTTTGTCTGCAGCAAATCTCTCTTGGCACCTGTAAATCCATACAAGTTTTTATTGCTTTTGTAAATATGTTCTTAGTACTGTCGCGGTTGTCATGAATTGTAATCGTTCCATACAAATTGATTCAACTATGTTTAGATGAATAGCAATACGAATAAAAAAGCTAAATAAAACCGTATTTAATGAAAGATATAATTTATCTGTATTTTTCTCTAATACAATTTAACTGTGTACTGAATTTAATTAATACTATAAAAATGACGCGCTTCCTTTAATTGGCAATGTAATTATTAAACTTCTCTTAAACTCTATAATATTTTAATATTCAGCTTCATAAGCCAACCTCTGGACTCAATAATTTATTGAAAATGGATTTATTAAAATGTTTTTTAGTCACTGGTGGGGTGACACACAATAACTCTACAATTTTTAAAATCTAATGGTAACAGTAATGTTAAATGTCTTTGGCCTGCGTCAATGCGTAATTGAACGTTTTAAACGAAACAGGACAGTATTTTCAGCGTCATACTTCGCTGGTGATGCTACTCGTATGCTAATAACCTAATGTGCTTATAGTATCTCGCTACTTTTAACCGACTTCACATTTGTAATAACTCATTGATAAATCAAGCGACTGGTGCCCATCACATCCTGTCACATTATTCGCATGAGAAACTTACAAATCTTTCATAATAATTATAAAGAATGGATTGATTAGGTATCGAACCGGTAACTAATAAAAGCAGCATCAAATCATAGATACGTCAAAACTTCTTTATTTCAGTTTCAGTTTTCAGAAACATCTTGTCGATCCTTTTACTCCGGTTGACATCAAAAGATGCGGTGACAGAGATGAAGGGTGTGTGTGTATCCGATATGGAAACAGTTCCAGGATTATCCTATAGTAAGCAAACAACCGTCCCAAAACCCGGCGAACACAGCACCCGAGAACTATGCTAACGAAAAGACGATAATACCTTTATCTTATTAGGGAACAGTTCTTTACAGGAGGTTCGTGATGCGAGGACTCCCGTCCAAATCTCATTTAACCCGACAAAAAAATCCATTCGACGTGCGCTCGTTAAAGTGTTTAAAAACTCGTATGGAGATTTTGATTAAAACCTTTTCCTACTCTGCTTTTTAAAAATCCGTTTATCTGGATCAGATAACTCTTTGAAAAATAAATACATTTAAGGCGTATCCACCTCCATCAAAGTTTCATACTAAATTTCTATTGCAATATTCTTTTAGAATAGAATAGCTGCATTTGTGCAGTAATTATCTAAAAATTGGATTGTGATGTCGCGAAATGAGTATCATTAAAATACAACTTCACAGTGAATAACAATTTTCATTTTAAACACTTTTTTTCGATTATTGTTCAAAGCGCCACCTATGAACCATTAGCTTAGCATAACCCACAGAAGCGTCCACCTGTGTAGGCACCATTGAAACCTTACTATGATTACCATGCCAACCAAGTTATTCTGATATTCGGGAATCCTCTAATGGTGTGATCTATTAGTAAGCAGTGGGTTTTAGCAGCTTCGAATGGAGTGTATTAATACTAATTATTCAATTTAATTCCGAGGAAGAACAAAATAGTGGAAGGCAGGGGTATTCTTCCTCTAGGAAAATAGGCACTAGAAAAGCCAAGCGTCCTCAGACAGAGCAATGGATAAACCATATATATTTTTAAAGGTTTCCGTTGTCGGCTCGTAAAGAATGATCCACCGTCTCGGGCGACACCATTACTTCTCGTAGCGCATGAAAAATTCATACAGCAGCCGTTTGATCGCGTTAACGTGCCGTGGCGACGTGTGCGCAGGCCTCCGGGGACGCTAAGCACAGCTTATGGGGAAGTACTTGACGATACTTGTTTTAGTTACGTTACATGAAGAGGATATGCATTTTGGCTAATGCATGGTTGCATATTAGGTCCTTCTTAGGGTTCCGTACTTCAAAAGGAACCCTTATAGGATTAGTTTGTTGTCCGTTCGTCGTCTGTCTGTCAATACCCTTTTTCTCAGGAACGAGTAGAGGTATTAAGTTGAAATTAATTAACAAGTCTGCAGTCCCTTGGAGCTGTGAATATACTAAGGTTCTTCTAGGTCAACGCATAAAAAAGATACGGCATTTCAAGCCGTAGTTTTCGATGTAGAAGGACTCAAAACCTATACGGTCCTTCCCATTGATCTAGAATCATGAAATTTGGCAAGTAGCAAGTACAAGCATAGTAATAAATCTGAAAACTATAATTTTTTAATTACATTCCATGAAAAATTTACGATTACAAACCTTTATGTGCCTGTCGTAATATAAATTTTCATGTGTGAATTAAAAAATAGCTCCCCAAGTCATCAAAGTTATCAAATTCAGTTCAACCGCTTTTGCGTAATTCAAACTTACACAGTACTCGTGGTATTAGCGGGATTAACACATTATTTACATGTTATTACATGTGCCATGACGAAGGTTTATGATCAGCTATAAACGTTTTTAATAAGCGTCGGTGGCGCATCGGACTCTCAATATGAGTGTACCGGATTCAAATCCAGCCGTGTACCTATGAGTTGTTTTTTAATTCAAGTGCATTATCCGATTGCTTAGCGGTGGATTGCTTAGTGAAGGAAAACATCGTGAGGAAACCTGCATGTCTTCAACAGGCATGTGAAGTCCGCCGATCCGCACTGGGCCCGCGTAGTGGACTTATGTCCCATACTCGCTGTAGGAGAGTAGGTCTGAGCCCCTCCAGTGGGGACGTATGTAGGCTGTTGATGATGATAATAGACGTTTTTAGATTGATGGTTATAATATCACTGCGCGGATTGTCGTGGACGTGTTAAATAATTATTATTTATTATTGTTTCAGTGGATCTACTGCAAATGCTGGAGTTTAATGTGACCGTTTCCTTCCCCGCCGCTCCTCTTCTAACTGTGATCTTAGCCTTAGTCGGTAAGTCATTATTAATTTTCTTATTTATATTAAATTAGGTTTCTATAAACATCGGGATCCGAAGGAACCAAACGAGGCCTTTTTTGAGGCTCTGTCCATCAGTTTGCCAGAGGATACGGTATGAAAACTGTTTCAATTGGAAAATTGGAACGAAATCATTAACAGAAAAATAATTTTAATTTATGTCCATTTTCTCAATTGAAAGAGATTCAAATCAAAATTGTTTTTAATGGTTTTGAATTTACTGTCAAGCCGCCCTGTACAATGATGTCTACCCCGTGACGTCATCTTCTCATCAAATGAGTATGTCAAAAAATATTCGCTCTTAAATTATGACATACTAGCTTCCGCCCGCGACTTTGTCCGCGTGTACTTCAGGATGTATTCTACTTGTTCGATAGGCACAGGTGACGTTTATGACAAATAATTGTACAGCATAAGGTACAACATAGCGTTTATTCTGTTACGTAGTCTAATAGTTTAAAGAAACAAAATAAATTTCAATATCTGACGTAGTACATTCTAATAGTCTTCACACCAATATTATAAACGCTAAAGTTTGTATATACGAATTTACATATTCTATGGTCGGTTGCTAGGCAACGCGTTTTTGTTATGTCCAAATTGCCCATGTAATCCCACTAATATTATAATTGTGATTTTGTACAATTTACACAATATGTCTTTACAAATTATAGCCTATATGTTATCCTGATGTATAAGCTATATTATTGTAAAGATTCATTCAAATACATTCAGTAGTTTTTCCGTGAAAGCGTCACAAACATCCAAACATCTAAACATCTAAACATCCAAACATCCAAACATCTAAACATCTAAACATCTAAACATCTAAACATCTAAACATCTAAACATCTAAACATCTAAACATCTAAACATCTAAACATCTAAACATCCAAACATCCAAACATCCAAACATCCAAACATCTAAACATCTAAACATCCAAACATCTAAACATCTAAACATCTAAACATCTAAACATCTAAACATCCAAACATCCAAACATCCAAACATCCAAACTTTCACACTTATAATATTAGTAGGATTTTGAATGAAAATTATAAGAAATTAATTTAAAACAGTCTAATTGAGCAAATATAAGTGAATTGAATTTCATTGTTTTTTTTTAAATTATAACATAAACTTTTTCCATAGGTAAATGAGAAATATGTATCTTCAAATGGATTTTTCATGCCTTATAAAATTCTTAGCATACCCAATTGCTTGTTCAGTAATATTTATTGGAAACGTGTCTCCTTTCACAAATACATTCTACTCGTATGTTCTAATAGTGAACTTGCAATAAATCGTAACACTGTTACGCCCACTCGCCCGCTAATGTGACGACGACGACGCGACTCTCTGCAATACTTGACGTGAAGAGCACTTGCGGGCTCGAAGCGCGCTGACACGCAGAAATGCACCCGCTTACTATATGTACCCGTTTGAATTCTAAGGATTCTAACTCGTGTAATAAAACGGCTGTATTGGGACAACCGAAGATGGAATCTCCTTTATATCTAGAAAGGTCATCGATGACTAACTTGCTCTGGCCATCATTGAAAATGGGTTCGCAATTTTCCTTTATCTAATGGCAAGTGACGATAAGAATGTATGTAAACATATGCATTGTTAGAGGTGCACTTATAGCGAAAGTGTATTGCATTCTTTTAAATAGTACTCATTGATTTATTGTACTCATAGTACGGCCAGGTCAGTTTTCTCTCTTCTGTCAGGCATAATTTCTTAAAGCACTTAGTAATTTTTTTGTAATTTTTATTATAGGATGTAAAATCACCCATAAGGTTAATTTACAAGCATTGTTCTATAAATATACATAACAAGAATATGTATTATTTTAGTCCTTAACGAAACATCAGTTAAGCTATAGATATTTGTATGCATATTTCTATACAACGCGCCTTACAAACTTGCCAGGCCCACTTGAGCTGTGTGTCGACACTTGACGTAAGGAGCACTTGCGGGCTCTGTCGTAGTGAAACGAAGGAATGCACCCGGTTTCTGTAGCATCCTTTTTGAACGCTGCCGGCTCTATAGGCATACGTTCATCAGTATCATCAGCCGGGAAACGTCCTCTGCTGGACACAGGCTTTCACTATGGCACGCCACAATGAACGGTCCCGAACCCTTGCATCTATTGACTCTCCACCACCTTCACTAGGCCGTCGACCTATCCAGTAAGAGGATCGCCCGATACACGCTTCCCGGTACGTGGTCGCCACTCGAGAACTTTTACTACCCATCGGTTAATCTAGCGATGTGGCCTGCCCATTGTCACTTCAGCCTATTGTCTCGTTGATCTATGTAGGATACGTCAGACGTAGTACGTCATTGCCATTTCCATGAAAAAACAACAACAATCTACTTCTATGGTTGCTACGAATATTATACACAAGTTGTACTCGTACTTCATATCTGGCTCCACGTGTCGTATATAAAGGCACGTGAGCAGTTACAAAATTTAAATTTAAAATTTTATACGTCAGGAAACGACTATTGAGATCCAGTTCGTTCGTTCGAAGTTCATTGAACTCGTTCGAGCACAGGTTTAAGGTAATTCGCCAGTTGTCGTTAATTGGCGCTAATCGGACTAAATTAATTCCTTCGTATGTTGAATGATGCTTATTATTGTCACAGCAAATTTTTATTTGCATTATGAATGCGCAATAATGTGTAACGGTCCCAGGTGTAGACTATGATCGTCTACTATTATGTATGTATGTATTCATGGACATAACTCCGGAGCAACGGAACACGATGACAGCTGTCATCAGCATAAGCCAGGAAATGTCCAATGCTGAAAGTAGGTCTATTAAATCGTACGTCACAATTATCAGTCCCGAGCTGCTTGGACCCAGCGGTTTCCAATACCTTTACTATGTGTGGTTAGTTCTTTAAACCGAACTTCTAACAGGGGGTCGGCCCGGTCACAACTCACTATCCCCCATATTTTATCCGTTCTTCGAGCGGCGTGGAGTTTGCTTGCTATTTCAGCTTACCGAGTCGTCGAGCTATTGTGAGTTTACTTCGTCCACGCATTTCCTCATTCCGGATTTTATCATGTCGAGAAATTGTTAGCATAGTGCGTTCCATAGCTTGCTCGCTCGCTACATAAAGTATTAACATTCGCTTAGCTACGTTAAAATACCAATGTCATTTACTGCCTCGATCGTATGCACACGAGGCTTTGTGAATCGTAGCACGCCTTGCCTTTCCCAAGTGTTGTCCGGCGGCGCGGTCCTGATTTAGCCACAGTGAGAGATTGTCGAGTGGATCGTCTTGGCAGAGACGTTAGTAGGTCGGTCGATTCAACAAGTAAGTCGGGCGCGGTGCCTGTTGCGCGCGGGGCGAAGGGGCGGGGCGCCTGTTGCGCCTCGTAGACGCCGCTGCCGCCCACCGCTACGCCCGACACGACCCGATACAGAGATACTTTTGACCCACTTCCACGAAACACTGTTTGCCTAACGTTCCACGTATAAGATTACCAATATAGGATTCTGGAATCCTCGCTTTTACAAGAGCTGCTTTAGGCGTGTTAGGCTTTAACGATACGAATAATGTCGATCAATGTCGCCGGGCAACCTTTGGTCAGGCCAACCACCAGAAATATACAGTAAGTGCGTTAAAAAAACTGGAAACCGACTTCAATGGCCCTAAAAGTCTACTTTTATTAAGGCAAATTTAAGATTTATATCGTCAGAACCAAATTGAAACGGGACCACACGGGCAGAACTAGCTTTCGAATAAAAAAGGATCATCCAAATCGGTTCACCCAGTCAAAAGTTCCTTGGTAATAGACATTTAAAAAAACATACCCGTCGAATGGAAAACCTCCTCCTTTTTTAAAGTCGGTTAAAAAGAAAAGAAAACTGCAGAGCTTGGCAAGTCTCTTAATATCATATTTCATGTGACCTTTCATTCAATTTTTAAATAAAGCTTTTCGTTTATGGAAGCGTTAGAAGGGGTGAAGCGTCATTCTGCTGACTCATTAATTCGGTGAGCTGTATAACTTTTCATGATAAATTCATGCAAATAAATATTTTTCTATCAATATCTAAGTTTGCTACAAACAGCCTCCGTGGCCTGTTGGTTGCACAGTTAGACCCACACTACAATGGTCGCGAGATCGAGTCCAGGTGCGGAGTATCTCTGAAACATGTCTATCGTCACTTCGGGCTAGTGACAGTAGTTCTGTTGTTTTGTTCTTAACCGGACTATTGAGACTAATTTTGTCTCATTAGCACGGTTGTGATATAACTTACAAATTAATTATTTGTAGATTTTATCCTGTATTTGAGGAACAAGATCTTACATATATTTTCATGATTTTAGGTCAACGGTATGTGCATTATAGTTTTGATTAAACACTTTAAAGGGATCAACATATGCGACATAAGTGGCTGTATCTTTCGATCGGCTTTAGGAGCTTGATTTGATATCAGTTTCATTGTCAATGAGTTAATTGATCTATACCCGTTATTGAGAAAAAGAGTGTTGCTGGATATGAATCGTCAACTATGTGATATAACTACATATCAATGCTTTTCAGAGTTATTCCTTTACTTGTGCTGGAAGACCTAGCTTCTTCCCAAATGTCATGATTTTAGATGTATCACCAAAAAACAAATACTAGATTTATAAGTGTGTTTGCGAGTATATGTGACGTAAATGTATCTTTGGATTGGGTGTACTAGAAGCTTGATTCTTTTAATCATTTAAGAGGTTAGGTAGTATTTGATATTATTTTAAAACTTGATACATGTTCCAGTTCCTAGAAAAGGGTCTAGACTAGACAGACTGACAGACTAAGTGATCTTATAAAGGTTCTGTTTTTTCGTTTTGAGTTACGGAACCTTAAAATACAAATACTAGATTTATAAATGTGTTTGCGAGTATATGTGACGTAAATGTATCTTTGGATTGGGTGTACTAGAAGCTTGATTCTTTCAATCATTTAAGAGGTTAGGTAGTATTTGATATTATTTTAAAACTTGATACATGTTCCAGTTCCTAAAAAGGGTCAGCCTAGAGAGACTGACAAGCAACTAAGTGATCCTGTAAAGGTTATGTTTGTTCGTTTTGAGTTACGGAACCTTAAAATGACACGCCTTGAAGTCTTTGTTAGGATTTCTTTTCTCAAAACAAAATTATTCCGACGAAATATTACTAGATATATATTTATAACCGCAAATCCTTCTGCCACGTCAATTATTGCTTCACAATCGACCAACATGCTACGTCAAATTACGAAATGATCAATATCGTCAAACATCCCACTCTGTAACGCTCCTTATTGTGGCACTTGGCGGTTCCTTTGAAGGAACACACTTGTTTGCCTTCTTTCGCTAACGATTTGTATTTCGTTCTCGATACCATCAAACGTCGTCTGACACAAATAGACACGCGTCGTCTCAGACGGCACCAATTTGTTTAACGATTTATTCACGTCGTAAAGATGTTTCCTAAATAGAACGTAAGTTCTTTCAGTTGATGAGTGTATTTCTGCTTGAATGTCAGTTCAACTGTAAGTTTATTATAATGAGTTCTGGCTTATTAAGCTGTTCATTTGATGTCCAGGTGACTTTGGATGAAACAAGTAATTGCGTTAAAAAAAACTGGAAACCGACTTCAATTGCCCTAAAAGTTTACTTTTATTAAGGCAAATTTAAGATTTATATCGTTTGAACTGGAACAAATTGAAACGGGACCACACGGGCAGCACCAGCTTTCAAATAAAAAAGGATCATCCAAATCGGTTCACCCAGTCAAAAGTTCTGGGGTAACAGACATTAAAAACAACAGCAAAAAAAACATACCCATTGAATTGAGAATCTCCTCGTTTTTTGAAGTCGGTTAAAAATAAAGGGATAACAAATTGCGGTGAACTTTATCATGCAGGATGCCTATCGCATGAAGCATGACATTCGAATGCTATTTTTATGGAAATTAATTTATGAGTTCCCGTGGAATACTTTCTGAAGTCCATGCAGATGGAAGTGGGGGCAAAAAAAATACATTGATAGATAAATAGTTTATTTTCCAATAAGTTAAAACTATAAAAATGGTTACAATCACAACACCAGGAAATAAATCTGCACTATACATGACTTATAAATCTAAAAAAGAAACGAATAAGACCATAAGTTTTAAGAAATGAAAGATGGTTCCATTCATTATGTGCACTAAGGTGCTCTGATTTTCAGTTTGCACCAACACAACACCAGCGGGGCTTATATTACTAGTCTAAAAATCTATTAAGTGCTACTCATAAATATCTAAACGCGAATGTATTGTTGCAAATAATTCAATGTATTTTTTAAAAGTTGTTCGTCGTTAGAAGAGAACACCCGGCAGCTTTTATTTATATTCATTCTTGTATATAATATATAATATGTCTATAATATAATAATATCTAATATATAATATATAACCTATAGATTCTGTTCTCACAGCTTATCGCATGGTGAATTATAAACCTCATAATCCATTATGTATTGTTCTAGACGAAGAGCATAAAATGAGAACTATTGTATTGTAATTTGAAATTAGTTCAAACTACTAAACATCAAGTTTATTTTTTCAAAACGAGTCTAGATATTTTTTGCTATTTATATTTTTAGCGGATATCACAAATTTTCGCAGCACGATGTAACCTCACCGTTGGGTTCATCTATGAAACGCCATGCTTTTAAATAAGTTGTAGTACGAATTTCAGTTCGTCGACTCAATTATTGTTACGAGCTCGCTCGGAAATTCTAATCTTGAAGTTGAGCGGGGCACGTGTGCCCGCATTGCATATCGTCTGATTAATATCGCAGCGAGTCGTGTTGTGGCTTCTCACTACTGTCGGGTACAACAGTCGACGAATGACAGACATGCTCTGATACACTTGTTAATTCGTATTCGACATAATTACGGTAGTTGATTCAGTTGATTGTTGGCCGAATCAACAACTTTTTATTACTAGTGGTGGTTAGTATATAGTAGTAATAAAAAAACTGTGCGAACTTAAAAGATCAAGGCAATGGCCTTTGATGGCTGGTATCACTTTTGTTTTGTGGTAGATTTAGCTCGTATGTTAGCTAACCTAATGGACACAGACAAATTATCTGCCGTCAACTAAAGCAAATACCATAGAGGTACGCCACGGATCGTGAATAATTATTCCTACTTCTAGTTACTTCCCCACAGATGAGACAAACAATTTTTTTTATTACTGTACAAACAGGAATTTTAAACATCCACATGGTCGGAGAATTTGCCTGTATACATGTGACTTTATGTATGTCTGCAAAATATTTTGAAAGTCTTCTAAAATACCTTTTACTGCGCACCTTCAAAGGATAACAGATTATGACATCTTTTTAATTTCTAATCTCTCCGAAGTCTCCTTTCAGTCAGTTATTTCGGGAAGGCTTACGCTTTTTAAATTTCAATCTGGTTTCAACGACGCTATCGCGGCCCGGTCGCCGCGCGTCCCTCCCGCCATTTGTGAACTTTGAAAAATGTCTACCGAAGAGATTATTTTCAATCTGTGCTCCGGCAGCCACTGAGAGCTTCGGCATATTTAAAAAGCTCTATTATCTAGCTACGTTATCTTCCTATGGAATCATGGAAATTTAATATTTCAGAAGTTGTAACACAAAACTCGCTTACATTATTTGATCGTGATGCGCTGAAAGGTTTAAAAATAATAATTATGCAATCTTGGAAATGCGTTTTTTGTATAGCTTATTCCCAGCTATTTGAATCGGTTGCAAAATTACGCTGTTAAAATACATACTGTTCTTTTCAGAGATTCTGTGCTTCACTAAATTGAGTTATGATTCGGAACAGGAATTGGTCTGTTCTGTAAAGGCCCATTGCAAAACGATTGTGCACTGGAGCTATAATTCCGGAAACATTTTTAATGAAAAACAGATATTTCCTTTTATTCACCTTCGGCTTTATTGCTAACCTGCGAAAAATTTCAAAACAATGTTTTGGAAGCGAGAATAACTATGTGTCTATTCACAGTTCAAAACAAATCTGTTACATCCGTCATGCGTTTTTACCACATGGGAAACAATAACGTTAAACTCGACGTAAAGGTGACGCTCCTCCCGCCTCCCGCCGACCCGGGGACGGGCCCATTTCGGATCTCTCGTGTTTTTGTTTGCTCGCGCATCGCATCACGTTTGCCGCGAGCACGTACGACAGAGCAGACGTCGAATACTAATATTATACCGGGGCAGGCGCCGAACCGGTCTCGCCTCACAAAATTGGATTCGCATCGCATACACTGCACGCTGTATTAACGCCTGGACATCTGAAACAATGCCCAATCAAATGTACTGTCCGTACCTACCTGTCTGTTTTATTTATTGCGGAATTCTCTTTCAATCTGAAATTGAATAAAGTCAACAGTATTAATATGATTTTCTTTCTAAATATTGTCATCAACATCCATCAGCTGTTTTCGAAATGTACATTTACATATGTAGTCAGTCAACTTTTCTTTAGTTTTCTTTGTAAAAATCGTTGTATTGTTCTTGAATAATTTGGATATATTCATTTATGAAATCACAATAAATTACGTCGCTGAAAAATAATTACGGATGTCGAATGCACGTGATGGATTATAATCGGTAGTGTTGAGTAATCCTCGCGTAGTGGCGCGAGTCATGAATCAGTCAGTGTTTGTACTAGGCACCGCCGCATAGAGGGCAATCCATTTCGTACTGTGGAATTTATGATTGGCTCTTTGTTTTACTGTTCTTTTTGAAAGCCTAGTTCAATATGCAGAAGTAGAACTCGCTATAGGTTTAGCATTCGCTGAATGCTAAGCTACGTTTCAAATAAAGCGGTGAATTATCCTCTGTTAACCCACTAGTACACGAACTTGGTCGCAAATAATGTCGATAGTCTGTTTTATCAACCTACGTGTAACACATTGGGCTTATGGCGGACACGTGATGTATCAATTAGATCCAATAAATTATTAGTTTTATAACTTTTTCAAAATATTAAATACCAAAATATAACGACTAAAAGTAACGTGTGATAATAGCTAGAATCGATTGGTTATTAATTTCGAAACTGTCGATAGATTCAGGTCCCACTGAAGCTCTTAAGCCCGGGCACTAGGCAGAGCGGACGACAATGGTGGCTGCCGAGCCCCTGGATTACTGCCCACCCGTAGGTACTCTGCCTCTACAAATGGGGATTTAATTTGCCGTATCCGTAAACACAATAGGCAGGATTCTCTCGCGTCGTCGACACTCTTGTCCTTGCTAAAGGGTCATAGCTTTTGATGACTGTTTTCATTTCCCATCTGCCAGTTTTTGCTTGTTACCATTATATGTATTTGAAATATTATTGTCTGTCCTCCAGTATGCTGCAAACAATCAATGTGTTCATTGTTTTAATGCTGTATTCATTGAATTTATTATTATTTTTTACTAAACTGTTTGAAAGGGCTGTACTCGTAACAAGCTCGTTAACCTAGACTTGAAGAATATTCGTCACAACAGTTCTAAACTAGATTACACATTTCAACATGAAACTAATTTTTTTCTAACATCAAACAGTGCAAATCACTACCCGACATTTAAAAAAATTGTTGTCTTGGGTATTCTTAGGGTTGCGAGGGCGATAAATCGATTTAAATTTAAATTAATTCAAAACTTGGTCAGTAGTCCAGTCTGACCTTTCCAAGGCCGAAGCCTAATTATACTGTTTGAACATAATGCGATATTTTGTTCACATTTAGGTGAAACAATAATGTTTGGGTCGGATGACGTGGCTCGGCCACACGAGACGCCGATGACGTCGCATTAAAATGAAATCCATACGGCGATGATTGATGAGCGCCGGCAAACACCGCGCCCGGCACATTCAATTTACTGTCATCGCATACCACACAGTGCATTTTGTTATTATAAGCTTTACAGTATTTTTTCTACTCCTGGAAAAACCCAGATAGGTATTATAACTTTAGCCCTTTCTTTCCCACTGCTGGAGAAGTCCCTCTCTTATAGCAATCAAGTTTTTCTCTCTCATAAGCTTCCTAGTTTGGATATATGTTTGTTCTCATGTTTTTTCGATGAAGAAATCTTTTAAAGATACCCGAATCCTTAAGCTGGGTTATGTGGAATTTTAATCGACTAAAACCTTATCGGTGGTCGGTCTTCCCATGCGAGATTTGTCATAATCATCACGCTCAGAAGGGGGAGTGGTGACCTCAGCAAGATGTTGGTACATCACAACAACAACATACAACGTGCGGTGATCATATTCAGGAACCTCATTATCATCAGCTAGGAAACGTTCACTGCTGAACATAGGCCACCCCTATGCTACGCCACAATGACCACATGGTATCTGAACAAAACAAAGTCGTGCTAGTTACACCATTTATAACTCAAGAACGTCTAGACCGATTTTTATGATCTTAGAGTTTTTGAATTTGTCTCCGCCTCGAATAGCAGAATAACTATTAAACCACGGGATAAATTCACAAAAAAGATACTTCGTTTTGCGTGGAACGGCTTTTTGACAATATCTCGAGAGCTGATTGACTGATACAACAGGCTACTTTTATTCCGACCGAAACAGTAGTAAACGTGGGCTAATTTCTGATGTACACGCGAAGTGGCGGGCAAAACGCTAGTTTGTAATAAGTAATTTCGATTGAAATTAAAACTCTTTGTTACAGTACTAAAAGCTATTTTAATAAACACCTTGAGAGCAAGCTCACGTTAGCTATCGTACACGTCCATTTAACAACATGGTATCGTGTTGAAAACTTGTCGCTTCAATGACCGGTCACATAATGGGAGCTGTCACCTGGATGTATCGGTCCCACGTAATCTGACGCGAGTACATTTGTCTGCATCCCGGACCTGAGTGCATTTTACAGCGGACGCCGGCGCCGGTCACCGTTGCCTACCTACAGATCTGGATGACATAATAACGTTGATTAATATAATAGCTGAACAAGTTTACTAAACACGTTAGTTAACAAATACGTGTGAAATTAGGAGTTTTAAAAGGCAATGATGCATGAAGTGGAATGTATTTGATGAACTAATTTAAATATTGTTTTGGGTGCTTAATGCATGTCGTTGAAAAGTTTCATAATTAATTTCTTTCACCATTATATTATAAAACAGGCTAGCTACAGGCTTTGTACAATGATTAGCTAAAATAGGACATTGGCTTATATTGTCAGGCAACGAAAACTTCACTGTGAATCATTATTTACGTTTTTACAATCTTTTTTATTAAACCATTTTTATTATTGTTCAAAACGCCATCTAGGGACACCGCGTAACGGATATTGTAGCTTACAATTAAAGGTGTACCTCATTGAAATTCATTTCCTGACATTACAATCCGATGTCCTATTTTTAGGTAATTACTTATCAAAGCCAGCTATTTATTCTATTTTAAAATTAAATTTGAAGAAAAAAAATGTGGCAAAAGACATGTTTCGCATGAAGCACTATAAGAGGATTCCTGTTAGGTGATGTAAGTTCTGGCGAATTTTTAGAGTTTATCTTTATTGTCACTCGAGTACAAACTTTTGTTTGTGAATACTGTTTGGAATTTGCACAGCATGGGTCAGTCAATTCAGAAATTAATTTACAACTTGAGTTCTTTGAAACAAGTTTTTATATACGATAGTTTTTTTGTACACACATTACCGATTTCAGTTACAAAAATTTCCATGAAGTTCCAGGAACTGGATCTAATAGACGTCGAGGTGCGTAGTACAGTAACGTCCAAAAACATCAAAAATAAATATATAAATACTAATTTATATGTATGTAAATTGGATGCTAAATCTTAGAAAAGTATATTGTTCACTCGAGTACAAAAAATGTATCCACTTTTGAACCATGTCGCATTCACCTTTAATTGACATTTCTCTCAACATTCTGCATTGAAACAAGAATAGGTGAATGTGACATGGTACAAAAGTGGATACATATTTTTGTACTCGAGTGTAAAGAGATGCTATTCAAAAAGTTATATCGCTTCTATAGAGTAGATTTATATTAAATTATAATTGTCCAAGGATCGACTTATTTTTCTAGCAGTCTGTCTATTACTAGATTGTCGAAAGTAACTCTACCAAATTATTTTCGTAACATTTCAACTGTAGCTTTACCTTTATTTTACCAGCACATACTTCATCTGTCTGTCCCGAACATAATGCAAACTTCCATTGTAATTGATACAGTTTCTTCGAAAAACTTAGTTCCAAACTTCGCCCAGATAGCTTAAGTAATTTGTAATACGATATCTTTTCGCTAGTTATAAGTTGAATGTCTGAAGTTGTAATAAGAGTTAGTGGCTCGATAGGCAACAGCTCACCGATGCGAGAGTTACTTGAAACTCCGACAAGTTGTGCCCCGTTAGTTTGATTCTTCTATCGCTCCGGTGCTCGGGGCGCATCTTTTTATTATTTCCTCACGGACTTAGCAATCTACTTCGCTACTTCGTAATAATAGAATTTGTTGTGTAATCTGTTGAGAACTGCAAACGTTTGTCTGTAGAAATGTTGCAAATAATATCTTACATAGGTGTTGGAGAAATGCGTCACTGTGACTGACAGTGGTTTTTTCTTCTGACACTAAAATTTATTCTTTAACTAGATTCCGCCCGCGACTTTGTCCGCGTGTACTTCAGGATGTATTCTACTTGTTCGATAGGCACAGGTGACGTTTATGACAAATTATTGTACAGCATAATGTACAAAATAGTGTTTATTCTGTTACGTAGTCTAATAATTTAAAGAAACAAAATAAATTTCAATACCTGACGTATTACATTCAAATAGTCTTCACACCAATATTATAAACGCGAAAGTTTGTATATACGAATTTACATATGCTATGGTCGGTTGCTAGGCAACGCGTTTTTGTTATGCCAAAATTGCCCGTGTAATCCCACTAATATTATAAATGTGATTTTGGACAATTTACACAATATGTCTTAAGAAATTATAGCCTATATGTTATTCTGATGCATAAACTACATTATTGTAAGGTTTCATTCAAATCCATTCAGTAGTTTTTAAAAATTTAACGTATATATATATATATATATATATATATATTTATACGTTTTCCGTGAAAGCGTCACAAACATCAAGACATCCAAACATCTAAACACCCAAACATCCAAACATCCAAACATCTAAACTTTCACACTTATAATATTAGTAGGATTTAAATAGTTCGTTTATTGTATTAATAAGGATATACAACTACTTCGCCTTTTCTAAAAGTGAAATGAAATGTTATTTATTTGTCACCTTTTTGGTAAATTACAAATATGTCATTGTTATTAATTTATAGAGAACCCTTAAAAAGTTTGCTATCTCGGCGTACAAATATTACGTAAATTTTTAATTTAAATATATAAAAAACATACTAAAATTAATTGAATTTACAATTTTAAATTTTATTCCTTAAGCTTTGTAGTCTACATACTCTTTGATAGTATAGAAGCATTTTTCTAAAAGCCATTTAGTTAGTCGGGATTTAAATTGTTTAGTTGGTAGCAATTTTAGATTTGCCATGTTAAATACGTTTTTGTTTGTTTGTATATATAATCATACGAAGGAGGCCGGTATAGTAAATTCAAACGTTCGGCTCGCTGTTGTCTAACAGCCACTTCACTATATTTTTTAAATAGCTCTGGGTGATATCCGACAAAGGTACATATATCTCTTATGTACATGCACGGCAAGGGCTGAATATTTAATGTTTTGAATAGGGATCTACAACTTTCTAGGAACCTAACATTACAGTAATTTATTGTTGTAAAAATTTATTGCATATTTTAATTATATGTTTGAAGTTTTCTTTTTTAGTTAGTTTAGTAGTAGTTTTACTTTATGGCGTGAAAACAATTTACTTCCATTATAAGTACGTGTCGATCACCCAATTCGAGTTTTGTGAAACATTATTTGGCAAAGTAAACTTTTCGTTGATGGAAAAGTACATTATATGGATATGAATATTAGCTTTTTTGTGTGGCAACAACAAAATTATTGCAAACTGTAGACGCAAAAGTAAGAACACTTCTTTGTCTTGCATCATGCGCTGGCAACGTTCGTCTGGAGGAACCAGAGCTCCCAGATGTGCGCAGTGGATGGCAACCGGAGGGGTTTAGTGGTTAGAATCCCAAATAACTCGACTCTTCCCCTGAGAAGTTGGGTATGTGTTGAAGATTCCCCTTCGTTAAAAAAAAATGTAGGCTTAGCCTTGTGTAATTAATGGTAGTCTTCGTAATTTTTGTCACTACTTGACTTAATGTTCTTAAAATTGTCAATTCTTAAATTGCCAAATTTCGTAAAACTCAAATGTTTTCGCGATCCTCACTTCAAAAACCCCGTTTTCTGTATATATAATTATATATCAAGTGTCTTAAACTAGAACATAATAGCTCAACAGTAATTATTTAAGCTTTGTTAATAGTTTTGCAACGAGATATTTTCAAAGTTTTTCATATTTTTTTTTGTGCCTTGAGTCGAATGGCGAAAAAACTTCCCATTCATTAAGTAAAATGTGTTAAAAAATAATGTAAAACATTCGATTGTTCAATCATAGCGGTGCATAATCTAGTCCTGCATTTTGGACTTGAATTAATTAAGTTAGCGACGACAACTTTTGAATATTCTAAGTAGACGTTATTGAAAGATCACCTAGACAAGTTTGATTTAAGTCTTAAATCTGAACTGATATCGTCTGTTAATCCACACCCGATTGAAACCGCCAGACGGTTTTATCTTACAAGTTGAAACTTCGACTGAGTTCTTTCCGAGCATTTAATTGAGGAAACTTCGATTTTAGTTCTGACTAGTTTGAAGGATTAGAGGGGTTAATGGTTTTAGAAATAGATTAAAAGATTATATCGATATAACATTCAAATTGTTTGTCGTTCATCTGCTACAACATATTGCTGCTACGAAAATGCTACGCCGTAGCAATTTTGTTACGCGATGACATGTACGAAAATGGGGCCAAAGTAAAACGAATTTAAAAACTGTCAGTTTTTTCCGTCTTATCTTCCTAAAGTACTATATTCTGTAAAATATGTTTTAGAAATTATATTTATTGATGATTTTACTCGTATCACGTTCATAAATTAATTGCCTCATAGTGTATACCCAACACACTGTTGGATTTACAATCGTGCTTGTGTTTGGGGTGCCATTATCTATTACTCGTTTTGATGAGTGCTAGATAATTATACTATACCTAGCTATCCACCACCATGCTATCTACATCTGCGGGCAAACAGCAATGAATGTGTAATAGCTGTGTTGTCTTCCTATAATGAAACAAAAGCACAGCCAACGACTCATTAACATGAGGTTACTAAGTAAGCACGTTACTCGTCACGTCACTTAACATAACATGAAGTTTTAAACCACTTCCGTTATGTCTACACGCTGGGATTAACAATCGGTAGGTTCCGGGTTCGATTCTCAGAGGAGGTACTGTCGGTACTCGGTTTGGTTAGTGGTGGAATATTTTTATGGCTGCCTGACACTATGTTACCTAGGTATGCCGTCCAACATCACTGTTAATGGCACTGTCGTGTTCCGGTGTAGCAGAGGCAGTGCCTCATTAGTTTGAGTCTTCTAGTGCACGCTTACCATCCAACGGCATCATCGTCACTTACCATCAGGCAAGTGCAAACCTTAAAATATAAATATAAAAAAATAAATACATTAAAATTGTGCGAAGACGTAATTTTTTTTTCACTTTGAGGAAAAATGTGAGGCATATGTTATTTACGGGGTATGTTCTCTACTCCCCAACAATGTGGTGTGTATCCACTACAATTTTGATCGGAATACTTTCTATCATTTAGTCGGAGGGCACTTTAGCGAGGGTGCCGGTAACGGACCACGTTCCGAGGTGTAAAACGTCGATTGCGTCCGACTCAATCTTACTAAGTGAATTACTCTGCGCTCGGCCCGCGCGGGCTGCGTCAGGGGAGTATTGATGGACCGATACTGTTTGTTGCTTTCCTAATGATCTGAGCTGATGGTCTTCAACGATAAACTATTGCCAACAGCAGGAATGTCCATGAAATAAAATAGGAATTTCAACTTAGATTCGTGACTGGTGCACGGTGACAGGTTTGTCTTCCATTATTTGTTTATTTCTGTAATTGCAGCTGTAATTAACCCTCAAGTTAAGACAAATTATATTAAAATAACTAATTTTTACCTCTCATAGAGATAACTGTAACTTGTAATCTAGACAAGATCATTAGTATTTGTTTGTGTATCGAGTTTCGCTCGGGACTTTACCCTTGTGGTCTAGTTTTATTACATCCCACGGAAACACTGATCAAAATAAAAGCCTGCCCATGTACGTCCGCTTCCGCGATCCTTTGCTTTTAGCCCAATGGCATAGCTAAAAAGAGGAAATATTGTAACGCCACAGGCGTAGGGGAGTGAATGGGTAAATGACTGCTGGAAGGAATGATTTGATGGATGATCATTTGCTACAGTCTTTCTACTTTGCAATATCAACAAGCTCAATGTACCAATAGATAGATAGACACAATAAACTGTTCAATTAATTTGTACACTTGAGTACACACTTTTGAATCTTGTCACATTCACCTTTAATTGTCATTTCCTTGATCACACTGCATAGAAACACGAAATGGTGAATGTGACATCGTACAACAGTGGATACATATTTTTGTACTCGAGTGTACAAATTGAACGTAATAATCTGGGAAGTGTTATAGTCTACATGATTTTAATAATTTCAAGCGGCGAGCAAGGTCGTATTAAAATCATTGTTACGAGTACTACACCTATTCAAAATATGTGTTACATTGAATTTTTTTGGGGTAAATTCTTTCTTTGAGTAGTAATCGATTTGACATGAAATTATTTAGGTCAGGCTACGTATGTTGAATATTCGATTTAAAATCTAATGACCGCTGGCATCAAATAACTTAATTATCTAGATCGAATTTGTCGATCGAGGACGGTAACCGGATACGGTCCATGAAAATTGAGCCGAGCGTACTCCGTAGCTAGCTAGCGATCCGTCTTGTGAATTACATACGTCATCGGGACTTCAGCTGTAGGGACATAAACAGATAAAAAGTTCACTGTTGGACTTGTGCCTACCTAATACATCGCTACGTTTGGCTTTCCATGAGAGTTTGGAAAATGGAAAATACGTATTTCTAGCATGCTTACATTTACTGAATAATAAAGGAATTTGAAATAATGCCAAATAACTACCAGGAAAGTAAAAGTGTATGAAGGTCGTAACAGAAAAAAGACAACTGAAATGTATTGTGGGGCCCGTTATTTTTCTGAATTAATTATGTGGTTCATTCTTGTCTTTAGTGAAATGATTCTGAAGGACACGTTTTTTAAAACGTGTTTTAAACAATTTAAAATTCTGCCTCAGTACTGTAGAGAGGGGGAAGTATCGTAGCTGGTATCGGGATCTTTTCCAGAGAAACAGCGTAGATAAGTTAGACAGTTTAATAGATAACTGAAAGCATATTACATGTACAACAGATGGGGCGGACACGCGGACCAAATACACCCACTTTAACTATATTTTCCTTATTAGACACGCACTCGACCACAATACATTGAAGACTGATCTTCTATTGATAAATTTCATTTGTCATCTCCGCGACAGATTCTAAACTCAAAATAAATGGAAAGTTCGAGAGAACTGTGCAAGCCAGTGCGCATCTACATAGGCTTCAGCATGAAGACCGAACTTCATTACAGTACTATCTATGTCTATGTCTTTTTGCAAAATTTCCCTATATTATCATTAGTGATCGTTTACTTACTTTATAAACTGGAAAAAACACAACTAAATCCTATATTGTCGGAAAGCAGACAGGGCAATATCCGCGCTTTATGATAAACTTAATTAGATAGAACATCCACTCCCCAGAGCGGGTGTACCAACAAATGAGACGGCACAGCAGTCTCTTGAATAACAGCAAAGAAAATGGAAAAGAAAATCAACAGAGTGCGCTTTTCGCCACTCAGGTGTATAATCACGTTTTAGGTTCTATTTACACTAAAAGTACGCTATGATCTTGTCACAGCGACCAGTTTGATTTTTCGATATCTGTGTGTTTGTATATTTATCTACTCATCATCATCATCAGCCGGGAAACGTCCACTGCTGGACATAGGCCTCCTTCATGGTACGCCACATCGACCGGTCCCGAGCCACCTGCATCCAGCGAATCCCTGCGACGCTAACCAGGTCGTCGGTCCATCTAGTAGGGGGCCGGCCTGGTAGACGTTTCCCGGTACGTGATCGCCACTCGAGAACCTTTACCCACCGGTTATCGGTTCTTCGAGCGATGTGGCCTGCCCATTGCCACTTCAGCTCACTGACTCGTCGAGCTATGTCGGTGACCTTCGTTCGTCTACGGATTTCCTCATTCCGTATCTTTATTTTCGTCGGAGAATTTATCTGCTAATTCGTTTTAAATTATCAAACTATAAAGCTAGACACAAATAATTTTGACATATGTGCATTTACGTTGCCATTTTATTAAAAGCTTTTATTTATTTTATTGTTCAAGTTACATTATCTGCGACTCAAAAGCTTAGTGTGTACAGAGCTTTATTTCTTATATGCAACAGGTTCTCTAAATCCACAGACATGGTATTTTAACAACGATTATTTCTACAGCGTTTTAGCACATACTTTGTAATGACACAGGATTTAGGAGATGGATCACCGCACTGTGGTATATTGAACATGTTATATTAATTAAGAAGTGTTAGTAAGAACATCAATATGTTGATTCTCTGTAAACTTCAGTGAAATTAAGACATCGAGTTGGAAAAGCCAAGTCTTGAGATTAAGGCACTTTGTGTATATATATAAAAGGACTATTACTGCGTCGAATAGCTGTACTGTTAAATACAGTTATTGGTATAGAGTCAAATATGTCGGGTTAAAAAGATTTTAATATAATTCGGTTAGAATATAATTCTTAATATTATTATTTTCAACAAAATATATAATTTGGAACTTCATTCAATGTAGACATCAAAAACGAAATTCACCATGTTTTGAATGTGCTACAACATCCTACACGTTCTTAGCTGTACTAATGAAATACCGACGTTTTATAGCAGCATGTCTGGCTAATAATGAAGTTTTAAAAGACTATCCTATACAAACCGCAAGTCGATCCTCGCACGAGCCGGGCTTGGCGATTAATTTCGCAGTTCGGCAAGTACCGTCGACGCCACTTGCCCGGAGGTATAATTAGGTAGTTCCGTGTTCGGTCGTCGCGGACGGACGGACGGGGCCAACTCAAACAGAGCGCCGCGCCCGCCCGCTATACACGCTTGCAACTTCAGCTATGTGTTGTGCAGTCCGCAGTTTATGTGGCTATTGATGGCGATTGCGTTCTGTAAAAATATACTACATTACAATATGACAGTTCTAAAGCCTATAGCTGTTTTGGATTTAGATTTACAATAATACACCTCGACATCCCGCGTTTTTCGTAGAAGGCATAAAATTCGATTTTTGAATTTTCGATTGAAAATTTCGATTTCAATATCGAATTTAACGCTGTTTGAGTGTAGTTCAAACTTAAGAAGTCAATTAATATGATTAATTACTACATTACAGCTACACACATGTAAAATGAGATTTTGGATATAATTTGGTTTAAAAAAAACTATATATACCCACACTATATTCGAAAGAAAAAAAGAAAAACACTATATTGCTAAACTGGCCTTGATGAATATATGGGTTGGATAGAGACATATTTTTATAAAGGTTACCGTAGAATAATGATTTTAAAAGTCAGTGGGTACGGGGTTGCGGGCAAAGAGCGCGACATTTACGAAATTTAAATATAAATTGCCAACTAATGATGACGTGTATCTATAATTTCACAACTTACATGAAAGCTAGGTTGAAAAATATGACCGCCTGTTTATGTTGATTTAGCTTTTATACTTATTAATAAGTATGACGATCTGTGGAGGAGGCTTGGACGCATGGAGGTTCCTATTCGTCAAATATCTTATGCACCTAAAGGTTTATACAACAACGACGTAGTTCATATTAACTTATTTTTCATTAATAAAGTTCCACAACCGTCCTGTGTTGCAACGTATCGCAGTTTTAAATCGAATCGAGCGATATTGCTTGCGTTCATCTCCCAGGTGACTGTGCAGTCGTTTTTCATTTCGAAACGCATCGTAGAGTAGATTACTTTCATTCTTTTATGAATCTAATATTAACTTTGTGACTACGAATTTGCTCTGTGGAGATTTGGCTGCAACACTGTCATTGCGTTTGTACCCTACAGTATCAAATATACCGATAAATGTATTTTTGACTTGTGCCTAGACTGTGGGTGTATTTTTCAGAAAGGCTTCTATGTTTTAAATACCACACGTTTCCCTCAGTTTCTCACTAGAGTTTGTTTCTTCAATAGTCTTAGAATTGTACAGTGCAGTGTCATCTGGAGTGAATTTAACGTTGTCTTCGTCTACGGTATAGAGTTATCACACTCCGTTTATTTTGGACCCGTCTTGGAAATACAAACCATTGAATGCAGGTTCCCTTGTTTTACCTTAGTCCAACCAAAGTCCATTTTGAAACGTGTATGTTTTTGCATGTGAGTTTTTCGTGATGGCGATAATCATAATATTAATTTTTCTAATCAAACCATGTGTATTGTCCGAAGACATTCATATATTTATATAGTATTTTAGTAATTATAATGAAATATATGTATAGTTGTCGGGTGGGTACTTAGAGATCACTTATCAGGTAAGATTTTCAAGATACAAATTTTTTTCATGTAGCCAACCAAGCTGAACCAAAATAAGCTGTACAAGGATTGTAAGGACATTCAATTCCTTAACATTTTCACAGTTGAAATAGTGCTTCTATTTTATCTGACGAACATCTAGCTACGGCAGTGTGGCGATACATCAGCGGTGAGAGAGTCCCATTCCGCGAGTGCCTGCACTAGACCACGTGCAATTGAACAGCACGCGGCGCGGAAACAGATAGCGACGAATGCACGGAACGATGCCACGGGACACCGCTCCGGCGGGCTCGCAACTGAAATATCAACGTGTGTTATTGCTTCCGATAGAGTGAGGTGCGACCGGGAATTCTTGCTGCGTTTTAAGAGTAAGACAGAAATAGAGTTCTCTAATCGTAGAAGTGCACATAAACCTACGCAATTGAGTTTCTAAAACAGATTAACAAGCGATGAATGCGCTTAACGATGCCCAGGGACACTTCACCAAATAACTAGTCTAGCACATTTTAAAAATCATTAAAATATCTTGAACGCTAATTTAGTCATACTTTCTGAAACTATCTATTTATGAAAATGAACATTCACTATATTTAGAATGCTTTATCCCAAAGTGCATATTACTGGCACTAGGCCGGTATATTTTCTGTCTAAAGTCTTACGTTATGGCTGGATACCAAATTACATACGTGTTGATATAAAATATACTTCTCATATTTCTCGGGCAATGAATAGATACGTAAAGATTTGACATTTAGAAATAATTCATATGACATGAAGTGCAATTTTGACGATCGGTATCGAGCGTGATCTTACTCTGATTATAGTAGCTTTTACTTAGTCGCAAGAAAGTATATTCTTTTACAATAACCGACAGCGTTTCATTTCATAATATGCTGGCTGACCAAAACTCAAATAACAAATATTGAATTATTTAGTGCAATTACGTAGGTAAAAAATCCTTTCAGTAATAATGTAGGAAGCCATAGCGAATATAAATTGAAAATAGGACCGGAGCACGTTATTGCGTAGCGAATATCGTAGCACTTGCGTAGCTTTATATAAATGTTACATAACTCTATTCGATAAAATGTAGGTGTATTTTTCGTAGCGGGAGTACCCAGATAAAGTATTCCAATATTGTTGTGCTTCAATATAAATAACCTTGGAAGCTGTTTTCAGAAAAATATTTCGCAGCAGAGAATTTAGCTCAAATTCGTTTACCGCGCTGCCAGCTGAGGAACGTTGGGAAGTGTGAGGATATTGAATTAGTGGCTGGATTTTACATTTTTTCCGGAACAGGAACAAAAAAAGGCTTGCCGTCGCGGCGCCCGCCGGACGCTGAATCAATTACGTTACGTTGACGCGCTGGCAGTAATTCGATCCGTCGGCAAATGTTGATTCGACCGCGGGCCCGGTGTCCCTCGCGTCATGGGCTCACCTCACTGATCCACTTTCGCCATTACTGCCTAAAAACGTTGCCCTAATTAAACCACCTAGGGGTGCCATTTGTCCGAGCTAGCTGTTAAAACCTGACTATGAGTTATTGCTTTGAACATTCTGCCGTGGTTACAATTTCTATAAATGTATATATATAGTTGCCATTCAAAGCTGGTACTTTTGGTTCTGAGGTTATGGTTATACAGGATTCGAATATCTTCATGGTACTTAAAACTTAATAAATTCTCCCTTATTCTTAATAATATTTTTGTACCACTACTAACAACTGACCATAGCTTCAGTTGCATCTGTCACCTTATCTTAAGACATCACCATGTCTCTGATAATAAATCGATCCAAATATTGCAGCCTTAATTTAGAGTTAGGATATTTCTCAAACTCTATATAAGATGATTCGTGAATAATCTTATTATTATTATAGGTATTGTACCAACCTTATAGCAAACACTGAAACACTAATCTCCTCAAACGCCATACCTGTACGAACTTCAATCCTGAATCGAGTTGCGTGGCACATTTGTTTACATCGTATATTATTAGATAGTTACTACAACCGCAGGAGTTGACACCAATACAGTGCACGCGACCAATGGTCGACGCCAAGTGAGCAACAATCTTTGACTACCGCACTGTTCACGCATAACATAAATTGGCATTAGATAAACCTATTGCCTGTTCTAGGTTCGCAACTGTAAACTATTTCACGGTTATGATGTTCAATTAGAGTTCAAGCATCAAACCGCGTTAGTACGATGATGCCGACAATAATCTCCTCCGCCGCGCCGCCGGTGCGATGCACCGCTCGGCCGGCAGATTTTAGGCGAGCGCCAAAGCGGATTATCGAAATTAACCTCTTCAGCTCTAATGATTGACTCTCGTTCCACTTCACAGCTAGGGGTTGAGTTCTCGAGAGGTGTAACGGCTTGCTCGCCCTGTAATCTTAAATTGTATTCTCTGGAATTATATTATTTTGGTGTTCGTTATGTGTCTATTGAAATGTGTTGCTTTTTTTGTTGAAAAATGTACACAGTGCATTTTTCATTTTAAAAAAAACCTGTTTGCAGCTATGTATGTTCTTCAACCACTTTTTTACACATTAATTATTTTAGGCCATATAAAAATATAATATGTTGATCGTATCTTAGAAGAAATTACTTATTATACTAGTATACCAACTCCAATTGTATACATTTAATTTTGACTCCAACATCGGACTAAGAATAATTAATTGGGTGTAACGTAAGAGTCAATGTTTAGACTACGCGTTAAAGCGCCTTTTACAAATTGTTCCTTTGTTCCATTACGGATCAATGGGATACTTTTGTAAAATTTAGTAATTTATAATTTGTTTTTCGATCTCTTTGAAATCTCCGAGAGCTATTGATTGATTTTCTTTATCTGGTTTTATTATAAGTTTTCTTAACGTTTCGAAATATTTGCTGGTAATTTTCCAACACGGTGCGCTCAATTGATTAAGTTTTTTGTTGTTTCATAATACGCTTTTACCACGTCCTTAAATACATTGTTCAAAAGCGATAAATTGTTAAGGCCTTTGTGCGATACAATACCAAAGACTGTACTAGCGACGACTTGTTTAGAAAATAATCACTTATGAACCACAACAAAAATACATTTTGTTTTGGAAAGTACATAGTTAACTTGGAGTTGAGTATTCTATATATATCGCACTATACATTTTGTATCGACTAAAGCTGGTAGTAGGTAATCTCAGAGAGTGGTCTAGCGTTGCAGGTCTGTGCATAGATTAGGTCCCCCGTCAGTCGTGGACTAATCTTGTCGGAGCGGCTACACAATAGGCTTTATTAACATGCATACGCTCCGCTCGATACAAATTGCCGATGAGTCGCCGTATTTGCGGCAACTCGCTGCTGCTGGAGCGACCGTACCGTGTAATAATATGTCCGTCCTTGTTGGTAGCATGTGACTGTGCATAGATTATGGTTACAAGCTGCTCCGGCGCCGCCCAATTCATACCTTTTATTAAGCAAATGTAATGTCAACACCGGGCAACGGTCTGCATTCCATTTTCAAAATATTTGAAGGCAATGATCGTGTGGCAACAAGCATTGTAAAAACAGTTATGATTTATGTGCCGCGTACACTGACTTTACTTCTTCTTCCTCAATATATTTGATAATGATAACGAACATACAGTTGTACGTTATGATTATTTAATTTTACACTATACTCGTTATCCTATTAACGATTTAATAATTTCAATACAATGTAATATTTAAAACTGATTTATAGATTGAAGAAAGGTTATGATTTTCTGGACACGCGCCGATGACGTTCTTCAAAACTTGCAGTTTTATTACTTTTCGGGTAAATGAAGGCAACAATAGTTTCTAAGAGGTCGGGCTTCTATTTTTCAACTATTGATTACAACTAAGGTTAATTGAATTTGAAATAAATTGAAGTGAAACCATACGATTTTATAGTGATTAACTTTTTATATCATCTATGACCAACCTCTAATTAAGCAATGTATGTACTAACGTATGTGAACGCCCCTAAACTTAACTTATTCGCATATAACAATGCGTTATACGTTCTTAATAATAAAATCCCAATATCTCAAGCCTCAGTTTGTATGGGTTAAAAATACTTTCAAGGCTGCGCGAAGTTTTCCGATACTGGCGGCAGTTTATTGAAATATGGAAGGCAATTAATTTTGTATTACGAGTCTCATTCAATACAGCTTACGCTCGGTACCCGCTCTGGCTTCCTCAAATATTAGATTGTTTCAAGTAACTAGTTACCAAAGTCCTTGAGAGTACAATCAACTTGAAAAATACATTGTTCGCTGTAATTTATAGACGATGAATTGGTAATAATAGACGATCTTGTAAAATTGATGGAACAAAGAGCTAAATAGTTTTACTTCCGCCTGATGTACTTCATCCTCATTCTCCTCCTTTGTATGCAGAAGATATTGTATATTGTTGTTTTTGTTGGAACAGAAAATGGACGTAAATTAACTTTCCAATTACATGTATTGCTTTCCTGTGTAAAAGTATCGACCGCTTAATTGAAAAAGGCTTGATAAAGGCCACTTTAAAAAGCCTGTTCGGTCGGTGCGGGTACATTAAATTTATTAGCACTATAGCGTTGACCTAGAAATGAATGAAGTTGATGCGAAAATAATATTTTGTTGGAAAATTGTTTCGTTCGTAATTGGTTCATGATAAAACATGTATAATATGTTGCGTAAAGATTTTATTTTAATTAAATATAAATGTCAAAAGTATCTTGATACTATATAAACCAAACTATGATGGGTAGAACACAGAAATCGAAAAAAAAAACTATTTTTTGTTGTTGCATGCGTCTTTTCTATTTTTTTTCATCTGAACTAAAGATCGAATTTGTTGAATTGATGATTTCATATCAGATAAGCTTTAGTAAGTCCCCACTGCTGGGCAAAATTTTTGTACAATACAGTATATTTCTACTACTATCGTCCCTTATATACAGCCAGTACGTGGCGTTCATTTGAACTCTGCAAAGTGCGTAGTAACAGGTCACGCGTAGGTTTAATTCCGTCCTAGTCATTGAATCACTCTCTTAAGATCTGCATCATTAAGTGGGTAAATGGTTAATGAAAATAGAATGAGCACTAAACATCGAAGCGGAATTTCGCCAGTCACCTAGCCGTCGTTAAATGTTGTTACCGTCGCGATTAAGTAACAAAACAACTCGGCTCGAGGGCGACTCGGAGGGCGCGCGGGGACGCGAGAGGCGCGGGGGTTAGCGTCGCGAATAATAATCTCACTTTACGACGGCAGCCGAGTGAATCAATAAAAACACTAATAATGCACAGGCGTAATCCGGATCGTGCAACGTCGCGATTACCGGCACTAACGAGCTCGTAAAGACGGATCACCAATGCACGGCTTAGCCGAGCCGAAACTGCGCCGCGGGGTCCCGCTACAGTACGTGCGCTCGTCATATCCTACCTACACTACACTGCCAGGGACAAGGAACGACACTAATGGACATGTGACATTTACGATATCTCTGCGTGCGATATGTTGATCTGAAAGAGGCTATGTTCGGTTTCGGCATCATTCATTATCGGAAATAGTACAATAATTTCAGCTTCGTAGCTTAGTGGCCGTACGATTGATTTGGTACCCAGAGGGGTACGTATCAGTAATCGGGTTGGTTGTAGGTACTTTTCTGTCCCATGCTAGTTGCCACCATTATCTAAGTCGGCTGCCAAGCTAGCCGACATTGTTAATAGTATTATAGTGTTCTGGTAATTTATTACCTTGATATCTCTACGTGTGCACGCTTCCTCCTCATCGTCTCAAATCATCAGTTTAGATAAAGGCCAGTTGTGTGTAAAAATAAAGATTATTTAGAAATAGGGTTATGACAATCATTATTAGCTGCGACGACCGAAATTTATATATGCTGTTTTGCAAATGGTTTGGTGATCACTGATCATATTATGTTGGTCATAGAATGGTCGTCGTTGCAGACCGTCATTGGTTGGTGTTATCGTAACGCCGCGATGGTGGTATCCCCATTTATTAACCACAAAACACAATTTCGTAAGGTAATATTCTGGAGGATCTGTAAAGCGTTGAGCTCGGAGCACCACAGCGTGTTTATTATTCCACGGTAAGCTCAACAACAGTCGACTATCAGATTTTTCTAAACCCTAAAATGGCGCCGGATCCATTATTCTCAATTTGCGCCAAGTTCAAGGAAGCGCGGACTTGGCAGACTCGGCGGGTGTCCCCCTTGATTAAACCTGGGGAAGTAAGAAGTAACAATTTGTGTGCATTTCCCAGTTCGCCTCGGGTTTATGTAGTCGCTCCCCAGGATTGCACTTGAGCTCACTAGATTCTCTCACGTGCAGCATCTTTATGTTCACTACGTTCTTACGTCTCCGTTTGAGAGTTCTTCAACTTGACTGATTAAAATTGTTATGGTATTGCAAACACTGCAAACTCGATTTACAGATGCTTGTAACCGCGCGTTTCCGCTCAAATTAGTATAGTCTGCAAGCTTACTATAATATAGATAGTAAGCAAAGTATCAATCTTATCTGAGACGTATTGTATGTCTTTGTTTTGTAGTAAACATAGAGTGTTCATAATGTGGGTTATTATGCGCTGAGTCCTTATGCTCGTTTAAAAGTGTCTTTTCGACAGTTGAATATTCGAGGATTATTAGATGTGAGCTTCTCTTGTAAATTTGTATCAAGAGTAACAAATCCTTTCTGTTTTTAATTAATTTTATTGCAGGATATTTACCCGTCCGCGCTTCAGGTAGCTTTATTCCTTATAAATAAGATGCCATTCATTAGTATTACATTATTTTTTACTGTCAGAATATCACTGTCTAAGTGACGATATTGTGAATACAATCAGGTCGCAATTTCATAACATTTAGCAGTCGGTACTTTACTTTCATCCTTTTAATGGAATAATTTCAGTTTAAAAAGTCGATTGTGAGAATATGGGCACCATAGTAGAGCTGAACGTCGCTTTACGTGTATATTTTACAGGGAAGAGGGAATCAGGTGTACTCGCACCTGTCGATAACAATGACGGACATCCGCGGACCACCCGCGGCTGCTCACTTGGGATACGACAGCTGCGCGAAATAATATGCATTTTATTTTTCTGTTTAATTGTCTGTATTCATTGAAATGCTTCTGTTTTTTCTACATTCGTTCAGTTCCAAGTAACTTTTGATACTTTAAATTGTTTTGTAACTTTTAATGTTTTCGCGGCAATGTCCTTCCTGCTGTTACTGGTATATTATTCTTTGTTTTTGTTTTACTTCGTTTTAATTCTAAAAACTAATTTAAACACTCATACTCCTTGACCCAAAACATTGACAGCGCATAACAAACTTATCATCACGTCGAAAGTTTTCGCATGTTTATTCAATTTCAATCATTTTGCACAGTTCCGCAGCGAGGTTTGAGGCGCGTGCCTGCCACCCATCTTCGGCGATCTTCGCCTTCTGTCGGAATTAAAATTAATAGCGGACGGGGCACGTCGGCCTGGCGACCCTGCCTTAGTAATTTGTTTACTCGTCTAGCTCGGGATTACGTCGCATGCTGCTCTGAATAGGTAACTTGTGCTGGCTTTTTGCTATCGGCCCCACTTACAACGACAGCTTAGTATGTATCGGGAATATAGGTTGAACCGTGGCAGTCACCGGTGTTAAAATAATATCAATCTCTATAAAAAATCGTTTCAAAAAGTTTTTATTGTAAAGTTTAATGATTTCTTTTTTTAAATCTAGCAATACATTCTGTATAAGTGTATTAACAACAAAACTAAATTTTATCACCTTTATTATTATGATACTTTATTACAAGAATGAAATAATGTCATATTTGAAAATAAATAATAATTAAATAATGACGCTATCAAAAGTGAAATTTTTTCTGAATAACAAAAATCCGTTTTAAATACGAAACACACAATACTCGTAAGCATGTCACGTTAGATATTAACGTACCGAATGACAAACAATCTCGTACGAATCCATTATGCCAGATTGGAATCCTGTCTCTTCACAGTTTTCCAGTCCAACAAGCCAGAACGTCGTGTCGTGTCTCTCCGCAACCATCCATGTGACGCGGCGTGACCGTGCAAGGGGGTATAATTCAAAGCAAGAGTTAATTGAGCGAGCTTGGTTATGAATGATGCAGTTAAACGTCGCCGGAGTTAGAGCGCCGGCGGACAGACTTCCGAACTGACCCAAACATAGAAAAGAGTATGGAACGTTTGTACACCCACAGAATACCCACTGGAAAATGTAGCAGAGTCAAGTAATTTCCACAAAGTAATATAAGAGACGGGTTATTACAGGTCCTAAAAATGATATAATATTACGTTCTTGTCATGAAACAAAAGATCTAGAGGGCGTAGGATCGATTCAGAAACAGAGTATCTAAGTATTTTTTTATTTAGCTTTAGAATAGAACGGTGGTCAGTCGCCATTTGTGAAGTGGAACGGAACTAAAATCCTTTTGATATGAATTTATTTGTAAATCAGAGCCTTGGCCGAAACCAACTGCCGTCGAAAACCAACAACATTTCACTGTTGCAGTCGCGGCTCGCAATATAAATCTAAGCATTGAGAACTGTGAAGGAAATGATGTGTCTGTGTTATACAGTATCCTGTGCCTAACGTGTTCATTGTATCAGTGTCGGGGCTCATCAAAATGCAAATAAGGCACGCCCAGTCGTCCGGCCGCGGCGCGGCGCCCGCCGCCTGCCACCGGACAGTTGTCCGTATTGAGTTATCCTCGTCTGTATTTCGGACTGCTAGCATATGCGAACATGACACTAGAGATATCTGCACCATTGTCACATTGCCCGTTTGCCGGTACTGGGTTCAAAGGCCCTCCGCCTTTTGAAACAATAGGTGTCAACACCATTGACACTCACTATGCACAGAAGATGCACTACTTGAGTTCTATTTTTGAAACTTTGAAACTTTAAGAGTAAAACTGCCAATGACAATTAAATGTAGAGTCGTACTGAATACCATTGCTGTTTGTTGTACAGCTCCCTCCCACAACTTAAGCGGATCAGAAATACGGAATTTCTGATGCTGGTCGAAAATATGTAGGAATCGAACGCTCAACATGAGTGAATAAAGATTGAAGAATATAACTTTCGGCGGTTTACTTGTTTTCTTTATGTTTATCAACTAGCACTGGCCCTTACCGACTTCTCGTACTGACAGTTGGACTTCAGTGTAAGAAAAATTCTGCGAAGTTGCATGTTAAAGCCTCTCGATAGCACATCTCATTTAACAGTCGATTCTGTGCAGTTACTATTTTACAATTAAACGGTTACCAGTGACTACGTTAGTACGTAAGTAGACAATTCACTTAAGAGTAGCTACACATAATATAAATTAGAAATATTAGAATCCATAATGTCTCAATACTCTGAAAACCAGCAAAGACTCCAGAAATGTCCGGCTTGCATATTGGAATTTGAAGTTATTGTTTATGCAATTTTAAAAACAAAACAAAAATGAGGGCGCCACTATTGCTTTTGAAAATTTTACATATGATATTCTCATTCATACTCCGCTCCGATTAATTATTATGAATATTCTCAATTTTTGACACTGACGGTCCACATGTCTGTCTAATAGACTGATTTATCATTAGCATGTTCTCTACTCTCCTATTTTCCTCAAATTGTAGCTGTTCATGGTAGCGTGCTTAATTTTACTTGTGTTTGATTTACTTTCCACTATGTTAGTTATACCAAAACTGCGGACAAAACAGGAGTGTTGACAACACTGTGTTGTGTTTCAGTAAGAAAAGATAACCCTTCTGGGTCATGCTTTCCATTTTACGGTCAATTACCATAGTTGAGATGACGGCAAAGTTCTAATCACCCTCATATAACAAATTCCTCCCAGTTGTAGGGAACCTCCGTACCTCTAGTGTGAGTTTTAACCAATACTATCGCGTTTGCGTTAACGTCAGATTTGTATGAAGAATTGCGCAGCGCCTCTAGCGGCACGTTTACGAAACTGTGATTTTTCATAAAAATCTGTCGTAAACGCAAACGCGATTGTATCGGTTAAAAGTAACGCTGGAGGTACTGAACGATTGACACCCAAAACGAAGAAACTAGCACCTCAACTAGCTGCAATAGCATCTCATTCATTTCTGAGCGGGTGAATTCAGTGCATTTGTAGATACTAGGGCCTGTGCTAGGGTGTCAAAATGAATCGTTCGAAGCGGTTGGCTCGCTGCATGCCGGGGCGTTTAATAAGCTCCTGGGTTCCTCGTATTTCGGTCGTTAGCGCGTAATTGTCGACACCTAATTAGTCCGACACCCCGGCACCCGCGACACCCGACTACTCTTCTCGGGTGTCGTCGTCACACATGACCTGCGATATTTATTGCAAACGGTATGCGACTCGTATGTTGCACTCGCCGGCGACTTTTGAAGAGACATTTGAAGGTTGAAGGACGAAAAATTCGATTAAAGTCGATCGATGTAAGAATTGAAGCTAAAAATATTTGAAGTTCCGTAGGTTGTAATAAGACAAGTGTTTATCTAAACTTGTATTTACTTAAGTTTCATCTGTATGGATTCTTTTTATTGCTATTTTTGAAAATATTCATAACAACGCTTGACCATGATTTCACCTGATAGCAAGCGAAGACGTGGTAGACGATACGATTCGTGTCCTTCGACTTAAATTCGTATGTAAGTGGTTCGTTTACTTTTACTCAAAAATAAGTAAAATGTTATGCAAGCTGAAACTGGTTTTTCTTTGTGAAAAGATAGGTTCTTTTAGGGGCTTTGTTTTATAGACTTTGCTGGGTTTGTCGACTTACATATGTACCAAATTTATTGATACCACAACAACGAAAACTATCGTGAGAAACCTGATCAACCAAAGATGGTTTAAACCAAAACTCTACGTCGTTTTATTCATAGTAAAAACAAGTAATTCTTTGTTCGTTCAGTAAACAAAGCTACGACACACCAAAAGCGGGTTCATAAAATGGCTTCGCCGAGTTTGTCTGGGTTATGTGATATTTATTTTATTCATCTGATGTAGTCAAATTCATTGTTTGCTCAGACGACATTACCTCAGAACGTTTTCATTGATTGTTTACTCTGTTCCATTTGCTCATACAACATATTTAAATTGACTTCTTTCGGGAGTTCCAATAAAATGTGTGTTGTCTTGTTGACAGGGATGGAGGCAATAATGTCTGAGTTCTTCAACGATACAACTACCGCGTTCTACATCATCTTGATAGTGTGGATAGCTGATCAGTACGACGCCATTTGCTGTCACACGGCGATCGCAAAACGACATTGGCTGAGGTGAGTGCTATACTCTAGTTGATAACCTTTTAAACTATATTGCTTATAGTTTTGAGATCCCGGGCGGTATCGTTCAACAAAAATACAATCAACTTATTTCACCGAAGAATTTCGCTCAGAGCTCGTTCTATGAAAAATGACTTTGACAAAAGTTATTCTTACAATATGGGTGAGCTGCTACTGCTACTGAGAAATAGCTGACTGCTGTTGTCAAGCATGTTGGTTCCGGTAAACATTAAAAAACAGTATTGTGCGTTTTTTTCTTCAATTCTGTCAATTACAGAAACAATTTAAAAATGAATTACATATTTATTTATTATATACTAATTAGCTTTTGCTTTAGAGGCTTCGTCTGCGTAGACTTCAGGAATTCTCCCGCGGTAACTATTTGTTCGGTGTGGGTGTTTCAAAAAGCGACTAAGGGAAAATTTCACGAGATAGGCAGCAGATTGCCTATGTAACCCAAAAACCTGGCTGAGATCAAAAATCCGACATCAAAGCGTGTCAAAGAAAGCATCTCCACTCATAGTTTGTTCTACGGGCCGATATGTATCGGAGACTCATGTAAGGAGCTGATGAAGACTCGCCACGAGTACGTTAGCAAAATTTACATTGAAAACCATTTTTTTTTAATTTATACATAAATCAAAATGTACTTTTAAAATGATTATTTTACAATACTTGACTTTGTGTTGTGTTACACTTTGATGTTTGGCAGGATTCATGTATGTAGACCAAATATTATATAAACTCATATGACTGTCTGAAAATCAGCGCTGCGGCTACTGCTGCAGACTGGTGAGACTGCTGAGACTGGTCAATTTTCGCGTTACAGTGCAGCAAACTATATCTATAACGCATACCTAGATTGAGAGACATTATATTCTTTTTCTGCCGAATAAACTTCCATTTCTATGATGCAAATAAGCAATTTTGATGTGATTTGAGAATAAAAATGATCACTTTAAAAAAATACAGTGCATGTCAAACTAATTAGCAAGGCAGGCATTGCATGAGCGGGCTACTGACAACTGTTCCGGTATGGACCGCAACCAAATTAATTAACTTGTAGATACTAGTGGACGCATCACTCCATGATAACCCACTAACAGGTACTTTAAACAAACCTAGTGTCGGTTTCAATGTTTTTCGTTATAATTTCATATTAATAAAACCAAGTTTATGGATTGTATAATTGCCATTTTCATAATTAACTGCGGTTTCATTGATATTTGTATTTATTATACTTGATATTTATGGGGTGATACTTGATTATTTGATTGGATTGATTGTTTTGTGTGTTACAATTTTAGCTTAGCTGTAAGATACTTCATGTTGAAATTATTTGGTGTACATTTTTGTTTTTAAATCCTTTGAGAAAGCCATTTTGAAAAGCCGTTTTCAATGAAAATGTGATGAGAATTTTATCTTTTGTTTATAGCGTATTTCTTGTTATAAATATTATAGGTGCCAATGGTATGTTTTCGATGGTATGTTTAACACTGAGATGTTACGTCGTTTGACGAGAATATAACACATTTCTTAATGAAAAAAATAGATTTTTCTAGCCGTTGTCTTCAGCACATTATATCTTCTCAGTTGTTGTTTTTACTCAAAAACAGTAATTTACAAGACGCATTTTCAAGACTGCGCTGTAGCTTATTTATTTTAGTTACGTCGTTGAAATTCTTACCGGAAAAACAGAAGGACGGCCGACGAAGGGACATTTCGAATCTCAAATCAAGAGTAAATAGACCAACATGTAACGCCATTCGTATCCACATATTCACTTAACATAAACTCAAATAAATAAAAATCTTGGGGTACATTTTTTCTAGGCACTTGCATCCAACGGTTTCCTAATTATGCGAGAAGTGTTCAACATGCTCATGTTTCTTTATTTCGTTGTTTGTTTTCTACTCATTATTCCACGGGTGGCCCGTTGTGTTCGTCAATATTTATGTTTGTTCTTTGTCGCCTTGTAATTTTTTGGGGTGATTTGATTGAGCGCATGTGGTGTTGTTTGGTGGTTTAGTAACAACGAAGCTTAACATATTTTGTAGCTAAAAATATTATTTTAAAATAAAAGCTAGATTGACCTCACCTAAGGCTTCCCTGGATCATTGACATACGAGTATCAGCGTCCCTGACCACCACACTTGAGCTAGTAACTTATATGATGTAAATTGTAGAACACCAATTAACAAGTATTAAATTACATTTTATGCCGAGAATCAGCCAAGAATATGCTAAATTTATACATCAGCTGTACTCTTCAAACTACTGAATCGATTTTTATCAAATATAGCTAAGAGCTACCGCAAGGAATCTTGCTTTCTAAGATGCCACCGACAGACACACAGAAATTGGCGTCAAACTTGTAACACCCTTCTAATTGCGTCGGCGGCTAAAAAGAGGTTTTTCGTAATTCTAATTTAACCGCCTCCTTGGCCTGAAACGCGCTTTGACTAGGAAAATAGAGGCCCCGGGTTCGATTCCTAATGGCGGTACCTATCGGTACTCGGTACCTTAGCAACTGTTGTGTTCCGGTATGAAAGGTAGCAAAGCAAGCGGCTCCTCATTAGCTTGAGGCTTCTCAGTGAATACGCTTACCATCCAACGGTCCTATTGTCACTTACCGTCAGTGAATATCTGATCTATGCCGTCAGGTGAGATTAACGCCAAGTGCAAACCCATTATGTGTATATAGTGTAGTACGTAGTGTAGTGTTTTACTGTGGGCCGAATAAAAAGCTCAAAGTCACTCAGCGAGCAATGGAACGAGCTATGCTCGGAATTTCTCTACGTGATAAGGTCCGGAATGAGGAAATCCGTAGACGAACGAAGGTCACCGACATAGCTCGACGAGTCAGTGAGCTGAAGTGGCAATGGGCAGGCCACATCGCTCGAAGAACCGATAAGGTTCTCGAGTGGCGACCACGTACCGGGAAACGTCTACCAGGCCGTCCCCCCACTAGATGGTCCGACGACCTGGTTAGAGTCGCAGGGAGTCGCTGGATGCAGGTGGCTCGGGACCGGTCGATGTGGCGTACCATGAGGGAGGCCTATGTCCAGCAGTGGACTTTTCCCGGCTGATGATGATGATGTAGTGTAGTATGCGTAAGTCTTTAGTCCTACCAGTCATACGTTTTTCTACTACATAAAACACCGATAATGTGTTTGGTGTGTTAAATGTAGACAGGGCACGCTTCGTTCTGATTTACTTTAAAACACCTATAATTGTGAACATTTTAACGTGTAATGTTTTGTGCTCAACCAATCATCATTAAATATCACCTGAGCACAACTCTCAAAATGCGGACTGATTCGATCGCAGCCTGTAGCCAAAAAAAAGGTACATCACCATCACTTTTGCTCTAAATATGTAGAGTGTATCAACATTGTCCCTTTTTTCAACCATGACATCTCAATTGATTCAAGGGCGAACCTCCCGAACAATCATTCGTCCACTTTGTTTTTACGCGTAGCCCGCGATCGTGTGCCTCCTTAATCAAAAGGCGTCCTGGCACGAAGCAATTTGGCTGGTTGTCCGTACGGCAATAAGGAGTGAGCGCTATTAAAACAAGCGCAAATAAAGCAAATTGAAAACGGCACCGCGCCTCCCTCGCCCTGCGCGGGGGGTTAGTTGGACGTGGTTGAGCCCTGCCCCGCGGGCCGCAAGCACCCCGCAAAAACAACGCAGTGTCGTCTCGGGACCCCAGCTCCGTTTAAGTGCCTCATATATTTTAACTATCGATTGCTCGGAATGAACGCTGAAGAATAAATAGATGTCTGACGGCGAATTACGACACTTGTGTATCCTTGATTGTTTCTCTTGAGTCTTTGTTCAACCTGTCAGTGTGTTGGTTGGTTTTTACGAAGTATTGGAAATAAGGTGCTAAGATTTATATAAGACTTAAGAGTTATTTATTAATAATTCTGTCGGCAAAACCCATAGGCGGTCAAAATCACTGTCATTTCTTCGTAATACACAAAGCCCTCCGGACAGAACTCCTCACTCATCAAGGTCCAGCTTACGGAAAACTTTGAAACTGATATCGTGGTGTGACTTCAGCTGCTTCAAGAAATTTAGATGGTTTTAAATATACAGTGACATTACTAAAAATACTCGAATTGCGCGCGTCCAATATATCACAACATTTTGCGCACACTGTACGTGCACACGCGTATGTACGCTAGCGCCGAAAACAGTTTGGGCTTTTCTCTCCATCCACGATGAACTTTAAAAACGTCTCACAATGTAGTTGTTTCTCTCACTCAGTGATGCAGCTGAAGGCTTTCTGCAACCTGGAACCTTTTGACACTCCTTTGGGACATCGACCTTGTGGTTCAAATCTCCTAGTGCTTGTCTACTAGGTGATTTGTATAGTGTTTTTAACGTCATCAACAGCCTATATAATATGTCTCCTCTGCAGGAGTCAGGTCTACTCTCCTACAGAGAGAGTATAGGGCAAAGTACTCTCCTAATATGAGTTTCTTTTAACTTTTTATGTGTAAAAAAAACTACATTTTTTTTATAATGCATGATGCACTATGCTGGAATTTTTTTAAATCATGTAGTTTCTACGTGACAGAGTTTTGGTTAAATTGTTGATCTATATCTCGCAGCGTGTACGCCGAGAGACACGCTATATTGGTTTAAGCTCCAATAAAAATACTCTGAAATAAAACTCTCGTTGTAAAACAAGAAAATTGCTCGCAGTAGAGTGTTTTAAGAGGAAGTTCTTTATCAATTTAAACATAATGTGTCTTATCATCCTACAGAGGTGCTCTCTGTGCTCGCAATCAAATTACGGTGATGTAATAAAAACATTGAAGAAATACAATTTTGAACGCTCCTTGAATAATAAGTGTAGCTGGCAGTAATAAAAATGCCTAATTTTATTTTTGCCGGTTGCCTCCACTGTCATTCGCATGTGTCACTCGATTTCCTTTAAAATGTGTAAACAGATTGATTGTTGAAACGATCACGTATTCTGAAGAAAAAAATATGGATATCTGTATATTTAATTTTTTATTATTAAATGTAACATTTCTGAACGGAGTTACTTTACTACACATAGTATCATAATGTAAAAAATAAGAATAAAGTAATTAGATCAATAAAACTTATCCCACCCGTCCTGAAAAAATTTTTACTATTTTTTTTAACAGTTTATTTACCGTCCAGGTGACAGACAGTGACAGACAGACGGACAACCAAGTGATTCTGTATTTTTAAATATCAGGTACGAAACCCTAAAAAAACCGCACTTGTCTTGTTGCATACTATTACAGTATTCCACACAACAAAAGTACAGATACGATGTACATATATGTATATTCGTTTACAATTTTGCTTGTATTCTTTGTTACGACTGATACTTGCGTTAGTTTTATTTATTTAAGCGTATGGCAATTTGGCGTTTTCGATATGTGTCTATGTTAAGTGGTTTGGCCAATTGTGACGCGTCTTTGGGAGAATAGGTATTTGGGGTTACCCCAGTATTTTTAACCGATTCAAAAAAGGAGGAGGCTCTGAATTCGACGGGTATTTTAAAAAAAATTGGAACCTCCGATCTTTTGACTGGGTGAACCGATTTGGATGATTCTTTTTTATTTGAAAGCTAGTGCTTCCCGTGTGGTCCAATTTGGTCCAGTTCTTACAATGGCATCCATTAGAAAACGATATTAATCTTAAAATTGCCTCAATAAAAGTAGACATTTAGGGCAACTGAAGTCGGTTTCCAGTTCTTTTTGAACGCAATTACTTGTCTGTTGGGCCTCAATATTTTGGGTTGCACTCTGCACCAACGCGTCGCAGTCACAACATGGAGAACCTCTCCAGCCAGCAATAAGCAAGTATTCCACAGTTCGGCCGTGCCTCGTGCGCAGTTTGTATAGCTGGCACAACTCACGTCTGGGAAGATTTAGTGGAGCGGTTTTAGGTTAGTGAACTTTAACCGGCCTATTGACAGATAACCGGCGTATAACAGACATAATAATATATCCCAAATAAACAAATATGACCCGTGAAAGTATATAGTTGTTGTATGTGGTTGCACTGGCACCGAAAAGACTTGCTTTTAGTACTCAATAATCAAATTATACCAATCGCCTGGCAGTACGTTATGACAATGCATCATTTCATTATGCTATCGGAATTTAATTAACAACGAAAATGATGTACCTCCCTCTGAAAATACCGCTTCATAAAAAGGTAATAACGCTGGCATTCCGGTTAATTTGGACGTTATTAAAGCGGATACTATGCTTTTTGTAGATTATTAGACTGATGTTATAGTGAATTCCAAAATATGTGAGTTACATGACAAAAATGTGTTAAACTTTTAAGAGTAGTTAATGAAAGTTACGTTTAAAAATCCTTCAAAATCCAAACAATGAAAGCCTGCATAATTCTAGGCAAGTCGGAAAATGATTTTCTTGAACAATGGCTTATTTCTTGGTAATAAATACCACAAGAAAGTCGCCTTGTCATTGTGGGACACTATTTAGGATTCATAATGTGTGACACAATTACAGTTTATACACGATTTATAAATGTCATCATTTTCGGCCGGGAAATGTCTACTGGTGCACAAAAGTAGGCTTCGAGACGCTTCCATCCAGCGACTTCCCGCGACTGTACCAGATCAACAATCCATCTAGTGGTAAGTCGGCCCGGTACCCGTTTCTTAGTACGTGGTCGTCACTCGAGAACCATCGATTATCCGTTCTTCAACCTGCCCCTTCGTATTACAACGACAATGACATCAAATTAGCTGATTTCTTTAAATGCTTTTCCAACCGACTTTCGCAACTCAAATATAACAGCACAACACTAGACAAACCTTACATATTCCTAACCATTCAATTAGGGCTAAATCGCTCAGAGAATCTTTCTGTTCTTGTGTCTACCTCTGAACAAAATAATAAACAAAATATAGAATACGGGTCGTTCCAGAATTAAACTACAATAGCATAAAATACAAATTTCTGAACAGAATACGTTATAAGTACCTATTCAGACATTTTAATTCCCCCGGTATCAAAAGAAAATCACAAAGGGTTTTCGTACATAATAATTTTCACGTGTAACAGATTACAGCGAATACGAAATATTTTCAGGCGAGTAATACTGAGGTGGTATGTATGGTCGGTGTACAATATAATGCTGTTTGTGCGAAAATATGTAGCGAGAATTAAACAGGGGTGTGCTATAACGATAGAGTACAGGGTATGTGAAGTGTGTATTCTCGTCATATTTATCTTCGAATGTATAAAAAAGTCGAGAAATATATATCATCATAATCAGCAAAAGTAGAAAAAGTAGATATCATTCATTTATCAGATTTTTTAGCTTTTCCATTTTTGCAAACTTACTAAAATGATTCTAGATTATTTTGTAATAACTTCTCAACGTGTTTACTCGTATATCTTGTCTATCTTAATAACTTTTATTTCTTGTAAAGATTGAAAACCGGCCAAGTGCGAGTCGGACTCGCGCACGAAGGGTTCCGTACCATTATTTATAAAAACCAGCAAAAAATCACGTTTGTTGTATGGGACAGCGAAGTCTTAGTAACAGGGTCCCATTTATTATCCTCTGGGTACGGAACCCTAGAAATGACTCACACGAGGAACAAAGTGAAATATACCATAAAAGCTAGATAGACAAATGGTAATACGTACCGTTATATAAAAAGATACGACTGTATAGCAAAATTAATTCATGATATTTTTAGTAAGAGTCCCTGATCAGGTCGTCCTAGGTCGTAGAAGTTCTCGTTACTGTTCTTTTAGTTTTTCCAATTATAACTTTCTATATATTTTCCAAACGATGTATATTAAATAATATACTCCTCATCAGAAAAATCGAAACACCTTGCAAGTTTATGTTTTGTAAGAATTATCAAAAAAACTATGAATATTTAATTTTAATTTAGAACATTAACATTAGGATTCGAAAACTTCATTATTAACTGTTAAACGACATTTGACATATATTCCTATATATACTCATTTTTCTGATAATCCTTACAAAACATAAACTTGCAAGGTGTTTCGATTTTTCTGTTTCAAAGTATATACGAGTATGTGTGATGTGGACAGCATTTACGCTTGGTTTATCAACTCTTACTCTTGTTTTATTACCCCCGTTATGAACCAATTTCATAACATGGAGGTACCAGTTGGTTACGTAGCATTTTTACGGAAAAGCTTTACAACAACAATTTGTTATCATATCTTACCGTGTACATTAGCCCTGAAGTGCTTAAGCCGGTAAAACGGGAGGGCTTGTCATCATAAAGAACGCGGCCAAACACTAGTTGCAAACATAGGTGCGCCGTGCCGCTCCCCATGGTACACACCACTTGACCGATCATCTTTTATATACCCCAACCATATTTCAACTTAGAAATTGATATTGCATAGGTAATACTTGGCTGGGTGCGTTGTCGCTAAGGAAAGGTAGAATTGTTGAACCTTTTCTCTATCCCAATACTCTTTGGGGGTTGCCAATATTTTATGTTTGTTAGTGATCAAGCTTATTTTCCTTGACCGAAATACAACAGATGACAATAATTTGATTAGATTGCCCAGAACCAAACATAATTACAAACTTGATAAGTAATATTAGGGCGTGGACCTTTAGTACTCCGTATATAGTCAAATTGTAATAGAATAAGTTTTTCACAAAAAAATAAATCAGTTCACATTATATACATTATAATAAAAAGCAAAATTTGCGTAACCACTTAGACTAACTGACAGTAAATTTGAATAAATATATTTGGAACCACACTCTTTTCGAAATGCGTTCCGCAGGAAAGAAATGATGAATTAAACTCTTAACTAATAGTTAACTACCATATTCTACATCCAAATTCAAAGATAACTGTTGTTTGTATCTCACTCGAATGTGGAGACGTTTTGACAAAAACCCTAGCTTCGCGACTCAAACTTACACTTGGAATGTTTTATCTGGTAGTAGCATCGCCTTTGTGTTGACAAGTCACCGTTCTGACACATTGTTTGTATAAATTCATATTCGTCTCCATTGCACGATCAGCTTTTGAAACATGTATGAACACTTTTCCACTAGCCCCATTTCATTTAGTCAAGTTCGTTAACGTTAATATTCGTGTACGGGACCATACCAAACCTGCCCCAAAAGAAGTTTTTAGGAATTAAAATTTTTAAAGGATTTGACACACTGAAACTCTTCGTGAGAAAAATTTCAGACGGTTCTAAGATAGATGACGATGTTATTAATTTCGAAATATTCCAACATAGGTACTAAATAGTATCTATTATGTATTACCTCACTAGTAATATTTTGAGGTTTATATGTCGTTTCGTACAGTCCTGGCGTTCACAATATTTTGCATACTACAAAGCCCACTAATTCCACATCCAGCACGGGGTGCCGAGCCGGCGGGAGAGTGGCACAGGTAATCGAGTTAGGCAATGCTGTCACATCCCGCTACTTGTCAGCTCTATGGTGATGTCGCACCGTCCGTAATGAGATTTTAATTGAGGGGCGTCGCTGCTGATCCGACGACAGATACCGTTAACTTCATTAGGCCGGTCGACGATTACGTTACCTAATGTAATTGCTCTGTTAAACAATTTCGCGCGCCCGATGTTTGGTAAAGTGATCTCGACTCGCTGATGCCTTACTAGTACTCCTTATTCAAACTACGTAATTACTTAGCTGCGGGACACCGCCACAGAACACTCGCTGGAAGAGACTATCAATGTTCCTTGGCTATCGGCATATATTGGTGGGTGCCGTTTTAGGTTCAACTAGCAACTAACTACTTTTTTGTCGGCCATTGAAAAAAGTAAATGATATAAATACACGTTTGGTTAAAATATTTCAGTACGTGTTCTTAACATGAAATTCGCTCCCAACCGTAAGGAAAGCATGACACTTGGCATGCATGTAGCTTTTATATGTTTGCTTCAATGTCGGTCGAGTTGTGATAAAATAGTTGAAGAGTTGAAGAACTGTAGATATTGAGTTACAATATAATACCGAACACATTGTGGTAGTAGCTTTGGTTCCTGAGTTTACAGCTTACTGTGTAAAAGTCTCCGTCCGAAGCATAAGTCCGCGTCACGAAGAAAGTAACGCTGCTCCTAAGAAAACATCTAGTGCTTTGATTCCTTTTTTATATATATTTTAAATGTCATGACTGTATTATGAAATCTATTATACTTTATGGCTTTCTTGTTATCCCTAAATAAGGGCGTCGAGTAGATGTGTTCAGTGTCCGTTTTCACCTCGGCTTGAGCCCATCCCGCAAGATATTAAAAACAACATTAGCTGGCATAATCCGCAATGGACTGACTAGCATGTGGGCGGGGCGTTTCGGATACGGGCGGATCCATAGTCAACCACATTATCCTTACCTTCTAATTAGATTGTGGTCAAGCGTTGACAATATAAAAATAAGGGTTCTTGTTAGCTACTGTCTTAACAAACATCACATCAACAGCCTATATATGTCCCCACTGCAGGGGCTTAGTACACCACGCGGGACCAGTGCGCATTGGTTGACTTCATACACACCTTTGAATTTCTTCTTAGGAGTGTGTTAGTTTCGTCACGATGTTTTCCTTCACGGAAAAGCCAGTGGTAATGATTTTTATCATTCGTACATAAATTCCAAATAACAAAAATTGAAACTCATTGGTACGGGCCAGGATCGAACCCAGACTTCGATTGTCCAAGGACTGGCGCTCTACCCAATTGAGCTACCACGGCTTAGCGCTGTTTTAACATTTAATACAAACACATTAACTTACATATAAACATAACCCACACCTCGCTTCCCATATAAATCCGTGTCTATGAAGGCAGACAGCTCTTTTGACTCGGTGGTACGTAAGATGCAAATGAGGCTGCGGCGACGAGAGGCGCCGGCATCGTTGGCGCCAGCGCGACGATCGCGCGACTAATCGCTGCCACGCCGCCTTTGCTGCCTCGATGGACCGCCTCTCTTCATTTGCATGGTCCTGCCTCCTCTGTTAATTGAAGAGTTTAGAAAGTCACGTAACCGTATGGAGAAAATATAGAATGGATAATTGGAATTACGTACAGCCAGAACCTACTGACACGACCGTGGACGAGAAGTGCTCTCCCAAAAGCCTCAATTTAATCAAATGACGGTATGTGCTTTCAACATGCCAACAACTAATATCCTACCCTAGCACGGGTATTTTTCCTATTTGGGAGGATATAGTCTCGCACCAGTCTTAGCCTATTGTCAAGTGCTTCGTTCTATAGGTGCAATTTGTAGTCATATTGTCAAACCGTAATAATAAATAAATACGACTTTATGATCAGTTATCACTGATCGTCTGATAAATGAAGACTAGGTGCAAGCAAGGCCTACTGGTGTAAGCTCTACTATCTGGTACAGAGTGGTGGGCTTCAATCGAGCCGAATCTAATAAAACTGTTTTGCCACTAGGAGACAAAAATATACCTATAGACACTACAAGAATTATTGTTTGTGTCCAAGGCAACTGTAAATTTCCATCCACTATAAATGAGATGAAATGTAATTAAATGCATTGGGATGGAGACTTAAAATAAAATAAGAGCACAAGTGCGCATCAAGGGTTCCGAAACATTGAAAAAGGCGTACAAATATATTTACCTTGAAATAAGGATCATTTTCCCATCAACATAACTATCTTTCAATATTTAATGATGTGTAAAGTTTGTTAGATCTAAGTTGGAATATGTATTAGCTGATTTATTTACCGAATACACTTTACTACGGTCAATAGCATTCTGCATTCCTCTATATAAACTATAAGTGTGCGAAATTTCATACTCCTCCGTCCGCGCAATTTTCGTAAAAAGGGGTACAAAGTTTTTGCGTCACATATTAATATATATATTATTATCTCTTTAAATTTCTCGGGTCACTCTTTTTCAAAAAGTGCCCGGTCTTTTAGTAGGCTTGGATGGGGATACAGTTTTGACACGCAGAGACCCCTTTGTTGAGACTTAAATCTAAAGAGGGATAGGACGCACATACCCGGATCTCTCTCTAAACGTATTAACATTATTATTAATAACATGGTAAAGGTTTTTAAATGTTTTAAAAATATATACACCTAGACCTTGGTTATATTTTTCTTTATTATTTACACAAAGTTATGTCTACTGTGAATGAAAATCTATTTTCTTTTTCATTCTCATAACGACACTTCCTATAAATAAACACGTTACCACGGTGAATGAACGTGTCACGTAGGTTGTAATGTAAAAATGACAAATCGTGCAGCTGTAGCGGGAGTGTCTAATGAACCTAGCCTGACATCAGTCGCACTGGCCCGTCTTGGCCTTCATCCATCCGAATATATTAAGGGCTTATCAAACCATTAAACTCTTTCATCAATTGAGTGAAATTACTTATAAATAGACACTTTAACATGGCGAATGGACGTGTCGCGTAGGTTGTAATGTAAAAATGACAAATCGTGCAGCTGTAACGGGAACTTCTAATGCCTAGGAGGACAATAGCCAATACTAATGGTCTATCTTGCGTCCGAATATGTTTAGACCTTATCAGAATTTTGAACTCTATCCTTGAAACGACACTACCTATAAATAGACACGTCAAAATGAATGAACGTGTCACGTTGCTTTAAAATGTCGACTCGTGAAGCTGTAAGGGGAGTGTATAATGAACCCTGCCTGACAATTAGCCAGTACCCATGCGCTATCTTGTGTCCGTATATGTTTAAACCATATCAGAACTTTTAAACTCTTTTATCCTTGGAATGATATTACCTATAAAAGACAAGTCGTCGAGGTGAATGAACGTGTCACGTAGGTTGTAATGTAAATTGACAACTCGTGCAGGTGAAACGGGAGTGTTTGTCGGCGCTCATTCGGTCAGGCGTAATTAACGCCGGGGAGCAGACGTCATCGCGCATCAAACACACGCTTCACTGCGTTAAGGGACAGTGGGAAAACTGTACACCTGTTTGTATTAAACATAGCGGCACTAAAACCCAAACTTATTGGCCTTTATTTGAAAAATGAAAAAAGAAGAAGAATTTTTATGTAGCTTTGACTAGTTTCGGAGAAAACTTCCATCCTGGATTATAATTTTTTGTCGCGTAAATTCACTGTTTAGTATGGTCGAGCTTTTATATGAGGACTAGCTTCTGCCCGCGACTTCGTCCACATGGACTTTAGGATTTATCCCATGGGAACTACTTGTGCGATCGGTATAAAAAGTAGCCTATGTCTTGTTCCGACCTTTTAGACATAACTTTATATAAAAACAAACACAATACAATACTCATAAAAACACAAACAAATATATCAAACTAAACTCAGAATTCAAATTATGATACCAATATTATACTATAATCTTCTTCTTCTTCTTCTTCTTCTTCTATCTTCTTCTATCTATACTATAATAAATCTGTAGAATCGATGTGTCTGTACATTGATTTTTTTTGCCTAAAACTGATTGAGGGTGATGTAAGAAGTGTAACAGAACACAATAAGACAATTTTTAAACATTTTGTCTGTCTGTCTGTCTGTCTGTTTGTCTGAACCGGCTAATCTCCGAAATTACAAAACCAAATTTGATGCGGTTTTCACAATTAAATTAGTAGTAGGTCAAGGCAACATCTAAGCTTTATTTCATCAAAATCGGTTCACGCAATAAAAAGATATCTTCAAAAAACCTGTAGAATCGACTTACCTGTATATGGAGAATCGACGCATCTATCTGTACATTGAAAATACTTGCCAAAAATGGTTTAAGGGTATACAGAATACAAAAAAACAGCCAAGTGCGAGTCGGACTCGAGCACCGTGGGTTCTGTACAGAATAACTACAATGCCTGATTAATTTCAAATAGCAAAGACAAAAGAAAATGCTTTAGTGGTTAATGTTTAAAAGTGATTTTAAAACATTACCTCAGTGTTTGAAGTGACTGATTGATTTACACGTGTTTTTTTTTACCATAATCTTACCTGATGTTAAGCGACAATGATGTCTAGGATAATTCACGGTTGCCTATAAATAGTCTATTCACTGTGGCCTTGAAGTTATCTTAATGGTATCGCTTAGGAAACACAAAAGCCGGCAGGGAATTCCACTGCTTAGCTGTAAGCACGTGGTAAGTGACAATAAGATAGAAATTATGTTTAGCCAGGAGACTCAAACTAATAGAGGTACTCAGGTGCTCTGCTACCTCACACCTGTAGAATCAACGTGTCTATCTGTACATTGAGAAGGTTTGCCAAAAATTGTTTGAGGGTGATATAGGTAGTATAACAGAATACAAAAACCAGTTTAGTGGGTTCTGTACAGAATGGCTACAATGCCTGACTAATTCCAAATAGCAAATACAAAAGAAAGTGCTTTAGTGGTTAATGTTTTAAAGTGTTTTTGAAACATTTCCTCAGCGTTAGAAGTGACTGACTGACAGACGAAACCATGTATTGTAATGAGATTTTGCAAATATTTTCTTTTTATGATAGTTCCGCAAAAAGAATATGTGATGCAAGTTTGTGTTAAAGTTTGCGATTGCCGTGTAACTACACATTAAACTATGATTGGATTTGCAACAAGCACCACTGTTGGTAGGCGGATTGGTGATCGCAGTAAGATTTTGTAGTTACATAGCACCTATACAACTAAGACCTAACGGAATGTGAGGTAAAATTAGCGATGTAAGTTTGTATAAAAAGTTCGTAAATAGTGGTTTTTGTATGGGTTTGTATTTGACCTTCATCTAACATGTTTTTTTTACATTCGATAGGCTTCCGTTTTATTACAATCTCACCTGATGTTAAGCGACGATGTGGTCTAGGATCGTTCACGGTTGCATAGAAATAGTCTATTCACTCTGGACTTAAAGTTATCTTGGTTGTATCGCATGGGAAACACAGCCGGCAGGGAATTCCACTGCTTAGTTGTACGCACGTGGTACGTGACAATAAGGCCGTTGGATAGAAATCATGCTTATCAGACTTAGGTAACATGGTAGTAGCGAGCCAGGCAGACAAAAAATGGCTTACCACCAACCAAACTGAGTTCCGATAGATACTGGGAATCGAACCCTAGACCTCCGGGTTGTGAATCGAACATTTAGCAATTAGGTCACTACTCTAATTTTAACGAATAGCTGAACATTTTAATATACAAAACAAACTGTTATAGACAAAACAATACATTTTGAACAATTTATTTATTTTTATTTATTATTTATTCAGAACACAAACAGTCGTTTACAAAAAACTATATAAACATTTTATACACAAAAAGACCTGGAGGTTCATTTTTCGATACGTTTGATCTACTCTGTACAATATTCACATAACAGACTAACTATAATAAAATCCAGATGGGCATAGAAAATGCCTTCACCATCATCATCATTAGCCAGGAAACGTTCACTGCTAGACATAGGCCTCTTTAGTGGTACGACACACCGACAGGTCCCGAGAAAATGCCTTACCGCCATCCAAACCAAGTACCGATAGGTACTGGGACTTATGGTCAAAACTGTATGTACAAAAACAAAAAATCAATTAAAACATGGGACCTCAAGGTTGTTAGTACAAACATGTTGCCATTTTTAAGACACGGAGGCTGATAATTTTTATTAAAAAAAGGTATTATTATTAGGTACACATTTTGATTTAAATCTTATATAAAATTCAAAGTCCTGACTAACTAACTTATCAGACAGCTTAATCCTATGGCCATGAAATTTGGAGTATGCGTTCTTTGTAAAGTGAAAGTATTCGCTAAAAAAGGATTTCTAGAAATTCCACCCCTAACAGGGTAAAATAAGGAATGTAAGTTTGTACGAAAGTCCGTCATTTTTGAAGATAAGTTTGTATAGGAACTCTGTTGTTTTTGAAGTCAATATATCATCAATATCATGAAAATTGATACTAAGTAAGTGGCTACATTTGAAACAAAGAAATACGTGTTCCACAGGTTATTAATTCATTGGTTAATAGTTCATTTTGTATGATAACTCTGATGTTTTGTTAGAGAGTGGAAACAGATAAATACGTGTTTCCGCATATTTTTAATGGGGGTGAATATAAAAATGTATGGGTTTTTGTGGTCGCACTTCTGCGAAACGGCTTTTTTGTATGTGAATCTTGCACCCTCTTACCCCCCACCTCTTACCCATATTTTATGTCGATTTTAAAATTGTAGTATGAATAATATCCAAATAATTATTCGTTGCCGGAAAGCGTCACGTCAGTTTCATATTTGTTATGTAATTGATTTATCCAATGGGATAAATCCTAAAGTCCACGCGGGCAAAGCCGCGGGCAGAAGCTAGTAATAAATAAGTTTTGGGGTGTGTTTCTTAGTATTAGTTACCAAGAAACACACCCAAAACTTATTTATTCATTCATTTACAACTTAAAAACAAAATATTGAAAAACAGAATACATAATTTTTTTAATGGTGTGTTGTTAAAATGTTTAAAAATTGAACTTTTAATTATCCCTCTACAAAAAATCAAGTTATTGTAACTTTCTGTTATGTCGCAAATGAAGGAGAAAATAATTATTTTTTAGTAAATTGATCACTTGTTTTAATAGTTTTTGTACTACTTGGACGGGGACAAGTTAAAAAACAACAACAAAGATCATAAAAATCTTGAGTTCTTGAGTTATGAATGGTGTAACTAACCCATCATTGTTTTACCTTTATATAAGTACATACATAATAATTACTTTTGTAGGGCGGATTAGTGATCGCATTAAGATATTACTGGTAGACGTTGCGCTCGTCCTGTAACATTTTCTTAAGTCGATTTAACGACACCGATTGATCTTTCCAATTGTTTCAGTAGGCTAATATTCTTAGCCTAATTGAAGTTTCATTCGTCAAAGAAGTGATGGTGGCGGTTGAGGAAGCTTTATAGCAGTCATTCCGAACAATTGAAGTCAGCAGTTGGGCGTGTACGCAACATAAAAACTATCATAACAGTAATGGCGCGAGATGTGCTACAAACTGGATACATGGAGGTTTACTGCCGCAACAGGCGTCCTTATCCCATCTACTTGTATTTGAAGCTAAACTTTAACCATGTTAAAGTTGTTTTAAGAAGAATGTTGCTTGCTATTTTTCGATGCTGTATTTTATAAACAAGAGTTGTTGTTTTTTCTATAGAAAATGAAAAGTCGTAATGGCTTTGAATACGTACGTGAAATATAACATATAGTCAGTCAATACGCGATCACTCATAAAATAATGATCTTTTGTTGTTGATTTAATTTATTTAAACTTATACATTGTTATTTTATACTGTTTGTTATTTATTGTAATAAATTAGCGTTGTATATTTCCTTTCCTTCTAATATTTGTTTGTATATTGTTGCAACATTTTGTATTACCCACGGCTTCGTATGAGTAGAAACAACAAATTATCCCACGGAGAACTTTCTCAAAATAAAAAGCAACTTAAGCCTGTCCCTTTCCGTGCCATAGGCTACGTGTATGGCAAATTTCATCACGAAAGCAAACTCATCTTATATGCGAAATTTAGAACAAGTGCAAGTGGAACAAACAGACTCTTACAAATTTATTAGGTTAGTCAGGATTAATATCTTCTAATAAAACGATGTAACTATCCGAATATCATCACAAGATAATATTCCGAAATTACCCCGAGATTATCGGGCGCTCGTATTAAGGCGCCGTCGCGTTTATTAGGTGCGATAGAGCAGGTACGAATAAGAAAACTGACCTCGGTCGAGTGAATAAAACTGTGATCGGAGGCGCCCGTCCCGGGGCATAAATCAGGCTCCCCTCGCGATGACGCCCGACGGAGCCTTCAATTTGGCACATCCTTAAAATGACACACGAGAAGCGCGCCCCTTAACGACGACGCGTCAACTCTCGCGCTACGCTTATAAATAAATCGCGCACACATTACGCGCTGCGGATTATCATTATTTACACTGAAAAACCTTTATAAAATAACTCGCGTTGACGTGCCAAATAGACGCCTCACAATAATACGAGTATGTTGTAACATCCTGCTTGCGTTGCTGCTATATTAGTAAAACTCCTACATATATCCTATATGTAATTATATATACACAAAGAAAAGCTTTATCATAATAATTTTCATGAACATAATATTAGATATTTTAAATTTAAAAAGATGTTTTTTATTGAAGATACACCAACACTTGACCTCAATCTCACCTGATGGTAAGTGACGATGAGGTCGACGATGTTACGTGTTGGTCTAGAAGGTGCCTATTTACTCTTCTTTTGTAGATTCGATGTTCGTATGTATGTAAGATGTGTATATGTGATTTTCATATATTATATTTTAATGTCTTAATTCCCTGAGTAGAGGATTGCTCCTATTATTTAAATATTTGCATGTAATTGCAACGGAAAACTTGGTTCTATTATTAAAAACACAAACAGTTTTTCTTACTAATTTATTATTTATTCACAAATTATTGCAAACCTAATTTTACCACCTTAAAGGTAAATAGATTCCAAAACGCATTTTTAGTGGGTTCTTTTGCCAAAAAAATGAACCTACTATGAAAATTCCATTATTCTAGCTGATGTGGTATCGTCTCTGCGTTGATAGGTCAGTCAACACAAACGATTTTATAAATATGATGTATATATGCAAAAAATAACGTTGATCCTTTGTTTCGATAATACGTTTAAGAAGGCCTAAATAACAAAAATTATAAAAGTTTCTAGGGATGAAACAACACCTGTAAGGAACGCGTTGTTCCTGAAGAGGTTGCAGACTGCAGTGAAAATCAAAAAAGTTTTGTGTCAACAGAATGCGAACCCAAAAATTAACTCGACTGTCGTATCGACTTAGTCTTTTAGAAACTTTCCCTACTATTTCACTGTGTAAAATCGTATTATAAGTCGAGTTTACAGTGAAACTGGGCATGTCTCTGTTTCATAACGACAACGTGTAGATCGAGCCTGTCCTAACATTTGTTTGCAACATTGACATAGGTGGTCATTCGTAAGGGGTTTATCGATCAGATCGGGAGGAGTGTGCCGCGAGTGAAAGCAATCAGGGCGTCGTCGTAGACAAACTGTCGGGGCGGGCCTTAATTGGCGGTCGGTGAGATTTATGCGGGGAGCCGCTCGTCACGCGGTCGACGATTTCACACGACCGCACGCCCGACCCACCGCGGCCACCGCACCTACATAGAACAACATCCCGCTTGTTACACATTCATGCCTGTGTCAATTTTCTGACCTCTTGCAGAATGACTTATCACAATAGACATGATGACAAAAAATATTATGCTCTCATTTGAGAGACCATGTCAAAAGATAAATAGCCTTGTCAACGACTATTACTTTTCCTAATATAACCCGTCGATGATGAGATGAGATTCCAGTCTCGCGGTGCAAAACGCTCCATACAAATCGGTACAAAAGTTAGTAGCTAACGTTGAAGTTGAAAATGTATGAAACTTTTAACAATATTTATAATGTAAAGTAATGTGATCTCGACCAACTAAAAAAACCTTCACAGTGTAATGAAAAAACAAAATTTAATATAAATAACTAATTCGAGTCAAGTTGGTTTTTCGCATTTTTGCGAGCTTTATTAAAAATTTAATAATATTAGATATTTTAAATGATATAGGATTCTTATAATGACCTTTATTTTGACCTTTATAGTATAAATACAATTTAACCCCAATCTGATTTGTTGTCGTCTACACTTTTATATTGATTGGTCACTCTTATTTTTCACAGTATTTAATACAACTGTTAATTTGAGCCACTTGAGTAAACCATATAAATCTTTTAACCCTCACAGATTGAATACTCGTATTTTGGACTGTGTGTAGCGGATTTATTGTTAGTTATTTGGGTAAATATTACGTTATTGACCTATTACAGTATACATTCTTTTTCGGTAGAAGGTGATGTAATCGAACTGTTAATTACGGTTAAACCTACATGCTAAATGTTAATTTCTGGTAGAACGATATCTCGTGGTTTTGATAGTCATTTATGGCATGTAATCTTGCCTCTGGTTTCGACTAACAGCATACACGTAGCTGATATCCATATATTTTGCCTACAGCAGTAATTCAAACAAGAATTGGCTCGATCCTCTGCAAACAATTTAGTCTATGACGCTTCGATCGGGGGCCCCTTCGCAAACACTGCCCCACACTTATTAACACATTCTAAAAGTGTTACGTGATATCCTCTTCAACGGAAACCGCAACTTGGACCATACCTACTAAGTTATGGTGTGCGGTAATGTCAATTACAAGTATCAGTATGTTTTAAACAAGGCATCGTTCATTTGTAATAATTTTCGTAGTACTTATTATTTCCATCCTTCGAAATATCTCGGGATCGTGCCGCTTTTGGGCACTAACTATTTTATTACATTTTTCGTTAATACAACAGTACTCTATCGATATATACGAGTATATATATCGGCAAAAAATTAAGTACTAAGTACTAAAAACTAAGGCCAAAATCTTCGAACCCCTTTAACAAGGTATCACAGCACCGGCAAAGTAGAGATCAGAACACACTTGGTTGATTTCAATATACATCGTGTAAAGAATTTCTTTGTTGCAATACCTTTTTTGCTTCTTCTTACTCCCATAATCTTTTTATACAGTTGATTTTTTGGCTTTATTATAAATTTTAGATTAGATTTGTGCATCTAGTTTTTCACGGGACCAATACAGTTTTACGCACCGCAATTTCCAACTTTGATAAAAATATTTTATTTTGTGCATCCATTGTTTGTCGTAGCTCGAGTGCAATTTTTCACAGTATTTGCGGGCGAGGCCGGGGCTCCATTCCTGTGATTTCATTATTTGCTTTCAATCAGCACTGTGAGCCGGGAACACTGGAAAGGAACCCCCCTTACGGCGCCTCACCCCGCGCACATCCGTCCAAAGTGAATTTTGTTTGGTTTCGCTTTCGAATGCTGTTTGTTGTACCGTTACAAAGATTTGTACGATATTGCAATTTTTTAAATAAATCTCGCAACGTTAATATTTTCCTATTATTTGCATATTTTGGGGTCAGATAGGAGACTGTCAGATAGACAGATCTCAATTCTTCGTTTGCCTAATAAAAGTAAATTATTTTATGGATGTCTTTATAATAGCTGAAGGTTTCAAAAATGTCTGAAATTAACTGCAACTGAAAGAAAATGTATTATCATGGCTACCTTATTGCTACATTACCTAATGCACGGGAATACCTACTTTGCACTTTCCCTGTTTGACATGGCCTCCCACAGTACGCCATAGTGATCGTTAAATAAATGATTGAAAATCTATGGCTCCCACTCTCTCTAAATGTCATAATGATGTCATATTTCTTCTATTATAAAAAGCTCTCGTGAAGCGTTCATTCTTCTAATTAGATGTCTAATTAATAATAACTGGCATAACTTATATAACAAGTTCTGTGAGATTCTACTACAGCTTCTAACTATAATAAAAATACAATTATCGACAATCCCTCCTTAAGGCTACTAGCTAGGATGTTCGGTCCATGGGAGCGTGAAGTGCGAATTTCTCTAGATTCCAATTACGTTATTCCGTTGGCGCATGAAGCGAAATGCCTGGGTGTTACGTCTTGCATCACTAGATGCCTAGCATACAAATTTGCTAGCCAACTTTTACTGAATGGAATATCCGTGTAAATTGGTATCATCGGTTACACTGACAGGTACCACTGTTATCTAAATGAAGATGTGTTATTGCTTTTGTTGGATAGTACTTGTTACGTCCCTAGTGAATTATAACTGCTCGGAGCACCAACAAGTAATTGTTATTCAAAATTCGACATATACGCTTTATTCATTTATACAATGGGCTTGCTCTTAGCTTTCATCGCAACTGACAACAAGTATTATAAAAATGTGCTCACCCAAAAGAATCATCATAAAAAGGGTAAAATATGCTTTCAATATGTTATAATTGTAATTCCAAACTCATAATTTGTAATTGTACAAATCAAGGTTTTAATTGCATCGGTACAGGTGTATTTATACATGAAAAACTGTGACTTCGACAACATTCATTCTGTCAAGTATATGGGTATAAAGATAATAACATCGTTATTTTCTGCGCAGCCCAAGACATCAGACATGTTGATCATGAGGAACACGCCATCGTCATTTTCATTAGTGTATACGGGGCACTCTCCTACAAAACTTTTCCAGTTATAATATTATGATTGGTCGTGAGCTCTTGTACAATTAATATCGGTGGCAATACGGCGGCGACGAAGCCGTTTCGAACTGTTTTGATGTCGCTAACGGAGCGAGTCGCAGAAGTTGAAAGGCGAAGCCCCGTGAAAGCGCAATTGGAAGGAATCCATGCAAAGTGGCCGCCTTTTCCGCGGCTTTTAGACATCAAATCGAGGATGTACCAATAAGAGTGTGTCGACAAACGTCTTTTGTAAAAAAAGCATCAATTTGTCTTGTATTACGCGGGGGACTTTTAATAAGCCGCTTAGTGTCTATGATTTGATCTCTTTCTCCGGTTCAAATAATTTGTGTACAATTTTTTTCGTTGCCACTGTTCAACTTACAAATTAAAAACTCGGATTTCATTTACACAAAAGATAAAGCTAAACAAACAAACGCTAAAGGAACAATCACTCGACTCCCTGTAAACGTTCCGGTCTATCGCTAAATATGCATAAAATGAGCCAGAGCCGTCCAGAGCGGTTCCATTAACGTCGACGTACGACAATTGTTACCGTTTAAGGATCGGAAGTCGATCGCAATACGGGGGTTATCGTTTAGTGTTATGCTCGGTGACAAGGAAAAGCTCTCTGGGTGTGGTCGCGAGCGCCGCAGGGGGCGTGCGGTGTCGCTGAGTGCCCCATACGATCATAGCGCACCTTTTGAGTGCCGGCACCTTCTAATAATAGCTATAGATCGGTTATGGTTACCGGGTGCTGCTCATATATGAGCACATCATTGTCAAGATATCTACATTACAATGTTTAGAGTGACGTAGATACGTCCAAATTGTACGCATATTGCTGAGACTCAGCTTTTTATAACCACCCAATGCAGTGGGTATGAGGATAAAAACGTTCATTCTATATATATTTATAGGTATATACCTTTTATGATTGCTTTTTTTACGTAGTACGCTTTAATTTAAATGGAAGCACAATTACGATTAGCAGATAGCCTTGCTCTTTGATGAACACATTAAAACGCTATTGTAAATTCTTCAGATTCCCGCAATACGAACGTTAGCGAATTGTTAGCTATTTAACTTAGAACCTGTAAACTTGTCTAACATCAAAACAACGTCCTAAACATGCCTGTAACCAACTGCAACTCAAGATTTATGTTGAGGGTTTCTTTTAAAGTTTCCCGTACAAGCCTGCCGAGCCGGGGTAGTTTCGGTGTACAAACAATAACAGGGCGCCTCCGCCGCCGTCACCGCCGCGGGCACTCTGCGGCACCATGTTTGTGTTTTCCATTTAGAAGCCATCGCGGCTTCATCTCTCTAGTTAAAGACCCCTGATTTCCGGATAAGGTTAGATTAGGGTCGTTTAGTTGAGCCCGCTCAAACTACAAGGTGTAAGTTAAGCCGGGGTTCAATTACTGCTATGAAAATTTTATCAGGCATAAGCGCTTGTGTAGTTAGATTTGTATTTTCGAATGTATTAAGTAGCGTCTTACCGACAACTTAGCGAGTGATGTAAAATATTGGGAAGGCTGCATGCTCCTTAGAAAAATAAACGTAAATGTCTATATCATACGGTAGTTGCAACGAAATTACACAAGGAGATAATTAAATCGCGCCATTATGTTATGCAGACTGTCGATATCTCGTGACCTTCCTGTTAACCCTGCTGGTTGAGCTTTAAACAATGTACTATTTCTGGAATTGGTATTTGACTGTCGTTTAATTCGCGGATATAGTAAAGTTGACTTTGCTACTTATATCTAGAGATAGTATGCTCTTTCTTCTGTTGTATATTGAACATTGATGACGCGCTGTCTTCCTGTATGTACGTGTGTGTGTGTGTGGGCGGGCGAGAATACATAATACTGACTTGACCATAAAATACTAGTTATTGTATATGACACGGGACCGTATGATTGGTACGTCGCTCGGAGTGAATGAAGCACGGCGGGAGGCTCGGTGCGTCAGCGACGTCCAACAGAGCGCCACGCCGGCGCCGACCCCCGCCGACCGATCATTGCTCGACATTATCCCTCCAGTATTAAGCCACTTAGCTCAATCATGATTAATGCTCCACCGAACCCGACCCGAGGCAAATAGAAAAGTTATTTACTTTGAGTCGTAATTAGGCATTCACGTCGAGTCGTCGCGCTGCGGGCTGTCTGCGGGGCTTTGTCGCCGCCCAGACCGGCTGTCTGCAGATGTGACTGCTGCGTCGCGATACCGTTGGAATCGTGACACTGCGCTGCTCTGTTGGCGGGCACTTTGATCTTTGCGCCTAGTTGCATGATCTTTCATTTACGGTGGCCTTTCCGCGTCTTCGGTCATCTGTCGCAGCAGGATAACAAATAGATCAATCGCAGAAAGAACTCAATACTTTAATATTCTATTTAAGATACCTCTGTAACATACCATGTCTAATGAAGAAAAAAAAACATTATCATTGGTTTTTCGGTGAAGGAAACCTGCACATTCCTGAGAAGAAATCCACAGGTCTGTGTGTGTAGTCTACCAAATCGCACTGGGCTCGCGTGGTGGACTATGGCCCATACACTCTCTGTAGGAGACGAGACCTGGGCCCATACAGTGGGGATATATATATATATAAAAGCTGTTGTTGATGATGATGATGATACCTAGTCTACTTAATTCAAGACTAGTCATAAGTGCATCCAGGTAATGTGGAACACATTTGAAGTTGAATAATTTCTGAAGTCCATGCAGATGAAGTCGCGGGCAAAGACTTAGTAAATATAACATTAAAAAAGTCGAAGCTTGTAAATGGAAACTGTAATAAAAACCTATCTAAAGAAGCGTCAGTACGTGATGTCCTGTTGCATTTACATGCTTGTAGGTACTATCTCGTGATTAGAGACTCAATTCAAATAGCCTGACTTTCGTCTCGCTGGCTGTCGTTACACCTCGCGTTAATTAAAAGGATGGTACTAGACTGCTCGTAGATAACAACGTCTACCTACGACCACTCTATAATACCTATCATCTGTCGGCACTCGCTAGCGAAATCGTCTAAACTACATATACTTCTGCATACACTATCAAGCTAGTTCGGATGGATTCGGTAACTAGCGCCACTCATTGGCCCTGATATCGCTTCAGTTTCGATTGCTGTTTACTATCGGTAATATAATGTTAGGTGAAATTATAGCGGTAGAGTTGAACTTATTATCTCAGTGGCCAGGATGACTGCGCTCGAATGCGGTAGAAATGCGGCCTTGGTAGTGCAAGTATCGCTACTTTGAGAGCGTCACCTCGCTTTCAGAGACGGTGTCAGTGAACAAACGCAGTAAGAGTACTGAGATCGCCGAGAGAACCGACTTCAACTGCCCTAAAAGTCTTCAACATTAATCCCCTAAAATGGCCTGGAATGGAAACCTGCCTGATAACGATTACGAAGGTTGATACGTATGGACGTGCATTTTCGTTCTTTAGTTAAAACAAATCACCAAACCTGCCTCGCAAAGGGATGATTACGTCTGAAACAATCCTCTCTGCATAAACCTGAACATTGATGTTACCCCTAATCCAAATGAGATCTGTTCTTTCACCGATCCAAATACCGGCCACTGTTCTCCCACCGTATGGATATACTTCCTCACAAAATCTTAAACGTTATTGACGTCCAGAGGTCCTCAAAACTCGAGTATAAAACGAGATTCATTGGAACAGCACACACAATGCCAGTCTTCTTCCTCTCAATCTCTGTGTTCGCGAGCCCATTCATTGTAAACGGGCCCATGATTGCAGAGTGCTAAGGACTCTAACGGCCTTCGGATACGTAGACCTACTTCACATAAACGATTTCGGATGGTTATATCGCTTATTAACAAGCCTCAAAAGCGATGGACCTGGGGTACCTAAATCGTTATTATTTTAAAAAGTATCGTAATTGCTCCCAAAATTGATTACAATCGCAATGTGATGTATCGAACTGTGAATCGTCTTTATTATATTTCATGCACTCGTATTTGAAGCAAGTTAAAAATTGACAGAAGATAAGCTCAATCCATCAAGGTATTGGATACTTGTTTTTTAACCTAATTAGCCCTTTGTATAAAATAAAAACAGATTTATATCCTTAAATCCTCTTAACGAAGTGAAGGGTTGTTGTTTTATATTGTTCGAAGCTAAAATATGTACTATTTTAAGGCATAGAAAAACAATCTTTTTTCCAGATAATACTTTACCGTGTCGATTTTGCTACTAATTAGACTGAAAATAGACGGCTTTTAATCTGTTGTTTTGTTAACATTTTAACGAGATAAAATGTTTTTGTGAAAATCCGCTTTGACAAAATAGTTTCTCCCGACGTGATTATCTCTTAATTTTTTTCGATTCCACTAAATCATCTCAAGCAATTTTGATTAAATTATCGAGCTGAGTAGTCGCGTTATTTATAGTCGACTCTTTGAGGATATGCAGTTTTAACTAAGTTTAAGAGCTCTGTAATACTCAATTCGTGGTACTAGTAAAACTTATCTAATAGAGGGCGTTCGATCGTTGGGTTGTGGTCCAAGGACCACCACGACCTTTAGGTAGATACTAGAATCGTATTATACTCCGTACCTTTTATGTAAGAGAAATAGTTGAACAATGAGGTCCAAGTCTCAATCCTGAAATTTGTCTAAAATCTTCCAACTCGACGACGGTTCGTGTCCGCGCTGCACGTACTGGCACGTCGTCGGATTCACGTCACGAACACGCCCGTTTTGTTTGCGTTTCCACTCGCTTTAATACGTAATTTGCTGTGAATGCCGCGAAATTGGCACACTGACAGTTCCCTGCAATTGAAAACGTATCAACTGGGAAACAATCCTGGTACGGACGGTCGGCGGGTGCTACGTTTGGGTTTACAGGCTTACAATTTGCGTACAGTTGTCGTGTACAAGATGGGGCTCCGCTCTGCTGCGGGACTGTCTAATATGCGACATTGTTTAGGAGACGCTCTTGAATAGCAAGGAGATAATGATGTTTAGACTTGTACTATGATAGACATAGGATGGGGTGCTATATTTATATTATTATGAACTTATACTGTCCCACTGTTATCAACTCATATCGGTTTTCACTCTGCTTCCATCTCATCTGATGGTAAGTGACAATAAGGCCGTAGGATGGAAAGCGTGCTCACCTAGAAGCCTCAACCTAATGAGTCGCTGGCTCTGTTACCTTTCATACTGGATCAAAACAGTGCTATTATTGAAAATGCTGTGACCTTATTGACTACTACAACTCACTGACTGTGTGAGCTTTTTGGATTACCCCTAGCGTGCGTGCGACATACAAACTGAGTTGTAAGTCAATTGTATTTTCTTAAACGATCTGCAAACGATAAACCTTATGGTTTTTTATAGAATTTTGGGCATATTTTGACCGTTATTAAAACCTTTGTCCCCTTGTTATTTAAAATTTATTTTCAACGTAAATCCGATAAAACCGATAGTTTTTAGATCGAGTTTAGGTTGTTTACCGGTTAAAGCTGCACTGGGGGGAAAATCCTCATAAAATACCAACCATACAAGAGCATCATAGTACAGGATTCGATCATCGGACATCTTATTATGATTACCAATTACTTACTTACTTTTGGGTGTACTTGGTAGTTTTTAAGATATACTTCTCATCAGAAAAATCGAAACACCTTGCAAGTTTATGTTTTGTAAGGATTATCAGAAAAATGTGTATATTTAGGAATATATGTCAAATGTCGTTTAATAGTGAATATGAGGATTTCAAATCCAATGTCTAAAATCAAATTAAATTTTCATAGGTTTTTGTGATAATCCTTGCATAACATAAACTTGCAAGGTGTTTCGATTTTTCTGATGAGAAGTATAGTTAAACAGCTGCAGGCCTGTGCACGTGGATTTTCGTTTGAGAACCATTGGTTTTCTATTTTGAATATCATTTATTATAATGTACGCTCGAGTTCAACAATATGTATACACTTTTGTACCATGTCATATTTAACGTAACTTGGTCCTATGTAGTGTATTGAGAAGAATGTCAATTAGATGAATATGATATGGTAGAAAAGTGGGTTTATATTTTTGTACTCGAGTGTATCTACATCATAAAATGCAAAATATTATTTAAAAAATTACAGCTTTATCTTTTAATGTGGACATACGAGTACGTAGCTTTTATATTAAAGTACAGATATAACATCCATTTATCATCTAAAACTTCCACAAAAACAACTCTTAAACCCCACGTATAAGGTAACGATCGCGCGCCACACGTCAGGTTGTAAATATGAAACATCTACTCTCGGAACGGAAGTAGCAAGTAAAGAACACGATCCGAGCCCCACTATCGCTACAGTCCACTAAAGCAGCCGACATATTTTTTGATAGACTGCTCGTAACAGAGCACCATGGAGGTCACTATACTTGATAATAATATCTCAGGCGCGCCCTTTTGTGCGGGCCCCGGCTCGGAAGTAGCAATTTTTCCATGACATCCGGTCGCCCGCTGCGACGTCGCATCGTACGTACCCTCCACTCGCCTCCCGACACCCGACGCTCGCTGCATAAATATCTTTTAACTCCACTACACGTATTCGCTAGAAACGAGCTAAATGACCGACTCAAAGTTCACTTCCGGCTTATTTTTGTTTAGGTTGCTTAAACTTATGAGTCGCATTGGGTGTCGAAAGAGTTTTAAAACTAGCGTTTGTCCGCAACTTCGTTGGCGTGATTTAAGTAATTATATTATGGAAACATTTTGCAGTGATAAAAAGTAGCCTTTCTCACACTTCTGCCTATAAACTGTATCATGCCAAAAATCATGTCGATGCGTGAGAGAAGGACAACCAAAAAAACACATATACGGATTTGTGATACCTATGTATACGAATAGTGTTATTTCTTTGCCAATAATTACATTGTTATCCTTGTTAATAAAATACATACCTCTGCTACGATTATCATTTAAATCTTACCTAATTTTATGAATCAGTATAATTAACAACATATGCATAAGTCCAGTGTTGGACATGAGCTGCCCTCATAGATGTCCATATCGGGTCTTTCTATAAGAGGATTTGCTATAATCAACATGTTTGTGAAAATGACTGAGTTATGAGCCTTTATGAAGGAATGGTTCCTTTTGCGCCGGATTCCAAACTTGATGGATTCCAGACTCGGTGGATTTCATTGTCGGTTTATATTCAGTTAATATAATGTTTTCAAGTTTAGTTTATATGTGAACTAGCAAATTATTCACCGTTAAGGAGGCATAGTTCCCAACAACTAATTGCTTAGAGTGGTGGCTCAATAGATTAAAAATAGAATTTCACCAAACACCTATTTGACCTTGTTTATAAAATTGCTGCGAAATGAAGCAAAATACCAATACATAAATATAAAAAAATGTGTTATAAGGTTCCTATAAAAAGAGACGTCGATCAAAAGAAATTATAACATTCGAATAAAAAGCAACTACAAACGGTTTGCCTGTTGTCAGTGTCTGTGTCTGAAAATACGTCTAAGTGTCTGAAAATACTGTGCGGAACTTAAAAAATGATAATTCGTTTTTAGCTATATTGAATGATGATCTCAGATAGAATAAAACTTGTTTTAGTTATGATATTAATTCTAAAGTAAACAAATATTATTTAATTTTTTGGGCGGCGAAATGAGAATCCAGCGAAGAAGGAACCAATCGTATGAAGGCAATAATTAGATATTAACAGTCAAGGCTTTCATCTATTCAATTAACGTTAAATTAAATTCTATTTACAGATAAAATAGGGCTATTTATTAAGACCTACATTTCTACGGACTACAGCCCACTAACCGGCGCACTGAAGCACCCCTTTGCCTCAGTTCCGAATTCTAAACGAGTACTTTCGATTAATTTCGTTTGTTCGACAGCTCGTTTTAATAATTTACCCCCAAAGTCCCTTGACTCCCAACGCGGGAAGTGCCAAAATCGATTTTTAAGTTATCCACTCTATATTCTACGTTTCAGAGCTCAGGCTCGCCTGCAACACATACAATCTTGTTCTCCTTTAATGATGTTTTTTACGGAGGGTAGTCCCGTGGTGTAAATAAACAAACGTACTGTCTGTTAAATAACGTTGAATGGACAAATTATTTTCAGCCCTCAACGGCATCCGTTACAGCATTTCTAAATTGGAATACATAGATATGGTTGCGATAACTGACTTATACTGTAAGAAATTACATAATTTATTATTATGTATTTATAGCCAGTATAAAACGGGCTCTCTATGTCACTTTGCGGCGTATACGTTTAAAAATATTTTTAAAGGTTTTATATAGTTACAGTCGAGTACAAAGATATGTATCCACTTTTGAACCATGTCACATTCACCTGTAATTGACATTTCCCTGACCACACTGCATACAAACAACCAAGCTGAATGTGACATGTTACAAAACTGGATACATATTTTTGTACTCGAGTGTACAAGGTGAGAAACTTGAATTTCATTTCATTATAGTAACATGTTCGAAGCCAATAAAATGTGTAATATAATATTATTACTATTTGTATTAGAAATATGGAATGTTTTTCAACACTGACAATAGCTGCTTTGAAAACATTTGTTGAATCATTCTACCTGTGTACGTATATACGAATTCTATGATTGTCAGCTGAATAGTTGAACACAGATAAACAATTGGAACAAATTAAAAATATTACTATTATCTAAAAAATTAATTTATAGATGGTCAATGATTTACAAAGTATAAGTAATTATCTGAATTATATATCTGGTATCATTACTTGCCAGCAAGTGCCTAAGCCAACAGCCTCGTTAGCGATGAATGGGGTACGTAATAGAGGAACATGTCCCTACATGTTGGGAGGGATCCGTCGCGGTCCGGGCCTGCACTGTACTGTACGTCGGATCAAGGGTAGTCATGACGATGTCCCGCGACCTCTCGCCTGTTATTAAGCTCCTCTCAAACAATATGACGCAAATTGAGTTAACTCACTAATAATGGTATCGCGACTGCAGGGCCCGACTCGCCCATTGAGGACGAAGGCAATCTTTCCACACCCTCTCCGGGCTCTTATTACCTTTTATTCGATTTGCCGAGATTAATAGCCACGGACGTGTGTATGTGTTATTGAATCTAATATGTAGTTGGTACTGATTTCCGCCGGTTTTATCCAGTATAGATCCTTACATATCTGTAGATCTTTTAGTGACGCTCTTTCTGGTGGGCTCCATACAAACGAAGTTTGATCCTAATTTGTTAATTAAACAGTCATAATTAATGAAACAGACACGATCTAGAATCGTATATCCCTGTTTGTGTGGTTTGTCATATTTCCGTTAGTAAATTGTCTCTTTTCGGTTGCCATACAAATTCTTGTGTAACTTTGGAAAAGTAAATGACAAAATCTTATTTCGTAGCTGGCTAAAAAATTTGGTTACGATATTAGACCAAACGAATTTAACGACTCTTGTTAGAGTGTCGTTATCATATATATCACAGTACAATCACAAATTTTAAGTTAATAATACACATATTTTGTTTATTACTTTTATTGATTTTAATTGGAATAAAATCGTCGGATTCCGTACCCGGGTACGGTGTCCATACTACCATAAAATACGACAGTAATTAATCAATCAATCAATAAGCATCAACGAATTATTCATTAATCTCTAACGACAATGTAAGTCTAATGAAAGCACCAAAAACATGTTCTACCATACATCGGTCTTCAAGGTATTATATGCTTCAACTGAATTTGTAAGTTTGTAGACGTATAAACTAATGTATTCATAATATAACTATAAATTAACAATTCGGATATTTATTCCTACTAGTATACTTGTGCTGTGAGGCAGGTCAACGAGAAGTGCCCTTTATTACCCACGACGGAACGGAGAAAGTGTATGCGTTTAGGGTGAGAGGATGTTTGTTTGTTTGTGTGTTTGTGTTTAATAAGTTTAAGCGCAAACTGTATGGCATTAACTGTCGTATCTTTTGATTGTGTTGACGTTGCTAATAAACTATTATTTTTATGTTAAGAGTTATTAAGCTGAAACTTTACATGCCATTTTATTAACACCCTGTCAAAATTCATTGTTAACGCGCTGAGCGGAAAGAAAACATCGTGTGTATTAACGCACTCCCTCGGTGAGCAATGTAAATTATTTGGTAATGACGTTTCAAAATTATAATTGTTCAAAGTCCTAGCCGGGACGCCATATACAATACATTCTTGGTTCGTTTCTTTTGTGATGTCAACTACTACTAAGGAAGGTATTTCCACGCGAGGAAACCATTTTGCGACCTTACTGGTTTACAAATACGACGACACAAATTTATAAGTACATAATTTTCCGTAAATCTTGATCACGTTTTTTATTTATGAAGTCTTATAAAAACTTGTTTGTAAATATGCTGAAAGGGGTTTTAGAAACCGAAAGAAGTTGCGAAGTGAAGCCTGAATAAGGTAGAGTTTATGAAGTGGTTTAGTGGCGGTCGAAGGAGTTTGAGGGGGGGGGGGGGGGGGGGGCACGCATGCGGCTTCCACAGAGCATTAGAGAGCTCCCTAGCCGCCACCGACCGAGCTATGATTTCAATTATTGTTTGACGTCGTTATTTCTCTTGTGTTTATTTGGGCCGCGTTTCTCCATTTTTTACTTCACCCTTCCCTCGTATTTGCCCGCGCAAACAAGGCGGCGGAGGTGTGCCGCCGAGTCTCGGATACTGATATGTTTGGCGCGCACACTCGCTGAGATGTTTGAGCAAGACGCGGCTGCCGAGTTGCGGCACGAATCCAATTGAGTGCAGTTACCTTGAGCACGAGTCGCCTTCCCATAGCCTGCCCCAAAACAGCTTCTTTTGATGTATCCTTTTGGCAAATTATGTTACGCCAATACACTGGTTTCTCGTATTTTTTATAGTCTTTGGTTGCCCTTAATATCTCCTGATGATGTATGTAAATAAGGACGTGCACAACTGATCATCTTCATGTTAATGAGGCACGGGGTTTCAGCCGCGCACGGACTTCTCTTTGTCTGAAATATAATAAATATTATTAGTTACAGCAATATCTTATAGAAATTCATCAGGTTATGAACTGACAATCTAATTACAATAAAATCCCTAAACATTTAAATATAAAATAATTACGCCTACATTCAAGAAATCAGCATTTTGTTTGTTTATCTTTTCGCGTTTTATACTGTAAACATTTTAGATTTAACACCTATATTATACCACATTTATGGCAAACAAAGTTATAGTAGCAAGGTTCGGGAAGCATTTCGAGGAGAGCACTTCGATTTATGTCTTCTATAAGTTCACACTAGTAGGTTTATAGGGAACTCTTTCTTTTGTCGTTGTCTTTATGTTGTGGTGCAGATATCGGAGTCAGACAGTTCTATAGTTCGGTCCATGATAGTCATAAATAACACTTTGTATATTGTAACGTCTAAAATAACACAATAATTATTGTTTGCATCATCTTTGTGTAAATTATGTCATTCCGTGTCATTATTCTGCCTTCACTAAGGTTAATGGTTGTGATGTCCACGCACGTTCCGAATACCGTATAAATACGTAAGCTATAGTTTATTAGTGTCGCGTTACTTGTCGAGCTGGGATGGCCGGCCGTCGCGTCGCGCCCATTGTGCTCATTGTGTGTGACATTGAGAACTTAATGGACACACACTCACAGCCTAGACATTATTGTACACGACGCGACGCCTGCTCCGTGATAACCCGTCTCCTGTGAAATACGGTAACACATGATGCGTTCTAAAGAAATATTCATGTCTTCTTCCCATAAAGGCGACTGAGGGACGGCGGAGATTTCAAGGGGCGCAGTACAAAACATTTTCATTCACAAAATCTTTGGCTCTGCCGGCCTGTGGAAATTTACGTTATAGTTATTCCCTAATTTGTCAAATGTATATATATATTTCAAGTTCCGTGCTCGTGGTTTTCCCATAAAAGCTGTAAAACTGTTTTAGGGGCGGAATTTCATGCACACAATCAAAGAGATCGATGTTCCTTTCAAGTTTCTAGCCAAGCTCAAGCGTTGAGCTGGGCTCTAATATATCATCAGTTAACGAAACTTTTTATCTACTATTTCCTTTCCTTCCTTCCTAAATTTCCTTGATACTGAAATAATAATAGAACACTGTTATTTTGAGTGCAGCTCTTCAAAAACGTTACAAAGAATCAACCTGATCATTACTATAAATCTAAAGTATACTTAAAATGTGCAACAAAGAGTGACATTTTGAGTGAGCGAAGATATATGCGGCGCCGCAACAGGCATGATTCACACTTGTCTGCGTCCCAGCTCTCCACACCTGTGCCCTAGGCGGACCACAGCAACTCAGCATTTAGCACCAACTGCTTAGATCTCAGTTTAGATTGGGAACTAGGAACCTGAGACTCGTAGTGTTTCCAGTAAAGATCATTTTTGTACAAAGCAGTTCCGCAATATTTCAGCACTTAGTGAGAAATAACAATGCGGAGCTCGAGCGCTGAAAGTGCTGCAGCGGTAAACTAGAGCACCGGCAGCAGTGCTTCATCACCGCAACTGCATGCAGAGTCGAGCCAGAGCGATGTTATTGTTAGAATACAGCTTGTCTCATATTAATCTCGTGTCGTGTGGGGTTTCCTTATTATTTCAATGCTTATTTTAGAAGAAGAAAAGTAATAACTTTTACTAATACTAAAGGCTATTCAGAACCAAATGTATTTGTATAAAAAAATAGAATGGTATGAAGAGTCTTATCATAACATGAGTGTTTGTTGTCTAATTCTGTATAAACAGATTTGAGTTTATACAGTTTCTTTTCATTTACATACAACTTCGTCCGCATGGACATCGAAAATGATCCCGCGGGAGGATCGGTATAAAACGTAGCCTGTGTCCTTTCACCTTCAATTATCCCTACACAAAAGACTACATTCTGACCCTCCGTTGCGACGGTAAGGAAGGACAAACTAACTAAAAACTCAGGATTTATTATTTTAGTGTGTAAGTATGGATTGTACGTTGATACGCGGCTCTTTTTGTGTTACTTTTTACGCTTTTCTTTTAGGTTTGGATAATAATAATATTCAATTTTATAAAAATGGTCTGAAACAATAATTTCACGCATTGGATAAAATAACATGCAACTTTTACTGTAATGATATTAAGAGGATCTACTTTCCTTAAGAATCACACAAGTCGCCTATCTTTAAAGTTTTTGTATCCTACTTTTAAAATATTAGAAACGCATCGGAGGCACGAGTTTTCACAATAAGCGGTAAGTCTCGACGAAGTTGTGGACAATGGAATCAGACAGAGGTCCTCATAAGCTGTAGCAGGTGCTCTACTTGTATACAATACGATGGCATATCGTGGGCGCGGGAAATGTTTACAGTCTCCAACAATCGACACTGCAGATCTGCTACTATATTATTCTTTATACACTTTTATTTCACTGCATGTTAAATATCACAGCGAGGAAATCAGTATAACAAAAGAAGAAACTCACAGACATATGTCGAAGATTCTATAAGCTGTACTGGCAATGGGCAGGCCGAATCACTTGATGAACGGGTTATGAAAAACTCCTATATCCATCAGTTGATTTGGCATGTGATTATGATACAGATGATTTCAAAGTAGAACAAATCTAAAACACTACAACACCACTCAATTGTCATACAGTGCTAATTTTGCATAGTAGCCTTTTTTTAGTGAATGTTGGACTGGTTTTCGGAACTTTAGTTCCGAGTGCTCGACTAAAATTCATAGACAAAGTCAAATTTACCCTGAAGATTTACTAAAACATATGTAATAATAATAAAGCTCTAAAGTAATTCTATGACTAATAAGTACATAGCTTTATATATACTATACAACTTTGTTCCCTTGAGTATATATAAATTTATAAAATTATTAATGAGGCTTGTGATGAGGCGTATTAATTTATTAGTTCAACAATTTACTTATTTAACTTATACTGTTTTTATTCGTGCAATACACTGTAAAGGTACAGATCCTATAGAAACAGAAAACAAAGAAGGCGCTGTCTGATGTTAATAATCAGAGATAATAAAAACATGAGCTAACTAGCACGCCTCGCGATCTCCTGTTACGCAAAGCTCTCAACAATGCTCGTATTACCAGCACAATATTTACGCACAGATTCCAGATTTACCTTTGATTTGTTTTTATTTCGAGTTGTTATATCGAATATTCCGATATCCCAAGTACCGGGGCCTAGGGAAAATATTATGATAACGGTCAGGCAACAACATAAACCAACCGGCGAACAAAATACTTGCTAGAGCGGGCAGAGTAAACAAGTGTTGTGTTCCATTTCATTAGTGGCTGACTTAATGTTCGTTCACTTCATTAGTGCAACGTTTAATAAGATTAAATAAATTATATGTATGTTCTCGTGTGGATTATCGGACAATCTCATTTGCGCTTTGTCTGTTCATATCGACGTATTTTGTTCAATTCGTTTGAGTGCAGCGGTCGTTTGAAAGCCTTGTTCATCACCAATCTGTTGCCAATAATTACATATTTAGTAACCACAATGCTAGTACTCATTTAAACTTTTTTTAGTTTCTGTTGTATAATACTATACTACGTCTACTACATAAGAAAACTGTCATTTTAGAGTTCCGTAAACAAACCAGGAATCCTTATAGTTTCGCTCTGACCGTCTTTCCGTCCGCGGCTTAGCTCAAAAACTCTTACTACTAAAAAGCTGTAATTTGATTCGAGTGGCGATTGCGTACCGGGAAACGTGTACCGGGCCGTCCCTCTGCTAGGTGGACCGACGACCTGGATAAGGTCGCAGGGATCCCTGGGTGCAGGTGGCTCGGGACCGGTAGATGTGGCATACTATGAAGTGGGCCTATGTCCAGCAGTGGACTTTTCCTGGCTGATGATGATACATATTAATCACGCCAACAAAGTGGTAGAATAAAATATTTATACTTAAAACGGCTCCCATACACGTAACTTGGAGATGAAATATTGTTTTCGTGTCTACCCCATTGTATGGTATCATTAAAAATTTCTTTTTATACATCCAGTTCATCTACGGAACCCTACGCTGCGCGTGATCTGACACATGCTTGTCTGCTTTTTTACATTATGCACATACATGCACACATATTCCACAATATTTATGTTGGTAAACTTGCAAATAAATGTCCACTGCTGAACATTATCATACCTTCAGAGACTGCTATAAGCTCCGGGTCCAGGTCGCTGTCGATTACTGGTTAGTCGCTACCTGTATCTGAGTCGCGGGTCGTCCCGTCCTGCCTCGCGTTTACACCCATCACTGTCGTTAACATTTTCTGTTCTTCATGCGATCGATCTCGCCGGTCCAATGACACTTCATTTGATGGACGACGTCGAGCTATGCTCTACTATGCCGATTCATATTCTATTTATATCTTCGATAATTACCATTCATAAATTGTCAACTTTGTATATTAATTTTAAGACATCAAATATATTTATTAATTAATTGAAATGTAATAAAAGTAGTAAACTTATTACTGAAATTAAAAGTCGTCTCGTTGAAGACAAAGAAATGCAAAAACGGATGCCAAAGGAAATAGCTGAAATTTCTCAAACAACAAGAGTTTGGGGGTGGCCGGAGGTCTGGTAGCGGGGAATATCCGGTGTCCGCTAGGGGCACTCCGTCCGGGAAATAATGCCATTTCCGATGAGGGCCCGCGGGGCGTGTCGACAACGAGATTAGGGAAAAAAGACGGGAATTTAATAACACCACCGACACACGTCTTACGGCGAATAAACACCACTGCTCCCGGAATCACGTCCTTCGACCCCCTCTCCGTAGATACAAGTGCCGTGCCCTGACATAATTATGTGGCCCCCAACGCGAGTATGCTCTTGATTTGGTTAGATACACTCTAATTTGTAATAACATCTAATTTGGTAATGATACTCATGGCGCACCAGTGTCGGACTTCTTTGAGCATTGCATAATTTCTTTTCTAACGAAACACTCGCGACTTGGCACATAGGCACACCGAGATAGGTTGTTTACTACATTTTCTTGTTCTCGACACAGTGTGTTATAAGTTTTATACAAAGCCAACTGGATTCTTACATTGAAATGAGAAAGAGAAAATGAAATAGCGCGCCATTTCTTTTTACAACGTTGGAAAATATCAAAAAGAGTTTTGCTCGAGAGCTCGATTTTGAAACCAGTTGTGAAATTAAAATCACTTAGCAGTCGTTCGTTTTAAAATTTGCGGCGAACCACGACAAAACGTGAGCGGTTCAAAAGCGGAAACTCGCTAAAAACGTTTCGTGATCGGTGGGCACGTGACTGAGAGTGGCTTCTCGACTGTACACCAACGAGTGCCACCGATTGGCTAACAATATTCACGTTTAAATTTATCACGTTACATTCGATTGTGTTACTACATTAAGAGTTTTTAAATTCTAAATCTGATGTTTCAAGCTTTTCTTCGTTGACATTAACGTTGTCATATTTATGTCATAGATCAGTAGTTGCCAACCTTTTTTCGACCAAGAAAATTTTTGATTGTTCTGTTGTCAGCAGGGACAATAAGGTTCAAGAATCATAAATCTTGTTAATCTGAAAATAAAATTACAAAATTGAAATCAAAATTTTCTCGCTATTTATTATTTTATTTGAAAGAAAAGAAAACTTACATTATATAATATGTGCTCAAGTTGAGCACTATATTTATTGCAAATAAATTTTCATTGCATATAACACAGAGAATTCTATTGTAATTTTAAAGTAATCCAATAAAATAGTTATAGCTATATATTTGTTCATCCGATAGCGTTCAACGTCCATTGATTTTAATATTTCTATTTTATGGCAATTCCTTTAAATAAGTTGCATGAGGCTCTCATGGACCACAGCTTGGGTACCACTGGCATAGATGACTGTTTCTGTCTCTAAAATAAGATCACGTAATCATAAGTTTTTTTCTTCTTCATACATTTATGCACATTGCACTTTTACCGGGGAAATTCATTTTAGCATATTTTTCTTGGAACCAGAAATTGTCTGGAACTCATCGCCACTAATTTAATAGAAGGCCCGCAGACGTCGACAAATTGCTGCGGATCACGCCTTAACTCCTAACATTAATATCCATGATTTAAAATGATTCCTCATTCCGTTATAATGAATAGACCAATGGCATGTTTTACCTCGCTTTCCAGGGTTCCTTAGTTAAACTCGAAATCCTTCTATTTGTCACGCACATTTTGCTGGCTTTCAGCTCTTATGTATATCATTTTGTGTATACGTGCAATTTTTTATTGCTCAATGTTGCTACAATACAATGTGAAAACAAATAAAATCGTACGTACACAAAACATTTGTCATTTAGCGGTTTATAACAAGTGACTCGGGCGTGTAGTTTAAATTAAAACGATAAGAAATCCAGAAAAGTGTAGCAGAAAGGTCTTGTATGCCGATCTACAACTGCAACTGGAATAGAAAGGAGTAGTCTGAAGCTGTACTGTCACTATAATCCTTGTTTTAGGCTTCCTTCATAAATGGAGTCAAAGATTTGGCCATATTTCGAATGATAGCGATCAGGTGTAATGCCGAAATTCCATTTGGCATTCCAGAATAATATTCATGGATTAATTCATGGAATTAATTTGTAGTTTTATCAATTTAATTATTACGTAGTAATAGTAAATAATATTACGCAATATTAGAAGTACAGAATAAAGCTTAAAATTTAAACAAAGTTACCAACTCTTCTTGTTTGTGGGAATCCTAAAAAAGCTTAAAGCTTCTCAAGTTTTTTCGCAATTCCTGAAGTTACTTACAAACCGAATTGTTCAAAAAAACATTAATATACTCACAAAAGAAAATAATTTAACTCGAACGAAAAGTTTGACGTGGAAATTGCGTTTCGACGCAGCCATACAAAGTCTGTATTTCAAATAGAGCAATTTCCTTGAATGGCGCTCGAAGTGTACTAAGATTAGGGGTTTCCGCCGGTGAACTTGCGCGACAGAGGAAGTTTGTGTGTTGAACCGCATTTGTCAGAGTCGATCGTAACTTCTACCCTCGATTAGCATCGACACCAACTTGCTCCGAGAGAGTATCGATACTACCGCGCGTCGTTGCAGGGACGCGGCACACAGACGCCTCGCTGCAGGTCAAACTTCGCCACATGTAAAATAAACCTGTTTTCATTGCTGCCAATGTTTTGGCCATTCGTTCGTTCTCACATCATATTTGATTTTAAAATATGTTGATTGTATGGCTCTGGGCACGATATTTGTGTAAATATCATTTGTTTTAACCGTCCATGTTACAGTAAAATTTTACTTACATTTCATTTACTAAACCGTAAGCATGCACGACAAGTAAACCTAGGGTAGGTTTACCGTTGTCATTTGTTCTTCGATCTCTCACCTAAAGTGCGTGCTAACAAGAACACTGGTTCGTGTGCTAACATTAGAAAACGATTTTATGAGTATAAATAGCGATACTTTAGTTTATCAATAAAGGAGTCCGGCAACGTAGGAAGGCGAGGCCATATTATTGGATAGTTGGTATTGTCGCAGTAGTTGGTAGCCGTGGATGGTGCACGGAATTTGCGCGGAATTTCATTTCGTTAGCGTCGAGCGGCCGGGGTTGCGGATGCCTGCGGTCACACACTTCCGACCTAACCCCCGGTACGTTTTGTTTCATACTCATTGTACATCTCTCATTCAGATGATACCATTCATCTTTGCGCCTCTGTCGACATTGATACATATTAGTATCACTGTGGATCGTTATCACCTAAGTTTTACTTGTAACGGATACTCGTTACAATTCGTTGTCGGTAGGGATAAAATAGGTACTAAGACTCATAATTTTTATATTCTTTAGCCATCCATAAGACGCTGAATGTTCATGAAATATTCGTCAAAGAGAATGTCACATTAAATGATTTATTCCGCTCAAACAGCTCCATTAGTAGATTACTTAAAACATCGAGGAGTCATAATACGTACATACTCGTCTATCATATTATTTATACGATGAGCAGCGAACTGAACAACTTAGCTTGTGGGAGTATATAATATTTCAGCAATTTTTTACAAAATTATTACCAAAAAAATATTACAAAATTATCGCGTGTGTGCGTGTGTCAGATGAATCCGATAAATAGATAACATTAGTGTAGTAGTGCGATGACTAAATTCCATGCACATCCTGATTTTAATAACATTTCGATAGTTGCGGTTCGAAATGAGATAAATTTTGGGTTGATTGTAGAAACAGTGTGAAAATGATGTGGTGCCAGGCAAGTGTACCGTGTAATATTAAAAGTGAGAATTAAAAGTGACTTGCAGATAATGCAGTGCTTCTCAGCCTCTGGATAAACGGTCTGAGGCAACTGCTAGGTCTGTGTAAAAAATTTAACGAATACACGGTTTGATATATATGAGGAGCTGGGGAACAAAAGCGGACTTGTCCAATTAATCAAATTTTACACTAGAGCAAAAAAACTGAAATAGGTATATGCATATGGGCTGTAATTTTGTGCATTTCAGTATAATTAGTATTTAATACAACATAACTAATAGCCTGCTTGTTGGTCATAAAACTTAACCTTTTTATTTTTTTTTATTTTTTTTGTAATGGACAAGTCCGGTTTTGATTACAAAAGGTGGACAACTCCGGTTATGATTGAAAGAGTTATGGACATGTCCGGTTATGAAAGAAAACTAGATTCTATTATTGTATTTTTTTATTTAAAAATTATATGAACTCTCCCACATCTGGTTCGCAACAGTCACAATCGTCACTGTGGTCGTCGTCTTCGTCATTTATTTGACTTGTTTCAGCAATTGCCACTGGTGAGGTATGGAATATATTGTTTTTAAACCAATCAAGCTCTTGATTATCCATCCAATTATCTCCGAATTGTTTCTTTAAGAGTGTTTCAACATCTTTTTTCTTGTTTGGTTTTAGTTCATTAACCATTGAAAATCTTTGTAGTAAACTCGGATGGTTTTTTGTCATTTTTAACAATGATACAGCATTTTCTGATGATTCATCTCCATAATAGGTGTTTAAGACTTTCACACCAAAGTTTACGTGATTTAATCGTGCAGTAGGATCTCTTCGTATGTTTGCAGTGCCTCGGCCACGTGCTCTGCCACGACTACGGCCCTGACTTCTTCGTGTTGATTGTTGAGATTGACTAGGAGTTTCTGTTTGGATGATGGTTGACTTTCTTTCTATTATTATTCTCTTTGCATCACGAATACTTTCCACTTTCTTGTAATAGTCTTCAAGGTTTTTGACGTTGTAAAGGTTCCAGTTTTCAGCTAAAATATGAACTTTGCCATGCTTTGCGTAAACCTCATGATATTTTTTTGGATCCAAAATGAAAGGCATCTTCCGCAAATCCTTTTCGACCCTCCCGAACACTCGATCCGCCGGCAAGAAGCTGTGACCGCGTACAGGAAAGGTTAGTACGATTTTGGCGACATTTTGAGGGGCGTAGTTTTTCAACCAGAAAATCAAAGTGTGGACGACATGTGCATTTTTATTTTGACCTCCACACCCGTCCGAAAAAAGGCGTAAAACTTCCACTTCAGAAAAATCAGTAAACATCAGGTATGTTAAAAGGGCAGACGCAATTTCGGTGGCGCCTTTTTTAGCTTGGTTTTCTGTCCATATGAAGAAATGTGGCTCCTTTGTAGGCATATCAGTAATGCAGAAAGAATAAAGTCCAACTTGTCGTAAATAAAAACATTCCTGGATTGGCGTTTTAGGAAGGGATTGAATTTGTTGGAGATCAAAACATATTGTCATAGAATTTTCAGGTTTTTCTTTGGTAAGGGAAAAGAACGCTTTGGCTCTAGCTTTATGAACTCGGAGTTGAAGTTTCAATGATTGAAGTTCTTCAGGATTATTTTCAGTCTTCTGCCTATTTTTCAGCAGTTCGCAGGTACTACATATGTCGGAAGATGGTGACGCAAACCCAATATTAAAATCGTTCTCAAAAACATTTCGGAACATCGTTTGTGAGACTTTCAAATCATCAGTCGCTGAATTATTGTACAACTCCCACAACTTTTTTACGTTTAGCTCGTATGACAGGTACACTCTTTTTGATTTATTTCGATCATTGTAATGTGACTCCTTTGCTGGCAAACCACCGAGAAATTTTCTTACAGATTCCTTTTTATCAATACTTTTGAAACTTTTCCTGTCTCCTCCTCTGCCGTCAAGTGGCGTTTTGCCTTCATATAATTTGCTCGCAATTAAGTTTACCCTGTGCTTACTGAGCCCAAGAGCAGCCAAAAAAAAAGATTTGCATACTTTTACTAACCTTTTTGAATCACGGAAGAGAAAGTATGTCACAAAGTACTTATTCCTCTGCGGTTTGCGAGATTCCTCTCTCGATCTTTCTCTTTCTATGGGGCATGGTGATATGAGCCGTGACAAGTAAATATCCTGTAATTTTTTGCCAATTTTTTCATATAGTAGTTTGCGGTTGTAAACAATTTCGTTTAATGTCAAAGTCTGGCACTTAAATTTTCCCTTGTTATGTTCACACGCAGACACGAAATTCAAAGCAAGGGGGTCTTTATCTGCGTACCTAAAACAAAATAATAGCAATTTTAAATTCATCATAGGTTAGAATAATAACAAACACGCACCGGTAGGTATAATTTTACACTCACTTCGATTCCCTGTTGTTTTGCGCTTGCCGTCCTGTTTTTTTTCGTTTACGTGAGCCGTCATTTATATTGGCCACTATTTCTTCGATTCCGTCCATAATTTTGTGGGTTTTCTAGGAAAATTCTTCTCAAAATTACGAAAGCAATGACCGTCACACAGCTGATTATCTTTTTTTTTAATTTAGCAGTGTTGCCACAACTGATTTAGGGATATCATAACAAAAAAACAATGATTTTTTTAGACTTGTCCGGTTTTGTTTGACATTTTTCGTACTAACGGCAATTCTCCTTACGTTTTTGTCCGGTTTTGATTGGAGAAAAAATCCCTTAGAATTTTAATAAATTTCTAACAGGACAAGTCCGCTTTTGAACGAAATCATCATTTTTAACAATTTTTTTCTCTAAGATCGGACCGCTTTTGATACACAATACTCCGGGGTTCGATAGATATGAGCTTAAAGAGTGCAAAAAAATAAAAATAAAAAATTCGAGTACAGTGGACAAGTCCGCTTTTGTTCCCCAGCTCCTCATATAACATTTCACAAACGAACTTTTTAAGGCTGGAAGGGGTCCGGACGTGGTCCTGCCATTCTTATATGGTTCACCAGTAAGAGTTGTACAGAGCTTCAAGTATGTTCGGACACCTCCTCACTGAATTTCAAAAGGATTTTTACACGTGTCAACTGTTGACTAATTTCACAAAACGAGCAACGTCTAGTGCAGTGTAACGATGCGTTTCGAACCTTAATGAAGTTGTCTTGTTATTGCAGTGCGAAAGCCATGTTTGTGGACGCTAGAATCCCAGACTTTCTTAGCCAATCATAGATCTCGGGCTGCCTCTTTTTGGGGCTACAGAAAAGCAGAAACTTTTTTTTTGCTATCAGTGCGGACTACACCAATAACTGTATTTTAACATTAGTCCACCACACCACAGCTCTGTACCCAGAGCTGACTGGTATGAGATTGGGCAATGATGATGTAGAATTTGTATATAATTATTGTAATATATATTTATATATGGCCTCTTTTTGACATGAAATAAAAACATTATTCTTATTAAACGGGTTGCGGTTCGAAATGATAGAAATTTTTGTGTTAATTCAGACCGGGCTGATGTCTACTTTTCCATTGCAAACATTGCATCGATTTGGCAATAATCTTTTATTTGCGTACTTTTTGTTTGTATAAATGTTTTCGACACCAAACGAAATGTACCGACATTCAGCAAAATGTCGGCGTATTCTCTTTAGAAGGATATGTATTTAAAACTACAACTGAACGAGCGGCTGATAAATAATATACAAAGTATCTCAGACGTTCAGTATTGTAGCGAGCCCGTCTCGACGGCAGGCAGCTGCTCTCCGTAATATTGTGTTATACCTTATCGAATTTGCATGTTTTTACTGAATAACATTCCTTTGGCGCACTCGAGATCAAAGGCCGAGGCGAAAGTGATTTCGCACTGAGTTAGTTCAACAAGATTCTGTTTCGCCCTTCCCTGCTATCCGGCTTCTGTATAATTTTGATGTAATAACGAAAATTGTAAATGGGTGTTCGAGTTTTGATACGAGGGGCATACCGAAATGATCGGGAATATAAAACAATACATACAGGAAATAACTAAATTTATTTTTATTGCTTTTCGAAGTATTCTCCGTTGCAGTTAATGCACTTTTGCATTCGTTCGAACCAATTATTATAGCAGCAATTCCAGTCCGAAGTTGACATGGTCAAAATCGTCGATTTGTATGCTTCCACTGCTTCTTCTGGACCTTGAAACCGCTGACCACGCAATAAATCTTTGATTCTAGGGAATGTAAAGTAATCATTGGGACTCAGATCAGGGCTGTATGGAGGATGATCCATTAATTCAACGTTTTCCTGCTTCAAAAACTCGCTTGTTTTCTGAGCGGTGTGAGAGCTCGCATTATCGTGATGGAGGATTATGCGTCGTTTCGGGTTACCTCTACGGAGTTCGGATATCATCTGTGGCAAACAAACCGTTGTATACCAATCAGCGGTAACCGTTCTCCGTTCCTCTAAGGGAACTGTGACTACATGTCCTGTTTTCGCGACAAACGAAGCGACCATTTTCTTCGATACGCTGCGAGAGCGGACAACTTTTGTTGGCTTGATCTCACCTGCGAAGACCCAGACAGCCGACTGATGCTTTCTTTCTGGCTCATATGAATAGATCCATGATTCATCACCAGAGACAATGTTATAAACTGCTTTTGACTTTCCTCCGTTGAAGCGTTGCAGAGTAGACCGGCACCAATTGACACGAGCCGCCTTTTGCTCTTCGGACAAATTATGGGGCACCCAGCGGGAAACTAGCTTTCTCACTCCCAGTTCACCATGTAAAACAGTTTGTATCGCAGTCATACCTATCCCTAAAGTAGCCCGAATCTGCTCATATGTAATATGTCGGTCATCCTGTATCATTCGGCGCACAACAGCGACATTTTCTGGTGTAACCGCTGTTTTTGGCCGGCCTGTGGAAGGTACGGTGCCAAGAGAAGCACGTCCACGCCGGAATTCAGAATACCAGCGATATATTGTCGTCTGGCTAGGCGCTTCACTCTTGAATATAGATATAAGCTCAGCGAGACATTGTCCCTGAGATAATCCTCGTCGAAAGTTGTAAAAAATTATGGCACGGAAACTTTCTCTTGTAAGCTCCATTTTTTTATCGACCTATCAATTTCAAACTGATATTGTTCTTTAAAAAAAATTTTTTTTTTAATTCTGTCAATTGTATTCGATTTTCAACTAACCAGTGTTTATTCATCAAAAAGAGTTTTTAATCTAATTAAATCGAAAGTACTCGATTACCGATCTTTTCGGTATGCCCCTCGTATTAAACGTACGGAGTTGTTTTGCTGTAGTGATGAGCGGGGCTACCATGTGAGTTTTGATTGTTTGGTTTTGCTACCTGGCAAAACTGTAAATAATGGTGTGCCAATTTAGTTATACATGTGTAAATTTATATTGTAAGTAAGATATCAAGTTTTGACATCGGTAAGTTGTTCGTTAGGAAAGTCCGTCCGTATGTCTGTCTGCGAGTTGTATCTCATAATACGTGATATGTACTCAGTTGAATTTCACAGAATGTGTATTTATGTTGCCGCTATAATAATAATTAACGAAAATAAATTAAAAATTAAAGGGTCTGCCCTTCTATACACGTTTTTTTCTTCTACAAACTTATCTTTGCAGTTGAAAGCCTAACAAAGGGTTTGTGATCAGACTCCTCCTCCAACTCCAACTATTTCTCCTTACCGGAACACAAAAGTGCTATTAGCAATGCTGTTTGGCGGCAAAGTTAGATAACATGGAGGTAAATATTCAGACGGTCATACAAAATCTTTCTATCACTAAACGAACCAAGTACAGTTAGGTATACTCGCTGGGTATTGAATCCAGGACCTCTGGGCACGTCCTACTACAGATTTGATTGTTTCGGATTTCTATCGGATTGGGTGCTAATTGTATCAATACGAAATTCGGTGTTGTGCCCTGGATTCTAACTATTACACCACTACACTGTGGAGTCGGTCTGATGCATATTACAAATATGTATTTTATTTCATTGGGACCTTGAGATTATATCGAGCGCTATGTAAGAGTCCGAGCCTTGCGACGTCATTTACATCTTCCATTACTGTGAACGCCGGGCCCCATAAAATATTTATGGACGAAATAACATTAAGAAAACGCCGCTTGTTTCTGCTCGCATGTATGTTTAATGCTAACGTAATCTCGTCGTTTGATGTCGCTCAAAGCGAACGCCTGGCAAGCCGCTTAACACCACTGGACATAAGAACCACCCCTCACCCCCAACTTTCCTCTCTTTAAATTATTCCGGCAGCGATCTGTCCGTGAAATTGTTACTTAAGAACTTAATCGACGCATCGCTCTCTTTGTCTTTGAGAGATGTTTTCGCGAAAAGCATTTTATTGAATTCGGTGTTTGTTGTTACTCGCTTGTTTCCTTCGTTGTTAAATTGCTGTCTATTTGAAAAGGGGACTGTGAACACTTGCCTGTTACATATTAAAACGACTTATTTCTAGTTTGTTGCGCCGCACTGATGAAATGCTTCTGTGCTGCTTTTGAATTTTTCGTAGCACCTAAAAGAGTTCAACGAGACTAACGTACGCGTAGCGGGTCTACGTAATGTGTCGTAGAGTATCTACGAATTATCGTAGGTATTATTGCTTCGAAAACGTTATTAATGTTTTATTTTAATGCCAGAATTTTCTTACGTATGATTAAAAAAATCATACATCGTGCATACTCTCCAGACATTTCATCGTCTTCAAACCTGGCGGTCGTATCAGTGATCGCAGTAACTTGTAGTTAATACACAAAATTCAATTCGTAATATTTTCGGAAAAAATATTTCTGTTTTTGTTAGTAAATAAATAAGTACATAAGTAATAAAAATTCTAAAACGCACAGTGCTGAAATCATTGCTAGCTTCTAAAAGATTACCGTCGCGAGATGCGATGTAAAGGGGTGATATTATACCAAAGCCATAATATATATTATAATATTTGCAGTGTCCTAAAACAGGGTCCATAATTGTATTTTTTTTTAGTCTAAGACATGTGTACAGTTATGGAAGCAATTAATTGAAATTGAAAGTTTTAAAGACTAGATACTTTTAGAGATGAAATTACAATGAAATCTGTAGTTTCTTTTATGCTTAAACAGTTCACACTGTGTATGTGTATCACAGTTGACAGATTGACATGTGAGGTGACGTCACGCGCGGGCACAGCTCCCTGGAATGAGCGTCAGCGCGCGGTACTAATCCCCGCAGCTTATTAGAGACTTGTTGTGCCCCTATTAACATGTTCTCAGTGATCCCTTCACGTGTACACTGTACATACACTGCACTACGAATTATATCTCTCATTTTGACTTCGTGAATATTACTCGGCATTCGATGTACACGGTTAAATTACGTGTTTTATATCTTGTATGATTGCTGAGTAGCATTTCTTTGATTTTGGAATTACTTACACGTTTTCGGTGACATTTGGCCTCCATCTCACCTGCTGCTACAACTCAATCATGTAGTAAGATATTTGCTGCAATGTCCCATTACTTTTTTACACTACTACAAAATAACTGAAGATATAAATATGATTGCATATATAGATAATCTAGTCGACTATTTAAGTTAATTACCTTAATTTAATAAAATAGTAATTCGCCTGCACCCAAATAAATTTTTACTTTTAATTTATTGATTTAGTTCGTTTGTAGTTATCGTTAAGTGGTTTTTTTATCGTTTTAAGTTAACAAACCCAGAAGTCTCAATCTTTTAACGCGCTGGCACGTTTCAAACCGAAACACAACAGTGCTATTAACACTGCTGTTTGGCGGGGACTTAGGCAACCTTAACTGAAGTAAATCCAAATACCCCATTGCTGTTATAATGCACTTGATGCTAAATAAGAGTAAGAAGATACAACATTCAATAACAAGATCTTGAACAATAAAAGCACCTTTCAGAAAGCCATAGCAAAGCCATACCCTTACAAACGTCGACACAACAGCGCTCGCGAAGAAATACGTATATCTCAGTGAATATCGATTTCAAATAAAATTGCAACCTTTTCAGATAACGAGGTGACATTTCCCCTTTTCCGGGGTCCCGTTTGTCGCCTTCGTCTCTCACATTGGGAATTTATCCACCGAAATAAGCAGATAACGAACGTAATGGCAGAGGCGAGAGTGTACGAGCCGACAATTGGCTGAGACGTCGATTGTGCTTATAAGAACACCAGACGATGCCATTTTGTCGGATTGCATTTCAAATAATCGGCTCTCCTTCGTGTCTCGTGTTGATGCTTTGTTCATACAAGTGCTTAGGAACTGTTTTAATGTTGCTATTATGTAAATCATCTACCAAAAATCGACGGATATAGAACTGCATAACGACCGTGGAAATTGCTTCCTTATTGTTCCTTACATCGTCAACTGAGATTACAAACTTTTAATTTCTGATTGAAATGGTTTGGTTTGGTTTTCTTGGGGGTGGAATTTCTAAAAATCATTTTTACTTCAACACAAAGATTGGAGTAAGTTTCTAGCTGAAGTGGTGTTGGGCTTCGCGTTAACATGACAATCATTCATTCAAAAAATTTCAGTTAATAATTTATTGACGTTAGTCGCATAACGCTTTGTCGCTTGTAGAAACAAGTGGCCTTCTTGATTGTAATTTTATTACGTACATTTTAGGATAGCAAATAAATAATTAATTATTTCATTTCTCATATGAACTATTTATGCTGCTTCTGCCTTTTTATCCCCATCGAGTAAGCGTATTGCTTGCGCGATACAAAACGCTAGTATTTAATAATCATTTTAAAAACCGATCCACCTGTTTTCCGTTGATTCCACCGATGATTATGATATCGACTCAAAGAAAGCTAATTAACCGTGGCGATCTATGAGCAGGGACGATATGTAGCTAATGATGATGAATAATATATGTTATCGTTGAATATAAGAATAATCCATAATTCTCGTGTGATAATTTCTGAAGTCACGCAAACAGAGTCGCACACAAATCGCTTTAATTATAATATTAAATCAACGGAAACCGGCTCAACGGTTTCGAAATAAATTTTACACACATAGGTAGTATGTTCTGGGATTAACACAAAGGACAGAAAGAAGGACGTCACCAACAGTCTGTGGGATTTTTTAAATCCACGCAGACGAAGGCATGACTTAAAAATATTAAACTATAATAATTTTCGTTTTATATTAGATTTAGATTAATATTAGATATCTCCACGTGAGTGTTCCCACGACTCACCCAATAGTAAAGTCGAGCCGGGCACTTTCAACAAGCTGCCAATAAAGTCCGTGGATCGCAACGAACCGGGTACTTGTTGCTTCCTGCCATGGGATGTGGTAACGAGATTGCTTGTACTTTACTGCGGAAGTATACCAGCTCTAGCCGTACTTGTGGATAACTGTATGAGGTGTAATGAAATAACTTTTCTGTGGCCATTATTGCTTTGAAGTATTTGAAATGATGTCTTGATCTTTATTTATGTTTTCTCTGTTATTAGTTTTTTAATATCGCAGAAAACACTAAAAGAAAACATACTATTTGTACGACGGGTGGTCATTTGACCTTCGTTTCATTATGGTCGTTTGAGTTGAAAACGTGCTGACTCAGAAAAGTTAGTGAAACTGCTGGGGTACATAATGTTTAATGTTCGTTTATTTGCTATTAAAGTTACATAAACTGTGCAAAAAGTATATACAAAACATAAAGGACAATAATACTAAAAACTAATCCTAATAACTAGAGACGGAGTCAAACAATTTACAAAAAAACTCTTTTATGTCATAAAAAGGTCTACTTATTAAATATTTATACAATTTATTGGAAAATTCATTCAAAGTTTTACAGTTTTTTATGTCATTATCAAGATTATTAAATATTTTTATGCTATTAAATTCTAAGCTCCTATGGTAATTATTATATTCTGTCATAGGAAGAACAAGTCTATTATTATTTCTTAAATTTAGATTATGTTGATCTTTCCTGCATTGATAAGTTGACTTCCTAGAGAAAACATATTTTGCCGTCAGATATATATACAAAGATATAACTGTTAATATTTTATGTTCGATAAAAAGTGGTCGGCAGTGTTCAAGCGGAGCTGCACCTGCTACAATTCTTACAGCTTTTTTGAAGTATTAGAACTGATTTTATTCCAGCACAGTTACCCCAGACCTCAATACCATACCTAAGAATACTGTCAAAATATGCAAAATAGACCATTCGTTATGCCGAAGAGTTACATGTCGATGACAAGTTCTTTATTGCATAGCATGCACCGGCTAATCGTTTTTGTACATTTTCTATGTGAGAGGACCACCTTAGTTGTGGGTCCAAGTCCACGCCCAAAAATCTAATAGCATCAACTTTGGTCACCGGTAAATTTAAGTTGTATTCTGGACTATTTGTGTGACGTCTATAGACCATGTAGTGAGTCTTGTCTAAATTAATACTGAGACCGTTGCTCTTAAACCACTGTGTGATATCAGTCCAGACTGTGTTTATTTCTGCTTGTAGCATATTTATGTTACTATTTTTTACTATTATACTCGTATCATCTGCGTATAAATAAGGTGTTCCATGAGATATGTTATTTGGGAGATCATTAATGAAGATTAAAAATAGCAATGGACCATATTAAAAATACTTGTTAGTTACTCATGCGGACATAGAAAAATGCCTTACCACCAACCCAACCGAGTATCAGAGATTCCCCGTGTTTTATTCGGAATCAAACCCACAACCGTCGGATTGTGAGACACTATGACTTCCATGCTTAGTCAAAATTCAAACAAAAACTTAATGAGCTATTTTAATAGTTTCATAAAGTTTCATTAAAATCTAAGTTAGTTATTATTGTATTCAAAAAAATATAATATGAAGAAGAAAAACATTGTTGACATTAAAAAACGCATTATTGACATTGCATGCCACATAAAAAATTCTAAAATCACTTAAATGTGAAATGAAAATGCACTTATTTGTTATAATAAATAATTATCACGTTTCCTAACCTCTTCATTTATCCATCCACTGAACGCCCACTCTCTTTGGTTACAGAACAGTCCATTACAAATCCGAATTCCGTGGAAGCCGGATAAGTTCTGTTTCAACAACTTTTATACCTCCGTAAAAACTCGAGCGGGTTTTTGTTAATTGAATCACAAAAAATTCTCAAAAGCGAATATTGTGTTGTTTCCTGGTTACATTTAGCTCAAGGAAAACAGCTATATTCCAATAACGTCTGTGTTTAATTGGGTTAGGAAACCTTCATCCCTCATCCGCTAGCATCATATTCACTTGTAATTATATTGTATAGTGACATAGGAAACGTTTATACTCGTCACATATTTATTTTGAACCAGTTTCTTCCCCGATTTTGTCAATTTTTTATTTTTTTGGGAAGAGCATAAATCAGAAGTGGTCCCATATAAATTATATCGAAATTGATTGATCGTTCTTTGAGAAAATCAACAAAAACCAATTTTTTAAGGTAATCGGACTACTGAGCCGAAGAAGTCTCAGTAGTTCAATCGGACTACTGATACTAGAGGAATTGAAGTCGGTGTTTAGTTATTTTTGAATGCATTAATTATACATTTATGATATCAGTAGGCGTGCATGTGTCTTTTGGTTTGATTACGAATATCCGTTTGAACAGAAATACTTGTCAGAGGTAGCATTTGGTGTAATGATTAAAATTACCCAGGTTACCCAGGGTGTCTCGTAAATGCCTGCCTTGTTGATCACTCCGTACAACTACACTTTCAACGGTCGAGGTGAGGTGATAAATGACTCATATAAATAGATATGTAAAAGTGATCTGTTGTTTGTCCTCAGATTCTTCTACCTGTATCACTTCTCGTTCTACGCGTACCACTACCGCTTCAATGGACAGTACAGCAGCCTCGCGCTCGTCACCTCCTGGCTCTTCATACAGGTAAATTCATTGTTTCAAACTTTACATGTTTATGTAGCATCCTTACTGCTGCCTTAGTCAGAAATTTCGCCCGCTCTGTCATTAGCAGTATGGCGTGTTCTTTCAAAGGTTCGATACCGATCTGACCCAAAGTTTTTAATTTTGTGTTTTATTTATTTAAGTTTTTTGTTTGTTTGTTTTTATTGAAGCAAATTTAAAAAACTGAATTTTTTAACTTTAAACTTTACTGAAAAATTAGAGGGACAAGGGGGAAAAAATTATAGCAAAGATTTCAATGATATACCTAATAGATAATATTTGCATAGTAACTGTCATGGTCATTTATTAATATTAAAAAAAACGAGTTACAACAAAATTTCCAAATCGAGTACCGATAAATAGCGTCCATTGGGAAGCGAACCTGGGACCTTTGAGTCTTTTGACAAACAGCGCCATCTGCATAACCGTCTCAGTAACGCTTAGTCACATAATGTAAAATGGTACCATCTTTCAAAAGGCCATGACAGATAAAATTCCTTACTACGGCTTCGTAGTCTTACTGCTAGATGACAGTTTATTTATTTTATTGGCTGCCAACACAATAAGCATTATTACAAATAAAAAAAAAACACACTCAAATCTTAATTCTAAATACTACGGCTTACACAAAAAAGTATCTTCTTAAAAGTAGCTCAAAATATTATAAAGGGTAGGTACGTTTAACAGTGTTTTAAACTTATCGATGCTCATGTATGCAACAAAAATGTGAATATCAACCTTGGCCACACCGCACTTGGCCGTTTTTTTAAAGTTACTGTAAATAGGCGAATTTCAGAACTTAGTTAAGTTTTACTTACGCATTATTTCACGCAAAATATGAACACTATCTGTAGGAGAGTAGACCTGATCCCCTGCAGTGAGGACATATATAGGCTGATGATGATGATGATCACTAATTTCGTACTCTAGAGCATAAGCGCTGTGGTGAAGTGGTTAATGGTTACACTCTTTATGTCCTATGTTCTGGGTTGTAACCCGCGGCAGAAATAAAGTTTTTTAAAGAACTCCGAGCAAAGCTCGGTCGCCCAGACATTAGTAGTTACAACTATACTACACAGTCTGAGGAAACTTAAATTAGATCTGTCCTATTTCAGTAAATATCAGTAATAAAAAAAAATGGTGGCTTAGTTGTGTTTTTCCGTTGGTACTCAAAGTGAATTACACGGCCAGTGTCTGGGGCACGGACAAATATTGTGCTCTCATCGGTCCGCTGTTCTGTAGGCCCCGCGGGTGGGACATCGGACACTAGCGAAAAATCTCATTTGCCGAGTGACACCGGCCGACCTGTGTCATGCGAATATTACTCATGATACGACCGTTGACTCGTCACAAATGCAGACACACACGCCTTCAAATTCAACATCTGTGGCGGTTTTCATAAGTTTGCGCGCATTTCTTTGTAATTTTTACGGGCTTTGGAAATAACTGACGTTTAATTTTTACGACAGTAACTGTAACCGCCTCCGTGACCTTAACGGCTACACGCTTAGACTTACAACCCGGAGATCCCGGGTTCGATTCCCGATGTGCTACCTTTCATACCGGAACACAACAGTGCTATTAACACTGCTGCTTGGCGGCAGACTTAAGTAACATGGTGGTGGCTAGCCAGGCAACCATGGAACATACCACGAACCGACGAGTACATAAGATAAGAAATTATTATTTTATTTCATGGCAGGTATTGGCGTGTCCGCAGTTTTTGCATACCATCAGTGCCGACCATGAGTTATTACAAGCGTATTTAAGCGAGTCTAGGCCGTTTGTTTGTCGGGGCACTTTGATGTCGGCCAGTCCACCCCCGGGCACTCGGCCTGCCTCCGCGTGTCGACATTATAAACTGTTTGTTTTGAGCTATATTAGCTGAACGGTGCGCTCGCTATTAATACTCATACTCGCCCACAAAGCGAACGTTTAATCACCCTATTATCAAAGCAACATCGAACGACGTCGTCCGGAGTTGCGCGCCCTTGCAAAATGTGACAGGCAACTTACTAATATATCTTATATAAAGTTTAAACTTTATATTTTTTGATTGTAAACATGTTTCTAATCTGTAACTAGAAATGAGTCGGAAAGTCAATTGAAATGCACGAAGACATTTAAATTCAGATTGTTTGCTATAACCTGGTTTTGGACACATTAGAGACACCCATACAGGTCCAGTGCCGTAAATTGACCCCCCCATCCCCCAACCCTTCATCGATTGCTATCACAGACGAGTTTGACCTGAGACTAATGCGAAGGTCATCGTCAAATACCTTTGTCACATTGACCTGTTTGATTGTTGTCAAACGCTGAAGAATCTTTTTTTTCCCTTCAGTTTTCATGTTCTGATTATATGCTGCTGAGGGAAGGTGGTGATAGCAGTAAAATCATCTCTGGGTCTGGTTCCGTACTCTGGGATTTTACCTCAGTGGCGCTTGTCAACATCCTACGGAAGAATTGAAGTGTTTTTATCCGTAAAGCCATACTCCGACTGAAACTAATATCCATGCTGTTTTTGCACTGAGGCTGAGCCCCACGGTTATTATTTTTAAACTATAGCAGGAAGCCTCTTAACTCTATTCGGGGGCCGGAAGAATTTGTCAACAAATCACGTCCCTATACGTCATCGTGGCTGGAGCAACGCGCCGCACCTTGCGAAACTCGACTTTGATGTGATAGGCGTACAATATAACATAGCCCGGCCGTCTGTAGACGTAGCCTCGTCTGCACCGGGCGGCGTATTTTGAAATGTCGGTATTTTTATATTTTTGTGTTTTTGTATTTTTGGACGGCTTTTTCATTTGTTTTCATTAAGACAAGAGTAAAGAAAGTAAAAGTAAAGTATGGAATGCGTGCTCACCCAAAACCCTGAAGCTAATTCAGGTGTTGCAGACCTATAATACCGGAATATAACAGTGCCATTAATAATGCAGCTGATGGCAGACTTAGGTAAAATGGCGAGGCTGCACACACAACCGCCAACCAAAACTAGTATCGACAAGCACCCCTGCCGGCAATCAAACCTGAAACCTCCGTTTTGTGAGTCCAACTGTGTAGCAACGAGGTCATGGTGATGGTGGCGAATATATCACTTCCGTAATCGGAAATGCCGTATTGTTTCGTATGTGGAACAGAACTAATCCAAGTCCTCACGTGTATTTTTAGATACAGTGTCAGGAGACGGGAAGCAGCGTACACCTCTGAAATCTGAATTGTAAGCATGTACATATATCTGTACATGCTTCATTGTTATAGTAAACTAGCTTCCGCCCGCGACTTTGTCCGCGTGTACTTCAGGATTTATTCTACTTGTTCGATAGGCATAGAAGGCATCTATCTCCATTTCCAGCATAAGGTACAAAATAGTGTTTATTCTGTTACGTATGCTAATAGTTTAAATAAACAAAAGAAATTTCAATATCTGACGTAGTACATTCAAATAGTCTTCATACTAATATTCTAGATGCGAAAGTTTGTATATACGAATTACATATTCTATGGTCGGTTGCTAGGCAACGCGTTTTTGTTATGCCCAAATTGCCCATGTAATCCCACTAATATTATAAGTGTGATTTTGTACAATTTACACAATATGTCTTTATGAATTATAGCCTATATGTTATTCTGATGTATAAGCTATATTATTGTAAAGTTTCATTCAAATCCATTCAGTAGTTTTTCCGCGAAAGCGTCACAAACATCCAAACATCTAAACATCCAAACATCCAAACATTCACACTTATAATATTAGTAGGATTAATCCGAACCCTAGATATGTACAGTTCAGTCGATGAAAAGTTAGTTATTAAAATACTCTCACATCAGCATGGTGATTATGGCGAATCCTTTTCCCTCTTTTCTGTCTGATAAATAAAATCGTACAAGAAAGAAATCTTTATGAGGTTGTTCACTCTTATGGGACGTTCTTAATTATCTCTGTGGCATTGACATTGGCCCCACGCACTTCCTATATGTAGGCAGCGCGCCCACACACGGCGAAAATAAAGCCACCTTTATTTTTGTCAAATTTAACATCGGCTAAATTTGCCAATTCGTTATGATTCAAGACTCAATTACCAACATCTGTTATTTGGAATGAAAATGTACCTGATCAAGAAATCATATGTCATCATAATCATCAGCCGGGTTACGTCCACTGCTGGACATAGGCTTCCTTCATGGTACGCAACATCGACCGGTCTCGCGACACCTGCAGTCAGGAACTCCCCGCCATCTTAACCAGGTCATCAGTCCACCTAGTAGGGGGACGGCCCGGTAGACGTTTGCCGGTACGTGGTCGCCGCTCGATAACTTTTACTCCCCACCCGTTATCGGTTATTCGATCATATATGTAAATGATTTAAAAATATGTAAATATGGTATATAAAGTATTTCCAAATCCTGTTGATGCTTTTATATGTATTTCGATACAAAGTTTTTAAAAGTTTCAAAAAATGAACTTGTGACACAAATAATAGTCTTTAAATTAGTAACGTAAGTAAAAATTGATGCCTATGTTTTGTTGAATTTCGTTATTAATCTCTTACACCAAAATAAGATTCTGTGCAACAACTTGAATTTTAATTAAATAATCGTATGGATGAAACTTCTACAATTGCCTTGGTATCGATCATCGAGGTACCGTGGTGGAGGAATGTTCAGAAGTGGATGTTTCCTGACTGATGATTATTATTATACAAGGAAGTTATTATTTTGTAGTTGTATTTTGTTTCTTTTTTTGTAAATCTCATTTAGTGGCTTTTTAGTGCTTTCAAATTTTACGTCAAAAAATCTGGTGATTTTTGTTGGCTGTTGTTGGTTATTGACTTTTTTGCAGTGGCAATGGTGCTTACCATTACTGAACTTTATCGTCATTTTATCTGATTCTGTCAATCTGAATTTAGCGGATATAATGTGGTCGACTCGATTTTTTTACGTTTTAAAATTCAGGTACGGTTTCGATCGAGTCTACCGTACGCCTTGACGAAATTATTAACATAGATAATTATGCCTGACGATTGAAAATGAAACTCGCAACAGTATTTTGCGAATACGCGTCGTGCCTGCGTCAAAGTTTTGTCAAATGTTCCCCGGGACAATCCAAATAACATCCGCGCGTGTAATATTTCCCGCTCGCCCAGGGGGCTTCCGGCAGGCCCGGCCTGCACAATGACGCACTTACACTAACGTAATTTGATCTACATTTCTGTAACATAACACAACATAACTTTAAGATATAATTTTTTCCTTTATAATGATCGACCCTTTGCTTGTACACATTTTAAAAAATCTCAATACATCGTGTACATTGTACAATTATATGAGTCATTTTTCAGAATAAAAAATATTGTAGCAGTGAAGCAGAGCGTGTGTATGTAGGACGTTTATACCGTTTAACTAGAAAATAAACAAAAATAGGAAAAACATATTAAAAGAATAGTGCTAAGATAAAACGGATTTCGAAATATACTCATTACTCATTGAGATGGGGGCAATATAATTTTCGTTTGTAATAATTTCCAAATAAAGCTAGATAATTTAGTTACTAAGTAAATTGAAGCAAATGAACCTGTTTTAATATATTATTACTAACATAAATTAAACAGGAGCCACGTCATTTGCATTTCGATCGAGAATAACAAGTGTACTGGCTCACATATATCGTAACACATTTGATTACAATAATCACGTAAATTTAGACGAAAGTGAAATTTAGAAGATCCGAAATGTCTTTGAAATTTCGAATGGTTCGTAACAGTATTTAAATTAGATTTATGCTTTATTTTAAATTGTAAAACCAAGAATAGAAATAGACTTTGCACCTTTCAGTGATAACATCGTAAAATGTCACCTAAATTGACGTGCAAGAAGCATTAGTATTAAGGGTCAGGAAAAACAAAGTTTTAGTTTATCAATAGTATCTTGGAGGCGAGGGGGGAGGGGGGATGCATTGCTAGCGTACATCTAGTCCGGTGGTACAGCATTGTCGATTTCCGGCCGGAAGCAATAAAATAACACACGTGCGGTCTTGTTGCGGTTGTTGCTTTACTTGCAAATTGAGATGTTACCGTATTGAATCTTGTCTTGTCAGACAGTAGACAAACGGTTTAGTAAGTAAGTGGTACTTATGTTAAAGTAATATTAAATAAAATAAAATTGTCTCACAGCATTCTGTGACATTATATCAATCGCGCGCGAAGTCTCGAAACACGCGAACTTTACTAGGCGCCCCAGTCCTAGAAGGGAGGACATCATTAGTCATTAGGGTCTAAATTCAGCCGTTGACGTTTTGTGACTGCTGATAAATAATAATACGTTTCAGAATTATTATACGCTATTGTTTAATTAGCTATTGAAACGGCTTTCCCGTATACAATACCCGTAATGACCGCAGAATGTAATTTCGAGAAATATTGAAAACGTGATCGTGTCAAAATACCAGAGCACCTATCCGAGAGAGGGTATTAGGAGTGCGCTTAGCGTGAGCGACGGGCCGCGGGGTGCGGAGGTGCGCGGGGCGGGCGCGGACGCGGGCGGGGTAGGCTCCATCGGATTACAGCGCGGGAAGGGCGACGTCGAAAAACAAGAAGCCCCCGCGGAATGCAAAGTGGGGGCTTATCTTATAATCATCGAGCGTGTCAACTTATTAATAAAAATCATAATTCACGAGGCCGCCCGCCAGGCCGGGACGCGGTGCGCATAACATTGCCAACGACGGCCCGCCTTCACCTTCGTTTCAAATTACAGTACTTGTTGACATGTACTAACTAGCAAACGATGCCCCTAACTGTCATACAACATAACTCAACAACTTATGATGAGCCTCTCACACGAAATGCCACAACGAACGGGCGTTCTAAAGGTATACATACACGAGGAAGACACAGGAACACATATGTACAGTCGGATAGTAATTTTTTAACTTCCATAAGCAAGTCCGAGTCGCCTTTGTCCAGCTCTTATTTTGTTACAGCTAATTAAAACATGCACTTCCCATGTGATTCAATTAGTAATTAAGGGAGGGTTAATCCGAACCACAAAATAGTGAAATGCCAGACCACGCGTATTAGCAAAACGTACATCAAGCAAAACTTGTTCGTTACTAGCTTATACTAGTTTAATAGATGGTTGTTGAGCTAATTTCTGTCGAGTCCTAAACCAACAGGAAAGGACCGCCATGATAGAAACGCGGTAAACTGTTGTAATCTTCCAGATCTCTTGCAAATTATACCTAACTAAACTTAAGTCAAACACTCTCAGCGGCTTACTTTGTGGGTTATACGATGTATATAACTAGACAGCATTCACCTCTAATATATATTACCAATATACTAGTATCTCCTGAACTTACTATGGTATTGGTTCGCTCAACAATTGACCCAACCAATAACTGTGCTGTCGAAAGGAGTTGTCGTTTTAATTTAACGTCATTTTCTACAATCTCAATACTTTAATTAACACTAGTATTTGCTTCAGATACTCCGTTCTCAAATCAATTCTTCGTTTCTTTTTTCATGTTTCAAACTGTGGCAGTGTCGGAAAATATCTGTCTAATGCAAATAAATGTCTCTCCCCTTTAAATGTTTTCTTATCTAATCCTTAATCAGAGCACTTTTTGCGTCTGCTTCAGGAATCAGGATTAGTTAAATAAAAAGGGATTTAATTTAGAAAAAAGAGCGTTCTCCGTCCGGCGTACCCTGCTCCCGTCTCCTTGAACAGATTTTTCTTTGCATTTTAAATCAAAATAACTTTATTTTCGTCCGAGTTTTCTACCGTCTTGGCATAATCAACGCGCTCCCGCAAAGTGTTTAAGACAATTTTGCGGGCAAAAAATTCATCACAAAGAGTTCTCCAGGTCCTTTGAAGTGTTAAGCCGGCGTTCTCTCCCTGCGTTTTACCTTCTGTAGTTCCTTGTTGCAACCTCTGAACTGCTTTCTGTTCCACAAAGTGCAGGCCCACGCTCTTTAAGCGGTCTCAGAGTTCATAATACAAACTAGAAAAATTGCATAAACATTTCTTTTTAATCCCTATGTGGGATTTACAGCTTTAGCAGAATTTATTTCTAATATTTCAAAATTTAAATTATTCAGTTTATTGTAGTTTTGGTACTTTTGACTATGATGACAAGGAACAAAAAATCAATTTGTTTTGATATTGATGCCGTGCCCCCAAATTATTGTTAATTAATATGAATTGCTTCATTTAAAACTCTATTATTACATACATTTTGTTTTTATAAACCTCTATATTAATTTGTATTTAATATTTACATGCAACCTAAAAAAATCGTGTCATTTATGCAAATGCTGTTCTGTAACAAGATTGAGGGTGAAAATTCAAAGGTTACATTTTGTCCGTTGGGCCGGCGGCATAATCTGTGAAATTGATAAAAAAAGCCCGCGTTTTTATTCACGTACCTACCTATCTAACAGGATGGGCGGTAAATCTCAAAGCGGCCGATTTTAATGGACGTATAAAAGGGCATCATCTCTGTCCATTAAATACCTTTTAAACGTTTGATCCGTTTTTGTATTTGCGATGATCCGCGAGCGGATTGGGCCAGCACCGGGTCGCGCTAATTAAGGCCATGCTGCGAGCCCGTATCGACCCGCAACGTGTCAACGTACACTAATACTAATGTCTGTCTAGATATATAGACGTGTGGTCTCGGCTTTACAATAGGAGTGCTCCTTGTCATCCTATGGGTCTTACAGGCGGCCAAGATAAAAATTCTAGATGACGGCCTGCAGCGTTGTCCTATACATACACCACCTCGATCTTCCTTCTGCCAAGCGTGATAACAGATCATCTTATGTAAAGCCCATTTGTCGTAGCGATCTGTAAGGCTCACGCTCATCACTTAACTTATGCTGATTAAGTCTTACCTTATTCCCTTACTTGAAAAGACTTTGTTTTTTACCCCGAAACAAATATTCTTCGAATCAACTATCAGCCGTACGTTGCTTTTCTTAGTGTTCCGTAGTAAAATAAAGAACCCTTATAGTTTCGCTCTGTTCGTATGTCTGTCCGTGGCTTAGCGCAGAGACTACTAGAAAGCTGTAATTTGCTACGGATGTATTAATTGCTTAGACAGGCTATGGTTGGGCGAACGAACCTGACGTTAAAGGCCGTCCCAACTGGAGCGATGCCAACCTGGTTCAGTTCATTTCCTCCAAGACACAAGCGTGTATTTTTTCTTCTAAAAGAAGTCAATTTGATCATACACCAACTTTTCGGAATGCTCCTGTAATAGTCACCGACCACCTTGTTAGGAATGAGCCTTAGTTCGAACTGAACTTTGGCCGTTATATGGGTCCCTAGCTCTAACTGCGGCCAAGAAATTGGGAATCCTCTCTAAAGTCAGACGGTACTTCAGTGCTTGACAACTTCTAACCTTATATCAAGTAAAAGTCTGACCCTGCATTGATTACTGTTAACACCAGTATCAAATAGCTGCCTTGGACTCAACAGAACGTCCCGCCACAAGACTCATTGGTGACAGCTCAGTGAGTGTTAAGCTGCAAAGCCTGGAACACCGCCATAAAATAGCCAGCTTTTCGGTTTACTACAGGCTTCATTTCGGAGAAAATGACATCGCATTACACGACCTAATTCCACCGTCTCTTTTCTTCCTTTCCCTACTCTGTTGACATGGCACCATTTCGCACGAAGCGTTACGCTTCTTTATTTATTATGCGTACAGCTAAGGAGTGGAACTCCGTGCCGGCTTTTGTGTTTCCCAAACGCTACAACCTGGATGTCTTCAAGATCAGAGCGAATAGTCTATTTCTAAGCAACCGTGAACCGTCCTAGACCACATCGTCGCTTAACATCAGGCTAGATTGTAGTAAAACGGAAGCCTATCTATCGAATGTAAAAAAAAAAACAGAACACGTCAACAAAGCGGTAGAATAATTTCTTGAAAAATATATTTTTAGGGTAACGTGGAAATAAAATATATTTTTTCGCGTGTACCTCATTCTGTGGAGTATCGTTGAATAGGTCGTTCGAAAATATTGAGTGCCTAGAAACACTACTTTTCGATTTAGGCTTTAAAGTGATAATTTTTGTAAGAGTCAAGCCTCCCAAATATCAGCTAAACTGTTGCATTGAAAAATGTGAAAGAAGAATACTGAAGTTAAAAGGAAAACTATCGCGACTAACAAGTAAGTTGGCTTTACAAGTTAACGAATAATGGTCGACCAATTTATAGAATATACTTGGATATGTCGTACAAATTCCATTCAAAATTACTTTTTATAAAACCAGTAATATATAAACCATGTAAAATTATGAAAAAGACAAAAAAAATTAACTTATTGTGACGGGCAACTACGAAAGCCTACACTGCGCGTGGACCGACACGCACTTGACTGCTTTTTAGGGTTCCGTACCCAAAGGGTAAAAAACGAGACCCTATTAATGAGACTCCAGTGTCCGTCACCGTCACCAGGCTGTATCTCATGAACCGTGATAGTTCGAGAGTTGAAAGTTTCATAGATGATGTATTTCTGTTGCCGCTATAACAACAAATACTAAAACACAGAATAAAACAAGTATTTAAGGGGGCTCCCATACAACAAACGTAATTTTTTGTCGTTTTTATAGATAACGGTACAGAACCCTTCATGCGCGAGTCCAACACGCACTTGGCCGGTTTACTATCGTTTGATCACCCTATTAAACAAATAAGTAACAATATTCGTTCCGACCCTATCATGAAATGTAAATCCGTATCATTTTGGTTATAAGGTAAACTCAAAGGGGATGATCAAAATTCTTTCAATTATCGGAGCTCGAGGCGCACCTCGAATAATAAATCATGAAGGTGTCGCAACTTGTCTCTGGCAACCCGTTATACTCGCGCGCGGCCCCCGCGCCGCGCCTCCCGCCGCGTGGCGATGGAAAAATCAAAACGAGGGATCAGAAAATATAATTTCAAATAAAAGTTGAGTCGGGAGCGGTCACAAGTTTCTTAATTAAAACTTACGTCGGACATCGCAAGGGGAGGGAACTTTGACCCAGAAATAAATAAATAAAGACGGTATGACTTTGTCACGAGTCGCTCATTTATTTGTCTAAAGGAGTTTTGCTCTGTTCGACGTACGTGTGTAGGAATCTGAACGTCTGCCACCCAGAGCCCGCCACTTCCTGCCGCGGCGCGCCGCCGACGGTATTGGCAGCTTATCTCTTTACCGTATATTTATTGCCACACGTTTCGAACAATGTAAGGTATTTCGGGTGGATTCCCGCAGTCGTTTGTATCGAATGTATAATAAACTTGTTTTCTCTTTCGCAGCACTCCATGCTGTACTTCTTCCACCACTACGAGCTGCCGGTGATACTGCAGCAGGCACAGTTGCAACAGCTACTTATGAGGACTCACCACGGTATGGGAGGCATGGTCGGTCTGGCCGGCATCACGGCAATGGCCACCGGCGCCGCGTACCACGACGCTCCTGGTACCGGCACAGGCACGCAAGCCACGCCCCCGACAGCACAGTCTACCACTCAGACTGTGCACAACACGGCACAGTCCACCACGCAGACGTCGCCGTCCGTCTCTACAGCTCAAACGAACACTACTCATACGGGTGAAGTGGCTCCTAGACCCACCCCCCAAACGATTGCTACTGGTACCAACACTATAAGCAATGACAGTGAAGACGTTTCACTAGCTTCTCCGTCTGGTAACGAAGTCAGGAACGCAGTCAAAAACATTTCCATTGGTGCTAGTGGTGACGCGGAAGTCAGAATAGAAGATATAGCAAGGATAGCTGCCAACACCGACTTTAAATTCTTACCAAGTAGTAACTCTACTAGAGATCTCAACGATGAGCCAGTCATGGCGAGCGGGGCTGGTAAGAACGTTATCAGTGGTCAAGTGGAGACGCTAGACCGTCGACGAAGTCCTGCCTTTGAGTTGGAATCTGACGATCCGCCATTGGTGTCTAGTACTGACGCTGCGAAGGAAAGACTCGCTCCCAGAGCAACCCCAGAGGCTGACGACTTAGACTAAATCAATCTTGTCCTATTTTTGCATCGAGCGTAACTTCAGTTTTTATTCTAATTTTAGCTTTTGTGAATAACTATCTCGTAAATAAACTAATGAAGTATAATGTTTAGAAGGTACTTATTGGAAATACCTTGCTAAGGAAATGTTTGTATAACGTCACAGTGACTATTATTGTGAATGAGGCTGGGTAGTGTATTGAATATTAAAATAAAATTGTAGATAAGATTAGTTTGTTTTCGGAATTTTGACATGAAAAGTAAATTTCAAGTATCAATAATTATAAACCGAAAGCTGCTACATGACTTTCAACTCGTTATGAATATTACTTTTAAATTAACTCTTCCTCGTACCTTCGAAGAAAATACCTAGAGCTGCAAAAATATGTTTCCTGGTCGTACACCACTCAGTCTTGATTTTTATTCATATCAGGGTTTGAATTTTGAAGTGGCAGTATCATATTGTTGATATTTTTACTTGACCTGTTTTGGTTGATAATAGTCATATAATACGTGCCACGTTCTATTCTGATCTACAGTTCTCTTTATAGGCTTAATAATACTCGTAGTTAGCAGTGAATGTACTAAATTGCTTCAATCCATTACGACGCTTACCGAACATTGCATACGCATTTTTTTACGTATCCGTTATCGTTTTAAAATTGCAAGATACATTTATGACTTACATTTTGAAGGCATATTCTATTCCTATAACAATGTTATAATCTAGATTTTTTGAAAGCATTTCCCTTCTATCCTTATCGGAACTACAATAATTATAGCTCCCGTTTAAAAAACTTGTAATGCGCTCTGAAATTCAGGATCTGAACATAAGGCGATTCACATAGACAGTTACGAAATTTATGAAGAAAAACAAATGAAAAAATATTTATTTCCTTTCACATTCACGTTAAATTGCACGTTTTTGGGACACTCTTTTAAGTTAAAAAACTTGTATTAGGAGGCCCCGCTCTTCCGCTAGTTATTTTAGAATACAAACATAGTTGATACTTACATAAAAGGGGGGCTTGGAAACGAAACTTATGAATCGGCAGAAGGGCAATTTCATAGCATATTAGTAGTTGAGAACTTCGTTTTTACATGGGACTACTTAGGTAACCTGGTCTTATGCGTAAGGTAAAGAATTTCTAATATGTTACTTGTTTTGACTTTGACACGTACTCCAAGATTCTTAACCCTGATAAATATTGAACAAAGCATGTTGTTCAAATTGACTTGTGTTTTAGTAACACGTTACTTATCGTACGGGAACGAGGTTGTAATGTGTAATACCGTCGACTGATTCAAATTCTATTGAGATAGTACTTTAGTAAGTGTAACATTTGTTTCTGTCAAAACATTTGTTTCTGTCAAAACGCATGCTATCCGAATGACAATTCGTAGATACATAAGGTATCATACGATTAATGTGGGGTTTCACGAAAAGTTTTGTCGCTAGTTGTCGCCACTTTGGTGAGGTCTGCCATCCCAGAGATGTCTCTTTTTCCTTTTGTTATAAGTTAAAATGTTCTTTGTCCCATCTCCTACAGCGGGCATTATTGCGCACTGTTAAATTAAAGTTTCATATGAATCATCGAATAAATCTAATTTAATTTGATTTTCAGTGAATTAAATGATGGCAAATCTATTTACATACTGTGCAATTAAATATTAAATTGTGCTACGTATTTGCATTTGAGCTTATGTTAGCTTAAACTTACAGAGACTTAATTTAATCATAGAACTCCATAAAACACTTACGTTTCTCTAAAAATGAAGCCTGTCGAACAGGCTGTATAATTGTCTTTACGGGAGTGGTCAATTCATACAAGACTATTGTTTGTAGGTGTAAACTGATATTCTCTACGAATGGCTACATACAAGCTATTGTTATACACGGTTTATGGCCTTTTTTAGAACATAGGAACTGCACAACATAAGGGCATTTCTATTCTAAGAGAAAATTTATTATATTTATTTTTATTAAAAATGTAAAAAGTCTGATATGACTACATAAAATATAGGCGCATTAACTCTTTCGACAGGTGTCTGATACCGCCTGGTGGCCTTCAGTTTATAAGACTTTCATAGCAGCCAATGGTTCACCAAATTATATATCTATAGCTATTTTGGGTGAAGGGAGACATTTAATCATATGTAAAAATACCTCACGTACAAATTTTTTTTTACGTGGCCAAACGTTATTAATTTTTATTTAAAAAGTAACTCAATGCAATTTGAACCAGTCGATATTTGCTGCCATCCCAGCAAGCATGTAAATATTTAGATATCTTGAAAATATTTATTAGGTACATTTGTGTTAATGTCGAATTTGTAATTTGTTATTTTTAATAGTATGGTTAGTTGTGGAGCTGGAAGTCGGCATACTCTTTTCAGTGATTTCATTTAACGCAATATAATATTTTCGTTCATAACTGTGTATTACTCATACTACCGCACTATCATCAGTCGCATAAGCCCACTGTTGGATCCTAATCGACACTGAACAGGTTTTCAATTATTTGTCGTTACCATCACGTCGTTTTAGACGAATTCGAAATTGTAATTTCAGTAAAATATTGATTCATAGTTCCTTGATTCATGGAATCCTCTGGAATTTTACTTTAGTTGCCTTTTACGAGATAACATTGTGACGGTTGCACTTTTGCACCTCGTGACATTGGAGAGGAAGCACTCGCCATTATTTTTAACCGACTTTAAAAAAGGATGTATGTAATATTTCCAGCACTGCCCAGTTTTCGTATATGTTAGTCTCTATCAGCTTCTAAACAAGTGTGCCAAATTTCAAAAGTGTATATTTGTATGTTTGTCCTCGCATATCTCCGGAACTACAAGTTCTATTTAAATAATCCTTTTTTGTTGAACTAGGTATTGTTCAACTTAGGAAAGACTGCAAGTTTCATCAAAATCGGGTCAGTAGTTTTCGAGATAGGGAATGTTAAGTGTGTATTAGTTAAATGTTTGTTACCGCATAAATTTTGACTGCGTGAACCGATTTGGATGTTTCTTTTTTATTTGAAAGAAGGTGCTTCCCGTGTGGTCCCATTTCAATATGGTCCAGTTCTGAGAATGGCATCCATGAGAAAACGATATACATCTTAAATTTGCCTTAATAAAAGTAGACTTTTAGGGCAGTTGAAGTCGGTTTCTAGTTCTTTTTGAACGCGTTAACTTGTTATTATAACATCTTAAAACAAAGCTCTTCTAGTAATTGAACTTCACGTCAGGTACATTCGTTTAAAGTGTCCTTGATTTATAAAGCAGTATGAGAACTAGTAAACTCTTAATCGCCTGAAATCTTCAACCGCCACCGTGTCCTAATGTATACAACAACGCTTGCTCCGGAGGTGCTGGGTTCGATTACCAGAGGGGGTACTCTGTAGGTTGGTGGTAGGACATTTTATATGCTACCTAACTGCCGCTAAACAGGAGTTTGAATAGCACAACAGTGCCAGTATGAATGGTAGCAGACGGCATGAACGGTAGCGTCATTATCTTGAGGCAATATCATCACTTACCATAAATTGAGAATAAGGCTAAGTGCAAACTCATTTTTCAATTGAGTATTTTTTGTCTGTTAGTTTCTTAGTGACACTCAGAACATTTCTTTCTAAATTGTTTTACTGTTTGATAAAATTCTACCAGTAGTATGGGAAGATATTAATCTTCTCTTGAATTTAACATAATTATTTTTCAATAGTACATTGGACTTGAACTCAGACATGTGATCCTAATTTTCTAGAGAGAATATTTTTATAAGATATTGTTCTTAATCCTGCCATTGTTGGCTAAAACTAGGGTAATCAATTCATTTTCACACCCAAGGTCACGTACCAACGTGGTCCAGCTATTCAGGTAGACATTTTGTACAGGATACATTAGAATTTAATGTAATTATTGAAATTGCCACTTAATATCCAATATTGCGGAGTTATTGAACTTCAGACGGCTACAGATTTAGCTGACTGAATACGTCACTTCATGATAGTTTGCGTTTTTCAAAATAATGTGATACAAACCTTATTTTGACGACAACGGATTACTGCCACTTCGGGATGCCGTTCTATAGTGAAGAAAAGGCGAAATAAATTTAACTACAGCAGCAGATTTCTAAAAATATATCTGGTATGTTCGCTCCTGGAATTATCCCTGGTCCGCCTTCCACGACACCCATTGTATGATGGGGCTATCCTATTTGAAAGCTACACGAGACTCTAGGATTTGTCAAAATTCAATTTGATACCACTAGCCGGTCCTGAGAAAAAGCGTCGTAACGGACAAAATTGTTACTATATGTATGTAATTTTATTCTTGATCGACGCATCTACTGTAAATATGTTATATATCACGATATTACTGCTTGCGACTAAATTATGTTATCGAGTAGAAAATTTTCAAATTTTCCACGCTCTTCAATGAAGACATTCATCGTTCACGATCACGATATCCTGCATCATCATCATCAGCCGGGAAACTTCAACTGCTGGACGGAGTAGGTATTGAAATAAAAATCTACTTCTTATAACATTATATTTAATTGAAGCAAATTATGTATTAATTATACAGATTAATTGATTATTTTGTTAATACAATAAATGAGCGATTTGGTAAATCTTATGTTAACATTTTTGTCTTAATATTAAACTGTTGACGCGATCGAAGAAGGGTTTCGCAGAGTAGACCGGTTGAAAGAATGTTCAGTGACCCGGTGAGCTCGGCATTCCTGCAGCAGATCTTCGAGATTCTGTAAACGAGACGAAATATTTATACACCCCATTTGAAAGTTATAGCAAAATTAAATCTAGTCAGTATACTTTATGACACCGAAATTAAACATATATATCTTTATATTGACATAGTAAAAGTAGTTGTCTGTGTGTTAGTATATTTTACGGCTTATCTATTAATATGGCCATGAAATATGAGACATATATCCTACTAATATTATAAGTGTGAAAGTTTGGATGTTTGGATGTTTAGATGTTTGGATGTTTGTGACGCTTTCACGGAAAAACTACTGAATGGATTTGAATGAAACTTTACAATAATATAGCTTATACATCAGAATAACATATAGGCTATAATTTAAAAAGCCTAATTGTGTAAATTGTACAAAATCACACTTATAATATAAGTGGGATTACATGGGCAATTTTGGCATAACAAAAACGAGTTGCCTAGCAACCGACCATAGAATATGTAATTCGTATATACAAACTTTCGCGTTTATAATATTATTGTGAAGACTTTTTGAATGTACTACGTCAGATATTGAAATTTCTTTTGTTTCTTTAAACTATTAGCCTACGTAACAGAATAAATACTATTTTGTACCTTATGCTGGAAATAGAGATAGATGCCTTCTAGCCTATCGAACAAGTAGAATAAATCCTGAAGTACACGCGGACAAAGTCGCGGGCGGAAGCTAGTACATAATAAACGTAAAAGGTCGCAAAACTAGTGTCGCTATTTAATAGAATGTATTTGCAAAGCAATTCTTCTGTAGTCATTATAATATAAGAATATAATGTAGGAATTTCTCTACGTGATAAGGTCCGGAATGAGGAAATCCGTAGACGAACGAAGGTCACCGACATAGCTCGACGAGTCAGTGAGCTGAAGTGGCAATGGGCAGATCACATCGCTCGAAGAACCAACCGGTGGGGAGTAAAGGTTCTCGAGTGGCGACCACGTACCGGGCAACGTCTACCAGGCCGTCCCCCTACTAGATGGACCGACGACCTGGTTAGAATCGCAGGGAGTCGTTGGATGCATGTCGCTCGGGACCGGTCGATGTGGCGTACCATGAAGGAGGCCTATGTCCAGCACTGGACGTTTCCAGGCTGAAGATGATGATGAATTATAATAACTATATGTTAGTAATAATACTATTATATATAGTTGACATTGAAGTTTTATAGTGTTATTTTTTATTTCGAGTGTTTGAATCCGTGGCCTTTAGTTGACATATATTTGACAGTTTTGCTATAGTATAGAATATTTCGAAGCACGAATCTTGCAGACCGGCATCACCGCACCGACGAATTTGTCCTTGTCAGCTACGTGTATTCTCAAGCAATAACATCTCACAATGTGTGTTAATTCCCCAAGAATACGCGTGACCTCCAAGTAAACAGTCGTTGCAATCTTCATGTTCTTCTGTCTTCTCCAAGTGTCTTCTTTCTGACAAAACACATCACCTGCGATGCGAATGGCATTGCAAAAACTATCGACGATTCATTCCGTATTGGATGACGTTCTCGTTACAAGGCGATGCGATTTTTGCGATGCAAATTCGTATCGCAGGTAATGTATTTTGTCGCTTTATCTCTACACAACATCTCGAATCTTACTCGTATTGTGAAAAATATGGCCCAACTGGCTTTCACAATTTGTTAACTATTATTATTTTGTTTAAAAACTGACTTCATAATATTTCAATCCTTGTTGATGGAGTTCAAAGTCTGGAGACAACCTGCATTAAAATTTGAATTATCTTTAGTTGTTTTATGATCCAAACAGTTATTGTTATTTAATTAATATTTTGTTACCAGGTAAGATGCAGACCTATTTATATCTTAATAGTATAACTTTGAATTTGCAACTTATTACTTCTAAAACATTTGAAAGTTTGGTCGCTTTCAATGGACATTCGATATTTTCATTACGTTGTTTAAATAAATAGTCAATAATCGTTCCAAAGCTGGCCATAATATTTAATGTTGTATTTAAACAAGACTACGAATAATATCCGTGATGTTTTTTACAGAACAATTAAATATAGATGAAATGTAATAATCAACACACACAAAGGATTATAAATCAAATCAAATATGTCAAAATTATGTATGTAAGTATAAAGCTAAATCCATACTAATATTATAAATGCCATAGTTGTAAGATAAGTATTTGTTTTTTTGTTTGTTTGTAATGGAGAGTCATAATAGCTTGATATTGATGATGATTGGATTTGCCATTGTCACCATGTTTAGCAAGCGGAGTGGTGATCGCAGTAAGCAGATTGTCGTACATAGGTAGATGTTGCTGCCCATCTCCTGAATAGTTTTCCCTTAGTCGCTTTTTACGACACCCGCGGGAAGACTTGTCCCCCGTACTATTCTAAAGAAGAGACCACGGGATAAGAACTAAAGATGATTTAAACCCAAATAATAATGTAGGTACACATGAAACGATTATAATTTGCCTAAACATAATATTCATTGTAATATCAAAATAAAAATACGAAAACAATAACACGACACAGATGCTCAGGACGGACAGCATCATCAAATATCTCGAAAACAGTAAACACAAAAACCTCAACAAACAGAAATCAATAATAGTTTATACTTATCTGTATCATCTGCCAGCGTAGCATGGCCCGTATACGTATTATTTCGCATCCAGCAATAAGGGCAGTGGGCCTAATCTCTGTAGTCGGTGCGTCGGCACGGAGCCGCGCGGCCCGCCGGCACATCCGGACATGCCCGGGTAATCCGGCCCTCGGACACAGGCTTTAGCTGGAACAAAACAGACGCACGCTTGATTGTCGAGATTAAACCAGCCTATGGTGTTTTAGAGAGATTTGCGCGAGCGCCGGCGGTAGGTGTTAATGACGCAATAAACCTAAAAGCTTTTAAATAGGTTAGCAAGCTTAGATGATTAGATATTATTAGTAGTTCTGTACTATTGAATCTAGCTATCAAATTTTAAAAACTTCGTATATGTATCAGTATAATGTAGGGCTTGAATGGCTTTCCTTTTTCAACATTTCTTTATTTTCGCGAATATTATATTCACAAAGAAAAGAAAATAGGATTGTAAGTTAAAAACTACGAATAGACAGACAAATTCATTCGGTTTTTCAAAAGGTTCTTCAAAGATATTCATTCAAAAGCGATCACATGTATTTTGTGAAATGTACTCGTACAATGGGGGCGCAAAAACAAACACGAATAAAAGCGCTTTATGTATCTATATAAAAGAATATTCTAGTGATTTGCTCCCGACTAAGCTCCTTTACATAGATCACAAGTAAAATAAACTCACAAAAAGCGACTAATACTTTTATGGGATAAATAAAAGGTCTGTAACACCTTTTCAGCGGGTATTTGTCGGGGTGCGATCTTTAACCGACAATCGGCTATGGAGTTTAGCGGATGTTTTATCCGGGCGGCTATCTGTGGCAGCCTCTTTGATCCGGCGCTGGCTTTGATGTCGCACGCGCCCTTTGTGACGGAGGGTGTCCCTCGACCTGAACAGACGAATAAGATACTGCTTTAAGACACGTTACTTGGTAAACCATACGTTTTCTTTGGATGACAAAGACACTGCTTCTAGATGCTGCTTCAAAGACATGATGCATAGTAAAGTATATGTTTTGTTTGTTCAATTAATATACTGCTTCTAGACTAGATACTTTGATCCGAATTAAGACTTTGTACTCAAGATTGAGTTTAATTACTCGAGAAATTTCATAACTTTGTAGATTGTGATTTATCGTGAGATCAACTTTATCTTGTGTACAACCTTTTAATGACCTGACCTCAGTAGGACATACATTTGCAATAATAGTAAAACATAGTTTTGTTACACACGGGTTAAGATAAATCTTGATAGCATACGTTTTCTTTAAACGGTTGAGAGAGCATACTGCTTTAAGACACGATACTTAGTAAACTAAACATTGTTTGCAATCAGACTGATGCTGCTGATCGTGAGATATTTAAATGATTTAACTCTTCCTAAATAGAACGACGATTCTAAAGTTAAACATATTACATAACCCTTGCCAGCCTACTTACTCAAGAACCTGTATGTGAACATAGCTACATTATGTATTTATCGAAAGTTTCAATAATTACTTTTGCTCGTAGAAGTACAGTTTTAAAGCAGTATTACACAGTTTACGATCTGATCCACTTAACTTCTCCCTCATTTGAAATACTATTATGTTTTCTCAAAATACCACGGCTACTAAATTGTCTATATTCCACCAAGCATACTATAGAATTTGATTGCTCTTTATTAATATAATTAGCCCTCTCATCTTACAATCTTCGTGATAGCGGATTTTGTACTCGTACTTCAATTAACTTACAAAATTTATACTTAAGACTCATAATTTTATAGCTTAAAATTAAGTGCTTATGTTCTAGAAACTTAACAAGGGTTTTGAGTATCTGAGTAGACAGAAAGTGGCTTTTGAACCGAGGTGAAATATATTTAATAATTATTATTTATGTAACCTGTTTATGTTTTATTTCAATCTTCTATACTATACAGGTGAAATTTGTATGATCGTGGTCACGTCAATTATAAAAAGTTTAAACGCATGAATATGTACTACGGGTTTCCCTTTGGTCTCATTTCTTTTTCAGAGCCATAAAGGTACAGACAATAAAGCCTCAATTCAATGAGATTCTGACTATGTTGCCTCCCTTCTAATTAAAAGTACGATTAGTAATGTACAACTGTATGAAAATCAATTCAAAATCATTTCATTCATAAAATTCCTGGTACAATGTTGCAATAGTGTGTTCGAAAGAAGTATTTAAAAAGTTGAATACGCTGAGCGTAAGTTAGTAAGAGAATTAGCGAAGTATTAAACAAGTATCCCTAAAAAGTAAAAAAAAGTTGTTTAAAATCCGTTTGAAATCCATGCAAATAGAACGATTTGTTAAAAGTTAAAAAGCGAACGTTTCCGACTGGGATGTAAAACGATTTAAAGCTGTGCACAGACTGCGAGCAAAAAGTCCCGGCTCATAAATATGAACGGCAATTAGACGGAAGCTCGCTTCTACCGAACACCTGTTGGACGAGCGCTGTAGCAGTGCCACGGTGCTCTAAAACAAATAGCATTACTTGGCTTTAAGCTTTAATTCAATCTAGTATTCGCAGCGTGCGGTCGTCCGCTTGTACGTTTTAATGTAACAAACATTGTGATTTACTAACGCTGTGATTATTTATTTATTTATTTGCAGTAGCAATGAACCCTCTTGTACAAAACCCTGCAGTATTATTCTATTTCAGCAATAGAGGCAATATCGAATTAGCTTTCTAGTTGTCAATGGTGTCCGAAAGGATCACAACGCTTCGCAAGTGATTGGTGATCGCAGAAAAATGATAGTTGTACACAGATGGGTGCAATATGTCCATTTTATTTTTTCGAAAATCCCCTTAAAAGTCTAGTAGTCGTAGTTTTCTTAAAGCCGAAACCGTGAGGCTATTAGAATTGGATTTATGGCATGATTTTTAACAAATATATGATTCGCATTTGAGTGTTAAGTTAATTTGCTACAGTTAATCGAATCAATTCGATAGCCTAAATGAGCTATAAATAAGAATCTAGGATTGATGATGATTGAGCCTTGCGTGCAACGTATAGACATAGAAAAATATTATTCGCTACTTCAACCAACATTTCTAATGCAAGGGCAAAATGAAAATCTTGAGAAAATGAAACACAAAGAAATCGTTCCATTTACAACAAATAATAAAATAGTGGATATCCATAAATGGTTTTACGTGTAAGCAGAATGTGTCGAGTTTAGTTTACTGTACCGACGACTGTCCCGTATGTTAATAATCGAGCCGAGCAGCTTCCATTTTGCATCGTAAAACATTGGTCAACGTAGCAGTGGGACTCAATGGTTGTAAAAATCGAATTTATAGCGTAAAATAAATTCAAGAATGAATGCAGGGCCCTGGGGGACGAAATGTGTACCTGAATCCCAGCAAATGTTAAACAATTGGATTCTGTTTTTAAATAATTGTTTGAAAAAGGTTACAGAAAGCCACTAGATGCAGGTGGTTTAGGACCAGTTATTATGATGTACCAATACAAATAAAAAAAAAATTATTGACTAAAACATTAAGGTACGACTCTGCCGGTTAGTCCATCTATCGCTCCTAAAACATTTCTCCCAAGAGTAATTAATATCCATATATTGCTCCTATTTTTAAAACATGTTTTATCTCTATAACTAAAGAGTATGTTACAATAATGTAGGAGCAATAGGTGGACATGAATTACCATTTGGGCAATGGTTTTAGTAGCTGTAGATGGACTAACAGGGCTCAGCAGTGGAGAATTGCTGTTGAATGAATGATATTTAACTAATTCTTATATAATTTTAGTAAGTTCCTATATTAACATCTACAAAAGCTAAAAAGAACAAAATGCAACATTAAACATAATAAATTAATTATTGTATTTCACTTGAACCCTAATTCTAAACGCCACAGACTAAAATAACATCATACACTCAATTGTAACATAAACCTACGCATACTCCAAAAGCTGTTTCTAAAGCATGAATGCGTTAAAAGTGTCTTCCAAATTTTACACGCTATAATATCTGAAAGCCTTCGTTCGGCCGCTTACAATTCGTCCGGAGGCGTGCTCCGACACAAAAGCAAAATTAATTTTAAAATACACCAAAAGAAATTAACTTTCAACCCACGACTGGGGGAGGTGAAACTTTCAAACGAGGGAACACTCGAAAGGACTTAAAAATAATAAAGCAGACATAAATGTGGCCGCAACGGGACAATCCCATATTTTTGTGCTGCTTTGTCGTTTGAAATCGTCTGGGCTGCACGTTATTCCGCAATACTCGTATTTGGGTGAAATTCGCGGAAAATTGTTTTCTTTACGATAAATTGATAGTTTTTCTTCCGTTATTAATTAATATATATATATGATACTGATGTTAAATACATATCATTACGTATTAAAAGATCACAATACAGAGCCCAGAATTCGTAAACTTTCAGATCCCTATTAATTTTATGATCCAAGCTCAATCAAATTTCTGTTGAAATTTGATATAATGCTATTCCTTAATGTCAAAAATTCATTGTTCGACCAACTGAAAACAAAACTAATTGAAATTTCTACTATCATACCTTATTAAGACCAACATTTTAAAATTATTTATTTATGTATTGCTTTCGCCTTACAACATATTTAACATATCTCAAACTTTGGATTTAACTATGTGCATGGCGCCATTTCAAATACTGGTGTAATAACAATCCGATATTCAAGCCAGGTGTGAATACTGGATACAGTACGGAGTGCTAGAAGATACTATATCGGTGAATAAATTGGCCGAAAAGAAGAATAACAGAACAGGACGCTCAAACATAAAGATTACCGCTTCTACAGTTTCTTATATTTTCAATACATCGCAGTAGACTATTCAAGTCGAAGAAGAAAATAGGGTTTGCTCCGGGTTTTATTTTTATTTTGTCAAGAATAGAAATTTCGTAGCTACTGCTACGCCGTAGCAGTTTCTTTATACCAAGCACACCATGACACTTTGAATATAGATAGGGCATGGTATTTTTTTCACACTTCAAAATTAAATCAAAAATATTTTATTTACATACTATCATAAATGTTACAATAATTAGTAGTAGAGACTACCTTTTAAATAAAGAAATATTTTATATTTGTGTTCTTAACACTTATTAATAATAATAATGTAAAAACTATGCTCTAAAGAAAGTATCAAAAATCTGTTTTAGAATATACAAACAAAAACTTTTCATATGATACCCCATTTAATTGTGACTCTACTTTGAAATTTTGAACCCCCTATTTTTGCCTCTTTTTAAATAAATAAAAAAAAGTATTTATTCTCCAGAAAATTTAGGTACAGTTTACTTATAAACTACTTATGTTTAAAAATTTGGACAAAATTAAGTGTAAAGGCCTCCGTTGCTGAACTAGGTGGAAACCTGTATTTCAGCATCCAGCGCCTCACCCCTCCGGATTATATAATTTATAAGTTCAAGTAACCAATATTTGGTTTATTACTTAAGCACTAAGTTATACATATAATAAAGTATGTGTGTGAGTGTGTGCGTGTACCTCTCGGTGTGTAGGTAAATAAAGTTAAAAGTATTTTAGCAATTATTTCAGTTGCAGCACTTGTGGGTTAACATTTTCCAAACTCAGTTCAGTAGTCCATTAATAGTTCCTGAGATAAAAGACGGACGGACACACAGACCGTCACCAGAATGAGATTATTATGGTTCCGAACATCTGAAGAAAAAACTGAACACTACAATTCTCTATTTTTCTAACTTTAATAATCTCTAAAATGCATAACAACGAATAAGATGCAGTGAAACGGGTATTTTTAATGTAAATAAATACAGCGAAACATCTGCATACAATCTCTTTAAATGTTTCATTAATCACGGATCATTTTGAGTACCTAAGCTGCACGTTTAATTTTCCGCCGGCTCCCCGCGGAGCGCTTTAGCAGTCTGCGACATTTCAGACTAATTTTTATATGCCTTTTTACAGCAGCTAAAGATAATCGAACTGCCAATCTGGGCAACGAACAAAGAAGCCCCCGACTCTAGAACTAATAGGAAACTTTAATAAATCTCTATCAGGCGATGGTTAATTGCATTTAGACCGGATATTTGATGTGCCTGTGTTAGATACTCCATCAGCAACTTTGAGAGATGGCTGAAAATATACCGAAAAGACTTAAGGCACGTTATTGAATGTATTAAAACATTATATTTGTAATTTTAATGACTTGTGTGCCTCCACGGCTAAATATATTAGTTTAATGCTTTTTAGAAATAATCAAAACCTTAGTTTGGTGACTGGTATCCAACATTCGAGCTATGTTACATTGAACCTAAATACATTACGATATAATCGTTTATAAATTAATTAATGACGAGCTACCCGAAAAACAATGTTATGTCCAAATTGCAATCAAACTTTTCTAAAGTTTCTTTCTCTAAAACTTCTTCCGGACTATTGACATTTTAAAATAAGAAATAGGCGAATCTGTGTAGCTGATTTCGAGTTTTTGTGAGACTTATACATGGCAATTGATTTGTTGTTGTATAAAATTAATAATAAATAATAATATCGTTCGTTTTAATCAAATAAATACAAACGTAATCAAAAAGAACGTAACACAAATGAACATAACTCCACAACGCTCATTATAGTTTTAAAACTCTAATGCACTCAGCATAGAAATAATTTGACATCGTCGTGACTTTATGGTATTAAATTATAGTTTCAGTGTTTTTATGGTTATTCCTCTTTGATTGAAATTAACATTGATTGCAAACATTCTCAACTCCAGCCACCCTAAATTTAAACAAAAATATGCATATTTGTGACAGGGCCACGAGGGTCAGGGCACAGGGCCGGATCTGGCTGGCAGGCTGCGTCTGGCGCGCGACAGGTAATTAATATGGTAATGAAGCGTGGCGGCCCTGGCGCGCCAACATGACGAGGGAACTGCGCTGCGTCACGATACCACGATGGATACTTGCACTCAGATATTGATAAACTATCATATTCAGCTATTGTTCATTTTTTTAAAGGAATCCTCAAAGGATCACTTTGTTGTCCGTCTGTTTGTCTGTCAAGATCCTTTATCTCAGAAAATAATATTATGTTGAAATTAATATTAAATACTCAAGTCTCTTGAACCTATGAAATAATCAAGCTCCTAAGTCGAGCAATAATAAACATCAAATCCATCAAAAGGAATCAAAGCCTCTGGAGTTCCGTTGACATATAATCCTGGGCAAGAAGCAAGGTCTTACTTAAGTATAGGAATAAATCAGAAAGTATTACAAATATTTTAATTGTATCAAAAAAATTATGATTACAAACTGCGCCGGCGCATTCTTTATTTTTTAATGTGTAAATTAACCCTAGATAACTAAACATTCGTCCACGCGACGTCGCCCCGTTCCAAGATAATCAAGTGCACTTCCCCGCGCCCTGCACCCGCCACGCTTTGTTTACCTTCTTGATTGGTGCGGATATTTCATCTGGTGACACGGTTGCGATCACACGATTAGGATTAGGAGGTGACCTACGGCTATATCGTCGTCCAGTTGACGAAAGTTTAGCTACAACGTACGTAATGTCACAAAGGTATGTATGATTATTTTTTATATTTACTTACTTTATTTTTAGTGTTTATAGTTACACGAAATATTTATTTTTAATTCATATATTTAATTTTTTAAAGTGTAATTTACTATAATAAGTGTATATTTACTATGTTCATTACACGAATGTTTCTAAGGTCCCTACTATAAAATTCAGACTATTTATAGTTATGTACGAGTATGAATATAATGATCGTAGGTCAACTCTCGGCATATTGTTATTTTCACCCACACATGCGCGTGTATACAAACGTCATCCATGTGATGAGTAAGTACCGATATCTTTACAATAATTTGCAACATTTCTTCTGTCCTGGGTGTAATTATGGGTTGACACTATGTATGAGATTCCTTAAATTAGAAGAAATTTATTTAGCGTTCCTTGTCCTTAAAAGTTTTGGTACCGCTGCTGGGTAGTTAACTCAATGGTATATATTCTGCCCAAGGAGAGGGGAGTAAGTTTACGGATATGCTATACGTCATCATCAAACGTCTCAACTATAATTTAGTGATTCAGTTGGAAGTGATCCTCCGACACGTGAAAGTTAAATGAAGTAGTTAATTACGGCGGTGTTGATTCGGCAAGAAGCCCCGCGGGCCCCCGCCATTACCCATTACCTAGATACAAATTAAACACGCTCCTATGGGCTTACATTGGGTTACAGTTTATTTGTATCTTTCAGTAAAGCAATATGTATTAAATATGTCAGGAAACAATTTGAACACACTTGTTTGGGACTGACAAAAATATTTATCATATGTCGGAACAATCTATTTCCAGCCAACTAAAAAATAAACCTAAATCCTAAAAGTCCAAAATCAGTGAGCTTCCACAAAGCGCAGGCCTAATCTCATCCATGTTGACTCTCCATAACTGACTTCAAACATAATTATCTCCCTCGATTTGCCCTAAAATTGTCGATTCCCTGAGAGGGACTGAGGGACCCTATATTGTCGGACAAATTTCTTGAGCCAACACGAGCGTCGATATCCGATATTATTGGGGGCCATTGTTTGATTATCTCATTATGGGATTATTGATTCCATCATACGTTCATTATCTTTGAGTTTTTCTGGACGATGTTTGCCAAGATTTCGCAGTAATTGGCTGGAATGAGTTTGAATTATCTTTTGATGTTGTTTTTTTATATTTTCAAGGCAAATCATGGGTATGTATGGGACATTGAAATTGTCATTGACATAAACAAATTTGTGTTTTGTAAACCTGTTTAATAATAACAACGTGTGTATGTGTCGGTAGAAAACTCAACCTATAGACAGTACAGTCGGAATAGTATCACATTTTTATCATGTCATTTTCACTTTGAAGTAATGGTTTATCTTCATACATTTAATAATATTAAGGCAGAGTGAATGTGACCTGATACAAATTTGTGTTGATACAAATGTCGGTGATTGTACATAATCGGTTGCACTGCCTTAGTTTAACCAATTATTATTCGAAGGATGTTACGTATGTTTTATATTATATGTACCTGCAACTTTGAATGTAAATTATAGGACCGAGACAAAAGTAGCCTAAGACCTTTTCCGTGCTCTAGGCTACCTGCATACCAAAATTCATTGTGATTTGTTTGTGACAGCAAATTCAGATTCACGTGTGTTTTTTTTATTTATCTTTTTTGTTACTTTAGTTTATGTACACCGTCCATCAATCAACTTGATGGGCCCAGCCATGTACATTATTGTTTTTAAAAATAATAATTATTTATACTATACTATACTAATATATAGGTTACGCACTAGAATTAGATGTAATGTAACTTGTAAATATAATATTAAAGTGTTGTAATTGTTAGCTGATCCAATAAATAAATAAATAAATAAATACTCGTATCCCAGTGCAATAAAGAGTATATAAACGGAATTTGTAAATGAACTAACATTACTTTCTGCAGTAGCACACGTACATAGAGTAATTCCGTACAATATACAAAAGTTGTTCCAATAAACTATTCCTCACCGTGTCACTAAATGCATCTCGCACATGCCCTTATCCCCTTATCAAATTGTCTGAGCTCAATATCATCAAGTCGACATTAAGTAAAACGCCGGCGTACGCGCATATTGAACACTATGCAATTTCACGAGGCATCGCCTGTTAGTGGTAATAAATATAATATATGTGCGGCAGCCCACCCCTAGCGAATACTAAGCAGAACAACTAGGAACAAATTATTTTAAAACCTCCTAGAGCCTCGTAGCTCGCTTGCGACGTTTTATATTCATTACTTTTATGGATGCGCTCTAAAGTTTTATGCCTTTTTTCATAAGAGAACCATGGGGGTGATAATGGTAAGTTGCGTTTGGTTTACAAACTAGTGTTTGCGGCTTTGTTCGCCCGTAAAGTTATAGTTTACAGGTAGGTGTCACAGGCATCGTCATTCCTCATTACATAACATCATACGGGAAGATGAGTGGGACCCGCAATCCCACTGTATATATGATTACTAAAAAATATAACCATAAGCTTATGTAATGATATATTGCAAAAATCGCATACTATATATATAGTAAATTGAGGCTCTCCTTTTAAGTATACCCAATACTTGTATTAGGAGGCGCCACTCGTCCCCGCGGATAACAGCTGCAGCAGAAGTCTGATTAATGAAATATATTTCAATATTGGCACTTTAGAGATAAAGAAGAGAAAATGACACTGACGCGGCATCAGCTTTTTTTTTCGATGAGGACATACAGCATTCATATAAGAAATAGATATGGACATTCAACGTCATGTATATTTAGACCTTCGAAGTAGCTCGTCTTTCACATAATCAAAATTCCAAATCTCAAAATTTGTTTATTGCTTTTTGTGCGAACTCGTAAACTCTGCGTAACACTCATATAACGAAACTCACTTGATATCATTTTACAATTATTTGTATGGTGTAATGAAATGTGTCAAACTTAAAAATAACACCGGAAACTTCTGAGTTCTTAGGCAGTTGGCTGTGTAATTAATTCTCTCACAATCATCTCGTCAGCTCAACAAATTCCAATAATGTTTCATTTGTTTTAAGAACATCATCCATAGCGAACTGTAATGAAACAAAAGCTGATTTCAATGGGAGCAAGTTTTGACATAAGTCTATGTTGTAGGGGGAGCGAAGAAACTCAAATAACAACCGAGGAAGTTAGCAGTTGACGGCATGATAGTAGACATTATTATACAAGGAACCATGTTAGTATCATGATTACACAAAGCCTATTCTCATAGGATAAGAATTTGGAAGAAAACTGACATGGAACTTATACGGTTTGCAAACGCTGAAACGTTTATGATACGCCATTTAATTCCAGACATACACACTTCCACGAAGCAATAAGCTGTGCCTATATAATGCTCGTTAGACGGTCACCGGATTTACGTAAAAATACAGTCCATATCTCAACTAAAAATCCTATTTATTATCGCCTATATTATTTTAGATACGCTCCTGAAGCCGGCGTGTCGTATGAAATTAAACAGGGCCTCCGTCCGTAGCGTCCGTGATCCATCAGCAAACGTCACTCTGAGGAGATCAGCCGGCAAATTTTAATTCAGAGAGAAGCTCTTTTAAGGGCGCGGTTTATTGCAGGGCGAACTTAATGTTTCGCGTGACTCGAATACTGAGATATCATTTTAATTTTACCGCCCCTTCTGTTAGACGAGGTGTCTCCGTATCTCCCACAACCAACTTTACATATTTTTGAGTGAGAATAAATCTCGTTTGATGAAAAAAGAATTTCGATGTAAACATAAGCCGGTTAATGGAAATTTGTATTTGGTATTCAAAGGCGTTAAATTAAGAGAGCGACGAGGTGTTTGCAACGCACGCAACTCCGCGAGTGTCGTGACGAGAGTTTGTCAGATAATATAAATATTATAAAGTTTTTTATCTAAATAATTTAAGATACTAATGCTGTTTACTGAAGAACATCTACAACGACGTAAAACCCACACAATTCTTGAGATACTGACATTTGATTGGCTTTAACGGCATCTTTCTGAAAATATTTTGTGAAATGTGTCCTTTTAATATTAACGACAATTAATTGATCAGAAAACTTTTTTTAAATTAGTTAACAAAATTATGATTTGTTCTGAAGCTACTTAAAATTTTCGGTTGTTAATGCTAATTCAAACCAGCTTTTGATGATGTTTTTTTGTTCGCAACACTTTCGATTCTCACGTGATGATTCATTACAGTTGCTTACGTCTACCAGTGTACTTACACACCTCATAACTCTCTAGTTGTAGTCATCTTTAGATTAAAGTAGTCTCAACAAAAACTGCAACAAATCAAAGCGCTCTAGGTCGAAATTCTCGACAATTTTATTATTCAATTACGGTTCAGCGACGGGCAATATGCCAGCGTGAAAATGACACCCGGCGCCCCGCGCGTCCCAAATCCCCCTTAAGGCTCGATGGCGTCTCTCACCCGGATAATAAACATGATGGTTAAGGAGATTACATTATAGTGCAAAGTTGTTTGTGAATAAACCAAAATAAACGCGTGTGCTGGTGTACGGTGCACCTAATTAAATTTGTATAGTTGCCAAGTTTGATGCCGGGCGTATGCGTCAGGTTTCTGCATCAGGGTGCCGGTTCACATTTCAATACGAGATTTACTCTTATACTAAACATCATTAGCTACGTTATTCAATCTTAGTAATTGTAATTCTTATTGGTTTTTTGGTATTGTATTTTTATTCCTTCACAATAAACGATTATTGTACTATTATTAGTGACAGCAGTAAGATTTAACACCTTTAGTCGCCTTTCACGACTCCCGCGGAATGACATGGAGTGATCCTATTGTAATGTCGAGACTACTCTGCCAGTATTATTATACTCTCGCACTAATATTGGTTAGTGTACTGATAGATGAAGCAATAAAATTACTCAGATGATTATAGAGGAGACGGATTCCTTCGCAACAAATCGGACGTAGAAGCCCAACTTTTTGACAAGTTGTATGCAGGTGTGCATGTAATCTCATGGACATACGACTGCTGGAGCAATTTCTGTCGGAAACATTAGTACTCGTAGCTGTTCCATAGAGTTAGAGCTAAGTAGCCGAGCGGAATCCACACAAGTTTCCTGTTTAGAATTGTTATATTGCACTTGTAAAGGTACACGTTGTTACATTTAGAACATACTAATTTAAACCGGATGGATTGAACGTACTAGTTTGTTTATGTATTTAAATGAACGTAGAATAATAACGACGAGAAGGTGAGTCCGCACGCGACAAGTGAAGTAAGCAAAGCTAAGTCATTCTAGCTCAATTAATAAAGTGGTTTGGTAATTCTCAAGGTACTCATGCAAGTTAGTTTTGGCATCAGATACGTGTCACTATTTAATGAAAAATAATAAAAAATATCTATCTCTAGACTGACTTGAGATTGTCTTTCTGAAAATATAAGCCACTAGGTTTTTTCTAATCTGTGAGGCTTTCTATGCGTGAAATAGTCATAAACATCCAAGCCTACAAACTTTCACAATTGTAATATTAGTAGAACATGTTACGTGGCAAATTGACGAATGGATGTGACGCCTGGGCTAACAATCTGTAAGTCCCGGGTTATGTTTCCAGTGGGAGTAACAATTGGTGATCGATTTGGTTGGTGGTAGGGCGTTTAGGGGATTTTCTAAGTCCAACTCGTTAGCTGCCACCATTATGTTACCTAAGTCTGCCGACATACAGCAGTGCTAAAACAACACACTGTTGTGTTCCAGAATGAAAGGCCCCTGTGCCTTATTGGCCTGAGTTTTCTGGAGGCCCTATTGTCACATACCATCACGTGAGATGAATATCGAGTGCAGACCCATAATGGATTTAAAAAATATCTTGAGATTTACCATAAGCAAACTGTCGGTTGATTGTTAATGTATTTTTATTACACCTCCCCCTGGTCATTCGTAGAACTAAATCTGACAACAGTTAAAGACTGGCATTTGTTTCAGCTATCATTGCTAAAGTTATGAACGAAGATCTATCTGTTTCAAAAGCTACAGTTATCTAGAATAAGATAGACAGTGCAGCCGTAAACTGTGACATTCGGACATCCTTACGGTCGCAGCGGGGCATTCGGAACCAGTGTCTTAGCGCGATTGCTATCGGCTTGCCGCGTACTAAGTGGATTGGTGTGGGACCTCATCTGTTCCCCGTCAGCCGAGACAGGGGGGTCCCTCCCCCACCCGCCAGCGAATTGCGTTAAATAAAGTCAAATTGAGCAATAAAGGCTGGCTCCCCGCTATAATGCAATAGAATCGCGGTCGACAACGAACCGCTACCTACTAATTTACACTAGTGTTGTCTTACGGACGTTTCGTCCAATTACATTAAGTCGACATGTGGTGCCATTCACAAGCTGACGACGCGTGGTACGAGGTTGCGATTGCTCTTTATGTGTACATTGTTGTCAGGTGAAACTTTGTTGGCGCTAAGTTTATATTTCAATTGCATACTTCAGATAATGTTGGATATAACAAAACTTGTGCTAGCAAATACTAGCGACTCATTAAATTGAGGCTTCTGGTTGCGCAAGATTGCCTCTCAGCAGCCTTATCATCACTTACCGTCAGGTGAGATGAAGGCCAAGTGCAAATACCCATCATAGATTTTAAAAAGTACTGTTCAAAAACCACGAATGTTTTCCTTTTAATAATTCCTATTCCAAACTTAGCACAGTCAGGTGATCCCTGATTATTATATGATCCCTTTGACGCTCTTATTAAAATAATGATTACCAATAAGCTGCAACAAACAATTTTAAATGTTAAATTGTACTTTTAATAAAACTGGAACGAATTTAGTAGAAGGGCGAGAGTTAGCGGAAGTTGAGGGCCGAGTCAAGAAATCGTCGTCCCTTTTACACGCTCCAGGGCTGACCACAACCACAACCAGAATATATTTATTAAATGTTTAACCTTTGTTAAATACACATTTGACGGGTGACTTCATGTTCAGCATTGGACTTGATGAAGAGTATATCTTGATCGGAATCTCGCCTGATGGTAAGTGACGATGTTGTCGTTGCTGGTCAAGAATGTAGGTAAAGATTTTGACAAATGCATGTTATTTCTTTCTTTCAATAAATTGTCCCTTGACTTCGAGATTTGTAGTTATGCAGTAATGCAGATACTATCTCTTTGATGCCAACCCTGTCAGGTTGAAACAACCCCTTCCGTAGGCCTCGGCACATCTTGTCTGAGCATCGCGTCGTCGTCGCGGGTTGAATCGGCACCGCGAGCTTTAAAATTCAATTTATTCCAATTTGCTGGTAATCTGAGGGGGAGTTTGCGGCAAAAATACGTTCCGACGAGCTCCCTGTTGTCTATTGTATGCTGTAACCGTTTACACGGCTCCCATGATATAAATGAGGCGCATTATAGCCAAATAAGTTACATTGCGTATCCTCTAATTGACTGCGAAACTCGTTCTTTCTGAATTCAGTTCCAAACGGATACATCCGCTGTTGAATACGATTATCCCTCAAATACCCCTTTTAACAGGGGGAGATGACCACAATTGGATAGCCAGATCAGGTATTATGCAACTAATATGTATATATATACTAACTATAATGTGGTACCTTTTCTCTTATCGTATTTTATGACACCAGCAGAAACATGTTCATAATTACAGCCCGCTATGCTACAAAAACTAATAAACATGATTCATACTAATATTATAAATGCAAAAGTGTTTTTGTTTTGTTTTACGTAATAACGGAATGTCAGAATAACTACCTATAGACTTTTTGTACAGAGAGAGTTGAAGGGCCTGAAAAGGAGATACGTATATTTCTAGTACAGGTCTATTTATATTGTTCAATCAAGAAAATATCTTGAAATCATTTATTAAACAAGCTAGTACTTAATATTGTACAGGCTTTCCGTTTCTGGTCAGCTACGGCCACTTCCTTGGACAGCCACCACCCAAATTCCTTGAACGACCACTTCCCAAATTATTTGTTCTGCTACTTGCCATCAGACACTACCCAAAAAATCGTCCTAAACCAAGTTTCTTCTTCTTAGATTGATGTGATAACTGGCCACTTACAGATTATCTACTGCTCTGATTATATTGAGAAGTGGCCGTTTAGGGAAGTGGACGTTCATGGTAAGTGGCCTTAAGTGACTGGATTCGTTGTAATTTTAAATGTATCAACCTTTGTGAAGTTGGGCAGCAAATTCTGAGTTGTCAATCCTTGAGCAGGCTCATGTACGACCAGTTGAGGTTACTGTTGTAAGCGTGCTAACCGTTAGTGTTGTCATAATCCTATAACGGCGACGCAACAACAAAATAAACTACCCACTGACTCACACCATTTGTCACAATAAAAATTCAAACAACACTGTGTTGTCTCTCCTAAAACGTTTTTAATATTCGCTGTCCGTCTTGTCAGGGTCTATATAACAATTTCGCCTTGTTTTAAAGCGGGCAAATTGAGCTTTTTTGTTTATACAAGTCGAGAGCAGTTGGAGCGATGGTAATCCCCTTTACGTCTGTTGAGTTTGAGACTGTTCTGTTCCGAGCACAGAAATAGATCCTACAGGACACATTTTGTGGACTGTACCAGTAAGAGAATTTTATTAGAATTCAACGATTGTGATTCAAGTACTGATGACGAACATCAAGGCTCCACTAGCTCACTATTTACATCCCTATGGCTCACACTAAGCGCTTCACGTTAACCTTTATTTTGCTTACAACTAGGGGTCGGAGTGTACTGCCGGCGTCTATGTAAGACTACAATCTGGGCGTCACCTTCGAGAACAACGCGTAACGTAGTTGGCTACATATCGTCATTTAACATATTAAAGGTTATTACGATTATTGGAAATATGTTTGATAAGATTTCATTAGTAACATCAAAAATGTTACAGCTGAGAATGTCACATCTATTGGTTAAGTATTCAGATTTCTATGTCTGTGAAAGTATTCTTTTTCATTCGTTTCGTCAACGTCTTCTATTGTTTGCGAACGTTATTTCGCTTGTTTGCTGAAGATGAAGGGAGAGCTTATAAGAGGGACCTTGTATTTTCCTTAGAATATGATTTGATGCATGATTTGTTTTTAAATCTCACAAAACACAAACATTCACTTGTGACATTTTTTCTAGAAAAAAGATATGAGTAAATAAAAAATGGAAAGCAAAGAAATGTGAATAATCTTCATTAGAGGGCATCAGAATAATTAGTCAGTAGTAAATTTCAAATACAAATATTTATATTAGAAAAGTAAGTACTGCGGACTAGGTTACATGAAAGTAACCTTTATTTCAGTCACGTTTAATAATGAATGTGCATAATCGCATTATTAGCGTTTGAATTAACTAGTATTATTAAAGTAAGTCAATTCCCCTTAAGACACGTACACTCATAAATACGAATAACAGTATTTCCTAAACATCAGCGAAAGAATCGCCCGTTCGTTCCTTCAGTATTTTCAGCTATCTCAAGGAGTCCCCGCGAGCGTTCACTTTGCATTAAAAATTTGAGCTTTTAGACAATCCTTCCTTTTTCCTCTTTTTATTTGAGCTTGCTCCTTTTATTTAAATTCCTTGCTTGCAACTGTCAGCGTTGTGCTATTTGCTAAGTCTTCGTAAAGATAAAGAGCAAGCGGAATTTTATAGAGTTTTATTAATTTGCTTTTGAGATTTGAGTGACGTCACACTATTGAATTTTATTTTGTGACTGCTTTTAGTGTCTGAATTTGTATATATTTATATATATTGTATAATTTTGAACGTCATAATTATATAAGTTTGAAGGTCATTAAACAAAAGCTACACAATTAAATTTTCCTGTTGAATTTTAAAATAAAGTCGCGTATACATATAAATATTGAAACAATTTAATTAGTACCTTAATATTTAATTGTAACTAGACACAAGACAGACAAGCACTTTGATATTCTTTATTAACCATATCTAATGTACGAAAATGTGTGTCTGTGTGTTACAATAATAATCTAATATACTACTCCAAAGCTGAAGAATATCTCAGCGTAAATTAGCACAATTAACTCCACTAAAAGATCAAAAAGACGTGATGACACATAGATATTATCTGCTAACACGTATCCCTTTCAATCGCTTAACAATCCACAACACTGCAATGAAACACGAGTCAAACGATCCCAACTATACACAAACTAAGTTCAACAGTCAATTACCGATTCACACTTACGAATTAACATCGTGAATGGGATCCTACTAATAACAGACGTATGTACTTGAACTAGTATTATACATACATATAAGTACGTAGATACACGTCTCTGGGAGTCACTCGCCCGACAACGCATTAACATGACAAGGTGGCTTAACAAGCTGTCTGTGATAAACAAATGGGTAATTTGAAATGGCGCGATGTTTAGCTGCCTATTAATGAACGCATAAACGTACGTGCACATGGCTTTTGGGAGGATAATTGATCTCGGATACACGCACACGTACTTACTCTACGTGGCATCTGAATGTGCTAGCATGTTAGAATTTAAAGACTGGTAATAGCTAATGCTTTTATTAAATTTGGTTTATCTAATCCAGATGAATTCCTTATGAAAGGCAGCAACATATTTCAAGAAATCGTTAGATAATATTCTATTTCGGACCACACACAAACGCACTAAGAATCATATAATTATATTATGTACCCTTAATTCGTACCTCAATATCTGACCACCATACAAACAAAAACTAACAAATGTGTACCTTGAAAATTCACCCACAAAAGAAACTAAATTTAAATTCAAAACTCCGAGCCGGTGCAGCAAAAGAACTTAGCCCGGAGCTTCCATTTGAATTTACCGGTGATAAAAACAAGTGAAAATAATTCATAAAGTGAGCAAAATAAAAGTTCACAATAGCAAAGACAAACGCCGGCCCGGGGCAGACGGAACAAATTATCTTTTTGTCCGTCTTCGCTCTTTAAGAATTCTCTTTAAATTGTATTTGGTTTTGGTCTTTTTGCGTCACGATGTCCTTTGCCCGGTCGCGAGGTCTGCATTAATAACGCGAGCAAACAGACCACTTCGTGTGTACAGCTTCGCGTTTAGGTATACCTTCTTTTAGAGGGAGAAATCTTTTAAATATAGATAGGTATTTTCATCCACTAAACCCCCTCGGTGGTCATCGTCTGCGCAAGTCGAGGAGCCCTGGCAACTCCACGAACACTCCAGTGCTTCAGTATCCGGCTTTCATACAAAATTATTCAGACAGATACTACACACAATAGATGATCATATTTCTTTGAAATCGTAATTATTATCATCATAAGTAAACATCTAGGATTTCCAAGAGGCGATTGGTGACGAATTTAGAAGACTCCTCTCCATAGACTGCAGTTTGCCTTCCAACATATCATGTTGATATGCACCCGGATATGTGTAACTAAGAAATGTTTGCAAAGAGTAAACAGATGTACTCGTAAGTATTTAATATAACGCAACTGTAGATTTTTATGCAAACTAAACTCACATTAACAACCTCTGCTATTCATTTTTAGGGTTCCGTACCCAGAGGGTAACAAATGGGACCCTATTAATAATACTTGGCTGTCCGTCTGTCTGTCTGTCCATTTATCACCAGGCTGTATATCATGAACCGTGATAGTTAGATAGTTGAAATTTTCACAGATTATGTATTTCGCTTGCCGCTATAACATCAAATACTAAAATGAAATAAAAACACACAAAATATAGTTAAGGGGGCTCCCATACAACAAACGACATTTTTTGCTGGTTTTTATAAATAATGGTACGGAGCCCTTCGTGCGTGAGTCCGACCCCGAAGATACCCTTATAGAATCACTTTTTTGTCAGTCTGTCTGTCTGTCAAGACCCTTTTTTTCAGTATCAAGTTGAAATTAATAAATGTAAAAACTTTTAGGTCAACGCAATAAAAATATATGACTGTTTAATGTTTATTAAATTGACTGCAATACATATATAAAATCTCTTCTATCTTGTATGTCAGATTCATCAAAATCCGTAGTGAAAAGATGAATAGTGAAAATACTTCAAACTGTGAGCATCCAGCAACCCCGCGCTCGTCGCTCTGTGGCAGCTCTCCCAACCCTTCAGCCGGCAGCGTGTCTTATCAAATGCAAACACTCGCTCGTTCCGGCCATTGGGTGCGATGCGCGAAGTAAACGCGATGCTTCTTTTATTTTTATTTCCACCGTTAAATTACAAAAAGTTGTAGACTACCATAATGTATAGAACGACAATCTCAAAAGGTAAGGGTGTAGCTCAAAAGCTATCGTGAATGTTGCGGTCGTTGCGAAAGCTACTCGTGAATGAAGTGTGGTAAAGTGCTATTTAATGAATTCTGATTTGAATTTATGTATTTAAAAGAAATATTTATACATTCAATCGGATAATTAAAATGATTTCGGATACCATTGAGGTTTTCTTATTGATGAATTTCACAATTAGGGTTAAGTCGTAAGGTAAAGGTCGAAGTCAAACACAAAGAGAATGACGAACAGGTTCAACATGAATGATAAAAGGTGCACAGGGACCTATCTTGTGTAGCACAGTTGTGCTGCACGAAGTGCGGTATCCATGTTGTCTGTAATGCATTGACTGATACTATATTTTTATTTGTATACCTCCCCTTAGAACAACGATACGGCTCGTTTCGACTCAAACGAGTGTTTCTTACAGTTGTTGAGGTTTTAATGTTGAGGGTGTATTAGAAGCTGGAACTAATGATGTATGCACAATGTCTACTTGAAAACATTCAACAAGAAAAGTTATAATCACTTATTTGGGTTTAACTATACAACGTATTTTCAGAAATATTACTTTAGTTATTAACTGAATGAGTCCACTGTTGGATATAAGTTTCCCAACGTAGATTGCCAAGTCAGACTTTCCATGAAGGGATTTACAGTAATCACCACGCTTGGCAGGCGGATTGGAGATTGCAGTAAGATGTCGTAGCATAGGTAGTTGCTTCACTTCCTAAATTTTTCGCTTTGCTTTATTCGACTCCAACAGGATGACATGGGGTAGATCTTATTTTAAAACCGGCACCATATGGACAAAAATTGTGACTATGACTTTATAACTTACGAGCACCAAAATAACGATGTTTCCAAAGATAGGATTCCGCGTTTCATAGCTACGCCACTACGCCGATGGCGTAGCAGGGCCTACGCAGCAGATACATTTTCACCAATATTCATTCATTCATCATCAAATAGTCATTTTCAAATATTGAATAATATTTTCAATGTATTTTAGTTATTTAAAACTAGAACATTCAACTTCAATCGTGTTAGTGCCCTCTGCCAGTAGGTGAAAATAGGAATTAGCTTAGCGCTTCATTAAAAATCAAAATGAACCTGTTTGAATAAAAAATTTAATTAATAAAAATTGACTGAAAATACTCTTAAAATGTTTTTGGCTATTAAAAACAAAAAAGAATCATAAAAACCGATTTGTTATTGGTGGAATTATCACGTAACATACATTTCAAAAATCTGTCGAATTGAAAACCTCCTCCTTGTTTAAAGTCGGTAGAAAATGTTACCGTGTGATTACTAAAAATGTCTTCGTGACACTAAGGATATGAAGGATAGGAAGAATATTGAAGTATGGTAACCCATAAGCCTTCATGTAATGCGGCTATTGACAATACTAGCAATAGGTTGCAATATAACAACACATACGATTTTTCCGTTTTTTCCAGTGAGAATACAGAACTGGATCTGAGTATGCATCTAGTAAGCACGTAGATATATGTTTAATATATACTGAAAATATAGTGATATATAGTAACAGTTATGGGGTGGTATCTCATATGATGCGGGTCGTAACATAACACGCTGTTAGCGGGCCCATACGCGGCGTCCTGGGGGCCCGTAAAAAAGTAATAAAAACCGAATAAATCCGGAACCCGGCCCGTGTCGCTGCCGTCATTATTATGAACCGAGATATAACCGCACCCTGTATGTCGGAACTAATTTCAAGTATATTTTGTGATCATTCCACTTGATATACAGGGTGGCTTTCGATTTCATTATCAACCGACTTCGAAAAAGGAGGAGGTTCTCAATTCGAGGGGTATGTTTTTTAAATAAATTTTTCATGTTTGTTACCTCAGAACATTCGACTGGGTGAACCGATTTTGATAAATCTTTGATAAACCGACTTTTAAAAAAGAGCCCAGTTTCGTATATGTTAATCTACATCAGCTTCTAAACAAGTGTGCCAAATGTATATGTATGTATATTTGTCCTCGCATATCTCCGGAACTACAATTTCAATTTAAATAATCCCTTTTTTAAGTAGGTATTGTTCAACTTAGGAAGGCAAGTTTTATCAAAATCGGTTCAGTAGTTTTCGAGATAGGGAATGTTAAGTGTGTATTAGTTAAATGTTTGTTACTTCAGAACTTTTGACTGGGTGAACCCATTTGGATGATTCTTTTTTATTTGAAAGCTGGTGCTTTCCGTGTGGTTTCAATTTGGTTTAGTTCTGAGAATGGCACCCATGAGAAAACTATATACATTTTAAATTTGCTTTAATAAAAGTAGAAAGTAGTGCCCTCAGGGCAGTTGAAGTCGGTTTCTAGTTCTTTTTGAACGCGTTAACTTATTTTATTTGAAAGCTGGTGCTTTCCGTGTGGTCTTATTTCAATTTTGTCAAGTTCTGACAGTAGAATCCATGAGACAACCATGTACGAAACACGCTTATAAGAAGAAGTCTTAAATTTGCTATAGACTTTTAGAGTAATTGAAGTCAGTTTCTAGTTCTTTTTGAACGCGTTAACTTGTTAGTTAAGAAATAATGTGGCCCGATCAGTGTCCTAGTGGGTTCCAAGTAAACTGATAATAATCTAAAGGTAGCAGGTTCGGTTTTCGATGAGACGAGGCTATCGATACTCAGTTGGATTTTTCTATGCCCATCGGTTTAGTTAGTGGTTATTTTCTATGTGCATCTAATCAGCAGTGCCAATAGTATTATAGTGTTCACGAGAGTGTGTGTTTGCGTGTGTGTGTGTGTGTATTCGCATATGTGCACCTCTACATAAAAAGCAAATCCAAAGTCATTCACCATCAAATCTCTTTGAAACTAAATTATTTTAATACTATAAAATATGTTACGTAAAAATCGTAAATTGAAAAGGCAAGGTTACCCCTATCGACTTTCGTCCAATATTTAACCCTTTTCAATGTTAATTAACTCCCGTTGTTAAAGATCCGTAGCTTTATGCTGCATAAAATATGAGCAGCGAACTCTCTCTACCTGTTTAACGTAAACTAAACGAATCCGTTTTACGGCGCGCCGTCTCTGGAGGCAATTCTCTGTTCTATTTAAATTTGTTCATAAATAGATGATAAAGTAGGGTGGCCATCTTGATAAAAACACGTGGACCTTTACGCGGATATTGATGCTAACTATTATTTGGACTAGAAATTATTGCGTCATATGAAAAAGTTTAATGACAGATATAATTTGAAGTATATATGTCGCAATCGGATTTCTTAACCCTTAATTACTAGCACTAAGAAAATCAAATAACTGTTCGCATGGGGTGATTCCAAATTGTAGGGATATTTTTAAATATATGCTCAATAAATATATTAATAAAATTATATTATTTTAAAAATGCTTTATTTATGCTATTGTATTTTTTAGATAAAACGTTTCCGCGGATAGTTTTTGCATCATCATCTTGTTCTGATGATTAGTTTAACTGTACAGGAGATGTGTTTATTTCTCTAGCACTATCGTGATCATTGTAAATTATCTCACCGGATCCCGACTCATTGATGAATGCAAAATGTTCAATCAATTTCGCGTGCTAAAGTACAGCTATTTAGTGAAACAGCTAGCGGTTATGAATAACAGCTTATATAACGCAATACATCAATTTTTTTTAAAAAAAATCTCATTGATGTAATTATCATTTGCATAAGTCTACAGTTGTAATCGCCAAGAAGAATGGGTGTTCCTTGTGGGAAGTTGTTATATTCACCTGGTTTTGCTGGCGGTTTGGTTATCGACGCAATTTGTTGCTAGAGACTTACGTAAAGTTGGCGCTGTCGCCCATCTCCATATAATATCCGGTTCCAGGCACCTGCGGGACAACGTTTTATCCTACTCTTAAGCCAAAACCACGTGGCTAATTATTTTGAAGTAAGCGAGCTGGTTCATGGAAAACGATTATTTTACAAATAGTTACTGTATTTGCAACTAAAGTGACTTTTGTTTTAGGCATTGTCTCATTTATACAAGTAGCATGGCAACCCTATCGCTAGGGATGGTGGGGTTCGGCGCGGTTACTAAACTGCTTTATTCGATAAAGATTGCGGGGAGGCGGTGAAGTTTGCGGACCGCGACTTGTCTGCGCCGTACACTAGCGACGACAAGCATAGTGGGTAAACAGCGAGACTTACAGCGTGAGAACGGTGTGAGATCTTATGGTAGACTAGCATAACAGTATAAATACAACAATGTACCCTTCACGAGTAATGACGAACCTAGTTCGTAAACACCGTGAGATTATAGTTCTAGATAACTAGAGTGTAGAGGACTCAAACTGTTACGTCACGAGTACTTAATAAAACAACATTTCTTCGCATTGAATCAAGTAGTTTGTTTATTTTAAGGAACATTCGTTTTTTAATCTAAACTTATCCAGTGGGAATAGAACTAAACTCATTTAAGCTGCAGGTCCTTAAAACTTAAAATAAACTGTTAAATTTCATAGTTCATAGTATCAAAATGTTTCGAATGTATCGTTTAAAATTAAATTTTAATGATCGTCAATTACTTTCAATATAGACTTCATAAAATAACACACTATAAAACCTCAAAATAAATTTACTCAACAATTTTCCGCTTCATAAAGACCATCCCGCAACACATTTCAGGTCAACAAAAAAATTAATTAAACTGAGTGCAGTACTGGAAACAGCACAATGCCGAGTCCAACAATATTTTAGTAAATTCGGGTAGCCTATCGGCCACAATATTGTATTTCGTGGGACGCGGGGAAAGCCGGGAGGCAGACAATTTTATTTTCCGCTTTTTGGGTAATCAATAGGGGAAACTCGACGCCCCTACTCAGTACAACAGGGTGGAATAAGATGTAGTAGAGCTGAAATTCGTTTTTCAAATTTATTTACCAAAGACTAACTATTTTATAAAAACATGACTTTGTTCAGCTACGAGTAGGTATTTAAAATAAAACTGCTTTTGCAAAACAACGTATACTTGATTTTGTCTGTTCGTCCGGTGTGCATTTCGAAATCAGTGGTGGTATATTGATCCATCGCTGGTTTTGGATATATGTATATAATAAATAGGTCGGTTATTAAGGTTATTCAAATACGAGTATGTACACTGCATTTGTTTATTATATATTTACCCATGAGGAGCTGTGAGGAAATGTAATAATTCTGAAATAAATGGAAAAAATAGTCGTGCTAAATCTGAAGAACTGTTGGAGTCTCTATAGTTGTCTGTGTCGTTAGTGTCATTTAATATTCATTCCAATGATGGGTGCGTATTAGGTAGATATTGAAATAGAAGAGCTCTTCTCACGAATAGGCTTTAGGAGGTACGGTTAAATATATGGTCTTTTAATTAAATCATCTGGCAACAGAAGTGTCAAAGACCTTCAATATTTTGTTTTAAGTTATGTATTCTTTTGTGGGTTTTTTCTTCAATATATGTTCAATTTAAATTAACAATATGTTGTGATTCGTAGTTATTAAACCATTTATTATTTACAATAACTGCTTTGTTCGAACCGCACGTTTTAAGGATATCGAGACTACAGTTTTTCAGATTGAACTTTTTTTTTATATTTTACGTATTTCTATTATTCTTGAAAATGTATAATGTCAGCTGCACTTGTCATAAATTCACACAAGAGTGTTGAGTGTCGGTTGGTTGGTTGGTTGGTTGGATTAGTGTATTGTTTCTCCTTCTTTCGATGAACGCGATCGACTTGACTTGTAGCGTGGAAATAATTTAAGTGGAGGAGTGTGAGATAGGCTAAATTGATCATAATGAAGTGATAATTTATTATTAAGTCCACGCAGAGACAGAAAAAAGCTAGTTTCATACATCGCATATATAATGATATGTGTTGTAGTATAGATGTGAATTACATAAATAAAGCCAAGTTTTCAAGTTCTTTAATGAATGATGGGTTTGCATTTGGCCTTCATCTCACATGATGGTAAGTGACGATAAGCCGTTGGAAGGTAAGCGTGAGCACCCAGAGCCTGAATCTAATGAGGCACTGGCTCTGCTACTTTCATACCGGAACACAGCTGTGATATTAACACTGCTGTTTGGCGGTAGACTTAGGTAACATGGTGGTAGATAGCAAGGCGATCATAGGAAATTGCCTACCACCAATCAAACCGAGTACCAATAGAGGGTAGGTATTGCTACACTGGGAATCGAACTCGGGATCAAGGTAAGACCAAGCTTGTAGCCAAAAAGGCCACGAAGCGCGGTTAAATTATAAATTATAGGTATTTTTAAACCTCGAAAGTAAAGATAATCAAAAAAGTCCCTCAACACTTATTTACAGACGAGATAGAATTACAAGGTAACTTGACTGTAGCTATGAATTCTGTCAATTTAAATTCCCAACGTACCTATCGACACTCGGATGTTTGTTTCTGAACATATCTAAAACAACAATACATGATCATTAATCACACAATATTGTAAATTCGAAATCACCGTCCGTTTATAGCTGTTTCACGACATAGGGTCAACCGATTTTGATGAAAATTGTCACTCACATATAATATGAAATTTAAAAGGCTGTATACTAATTCAATACTTGTTCTATCTCGATAAAAGGCTCCCGTGGAATCCCGTGGAAAAGAAGATGCTGGCGAAAAGCTTGAACAAAACAATGGTAAATTTGTTATCGCTGAAGATATATATATATAGTAACAACCCACACAGTGCTCTCAGTCACTCTGCTGATATATTATTAACAGTCTGTTTTAGAAGCAAACACGATCTCCTTAGTTCTACACAATCTATTTTTGCTCCACGAGAGAGTATTCCATGGAATCCCTGAAGGAATTCCGTATAAATTCCAGAGTACGTTTATGCGAAGATTTTTTCCTTTTGTTTTTATTTGGGATAAAGAGAATAATAATAATTGAGTGAGACCCATCCGTAATTACTAGTAATTAGGATAACCCTAGATATTAAAATATATTGACAGGGCATTATTTCACTAATTTCAAACAAAACTACCGACAGGTGACACGTATTTTTGTAGTTTGAGTAATATTTATCTTTTATTTTCATCCATCCTGGTTTTAAGAAATCTATATAACGAAATTTTAAGCCCCCGAATTTCGTACTTTTCATCATATCATTGAACAAAAAATTTACAAACCAAAATAAATTAAGTTGAAGATTGAAGACAACGTTTGCAAAATCTTATTTGATATTGGTTTGGCAATATCCAAAATGTGATTAAACTCTCTTTATTGCTATAAATACTGTTAATTAGTTTTAAAGGCTTACAGTTCTCCATTAATTGCCATAGAAATGGTACTGATATTCGACTTGTAGACGAGTAAACAGGTTCGACTGACTCTCTTGGTTTGCCACCGCACCCTTAAAAAACAATGGTGGTAAGTGCAGCGTCCCTTAAAGCCTAAGGTAAACAGTAGAAAGTCGTGAAGCATGTAACGAGTGGAGTATTTTCCGGCCAATCATCCACTTGAGACGCTGCAGTTGTCTGCGGCTTCACGAGCGACTGCTCGATACCGTCGCGAGCAAATCTTTTGAGTGATTCAAAGATTAGGGTCCACAGTTTATAACGTACCTTTTTTAGTTTAACTATATTTTGTGAAGGTGAATGATTCCGATTGATGAAATATTTTCTTAATTTTCAAAGGCATCAGATTACCTCTACAAGTCTACACGAATACGAATTGGCGCTATACTCGTATATATATAAAACCAAGTTGGGTTAGTTACTCCATTTATAACTCAAGCACGAGTGGAACGATTTTTATGATATTTGACTTTTTAAATTTGTCTTTGCGCAGTATCTCTCTATCTCTCTCTTAGTATAATAACTATTATAACATGGGAAAAATTAACAAACAAATTGTTATCATACATTCAAGACGTAACGAATGTCAGAATGACTCGATTTTTTCGTAAAGGGATATTTGAATGGCTGTAATAGAACATAGGCTACTTTTTATACCCATTGAGCAAGTAGTTCCCATGGGATAAATCCAAAAGTTCACGCGGACGAGGTCGCGGGCTGAAGCTGTTACTATAATATAAAGACTGTGAACTTTCCTAAGCGGTGTAACATAATGGTTGTAAAGGTAAGCGGTAAAAAATTGATGATAAAAAATAGTTTTAATAAAAACAACATTGTTAAACAGCAGCGGGTGCGCCCGTGGCGAGCATACATTCCGTGTTAATTAAATTAATCTCATATTTCCCACATGCGGTGTTGCACAACGCGAGGCCACGACGATATTTTTCACTTACGTCAACCGCTACAAATTAGTCCTGCTATTACTGAGGCTTTGCTGTGATAAATTATCATAAACATTAGCTTTGTGGGGCATTCAAAAAGCTGTTGCTACTTAATAACGGACTTGCAGTCGGTTTAATGAAAATATCGTCAGTTTTTCGACTAGAGACTTGATGTAATTTTTAACTTACATGAACCACAACAAATTGTTCCCGTTATTATTGGCTTTGCTGCAACTTCACTGTAATAAATTATCATAAACATAACTTTGTGAGGCATTCAAAAAGCTGTTGCTAGTGAACAACTGACTTGCAGTCGGTGTAATGAAAATTTTATCAGTTTTCCCACTAGAGACCCAATGTAATTTTTCACTGACATCAACCACCAGAAATTGATCCGGCTATTATTGGCTTAGCTGTGATAAATTTTCATGAACAAATAACTTTCAGAGGCGTCCATGAATCTCTTGCGACTCTGAACAAGGTCACTGGCTTAGGTAAAGCCATTAATTGAAATTAAATCTTATGTAACCACCCTTAAAGCTACAAAAAAATATATATTTATAATCGACAGATAAAACGTTGAGATTTATAGGAAAAGGAAAGGAAAGGAAAAGAACATATATGTACTACAAAAATTTTAAGTTTAAATTTTGAAATGCTGTTCCACTTTATTTTTCACACACATAAATGCTTTAGAAATCGTCTTTCTCTATAACTCAAATGTACAGCATCTCTTGAACCGAATTTTATTATTATTTATGTTTTCAGTAAGCAATGGTCTAATATAAATTCTTTGATTTTACCCTTAAATTTAAATATCATGTAATTTTGGTTTATCGAAAAAGTAAGATTTAAAAAAATACATTTCTCCAAACAGGTTTTGATGAATTCAACAGCTCCATATTTTAAAGAATTTCCAATGATACTGACTGTGCCTTGCCTACATCTCTGGTAACTTTACCAATTTAACTTTCTTTGTATCGCGGTTGTATTTCATGCTGACATAAGTTTTTACTAACTTTTGCGATTTCAATTTAGGTAAAAATGTATAACTGACAAATTGTAGTAAACTTTTACTTATTGTTAATAAATACATTTAGGCACATTGAAAAAAAAAAGTTATGCAAAGACCGTGAACCAGAGAGGTACGCCTGTCAAGCGCTCAATATAGAAAAAATTCTATTTTATCACAATAATCAAATTTCTTATTACTATCTGTCTGCTTGTTGCACAACTAAACAGCAATCTCAGAGGGACACAAGTAGCTTATGATATAAAAAAGGACATATACCTTTTTATATTAATAAAGTGTAAGTAATATTTTTAGAGATTAAAATTCTTATGGTAAATATACCCTTACTATTTCCGTATTAATCATCTCATTCCAATTCTTATTGTCATTAGGACATTATTGAAGAACTAAATTTTTGGTAGGCAATTTTAAAAGTTTTGAGAAAACTCGTCTTAAACACAGCAAATAGTTTCGCTGTTTAAAACCAGCCATGTGCGAGTCAATCTCGCGCACCGAGGGTTCCGTACCAAACAAATTAGATAATTAACATACTTACAGTATGCTCTAGAAGAATACGTACGTATTGAACAGTTTGTAATCATAAAATTTTGATGATATGTGATTAAAAATTACACTTTTCTGATTTATTCCTATACTTGAGCTGTAAGCTGTTGTTGCTTCTTGCCTAACTTAAGGAATTTTGGTAAATGGAAAGTTTTCTTATGGGTTTTGATTTGAATGCTTTAAAATATGCTGGACAAGCCGTATCTTCTTATTGAGCTGACGTATAAGTTTAAATTTTTTTACAGATCCAAGAAATAGAAGACTTGATTATATCAGATTAATACCCCTCTACGCGTTCCAGACAAACACTCGTATAAGGGTTCCATTACTTTTTGCGGGACGTAACCCTAAAAATAAGCATTTCCGATTATTTTTCAGTTTGTCGCATTATGTGACATTAACGTTATTCCTCTCCTAATGCTTCCATACTAAATTGCTGTTGCCGTAATATTTTAAAATTGAATAGCTGGCTTTGATAAGTAATTACCTAAAAATAGGAGATGAAATTATAGTGTCGCGAAACAAATATCATTAATTTACAACTTTATAGTTAGCTACAATAGCAGTTACGCAGCTAGTTCATAGATGGCGCTTTGATCAATCGAATCGAGAAAAAGAAACTGTTTATAAAATGAAAATTGTGTTTCAATGTGAAGTTGTATGTTAATGATACTCATTTCGCAACAACACAATCCGATAGTTACTACACAAATCCAGCTATATATTATATTTTAAAATATTATGGCAACAGAAATTTAGTATGAAACTGTGATGGAGGTGGATCACCTTAAAAACAATAATTTTTCTTTTATTTACAAATAATGCTATAATTGTTTTGCAGGAATGCGTGTAATTTAAATGTTACGAAACTAACATAAACATCTTTACAAGTAAAATATTTACTCATTAAATAATACGAGCGTAATAATAAGACTGATATCAAGCTCGCGAGGGGTGAGGGACGGGTGTGGGGTGGAGAGGGAGGGGATGACAAGAGGCGCCGCCGTGAAAAGAGATCCGCCTCGAGGCGCGGGTCTCGAGGCGGATTATTGAATTATCAACAAAACATCGTGCGCCTACTTGCGCACTAATTACTTTCCCTATCATCTTGAAATCTGTTGAGATTTGATGAGTAATCGATCGAGTTTATCGCTTAGTGGTGGGACTTTTGTATCTTCTAACTTTGAATTGGTATTTTCATGTGTTAACCGTATTCTATTGTGATCATATGGTTTAAATTTGCCTTTACAATACGATCCAATACTCATACATGTCTTACTGTGTGTGTCTAGTGTGTGTCCATTGAGAGAAAATTGTTCTGTCCTAATCCCCGTGTATCACTGACATCTTATTGTAAATTTATTATAAAAACCCGGCTACTATAAGCGTTATTTGATTTCACTACATCAATCAGTTCATCCGTGGAGTCGCGTCACAAATGACCATCTAGTGGGAAAAAACATGATCTCCCCTAAATTAAAACAAACATTTTTACTTATCCATAGCTCTATCAAAAACGAGAGCACGCTGTCATTTCCACAGGGCAACCACTCGGCCCTAACAAATCCTTCAATTTATTACAACGCAAATAAAAAGAAATTGAAATTTACACACGCAATAAAAATAGGGTTATTAAAAACCGAACCTCAAAATGGAGGGGACAGGACTTGTCAGATATTTTCCGGGCGTGTTTTTAAGCGATCTTCGTCGAAGCGCGCGATCCGATATACCTAGTACGGGGTACGTTCGGGAAATTAAAAGCAGGCGATGCGTGCAGGCCGAGCGATGCGTGCAGGCCGGTATTGTGGAAGGACGTAGGAAGCCCCAGTTTTATTGTGGCCGATTTATCTGCACGGAGGGACGCAAATGGCGCAAGCAGGGTTAAACGCTCTCTGTTAATCGAACGCCGAGATGTAAGCGATACGCGGTCGATTCAACCTGTTTCGGTGAGGGGTCTGTTGCAAATAATGTTTGTATTATATCATTATTTAATATTCAATTGCTAATAGCCAATATCATTACCTCGTAAGTATAAACTCTGTACAATGACAGGGGACTTTTGAAGAGCTCCCGTTCCATTGGTAGTTTATATTTATTTATATATAATGGGTGTGGGTGGGTACTTGGCCTTCATCTCACTTGATGGTATGTGACGATAAGGCCGTTGGATAGTAAGCGTACGGACCAAAAAAGTCTCAAGCTAATGAGTCTATTCTACCTTTCATACCGGAACACAATAGTGCTGTTAGCACTGATTTTTGACAGCAAACTTAGGTAACATGGTGGTAGCTAGCCAGGCAGACATAGAAAATGCCATACCATCACTCAAACGGAGTATCGACAGGTACGCCTACTGGGAATCGAATGCGGGACCTCCGGACTGTTGGTCCAAGGGTGTAGCTATTAAACCACGGAGGCGGTTGATGGAGGTTTTCTTTTACGACGCCCACAAGATACCCAAGGGAACGGGATCATATCAAGCACATCCCACATGGCATGTATTGCACATATGCTTATATTTATGTGTTTGATAGAAAGCTAAAACCTTTTTCGAAGTCCATACAAGTGACCAAATAAAATTTTCACATCATAAAGTAGAAAAATAAGGAAAATTAGTTGGCGAGCAGGAAACACCGAGTCAGGTAACAAGACTACATGACTTCACTTTTTACTCGCTCAAATATTTAAACGGAGAAGTTGCCGTTGTTATGAGAGAGGGGGTGAGGCTTGAGGACGGAATTGGGGGCGGAGAGGCATTAGCTTATCAAAACCACGGACATGGCGTTACATCAGTTCCTGTGCTATTCAGCGACTTATTAATTACCTTCTTATGACATGGTCAATCATTCGTTTATGTTGCGCAATTACAAGCGGTTGTTGATGTAAATTGTAAAATGTAACATTTTGAATATTATAACGGTTTTTCTTACCTACATATCCTTAGGGTGCCTAAGTAAAGTTTTCTTTAAGCAATGTAGGTACGTTGCATAATGATTAATTTAAATTTTTAGGTATGGTTGTTTCTCTCTAGTGTGTGCAATCAAGTAGAATTTACAATCGGCATCTGTATTTTGATAAAATCATTGTATAATAATTCCCTGCCTATCTATAAATTCTTGAAATAAAATGTTCGCCTGCTTCTTAAAAGAATGAAAATATTACCATAAAAAATCTGTGTAAAAACAGCAAAAAAATTACTTGGAACTGTAAGGTATTTCTAATTAAGTGTCTTCAAAGGATTAATGTATAAATAATACGTTATTGTAAATAAAACGTGTGTTGGCAGAGACCGCAACTTGCATATTCGTTAATTTTCGCGTAACATTGAGCGAGTGAAATGGACCTACTTTTGTTGCCCATTTCTTCAGCCTAGCAACATATCTGTAGCTTTTTTTAAACTCCAGGGAGGGTACTCGCGTGAGAAATAGCTCCAAATATCTCGCGACTATCCGAGGGATTCCTGCCCCTATTTCCACGGGATCGCGTCGAAATGACAACAGATTTAGGGAAAGCGTGAAGCGAGGTGCGAAATGTATCCGAGCGCGTTACGCCTTATATGACATTCTTCGCACCTACACCCAGTATACTTGTAGATGTAAGCGACGAGACGATCTCGTAATCTGACTTTTATTAAAAACTCGTTGAGCTTGTACAGTCGGACGCAGAAAAAATTAAATAAAAATCCATGTGAGCGAGTTTTGCTGTAGTCAACAAAATTGAATAGAAGATTTTGATTGACTTCGGATCTCTGTAAAATGAAAAGAAGAATTTCACTGGAGACCTTGGGCGATCGATTCCTCTATCTTCCCCGAAACCCCCTGAATTTTCACCAAAGACTCTGTGATTTTCACCAAAATCGTCCTTACCTTTTTTCGAGATCGCCGTGCCATATTTATAAATATTATTATATGATATCAGTCTTGTCTGATTATTATATGATATAATATTAATATATGATATTTACCGTTTAAAATTAAACGATAAATCGTGTAGCTAACTGTACATAAGATGTCCGTTCTATAAACGCAATCTGTGTAATGTATTGCTCAGACTCTAATACCCAAATTTTTCCTCTTCACGCATATTGGACACTACTTTCGTATTTGTGGTCACTTTTGTAACCACACAAAATATTTTACCGGTGGACTACCTTACAGAGTTCTTAGCTCCTATCATGCCTACTGATTAAAATGCGTTAACCAAAAATTTATGTTTTTAAGCTATAAAATTATATATTCTCCGGGACACCGACAAATTTCATCACGATTGTTTGTGCCGTGGAGGACCAAGATGTAACACACCAGTAAGATATTCATTTTCACATTTACAATATTACTAGCTTTTGACCGCGACTTCATCCACATTGACTTCAGTAATAAAATAAAAGGAAAAAGTATTTATATTCCATAAACTTGAAAAAAATATATAAATTGCACTGGGTCTTCCTTTTAAGCATATAAATGCCTGTGGTAGGAAGCCCCGCTCCGCCGCATTAGACATTATTTTCAATTCATGACACATTTTACAGTTTTTACAGAGAAATATATATAAAATTATAACAGTATTACAAGTGTGTGGGTGGGTGACAGTGTGTGGGTGTGAAGGTGTAAGAGTGAGAGGGAATGTGTGTGAGTAATATCTCATGGGAAGTACTTTTTAGATTAGTATAAAAAGGATTCTACGTCCTTGTTGCGCTTCCTCTGCCTCTATACAAAAATCAAGTCATTCTATTCTGACTCACCGTGGCAACGTTAACTACGAACAAACAAACAAACTCACATTCGCATTCATAATATTAGTCGATATATGTATGTGTACCAAAACATAGCTAATGTCCAGTCTACGTCAAAAAGTTACAGTTAAGTAACTTTCTCGGCGTGAAAATAGACAGTACCCCAAAGGGCCGGAGAAGAAAGGGGGAGGTAAAGAACACCACGACACTTGTAATTGGCTTTGTAATCCGAGGCGGCCGTCAATTCTAAACTTGGTCGAGTTGTGGAACCCTAATTAAAAATTAGCGATCCTATTGTTACCTCACCAGCCCGCTAATAAAGGGGTCTGTTAACTTTGTAACAGGGATATTTTTATTCTGTCGCGTAATCAGGGGTCACGGGAAATTGTGCCATCTCACTAAATATTCCTTCCACAGTACAAAAAAGTGCATTAAATATCCACTATCTAGATCAATCAAATCAATATATGATTCATGAATATATATATTCATTAGCATGACGAGCTTATATACTATACACATTACTAGTCTCTCGTGGCAGTCAATGCGCTTGCACTGAACTGAAGTTACCGGGGCGGGCGGCGCAGTGGAGGGCAGGGCAGTCGTACACAGACGTGTGTTACAGTTAGACGCGGTGTCTGTGTTAGTGGACTGATAATAACATAATATTTGTGTTGCGAGTACAAGTGTATTACAACTATACTACACTAACTATTTAAACTAAATATGAAAACGAGCTTAACTTATGGTTATCCCTCTCCTAATGCTTCCATACTAAATTTCTGTTGTCATAATCTTTTAAAATAGAATAGGAGATGAAATTATAGTTTCACGAAATAAATATCATTAATTTACAGCTTTATAGTTAGCTACAATAGCAGTTACGCAGCTACAATGGTTCATGGCACTTTGAACAATAAACGAAAAAAGTATTTAAAATGAAAATTGTGATTCACTGTGAATTTGTCTGTTTTTAGATAGTTACTAAACAATTCCAGTTATTATATTTTAAATGATTATGGCAACAGAAAATTAATATGGAACTTTGATGGAGCCGGGATCGCCTTAAAGTTGAAGTAGGGACCAGCACAACATAATTGAGAAACTGAAAGAAATTAATTATTCATTATTTTAGCTTTATACTTAACTGAGACGTCACATGGCCGATGAAATCCTTAAATTTTTAACCGAATTTAAAATTTGATAATCTCAAGCGAATCATTAGCCCTGTTAGAGAGATGTCCCGTTTGAGGTTCACCTACCTAACCATCAAGGGTGTCCGATAGCCGATGGGCTGACCTGTTCCCGGGTACACAGACACAATCCTGCGCCTACCCTCATTTCCATATCAAAACACGTCCGTCTTCACGCGCGGCCGGCCCGGGGCACAACTTGGCCCGACCGCCGTCCCACAACATAGCACAAACAAATTAATTCGAATAATCAACCCTAAACAGGGATCTGTTTACCCCATAAAGAATAAATGTTGTAATAATTGGGCCAAGAGGCTACAACAGTTTTGAATTCCAAATTTCCGTCGGGTGAATTAATTTAGAGCCGAAATTCAAGAACATCGCTGTAATAACACAATGAAAAGTTTTCAATGTTCTGCTGCAAAGTTAGTTTCAATAAAAGACTGCCTAACTAGTCGTTCGGTAATAGGTAGGTTGGATTGTTCTGCATTTACTGGAACTGGATGCCATTATAGGTTAGTAGTGTGATAACGTACTGTCACTGACCTGATAACAAGTTCACACCCTCACCCTCTCACACCATACACACACATACACACGACACACAGAGAGGATCACCACCAACATCATCATTCACAATAACAACATACTCATAGTTTATAATTGAACAACACCATGCCTGTATGTACTTTATATATATACATATATTTATTTTTCTGTTGTCCTATTTTTCTGTTGTCTTAAACTAAATAAGAGTCCAGGAGGATCGGCCCTGCTAGCTGAAGCACAGGTTCCACCTAGTTCGGCAGCAGTGGCTCAATTTATGTTAAAAGCCAAGCAATTTTCTAACGAAAAGGTATATTTGTCTTTGTTTTACATAACTACATTTACGTCAAAATTTTCAAAGTATTATTTTTGTGGAAATAAATAAATATTTGATTTGAAGTTACCAACAATCACGACCCCTTAGTTTGATAATAAACAGGTTTGCCGCAATGTACATTTATTACACATCTAAGACTGTTTAGAACATGGAAAATAATGGTATGATTTGAACGATACGGTTATCTCCTACTATAAGTTAAAACTGAGCTCATTTTAAAAGACCCCGCCATATTTACCTAGACTAGACCGTCGGCAGGATAAGAAAACGCAAAAGTTTAATTAAAACGCAAAGTAATCGAGCAAAAGCAGCTGTTTAGTAAATATTGTGTAGAAGCTAGTGTCTGCGCTCAAAGGGCAAGAACAAAACGAAGGTGTCAAGATTAACCGCTGTCTGAAGCGGCTGCATGAAATACCCTCTAAAATTGTTCACAGGCTATAAAACTGCACAAAGCCTTTTCAATTAAAACTTTCAATGGCGTACTGGCGCTAATTATGGCGCGACCAGAGTGTCCTGTGCTTCTATTAGTGCAAAATAAAGTCTGTTGCACACGGGTGTAATAAATATAGTCCTTGGTCCCAGCTTTAGAATAGAATCACTCCATGCCTTCCCATATGTATTGTAAATGATGGCTCTGAAAAAATTATGGGGTTCGTGTAACAGCATCTACTCGTATTATCTACGATCATAGAAATCATATCGTGGAATGATGAAGGACCGTGTTCAGATCAATTCAGGACTATTGCAGATGATAATGAATAGTGTGACTAGAATTATTAATAAAATGGCAAATTATATTATTTCGCTTTAGGTAATAAATATTAGGGAAATATAATAATATATACCTACTAACATTTAAAAATTATAAAAACTAATTTAGAAAACCGAATTACCCGGGTCAAAGGTACCTATGACACTGGCAGCAGACAAATGGGAAATTATATTTCATCGGGGTATATAATATTTAGACACCATTAGATCATGTAGTCATCATCAACAGCCTACATACGTCCCCACTGCAGGGGCTCAGGCATACTCTCCTACAGAGAGTGCAGTTCACGTGGTACTTTACTTAAATTCTCGTATTGTGGCATATGTTATTGGAGAGCGGAATAAATATAAAATAAAAATAAAATTATCAGTAAACAGAGTTTGACAGTTCAAAATCAAGTCATCAACTTTTCAAATGGGCAAACTTTCTTTTGGGCAACATTCTATAACGACGTTGAAATATGGTATATAAAAAGTAAATGCAAACGGTTAAACAAATTAACGACAAAATTGTACAGCTTTAAATTATAAGTTAAATATATTATGTTTTCTAAACAAATTATCCACTTGAATAATTTTTTACGAAACTTCCAAGAATAATTAGAGAAATGATTTCATAATTTCGTTCTGAAAAATAACCGCAGTTAAGTACGAGTAGCATTGAAATAAATTATAATGCAATGGTTTAAACATTTTTGTTAATTACTGTGCATGCCTGCAATTTGTCGAAGGATTCTATAGCCAATTCATATCACTTAAGTATAAATGCTAATCAAAATATTTTAAGTCACTATTTCTATCTTTTTGGAAGTTCAGGTGAGTTAATTCTGGAACTCTATAATGTGTAGTGTATAAGTAAATATTACAATGTAAAAACCGGTGTGTGACATTCTTTAGTCCTCACGGCACGGACACGGCACGGCGGCGGTCGGCGCGCTGCGGCGTCGCCGCGTCCCCACAACTAAGTGAATTCCGTTAATTAAACCATAAAAACTTCGATAAATTAAGATCCCAGCCAATTCCCCTCTAATACACTCCTGCTTCGAAAGATTTTAGATGCAAACGACATCGATACGGCCAACCGGTGGGGGTTGGCAACGTAATTTATTTGTGCCCCTTCGCCCCTTCTACATTTGTTTGTAGCTTGGTTTATTTTTACTTATTGTTTGTTAAGTTAAATTAACATCATGTTGTTACACCATAAAGATTTAGCGATAGTTAAATGAAGGTGTTTTAAACGTCATGAATTTTCCATTGTGTAACATTCCTATTGAAATAGCTGTGGTAATTGCTAAGCCCTTTTATATGTTATAGCCGGTATTTACGGCATTTGTTGAAAGAGTCCAAGTTAACCAGTTACTGTACACTCACGATGATGGATCTTGCAGTTGTTAGTTAATGTTGTAAACTCATATTATGGCTTTGGTTTCTAGAATATGTCTTAGCCCCATGTATATGCCCCTGTGTCGTTAACCTGTCTTCGTAGAAGTCGACGAACTGTTTTCTGTGATTTTCATACCTCTCAATTGTGATTCTTTTTAAAATATACACAAATTTGCAATTGGTCTACATCTCACCTGATGGTAAGTGATGATAAGGCCGTTCATGGCTTCTGAACTAACTTGAAAATGTCAACAGTGCTGTTATAGCACCTCTGTTTGAATGCAGACGAAGATAACGTGGTGGTAGCGGGCATCTACCGGTCCTAATATCCACCAAACTGTGTTCCAATAGGTACTACTGGGAATTAAACAAGAACTATGGATTGTCACTCCAACGACTAAGCAATGGAGGTGGTTTAAATTTTTATTGTGACAAAAGCCGCGTATGAAGTTAAAAAAGCATATGCCGAATGTCTTGTAATAACGATACCCAGCAGGTTTACGTTATTATTAAATTGATTACCAGCCTTATACATTTTTTTAGCCAACCCACTCGCGATATATTTTTAACGCACTAAGTTTAATTTGATATAAAATACTTTATACTATTAAACAGAGATTGAAGTTCGTTCTTAATCGGATTTCACGTCATTATACTTTTACAAACAGGTGAAATTAGGTCAAGAATGTACGTCTGTAGTAAGAAAATTCCTACTCTAAAACAAATATTACCAAATTTGTCAACAGATCTTATTGGGGTATACGAAACTCCCGACGAACAACGGAACCCTTATACTCTTACTCTGGTGTCAGTCTGTTCGTCTGTCACAACTGATTATATCATCAACTACTAATGCTTTCAACTTTTGGAATAGTTATGGGAAATGGTGAAATAGGTGCCTGAGAAATGTTAGAAATCAGCAAAAAGCCTAGAGACAAACAAACTCAGTTATGCGGTCGCAAAAATGAACTCTCGAGGTAATAATATCTGTACGTTTCTTTCCATGGTTCAAAACTCTTGTTGCGCGGGTCCAACTTGCACCAGGAAGGTTTCAGTTATCATCATCATCACCAACAGCCTTCACACGCACCTTTGAATTTCTTCTTGGGAGTGTGCAGGTTTCTTCACGATGTTTTCATTCACCGAAAAGCCAATGGTAATGCTTATTAATCATTCGTACATAAATTCCAAATAACAAATTGGGACTCATTGGTATGAGCCAGGATCGAACCCAGACCTCAATTGTCCAAGGACTGACGCTCTACCCAACTGAGCTACCATGGCTTTCTTGTATACTGTTCATTATTACCCCAGTTGAAAGTGCATAGTTTCTGCGTGTCCTCCGCCACTATCCCTTCAACTAATAAACGAAATGAACAACTAGATGGTATTTAATGATACAACATGTTGTAATTGTTCTCCACCTAAATGGTATTACGTTGAATAAGGTGTGGTGACAGTAGCGTTATTGATAGACATGACCCGTTTATATGTCGATTAGTTTAATGTAAAGGTAAAATAACTATTGCAAAGAATGATATTGAGGAAAGTACGCACTTATATACTTGCTATTTTTACTAGAGACTGTTAAACTTTATTTACAGCGTGAATAAAGATTTCCAAAAAGTAGATTTAGGGCTGTCAACTATGCAAAAAGCTTCAACATTGACTGTATTTATGCTTTTAATTTTCCTGTCCAAAACGATGCAACAATGCGATTTGAGTTTTGGGTACAAACATAAAAAAGACATATATTTTGCTAACACGATCGAAATTAAGACCTAGGAATTTGGTAAGAGTGATTAATTTCTTAATACTTATCTGCCACACTATTTGAATATATATCTCTTACTACAAATTACATTCCACACTGCCCAGCGGAGTCTTTCACTTTAGATTATGAATATTGTATATTGCAGTTTCCTAGTATTATGACAAGATTTATACACGAAACAATGTCACTGGAACATCTAGAAGTAAAGCCCTACGAGCGATGTGCGTCAAGTCGGCCGTCCCACATCGCAGCACGGAAACACCATACGTTAATTACTGTTGGACGAAAGCAATAAGCCACAGATAGGCGATAAGGCGCGCCCTCCCAGACACGACTTGTATGGAAATTTTCATTAGTAAAATTTGAGGTTAACTGCTTGTGTGTTTTAGGTAATTGGTCCGTGTGCGAAGGGCGAGAGGCCCGGCTTATAAACGCTACAGCGCGACACTTTTAATGTAAATTACTCGTATCATTTTCGAGGCTTTATGAGGTTTTAATTTTGTGGTGTCACTGTTCAACCGACTTAAAAAAGGAGGAGGTGGTCAATTTAACGGGTATGTTATTTATATGTTTGTTACCACATAAATTTTGACTGGATAGAGCGATCTGAGTGATTCTTTTTTTATTTGAAAGCTGGTGCTTCTTTTTTGGTCCTGTTTCAATTTGGTCTAATTTTGACATTGGGAAAACAATATAAAAGTAGACTTTTAGGGCAGTTAAAGTCGGTTTCTGGTTCTTTTTGAACGCGTTATTATTCGTGATAGGGTTAAGGTACACAGTAGGTATAGATTTAGACCACAACTTCGTATGGATGAACTTCATAAATTATCCTAAAACTAGATAAACATAAAATATTATCTCTCACCATGACATAGGCTATGTTCATACCGTGGTTGGTGCACACAGGACGTAACAAATAGAAACACTTTAAATGACATTGAAATTTATACTGTGTGGTCACTATCTTACTTCAATCACTAATGTATATGTGAAAAAGTAAGATTTCATTACATTTTCACTTCGTTTTATTAATTGAGCCACCTGAATACATGCTCGTATACGATGCAGACCTCTGAAATCTCACAGCGGAACGCGATCACTGTACAATTGCCACACTGACACGTTTCCCGACAAATCCTGAATGGATTATTACGAATTCATCGATAAACGCGTAACAAATGCTCTACAAATGGGTCTGCTTTTATGAACCACCCGTCTGTAACCCTCTGTCCCGGTTTAAATGCAAATCGACGCAACTTGGGGACGAGATGGCCGGGCCAATTTTACACACGCCATTGTCAAATTGTCGATATCGATATTTCTATTGTAGACATGGCTCTAGTCTTGATTTACGGATAACGTTAACAGATTTAGGTATTTGTACTACTTGTATAAGTAGTTCTATCACGTGCCTGTTGTTATGCAAAATATTTTTCGTTTTAGGATTTTCATGTTTCGGTATGTCGTCAAAAAATTCAAAATTTTACAGACAATTAACTATATAAATTGGTTTATATACACAAGTAATACATTTATATATATGTATGTCAGAAATTATATCAATTTCAAGGTCAGCTATAAAAGTCCTTACGCAGCTAATAGTGACGTTTAGAACAATAATCAAAAATAGTATGTAAAGATTTTAGTAGATCAGTTGTATGTTTATTATATTCTTTCCGAGAAATTACAACCCAATTCCCTATTTATAAATAATAATTATTGATACTTCTAGCTAACCTGTTTAGATTTTCATAAAAGAAATTTAGTATGAAACTTTTATCGGTCTTCTTGTCAACAACTGTTCTTCACATTACAACATCATCGTCGTCGTTCAATCATGTCTAACAGCAATAAAATTTATGTGACGAATAAACAACCGAACGATACATAAATAAATGTTCCTAATTTATTCATTCAAAACTCAGATTTTTAAACTATGAAAACGTGTCACCATCATTAATACAGTAAAAGTCCTCTAAAAATAAGAACATAAGCGTTCAGAATCTAAAAAGAATTCAAATTTCAAAGTATCAACGCTGAATAGGTGTTGTCTGACAAAAGCTGCTTAAGGAAAAGTTGAGCGTCCACAAAAAATAAGCTGAATCGCTCACCGCGCATGAAACAGTTTTCAAGCGAGTTGAAAAGCTTTCTCAAACAGAACTTTTAGAGTCCAGAGCAAACCGCCCCGTAGAACGTCGTCACAACCCAACATTTTCAACCAATAAAACCTTTTCCGAGCACATTTATTCACTTTGAGCACGAACTCAACAGGTGGCTCCTTTTGTCAATTTCAGTGTAATTGCCTTAAGAACATTTTGAGATACTATTGAGAGTCAAGTGAGATATGTTTTAGAGAGTTAGTGTTTTTATTTGTAACTAGCTTCTGCCCGCGACTGCGCCCCCGTGGACGCGGAGAATTACTGAATCGATCGGGATAAAAAGTAGCACTTGTTCTTCCTTGGCCTTTCAATTATCTCTCTAAAAAAATCATGTTGTGCTGAACTTCTGTTACGTCGTGATTGTAAGAGATAATGAATTTAGGTGTAAATTTATCCAATTTTTTAATTGTTATTCTGCTACTCTGGGTGGAACGGTGAAAAGTGGAATACAAAATTCGATATTGTAAATTTTGAAAATTGGAAATGTACAAAGTCATTTTTTGGGGGGCTACATACATTCCTAAAAATGTACATCTGTTTTGTATGTAAATAAAATATATCTTACCCTCCCCAGTTTACAAAGTACTTAGGTATAGGTACATGCTACTGGTACTTCAATAACAGTTTTCAATGCAAATAAAACTGTTGTTGTAATAGGAATTGAAATCTTGATGCCCAAGCGGCGTGCATGTCTCGTTTTCGTAGCGAACTAAAAGCCAGTGAGCCCGTCAATCAGCTGAAAAGCCACTCTCGCGCTGACTACTCCACCCACTTCGTTATCTGCGGAAGGCACAGCGCGCTAATCCCTGCTCATGCCCCATGCCCAACACTATCATAGATTTACCACGATCCAGATAGCTAATGCACATGCGTAGCATAGCATATGTTGGGATAATGTAACTAAAATTTTTATCAACTTTGACATCATCATTTCATCCAATGGTTACGCCGATTCTCAGCTATGTCCGTGTACAGGTTGGTGGCTGCTTCTCATGACTGCTTTTTCAAAATATAATATCGTATAATTTTAATTTTTCGATTAATATCAGCCCCCAAATCTCAAGCTTCATCTACATATTGGCCAATTTATTACGCATAATATTTTTGTATTAAGATTTATATCTAGTTTTTATTTTGTTTCTGAATTGATTCATTTCTTGTTATGTAACTTTCTGGTTGTAAACGTATAAATACTGTCGAAAAATAAATGGCAGGCATCGATGCCTTGTGAATTCACCGTCCAACGCCCACATTTTATGCCCAGATTTCGTGACATCGATGCGAATACGTAGATAAATTGAATTCGACGTAAAAGCTGAACACGAAGCTTTACATTATTTACAAAATTACTCTATCCTGATTACATGCTATGAGTTTTTCTTTGAAAGTAACTTATAAAAAGAAAAGAAAAACAACTATCAGTAATGAAAACTTGGACTAAACCTGACCAACCGTAATTTACTATTCTTTCTTTCCTCCCACAACTCTGTCTGATATGATACGAGTATGACGAAGTTGGAATCTGGAAGTTTATTCGGAGCCCACAGCGGTCTGTGCGGTGGTACCAAAGAGCGTCAAGATTTAAGTGGTTTACGGCAGGAAGTCCGCTCGCTTGTTTGGTCTCGGAACTCACGCTAAACTCGCTCGTGGCAACTTGTCGCTCACTTCGCGCCAGTTCGAGCCACTTCGCGCCAAGTTGCGCTACTTTGCGCCAAGTTTAATGTCACCTCAAACCTGACTTAGATTCGCCTTCGGAAATATTTATCGGTTCCCAGCAGGCGGCAGCGCAACAAGTTATGAAGTTACATTTTCGGTTGACTTTTGTTTTCTTTTGTTTATTTCACTTGGCCGGTGATAGCTTCTGAGATTTTATACGAGTAGTAAGTTTAGGTATCTCTTCTATAGGGGCTCGTTGACTAAGCATTGCGACCATATTTAATGTTATTTAGTTGAACGATTTCACTGACAGTCTTGCATTTGTCTAACATAACTATTTTCATTGTCAGTTACAGTCCTGTAAACAAATTAAACAATTTCATCGACAATAAAATTCATATTTCCAAAAAGTCAACACATGTAAAGGTAACAAGTAAAATTTAATATAACCTAAAGCTACACGGTCATTGGTTGTAAAAACAGACGTTTCTATGGGTCTATTAAAGCTGAATTGATGAGTATAAAGCGATCAGGTTGGAATGGTGGGCGGGACTCAATCTGAGTCAGGACGTAAAACGAGCATTAAAACGCCGCAGTCTGCGTCTGAGACTACCATCTCGGCTACTGACTGTGGCATAAACACGAGCGATCAGCGGGATGCCATTTTTATATTTGCAAAATGAGGCTGTCTTTTCTAATAAGAAAGCAATCATGTAAGCGAAATAAAAAATATTTTGCCTTGGGCGGTGCCTTTTGATGGTGCTTTGAAATACCATCTCGGATTCTTGGCGGCAGATATGGCGGTACTTAGCTAGGCGTGTACAAAATTACCCTATCCTCATACAACTAGACCACGTACAGAGGTAATTCGATAGGAGTCGAGCCGGTGACATTTTGAGACGAGCCTAACAGAGGATTGGAATGAAACGCGATAAGATCTATAATGATGAAATCCATTGATGAACTAAGGTATCCGAAGAGTAAGAAAGCTGAAGTGTTTAACAAAAGAGTTCTCAAGTAGACCAAGGTACCAAATAGTACTGAGTAGATGGATTGAAGATTTGGTAAAGGTCGTGGGCCGCTAGGTGCAAGGAGAGAGAAAGCTATCAGTGACGTTCTACCACGGACGATGGTGAAAACAGCGCTTAAAGCAAATATGAGTATTTTAGTTTCGTGCCGTTAGATGATACAATTTACTGTCTAAATAGACAACCAGTGTCTGAATGAAAGGTACTTGGACCAGCAAACAAAAAGCCGTTATTATCTTTAATAATACGATCATACCGTTTGCATAATGGCACATACTTGCGGGGGCAGCCGGCAAGCGGGAGAGTTTCACAGATATTTGAAAAGTTGCAAAGTGAACGGACAAAGTGCAACCGCGCCGCGTAAACGATGTTATGAGCTAGGGGTAACTTTCGGACTCTCTATTTAGTGGGGACTGTTAGTATGCTACTCTTATATGAGCTTCAGTTATTCGCATATGAGTTTCTAAAATGGTTTTGAGTTGGTTGGTTGATAGCGGTAAAAAAGACACGCCAGGCGTTTCTTATTAATTGATCTTGACGGACAGTGATTTTCAACCGACTTCAAAAACGGAGGAGGTTCTCAATTCGACTTAATGTTTTTTATGTATGTTACGCGATAGCTCTAGATGGTCCCATATAAATTTTATCTAAATGGATTTACCGCTTTTTGAGAAAATCAACAGAAACAAAATATATACCCAAACAATTTCCGTTACGTCGTTAAAAACAAACAAACTCACTTTCGCATTTAATATGGTATGGATGCAACAAACACATATAAATTAAGAAGCTAATTATTTAATTAAAAGTGCGGTACATTCGATTTAACAGAATGTATTACTGTACAATAAAACTTGCAAAGCACCTGAGCCCTGGAACGTGTCGGGCGGGTGGTAGAAACACGAGCGCACCACGTTTTAGGAACGTGATTCAGGTAAATAGGCGAGTAAAACCTGTTCACGAGGCGACAAGTAGTTGTCTTAACCGACGATGTGAAATAAAAGCGGACGTGCTATCTCACTGCTCGAGGCTGGAGGGAAGAGACGGACTCAGACTCAATAAAAATGCAACCTTATGATAACTTGCTTACTAACTTTATGATAGATACAATTACATATAATATTATTTGTAATTGTAACTAATTATATAAATTACACCACACACACCCTCTCACACTGTACACTCTCACGTTCACCCTGCACATCGAGAGGTACACCCACATACACATCCTCTCACTAATTGTCATTTACATTTACTGTAGTATTTGAATATAGTCTGTGACTAGGAATAGGATTTGGTTTTATTTTAAGTGCGTTTTGATCCCTTTTCATAATATCCTATTAAAATCAAATTCCACTTTAAATAGACTTCGAATATTATTGAAAAGGATTCATGTTTTTCTCCATAAAAAGTATTAAGACTTCAAAACTGACGATAAATCATTTGCTAGAATAGCAATACTATCTGTTCATTTGTACTTTAAAAAGCTTAAAAGTTAAATGTTTAAACATTAGAGTGGTTAACTCACTAAGGATAAAAAACCTTCCAACCTTTGAGCTCGCTGACATCATTAGATATTATTATTGTAGCCTAGAAAACTAGAGATATCGCTAGAAATACATCCGTGAGCTGTATAGTTTTTACAATGTTTGTGCACAGAATTGCACCCCTGGGACGGAAAAAGATCAAAATTATATTATACTTATTTGAGAAAACCTAATATATATAAAAATAGTTTCTAAAACAGCACTAGATTGTGTTTTACTTGATAGCTTTATCTCTCAGAATATAAAGGACAATTTTAAAATCATCGTGCATAAAAATCTACATAATATACTAGAAAGAGTAAATTGCATTAAGCTTCCTAAATCCGCCCCTGGTCCGAGCGGTGCAGTATTTTCCAGACAAATATTTTTCCATTTCCACACAGACCCTCCCGAATCGAGGATTAAGTGCATCGTGTTCATACACGGGGGTCGGCTGTGTTTTGTTGGATATTGTCGATTCGTTCCCGGCACTGCACCGGGTATGTGAAGCTTTATTAAAGGTAAACTAAAAAACGCTTTCAAAACTGCTATAAAATATAAAATTGAGGTAAAAAAATACTTTAATGAGAAATTATTTTTCTAGAGAGCTTTAGTCGATTACATTTCTAGAAACCGAAAATTTTTAAAATAAATGAAAATTGCATTATTGACAAATAATAACTAAGTCGCATATTGGATAACTAGTCTTGCCATTTTTTTGAAGTAAACCATGGCTTACAATTGCAATTGTATGCATTAGTCTTTTATTTCGATACGGCGATTTCAAAAATAGTAAATACTAAATTCACTCTTGGAAATTGTATTTCATTTAAATAACAAAAAAAACTTCTCCGAATTAAAAATGGACAAAATATATTTTTCACGTTTTATGGAAAATATTTCGAAACGTAGCGTATTTATTAACTTGGTGGTTGCGCTGTAGGCAAGTTGGAAGTACGCGGTCCTATAGCGCCCCGCTGCCGCCGCCCCGTGCCGTGCGCCGAGTGCATTAGCCTGTGCCACAAAGCGGGCCCATATCGATCAGCAAACAATCCGGCCCACAAGAAGTAGCCAGGTGTCCCCTCCTCAAACAACGTCCCTGTCGGACCCACTCCCGCGCCGCCCGCCCGAGGCCCTACATCAAAATGACGGAAATCCCATATTGCCTACATCTCGGGGACGGAAGCACAATTTTATAAGTTAAGGGATTTGTGTCAATATTTTACTAGGATAGCGGGACCGGCTGTGTTGCGTCACATTAAGGAATGGTTGGATGTCACCATTTTGTAGGCCACGTTGAAAGCAATATGACTTGGAACTGGCTTTTGGATTGATATGACTTGATAGTTTATTTTCCAACAAGTACTCTACGTCGTCAAAAGAATCGTATATATCAATTTGTAGATGGGCGTTGATTCTCGCGCGGGAGGTCCTGGATTCAATTACCAATTGTACTCGGTTTGGTGGTATTTCTTTTACCTAAAGTCTGCCGCCAAGCAGCAGTATTAATAGCACCGTTGTGTTACAGTGAAACGGCCTTATTGTTGCATACCATTGGATGAAATGAAGGCCAAATGCAAACTCATTGTACGTAGACAAACTCATATTCGTGTTTTTAATATAAGTTGTTTGTCCTATTATTTTATGTGAGAGCAGATAGCCTAGTATGCGACATGGAAATACGAGTTCTGAATTGAAAAAGAAGTTTTGAAGTTAAAGCTGCTTTTGAAAATAACGCTGTGAAACCACTCGCAAACGTAACCTAACTTGGAGCATATTTTGTTAATCGTCGTCGAGTTTCCCAACAAAATTGTTAAGTAAGTATTTTTGTTAGAGCCCCTTGTTAGAAATTCATAAGTAAATATATCGTGATTTATGGAATACGTTTAAACGTAGCACGTAGCGATGTAGAAAAATACAAAAATATATACGGAGATAAACTTTGTAGGAGGAAGTTTGTATTCTCGATGTTTGGATAGCTTCGTGATATGAACTGAGTTCCTGTTGTTGGTAACAAATTCACGAAAATGAGGCACTTGGAGAATACAGTGATGTTTGACTTTCACCCCACTTCTTTTGGAGGGGTACGCACGGCTACACATCAAGTTATACATTGCCAGTATAAGCTGAACTAGCATGGAATCCATTCAATGCGAGGTCGTCGTTCACTGGCTAAATATAGTTTGTATTACGAGACCCCGCTCTTCTATAATGTATACAACTTATTCTTGTGCAGATAATACCTATATCTATGAACAAATCCTATATCTATAAATGGATAGACAGACATATATACACATACACACAGCCTTGCAACTTTTCACGCCTGTTTTTATGCACTTTTCTATTTAATAACATAGGGACTATTCTTTTTTAATACGCTTTTCAGGTTTGATTTTTTCTTAAGTTATTGTGCAGATCTTATCTGTATTTATAATCAATGTATTGAATGACGCAAGTGTTTAATCTCAGCTATATTTCTCATGTAAACTGTGACGATTTAGAGGTGTATTAAATACGTATAAATCTGAGCAACAGTGCTGCTCTCACACAGAGCAGAGTTTACGTATTTACGCGTGTTTATAAATAAAATACGTGCTCAAGCGAAGGGTAGCGGTTAATTAAATATTAGGGGTGTTTGTAAGACAAAGAAATAGAAGGCGGGGCGGCGCCCGCGCCCGCGCCCGCGGCTCCTGCGTTCAATTACCAACAACTTCAACTAACTTTTGTAAATTGTCTGTTCTAAAATTGTCCCAAGTCAAACTAGTGTGTAATGTAAGCCGACTTACACGGTGAATAGAACAGATTCACCCCCATTTCTTCTATGGGTGTCGAGGAAGAACGACGATGATTTCAAAATTTCTTTTTCCCTCAAAAATATCAATGTAATGTGTCATCGCTTGTTGGAATGCACTAATACTTTATGCAAGTAATTGTTGCGCGGCAGATGTATTACATGACATTGACATGGTAGCCGGACATTAAATGTTATCGTATTACCAACAAGTGGAGGTGACCGGTACCCAACCGGAAGCTGAGCACAAAATCGTTAGGAAACTTCTTTTTTTAAAATTGATAAAATAATCGTTTTGCATGCTGCCAAATTGGTCCCTACGTTTGACTATCACTTCATTGGCTCGGCAATTTCCATTACGGGCTCTGTATCTAAACGTCCACACTCGCCCACGGATCTCGTGACATTGTCAGTGATTGTCACTTTGACACTGACGTTTAGTATACCAACACAGTGACACACGAGGCATTGTGTGTATGCCACAGCGTATACACTACGCAATTACACATGTAATATCACCGGACCGGACTACTCCACTAGACTAACACAAACTTGCAATCATTCTAAGTTCAAGTAGAATGCTGTCAATTTGCAACACGACTGCACTTACAAATCAAACAACGCCCCAAACGAGCATCCTCGCGCTTTGATCGCCGCAGAATGCGCCCCGCGGAGACGACCAAGTTATCTCGGGAACCGCAGCGGCGGCGGCGGCGGGCTCACTTCTTCAATTATTCTCCAAAAGATTTCCTAATTTGCTCTCTCAGACTCCTTTTACGAGGAAGCGCCTCAGGAGCATATCCGCTCCCGAACGCTTCAACTAAGGACCTATTATGACCCTAATGTCGACTCCCGAGAGCATCTTATTCGATACATTTCGATGTGTTCCTTCAAAAGTCCGATACACACAAAAATATACTGTAATCCTCATTAATACGTTTCAAAGAGTGCTGCATTGTGAACGTGTGTTTATACGCGTGTTGTATTCACGCAGCGTGCGTCCTTTGGGTAATGTTACGTAATAGGCAGGAGAGCAGACGTGATTTTGTCAAAGGTAAGAAAATTGGTTACGTTAGTGGGTGACTCCGGGAGGCGAGATGTGAATTATGTTATGGAGATGCATGCCGTCTTGGTGATAATTAAGCGTGTGTGGTTTTGGTTAGAGAGGGTTTTGATGGGTTTTAAAATATTTTTTAATGTGATTATGTTTTACGGAAATTATACTTCATTGAATTTATCGGCCAGGGAGAATGTGTATAATGTTGATTTTTAATAACAGCAAGTGGACTCATTATCGCACAAACATATCATTTTTTTCGATAACTAAATTGGGATAACTAACATTGGGAGATGTAGCTAAAATAGTTTTGGTTCAATTTTTATTTTGATGATTTTATTAAATGCGATATGCTTTTACTCTGTGACTTCATCTGCGTGTACTTCAATAAGTTTAGTATCCATAGGGATCCACTAAATGTATCAGGATAGAAGTTAGCCTATGTCTTCTTTACTCAGTATTAGTACGATTCCAAACTAGGATCGAGAATCACTCCGCCTTCGATGCGAAGACGATATTAGAATTCACCGCCAAGAGAAAGCAGAGGGCATTTAAATGAAAAATTTACAATTTAATTAGATAAAGTGCGTCGGGTGAAGCCTCATTTCTGCAAGGTGCAAGGGCCCTCACTCTACCTGGTGACCTAATTCGAGAGAACCTTATTTTGCTCACTTAATTTGCCTTATTCGTGTTTGCTCTGCGAATGAGGAACCTTTGGCGCTGGAATTTTTTCTTTTGAGGAAACTTAATTGAGTGCGGCGAGGGGAGGCGGCGCTGCTAGGTATTATTTTACAGGACGTCGCCCCAAATTAAAAGGTTTCGTTTTTCTATTAAAGTCAAGTTTTGTTTCAACTAGATTTATTAACATATAGGTTTAAATCTATTTTATTACTGATTCAATGAATATATAAATGTCTGTTTTGGAAGTTGTTTGGTGTTGAGATGTCAAAATCTGTAGCCGTTTTGTCTTATATATGTTTTATGCACTTTGTCAATTAAAGCAATTGCCAATCCGTCTACGAAGTGTGGTGGTTATAGCATAGAACGTCTAACGTGGCTATCTACTAGAAACGCATTCCAACAGTGGAATAATTGAGCTGATTTAAATGTTTCGAGCATTATTTTACTTTTAATCAAACTACAAGAGATTTTTTACAATAATGCTTCTATAGTGAATGCACTATCCAAAAGTTAAATTAAAAATAAATCATGTCCCACAAGTACAGCATCTGCAGTCCTATACACCAGTATGCCAGCGACACTGCACCGTTTCCGGGACGCCGCGATACGAGCGCCCTCTATAAACATTTATTGTCGCTGTACATCTCACTAACTTCACTTTTACAGAGTTTTATGTCCGAAAAATTTACGCGAGGAACGTTGGTTTGCCGGCTTTATTGCGAGACAGGAATGTAGCGGGACCGTCCCGTAATTGAATGTAATTGTACCTCCCTTCGTTTACAGCTCTAAAATAAAAATTTTACGTCTTATTTATTATCACCAGCAACAATGCTTTGAAGCTCTCCTTTCATACTCATATGGGCAATGATGATAAAAATAATTCTTATAATAAACTTGAAACGGAAACGGAGAGACGGTCACACACACACACACACACACACACACACACACACACACACACACACACACACACACACACACACACACACACACACACACACGCACGCACGCACGCACGCACGCACGCATGCATGCACACACACACACACACCAACACTCTTATACCATAACACCAACCAATACGCAAATTTTTGTTTGTATAAAATCTCGGTCGAATCACTGGTTATTGCGACACAGGTTTTACCTACTGCAGTAATCAGAGATCCTCTTTTCCTTCCTTTTTCCTATTTTAACAGTGTTAATAAACTATTTTTATTATTATTTTTTATTTTATTTATAATGAAGGACGTAACAGTGGAACGGTCTATCCAGTAGAAGACATTAATTATCTAGTAAAAGTTGAATAAATAAATTTATTGCGGTATACAATCTCATTGTAAGAAGATTTATTTCAAAGTAACAGCTTTATATATCAATCATATCAAAACATTTTTTCTTCTATTTTAAATGTAGCGCAATAAAAATTAATGTAATTTTAAAGACACGATCTAGAAGCAAGTGTTTTTTCTTTGAAACGTACAGTTCCCGAGACCGTAACTGACTGTCTGACTGACTGAGACTGTCACTGCATAGATCTTTTAAAATAATATAATGCTGCTTCAAGTATTTTCAAGACATAACAACCTGACAACCAAGTACATATTACAAAACTACAAATGTATAAAAAATAAAAATTTCAAAAATAAGATATGAACAGGATATTACTAATTGCAGTTGGATTTAGCAGGAGTCGCAGTAAGCAAAACACAAATATTTAGTCACAAAACACAAAATTGTTTTTGCCACTATGTACCTATGTTGCACAAATAAATTGATTTAATTTGATATAATTTACGCAGACTGGTATAAAAAATTCCTTTCTTTAATTCAATTCATTTATATGATTGTTATGTAGACCGTACCAATTTAATTAACTGGAACGCGAAGTCTTTATGGAAATGCACAAACCCAATTCAATTAGTGTTGGTTTGAAAAAGTAAACGACACCGTCTGGTCCCGGGGGTGGTCATTGAAATACGAGTGCAATAGAACCTTCCTGAATACTGGATTCTATTCTATAATAATTAAAGCAATTATTTCACTGACCCAATTACCGTCTTCTGCCTTACGAAGTTGTGGTTAGTAGAACAATGTTGGTGAGCATGTATTGCCATGCCAAAAGAGTGTGTGAGATCGGCTTTGAATTTGCCTCAGTTTCACCCCATATCCGCAGTCATCTGATCTTACTGCTATCGTTAATAGTACGTTAATTTTTCAGAAAATCCGATCAACCACTTGCTGCCATCGTGCTTCAATCTCATCGCACGACAAGTGTGGGTGTGCCCGGTAAGCGTTGCCTTAGCTATAATTTGACTGTTTACCATATTGCTTATAATTAGACGTTGGCAGAGCGTTTCATTCCATAGCTGTTTGTTACCTTGTATGAGCTTTAGATAGACTTTGTTGATTGAGCTCATATGTAGTGACTCAGTCACTGTTGTCAAAAAGTTACTGGGGAAATATAGAATTTTTCCTTTTCTTTTTTAAGATAAAAATTTCTTCTAGATAAAAAAATTTGAAAGGCGTTTCACAATATACTCGTACCTTAATATTTACTTGGTTAACTCAACCCTTTATTTATTAAAATGAGAAAGTTGTGGACCAAAATTAAATATTATATTTCTTTTTCTACCATGATCGGTTCAGTGGAATTTCCAGCTGTTAAATTTACCACCACATAGATTATTATCAGCTAACTTACTAAAACTTTAAAACAGCTTTAAAACTACCTTGATAATCCTTTAAAAAAATTGGAAATCGATATGTCATTGTAGGTTGAGAACAGAGTATCCACTGTCCACTCATATTTCACCTCATGTGACAGTAGTAATAAGCCATTTTAAATTCGGCCGTTCGTTATTATTATGTTGGAATTGCTCACCGAGGCCGCAATATTTATTTACTCATTAAAAATAATTGAGTTCCCTTTTGTAAGCAGAGTTTCTGCCGTATCAGAATTTAAACAATCGAATTATTTTAAATAAAAAGCCGACTGCCAAAAACGACTACGAACAATTCATTTTCCTCTATACAAGGTAGAAACCTCGCTTCAGTTTTCACACACATTTTTTACACGCATTTGTCGTTATAAGTCAAAAACAATGATGAAACGAAAAGCTGTTTTATAATGGACAAAGTTATTTCATATGATACCCCACCTGCCATTTTTAAATAAAAATATTTTATCAATGATTACGGCACTCAATTTCCTGTAACTTTTCCAAATTTCAATTCGATGGCTGTGTTAGTTCCTGAGATAATCAGCTGGGGCGGACCGACGGACAGATACCAGAGTGAGATTATTAGAGTTCCATATTTTCATCGGATGTTCGAAACCCTAAAAGATCGTGGTAAGATCTTGTCAAAATAATAAAATTGATCCCCGAGATATCGTAGCTCAAATTGTATATTACAGTGTAGGTATACTAGGCATAGCATGGACACTAATGAAGAGCTTAATCTCCGGTCCGGCCGGAATGTCCATACGTACATACACTATACGTGGTCACCGCATTGTTATGCAGCCTATGTCCTATCATACATACATACATATACTTGATTCACATTACAAAATGAACATACATGATATATGACATAACTCATGTCTATCTTTGTGCGATTGTATATTTAGGTAGCGCTGAACTGCATTGTAAAAGCAATGTAACATGTCTAGAAATGACACGTTCCGAGAATGTATGGAGCCAAGGCCTGGTCTTGTACACTTATAAATTTAAAAAGGCATTATAAAATAAAAGTGATTTAGCTACCCTTTTTCTATATTTTGGTGTAGTTTATTTGTATAAAAACATAAAAAATGTACAAAACAGGTAAGACTTAACGTTGAAAACAAAGATGGCGTCAAGAAAGTGACATTTGACGCTGTCACTTAACACAAAAAAAATTATTTTGTACAGTTAAAATGAATGCAAAAATGTAATTGTAGTATTTTTCTATATATATTTAGATTATTACTTGATGTACTAGTGCAGGCCGAATTTGGAACATTTCTTTTACTCAATACGATTTTCAATCGACTTGAGGGTCTGAATTGTTTATTAAAAATCGTAATATGTTTTATGTATATATGTTACTCGATCATTTCGCTTATTATGACGATTCTTTTTTATTTGGTAGACATACTTCAGAGGTGGTCCCATATAAATTGTATCGAATTTCATTTAGCGGTTCTTGAGAAAATCAACTAAAATCAAAATATATACTTAGAAAATTATACCATTGTGAACGTTTTAGAGGATGAATTTTGTTGACTTTTGGGACAGTTGAAGTCGGTTCCTTAGTTCTTTTTGAACGCGTTAATTATAATTGACAAAGTTGACTTTGTTTCTTACAATTTCTTCACACTTATCTATAATCTGGTTTTTATTATAATTAATATAGTGGCAAGGAATCATAAAAAATTTAACTATCAAAAAAATGACAACATAAAATATATCACACGCCAAAAGCTCAGTCATCTGCCATGTTACATATCATCGTTATATCTTACGTAGTGACTCTTCGCGGGGTGACTTCAAGGGCGCGTTGCCATGGCAACACCGGCTTCACGGATTTTGACAAAACCCGCACAACATACGGATTAGTTCTTAGACTAAACTAAATATGCCAACGCGCTCGCTCTTAGCTAAAAGTAAAGATATGTATTAAATCATGATTGTTGTTGTGAAAAATGTAAAATATTGCTCTAGCATCTGGAGTTGATCTCATCAGCAGATGTGAGTCTGCTGTTTGACATTAGCCTCTCTCATTAATAACCACGCCAAAGTTCTTGTAGTAAGGAGATTTGGTCATGCTAGCTTGTAAGATGTGGTTGATTTCAATAGGAAGCCATCTCCATAGTTTTTTTTCTCATTTACGACATCCACTACATTACAGGGGGTGACTCTATTCTAAACCCGAGACCACACGGTCTTTAAATACAAACTCGAAATTTTCTTATTATATGCCCGTATTTTATATATAAAACGATTGTCAAAATACAAAAAATACAACATATTTAATATGCTTCTTTGTTTGTTTTCCCTTCTTATATAAGTCGCAACGAAGAGTCAGAATTCAGTCGGAAAAAAAAGGATTGAAAGTTGAAGGTCTAGAAAAGGACATAGGATACGTTTGATCCCGATCCATAGTTCCACGTGGACGTGCCGCGGGCTAATGCTAGTAACAACATGTATTTTGGTTGCTTATCTTATTAGTCAAGAGGTAGCGTTGATTCCAGAAGCCTATTTTTCCATACAGTAGTGCAATTCTATAAGGTAAAACTTGGTTCTCACCGGTGTGTCACATGAAATTTCCGATTCCATAAGCAAATGAAAGCTATGTCGGTGAAAACTTTTGTGAAAACTCAAATGAGTGAAAACTTTAACATTTTTACAGGCGTTGACGTCTGAAATGCGATTCCATACCGTGTTGTACGATAATTTTGGTACTAATTTCGAATGTCATCGGTGAAATCTAATGTTAAATGAAATATTCTTGGTGAAAACTTAATGAAATATCGTTTCAGATGGACTACGTCTCGAGTTTTTGTGTAGTCTGCGAGGTGCCCGTGTTTAAATGTAGGGAACACGCCCCAGGCATTCTGTAGGCACGTGAAACTTTCACTGGGTAAATAGTTTAAGTTGTGACGCAAGTGCGCTATATTGTTTAGTATCACATCTCGCAGGGAATTGCTTTAATAGGGCAATGAGTCTATTTGTTATCAGATTTTATGGTTAGTTGGTTTAAAATGAAGTCTGCGCAACTCAAGTCAGACAATTAACATAATGAATACCTTATTTTATAAGAATAAGTTGTGCCTGGCGATAAACGCTAGTGATGGTTGTTAATTTACACATTTAGATACAAATGACAGGCGCCTTGAACAGTTTGTAATCATAAATTTTAATAATATACAATTTTAAAAAATTGCTACTAAGATTTATTCCTGTACGTTGCTTCTTACCAAATTTCATGATTATTGGGAAGTAACCTATAGGTTTTGATTCCTTCACAGTCGAAAAATTCGTCTTAAACAGGTGTATCTTTTTAGTACGGTGATCTAAAAGCTTCATATTTTTCATAGCAGATTTGCGTATTCGATATTCATTTCAAATTGATACCTCTCCATGTCCTTGAGAAAAATGGTATGGACAGACAGATGGACGGACAACAAAGTGATTCTATAAACCCTTTTTAACCCCTTTTCAGGTTTAAACTAAAATTAACTTAAATTTAAAGCCAAATCGCTAAGCCTATGACTACATTTACATGAAATCTTCTAAATTAAAAATAAAATTATCATCATTCTAAAAGGCATTCTTTTGATTCTACAGCTTCACCTGGCTTCTCTATTGTATTACATCTATATCACGAAAATCGTGTAATAATTTTTGGTAAAGCTTCATATACACTTTTAGAGACAAAGTAAGAGATGTAACTTTCAAGGGGAAAAACAAGCTATAAACAATTAAATAGCAGTAAAGAGTAACATAAAACAAAGGAGATGTACCACAATTACCGACAGGCACGATGTAGCGCTCTTACTAGCACACTAGTCAGCGGTGCTCAACCTCTGACACCCCACGGCCCGTACCCTGGCAGATGTCATATCAATGTGATGGTTATATGTATTTTTGTCATCATTGCCCTGACCCATGGCCTGCCATAGTGACCGCTCATGGAGCTACTCGAGAAATCTTACATGTACTGTACTCGTTTGTAATTTTTTACTACAAGAATATTATTGCATCCGCATTGGTCATATCAAATTATTTTAAAACTCCTGAAAAGTTAATTTATCTCCTTACTGCTATAAACTACCAGCATAGGCTAAGTATTTGCAAAAATATTTGGATTCAAAATTAAATCATGTAAATTTATAAAGTTGGATGGTAAGAGTGTGCACCCAGAAGCCTCAATCTAATTAGGCACTCTGCCTCCTTTTATACCGGAACACAATAGTGCTATTAACACTGCTGTTCGGTGCCAGACTTGGTAACGTGGTAGCTAGCCAAGCAGACAGAAAATGCCCTACCACCAACCAACCCGACTACCGATAGGTACCTCCACTGGGAATCGAACCAGACACCTCCACATTGCTTGTCCAACATTTGTCCATAAGGCCACGGAGGCTGTCAAAAATAACCATGTTGAAGCAACTATGTCGTGTCATCACAAACAGTGAGAGCACTTTTATTATCACTTTCTCTAGATCTCTGTGAGCCCGCTCGACTGTGAAATGAGTTCTGCTACTGAATCCTCCCGAGACTTACGTTGAGATCTTTTACTCAGAAATAGTCGTACTGTCTGTTTACTTGTAGACTTGTAAAACTTCATTCGTAACGACGTAAGTGCATAGTTAACAAACTGGAGAAACATTATTTACCTTTTAAATACTAAATACCGTACATACTATGTTTATAAAATCCATCCGTATAAGTTTGCAAATTTTAATTTTTGACAGAAATATGAAAAATCAAAAATAATTTGAAATTACTTTAAAAAAGACGTAGAGTGGACCATACCACTGAGCTGACAATGATCCTGAACCTACTTTTTAAATATTGGTTACTTACTGGCTTTCTTACATACATAATATTATATTTTTATTATAAATGTTATAATACAAATTATGTTGGAAAATATTTGAGTAAAACACCTAAGCCCACTGACCTCCAAACTGAAAAAAGTGTAACACATGAAGATCTTCATACCCACCAAGACTATTACATAATCTTGTAATAATCCTGTCATGATCTTGTAAGATATGATTCCACCTGTCACGACCCGTAGACCCATCCTTTGAGCACCACTGCACAAGGACATGTGAGGCAGCGTCGGCCCGAGGCGGGCCGAGCTGAACACAAAAACATCCCACCCCCGGGCTCTTCTTAAATCTCAATTAAGGTTAAAACCGTGTCTCGGAGCCACCACGTACACTGAATTAAATTAATGGCTTCACATATTGCAACTGTGGCGTGGCGTGCCGTGGTGTGCTTTAGACATTGACGTCTTAGGTGCACCAATAGAAACGGTTTACATGATTCTACATTGAACTTGTTTTGTGCTGTCTTTGTCTCTAAGGGATAGTTGTCAATAAAATGAGACGAAAATGTGAAACGACAAATAGCCCTTTAATTTTTTAAATATACATAAGTCCCATACTTTTCTTAACCATCCCGTCTAAGAGTAATTCTAGTCAAATGGTTGAATTAATTTTGCGACAAACCGGACTCAGTTAATGGCCTCGCCGATCTACGAGTATATTACAATTTAACCTCAATCTAATGTCAAGTACCCTATTATGTGAAAAAAACTATTCAATTGTTTACTGGTACCGGTATTTATAAGACTGAAGACCATCATCAATGGCACTTCTATCAAACGCTCTTTATAATTCCGTGTTTGTGGCCCCACCTTCACTTAATTGCTCGTTTTTTCCTCCCACAGGTTAAATGTTTTATTAGTGCGCGTTGTTTGTTTATTTAGATGTAAGTGGGTAAGGGGAATTAGTTCTTTGTTTAATCATTGGACCACCAAACGGACTGAGAGCACATTTGTCACGGTGACCTCATTCCGGTTCGATGGTTGCGTTGTTGATTTTATAAATCGATTAAAGCTCTTCTAAGAGTTCTGCCGCAGTATTCTTGAATTTAAATAGTTTATCTTTATTTATTTCTACGGTTGTCGTATCGTCAATTATAGCAAAAGGAAATTTTTAGAAGACTGTCAGGAACGCCTATCCTTGTACAGTATATCATAAATATATTGTTGCCATCACCGATCAGCCAGCAAGTTCTGTACCTAGACATCATCAGAGACACCATAATTTCGTTTAGGAATAAAGTGTTGAAACACATTAGCTGTGGCAATAATCTTCGATTGTAGATTGCTAATTTTGTTATCTGTTCTTTTAGTTTTATAAGTATACTTTTATATTTAAAAAAATTAATGAAATTTTATCTTTTTATTTATATTAAGTCTCCAGAGATATTTTACTTTCTCTTCTAATGTTTATATGCTAATAATATATCAGATAAAGTCCTGAAGATAGTGGTAAAATTAGCTAATCACGTGATAGTCCTATCCTGATATAAATAGTCTGCTCATGTTGGCAATAATTGAGGAGGCACATTTCTAAATCCAAAGATCACGTGTTGATGATAACAAATTTTGTCTAATAATTAAGTAAATAAAATTAGTTATTTGGTAATTTCAATAATTAAAAATCGGTGCCCTCCGGAACGGGTCCCTGCGATGTAGGGGCCCTCGAGGAATAACCCAAATTCACACCGAGATGTCACTGTTATTATCAAACTGTTAAAACTCCATAAATTATTGTTTAAATCCTGCACAAAGTTTTAAAAATAAAATTCCTGTGATCGTACCGTAGCCCCGTGTCAATTAATAAATTACCAGTTTAATACCATAACGCTCTCCCAAGAGGTTTTTGTAAAACAAACCTCATATTTTATTCTCAAAGCAAAGATACGAGCAAGGCGCTTAATATCTTTACAACTTCATACAAAATTTGTTGTATCTAATTCTGGGCTTATCTTGCCATCTGTAATCTCGCCCTCGCTTGCTCACTGCCGAGGATGTACCTCAAGTACCTCCCGCCCCGTGCACCCCACCTACCCCTCGAGGACCCGCAGCCCTTGAGTTCCTTCCCCAAGTTCATAATACCCTATTAGTGGCGCACGACTATCAATAACATGTTTGTTTTGTAATTAACTCTTATTTTGAGTCCGTTGACTATTTCACTTTCAGTCATGTCAAGTGAAATTAAAACGAAATCTAAATAATACAGTGCATTTAAAAAAGTAAACGGTAGTGAACCAAATAGGTCAATTTTGTTTATCGTACAAAGAATATATTTTAATGAATTAAAATAAAGTTATTATTGTTAAATTATAGAAAATTTTCTGCTTTGTCATTAATTCTTGATATTCACATGACGGTTGTGTGAAGATAATAAATAGAAAGGTGTTAAAAAAATCTAAAAAGTTTAGAATTTTACATTGATTTCTACGGTCTGGAGTTCTGGTGACATTTTTGTTCCATCTGTAGTTAACGTTACTTCGCCAGCAACAAGGTGCGTTGCTACTTGCTTTTGTGTTGCTACTGTAGTTTACATTACTAATTAAATGCAAAGCTTTGAGTGTTGGGACTTCCAGCTCCTAGAAAAACCGCAACTAAAGTTACTTTGTAGTTTGGTCTAATTTTATCTGGAATGAAGTGTAGATAATTCCTTTTTCATCTCCTTAAGTATTTAAAGTGACAAAAGCAGCGACAAGAGGTGAACAGCACACAGTCTATATCTATGTGCTACCTTACTTCGATCACCAACCTGCGTACCAACGTGGTGATTATTGGCATATCCTCAATGAAAATCACGTCCACCGTATCAATTTATGAAAGCACTTCATGTTCTGAAGGATGAATGTAGGAATTATAATTAGACCAGATACTCGTGTTAATCGAATTGCTATATATGCTCCACATGGCTAACGACCGATAACGACTTTGAACAACCTCCAAATTTGTAATTACACGTTATTTACAAACTCAGATAAATAATAACATAGAAACACGGATCCCCCGGGAACTCGTCGGCGAGTTCACTGGAGCGAATAATAAATCTGTTGACAATCTTTAATTCGCTAGCTTCGTCAGATCGCGGCCCGGCTCTTAATAAATGCCATCTTTGAAGCCCCCACCACCGAGGTGAAACACCCCTCACTTTACCTCCAAGTGCGTATTGTTTGACGTTAAATGAGGGTTTAAATACCGCAACAATGATGCTACAGTTTAATCAATAATTTTCAAGAGGTTGTTACAGGAGTCGGTCAATTTGCTTAATAGTCTCTAATTCAATTAGAGCTTGTTTAAATGTTTCGGAAATATTGATACGTACTTAGATGCTATAAGAAGCTATTTCTAAATATCAAATAATAAAATCACATCCATAACATAAAATTTTCCTTTCCTTAGTATAAGTTAACATTACATAAAGTCTCTAGTTTGTTGCACATGAATAAATCCCCCACAATATACGAGATAAATATATTTATCACTGAAAGCCCAGCAGTTGCTTTTCCAAGCGCTAGACGAGCTAAACTGACGACTAGTGTAATAGCGTCATATAAAACGCAGAGAGCAGTAAAACGCACGTGTTGCCTCTACGAACGGTCATGTGCGAATGACAACGTCCGGTCACCCGGTGCAAATTGTAGCTTGCGCCTGTACCGCACCTACGACGGAATGCGGGTAGGCGGACGGCTCCCGAATTACGGTTAATGGGACATTCTCATTTGTAGATTGCTCGTGTAGATTGCGTACGGTATATATAGCCGATGTAGATGTCCTGTTTTAGATGCTGACTAAATTTATTAATATGTGGTTGAAATAAGTAAAAATTATCAATTGTCATGGTGATACTGACAGGGTTATTGCCATAAAATAGACACATTTAATTAGCTGTGCATTTATGTTAATAAATTTAATGTTGAAATATAAGAAATATATAAAATATGTGAGTGATTTGGTGGTATTTGATTCGCACGTACTTTGGTCAACTGCCTCCGTTTAACGTGCAAGGTGTCAGGATACAAAAGTCACATTATGCTCAAACATTTCAAAATACCCACTCGCACCGATTTTCGTCAGCAGTTCTCCCTTTAAAAAAATTACAATACAATAATAGGGTACAACATGGTACAATAGGGTATACACATGTAAAAAACTAATAGGATTTAAAAAATTAATTTTGCGTGTTTAATTTCGTGTATATAAAGATCCTTGCCTTACGTTTAAATTATAAACAACTCTTACGAACTTGCTAGAACTATTACACCGACCTAAAATGCTTTACACCCTTGTATCGTGTTAGCAGCATCCTGGACTCTGTACTACTGGGGAATGACTGACTGGACTGGGATGACTAAACACAAGGGATGTCGAATCACGATACCTGTTATTAGGAACCAACGGACTGGAGCCAGAGCCATTGAATGTAGCTCTACATCGTATCACCTGCATTCAAACGTGCATCGGTTATGCAGTACTACCTCTAAATGTTGGATTGGATTAATCTAGATACAATCTCTTTGCTTCAGTAAATTCGCATTCAGAATCTAATGGCTGGAAATAAAATGATAACGGGTCATTTTTCTGTATGTTATTTAACACTTAATCTATTTTAATAGAGAAGATGCAACCATAATTTGGTTTGTTTGGATTGGGTTGAATTATATTTTATATCATAACGGGCATTAAAAGAAATCCCATCAAAATAAGAGTACGTAATATATTGGATTTTTTTATTTGGATTTTGCAAGGACTAAATGTCTCAAAAATTTAGTTCCTCGAATAGTAAAATGCTTATTACAGTTTTCTCATTGCATTTTGAACATTTTATTATAGGGGTAATATAACACATAAAAACATTATTTTACGAGATAATTCAAAACATCGAACAAGTTTCATACATTTTAACGCTCTAAAACCCGTGTGACGTTACAAATGTCACCCGATTTATATGAAGCGTTTTAGCACCGCGTCACTAGAATTACTTTTCGGCGGGTTGTACTAAAACAGTACTAGTCGTATCGAAAAAAAGTAATAGAGATATATATCTTTTTACAAGTGCTATCGATTTAGACAAAAATATTTTTCCATGCATCTTCCCCATTTAACTAAAACTGAAAATGTGAACTAACTGCAATCAGATAATGTACTCCTATTGACTTTATGAAACTACTATATTATTACTTTCCAAAATACGTCGAAAGGTGGCGTGGAAAAAAACAATAGCCAAATGTAGGTGATAAGGGCTAACGTTGACAAACATCATATATCTACAAATAATACTACGTGCATAGCCGCAACAGCCTTTTATATCAATCCCCACTTTCAAAACTGTCAAAAGCTACTTCCGTATAAAATAAAGTTACTTCTAAATCGACTACGTTTTATTTGTTAAATGCCAACAGACTTCGTTCGAAAACTTAATAAATGTTACAGCAATCTCTCGAGAGATTCGCGGGAAAACTAAACAACGTCTTAAAATGTGCAAGTTTTTGAACGAAGTGTCGGGCCCCCACGGACGGACGCACACGTGGAAGGGTTGTAGTTATCTTTATCCAAACTTATTTTCAGGTGTGACTCCCTCGAGTACCAGTAAACAACCAGTGCACAGAATACTCGGTGACAGATGCACCATTCCACGTCTCGCTTCTTCCTAGACACGGTTTTCCTCTGTTCATCATATAGTGGAAGAATATTTCAATACTGTCGTACAGTACAGTAACTTTCGCTTTATTATAGTATTTATTGTAGCTTTGTTGTGTATGCCAAGAACTTTTTACGGTCGTGCGATGTTTTAATGTGCGATTATTGATCTTCTACCCCGTAAGATCATTCTGTGAAGTCTCTACGCAGAAATGGGAAGTTGACTAAAATAATTTCATGCTCTCATTCGATAAACCGAACCATGTAAAAAGATAAATTAGCTCTGTAACAAATATTTCGCTACGACTAATTTTTCCTACAATAAAGTATTTCTAGTCACGCGGTGCAAAAACCGTCCTTACAAACCGGTCACATGCTGTGACGTAATGCCGTGAATATGGGCGTTAACTGTATGAAACTTTAAACAATACTTAAGTGCTCTCGTAAAATAATGTGTTATATGTCCACGCTCCCAAATCTTTTCAAATGTAATCTAGTAGTAGTATCTAAGTAGTTTCTGCAAATTATATTGAGGTGTATAAAAAATATCCGTATAAAGTTGCATTCAGTTCGCCGTGCTCTGTGGCATGTCTAGTCCTGAATACACGCGGTTGACGTATTTATTATTTATTTGGGAATTCTCGCGGCGCGCCGACGCCCGGCCGACGCCTGCCTAGGGTTGGGTAGGCTTTACACTACATCTTCGTATTTCTTGTAGACCAAAAACGAGTACCAGAATGGAAGATCACCACTGCAAACTTAAAAGGCAACTTGGCAAATAGACAATGTTCCGAAAACCAACTCCGATAAGCAAAAAGATGTGCATTGTTTATTATGTCATAAGTCAAAGACAAACATTCCGATAGTCTGTTTTGTTATTAGATTTTTTTGTTATTCGGAATTGTTTGCATATATAAAATTTTGGCATAAAAACCATTCACCTGTGTCATTGAATATGTATCTCGAATACTTGTGTTAAAACACCAAAAACTGAAAACTAACACACTACTCCTAACTCATCGAATTGGGGACTACGAATAGGTACCGACTATGCAATGCATTTTGTACGTCACTAGCTGCCCATCTCAGTCAGAATTATGGAAAAATAACTCATATCTGACGACATATTGACTTCGCACACACGGATATAGAGGCACGCAGCCTTTCGGGAATTGCTTCGAAACAGGTACCACAGATCGTGGTTGTTTTGGTGTTCTCGGAAGCATCACGATATTGAATGGACAGTCAGTTTAGAAAACTGTTTCTGCGTAGTGAGTCTAAAAGTTATAGCTTAGGATAACAACACATTCATCAACTGGAATATTATGGATGACGAAAAGCACAGGCCTTAAGAGTCGATGGGATGGACGGCGTCATCTTACTGTGCTAATCTGTTTGCTAGGCGTTGCAATTATGTGAAACTAGCTTCCGCCCGCGACTTTGTCCGCGTGTACTTCAGGATTTATTATACTTGTTCGATAGGCATAGAAGGCATCTATCTCCATTTCCAGCATAAGGTACAAAATAGTGTTTATTCTGTTACGTACGCTAATAGTTTAAAGAAACAAAAGAAATTTCAATATCTGACATTCAAATAGTCTTCACACTTAATATTATAAACGCGAAAGTTTGTATATACGAATTTACATATCTATGGTCGGTTGCTAAGCAACGCGTTTTTGTTATGCCAAAATTGCCCATGTAATCCCACTAATATTATAAGTGTGATTTTGGACAATTTACACAATATGTCTTTATAAATTATAGCCTGTATGTTATTCTGATGTATAAGCTATATTATTGTAAAGTTTCATTCAAATCCATTCAGTAGTTTTTCCGTGAAAGCGTCACAAACATCCAAACATCTAAACATCCAAACTTTCACACTTATAATATTAGTAGGATGACATCGAATGCTTTTGTATTTTAAGAACCGTGGGTCACCATTCAAATACAAGTGCGTTACTCTCAACTGATACGTTTGCCGTTTCTATGTTTTGTTTCTAGCCATGTTACAGCAGACATAGTTCAGAAAAGATGGTATCTGCTATCAATACATTTTGATTATTATTGGATTAATTGATTCGATTATAATAAGAAATAATGCAGATATTCTTTAGAAATCCATCCAGCTTGGGTTGATTTTCGACTGTAATAAAAAAAGAACTGAGTCAATCAGCGCTGCCAACAAAGAATGCGATACCGCCCGGAGTTTATTATTCTGTATGAAAGGCTACTTTAACCGAAACGTCGATTTCAATAACAGACGATTTCACTGAATAGAGTTACCTCGTAACATTTTTATTGTACAATAAGAGTTGTTCCGGTGGGGGCAACCCGCGTTATTGCTTATATCGAACGTTTGGCGTTGAAACGAATGCCCCTGTCTATATACGATGGAAATAAAACACGGGTACAGATAGCTATTACCTTTGAGTTCATTGAGTGATGTGAGAGATAGGTATAAAACAAACACGCACAAAACACTACGGAGAACTGGGTTGTAAGTTAAAGGGCTCGGAAATATCTTTATCACTACATTTATAAGTTTTAAGCAGACTTTCAAGTTACAAGTTTTAGCAGCAGCTTTTATTATACTAGTTACTTGCATTAGTTTCATTTGAAATCGAAACACAGATTCTGACAATTTTGTATAAAAGTGTTCTATAATTTATTATAAATAATAGAGCCGAAACCATTTCGATCCATCTTCATTTGTGCAGGTGAGAGTAATCGGGACCCAAACAGCTTACAAAAGATACTTAAAAGTTTTTAATCGTCGTCTTATACAACTCATTAACCACTTTAGGTTTAATTTTGTCTACAAAGTGTTAACCGTAAAAACGTCCTAAAAATGGGTGCATAAAGTTTTATTCTTGAGATTAGAGACGTTGCTATCGGGCACTAAAGGGAGGATAAACAGGATTCGTGCAGAGTAGGATTTAGGTTAAGTTCGCGGGACAGTTGTCGACCCTCATTTTTGATGAGTAGCTAGGAGCTTATCTGGGTTCAGAGAGGCGAACGCTCTATGCAGTGTCGTGCATTCCATTCGTTATGTCTTGTTCAACAATTATTTATTTGTTGTTTATACAGCTTGCTTTAATAAGGAATTGTAAAATCACAAAAAACATACTCGTATGTTTAAACGCTCAAAATATGTAAAAAATAATGGTCACTCTTTTTATCCATTGTCAAACAAGGACTTATACTATAATGTGATGGTGTAAAAAAATCATGCGAAACGATGTTGATGATGATAGCTTGCATTACTTATAAAACACATGAATACGATAGATATGAATAAATAAATATATGAATAGATAATAAACATAAGTACAATTAGCATGGTTGACGGTCAACTGATATGAAAATATACGGAGATCAATGACATAATTATTAGAAATTAAACGGTATCCAGAATACCGTCTAAATGACTGGTTTCCTCCCTGTGTCTGTAAAATATAGACATACCCTGTAAACTATTTTCCGAGTCAGCAAAAGTGCGCGTTTATGAACTCCCAGTTTTATAGGAGTTTATACCGCGTTTGAGGATCTGGCTCCCAGCTATAAAAGCATCTGCTCTGCATCCAGGTGATAAAGCGGCTGCTATGCGGTTAGTGAATTACAGCTGCATTTTAAACTAGTGCCCTTTGAATTATTTTACAGCGTTTAAACTCTAGTGCCAGTGCAGATTGCCGTCTGAAGTTTTATGTCTTACTACTGGTAGTTTTTACTTCATGTTTCAACGGTATGACTAGGTGCCTACCAATAAATTTCAAGTTTCACTTCTCTTCTTCATTGAATCCTCAACGGTGATATGAATTGACAAATCATTTCGATCGTAAGGTTACTGCCAAATACTGTGTTAAGTTTTATAGAAGAAACCGCCTCCGCGCATGTTTGTGGATAAACATTTGTGTTGCAGTCACTCTGGAGTTGGAGTTTATCGATTCGATTGACAGTGTAGGGTTTCTCTATTAATCGGTTTGGTTGGTGATTTTAATTTTTTATGTCCGTCTAGCTAGTCTGACACCATACATCAGTTGTGTTCCTGTAATATAATATATATAGAGCCAGCGTTTCATTTTCTTGAATCTTTGCTTTTCACCAGACCGTCTTATCGTCACTTACAACCTGGTGAGTTGAAGATCAAGTGCGAGACCATTGTACAAACACAAGCAAAGTTGTGTCTTTGAAGGCTCAAATCCACGTACTAATTCCTCTAAGGTCACGGAACTGCAGATCCACGAATCACCAGTATTGTACGTACCTACAAAAACATGTTCGTCACCGTGATGCAAGTGAGATGACTACATTCTCCACAAAATAGCGTGTACGGTTTTCTAGAAGCAAAACTCATTCTTTTGAGTCTCGATCTATCTTCCGAATTCTATTTTACGTACTGTTTATTCCACCGAGGTAAACATACCTCCATCTCCCTCGCCAGTATTGTACACGTTCAGCTTCCTACCGTCTACCGATTTCCGTTCACCCGGACTCCATATCCGGCTCTCGGCGTGTTCCGGACACAAACTACAATGTACAAGCTGTACCCGGGTGTGCTCGGGCCTACTGTTTGCTGCTCTTTCATTTCAACTATTAAATTGAATTAATAGCTGACGATGCATGTCAGGAGGCGATTATGGGGTCCTGTAGTCAATTAAATATTATGTCCATTGATATTGTGATGATATCATTGATGTTGTAAGGCTTAAGCTACATCGTCACTGCACTGACGTGTGTTTCCAGTCCGTATTTGTGTGTGTGGTGTCCCCTTTAGAATAGGGTTTGATGAAATAGTTTTTCTAGGTGGGTGTTTTTTACCGTATGTACGTACATATATAAGTATGTATGCATTTTGATAATTAAATACCGTCAATCGGTTTGGCTTAATCTGGCAAAAGTCATTATCATTAATGACATAGATGTGATCAAAATTCAATATAGCGACGACCAGACGAATCATCTTTAGGTTTTCCTTATCGTTTTTCATTTCAAATGTGGTCATTCGGACAACAATGATTTGGGATCTTTTACGATATTATGTTGGTTATCGATTTTTTATTTAAAGTTCACTTTAGCAGTCAGCTTTTTCTAAATTTACTTTTTAATAACATGTTTTAAAATATGTGTTTGAAAAAATGAATCGGTCAGCATGGTTCAAATTGACATCAGATATCTCGCGTTGAATGTGAAATCTAGCCGTAGGGCATTTTAAGGCCTAGACGAATGTGAATAAATATTCGTATCATTATTCCATTTTTTCCATTTATGCCATTAATTCCAAAAACGTTACGCCAAAATCGACGTATATCCTTCAGCATTACGTACATTCAATAAAGACAAACTAATAGTATAAACAATCTCCGTGCCCAACCACCAACCATTGATCCGAGGGGAGACACGGAGAAATAGATTTTTATGCCTGTTGACTTTGTTTTCGAGAGCACGTTTTATTGTCCGCGAGACCCATCCAACCGATATGAGAGTTAGTTTTACCCTATTTTACCCTACTTTCGTGGTAAAGAATATTGTTCGCGGGCAATATGGCTGGATCTGATATCTGGACAATCTTGATGGTTTATTAGGAGGTTTTGTTGGGGGAGCGTAAGTGGTCTCGTCCTGTCTATCAGCTTACTTAGTTTTATTTCGTAATTGGGCACTTGTTTGGCAATACCAGTAAAAAAGTAAATAAGTGGGACGGGTATCTAGAAATGAAAAGAGATGTATTGTGTTCGGTAGTGGCTCGACCCCGTATATAAAAAACTTTTTAGTAGTAAGAGTCTCTGAGCCAGACAGCGCGAAATTACAAGAGTTCCTTATTTGTGTTTTCTTCTCTTAGTTGAGTTTCCTTATATGGAAATATACTTAGAGTCGTGTGGTCTCAGCTTTGGAATAGGATCAACCCATAACATCCCGCGGGTGTCCTAATAGGCGACTGAGGGAACACAGATAAGAATATTGACAGCAGCATCTATCCATGGAACAGCAACGCCTTATTGCAATCAGTAATCCGTTTTATTTTAGCTGTGAACCATCGTCGCTTCGATGAAACAAATATATTGTGTGAACATGCATTTCACTAATCAGTAAAACGGTTCTCAAGTTACACGATCACTCACTGTCGCACCAATAATAGTAATACTAATGTTGTAAATGCAAAATCGAGTCTGTTTGTATGTATGTCCTTTATGTCGCTACATAGAGACATAATCATTTGAGTTTTCGTATAGGGATAATTGAAAGGTTGGGAAAGAATATGCGACTACTTTTATCCCGACCAGACAAGTAATTCTCTTCTAAAGCGCTAGAAAAAAGCGGAAAATGCTAGCAATTATATAAAGAAGTTAAATTGGCGTTCAACCACATTTTTACCTGATATCAAGTGTTTGTGCGGGTACACGCTTGCCTAGAAGGAGCCTCCAAAAATACAAACTACAGTACCTCAAAAGTTGGAAATCTGGTTGCAATAAAATGAAGTTAGCGCCAGATTTGCTTGGAACAGGTGACTTTGTCTCTACCACTGTATTTTTTTATGTTGATTTAAAAATAAAATTGAACAATTGATGTCATTCCATAAGAAGAAACTGTGAGTAGTAGACACGGGTCGGGTATGTCCAAGCAATCGATCGAGTCACGCGTCCGCGGCGGGCGTCCGATCAAGTACAAAACTGGGGCACCCATGCAACTGAACGTGTAACAATACGCCCGACAGTCCTATCATAACAAACGCAGGGATCGAAATGTTATTAATATAGAATTCCCCTCACAGAAGAATATATAACATGTGTATGTGATGGCAATGCTTGTTGGGCGAAAAAGTAACAAAACTGTGTCGTTGTCTTTCAAGATATCTACAATGGGTTAACCTGATTGTAACGTATTTGAATGGAACGAGTGATCACACAGAAGCCTAAAATAATGAGGCTCTTACTATATCTTTGCTGTGCTGATAGCACTGCTGTCTGGCGGCAGAATTAACAATGATGTGACATGTGAAGCATTAAATAAACAATATCATTACTTCTAAAATATTGATGAGTTATTTACAAGATTAACCATCTCTTATTTGTGACACAGCAGCCAGCTGTTGGTTTTGTAGGTTGTTATCTCAGGTTAAGTCGACCTGTATTTCTTCTCCAGAAGTTAATATAGTCTCGTCTTTAGAATATGACCACCTCATGTCATCGCACGGGTGTTGTAAAAAGCGACTAAGAGAAAAATATACAAGGGCATCATCTACCTATGTAACAGCAAAATTTACTGCGATCACCAATTTGAATGTCAAGCGTGACGATTGCGGGCAATGTCTTGGCAAGTGCAACGTAAGAGAAAGCTCATGTAGGACAGTGACATGCAGGTGATTATGATGACGATGACCTATCTCAGGGTCGACTTCGTCTTGTTCACGACTCGACTACATAAATAAATACGTATGCTTGCAACGTAGTCGTATTCCAAAACAATTGCTTTTCAATGTGCCGCCGCCTCCCGTGTTGACAGCGCACACGTATCACATCACCTCTCCAACATACACTCACTCCTACTAAGTGAATAAATGGGTAATTCGACACCGATCGTTCCGTTTCTTGTGAGTTTCCCCGCTTCCTCAGTTTAAGTACTTCGGGTAGATCATCTAGACAAAGGATTGGTAGAGAAGTGGAACGAACTATATAAGGAACTGACCATCACACTTACATCATAAAGTGACTCCGTTTGTTGATCCTTTTTACGAGTAAAACGGCTCTTGATGATATTTGCTACGCCCTAGCCTCTGGCATAGAGAGGGACATACGCGTATAAAACTCTTGAAGTCAGCCCAAATCAGTGTAAAACCATTGTGATGATGTTCTTACAAGCAATTTTCAATGCGCTGATTGCATTTTCCATTCCGTCTCTTGGCATGTTTTATTCAAGTATGAAACCCTAAAAAATCTTTTACAGTCTACATACAGTAATATCAATAATTAAAGTCTTAATCAAAACTTATAAAAGTTACAGGTGTTCAGTTACACCAAGCAATACCTACTCGAAACAAATACGTTATGACTGCCCATCCTCTCGCCTCACATACCCCTACTCTGGATCTTTTACTGAACCGATCAATCATCCGCCGCCCGCACCCGCACCCGCGCCCGCGCCCGCGCCGGCAGCGGGACGATCGACATGTTTTGTGAACTCTTTCATTTATCTAATGAGTTTGTCGATCGAACCCCCACTGATGAAGCCTGCTGGGCGGGGCTACGATAACTCTTGATGAATTAATCGGATGGAACCAAGGAGCGTTGCGATGAGCTATATTACTTTCTGCAATATTCGAGATGAGTTATTTAAGGATTGGGTCGTGTTGGAAATCAGATTGGTAAGCGCTTTGAGGTTATAGCTCCAGCGTAAAACACGCACAATAACTACTAAAAGCTTTTGAAGAGGCTTTTTAGAAAAACGGTATTCGTAGACATCAATGACATGGTATGCTAGCAATGGCCTCAAACATATGAAATCACACAAATTCTGCTTACGGAGAGATTGTTTCACTTAATCTGTAATATTATAAAAGCCACGTGCCATTTCCATTTATTTACTAGAAAGAAAAACACTTAAAACGCGGTTCGGAGATTGAGGTTACAAAGTGCAACTGTAAGCTTTCTGTCAGACTTAATGTTGGATTCGGGCTTAACCAGATCTGAAACGACTGGGCTTAAGCAGGTCTGAAATGCGCTGGGCTTAATCCACTTAGAATAACAGCCGGGCTAATGTCTTGCGGCAAAACCTTGCCGCCTTATTGTCTTGTGTACGAGTCTTTATGCCAATTTATACTTATAAAAGATCTCGTTTAGTACTGGCAGGCATATTTGGCTGAGGTTAATGGAATGTGCTATTTAGGAACATTATTATTGTTTATTTAGCTTGCATAAATTTATTTGCTGGCGTAGGTGCGTATACCCAACCGAATGAGTTCAACCGAGCTTCAGTTATTGTTGTGAGCGAGCTACCCTGTGAAATCTGACATTTTAATGCTTGTTATTTGCTTCGATTATCTTTTGTTTTTTTCTGTGTTGAAATGAATGGAAGCTTAATTTCACTTTAACATGCCCTCTTTTAATGCTTCCATACTAAATTTATGTTGTCATAATCTTTTAAAATAGAATAGCTGGCTTTGATAAGTAATACCTAAAATAGGAGATGAAATTATGGTGTCGCGAAATAAATATCATTAATTTTCAACTTTATAGTTAGCTACAATAGTCGTTACGCAGCTAATGGTGCGGTGCATAGATGGCGCTTTGAATAATAATTTAAAAAAAATGTTTAAAATGAAAATTGTGATTCACTGTGAAGTTGTATGTTAATGATACTCGTTTCGCGACATAGCAATCTGATGTCATATTCTTAGATACTACACAAATCCAGCTATTATATTTTAAAAGATTATGGCAACAGAAATTTAGCATGAAACTTTGATGGAGGTGTATCACCTTCAGCTGCTCGCTAGCAACAACATACAACACTAAGCGAATCACATATTTTGACCAGTACCGAGTAGCTTCTTTAAAACATATTTTCAAACCATTTGTTTAATTCTTGAACTATAAAACTTTAAATCTTTTCATAGTATACAAAATATTTGATTGGAATACCATTACTTAGCGTTCTACAGTCTTACCGCTCAAAACTTATCAAGCACATAATTAACTTAAATCTTTTCAAAGAGGATCGCATCGTAAAATTAGCGCAGCAATGTTTGTTGAATGAAATCTCACTAGGATTTTGAGTAAAGTTAGTTAAGTGAGCTTTCTGGTTTAAAGTTTGATGTCCCTCGGGTGGGAAGCATTTGATGCACTTGCAGAGGCATTTGGAAGTTTGGCAAAGTTCTAGATTGCATTTACTAATCGTGAAGCTGTGTTATAGCAGTTGTTCTGATTTATACCTCATTAACCTTTATATCAGTTTGACTTGCCGTTAGCGGCAGTAAAGTTTATCAACTCTCAGTTTGAAATAGATTCATCGAGGTAAGATACTTTGCCTTTTGATCAAGAAGATATATGTATTTAAATGAATTTAAAGCCAAAAAACTGTAACTATTACTTAATTAATTAAATTAAATAATTAAATTGATCACAATATATATATTTTTAAAAACCATTACTTGTTAATGAAGTCTTTTTAAATCGGCTAAACGCGATGGGGTGAAATTCAAATAAACGGCGATTGAATAAATCCCTAATTTTCCGCCCATAAGGGTAAAATCAAATTGTTGTGGCCCATTTAGTCAAAAAATCATTAAAGTCTGTTCACAATTAGCGAAGACAGAGAGTAACATGGCAACCACACCCTAATTTTCTCCCTTAGAGGGATATAGGTTGAAACATAGCATATGTTTACGAAAGAATCATAAAACCAGTTTCCGTTTGGATGTACACACCAACACAAAAAGCCTACAACCTAATTGAGAACCTCTTCCTTTTTGAAGTCGGTTATAAAATCATACGGCCTGCTTCCGTTTATTATGTTATGCCCAGAAACAATGCCTTCACTCGGTGCCCTAACAGAGGCGGGCGATGAGCGAGTGAGCGATCGCAACCTCCGACCAACTTCACCGACGGTGTTCATTAGAACTTGGACCTGTATGAATTTTCAACTTTCCGCTGTAATGAACACTAAAAGACGGTAAGTTTGAAAGCTTCCAATTTTAATGCTCTCGCTACGGTTTGTCTACAAGACGAGAATGATTTTGTGATCGAGTACTCAGTAAAATACAGTACATTTATTTTTCTTAGATTTTTCTATGCTCAGCATGTCAATTGCTGGATATGATAATCTCCGAGTCATCATCATCAGCCGGGAAACGTCCACTTCTCGCTCCGAGTAATAGAATAAAAATGAAAAATAAAGCATTCTTTCTTTTAGTTGCTTTCAAAGTTTGTGCTATGTAGGTAGGTAGAGCTATGCTTGTATAGAGTGTTGTGTTTTACAATATATACAAAAACAAATCAAAAACTGAAGAAAAAAATTCCTTTAAAATTTTTATTTATCTAAGATTTTACGTATCTAACTCCAAATTATTTGGAAGAAGTCGCTTACACGATAAGGCCTAATGTATACAAAGATAAAATAATTCCAGTGTTATTATTAGATTTGGGACACACCGTATATTTGGTTTAATTGATCACCATTGTAGACGGGTAATTCACTCCCTTTCGGCGATTCACAGGGCAAGTAATATTACAAAATTTACCATCTCCAATTTAGCTCCGCTTAGTATCAATGAGTCTGAACTGGAATCCGTAGCAGCCACCTGAAGAGTTAGAAATCCAATATCCGCTCAAAGTTTGCTCAAAATGAACTCGTGCCTACTGTTTGTCTGGCTTTTGAACTTCATAATAAGCACAGAGAGTTAATCAGGACGCGGATGTGTTTATGTATTCGTGAACTAAGAGTGTAGAAAAATTATAGCCGCGCGAATATTCTTTGCTTTTAGCTTCGAATGCAATGCGATCGATAGTCCTTTCAAAAGTTACACTAGTGGATACTTGTTTAGTCTATTTGAATGATTTGTTTTTGTAAATATTTATAATTAGCATTTGACTTAAATATAGGTTGAAATAGTTTACACCGAAGCGTTTCGCTTCTTCATTTTGTTTGCTCACTGCTAAGGAGTGGAATTCCCGCCTTTGCTCAAGTGCTACAATATGGAGCTCTTCAAGATGAATATTCTATTTTTAGTCAAGCTAGTAGTAAGATGGTGCATCCTCGACCACATCTAGTTATAAGAAAGTTTTAAGAACTTCTTCGAACAGCATTTGAACGGCTGTGGTGAACTGAACTCATAACTCAAGCTGTCGTGTCGACCTCAATGACTTTATGCTAACCCAGATAAGTGTGCCTTATCATGGAGTACTACAGTACACTATTGTTCATTGTTTTATTAACGCCTAGAATTTAGCCTGTGACTTCGTCTTCGTGGAAATTATTTATCGGGAAATACTTGCTAAATATGGATAGAAAGTAGCATATGTCCTTTTCTGGCCCTACTAGTATCCCTATACAAAATTCAAGTCATTCTGACTCTGCTTTACAACGCAAACTAGAGACACAAATAAACAAACAAACTTACTTTGTATTTATCATATTTGTATGGATGCTTCACATGCGCTGGGATTTATAATGGGCTCGTGTACGAGAAATCCAAAAGTCATCAGTGTATTTTCATAGTCATCTCGAATATGCGTCTCAGATTTGGGACTCTATCTTTATATTCCAACAATTGAAAAAGTAAAATGACTGGATTCATTAACTTCGAATTACAATTATCAAAATTACCTTATGGTCAACGGCGCATACGATTTTAACTATTACATTTAAAAATACGTCAAGATACGGCAGATACAATTATTACAATATCCCAAACTACTATTGATTCTCCAACAATCTTTATAAACTACAAATACTCGGCCGACGATGTATTCGATGTGGCTAATGGCTAACGTTTGGACTAACAATCCTGATGTCCCAGGTTCGAATCCCACTGGGGGAAGCTTATCAGTATTCATTCGGTTTAGTTGGCGGGTTTTCTTTGTCCGCTTGCCTAGCTACCACCATGTTACCTAAGTCTGCCGCAGCAATTTTAATAGCTCTGTAGTGTTCCGGTGTGAAAGGTAATAGAGATAGTGTCTCATTAGAATGGGACTTTTCAGCGAGCACCTTTTCCAACCAACGACCTGATCGTCATTTACCATCAGGTGAGATTAAGGTCAAGTGCAAACTCATTCCATATATATTAACTGGCCTTTGAGTGAATGGAACATTTTCCATCTACTCATTGTTCATTTTGATCCACACAGAGAACTCACGTCAAACTGATAACTCGAGACTTCACGTTACCCTAAATACCGAGCGATGAGCCCTTTGAAGTACCGTGGAAGGGTCTGCGGAGCGCCTGTTCTAATATAGATGGTATTAATGCTGTTTGTAGGCAGACATAGCTCATATTATGGTAAGATAAATATGAAACTGATTATATTCTTTAAAATTTGTGTCTCCCAACCTTCATAAGGTGGAATACATTCCACAGCGGCGGCCTGTGTTCAGCTGTGGACGTATTAATGATAGTCCAGGCTCCAGGCCGGGGTTAGATACCCACTGGGTACTTATCTAACTCGCTCACCAGGGGTTTCTATTCCTTGGAAAGAAAAGTAAAATTTGATATTAAATTAGCATATGTACTTGAAGTAAGATTTGTCCTTCCGACCGCGTATCTCAATTTTTAAACTTCTGAACATGATCTATCACCCATGCCACCATGAACCAATTTCCATGAAGGGATTTGCCAAAATCACTGCGATTAGCAGACTGACGACAAGATGTTATCACTATAGTACGGCCTATTAAGTAGTCGAATAACGAAAACAGGTTGGTAAGGTCATTTTCTATGTGTGACTGGCTACCTACAATCATCTTACCTATGTCTGCCGCCAAACAGCAGTTTTCATAGCACTGCCGTGTTCGAGTTAGAAAGGTAGTGCCTAATTATCTTGAGGCTTTTGGGTGAACACGCACTCTAAGGCCACGTGAAAGCTCTAAAAATATACCGACTTTTCACAATCCCTTTTAATGACACCCACGGGAAGATATAAGGTATTCTAAAGCCCTGACCACACTGCGGGCAAGCTTATGATTTGAATTAATAATTGAATTTCAATTTTATTTTTATCCCCATTGAATAAGTGTTCCCATGAGATAAACTCTGAAGTCCAGTCAGACGAAATCACGGGCAAAAATACTTGTGCGGGGCGGCCGGGCTTCGCTTCGGGACGCTAGGCTGACGGCCAACCGCTTGTACACGCTCTCGTGGCGCAGGAACGTATGGACCACGTGTGACCCACGTGATCGCGGCGGCGGAGGGAGTTCTTAGAGAAGAGCGGGCGGACGAGCAGGGGTTCACCCTCGCTAATAATAAAACTTCTTCTGTACTATGAACAACTGTAGGCTGTCTTCTCTGTGACTCACTTCTCGATGTTTTCTGTTAGGCTGTTGGGCACGGAATGACGATCGGTCGGCAGGCGGCCTGTTTATCTCTGATTTCGTACAACTTCGGGGAAGAGATAACGCGGGGGGGTGGTGTGTCGGTCGGTGTGCGAGCGGCAGGCACCGTGCGAGCGAAACAATAAGCCCCCGCATTCCAATCCCCATCTGTGCGATAACGAAAGCCATCTGCGTCGAGAAGCAAGTCAGAGGAAAACACCACGCTATCATGCTATTTATTTGTTCAAACTATTACAAAACTATGAGGTAAAACTATGAATCTACACACACATGAATTAAAACTATGAACCGAACTTAACTATAAACTAACGAACAATATCTATAAACTATAAACTATGGCCTATTCGTATGTGTCTCGCACATTTCTCCCGCCGTGCAGTGCTCGTCACTGCATCCAGCTGTTCACCGTAGCGAGACGTCTTCTTCCTTCGTAGGCAGGATCACGAGGCGTTTCACCGGGCGTCGTAGAACTCCTCCTTTCGTCTTGACGTCCACTATTCGAACGGCTCCATCAGGTCCGGGATAGACGCTTGTGACGACGCCCCGCGGCCATGTGTTGCGTGGTAAGTTGCCGTCGACTATAAGTACCACGTCGCCTTCGTTGACTGTGTGCCCTCTTCCTCTGGGCTCCCGCCGGTATTGAAGCTGGGGGAGGTACTCTTTCAGCCATCTGGCCCAAAATAGATCGGCCAGTCGTTGAGAGGCCCTCCAGTGGCTGTGCCCGATGAGGTCTTTCTCGTCGAATGTTCCCGGAGTTGGTACTCGTGCGGACCCTCCCAGCAGCAGGTGATTCGGCGTCAGTGCCTCTTCATCTTCTGGTTGCACGGACACGTGTGTTAGCGGGCGGCTGTTGACTGTGTACTCTGCTTCCGCTAGCAGAGTGCTGAGTACTTCTTCGTGTGGATGGCGCTCATTAAGGGCGGCGTAGAGCGCTGTTTTCGTCGATCGTACCAAGCGCTCCCACGCTCCACCCATGAACGGAGCTCCCGGCGGAATGAAACGCCAGGTTATGGCGTGCGTAGCAGCTTCCTTTTCTGTCGCTACGAGGGGCATACCGAAAAGATCGGTAATCGAGTACTTTCGATTTAATTAGATTAAAAACTCTTTTTGATGAATAAACACTGGTTAGTTGAAAATCGAATACAATTGACAGAATTAAAAAAAAAATTTTTTTAAAAGAACAATATCAGTTTGAAATTGATAGGTCGATAAAAAAATGGAGCTTACAAGAGAAAGTTTCCGTGCCATAATTTTTTACAACTTTCGACGAGGATTATCTCAGGGACAATGTCTCGCTGAGCTTATATCTATATTCAAGAGTGAAGCGCCTAGCCAGACGACAATATATCGCTGGTATTCTGAATTCCGGCGTGGACGTGCTTCTCTTGGCACCGTACCTTCCACAGGCCGGCCAAAAACAGCGGTTACACCAGAAAATGTCGCTGTTGTGCGCCGAATGATACAGGATGACCGACATATTACATATGAGCAGATTCGGGCTACTTTAGGGATAGGTATGACTGCGATACAAACTGTTTTACATGGTGAACTGGGAGTGAGAAAGCTAGTTTCCCGCTGGGTGCCCCATAATTTGTCCGAAGAGCAAAAGGCGGCTCGTGTCAATTGGTGCCGGTCTACTCTGCAACGCTTCAACGGAGGAAAGTCAAAAGCAGTTTATAACATTGTCTCTGGTGATGAATCATGGATCTATTCATATGAGCCAGAAAGAAAGCATCAGTCGGCTGTCTGGGTCTTCGCAGGTGAGATCAAGCCAACAAAAGTTGTCCGCTCTCGCAGCGTATCGAAGAAAATGGTCGCTTCGTTTGTCGCGAAAACAGGACATGTAGTCACAGTTCCCTTAGAGGAACGGAGAACGGTTACCGCTGATTGGTATACAACGGTTTGTTTGCCACAGATGATATCCGAACTCCGTAGAGGTAACCCGAAACGACGCATAATCCTCCATCACGATAATGCGAGCTCTCACACCGCTCAGAAAACAAGCGAGTTTTTGAAGCAGGAAAACGTTGAATTAATGGATCATCCTCCATACAGCCCTGATCTGAGTCCCAATGATTACTTTACATTCCCTAGAATCAAAGATTTATTGCGTGGTCAGCGGTTTCAAGGTCCAGAAGAAGCAGTGGAAGCATACAAATCGACGATTTTGACCATGTCAACTTCGGACTGGAATTGCTGCTATAATAATTGGTTCGAACGAATGCAAAAGTGCATTAACTGCAACGGAGAATACTTCGAAAAGCAATAAAAATAAATTTAGTTATTTCCTGTATGTATTGTTTTATATTCCCGATCATTTCGGTATGCCCCTCGTATTAGCGCGGCGCGGCGTAGCTCGACGTCGGCACCGTGAAAGTTTGTGCCGTTATCCGACCATATCTCTGTCGGGCATCCTCTTCTCGCTATGAAGCGCCGCAGCGCGAGTATCGCTGAGTCCGTCGATAGCGATGTCGTTAACTCCAAGTGCACCGCTCGCATCGTCAGGCAGGTGAACAGCGCTACGTAGCGTCTATGGTGCTGTCTTCCCACTGTAACGCTGAGCGGTCCAAAGTAGTCGAGCCCTGTGTAAGTGAAGGCCCGCTGATGATGTGCGAGGCGGCATTTCGGTAAGTCTCCCGTTGGCGGTTCCGTTGGCGTCGCTCTTCGTATGCGACATGGTAGGCAGCGGCTTATGACTTCCTTGACGACTGGACGTAGGCGGAGTATCCAGTAGTGCTGTCTACACTCATTCACTGTGGTTTCGACGCCTGCGTGTAACAGCTGTACGTGCGTGTGACCTATCCAGAGCTTGGTCGCTCGGTGATTGCCGTCCAATATTGGCGGGCTCTTCTGTCTGTCGGTCACTCCCGCCGCTGCGTTGACCCGGCTCTTCAGATGGATGACGTCATCGATGAGTACCACCGACAGGGATCGGAGCCGGTCGGTACTGGATGCTGGTTTTCCTCTTCTCAATGCTCGTATTTCTTCGCGGAAGGATTCTTCTTGTATCGCTCGTACTATCTGTGACTCCGCTCTCTTGAGAAGATCCGCTTCTATGAGAAGGTATTTTCCGTCTTCTTTCTTCTGCGCTCGTTTGTTATGACTCGCTCGTTTTCGGCTCGTCTGTCGCTTCCAACCAGGATCTTCCTGTGCGTTCTTCTTATTGCGGCTGTAACCTACGCGTAGTCGCTCACCCCGCCTGCATATGTCTATAAACTGCAAGACTCTGGCTGTCGATCGTAGGAGTCTTTCCCATCTTGAGAACCGTCTGACGTCCGGAGTGGCACTCGCGATCCTCAGTGGTGCATCAGCTAGGTGGTGGACTACTGCTTTTTCTTCTCCTGTGGGTTGCGACGGCGAGGGTGTTTCTGTGGGCCAGTCAGACGAGTTTTGTAAGAGAAACTCCGGCCCTCTGTACCACCTGTGGTGGCTGTCGAAACTCGTCAGGACTTCTCTTGTAGCGTCGTCGGCGACGTTGAGCTTAGTGGGTATCCATCGCCACTCCGCTGTCGTCGTCATCTCTTCTATGGCGGCTATCCTGTGAGCTACGTATGCTTTGTACGATCTCGCACCGTTTCTTAGCCATGCGAGGACTGTTTTGCTGTCTGTCCAATATATTTTCGTCACGGGCTTCTTTCTGTGTTCTTCCAGCACTGTGGCGGCCATCCTGCTGCCTAAAACAGCAGCTTGGAGCTTCAAGCGTGGCACTGATGTGAGTTTTAGCGGTGCCACGCGAGCTTTCGCTGTGATGAGAGAGATGTGCACGCTTCCATCCGGTGCCTCTGCCCGCCAGTACAGGGCGGCGGCGTAGGCTGTCGTGCTTGCGTCGACGAAGACGTGTAGCTGTAGCGACTGGGTGTCGCTGTACTGTAGATAGCATCGAGGCACGCTTATATGTCGCAGGTCTCGAAGATGCTTCATCCACATTACCCATTGGGCTGCTAGATCTTCTTCTATTCGAGCGTCCCAGTCCGTCCCGCGGCGCCACACTTCCTGTAGAATCTTCTTGGCTTGCACGGTTACGGGCGAGGCAAGGCCTAGCGGGTCGTAGATCGACATGACGATCTTGAGGGCTTCTCTTTTCGTCGGCGCGCGTTCCGTTAGTAGGTCCGGTGGTATGCGCGCTAAGTCGAGGTTGAATGTGAGCTCATCCGTCTGTGGTTTCCAGATGAGCCCCAGTACTCTCTCGGTCTTTGTGTCGTCGTGAAGTTTGACGAGCTGTTTCGCTGTTTGCGTTGTTAGAGCTTCGAGCGTTGAGGGCGCGTTGGACGCCCAGCCTCGAAGGTCAAAGTTGCCTCGGCTGTGGATCTCCCGAACTTGCTTAGAGATTTCTATGGCTTCTTCTACTGTTCTAAAGCTGTCTAGATAATCGTCCATATAATGGTTCTCGATTATCGCTGTAACCGCTGCGGGATGCGTATCTCTATATTTCTCCGCGTTACTGTTCTTGACGTATATCGCCGTGGCTGGCGAACTCGTTGCACCGAAGATTAGAGACGTCATTCTATATTCATCCGGAGGACCGTCTCTTCGCTCCCCTCTCCACAGGTATCGCAGTGCATCTCTGTCTTCTTGTCTTATGCTAATTCGGAGGAACATCTCCGCTATGTCCGCTGTGACGGCGACTCGGTGTTGACGGAACCTCATGAGTACACCTGGCAAGGACTGGAGCAGATCGGGGCCGGTGAGCAGATGGTCGTTCAGTGATTGACCTCTCGTCTTGGCGGCTGCGTCATGTACGATCCGTACTTTACCCGGCTTCATCGGGTTTAGAACGGGGAAGTGTGGCAGGTACCACGTGCGATCTTGCCTGCCTTCTCTCGGTGCGCGTTCGGCGTACCCCTTCTCAACGAGCGCTTCCATTTGCTCGTTATACTTTTGTCGTAGAAGGGCGTCCTTATCGATGCGCTTCTCTGTTAAAACTAGCCGTTTGAGGGCGCTGTCGTAGTTGCCAGGGAGCTTGGCGTCATCGCGTTTCCATAGCAACGCGGTTTCTATACGGCCGTCGTCTGTGGTTTTCGTGCACTCTTCTAATATTGTGAGTGCACGTTGTTCAGGATCGTTCCTGGGTTTCTTTGGTTGGATGTCGATTGAATCCAATGCGAAGTAGCGTTTGAGTTCTTCGTCCATTTTTTGTTCTATTGTTTCTATTTCTTCTGCTTTGTTGGTGAGATGGTGTACGAAGTGGACCTGGCGACCAATGGTGCGCGTGTCGGATCCGTGAAGAACCCAACCGAGCGGTGTCCGGGATGCGACTAGCTGATGACGACTGCCTTTCCTCATTTCGGACGCTATAAGAAGGTGCCAATTGTCTTGGCCGATGAGGATGGTTGGCTTCGCGTCTTCGTATACCAGGTGGCGCTGTATGTCGCTGAGATGCTTGCAGCCCCACACGTGTCGCTCTTCTATGGATTGCGATGATAATCGCAGAGTGGCAATGGTGTGGGCTTGTATCTCGAACGGCTGATCTTGTCCCTGTACTGTGATGGTAACGCGACGTGACGACCCGGATGATACATCGTCGGAGATAGTCTCGAGGTTGAGCGGCTCCCGCGGTCCCTTGGCGCCTACCTGAGTGGCTATGTCAGCGCTCACCAACGTGACTGTCGAACCGTCGTCCAAGAGCGCGTAAGTATCGACTCGTCCCCTGGGCCCAGAGACGCTAACTGGTATGATCTTCAGGTATGCGTGCTTCTTTCTCGAGAAGGTAGAAGTCACGCGTTCTGTATCATCTTCACTGTTTTCTTCTGTCTTCGGTTCGAAGTGCAACATAGGATGATGACTTCGTTCGCAGCCGTCCTTGTCGCACTTGCGCTTCGGGCATTTGTGCGTTTTCTTCCTAAAGTGAAGACATCTATAACACAGTCGATGTTTCTTCGCCATGCTCCATCTATTATTGATGTCGGCTTCGGCGAACGTCTTGCATTCCACGGCTTCGTGTCCTTTCCGGTCGCACACGGAGCAAGGATACGAGTACTTACTATTTTCATTGCCAACTGTGGCGTGCGCGCGCTGAGCGCGTCTCGGCATTTTAGGGGCCGGTTCTTCTGTGATTTGTTCGGGCGGTGCGAATCTACTATTTCTGTCGGCCTCTCTTTCTATGAAGCGACTAAATTGAAGTAAGTCGCAGTCCGTCTCTTTCTGTTCCGCCGCAAAGTCCGCCCAGCGATAACGAAGGCTGGGCGTTAGTTTTTCTTCCACGTGCCTCATTGTCTCGGGACTGGTCAGGTATCGATCTTTCCCGAGGCACTGGAGAGTGGCCGCCGCGTTTTTGACCTTGCTAGCGAAAATACAGATGTCACGCGGCGCGTCTGTGACGCGGGGTAGACTGCGTAACTTTTCCAGTTCGGCGAGTGCGATTGAGTCTGGCCTGCCAAATCTAGCTTCTAGCGTCTTCATGATTTCACTAGGGTGGGAGCTTACTATTAGCAAGCTCCTGACTGTTTCTTTTGCCCTGCCGACGAGTGACTGCCGTAGTCTTGCTGTATTTTCCACCGCCGAGTAGTGCGGTGAAGACTCATCGTATGCGGACTTGAATGCAAGCCACTCGTGGTGCGATCCGTTAAACGTAGGCAGCTTACCGTACGCTTTGTGTGATGGTGTGGCTGAACGTGCGGCTAGAGTGATCGCTTGCGCTAGTTCGTGGAGGTCCAATGTTGTCTCTCCCTGCGGGCGTGTCCAGGAGGGCGTGTGAGGCGGGTGTTGGGCTGTGATGAGGTTCCCCGCGCTCGCGTTTGCTCGCTGATCTTCAAAACCAGTGACTTTCTGTTTTCTCGGGACTAGTACCTCCAAGGGTATTGAAAACCTGCCTGTGGGTCGGGTCGTCGGGGCTATCGAGTCCCCCGGCACCCTGCTTGCTTGGTTTTCATCTTCCTGTCTATTTACCCATGCGGAGGTACGTCTCAGCGTCGCGTCCTGTGATGACGCGACACTGTGCTCATCCTCGTCATCACTGGTTTCAGGCTCGGCTGCTATTGCTCTCTCCTGTTCTATTGCGAGCTCGAGTCTTCTCCTGGCTTTCTCTTTCTCTTCTCTGGCCTTAGCCATCCTGTACGCCTTCAAACTTTTCTGCGAAGACCTCGTGCTGTGTGATCTTGCTTTGTTTCGTCCAGTGTCACTATTAAATGAGTCGGACGGTGACACTGGCGGCTCCTCCTGACGAACGAAACGAACTGGCGGCTGCTCCTTTGACTGTTCTATTTCCTGGGCTGCCGCTTGATCCCGTGCTATTTCCTGTGCGATCACGATGTCCTGGTCCAACGCCCCTGCGGTTTGAGAACGCGTAGTCGGCATGGTGTTTTCTGTCTTGTATCCACGCGGTATTTTCCTTTCTTGAAACCACGTGGTACTTTTCTTCGAATCCGGCTCGATGTGACCACTTGTGCGGGGCGGCCGGGCTTCGCTTCGGGACGCTAGGCTGACGGCCAACCGCTTGTACACGCTCTCGTGGCGCAGGAACGTATGGACCACGTGTGACCCACGTGATCGCGGCGGCGGAGGGAGTTCTTAGAGAAGAGCGGGCGGACGAGCGGGGATTCACCCTCGCTAATAATAAAACTTCTTCTGTACTATGGACAACTGTAGGCTATCTTCTCTGTGACTCACTTCTCGATGTTTTCTGTTAGGCTGTTGGGCACGGAATGACGATCGGTCGGCAGGCGGCCTGTTTATCTCTGATTTCGTACAACTTCGGGGAAGAGATAACGCGGGGGGGTGGTGTGTCGGTCGGTGTGCGAGCGGCAGGCACCGTGCGAGCGAAACAATAAGCCCCCGCATTCCAATCCCCATCTGTGCGATAACGAAAGCCATCTGCGTCGAGAAGCAAGTCAGAGGAAAACACCACGCTATCATGCTATTTATTTGTTCAAACTATTACAAAACTATGAGGTAAAACTATGAATCTACACACACATGAATTAAAACTATGAACCGAACTTAACTATAAACTAACGAACAATATCTATAAACTATAAACTATGGCCTATTCGTATGTGTCTCGCACAATACTAGTGTGTATTATTAATCAAATTATTAATATTATATTGTATTATTTTTAACGAAACTAAGTGTTTTAATTTTGAATTATAACGATTATAATTGAGATTATATTATTGTACTCGTACACAGTAAATTCGAACGAAATGATTTTTTACTTTTCCAATCGCGAGAAAAATGCGAATGCTACACAAATATCGTGTAATTTACACGCTGATAAAACATGCAATAAACCGTGAACCATACAAATTGTGCGTCAAGAACACGAAAGTTTACACACAAGTATTTATTTACGAACCCGCTTTACAATAAATATAAATGCACCTCAGGAAAACATTTTTGAGTAGCGCATGTTGATCCTTTCTTTAAAAGCAGCGAAATCCATTGGCATCGGAATATATTTTTTTCATCACAGAAATAACCTACTCTAGTTTTAGACAATAAAACAGAACAGTTATTTACTCGTAATTATTTCAACATTGAATATAACTGGCTTTACAATTTTCTTCTATCGGTTAGTTTGGGATACCTAGCGCGAACGAGAATAGTATTGAATTTGCATGATAAATGAAGCTTCATTCGCAGCGTTGTGCTTCTTCGTGGATTATAGCCTATATGACGTCACATAGCACCCATCACGGCGGCTTGTAGGGGACATAAACTGCTACAAAAAAAATTAAATACATAGTCCCATGCTTTAAAAAACACGTACTTTCGATATTACTGTTTTACTTGTTGTCACTTATGTTAACCGTTGCGAATTAAGAAATGCTTTTGCACTAGTACGAGTATGTAAGTTTGGGAAGTTTTTATTCTTTGTTCACAACCAAGTTAGATAGTAATAACTCGGTTAAGTGCCTTCCGCGCTCGCCATTGTCCGGGTGAAGCTGTAGAGGTCACAGGACCAACAGCATCATGTCCATTCGAAGAAAAAAAAACCAAGTTACGGTTAAAGAAAAGCAACTGGTTGCGAATGAAGAATAAACTGGTTGCCCATCGCAGTTGCGAAAACGGCCGGAGGGGTATTTTGTTTCACGTGAAAGGCCTTGATGAGTATATTCCGAAAAAATATAGGGTACATATTATACATTGCATAAACCCATTCAAAACATTAATATTACGGCAAATACGTTTTGTGCACTAGCTGTTTTTTTACTTTCTTATTGTTTCTTACTTTTCATTATTATTAGGATTATTTGTTTGGATTTATGAGTATTATCACCGATTAACTAACAATTGATTCTGTAAAAATTTCAATCACCTATCACGATTGAAAAGATATAGAGACAGACGGAGAGACAGAGATAGTTGCATTAGTGTCTCGTGGGTACAAAAACCTAAAAAATACGAATTCGAATTTTGAATTTGAAACAACTAACGGAAGAGCTAGCGCCATGTGGGCGGTGATGTTTTCCACTAAGTACCCGCATGGTGTTATCTGTACAAACGTGCTGTGAGTAGTAATGGACGGCGATCGATACACGTTATCGCCACTCCAAACTTTAGTTATGAAACGAGTGTCCCCTAACCCCGCACCCGGCGTTATATGAAAATTGCGCTTCTTATCTGATTGGGATTAGAGAGAGCGTAAGGACAAAATCACTGGCGCAAATGGGTACGAACCATAATGGCAAACTTGAAATTATATTTTAAGCCGCACCAAGTAATTATTTTTGTATACATTGGGCCTCGCACTTGGACTTCTTCAATGGCTCTCCCAGAAGCCTTGAAAGATGTAATATGCAAAACTACACACCCACGTAAATATATTTTTTGGGAATTTTTAAATGTTCCATTAAAATAGTTCCACATTAAAACATGCAAGTAATAAATGTAATTTTAGAGTCTAATTATGTGACGTCAATATAATTTAAAATTTATCATTATTTGATTAAAATTGACATTTTAACAAAATAATTATCATTTTATCAGACGAATCCTTCAATTTTGGTATCGTAAACCTCACGGGCAAACGTTATTCCTTTTTTTATTATAAATAATAGTAATTAGCTTGTTTTACTGTCGCTATTGTATTTGTAAAGATTTTCCGGTACTTTGTGGAAACATAAAAACTATAACGAAACGCCCGCTCCCATTTGAATTTTATATAGAAGATTTAGGCAATATGTAAATAGTTAACGAAACAGTAAAATATCAATGTAAACCTTTCAATAACGGCCAGAATTTTTTTAAATAAAAAAAATTCTATAAGTAGAAATTTAACTATTTATTCGATAGCAATAAACTATACGACACTGAAGAATTGGAAGGTCAAACTATATTAAATATACTTTTGTAAACAGAGTATAACAATATATTTTGATTTTAACTAATGAAAATTCGTCAAGAATGTGCCTGTCGACAACTCTCGTCACCCCTCCGTAAATCTCGTCACCCTCCTGATATATTAACCTACTGATCTACATTAACCCCCGATTAAGTTTTCCCTTGCAAATAATTTTCAATATTTCTTGATGCGTATCCTTAAAAACCTCTCAAAAACTTTTAAAACAAAAATAAACGTATTTTTATTTAGATTTTGCAGAAATAAGTAACGAATCTTGCGCGAACGAAATTTTCACGGTAGGTAACATAATTTCAAGTTAGTAAGGTCCCATCTTCTTAATACATTACCAAGAATAATGGTGAGTCGTTTTAATTATCTCAACTAAAATTTATGACTTTGCAACAAGAATGCTAGGGTCGGAAAAATAATAAAAATCCGTTCCGTTACGCCTAACTGCAGTATTTTTTGCTGAATTTTCGCTGGAACGTGTAAGAAGTTTGATATGATAAGTCGTTCGAGGCTAATTATCGGAGAAGGCTGCTATCTTGGGTGTTTATTAGCTAATAATATAATTAAGCTAGCGGCGGGTGGAGAGAGAGAGTTCCGCAGTCCCGTCGTTGCGGCGCTCGCCTTTCGGTGCAACCTGTTGCCGTCGGCACCGCCTTCCGCCCATCGACGAACGATGTGCCTGATACTACGGGTATTCCTTCATTGCCGCCTCTCACAACTCCAACTTCTCCAAACCTTTACCGGGAAAAATACATCTACTTGTACTCACGTTGCTGATGCTCTGCGTTCGGATTGCGAATAAAATTTTAATGCAGACACAAAATGAATGACTAAAAACAATGGTAACATTTTTTTGGTTTCGATTTTAAAATTTTAAAAACAACATAAAAATATGAAATCACTCCTCAAAAAAATGTTCGAACCAGAAAGAAATCAAGCTTGGAATCGTAAAATAACAAACGTAGGAAAAATATTTTTTTAGCGCGAGTAGCGGCTGAGTTTTCGAGTTATGGGACCAGGAGTACAGAAGCAACGAGCTGGTTGCGAGGAGACGCGGAGCCGCCACCGCGACCGACTACGAAGTGGCAGCGGGTTGAACGGCTACGGGCCCCACCCCTAGCGCACGCGCGTTTCCCGGCCTCTACGGCGCATGACCGGCATCCTACCGAAAAGTGGAAAAGTGACTCCTCCAACGTAGATACACCATTATGTACTAAATAAATATTGTATCGTAATAGATGCCCGTGTACATAATTTTGACCCAGTTGAAGATTTTTATATTTGGCACGGAGCACATCACTCAGCGGTCAGTGAAAAGTATCCGTTTGATTTCCCCAAGACTGTAAATAAAAAGATACTAAGAAAACTTCACAGCTACACACAAACAGATTTTCTCCTACAACTGGAGCGATATTGAGGAAACTAGTGAACAAACTGGGAATAAAATTGTATTATTTTTTGGCTACTCCAAATGTTAATTAATACAAACAAGATAGGACCTTTACACTGGGAAACAATATGCACACATAGTTACTTATGAAGAAAAAAACTGTAGTATAATGTAAATAAGTTAGTATATTGGTTAAGTTAGGAAATAGCAACATATTTATTTGTAAAGTGCGACGTATTTTCGGTCATGGAGTAAAGCATTGAACAGCGCCCGGATCCCAGTGAAGTATCCGTTCCGAAGAGCTGCCTCATTCCCCTTAGGCAGTTGTTGGAACTTGGACATTAAGCGATTATCCGAGCCGAGGAAAACTCGCATCTCGTAAGGGAATGGAATCCCGCTGTCATATGCGTAGTCTACACTGTGTCCACAATGTGGACAGCCATTCGCCTCGAATATGCTCTCATTTGCAAATACTTGAATTCCACCAGCTCTCAAGTTCACTCTGGATGCTACTTCAGCTGCTACGTTCATGATTGGTTGAATATTTGTAGCTCCCTTGTTCTTTGAACTGGCGTAAGGGTATAGTATCGCATGCCCATCACGTCTTATCGATATGTAGCTCATTATGTCCTTCTTGTACTTTATCAAAATGTTTTTGACGAAGATTGTTTCGTTCTCCGACAGGGGTGAAATCCCAGGGAACATTGGTGAGAAGCCGCTCTCCACTCTGTCACAAGAGCCCCACTGTGAGTCAAAGTTTCGCGTTATGTCTACACCCATGCTCAGTTTGTCTTCGGACAGTCTTAAATTCTTTCGCCACAAATTCCGGTTCTGCAAGTAATTATAATTGACTTATATATATATAATACACATGTATAAAACTGTTCAGTTTTAAGATTAATATTAAAATAAATAAAATCACAACCCATTCCTATTTGTAAGATTATAAGAATTTCAATCTGCAGTGAAAACTATTCCGATGCCGCTATTGAATTCACGGTGTTTGGATGAACTTTTCGCCGAGCATTCAGTGCTAAAATTTTGCAGAATATTACTTAGAGCTTATTATTTCAACCTTGATTAATAATATGCCGTACTAATAAATAGATACATCGTTTGCAACTAAAACATCTACACAGCTTGATTGTATGAATTATTTGAAAAGATTTTGGCCATGTAGCATTTACGGTAATGTCAAAAGGAGCAAAACGGGTAAATTATGAGGTTTCTTTTGAATGATAAAAAACTATCTTAAAAAGCTGGTAATTCTTACAAATCTCGCGTATTCCATTCCATCAGGGTTGGTGCAGGGCAGTACGACCCACCGCATCTTCTCTATCATCTCATGGTTCTCCTGGCACGCGATCAGCTGCTCTATGAAGAACATGGCTAGACCGACAGACTCCACTCCTGCGTCCTGACCGGCATCGATCAGTATAACTGATTTTCTATCTTCTCGGGCTGCTTCTTTACCTTCGTGTATAACGACCTTCATTGAAGAAAATTTTATTTATCTATTTGCATCAAAATGAACAAAATATTTATCATATATCTGTATATTTTATGTTATGTAAAATAAGTACGTGTTTATCATTTCTTTAAAATTTGAATTTGCTGCGTAGTTTATGCACTGCGGTTTTATAGGCTGGTAGCACAGTGGCAGGTAAAATGTCAAGTGAAAATAAAAACCATTGATTGATAAATAATTGATACAATTAATTTGATAAGATGCGAAATAACAGCTTTAAATGTTGTTTCTATTTTCAGGTAAGATTTGTAAAATGGAAAAGTGTAACTAATAAAACAATCTCTTTTCAGAGCAACGCAATATAGTTTTTTTTTTCGTCATTTGCTTTAAAAAATAATGTGTACAAAGAAAGATTGTTATTAGTATTTAATAATATATTAATTTATTACCTAATTACTTTTGTTATGATAGCCGGCGTCTGTTTTGTCCGATATTGCCTAAGCCTGCTGTCAAACAGCAGTGTTAATAGCACCGTTGGGCTCTGGTACTCGTATGAAAGGTAGCACAGCCAGCGCCTCATTAGATTACGCTTCTGGGTGCGCACGCTTACCATCCAACAGCCTTATCGTCACTTACCTTTTCATAGCGAAGATTATTGTACTGCACTATATCTAAGTTAACGAAACATAGTCTTGGGTATCTTTAGTTGGTTGTAGAGCACTCTTATATACTGGTTACTGCTAGCTACCACTGTGCAGCTTAGCTCTGTCGCCAAGCAGCAGTGTCTATACCACTTCTGCGGTTCCACAAATAAAAGACCACGTCACGTATCGTCCCATACGTCCATATGAGATGGTAAGTGACAATAAAACAGTAGGATAATGGACTTCCGCAGATTGTATTACAGTTTCCAGCTAGGACACAAAAATTTCATAACCTGATGGTAGATTTAGACAAATTTAGACATCTAAAATTGAGATACTATCTTAAAATCGTTTATTTCTAGTAAACTGACCTCATACAGAGCTCTCCCTTCATATGTTAGATTCTCAGCATTATATTCTATGAGATCAGGACAAAACTGCTTCACAGCTTTAAAGTATACCATCATCTAGAAAGAAATATGTAATTTCAGAGTTCGAAGACAGTTTGAAATAAGACTTATCTTCGTAGGTGACCGGCAGCAGTGTTCACCTGTGTACCTCTGAAATATTACTGTGCTGATACTACTATAGCCCGCCATGGAAAGGTTCAGCACTGAACTTTTCCACCTATTAGAGCTGGAATACTTTTGGAAGGAGCAGTTTTGATGGCTTAAATGTGTGACCCTGTCAATTAACTTTTTTAAGCTCTATGACGTCATGGTCTGCAAATAACTATGAGACTGGCTATGGTGCAAGTTGGTATTAAGGCTAATTATTTTTTTATTTAAAAAATAGGCTAAAATTACAATATTAGAAAAAGCCTTTCATTATGTGGCCATGACATTGACGGACACGTTAAATTAAGTTGATTTACATAATTACTATTAACACATTATTGTGATATCCGCCTTAAATCAGATTCGTTGTTTGGAATGGTTTTGATAATTTTCTAATTCAAACAATTTTTTTATGTAATTGTAAATATGTACCTACTTGCTGTTCCCTTGAATGTGTACCATCTGATTGTAAGTAATAATATATATGGAATTTTCTAAATCAATATGAATAAATTATGATAGAGTGAGTTATAAAATTGAGTAGCATTAATAACGTATAGTACTCGCACAATAAGTTTGCCCCTCTGAAGTTAGCTCTCCGCAATTTCAAACATGTATAGACGGAACGTGTGTTTATTATTTTCGATAATAACTATCCCTAGATAACATACAACACTAGGACATTTCTTTCCACCCGCAAACTTGCCTTGCCTCCCACTTATGCGTGAATAATTGATCCTTCGCGGTCTTTTGCGACTAACTTCAGAGAGGCAAACTTATTGTGCGAGTAAATGACTAGTCTTACAGTAGCTACTCCGACGGTTGCGTCTTCCACACACGACGCTTCATCGTGGCTGATCAGCGTGTCTACCATCTCTTGGTAGCAAGGACGGACTGTTTTACATCTAAAACATGTTTAAAACAACATTACCTTCTGAACACATTTTACATGTGCTAACAATAAATACACAGGTACATTTATGTCGTTTTTGTATTGAATCAAAACTATTGCTTAGAAATTTGATTTAAATAAATTTTTATCAAATGCTATTATTTATACTTGACCTCAGAGCAATGCCACACAATCACATCCCGGGTGTCTAAGGCAACCAAAAACGACTAAGGGAAAATACGAGCAGAGAGGCAACGGTGTCTATTACTACTACCAACATATGAGGCAGTTAAGGCAAACTTATCACTGAAAGTCCGAACCTCGTGAAGATCTATAAGCAAAGCACATGTCCAGAAGTGGACTTTTGCAAATTCCAATGATGATATATCGCGGCTTATGATGCTATTATTATGCTATAATTAAAATTATAACCACATCGGAAGTGATATACCCGCACAATGCTGCTCGTCCAACTTCGAAATTCACTGGAACAAAAAGCATAGATTTGATAGTACTCTATATAACAGTCTCCGCCACCTGCTAAGCAAATTTTATAATTAATACCCAAACAATTAGTCATTGGAGTTAACTAGATAGACCTTAAATTTTTTTAATATTTCGATTCTATAAGGATTAATTATTTTCATATCGAAGAATTACTTAAGTCTCCCCCACGAGCTAGTTCAGCTTATACAGGAAATGTATACATATATATAGCTTAACCTGTAGCCGTGGGTACTATAGATCAAAACACAAACAAATAACAGATTGACGCACCTATAAAATAAAATTCTATTAGCAAAATAAATTTGCTCATATTATGTTTTATTATAAATGGGTATTTGCTAAATCACTTTCAAGGCTTACACTTGACAAGTACTCTTTAAAATTTAAAAAGTGGATTGTTACAAATAAAAAATTTATACAGGAAAATAGCTTCATAATCTAAAATGAAACCGCTTTCAATACTGTTTTCAATTCTTTATTTTTTTACTTATCAACTATAAAACGAGCATACACAGTCACGACCACGCGGTTCCGTTTTTAGAATTTCTAAATCGCCGTATCCCGAACTCATTGGCTATTTCCGAAGCAAACACTTTGAAACCCTCATAATTAGGAGGTAGCAACGAGCTCAACAAATGTTGTGGATACGTGAATTCGTATTGGTCGGAAATCTCCATCGTATATGAGTAAGGTACTCCAACAGCACCAAAAGCGAAGTCATCGCTGCCTCCAGCCGCTGGATACCACTGCCCAGCGCTTAATACTTTATAAGGTCTCCCACCAGCTCTAACTATTGCCGCTGACACTGACTTGGCAAGGTGATGCAGATTTTTCCAAGACTTCGGCAAGAAATTGCCAGTATAGCCCCAGGGGTACACCAAATATTGTCCATATGCGTGTAATGATATATATAGCTTTAGGTTCTTCTTGTGCTGCATCATTACGTCACGGACCAGCTTCGTTTCAATTTCGGAGAAAGCTGCAGGACCTGCGTAGGTTTCTTTGTGGCAGGGATCAGAAGAGACACCGCTGACACCCCATTTGAAGCCGTAGTTACGGTTCCCATCTACTCCATAGCAACCAGTTTTGTACTTCGATCTGGTCTTGCGCCACATACGATTCTGTAATTTAAAATGATAGTTGAAGCCTTTTGATAACCATTTCATTGAACAATTTTTTCCTTAATACTTTTTCCCGTAGTACTGTTTGTGTATAAAAATATGTTTATAAAGTAGTTGCTCTTCTGGTTTTTTTTATTGTCTGGTGGTAATTTGAAATCTGGTCGTCTAGTATGTAGTAGAACTCAATAACTTACATTAGGATTCGACCTGGTGAACTCGTAACCATCAGGGTTGACCAGGGGAAGGATGAGCCAATCGACACCATCGTTGTATCTCTCACCGGAAGCCGCGTCATTGGCCAGACGGTGGATGAGGTACAGGGCCATGGCTGGTGCCACCCATTCCCGCGCGTGGATACCTAATGAGTGTGCAAATGTGCATCATACAAAATAAAATACTATTTAAATGTGGGATTTGTCAAAAATAGTGTCGTTATGAAAACGCATGTTGAAATATTTCGACATTTATGTCATAATATCGAAATAAACGATATCGAAAATTGCCTTTAGCTAAAACTGAGTCCTACAGCACTCCGGTCCTTCCGTTCCGCTCATCTGACGTGCAATATTTGATTATTATTGATGAATATGAATTATGACGGTACATAAACAAAACAATGACCATGCAAAAGCAATTCTATCAGTTGCTCTATTATTGAGTGAAAGACAGACAAACAAACAAACACTGCTGCATTTACTAAAGTATTATAAGTTACCTGCATCGATGAATATGATGGGGTTTCCAGCGTTAGGGTTTTTAGAGATCTTCACGAGCGTTATCGACCGCCCTTCGTAGCTGTTTCCCAGATGCTGCAGTGTTATCAGGCGGGGATACTTTTTGGCCATAGTTTGCAGGTAGGCCTCTATCTGAAGGCACAATGATTTATATCAATGACGAGGAATATTTGGTAGTACCATTAGTAATTAATCATTCCTTGGGGACTAGAAATCTGTATATAGATTCTCTGCCTGCTTGAAATTTTAGCGCTTTGAATTTTTGAATTAGTCTCCGCCCCGTATATCAGAATAAAAATTAAAACATTGATTAAATTCACACATCAAAAATATTCGTTTTCTCATACATTCACGACTTAGAAGAAAGTTAGAATTACGTTTGTAGTGGGATAGTTGAAAGGCCGAAAAAGGACATTGTCTACTTTAATGCCGATCGAACATTTAGTTCCTATGGGATAATCTTAAAGTTCACGCGGTCGAAGCCGCAGGCAGAAGCTAGTTTTAAATAAACGGAGGGATCGATAAATGTTTAAAATTTATTTTATTACAATAAACTCACTAATAAATTACTATTCTTTTCTTAAACTAACTTAAGTTATTTTTCTTAAACGTGAATGCCTACTCTATTTCTCTTATCCATTATTTCGAAGCGCTTTCTGATTTCTATCTTTCTTTATCAAACCTTATGTAAGCTAAGCCTAACTAAGCCTTGTGTATCTTCGTACTTACTTCTTGGTGTGAGTTGTAACGGAAGTATGGACCATCTCGCATCACCCTCCTTCTAGGCATCCGGTCATCTGCTTCAAGGGACCGGTTTCTGAATCATAATTTTTTTGGTCATCATCAGGTTTTAATAGAAAGTGAGAGAAGAAGAACTTTGGTAGCAGTTGTTTGTATATATTAGTTAACGATTTTTTAAACTCGTTTTAGATAACATATTCGTTATTAAGGCGATTCACACGAAAAAATCATTCATAATCTTTTTAAATAGTATACCTGTCTTTGTGCACCAATTATATATGTGATTTACATTCTTATACTTTATTTTAATTAATTGTTCAAATTGCCATCTAGCGGCATTTATTCGCCATTTTGTCCGCTACACAAAAATTTGCCTAGAAGAAATCGTATTTCAGCGATAACGTTGCCTAATTTTGTATGGCAAATCTGTCTATGTCATAAATAGGGTATGTTTCAACTTTTTGATAACTGTTTTAATTTGAAGGTTAGAGCGAAATATTTATTGAAATATATATTAAATAAATTTATTGTTAATGGTTTTGAATTTACTGCCAAAACGATCCATACAATGATGTCTACCGCATAACAGCAACTCTATGTGCTCGATAAATATTTCGTTACAATATTCGAATTGAAACAGTTTTCAAACGCCGCTTTATTTATTAATGAAAGCACTCGTGCTATAAAGAGTGTTTGAATTTGAACGTCTTGTATTGTGATGTTTTACACACCTGCCATAATTATTCGTTCTTTCGTGAAAAGTAACGGCCATCTCGTTGGCGAACCGCTCCAGCTGCCCGACTTTATCTGGAGGCACCAGCATGTCAATAGAGTCATTGAGACCCCGCGTGCGTTTAAGTACTTCCACCTTCCCCTCGGGGTCTTCGAAGTTCATCATGGCATTGAGCTGATCATCGTCCGTCGGCAGCAAACGAACGAGGGTATAGCTACCGAGGACAAATAAATACATTGCAGATTGTAATGTGTGCCGGTGAGTTTTCTATAGTGCATGTAAGATAATAGTGATAGTGACTTAGTGATAGGACTTAAATAAACATACAACAATAAGAACCATTTTGATGTGTCAGCGAGAAAATGATGTGTACAGGTGAACATTAAAAGTACATTTATATAATACCAGATTTAATGTTTTTTCTCCAATAAAGAATATAAAGTGTCTGTTTTTTTAAATGTTCATAGAAGTTTTCGTTAAATATTAATCAGGTTTAGTATGAATGTTAGTGAGTTTGTAATAATAATAAAATAATTAACCGAAAAGTTAACATGATTTCGTGGCTCAGTCAAAAATACTGTAATTTAATAAATAATTTTTGTGCGAACTCTTTGTGAAAAATTTCCCATTGCATTTGTTTTTGTTAAGAAGCTGCTCTTAGGGCACTGATTACTATGGGTAATGCTGTATTTCAGTGTTAAAATATGTAGTGAAAATTTGGTGCAAACATGTCAAAGATATGGAGATTGAATCCATGTTATTAAATGAAGTTTACAGTGGATTCAGTGTATATTATGAGAAAACGAGTCCATACTTATCATATTTGTTTGCGCAGCCAACTCTCCATGACAATCCTAAAATTCCTGAAAAAGAAATGATAATTTTGATTTCACAAAATTGTTAGTGTCTACATAAGTTTCATCATTTAACCCTGTTTTGTTCATATCCAATTCATTTTTCATTAGGCTTCATTCATTTTGTATTTTACAGGTTATATCAATATTGTGAATATTGAACCTTTCATCTAGATATGTAAATATTTTTCAATCCTCACTGTGCACAGGGTCGCACCGCATAAGAACTTCTTAGAGTTCTTAAAATATATCCGCACATGCACAAATCAGGACTTGCATATTTGATTAAGGTCAAATAATTATTTTTTGAAAAAAAAAAAAAGGTACGTAGTAAATGATTTATATGCTTTAGCCCGCAACTTCAAAAATCCCACGAGAAACTATTCCAACCTTTCAACTATCCTTATATAAAAAAAATCATGCCATTCTGACCCTCCATTGCAATGTAAAAGAAGGACAAACAAACTAACTACCTTTTGCATTCATTATAATATTAGCACTAGTATGGAAGCATGGACTACTATTGCTATAAATTTGAAAATGAATATGTTGGTTTGTTTTGGACGTATCAAAAGTAATATAGGCCAATTTTTATCCGGATAAAGGGAATAATTTCTAAAGTACATGCAGATGAAGTAGCGAGCATCAGCTAGTAAATTAGTAATTAAGATATCAAAATACTTCTAAGGTGTGAGATACTGCGCTGGGTCTGCGATAGTGTCAGGAAGAAAATATGTTCTCCACAAATGGCACATTTAATTATGAATCTGAAATGTCTACTGGCTTTTCAATGGTATTGTCGTGCTTCCCTAAACTTCTTGTAAGAGCTGTAATTAAAGGCAGTCAATTTAGTCTGCCATCAAGGAGCCGAGGGTCAGAGAAATCCGTGCCGACGACGCGTCCCCGAAGACAGATTATTTGCGTAGAACGATTCTTTAATTTGCGGCGACATTTATCGTGTTCCGACGTCTTCATCTAATTGAGCTCGCAGCTACACAGGGAGTATCAAACCGGCTTCTCCCGTCGACCAATTTCGAACCAATTGATGTCATTACGTGCGGCTCTTTGATCGAACGCCCTGAATCCCTGATAATTTCAATTTAATATAGCTTAACTGGCAAAGAGTGAGGCGCAGTTGGACGTGGGTTCTTAGGGCTGACAGATAATAAATTCAATTAATTTTATTTTTGACAAAAAAAGCTACTCGTTGAAAATAAAATAAAAACGAATGTTAATTACTCGTCCTTCGTTTTTATGTTGCACTGTTTTTGTAGCATTCTCTTTGGCGCTGTTGTGATACTTATTACATTCCAAATGTTTTAGTGTACAACCAAGATATATACAAAAATATTTACTAAATTACTGTACGGGGGTACGTGTACCAGGCCGTCCCCCTACTACCTAGTAAAGGTCGCTGGGAGTCGCTGGATGCAAGCGGCTCGGGACCTCTTCGGAGCAGAATGTACAAAACGGAAAATGTGCACGACCCGCAAAATGTACTAAAAGGACTAAGAAATCTGTCACAAATACGCAAGGATTCTTTATTCTATAAATGGCAGATACAGTCAAAGCATCATGGCAGACGAAAATTACTATAGAAATAGATGCACTGGCTGTATTTATTGGATCGTTTTGAGAATAATCAAACCAATAATAATTCATTGGATGGTAAGTATGTGGCACCCAGAAATCTCAATCTAATGAGGCACTGGCTGTGCTTACTTTCATACCGCAACACAACAGTGCTGTTAAAACTGCTGTTTGGCGGCAGAGTTAGATAACATGGTGGTAGCTAGCCAAGCGGGCATACCTACCTACCACCAATCAAACCGAGTACCGATAGGTATTGTACATGTTTTGTACTTTCTGCTCCGAAGGACTCGCGACCGGTCATTGTGGCGTAATATGAAAAAGGTACTATTTAGGTCTTGGAGAATGAAATTGACGTTGTCCTACAGGCTAAATTCAACCAAGTAAAATTGAAATTTCGTGAACCTGCTAAGTAAATCATAAATAAATACATTGTACACCTTATCACGCATTAATAAAAGATGCAAAATATTAAATTAAAAGCTTTTGCCTACAACATTCATTAATCAAAAAATCAAGTTATTGTGATTTATTGTTGCATTTGCAATATTAGTATTGATAAGCAATATTAATTTTCTTACACAGGGGAATAGAACCTTGGACCACCAGATCACTGTTGCGACGGTTTAGCCACACTTGGGTTCAGAGCGCGGTGGTAAATACTACAACTTATATAGATTTAGCGACGTTTTAAGTGTTTTTCATAGTTTTCCAAAGGATTTCTTTTAGAAATGTTCTCTATCGATGTTATTGTGCAAACCATGTCAAACGAAAGAAAATTAAAAACAAATTGTAGCAGACATCACTTTGAAGACAGCGTTTGAGTTCTTTCTAATAACTGTTCAATCATTTCTATCGCGTTTCTCACCACCGCTTACATTGCATAATAAATAATCCACTAAATGGGAAATTGTATGTGTTCAGGTCAAATAATTTGTAAATAATTATATTTCAAAGACGATTTCCGAGAAGCGGCAACTTAAGTTCACAAAATAAAAGGGTTATTTAATTTCCTATTAATCTTTATACATATAATTATACTGTACGTGTGTATGTTACTGAACTCCTAAACGGCTGGACCGATTTTGATGAAATTTTGTGTGTGTGTTCAAGTGGATTCGAGAATGGTTTAGATTTACAATGTGATGATTTTTTTGTCTTGCATAAAGATACATTACTAAGTTTATTCCAAAATAAATGTACACACATGCGAAGGTACCGCTAGTTTACTTATATATTCTTATTAGTACTCTTATTTTTGGTACAAGTAGATTTATCATTGACTTCAATTGGTCATTACTTAGTGAATATGAAGTTAGGAAAAAAGTGTATTATTGATTTTATTTAATTTTTGAAAAATATAAAAAATATGTTCATGTTTTGTCTGTCACTTCAGTCTCTATCCCATAGGTAAAAATTTGTGGGATATAATATATCTCACTAGATGTTATAGTCTACGTGTTTACCAATTATCATGAAGATTAGATCAGTCATGAACTGATAACAACCGAGTAACTTTTGCTTTTGTATTATTTAAAAATAATTCTATATTAATCACAACAATTTCGTTAACAATTTGGTCCCCAATAAAGTCCGATACTATAATTAAATCACTTGTTAACATCAAAGCTATGAGACTTGTCCTCTGTGTAATGGAGCCAGTGTTCCTCCTTTCGGTTTAGCAGATTGTTCGATTATGCAATTTTTCGGACTAGTCTTATGTGGACTTACTAATAGGTAAATATCAGTAATGCAACATATATCCTTATGTAAACAGACTGTCTACAATATCATACAATCCATGTCTTCTCGTCGCAGCTTATATGTGGCTTATATCCGTGTAGAATTAACATCTTACTCACTCAATTTATTTGTTTAGAAGATTCGCGAAACTTCAATTTAACCGGATTATAAACACGTTATAATATCTACATTTCCGAGACCATACGACTGATGACGAATGACTCTTGTCAGTTCATAACCCGGCAAGATTAAAAAGACTTGAATCTTCAAAACAAATAGCTTCCGTACGTACGTAGGCATACCATCAATCAGGCTGTCAAGTATAAAATCTCACACTAAAACTTGTTCGTCGTGACCATCTTTACAGAAGGAAGGAAGATATTTAAAATTATATACACATAGTATTTAACGTTTAAACAATCTAACGTAAATGTCCTTACTGCCTTTAACAAAATTACGAAATGAGGAAAAGTGATGCTATCACAAAGCCATTGTTAGTTTTATCTTTAGAGTTAACATGAGCAAAGCGAAGAAAGTCTTCCTTTATTTGTTGTTAACAAAAGAAAATAGCAACAACTGTCTCGATACCGCGGTACCATAGAAGTCTCTTGCGGGACTTTCTGATATCGAAAACGGTACCATACAATACTCTGTTAAGAAGGTACTGCATTAAATTTTGTAAATTAAAGTCACTAGACATAGTTAAAGGCATATGTGCTGAATTAGTTACATACGTTGAAGGTACTTATTAAAGTCAGCTCTCTGTATCAAATATAAATCTAGAAAAATTGGATATATATTGAAATGACATCAATGTTAAGTTGTTTATTAATTTATTAGTGTATTTGTATAAAATTTCAACAAGAGCTTGCCCTAGTTCAAGGATCGGGCTAACCTAAATAAGCCCTTTTAAATGAATTTCATTAATTTATCGCTTAGTAGACTTGTATTTACAAAATTTCATGGATCATTTAACAGTAACCCTATCTTAGATTTTGAAAAGCGAAAGGATGTGTTCTATAATGTTATATTATATCACCATTACCAGTTGTGTACGTCCACTGCTGGACATGAACTTCCCTTTAAAACAGCCGCGTTTCATAATGATTAGGTTTGTAATATTCACCATGCTTTCAGATGAAATTGTAACCGCAGTAAGATTTTGTGTTACGTATACGAGTATGCCATGGGTTTAGGTAAAGACTGCAGCGCATCTATCCCGATAATCCCATTCGAAAAGCCATAAAAATCCTTCCTTCCTTGTCGTCAGTATCCATTCTGCAAATTTCAGAACTGGATCCGCGATGAAACCTTCTTTCAAACAATATGTCAAACATCTCAATGTTGCGATAAATTTGTCATTTTTGAATTAAGCTTACCGCGGATTCAGCGCTGAAATTGCGATCGCTAAAAAAGAAACCACTTATCTCTATATTGAAATAAAAATATCGGATAACCTGTCACATTTAAGAGGCTATGTTGGTAAGACCACGTGGTCGGTTTCAAGGTTGCATTGTTTTGTAGCTGTCCCTCTCCGAGCCCTATCCTACACGAGCTCGTACGGTGAGACAGCATACATTACGCGATGTTATCCACCCGTTATTTGGATGTTTCGTAGTCCAGGGATCATTTGAAGGATACAGTATATTATGTAACCATTTTTTTAATACAGTATACTAATGAAATTTCAGATGTCGGTGGTTTTTCCAAATTGTTCTAAATCGATTCATACTCTTGTAAATCAGGTTCAAAGTTGGGGCTTTTTATTACCGTAAAATACAATTCTTTGACGCCCTGTAACTCTGGAAGTATATATTTAAATGAAAATCTGACTCACCACCGACACAGATATTTGTTTCTATATTGTGTCTTGAAAATTTCATAGATTTTCATAGCTTAATACTCAAAATATGACTGGACTACGTTTGTATGGGCGCTTTGACAACAGCATACCCTCTTAAAAATAGGGAAGCTCTACGAATCTACTCGTAAATAACCGACGGTTTTGACAAAAACTACGAGTATTTAAGAAATCAACAAAAAAATTGTGAATTGAAGTTATGTGTAGTTTTTAATAATACCTATTTTATACTATTGTATTAATTCGCTTTCCTAGCTAGACAGAAACATAGAAAAATGCTCTACCACCGACCAATTATATCAAAAGTCCAATCAGCTAATTGATACAATGAGTATTTTTTCAATTAGCAAAAAAGGTTCGTACGTAACCTAAACATTTGTTCTATACACGATTCTATTCGGTTCATTTTGAATGCGTTATCTGATTAGCAATGGCTGTAATTCACAATGGGTTTGCACTTGGCCTTCAATTCACATTGACTTTGTTTTTTGGAGACAGATTTATTATATGCAGTACAGCTTAGAAGCCTCCTGACAACCAGTCAAGTAGCGCATTGGGAATCGATCCCGCTATCTCCCGACCACCATTCCAAATTTTTGGGCTACGGAGTCAGTTCATTAATCAAAACAAGAGTGAATCGAAAACAGTAAATTGACATGATACGTTTTAGGAGAATTTTTCATATACCGAAAAGGACGCAAGCTCCTTCCAGCTTTGCTTCATAAACCTCACTAAACAAAACAATTAAACGCCTTTACTTACCATATAAAATAACTGCCAGTCGCGCCATGACACATAAAATTATTACTAAACACTTTTTAAAAAATTCGTTATAAAATTAAAACTAAACTAGTGTATATGATTTGATGACGTTTATAAACGTAAGTAGTATAAATTATTTATATTTAAATAAATAAATAATGTGTTTGGTGTATCGTGGCGTGCAAGCGGCTATGTGTGCCGCGACGCACTGGCCCCACCGGCCTGCGCGCGAGTTGATCTGGGCCACGCGCGAGGGAATCTCTGCCCGTGAGAGTTCTGCTCCACTGTCACTTCCGAATTCTTTTGTGACGGACACTTTCTCACTTAATGGCAAATAAACAAAACGTTTGTAAGGGGCTGTTCATTTATTGTGTAAGACAACTTTTATTATTTTTGAAAAAAGATCAAAAATAAATACTTCTTAGTTTTCTCATTAGTTCTTTACATATTAAGATAGTTTATTCAAATGGTAATTTTTTAAAATAAATTGATGTATTTTAATGTAGTATTATGCATAATGGATCAATTACTATAACTTGTTATAAGTTTGTCGCTAATGTTGCTTTGGTTTTTTTTTAAACGAATACTAAATGTTAGTCTTATTATTATTAATGTTCCCCCTTTTTGCACATTCTTCCGTAATTCATTCCCCGTATATGTAAAATTAATACATGAAAGTTTTTTGTATTTGTGTTAGACTAATGTAAAAAAATTAGGTTTTATACTTCACAACAAGTGTCATTTAAATCGCAGATTAAAAGAGACGAAGCTCTGAAAAATACTTACGAGCACATCAATATACTACTATAGAATATCGTGAATGTTCCACAGATTTGTGGATAGCTACTCGTATGTTCAGGGGTGCAGTTCATTAAGGATAAACAATAAACATCCTTACAACTTCACGGCTCAAGGATATCTTTGCTTACTGTCTCTAGTTCCTAGGTAACGAGGATCAATATGGGGATCAAGTAAGGTTTGTCCTTATTTCACCCCTAAACTCAATCTTCTTTTTCTCGATCGATCGTATCGAGTGGAGGACAACTCTAAATTCTAAATACCTCATACGTAATAAATGAATAACTCCGAATATCATACTACACTATTATAGTCCTCTCTATTATTTATTATGACCATCGAAGTAACTTCTTGTTTTACACGCATAAAGCTGTGTCCACATTACTGAGATTTAATTTGACATGTGATTCATGTCACATTACCAACGATAATGTGTCGTACTAGCTATGTTACATTTGCAATTCGCAATCAAATCAACAATTCAATATGTCACTTGTAGATTTCTGTGACACACATTTCAAATCACATAACGTGAAGTTAAGTTTCAACGAATAAATTATTAGGTATTAGAACAACAAGTACAAGCGAAGTAATCATTGTGCTTAAATGGCATATAACAACTTTGTCATATTAGTTTGATAGTATAATTCATACGTTTATGTCAGTCCCTTTGGTCTGTCGTTGTAGTAACATATCGATGTATTTACTTAACTGTCCAGGTAATTACGCTATATTTTAACCTCATTACATATACAATAGATAACAATTCCGAAGAATAAAACTACGTTTACTACAAAAATAAGATATCATAATTTTAAACGAAGTTGTAGTAACATAACTTTACTACTTTTGTGAATTACTTTGAAGTGGTACGAGTACTTGATAATTCAGTGGACTGGACTGAGGTTCGTCAATTTGCCGATTGTTGCGACATCTCTACCTCTTGTTATCGGTATCAGTCATCAAAAGTAGACATCGTTCTACATTCAAGCAACATTCGATGATATCAAACGGCTGCCATTATTTATTAGAAAAGATAATTAAAACTTTTTATTAAAATGCAGTTACAAATTCGAATCCATACAAATGCGAAATAAGTTTTAGTATAAATGAGATGTGTCACATAAAATCAATTTTTTTGAAAAAATGATGATATGTTTTCTTTTCTGGTTTCATGTTTTAGGCATCTTACAACTTGTTTATTCACATTATGTATGAATATATTACAATATTAATAAATTTTGAAATTTACTTGTAAAATACCACTTAAAGCATTTTACTACTTTTTAGTTATATTGATGGTATTTATGATGGTATTGACATTGTCATACACGATTACAAAGTTCCCTAAAAATATATGTAAAAACGGTAATTTTTGCTCGACGTCGTTGATCCATTCCATTGGTCATTGCTGAGGGCCCATCACGTTTTCTGCCGTGGTCACGTGGACACACACACAGTACCCGTTACATGTGTGCCGGCGACTCATTCATTACAATTACAAGGACGATTGTTAATTATTACCGCAGTAAATATGTTTATTTCGATTGCTTTCATTAAAGCGAGCTCATAACATCCGTTAAATCTGATTGGTAATTAGGTTTCATTACCGTATAACCTAGGGGACATTTCACTAAGGAAAAACAACACGGCTCACTGATATATTTGCTGACGATCTTGTTTTCTAGGTAAAAAGGATTAATATCGAATGACGTCAGCGAAGAAATCAGTGAGGCGTGAGGTTGTAAAGATGTGTTTTATGTATAATGGGTTTGCACTTGGCCTTCGTCTCAACTGATGGTAAGTGACGATAAGGCCGGAAAACAACTGTGCTATTAACACTGCTTTTGAGCGGCAGACATAGGTAACATAGTAGTAGCTGGCCAGGCGAAACCCTGGTCCAAGTTTTTGGTCTCTTCAAAATTTGATTCAATGAATTGATTAGATAGCGGAGCTACATATCAGGTCTCTGTGATTCAGTTCTTTTGTTCTGTGGGCGACATAAAATACGACTAGGGATATTTCAAATGCCGGTCTGTGATCACACATCCACTAATGGTGGTTACCATTAGTGTATATGAAATGTATTGATCATAAAATTACAAATGCATTAATTATAAATTATAAGTATTTACTCATGACTTGGTCTACGTAGACATAAGCACTTTATCCGGATAAAAAAGACAATGTCGATATCCATCTAACAGGCTACTTGCGTGCACTACTAATACACATATAAACACATTATAACATTTTAGGGAATGAATGCGCGTTAATTTATCTACAAGTGGATATCTTCCGGATGACCATGATGAGATCGGTACAGGTGATAGGATCGATTTTACCAACCTCGTCATTTCCCAAAGGTGTCGATCAATCCATCTTCTGCCATGTAAAAGCAGGAAGTGGGCGTGACTGGTGGACTGGATTCTGTGGTTCAACTCAATTAACTCTCATCGCTAGTTTTGTCCGTACCAACATCAACGGTTCATCACTCGTGTAAACTATAAACTAGCATCTAGTGGCAATTAGCTAGAAATTAGACGATTAATCTTAAAGTGAAAACTAGTGTAGAACTCGATACCTTCTCGTTGGGTTTAATGAACCGTAATGAACTTGGGAGGTGGTTGGCTCTGGTGCGCCCACGCAAGCGCCTGCTAACGGGCCGCGCATTGTTATCTGTCAGGAAACTGTATCTGCTGGGAGTGCCCTGCATCTTATATAAATTTAATAGTATAATTTGCATTGCAACTCTATCTGCGTATATTTGTATTTGTCTATTAGGACATCAAAACAGAATTACAAAAACACGTGGCTAAGTTATGGCTTTCATTATAATTATTATTGCACTCTCAATAATTGGCTGACACAACAACAACAATAATTAACAAAAACAGAACTTTAAAAATAGGTGCGGCTTTCGATTTCCTTTCGTGAAGGAATCTGGGGGCTCTTAAACTTGTATTGTAATTAGGAACATATCGGCCAAGTGCAAGTCGGACTCGCGCATCAAGGGTTCCGAACCATAAAAAGAAGCATACATATATTATTACCTTAAAATAAGGTCCATTTTACTGACCGCATAACTAAGCTTGTTTGTCACGACCTCGCTTACGTTTTCCTGTAATATTTACCAAAATTCCTTCTTACTATGAATATTACGAATTACTATTACGGACTTTTAAAACTATATCTACAACAGAAAAAAAGATACCCCATTTTTATAGAATATTTTAGAAATTATACATCATTTTATGAAAGTGCTGAGATGATCGTTTCCAATAGAAATGATCATGTTATGGTTACTTATAAGGCAGAGCAGCGAGCGGTGACCTAACGGTAAGTGACGTCACCGCCATTGTTAGGTTATCAAATCGTAACGGCAGTCGATGCATTGAAACCATGCTATTTTACAAATTGCATTGCAGTGACGTGGCGTCATAACACCGTAATATTAATTTCACTCGATGATTCGCAGCACCGTGCACCGCATAGACTTCTAGTGCGTTGCAGAAAGTGACACAATGCGTTGTGGCTTAGGATTTCCGAACATCATTCATATGCGACATAATATATTACAATAAATCTAGAATGCACAATACAGTAATTATATGGTACAGTAAAATTATATAGGTCGGTCCTAACGTCAACCTGTGTCCCAACACTAGACACGACAGCACATCAAACTACTAAGTAATACAGTCTGTCAAATTATAGTTATGAACTTAAAAACCCGGTCTGGGTCTAGATGAATCGGAGAAAATCGATAGACGGAATGACAGTTTTAGATTTATGTATTTCTATTAATGTTGCAAAAGTCGATAAAGAAAATTCCGTCTGTGTTACTTCATCCGGGAACGTCCACAGCTGCACACAGACCTGCTCCATGGTATGCCACATTGACCGTTTTCATACAATACTTGTATCCCGCGACTCCCAATAGGGGGACGGCCCGGTACACGTTGTACAATACGTGGTCGGTCGCCACTGGAGAACTTTCACTCAACGGCTATCCGTTCTTCGAGCGATATGGCCTGCCCATGGCCACTTCAGCTCACTAACTGTGTTACTTACCTAAATCTTATTGCGATTACCCATCTGACTACCAACGTTTGTTAAAGAAATGCAATTCTCCAATGGAAAGACTACTGCCGTGCATAGAAATATAATGTATGTTGCCGTGGCTAAAGAACACCCGGCTACCCGAAATGTTTCATTATGTATCTTAAGTATAATTCAGTTGAAAATAAGCACCATTTCATACTTCTTTTGACTCTGATTCAATTTAATTATTTATTCATGTAACTCGAAAACGGATATATTGACTTCCTTCCAAATTCGTTTTTGATCTCTCTAGAAAACGTTCTGAAACCTTCGTAAAGAGGTGGCAGCACATTTCCTATCAACTGTTCGGGATAAATGAACTGGTGGTCATTGGTAATTTCCATGGTGTACGAGTAAGGGACGCCCATTTCTCCGAAAGCGAAATCATCGCTTCCACCGGCAGCGGGGTACCATTGCCCGGCAGACGTCACTTTGAATGGAAGCCCTCCTGCCTCTACGACTGCTGCTGATACTTTATTTGCTAACGTGTGTAGCTTCCCCCAAGTAGATGGCAACAGAGCTCTTGTAAAGCCCCAAGGGTATACTAGATACTGGCCATAGGCGTGTACTGACACGTAAAGCTTGATTCTTGGCTGGTTTTGCTTGAAGACACTACGGACCGATCTTGTCTCCACTTCAGAGAAAGCATTTGGTCCCGCGTAGATCTCGTTGTCGCAAGGATTGTGAGAAACTCCTGACACAGCCCATTTGTAGCCATAGTTCCGATTCCCGTCCACACCCACACATCCATGTTGGTATACTGACCGAGTTTGTCTCCACAAACGATTCTGTGAAACGAAAATGATAGTGAATTTTAAAAATAATGGATCAAAGTTACTATCGTGACCTATTCTTAAAAACTGAGTAAGAATGCCATGAATTGTTCACGAAATTCAAATACATCTAAAGGTTTTTGCTAGCTTTCCGCTTTTGCATGTCGTACTGACGACAACTCTTGATTCAATACCATCGCGGTGCTAGCATGTGCTGGAGCGACTTCACTCTCACATTGTTACTTCTTTTCATAGCAATGTACTTATTCCAAAATGTAACCCGTGACTTACGGATTGTAAGCAATTGGGTCAAAGCAGCTGTTTAAAATAATACTTACTTCTGGTCTTGTTCTGGAGTACTCGTAACCGTCGGGATTGACTAGAGGCAGAATGTAAAAGTCGACGCCATTCAATTCTTTCTCCCTTGCTTCTCGGTCGTTAGTCAGTCGGTGTATGATGTACATTGCCATGTTGGTGGTGATCCACTCACGCGCATGGATACCTGTGTATAGCGACATTTGAGCGTTAATTGATCAATTAAATATGTCAAACATGCTAAATACGGTCATACGGGAAGCCTTTGTATGGCTGTGGACTTTTTTCGGCTGATGAAGACGACGACGATTCGTGTATTTCCCCAGTATACATATATATAGCCTCACTCCAAGTCGTGTACTATGCATCTATGCTAGAAATTTCTCTACGTGATAAATCCTGGTATGAGGAAATCCGTAGACGAGCTTAGGTCACCGTCATATCTCGACAAGTCAGAAAACTGAAGTGACAATGGCAGGTCACAGCGCTCAAAGGGCGAATAACCAATACGAAGTATCTTTGGAAACCAGGAAACATGTAGCAGTCCGACCCTCAACATGATGGACTGAGGAATTGGTAAAAGCCTGGGTTTGCCGATGGATAGACGGGGCTCGGGACTGGTAATTGAGGCGTACCATGGTGTCAGCAGTGGACGTTTCCCAGCTGATTATGATATCATAAACAAAACTTTATTTGTGATATTATAATACCTTTTGTTATATGATTACAACAGAGTATAATACCTGCATCGATGAATATAATAGGATTGTTAGCATTGAAGTTGGTGGATATCTTGACGAGGGTCAGCGCCCGCCCCTCGTAGCTCTGTCCAAGCTTTTGCAGCCGCACCAGGTTCGGATGTTGCGCCGCTACTGACGTTATGTATTCTTGTATCTTTGTATAAGGAAAAAGTGTGAAAGAGCTTTCGTCGGCGTGGACCAGGAGAGGCCATTCAGGATCTTAAGAGGTGGTCCCATATAAATTTATCGGGTGAGTTGGGCGAGGTAACTTTTACATGTACCATCGAATGAGACAAAAATATTTTTCCATGTATCTTCCCCATTGCTCCAAATTTCAAGTCGATGTCATTAGTAGTTTCTGAAGTAATCCGCTGTGACACACCGACATATAGACACCAGAGTGAGATCATAAGGGTTCCGTTGTTTCATCAGATGTTCGGAACCTTAAAACACTCATCATCATCTCAGTGATTATAAAATTGTAGAAGACAAGTGTGCTCATCCAAAAACCTTGAATGAGGATACAACCGAGATATCAATCCTTGCCAAGCGTGATGTCTATAGGTACACGTCTCGGGATCTTTTATTTCACCCTATTTTACCCTGGTTTAAGACTGGTTTTACAAATAAATTAATACTAACCTGATGATGTGACTTGTATGTGAAAATAGAACCAGGGTCGAAATTTTTTTTTCTGGACTTAGACCACGATTCCAATGCCCTGCAATCAAACCATTAATAATTTTAATATTAGGTTCAATTGCATGTAACTATGAATGTATGTTAACAAATCTATCAAGTCAATTATTTTAACCAACTTATAACTGTCGAATCGATTTGAAACTTTGATATTGTATGCCATACAGGTAGAATAATTTGGCACCATCGAGCTGATTGGATAGAGGAAGTCTTCAATAGGTAGTAAACCCCTCGAATTTGAACTCGCTAGGTTCGAAAAGTTTAGCCCATTACAAGTGATTGTGACAAAGGTATGGCGATGAAGAACGTGGATACTCAGATACTAGTAAGCACCTCGAGTTTGGGATCATTTGATTTTGTTTTACGGGTCCAATAAATTAGATAGAAGTAGAATGTACATTTACTTTTACGTACCTCCCGTAGTCAGTATTTTTCACTGCGTACAGTAAATTGTGTGCTTTGATTATTTTTTTTACTGCGCCAACTTTCTCTCCAGGCACAAGGATGTCCAAACTGTCGTTATGGGCGCGACTGTACTTCAGGACTTCAACATCGGTGAAGTTGTACAACTCCTGTACGGAGACCATCTGCAGGTCATCAGCGGGGTAGACCTCTATGAGGGAATGGCTAAAAATGATCAATGAGCTAAATATGGCTAAAAAGTACCAATAAAAACGAATTTTTTTAGGCTTCGTTACAGATAAAATTCTAGGAATATACAAAGCAAAACTGACGGTCATTATCGAGCACCTGAATGTCGGAACGGGAATGCACAGTACCCAATGTCTCCCACATCTATTTCAGTTGTGATTTTTTTTAATTAGTCGTTTCACATATAGAATCCCTAAAACTACACTGCTACATATTTAGTAGTTTATGAGTTACATTGAATATAAAAGAGTTTTCCAAACTATTGTTTTGATAGCTTATAGAATGTTTGTTTTAGAAAAGATAGGCTTCCATTTGACCACAGCATCTTTTGGTCTAGGAAGATTCACGGTTGCCTAGAAATACCTTATTCACTCTGGCCTTCAGACATCCAGGTTGTAGCGCTCGAGAAACACAGAAGCAGTCAAGGAATAGCACTCCTTAGCTGTACGCATAATTATTATAGAAGCAAAACGCTTCATGTGAAATGGTCGAATGTTTTTTTAACAAGTAAGTGAGAAACCCGTCCGTTCTTGTTGATCGATTGTAATAAGGAAACGATAGAATTAGCTCCTGTAATTCGAGGGCACACTCAACGAAACGAAGCCTCTGTAAGAACCATATAGACTTTTCCATGTTTATTGAATCCATGTTTACAGGAATAAATGTATGTACCTATAAACTATTCTCAAAAATACAGAACTTTTCATGATCATCATCAACGTTTACTTGCTTATGCTGATTTCTATTTATGTTTCTATCGAATTAAATTAATTAATAATTTTAGCAATACTTATAGTATGGGTTTCCATGGCTTCTTCTTCCTTGCAATGTTATTGCTATGAGACCTGAAAATGAGTCCAAAATATCAATCTACTTAATAACGCCTGTTCAATGAACTCTCATCGCCGTCAACTGCTGGACATGGGCCTCCCTCATGGATCGCACCACAATGAAATTACTTAACTGTATTAGTTAGAGGGCAAAAATTGCGTAACGATAAATAGGTAGATGCAATTTTACGACTCCCACGAGGTGACATAAGGTGGTAGCATATTACCACGCATTTCATCATCATCATCATCCAGGAAACACAGTCCTCCTCCATGGTGTGCGACATTGACCGGTCCCGCCACTTGCGTCCAGCAATACCTCGCGATCTTTACTAGGTCGACAGTACACCTAGTAGGGAGATGGCCCGGAACACGGCAAGTCAATTTTAAACTACTTTTTCCTGTCGTGTCCTGTCAATTTGAAATTTGGCCAATGTATGTAGTTCAGGTGATAGTATTTGTGGATAGAGGAAGTCTGCAATGACTTCAATACCTCGAGTTTGGACTCATTTTGTTTGTTTTGACGATTCTAATCCTGAACTAAACTAACGAACTAAACTTGATGTAGATCTAATGACGGGGCCAGGAGGTAGAGAGTGAGTGGTTTTCTTAAAAAGCTTATAGTAAACCCCTTGAGTTTGGGCTCCTTTTGTTTGATTTTTCTTGTGTGTTTAGTTGTTTTTAACTACAATTATTTATTATAGTAGATAGGATTGCGTTTGACCATAACTTCACCTGATTATTATTGACGAAGTGATCTCAGGTGGTACGCTTTAGAAATGGAACATTCACTCTTGCCTTGAAGACTAACAGGTCGTAGGGCTCGAGAAACACAGAAGACGTCAGGGCAATCTGTTCCTTAGTTGTACGCATAATAAATTTAAAAGCAAAACGCTTCGAACGAAAACAGTGGAATGACAACTTCTTTCCCAAACACCTCCGTATCTAATGTGTAAAATTGTATTCAGTATAAAATTATGTAGGTAAACATATAAATATGGTCTTACCAAACAGTAAAGTGGAACATTGCGCCATTGCTACTGAGTACTTCGCGTCTCGAAAAGTACTACCGTCAGTCAGGTGAACTTTTCTTTCGAGATTAGGATTTGATGATCAAATAAAAAGTTATGGTCAATAAAAAATTAAAAATAATGCTAAATCAAGTGCCAGTAGCAAATTTAACGTTAAATTTCCTCTTTATGATACACCGTATTATCAGCTGCCTGTTACGCCCATTTATCCCCAAGTTACTTGTATGGGAGACACCTTTAAATATTTTATTTTTTCAAAATTTTGTTATTCTACCACTTTGTCTGCGTGATCCATATGTATCACATCATCAGCCTATATATGTCCCCACAGCATGGGCTCAGGCCTACTCTCCTACAGAGAGTATGGGCTTTAATCCATCACGGGGCCAAGTACGGATTGGTAGACTTCACATACACCTTTGAATTTTTTCTCAGGAGTATGCAGGTTTCCTCTCGATGTTTTCCTTCAGCGAACAGTCAATGGTAATGATTTTTATCATTCGTACATAAATTACAAATAACAAATTGGAACTCATTGGTTCGAGCTAGGATTGAACCCAGACCTCGATTGTTCAAGGACTACAACTTAGTACGTACGTACGAACCGTAATATTTGAAAAGATTAAAAAGTTCGGTGCCTGCTCTAGATTCCTCAGTGAAACCAGGATGGATTTAAACAAAAGTTAACGAGGATCAGACCTCGAAATGAACGAAACATTCACTTTCTTTATTCAACTTTTGTATGCACAACCGTTGACCGAAATGAGCTCACGCACTTGTAAACGACTGTCATGATATGTTTTCTATACATGACTTGTTATGTTGGCACCATTTGTGTAAAGATACAGATTGAAGACCATTGAAAAGGAAATTTATAAGGTACCATTCTAAATGCTTAATAGAAGTCGGCGTGATGGGACTGCTCCATGAAGAATTATTGCAAATGGTGTAGAAAGTGTCACCAGTCTATTATATCTACAACATTGTGTTGCTTGTGAAGGCCATAATGGCTTTATTACAAAATATCTTTGATGGATTCATATACATTCACTTAGAAATTGTTATTATTCTGTGGTTGTACATTACGTGTTGTTTATAGAAATGGAACAGAGACATTTAGAACGTTTAGAAAATTCTATTAAATTATACTTTTAGCGTTCCGTGCCCAGAGGGTAAAAAACGGGACCCTATTACTAAGACTTGGCTGTCCGTCTGTCACCAGTTCTGTATTCTGTATCCCATGAAAATGAAATGAAACAAATACTAAAAAGCAGAATAAAATAAATATTTAAGGGGCTCCCATACAACAAATGTGATTTTTCTGAGACGTGCGATGCGCGCAAATAATAATAATATTTTCTGTTCTTGTTCTACACTATGACACCATCAAAAGACGTCGAAATAATGACATGACTTCAATGTAGAGTTCTTCAATGACGTGACAATTTAAACAATAAGGTTAATTAACAGGAAATATTCATTTTATGTCGTTTGAATGCTGATAGATTTTCCACATGTGAGAAAATGTTACGTTGATGACTCTGTGCCATATTTCGGAAAGGGCGACGTCCTTTAAATCATCTTCTTCGGCAAGAAAATCTACGATTTCCTCGGCATACGGTTGCATGACGAATTCATAAGCAAAAGGAATTCCATATACCTGTGAGAAAAATCATAGATGAGATACCAATATTTTAATGCTTTTTCATATAATTAAATTATATTGTATTCATAGCACAACTCACTACAGACCGTTATCTACTGTCCCTATAAACTCGATAAATACACGCGACAAACGTATTATGTACTACCTCACATTTCCACATCTGCATCACTGGTCAGTTTTACCACCATCACAACATAAAATCAAACTATCGTACTTGGCTATGCAGACATGAAGACTAATCTTGCAAAATCTTGAAGATATTATGTGCCTTTATATTGCTTCTTTAAAGCAGGAATAGACTTAGGAAGACTTGCAAGATACTTGCTTCCGACAACGACGATACAACGAGATTACAAAGAATTGATTCCAAGCATATACTCGTAATATAGTAAAAAATACTAAGATAGACACACCTTGTTTCCTTGTTAATTAGAATGACTTCGATACTGAGGACCTCACCAACGATCATGAGGCCTCGACGCGTACCCAGAAGCAAGAACGAGATCACTTTGCTCTCACACTTCGCGTGTACAAACGTCAGCTATTTATTTTTCATAGAAGGTATTTATAATCGCTGCACTTATTTGAAATGTCCGGGGTTTTGTTAAAAGTCACATAACTAGTTCAGTGATTTTTGAATGTAAACACAGGCTTAGCTTCAAGAGTTGCACTTAAAAACTACTAACATTACTAAGATTTCCATACCGAACTAGCGTAATCCACACTGGTCCCATAAACTACCCCATACCATTTACTTATGGGCTGTACAGCGACGCTTATTACTTGGAAGCTCGCGTTCTTTACTGCCTCATCGATTTCTCCTCTTAAGTCCACATACTTATCATCGTCTGACTGTTCTTCCGTGTAACCTTTTGGGTACAGAACCGCATCACCCTGAACAAAGGTAAAAAACAAATTATTATTTGTAGCTCTATAAGTACTATACTTATAGCAATTTCTCGACTACTCTGAGTATATACGTGTATTGACATCGACATGTGACGCATTCTAAGACCATTTTGATCTCAGCGAGTGAAACCGTTAGACAACTTGTTTTTCTAAGGGATATAACCCAGTGTTCTCTTAGACCTATAATTTTGAAGTTATTAAATAGAGATCTGAAGCAAATCGTACCATCGTCAGCTATCATATCGATTCGTAAACCATCGTTGTTGTTTTTTCTATCCGAATCATACCGAGATAGCTTAGAGATAGAAAATATTGCTTTATTTAGAACTTTAGAAACGTCGTTGGTAACTATTATTTTGTTGTTATTTCTTTACCTTCTTAAATGTGAGAAAACCTTACTTAACGCTATCTTTAATTTATATTTATTTTTAAAGTTAGAACCTTTCTGAGTCCCTCGTGTTTGACTCATTCTTTGACACACCCTATTAATAAAGGCCTTACTCGTACTTACTGTAAAGGAGCACGCCTACCTTGAACACTTGTTCATGATACGTGCCCGCATGAACATGCACGTAGGCAATGATCCTGTGGCTGTTCTTGTGCAACACTTCTCTAACAGCGCGAGTCTCAGGTTCGGAGAAGGGAGTAGCACCAGGGTAATGCTGACTACAGGATCCAATTTGCTTTGTTACGTTCCAGGCCACATCGAAGTTTCGATCCAGCGCTACTCCAGGGCAGGCAGCCTGTGGCGAACTGTTCTTGTTCCATAGTACTGACTGTGAAATGATATCGGATTTGGAGTGATAATCGGCAGATTGCAGTTTCGATTCCCATACGTGGCACTCGGTTTGTGGAATAATGTGGAATATTTTTCAGGTGTGGCTAGAATGAAATATTGAAATAATTTTTAGGGTTGCACACCCTAAGGGTAACCAACGGACCCTATTAGTAAGCCATCGCTGTCCTTCCGTCCATATGTCTATCAGCTCATCTCCATATCTCATGATCCATAATAGATCGACTGTTGATATTTTCATAGAATCTGTATTTCTGTTGCTATTATAATAACAAATAATAAATATAAATTAAAAACTAAAGGGCCTACCCGACTAGCAAGAGTTTTTGTCTTTTTTTGCTCGATCTTAATAATGTACATGTATAATACATCAATATGAAAATGTGTGCCTAACCCTTCAAAGACGAGTCTTACTTGCACTTGGTCATTTTATTGCAACTGGGTAGCGCAGAGAGCCCAGATTATAAAAAAATTCTTGAACAGAAGATACTGGTGCACCAAAGAACTATAATCTCTAGACTGACTTAATATCCATATTTTATGATAAACGCCAAACCGGCCGCCAATAAACTGAGTTTGGTTGATAGTTGTTATTTTTCTATATTCATAGGCATGTAACCTAAATCTGTAACTAAAACTGTAAAAAAGCAGTATGCTTTTAGCGCCGATGTCTTTCTGCAAACCTATTCTGTGCCTAATTTGATTGAAGCTTCTGGCTAACTACATTTCCATCTTGAATAAGATGAAAGTGAAGTTCAAACGTGTTGTGAATTTTAAAAAGTCGCTTAATTAAAAAAAACATTATTAGGATATTGATGGGGAAACTTATATCCAGTAGTAGACTTATGCAGTTGATACGGTGCAACTAGGGAAGATTTGACAGCAAAATGTATTTCATTAAAAAACAATACTTAATCTTAATCACTGATGAACGAAAAAATTGCTCCCCCTGTACGTTCAAATACATACCGCCACTGATATTCCATCAGGATTTGCCATAGGAATCAAGAAGATATCAAAATGTTCTAAATGTTCAAAGTAGTATTTGAGCAACTGAACAAACTGTTTTGGTTTGACGAAGCAATTCATCCGCTTGAACCCCATAACACTCAGGCCGTGAACGATGAATATAACTTTCTTTTCTGCCACTTCGTCTTCAAACTTATCATCGCCATTCCTGAATTTTATAATAGTTTCTTTTTCAGTTCTTTTCTGCGTTGCTTTAATTAGGAGAATTTTGTTATATTCTGCAGTTTGCTCCAGAGTTTGTACAGTCATCTCCACCAGGGGAAACTTCACTTTGATCTGCGTAATCTGTTGTTGAATCTGAAATATTTCATGTGAATTAGAAAAGAACTCAACTTCATCAGTGTTTCAGGTTTGGTATTACAGCTATCTATAACAGTTCAAACGGTCCCTATTAAAAGGGAAACACTAAAAATAATGCATCTCCAGGTCTTATGATATTTTGATATGAAGACTTACAACGATGCGTTTATTTTGACATCTTGTCTTTCTAACCCATTGGGAACACCAATCGTATGCCTAAAACTTAATCGAAACCTATATAAATTAATTTTTGTGAGGCCGAATTTCGTTTCTGGCACCCTATTCATAAATATTTAGATTCTCTGTCAAAACAAGATCATTTTGTCACGATTCCGTTAATTTTGAGACATCAATATTATAAGTCATCTACATAGCATAAGCAATTTGGTCAATTGCGTATCATATAGATCAGATTATACGCGGTGGTATCATATCATATGGTATGGCATATAAGGCATGGGCAATGTGCATTGTGAATATATATTAACAACTTACGGTGTACGGAGTCAGGGGCTCATCATCTTCCTTTCTAAAAATACAATGGTTTAAAATGTGGCTAAAAAGTTAGACTCAAAATCAGAATCCCAGGATCAATCCAACTAGGCCATAGGTGTTCTGGTTTATGATAGAGCATTTTCCATATCCACCTGGCTAGCTTTCATCATCCTAAGTGTTGTAGTACCTAACGTATTAGACCCAGCGCCTCTTCAACTTGAGGCTTTTGAGCACTTTACACCTAACTGCCTCATCATCACTTTCCATCAGTTGATATGGCCAAGTGTAAGCAAGATCAAGAGTGGTGAAATTAAGACTTTTCATGAAGAAGAATTCGTCGCGATTATAATGTTCAAAATTTAACAAAATTAAGTAATAGGATCTCATCGCCGAGACCGAGCCAAGTGCTAAATAATAATAAAATTAAATATCATTTAGTTATTTTTTAAATTGGCATGATTGTGTGAGGCTAATTGTTATAGACACTATTTTTAGTAAAACTGTACTACTCTCTCAACAGCCACGGCCAAGGATTGACGATCGTAGTGGTAAACAGGCACAGTAGACCTGTAACGTGTCTGCCCCGTACTCTGCAATTTTATCTCTTAACATCATAGAATTAATACATATTTTTATTTAATATAAATTTAACGATACTCTTCGTAAATCAAGGGGTAGTTTTATTCTAAAGCTGAAACCACATACTGAAATGCCGCTTTTCTTTTCTTATTTTAAAGTCAAGAACCTGCTGACTTTTTCTGAACTTTGAAATAAGAAAACGACAATATTTACTAGCAACTGGTCCATAGTTCAATTATAATTTCTGAAATACTAGCTTACATAGAGCACTAGGCTCGTATGTAAGTTATTAAAAAAATATAAATATATTAAAAAATACATACTCGCTGTTGGTGCGACTCGCTTGACATATTATTGCTATAACAACTGAAAAAAGTATATTTTACATCATATTCAGCTCCATAATTTACCCACAATAACATTATTATCTCTTCCATGGTGTGAACATTACATTTACTTATGTATAAAATTCATTATGTTATCATAGTTTTATAGTTGCTAATCATTTATCAACCCAACTTCCGACTAGTTACTTTAGTTTATAGTATTTTCATGCATACTTGCTTACACGTTTTAACTTAGCGTTGATAGTTATGCAGGAGAAACAAGTCCCAAATAAATTAAAATCAGTAAGCATGTAATTTGTCTTACCAAATAGTAAATGCCAAGTAGTATGCCTTACAGAATATTGAACCATATCTTTAAGTAACTACAATTGAGAAAGGCCAGTAGTATTAAAGCTATTTATTAAATCATGGCACAATTTTTAATGTTGCTCCTCCAGTTATAATTTCAACTTCATTCGCTAGTGAAATTTTACTATGACGCGTTGAATATGTAAATCAACATAGCATAACACAAAGTGAAGTATTACTAGAAATGCGCTAACCAGATTGAATACAATTTTACGTTTTATTTTTGTCGATAAAAATATTTACAGCCTAGTCAACTGTGAATTCACGATTGTGAGTAACTTTAAACAAAGCTATTTTATAGCTGTAACATACCAAAAATAATAGAAAAATACCCAAAAATTATAAAATCTTTTTTTAATATTTTTGTCGCGTTTTGAGATTTGCAGTATTTTTTATTTACAACTCTGGAGCGGGAGTTTCATTTCTATACTGATTTGTATTATTAGTTATTATTATGATTCTGGCGCTGATGACCTTGTCTGCTGGAACACAATATTACTATCAGCACTTTTATTTGATTACTTAGATAGTTGGATATACTTACATGAAAATTAAACATGGAACCAAAACCAAAAAACAATAAAAAGAGACAACAGTTTTAATTACGAAAACGTACATACAGCCTTCATTCGTTGGTCATTTGAACTGTTTTCCATATTTGCAAGAACGTAACGTTAATCACTCTGTGCCAGATCTCGGAAACAGCAGCGTTCTTTACAACATTCTCGTCACTTGTAAACGGATCTATTTGATACGGTTGCATGACGAACTCCATGGCAAAGGGGATTCCGTAAATCTACAAAATATCGACAAATATTTAATAGTATTGACGGAAGACATGGAGAGAAAACTTGCATTCGCTTTAGTTGAAAAACGTTACGATAGAATGTATGTAAACTTTAAATTACACAACAGTGAAATGCAAGACCGCCGGAAAAAAAACTTTTATGAGCTTTCCTTTTAAAGCTAGGGTTATACAACTTTTTCATACCGAACTAGCGTAATCCACACTACTCCCAGTTACTTTCCCATACCAACGATACAAAGGTTGTACGGCGACACTAATCACTTGAAAGCTTGCGTTCTTCATCGCTTCGTCTATTTCTCCTCTTATGTCTAAATACTTGTCATCATCGGACTGCTCTTCAGTATAGCCTTTTGGATAAAGAACTGCATCACCCTGAACAAAATTTAATGTGTATGGGTCAGTATTACAATTATTTTTGTCTCCAGTTTGGCGATGGCAAATTTGAAAATGCGTGGGGGTCTTGTAGTTTAGAGTACATTCTCCCTTCAGTGCCAAAAAGAACCCATGTATATACCAGTGAAATCTAAAGAAAACTTTGCTGAAACACAAATTCCTTATCCGAAATTTGGGGATTGCGGCAAAGCCATCCAAAGCAAAAATAGTTCGTCTCTGGGTGTGTTTCTGAACGTTCCAACATCAAATAAAATCTACAAATGTTCAACAACTGTATAGTGCATTAAAACAACCCGCTTATTTGAAGTTCTAATCAAAGAGTTATTTGATTATGTAGTAATATGTTGTCCAAAAACAAAAATGACACATATTAATAAAACGAGGTATTTGCTCCTTATTAATGCACCATCAAACAAACAAAGGACTTGTTTGTAATTGCAATGCTTTCGTAAAATACATGCTAAATTTACCTTGAAAACATCATCATTGTAGGTGCCTGCGTGTACGTGAATGTAAGCAACAATCTTGTGACTGTTTTGGTGAAGCACGTCCCGTATAGCTTTTGTCTCAGGCTCAGAGAAGGGATGTGGGCCCGGGTACTGTTGACTGCAGGAACCACCACGGTTGGATGCATTCCACTTTATGTCGAAGTTCCGGTCTAAAGCTACTCCTGGACAAGCACTCTGTGGTGAATTATTCTTGTTCCATAAGTTTGACTGTAGAACATCATTAAAATACAATAATTAAGAATATTAGTAAAGACTATCGCGGGGAAACGTTGAACGCAGACCGCTCGGAACCGGTCATAGCTATGTATACTACTGCTTAAAATACCTATCTTGAAATAGCAATACTCCATGATAGGTATAATACGAGTAAAATATATTGAGATTTTTATTATAACATATAGAATAGAACCAACACAGATGATGAACAACAAAGGACAAAGAAGAGATATTAACAAGGTAGAAAAGAGGTCGCAGGCTGACTTTGTGCCGGCTGCGAATCATAAAAAGTGAATGAAGAAAAGCTTCACTTACACGTGTCACAAGCATTGACATAATTAATAGTGTACGTACCGCCACTGCCATTCCATCAGGATTCCCAATAGGAATCAAATAAATATCAAACTTGTCTAAATGTGCATAATAATATTTAACTAGCTTAACAAACTCCTTTGGCTTCACAAAACCATTAATTTCCTTAAAACCCATTACACTGAGTCCGTGAACTATGAAAATTATTTTTTTCTCAGGTGGTTCATCGGCAAATTTGTTTTCGTCAGCTCGGAAAGCCCTATTGGAATCTCTTTTCATCTGCGTTGCCTTTATCAAAACAATTTTGTTATACTCTGCTGTTTGACCCAGTACTACAATAGACATATTAGCTTCAGGAAACTTTGGCATGAGATCAGTGATTTTCTGTTCAATCTGAAAAATTAAAAAAAATATTAAAATTCGTGGGTAGATGATGACATGACAGCGATGACTAATGAATACGATACCCAAGACTAATAGTGCCAATTTAAAACGATTTAGTGATGCATTCACTCAATTAGGACCTTTCCTTGTGTACTCTATAAGGAAGTCCCATATACAGTCTCAAAATCCTAGTGTTTTAAGAAAGCTGACTGTAACTCAGTATATCTTTCTTAAAAAATTAATATAATCTAATTAATTTTCACAACTCGGAAATTTTAAATGTTAGTATACTTAAAAGTACGGTAAAATAGAAATGCCGTTGGAAGAGTGCAAGTAACAATAGTGCTTCATATTTGATGTTATTTGTATGAAAACAACGTACTTACACTGTATGGACTCAGCGGATCATCGTCGTCTGAGTCGGAGCCACCTCTGGAAAAAAGCAAAAGTTGTAATTGAACAAGAAATCGTAAAGTAATAAAGTGCCGCAAGGTCGGAGATGACAGAACGACAGCCAAGGACGATGCTGACTGCAACTCCTGCTGACACGAGGGTTTGTAGAGTTAAGACATTTTCTTTTCAGGACTATGCAGGTTTACCCACGAAGTAATGTATTCCTCAAAGATCATCTGTACAACAATGGAAAACTAGATAATTTTGCAAGAAATACCTCCGTGTCATGTGTTCGTAGTTCGTATAAATACAGAACGTAGGTAGAATTGAAAAAGAGACACAGATTGTCCACTTCATGGTTCTGGTCTCATAAAAATATTTTACTTGCTGCTGAGCTACAGCAGCAAGTAGTCTTGTTACGTAAATCCTTTTAAACTTACTTTGGCGTTAGCGGCCTTGCTGTTGGTTTTGTCTTCGATTTATGTCGGTTCTTATCTTTGACATTATCTTTGGGTTGTAAGTTTGTGTACTGACCAGACGATTTGATGGTAGTTTTCTTGCGTTTCTGCTTGGTCACTCTTTCAACTGTTGTCTTTTCAATTGAATCAGTATTCTTTTCAATAGAATCAATACTTTTGTCAGAGGAATAAGTTGTTCTGGGAAGAGAAAATGTTCATAAAAATTCAGAGAAACCGCAAAACGACAAAACGTCTTTCGAAATCTTTCTTATGGTAAACATTAAGTTTTTTTTATCATGCTACATACAAATGTCAGTCGGAAAATTTAATGCTTTTCAGGATACACTTATTAAGGCATGTAAACAATTTATGTTTTTAAGATTACGCTTTTATAGGCTTATGCAACTGATGGCAATGATGAAGAATTAATCTTCTCTTTCCATCAGATGATACCATGGCCATGAAGCACTGTTATATTAAAAAATTATGGTATACTAAAATATTTGTAATAGTATTGGTATAAAGCATCGCAGTAATTACTTAAACTTTTTTGGAAGTTTACAATCGGTTGTCCTTCTGTCGCGCAGTTTTCTATACTTGACGCTTCTTGTATGCGATTTAACGGCTCTTTTATTGTCCCTTTCAGCATTGTCACTCTTGTGAAGTTCTTTTTGTGTTTTCTCCGATAATTCATCATCATCCAATGACAGATCACTATCCTTAGCCCTAAAACATTCCCCAACATTAAATATATTAACAGAGCGGGATCGGGATAAGAAGTAGCTGATATTCTTTTCCCACCCTTCAGTTATATCTGTACAATCTAGTGGTCGAGAATCTCCGTTGTGACTTTAAGGAGGGACACACAAACAAACTTCATGTTGTCAACGTAAAAATGATTCGAAAATGCCTGTAATTGCTCTTAAAATATTGGCATTTTATACAAAATGCATGTGGTATGTGGGTGTAGGAGGATTGTGATCACCTTATAGCAATATGATGATAAAGTGACTACGATATACGACACCATCAGGTTATGTGAAGGTTAAGTGCAAGCAAGAAACATCAGGTTTTATTTATTGGACGAAAAATGAACAAAAATAATGAGCTTACCTGTTCTTTTGACCTTTTTTTCGCCCCTTGTGCTTTTCATTAAATAAATCGTTTCTACCAAATCTTTGCGCCGATTTATTTTCTTGCTTCTTAATATTATCTACTTTGACTGTATCACTGAAAATATATAAAAAATATTAACAAAATAACGACATATTTGAAATTGGTAAGTTTTGTATATAAAAACCACCGCAACAGAACAGGAGCTGAACTGAAAACCTCTATTATTTTTATTGCAATACTTAGGAAAGAAACATGAGTAACTTTAATTTTGTATCCCCAAACGAAATCATAACAATACAGCAACGGGCTTAAAAATAGTATTACTCTCTAGCTGTAGTCTTTTCATTCTTGATCTGCATATTTGTAGCCTTCATCTCATTCCTTTCACTTGAGCTACCTTTGCTGCCACTTCTTAAGGCCACTTTAAGTTCGATTAGCGGAATTTTTCTTTCTGCTCCCAAATTACTGAAAACAAAGTTATATTAACTTTATTAAAATCCTTACTTCTAATAGACTAGCATTTGACCCATGTCTTTATTCGCGCAGACTTCATAAATTATCCCACGGGATCTTTACTTGATCGAGCTAAAATTAACCTACATCCGGCCCTTCAAGTCAGTCTGACTCGCCGTTAGGACGTAAAAGAAGCACAAACAAACAATTTCGCATTTATTATATTAGTGTGGATTAGTAATAGTTATTCTGGATATATATACAGATAGCGTTTGCTCGCTACTTTGTCCGCATGGACTTGAGAAACTATCTGTTCTAACTGTAACTTATGGTTCGACCTGGATAAAATTTAACCTATGTTCTTTTCCGGCCCTTTAACTATTTCTAATCAAGTTATTTTATTCTTCACTCATGTTCTTCACATTCTAGTGTCTAGAATAAATACTTTTTGATATAACGGGAAAAGAACAAGCCGGAACATACGATGAAATGAAACTCAAGTGCAAATCCTATGGTATGTATAAAAATAAGCATTACTTTGTCGTCGTAATCTTTTCGTCCTTGTTCTGCAAAATTGAGGGCTCCGTGTTTTTGACTACTGACAAACCTCTGTGACTTCTTCTTTGGGCCGCTTTACGTTTCGTTTGGTGTATCTTCTTATCTGTTACCGTTTCACTTAAAAAAGAGATAAAAGAAAAAGTATGAGGAAAAATTTACAATGTAACTTTACCGAAAATTAAGTTTCTCATACCCAATTAAGGATAGCGCTACTTGATAATTGAAATCAAAGCTTTGAGCAGTGAAGCATTCTGCTTCACGGCTGACCATTTCCTGAGCTCGTTCGATCGTGTATGGAGTACCTAGACTCTGTCACCTTTCGGATGGCTCTGCTAAATACCAGTTGGCTGCTCCAGACTCAGTGGAACGTTGTCGCACAAAGAGGCTCATTGTAAAAGATTCGCTTGTGTAGACCCAATCGAACAAACACAGGCGATTTTATAAATAAAAATTGTAACCCTTAAAATCAAGGTGGCGGATGACGCGACGCAACAGATCGAGTACCACGCAAAATAAAATTTAGACTGCCAGTGACCCAAACGAATTCCGAAGGAAATTTTTTATATAAAAAAATTTTATATACAAAATTTCACGGGTCGAATCCTAATTTGACTGGGCTAAGAGTGCGCGCAGGAACTCTTGTTTATTCCGCCATCGCCAGTAAAGTACCGATCTAACAAACAAACAGGAGGGCTCCACCAGTACGTAGTCGAGATCCCTATGGCTCGCACTAAGCGTTTTGCTTCTAACTCAATCGTGCGTACTGTGGAATGCACTGCCCGTGTCTGTATTTCCACAAAGCTACAATGTGCACGACTCCAACGTGGCTCGTTTAGCTCGAAGGCAGCCTTGTGGAATGAATTGCTGTTAAATAACATTAATGTTTTCTTACTTGTCTATCTTCGTTTTTTGATTCGTACTCTGTAAACTTATTCCTTTGGGCTCATTGACAGCTTGTTCTTTGATTTCGTCTTTGGAAACCTTTTTTTCTACTACCATGTCCCTAAAAATGAAAGCACACAAAATATATCTCATACATGTTATCACTGTCGCTTAAATTGTAAAGCCTTATATGGTCACTGACAATCAGGTGAGATGAAGTCCAAATGCAAGCGCATAGCGAAGACACAAATGTGTTTATTTAAAAACGGAACACTGATAGGTACGTGAAAATAATACATACAGTGAAAACTCCTTAGGAAAATTTAATCTCACTACGTGTGCTGAAAATTAAAAACAATGTATTATAATTAATTAAACAGAAATTAGTTCGCTCTAATCAAATCGAAATTCTGATTAAAATTAATTAATATTATAATAATAATAAATATGCATTCACAGTACACAAGTACTTATTTTGGTAACACCACAGAATAGCTTAAATTCGTATCGTAAAAGGCTATATTTCGATGCAAATGAAAAATTACCTATGTAAGATATAATTAAGGTTACGACTCTTAAGAGGCTATGTTGTTAAGACCACGTGGCCGCGTTCAAGGTCACATTGTTTTGTAGCTGTCCCTATCTGAGCCCTATCCTACCCGAGCGCGTACGGTGAGACATCATACACTACGCGAAGTTATCCACCCGTTATTTGGATGTTTCGTAGTCCAGGGATCATTTGAAGGATACAGTATATTATGTAACCATTTTTTAATACAGTATACTAATGAAATTTCAGATGTCGGTGGTTTTTCCAAATTGTTCTAAATTGATTCATACTCTAGTAAATCAGGTTCAAAGTTGGGGCTTTTTACTACCGAAAAATACAATACTTTGACGCCCTGTAACTCTGGAAGTATATATTTAAACGAAAATCTGACTCACCACCGACACAGATATTTGTTTCTAGATTGTGTCTTGAAAATTTCATAGATTTTCATAGCTTAATACTCAAAATATGACTGGACTACGTTTGTATGGGCGCTTTGACACCAGCATACCCTCTTAAACTCATTTTTAAAATTAACAATTGGCTATACAGTTGCTGATAATCCAGAGATCAAAGCTGTAAATCGGTGAGGGTTGTTACGGAACTTTTCACCACTAGTAAGTGCAACTGTGGCAAGAGGTCTCCCATCCCAGATATATGTCTCATTTCCTGGTTTTATATACCCTGCTGTACACAAGCTTTGGCACAAACATTTTGAAAAGAGTAATAAAATTTTCGACACGAGCGGGATTCAAACCTGCGTCTCTTCGCCAGTCCGTCTGAAATTATTCACTACTATAAGAACCGCCAGATAAGGCGTAAGCCGAAGCGACTTGGCAATCTAAATTAGAATCCCGCTCGTGCCTTTTTTTTTACAATGTTCAAAGTGTGTTGTTTCCTTTTTTTAAATAAATTGGTGTGATGTGGTTTATTATGGTACTGTTTCTCAAAGGACTATTTATACTTCACTTTTGGAATCGGACTGTTTTGTATTTGTTTCCAATTTTAAACTACATCACTATAGTGTTTATAACTGTATAACTTAAGCCTAACGTACCTCTAACACCATCACTGTACAAGTAACTAGTAATTATAACTATGGTCAGCGAAGCGAAAAACACATACTTGGACATAATGCATCTACATATGTAAATTTTTTATCCACTATAACGTAGAATAAGTGTATAAAATTAAAGATATAAACAGAATTGATAAAGTGTTATCGATTTGCTAACGTAAATTGAATTTTTCTTTTATAGAGTATATGTATATAATATGATAATATTTTCCAGTAAAAGTGGAAAAAGGAAAAAGCAGTTGTTGTGTTCATGTGTTTTTTCTTTACAAGAAAGGCAATAACCATTAAACCTTACAGGCACGTCTGTTTAGTCATTTCTTTAGTGTTTCACAGAAAATGACCTAATATTGCATTGTAAGTTCTATCAATTGGACATAAAAATATCCACAAAAATCTCTTTGCACATAAAAATAATTATATTTGAAATAGCCTTATTATGTGCCTATCTCGTCTGTGATTACTGTAGTATATATATATACCTTTGGCTATATTATAGATCTGCACAGCACACTCTGGAGAATAGTACAAAATTGGCCGATCAAATTGCCCCGACGCTTTTAAATGTTGATTGAATACATTAATAAGTTCATTATTTTACAAACACAAATAAAACAATGATTATTGGTTAAAGATGGTTATTTTCAAAAGAAATTAAAATACAATTTTGCACAGAAAAATTTCGGACAAAATACGATATCACACGTAGGTATCATACCGAATAACAGAATGTAGTTTAGTAATAGAGAGGTGAGCAACAATGATACAATAAAAGCATGTTTAAAAAAATCATAGTGGGTTAGACAGTTCATGCTTATCAGTGCTTGAATTGATTTATTTTATAATTTAATTATATAATTGTACGTTAATAAAGGACGTCGTTATTCCCTCTCCTTGTCATAAGTAAATAGTAATAATTATTTCAGTGTAAATGAAGTCGAAATGTAGGGATTGTATGGAAGAGAACAACCGTCAAAATCGCGTTTTACTTTCGTTTAAAGCTCTCTTGGCTTAGTGAGAATTAACTAAACGATTTGGGATTGAAAACAACTAAACTATTGGTTTGGTGCGCGTAGCTCAGCTATACTACTTGTCTACTTACTAGTAATATAGGTCTAGCATTAAATCTTGACCGTGTGGACATTAAAAATTTCATGAGCCCTTAAAAGTGTTGTTTTACTGTACATGGGTATTATGGCAGAGGTCTACGCAAGCTAAGGGTCCAATCCACACGCGAATGTTTCTGTGTCCGCGTGATTATCAGCCACTGTGTCACCTCGCAGAAAACAAGATTAACAGGAATTCTTTCAGAATGCTTCCATACAAAATTTCTTATACCATAATCTATTTAAATAGAGTAGAGGCTTTGAAAAGTAGTAACCTAAAAATTGGATTATAGCACAATTACAGTGTCGCGAAAAAGTTGTCAGCTACAATATCCGTTACGCAGCTCGTAGTCCCTGGATGGCGCTTTGAACAATAATCAAAAAAAGTGTTTAAAATAAAAATTGTGATTCACTGTGAAGTTGCATGTTAATGATACTCATTTCGCGACATCACAATCTGATGTACTATTTTTAGATAGTTACTGCACAAATCCGGATTATTAAAGATTATGGCAACAGAAATTTAGTATGAAACTTTGATGGAGGTGGATCGCCTTAATGCTTCATAACAAATATTTACTTTACGTAAATGCATCGCAGTTAGCTGGAAAAACTCCTACCCCGTGTACAAAAATTTAACGTAAATATTTATAAATTAGTTAATTAAAAAATGCATTATTTAATGACTACAATAACAAAAAATAGTGGGACCCTTATAGTTTCGCTCTATCCGTCTGTCTGTCCGCGGCTTTGCTCAGATATCCTTACTACTAGAAAGCTGTAATTTGGTATGGGTATACATATTAATTACGCCTACAAAATCGTAGACTAAAATCTTTATAGGTGAATTTATTTTGACCACGGCCAAGGACCTTCATTTTTTTGCCCTTGGCCTTCATCTCATCATAAGGCCGTTGGTTGGAAAATGTTCTTCTGCAGTTCACAAACCTCGCGGATTTGTGATCGCACATCACTGCTGATTGGCGGCAATTGCTAGCCAGGTCGATATAGAAAAATAACACCAACAAGGCTGCGGAGGTTGGCAGAACTGCCAGCTTACAAATCGCTTCGTCTTATGACGCAGGCAACAAGGCATACCATCGTAAACGCGGCTTAGATTTACACCTACACAAAAAAACTGTTAGAGCTCCCGCCTCAATCTTCGTCCGAAGGCGAGCAGTAAATCGGCCTGCTGGCTTTAAAACTGCCTTAAAGTACATTGCGATCGCCATACATTTACTTAGGTACGATAGTTTAAAATAAAGCCAATACACCGTAATTTAGCCCCACTGAATGTGCAGCATGAACAAAAGTACAAGATATCATGTTTACTGTTGTTTTGTGTATGGGATTCTAATAAATGATCATTTTCATCAGTAGCTGCTAGTCCATCTTCGGAACATCTGCTCTCATAACTTACCTCCTGCCAATCGAAATGGGGGGAATTACCTCACTTACAATTATTTGTCAAGTGGATTGATGATCGCGGTAAGATCAAAGTAAGTTACCACTCCTATTTCACTATTGATCAAAACGGACGAAATTTGTTTTTGTGATTAAGCTTTAGCACCTTTAACGTTAAGTCTTTTTAGTATATTCCAAACCAGAAAAATCCAAAATTGTATAAAGTTTTTTAATTTAAAAGAAAGCTGAGGCCAGACTGCAGTAATGGACGACTATCGGGACCTCCAAAACATGGTCTTGGTATGTTGTAGGAAACTAGGAATGTTAAAACAGGCAATCGAAGTTACAAACCAAACGTTCGGGACTGTACTGCACCCTTCATGTTTAAATAAGAAGGCTGCCTTGTTCAATGAATTGTAAACAAAACAAAACGAGTGTGTGTTAATTTAATCGGAACAAAGCAGCAAGAATGTAAGGGTGAATTCAAACAATACACGAACAACATTGTATATTTTATGTTAAGATTTACAAGGTGTTAAACTCCACCGGCATGCCATGGTCACGAAACAACCCTTCACTTTGGAATATGCCTTCATTCTGGAAGAATTACATCCGTTCCTAAAGGATTAACTTTAAGACTGCATGTGGGCGGTGCTTTACCACATCGTTGCAAGAGTTAAGTGCAGTGTTACTGTTGCTCGTAAATGAAAATAGTCCCAAGTTCTTATTTTAGGTGATTTTTGTGCGATAACGAGTTTTACCGTTTAAATATATTAAGATAGTGTTGATTTCAAAGTACTAACTCAATTGTATGTATAAAATTTGCCATCAGGAAACTAATTAAATACCGTGGGCAATTCGAGTAGTACAATTACAATATAATACAAAATATACAGATGTGTGTCCCCCGCAGCTTTGCCTGAATGGAAACTATGTATTTCATCATCAGCAAGGAACTGCTGGACATAGACTCTTGGTACACCACATCGACCGGTCCCGAGTCACCTGCACCCAGCGACTCCCCGCGACCTTAACCAGGTCGTCGGTCCGTCTAGTAGGTCGTTCTTAGAGCGATGTGGCCTGCCCATTGCCACTTCAAAACCATTTTCTGAGTGGTATTTAACAAACTGTACATCATAAAAGGAATCGAAAAATGAAAAGAAAAATGAAAGGAAAAGAAAAATGTTTCAAACATTTCTAATCCACGAGGTTTGTACTGGGCGTTGAATATGCTAGTCAGTCAATCAGGGAAGCTTTTAAAATTACATATATTTTATTGTATTATTCGATGGACATTTTGGTGCATCAACCTGGTATCCGTTTTGGTTGGGAGTATGGCATTTTGCTTTGTCAACCTGGCCAACCACCATACTATCTAAATCTTACGCCGACAGTTTATAGCATGTTAACAAAAACATTGCCAAGATACAAAAATCTAGATCCTAATAAAATTACAAGCTTCATTATGAGGCGTCGCATCACTAACCCAGTATATACCGTCTTTTGCTCCCTATAAAACAGATCGTTAAGCCTGAAGGACCTCCCGACCATAAAACATCCCAAAACGGGAGCGTTGACACAAATTATAATCATAAAGCTGCAACAAACTGGCACTAACACCAAATATTGCACAATTAAGCCCTAAAACTCGCTTCCTGGTCGGCTGGGCTTAATTCATTTTTTCCCTTTTATTCAGTGGAATATATTTTCATAACTGATAATAAATGTCAAGTCATTGTCGGTAATAAAGTAAGTGGGGCTTCGTGCTCACCCTTTACGCGTTGAGTTGTCACCCTCTCGGACTCGCCTTCTATGGGGGAAACGTTTAATTTTGCATAAAGATGGCTGTAGCGAATACATGGAAAGCTTCTCTTCATATTAAACGTGACGAATCTATGGATAAATAACGATAATATGAATGAACTTTACTTTGCTCTACTCTCTAAGATTACTTGATTTAACATACATTTATTATTTCGTTTCATTTTTATCTACATTGTATATGTATATAGAAAAGTATGGATTTGATTTATTTATATAACATATTTTGGTGTCTATTTATTAAAATATTGAAATTCAAAACATGACGTATAATTAAATTGAGAATGTTTTGTAACCATTACACATCAGTCAATCCACAAATCGAATAGGTGAATTCAGATTTAAAAAATACAAATTTTGTATATGTATAAAAGAGTGTACTCACTGATAAAATATTACTAATATGCAATTTGAAAATGGAAGAACAGTTGATACGCTAACATACGACTAACCGGGCTTCGTTATAACGTTAGTAGTAAACGCTGACTTATTCCGAATTATCCAGCACAGCTGGACGGACTAAGGAACTAGAATCTCATATTCGCTGTCAATTACATTAGAAATCTCACTTGAGCAATCGAATTTACATAGATGCACTCGTGTTGATTGAGCCGATAGTAGGGTTAGGCAGTGAACCAGACAGGTCGACCAGTGTTGCTTGGAATACGGTTGACAGGTGAACTAATGGTTTCTATATAAAATATTTGTGTTAGCTAAATTGTAAAACAGATGATGTACATAAATGGTTTCCTGTCTTATATTACAATGCCTGAAGATAAGGTCCATAAATGGGTCATACCATTCTGAAACAACTACTGTGTAAATATGGAATGCAATAAACAAATTGAGTATTGAGGGTTATCTGATTAAATAAAAAAGAACAAATGCATTCCAAACATTAACTTTTCAATATTCCTCTGAGTTTAGTGGTCAATTTGAAAAACATATAGGAACAAGTAAGTATTTGAACTTTACTTTTCGGTACAAAGCAAAAACAACATTTTGTTAAGATTTTACTAATGGGGTGATTTTAGAGACGTCTGTCAGTTGGGTTCTCAAAGGTGTTAATTGACGACGTGGAAGAGATAGAAATTAATCTGTCATAAAACATCATGGCAGTCCACACATTACACACAAGTCTAGTTAACACCTTTGACAGATTTAATTACACATCATTTATATTGGCCTGGCCTACAGTCGTACACCTAGTACGGAAGTCGGAAGGGCTTTTTAAATGCTCCTAGGGCTTTACATTAAGAAATTTAGTATGTAAACTCCTTGCTTTGAATTCATACGAAAAAGAAAAAAATGACAGTCACATTTTGCTACGAAGTTGCCATCCGCCCATGAATGAAGAACTATTTCGTTTTTGTTTTAAATGTGTCATTGGATTCTTTTATACTATTCAATAACACCTTTAAATAAGCAATAATTCCCTTCGTTTTCCCTTCGGCACTCGCGGGATCACATGGGGTCGTCTGATCCTAAAGCCGGGACCACACATCATGATTTTGATTACTTTCACAGTACCGCTACGAGCTCAAAGTTCGTGTTATTTTGGTTGATCTGTCAGAGTGTTAAGCGCTATCGAAGGTTTGTTCCCTTCACGCCGCCGGGCGCGGAGCACCGTTCGCTTCGCTGCCCGTTAAGTGTCGAGGGTAGATAAGAATAACCCGCCAAATATTGACTGTTCAAATGTACAAGTGCATACCCAACTATGGCGAAACAAAAAGGGTTAGCATTAATATTTTCTACTCTTTGTTTCGTTACTATGTAATTATATCGACTATTTATTTCTTTAAACAGTAAATACGAGTACAAAAAAAAACTATACATAAAATTCTGGCATCAATTCGATTGATTAAATAACAATTACATTTTGTATTCTCTAGCTCAAGCGAGAATCATGAAACAGTGCAGGTAATCGTGTTTTTTAATATATTATGATAATAAACATTAAATAAAAATAGAAGTAAAATAAATTAATACATGCAATAAATTCTGAACAGACAAATGAGTAATGATCCTTGACGTTTTTCCTGAAAATGGAAACAGATTTGCTGTTACATACAGTGTGAGGCAATTACTTCCTTAACGTTATCCCTCTCGTAATGCTTCCATACTAAATTTCTGTTGCCATAATCTTTTAAAATAGAAGGCTTTAATAAGTAATTACCTAAAAATAGTAGACGAAATTATAGTATCGCGAAACAAATATCATTAATTTACAACTTTATAGTTAGCTACAATAGCAGTTACGCAGCTAATAGTTCATAAATGGCGCTTTGATCAATCGAATCGAGAGAGAAAAACTGTTTATAAAATGAAAATTGTGATTCACTGTGAAGTTGTATGTTAAAGATACTCATTTCGCGACATCACAATCTGATGTCCTATTTTTAGATAGCTACTACACAAATCCAGCTATTGTAATTTAAAAGATTATGGCAACAGAAAGTTTGTATGAAACTTTGATGGAGGTGAATCTCCTTAATCTGTCTGCATGAACAAGTTACTTGGATGGAATCTAAGATTCCAAATACTGATAACGAATGTTGTAATGTGTCTATTGACAACTTATTTTCATTTGAACCATAAAAACTATCTAACACGTACCTGCATCATACATAACAGACAGATTTAGCAACATAATATCCGGTTTACGTTTTATTTGCTTCACTTCCTATCAACCCCCGGACTGATCAACTGTTATGAGCTAAGACTTACGCAGTTCAAATGCAATGTAAACTTAATCCTAAACAAATGCCCAATAAGGCAGTAATCCGAGGATATGTAAAGGTCGTTAAGATCTTACGAGTGTAAGCAGTTACAGCGTCCACGTCAGCGGCAGGCCAGCGACGACAGACGCGATACTTTCCGACTGCCTGCCTCTATTTTATTGTGCATGTTTTAATATTAATTGTAAGTTTCCCGGCTCGGTGAGCATCCGACGAGTTGATCTAAATGTACAACGCTTGTCGCAACGATTTAAGGCGAGCGAATTCATAAAGGAGTATGGACGTTTTGAACGCGCAATTTCGCTCAGGAATACTTACAAAGTGGATTGTTTTGCCTCAACTTTAGCGGTGTATTTTGTGCGGATGCGGAAAGTTTTATTAGGGGAAATTTATGAATATAAAAACAACAACGGTATAACAACCCGTTTGGCAACGGATGTTGAAAGTACTCGAGGTATAAGAAAAATATGATTTCAGCAACGAATCATATCAAGTAACGTGATCGGTGATCAGGGTAAAATTCGGATGAATTTTCACGGTGTTCTTTGAGGAGAAAAACATAATTTTGATCAGTTATTGTTGCTCCATCTCTTCCACGATTTGTTATCTCTTTAAATAAAAACCGACCGAGGGTTCCATACAGAAAATCATATTTTGAGATTGGCACGAAATTGGCTGATCAAATTGCTCCGTGTAGGACGCTTTTAAACATATCTTTTTTTCTTTTTCACATTGTGATACCATGCAAAGAGTATTTTGTTCAACCGACTTCAAAAAGGAGGAGGGTTTGATTCAACGAAAAATTCATGATTGGCGTAGTTATCTTATATCGAATTTTTAGTAGGGCATACGTTAAAAGTGGTCCCATATAAATTTTATCGAAATGGATTCAGCGCTTTTTGAGAAAATCAACAAAAACTAAATATGTAACCAGATAATTCTACTTCTAAGGGTGAACATTCTAGGGGATGGTAAGTCCATTTCTAGATCTTTTTGAACGCGTTAATTTTACTTCTACTTATAAATGAAAACACATATTTTTAACAACAATACCTAGAGTTTTACTTTTATAAAACTATATAAACTAAACTCAGATATTAAAATAGTATGTTGTTAAAGTACAAACTGAACTAGTTAGTTCTTTAGTTGCATTACACTTTTTTAGGCGTCTACCACAATCTCACCTGATGTTAAGCGATGGATTTTGATGTATGGTTCACGGGTAGCTCTCGGGAAACACAAAATTCGGCAGGGAATTCCACTCCTTAGCTGTATGCATAATAAATGAAGAAGTGAAACGCTTCGTGCGAAATGATGGAATGTCAACCAAGTAGGGATGGAACCCAGCCGTTCTTCTGGCTGTCCGATTTTAAAAAGGGGTCGGTGGAATTAGGCCTGTAGAAAACCGGAACGCTGGCTATTTTAAGCCGGTGTTCCAGGCTTTGCAGCTCTCAAATCTATAAATATTTTATTATAAATAAAACAACAACAAGTATTCCCTAAGAAGTACCACAAACGAAGGGATATAATCAAGCTATAATAAAAGTCAAGATAAAACATAACGCATGTACGAGTATGTGGAGTGACAGTGACAGCTCGTTAAAACCACAACTGGGCGAAACATTGGGAACACAAACATATGTTAGTGTCAAATAAGAGCATTATTTTAAATAACACTTGCCTTTTTCTGTCATGCATGTCTTGCATTGGACACTCCGTGTATGGTTCAAGATATAATTATGTAAATGTATATGCCGCTCTATGGACTCTTAAAACAGATTAATCTTATGACACCACATTCACAATGAAAGTTTCATGTTGTTTTTACTATTAGAACTAATGAACACTAAACAAAAATAAACAAGGACACTTACATATTTACATCTACAAATGCATTATTCTTCTCATTCGCTGCAGTCGGCTAAAAATCCAAACTGTTAGAAAATGGCTGCAGTAGCGTCATCTAGTATCAAATATAAATTGTTTTGATAATACACACAGGTTTCAAATAATTTTCAAACGTATATTTTTTGCCTAGTGGCAAATAGCATTACTATCAGCCTATGGTTCACTCTCTTTAGTATATAAAATGGACAGAGATGGCGCTTTTCGAATACTAATTGAAGTTCACAAAATTACTAATAGATGTCGCACCTGTTTCTATAAAATTACAGCGAGTTATCGCATGAGAAAAAATTACTTGATGAACGCATCCTTCCACACTCGGACCAAAGATCTCCTTGGTGCGAGCTGCCACATTTAAGTTTTTTATTTATGGCAAACTTGATTATGACTTCTTCAAGTTTGCTCTTTTGTTCTCTGTTAGTTCTTCAATAATGGGTAATAATGGGTATATGCCAACGACGTACCAAAACTTAAAACTTAATTGTCAAATGTATATTTTTTCGTGTGAATTCAAAGCAAGAAGTTTATATACTAAGTTCCTTGATGCAAAGCCATTAAAGCCTACTGGCAAACACCTATAAAAGAGAATATAACTGCTGTGTAAATAAATCTGTCAACGTTGTTAACTAGACTTTTTTCGGATGTGTGGACTGCCATGTTTTATGACAGATTCATTTACTTGCTCAGTGAGGATCCTCTTTGTTGACACTTTTGAGAACTCATTGTGTTACAATCAGCACAGTACCGGTATGAGAATACCATTTACAAAAAAGACAATAATTTTTTCTAAATACAGATTTTAGAATAATTGTTCTAGCTATTCCGTAACTATATAAAATTGTTAATATTGTCGAAAAATAAACAATCACATCTTTTCTTTCCTTCACATAACGCTATCGCGGAGTTTCGCGGGCCGACCTTCTAGCAATAATTGGCAACACTGACTTAAGCACTCAACATGAAATAAGGAAATGAATGAGCACCGGGCAAAGTCGCGCCCGTGGGATTGTTGTGATTGAATTTAGTGATAAGTGTGTTGTGTTTTGTTTATGAATTAAAGCCATCATTTTCCTTGTTTCTTCATTCATAACTACGCTGAAACAAACAAAAAACGAGGTAAGTCAGTTACGCACTATTGTTTATTTTACGGCCGCTGATATAGAACGACTGGCAAGTCATGTGAAAATTATGCAGTTTTAGTATGTAACTTAACACTTTGATTTTACAAAATTATCATTTTCGACACATTTTTGTCTTCAAGTATAAGGAGTATACGTTTAATAATAAATTTAATAATGAACGTTTTCTATAAAAAATAAGTTACAATTGATGCCATTTGACCAAAGATCCCATAAACTTGGTCAGTTGAGCAAAGGTGCTTCCTTAGTAAATAAAAGTAGTGGGCTTAAAAATTAAATTGGACAGCTAGAAGTCATATTGCTATCCATATTCTTGCCATTAAAAAAAGTTGGTAATGTAATGTAGGTTCATAAATTGCATTACAGAATTAACACCATAACTTGTCCTCCCCTAAACAGCCTGACAAAAATATATTACCTAAATTATAATTATTTAAAAAAAGGTTGGGGTGTACAAAAGGGGGCTTACAGGACTTAAGTTTTTTCCCTCAGCGCCTCCTTTTGTACACCCTAACCCTTCCATAATATAATAACCATCTCATCTGATGACGATAAGGCCTCTGCTGCCTTTCAGACCAGAAAACAACAATGCTATTAACACTGCTGTTAATAGCATGACTGAGGTAGCATGGTTAGTTTTTGATAACCGACTGACACTACTGTTTAAAAAAAATGAAATGGCCTGCCTGTGGTAGTTATAATCCATCATCGTCATGCATGATAATACACGTCTTTTTATTTTGTTTATGCCTACATGACCTAGTCACATAGAATGAGGATCTGGAGGTTACAGGCTCGATTCCTGGCAGTGTGCCTGTACTGTGGATTTTGATTCGTTTTTTAAATGTGAAAGCAATTTTCCTAGCTGTGCTTCTTAGCTATATTTGGTGAAAATCAATTCAGCAGTTTGCAGATGTTAGGCATTTTCGGCTTAAAATATAATATTTTTTTTAAAAAAAATTATAGGTAAATAACGGTACATACTATTTTAACAAAAATATTACTGTCTCTTTTAGTGTATTAAATTTTAGATTATCTTTAAACTCTAGTTAAAGACTCCTTAGCTATTACCTAACAGATGTTCCTCCACTGAGATAGAGAATCTTAAAAATATGGAACACTTGGTATCCTTAGGGATGTGTCCTATCACACGAACTGTTCCTAGAGTTCCTCATGCAAAACTTTATTAACACTATGTTGGTATCATATCTGATAGCATCACAGTTTCATTCATAAAAAATTTTCCTATGTATCTTTAAGGGCAGTTTTGAGAAAATCTATAAATAAATGTCCAACATAGGTGACCATGTAATTTTATTTATTTTTAAAATTTTATAATAGCTTTGTTTTAGAAAAATTTACAGGCTAATACCAAAGAATAGAAATTACAGACTAACTTAAAACTATTCCTAATTAAAAGTTTTTTTCTATTTTAGATCTATGGGTGTCTTTATAATCTAACGTTAATTTTAAAAATTGGTTAAGTGTGAGTCGAATTCGCGCACTGAAGGTTCCTTACAGAATATTAATAATAAACATACTGAAAATCATAAGGTACGTTACTATGCACCCAACAATGCTCTACCAAAAATGTAACTCAGATTGAAATAGCAATTTACTTTGCAGCTAAATTACATACCCGGTGGCTTTCAACGATAAAGTTAAGTTTGTAAACCTAAAAAATGAGTGATGAGGAAATATTGCATCAATGTTGTTGGATGTAGGTGTACTGCAGACAATTCTCTCGGAGCCTGCAGACATTATAGCAAGAGATGCTCACTGAAACCCTCAGCGACTCCCTTGTACATGTAAATATATAGAATAAGCGATACGGGATTGTCTTGCTGGAAGTATACAATTAATCAGGTGTACCACTTAACATGATGCTCTGTCATAAATTGCCACAATTAACAGTATTCCCATTAGAAGGTTTGTCATAACCATCAGTTACCACACTAACAGACACAGGACTGACAGGTCTTGCAGCTGCCTGACTCCTGGAATGATTGCTTCCTCAGTAACCTTTTACATGGATGCCAGTGTATGTTTAATTGGTATGGTACACCTCAATGACTGTACCGAAGCCTGCTTGCATCTGTCGATTCTGATGTATGGGATTTTTTTTTTTTTTATTGAACATAGACCAACACTTGGATTCCAATGAACAAACTATATAGTATTAAATTCTTATTGAAAAACTAACTTAGCCGAGGATGAAAAGTCTTTTTAACGGACTCCAATTCAATGGATATGTTTTTTTTAAAATGTTTGTTGCCTCAGAACATTTGACTGGGTGAACCGATTAAGATGATTCTTTTTTTATTTGAAAGCTGGTGCTTCCCGTGTGGTCCCATTTCAATTAAGTCCAGTTCTGACAATAACATCCATGAGAAAACGATATAAATCTTAAAGCTGCCTTAATAAAAGTAATATACTTTTAGGGTCCTAATTGAAGTCGGTTACCAATTCTTTTTGAACGCATTTACTTGTTCATCAGCCAGGAAACGTCCACTGGACATAGCCCTCCTTGGTAGCCACAATGACTAGTCCCTAGCCATTTGCATCCTGCAACTCCCCGCGACCATTACCAGGTCGTCGATCCATCTAGTAGGGGGACGGCCCGTACACGTTTCACGATACGTGGTCACCACTCAGTAACTTTTCTTCCTCACCAGCTATCTGTTCTTCGAGCGCTGTGTCCTGCCCATTTAAGAGGCTATGTTGGTAAGACCACGTGGTCAGTTTCAAGGTTGCATTGTTTTGTAGCTGTCCCTCTCCGAGCCCTATCCTACCCGAGCGCGTACGGTGAGACAGCATACATTACGCGATGTTATCCACCCGTTATTTGGATGTTTCGTAGTCCAGGGATCATTTGAAGGTTACAGTATATTATGTAACCATTTTTTTAATACAGTATACTAATGAAATTTCAGATGTCGGTGGTTTTTCCAAATTGTTCTAAATTGATTCATACTCTTGTAAATCAGGTTCAAAGTTGGGGCTTTTTATTACCGAAAAATACAATACTTTGACGCCCTGTAACTCTGGAAGTATATATTTAAACGAAAATCTGACTCACCACCGACACAGATATTTGTTTCTAGATTGTGTCTTGAAAATTTCATAGATTTTCATAGCTTAATACTCAAAATATGACTGGACTACGTTTGTATGGGCGCTTTGACAACAGCATACCCTCTTAAGATCACTGACTCGTTGAGCTATGTCGGTGCCCTTAGTCTGCTACGTATTTCTTCCTTCCGGATTTCTCTTTCCATAGCTCTCTGAGTTACTTTGAGCTTGTTTATTCGGCCAACAGTAAATGACCACGTGTCGTTGCCGTATTATGTCAACACTGGCAACACACTGATTAAATAATTTCGTCTTTAGACACTGATATGTTTAGGATAGTTAATTTATTATAAACATGCTAACAATATATACAACTAGACTCTATTGTTGACAAATTGGGTTGGAAAGTCACTTTATAGAAAGTGTCTAAAAATTCATGTATTTAAATTTATCTTGGCACTGTTACATACATGCCAGGGCAATGACCGTACCTGAAATAGTTTATTATTATAGACCACGTGTTTAAATATCTATGCTCTGTATGAAACAAAACCAAGAAGTAGAGCAAACACCGCTATTGTGAGACGCTGTTGCCAAACGCTTGTTTGTAAAAAACAGTTGATATTACATATATTTGAGAAATAGCTAATGCCAAAATTGTATAGTTCTTTTTTTCTTCTGCTAATAGAGCGTGACTACTATTGCATGTTTCGGTTTTGATATTACAAATGGTTGATAATAATTGGTTTTGGGTATTGACAATGCAATAATGTTTGGGGGTTTAATGACCTTTCAAAAACTTTATGAGCAACTTTTTTAACGAGAACGTTTTTTAAGATGGACTTAAAAGGGAGGTTATTAATATGACTCATATAATTTTTTTTGTGTATCCTTACTTATCTGATTCATTAAAATCTTTTATCAGCAGGAATTTTTAATGAAATTAAAATATAGGTCGACATTAAATTCCTAGTCCTCTTTTGCTACTGTAAACCTTTAAATTGTACTTACAATTGAGTTTCTATGTTCTACTACGTTCTTTACGTTTCTACGTTCTCTAAATCATCACTTACAAGCGTCTGTTATTGCGTATTTGATATATCACCCAAAAGCTAATGTAGTATTTTATCAATTACTAATATAAATTACTATTTTACTCCATCTGCTGCTTTCTCATTTGCCTCGTGTCTTGCTTAAAACAAGACAATTTAAAAAATTCTGAAAAATTCTTCAGAAATCAATAAATGTATGAAAATGATATATCATTGAACTTGTGTAATTTGGTTAAAAGCGATTCTACAACTTTTGTGTCGTATTAACTATTGCTCGAGATGGCTAGTTCTAACGATACGTACACATTTTTGTTGTTGTTGGCACTTTCAGAAAAGGCCCGAAAATGTATGGAGCCTGAATTATCTCCTTTGAGTATTTAACCTAACAAGTAAATGCGTTCAAAAAAAATCTGGAAACCGAATTCAATTGCCTTAAAAGTCTACTTTTATTTAGGCAAATTCAAGATTTGTATCGTTTTCACATGGATGCCATTGTCAGAACTAGACCAAATTGGAATTGTAGTCCACACGGGAAGCACCACCTTTCAAATAAAAAAAGAATCATTTAAATCAGTTCACCCAGTCAAAAGATCTGAGGTAACAAACATTAAAAAACATACCCGTCGAATTGAGAACCTCATCCTTTTTGAAATCGGTTAAAAAGAACCCTTAAACGAATAGTTAAAGGATTATTAAATATGAATCATACTTGGCATGCCTATATGTTACACCTTCTATCACTGTAACATAATCATACTATTATTATTGTAGTATACTGGGTGAGAGCGCCTTCATCCTGGGGCTTTATCTTCATTGGCGATAGATTTGAAACGTCAGATGTAAATCCATGGCGCATAAATAAGAAGTAAGGTCCTAGAAAGAAGCAATGTGAGATAAATGATCGTTCTGGTAAAATGTGAAGTACAGTTCTTCTATAGATTATTATAAGTTTACAAAGTGTTTTATGAAACAAGCTGTGTCACTGATAATGTCGATGGGTTGAAAACTATCCATCTGTCTGGTGCTTGTCTTGTTCGAAAGTGGCTTGACCCAGTTCTGCTCATTTACATATAATTAGTACTCGGTTGCTTAACATGAAACTCGGTACAGTTGACTGAAACGTGCGCAAATTCATGAAAGTCTTTTGGTTTCTTTATGAGATCTTTGATTTGGAATTTGTATCCCGCCTTGTTTTTATAACTCAGTTGAATTTTATTGTATTTGCTCGAAAGCCAGTAATTGTAACGACTTACGTTCCGTTTTCTTCTTTTGTTTTTCCTGTTTAATTATAAGCCAATGCCATGGCATGTAGCTTATGTTCAACTGTATAAATTTTCTAGTTGAAAATGAATGAAACACGAAAAAATATTTATGTCATAAACTTAAAAATTAATAAATTACATATTACGCTGGAGCTTCCTGTTAAGCATAATTCCTGTGGTAGGAGGCCCCGCTCCTCCGCATTACACATTATTTATGACATGTATCATGCATGTGATGCATCTCAATAAGTATTAAATTCATTGTATATAACAATATTTCAAGTGTGTTGGAGAGTGAAAGTGTGTGTGTGTTTGTGGGTGAATCGACGTGTTGTTTTAATAATTGAAGTTACTACTACGTTTTAACTCAAGAATACGTTGTTTCCTTGTAGTCCAGGGTCTTTATCCAGGTTTGTATGGTTTCTTTCGAATCTTACCTTACCTTACAGTACCTTATTATTTTTTTAGTTGGGAAGATATATCATTTAGTAATACTAGAGTTCTTAGTATCGATAAAAACTTGAAGAAAACTTCCAGTATATTGGTGTTACTTTTAATATCCGATCACTCATCACGTGACGACAAATATAAAATGAGAATTCAGATATTTCTTCGAAAAACAGATTAAACACACCATTTTAACAATAACATTTTTATGTAGTCTTTTTTAACATGTCTACCAAACATCGTTAACATTAAGTTTAGTAAATTATTAACTCCGAACCTGTAAGAACAGGCTAGGCAGGAAGGCTAAACCCGCACAAAATATATAATTAGATAGTATTTGAATTTTAACGCCTACAGACAAACAAAAGTTCGTAAAGTAAGGCCATAAGCACCTAAACGAAGCTAAGTATACTATTTAGTCCTCAAGTTTTTTCCAGCCAGATTTCCCGTTTACTTTCTCTAAAATCTGACAAAGAGTTATTGCTATAAGGTAATTATTATTCATCGAAACTTTTTGCTGAAGTCGTCGACGTTTTCTCGCTTTTATATTATTATAACAACATGTTGGGACTTCCCAGTACCTTGTACGTAGTACGTACACAAATTTCGGCCACGTTCATCTAGTATGCTCGGCTCGTATTGTAGAGATTGATGCGGAATTATTTATGAGGAATATGCTCTAGTTTTCCACGCAAAAAATATGTACATTTTTTCTCTCTCTACAGCTGAAAGTCAAACAGAATACATGAAAAACGCTCGCAAAACTATGTGAGTAATATAACCACTCGCTAAATATTCTACTAAATTACATTACGTGTATGTATGAGTATGTATTACATACATACAACCAGGCTTAGTTAAAGGTTTTTAATGGTAATTTCAATTAATTTTAGTAATATTTGTACGCCGAGATGGCAAACTTTAAGGGTTCTCTATGAACTAATGACAATGACATTTATAATTTACTAAAAAGTTGACAAATAAATAACTTTTTAAAGTTGCGCTGTTTTTAATAAGCATATTTAGAAACTGTTAAAACAAAAAAATATGTTCCTTTGCGTACTAAATTACAAGTAATGTCGGAGGGCCTCTTGGAATTTCCAAAAATTGGCGCTGAACATAAAGTTGTTAATGATAAACAGACTAAACTTAAATGAACATACACGAAAACGTATACCTAATTTTATTGGCCACTGAATTTCTCTTTGTGAAAACCAATCAGGCAATCAATACATCTATTTGTACTATAAACAAAGATTTTAGGGTCAACACACGCTCTACTTGGTCGTTATAGTGTGGCGGCCAATCCTGTGTCCATCCCACTCATTCGCATTGTCATCCAGGCCGGCCATTGTGGCCAATAAAGTGATTAATTCAGGCCATATGTGTTCCGCGCCGATCCATTCCGAATTAGGGTCACAGTTGACCAGGGATGCCAATCGACCGAAACAAAATTCTATTTTAGATAATAGTGTTTTATGTTGCGTAAGTACAGTAAGTGTTGAGTTCGTATTTAGGGCTTCATGTCGGCAAAGGAATGGATGATACAGTTTCTAAAGCTTCATGGTCGTTTTCTTTGCCTTTCGGCAGCTATAAATACTTTGACTTTGAGGATATTTTATTCATAGCATTTGTAGCCGGGTTTTGCTATTTCATAGCCTAGATCCGTACCATTTATCTTTATCATCTATTTTTCTTCCCCACCTATTCTTACTCTTGATGTCGGTTTCTCATTCCTGACAATCGAACTTGCAACAGCCTATTGTTGATCGAACTATCTGATGTTTATCTTTTCGGACCTTTAAATAAATCAGGAATATTATTTGCAAGTTCCTTTCTGGGTTAACATGTTACCCTCTATATGGTCATTTCTTTACAGTAACCGTCAAGCTGAGCTTACTTAAAAACGATATAAGTACTCATACAACAAGCTTTACACTATTTTCATCTCTTCTTTATACCATTTAGTATATTTTCTAGTAGAAGGTCTCAAGTATTTAGACCGGAAACGTCCTTACTCAGGAACTGTCAGTGTTATCAGTTACTGGTTTTAACACTAAAACCCTTGTAATTTTTTTTATTAAAATTTAGATAGATAACGTAATGCAGACGATTGGCAACAGTAGCTAGCTACAAGGTCGTAGACAAATACTACTGTTAACCAATTAGGTAGTGGCAAAAAATTAGATGAGCGCAAATTGTATTGTGTATGGCATAAGCCATAAATGCCATCTAAAACTCCCCCAAAATAAATAAAAATCCGTTTTTATCAAATAATAAATAAGTAAACTGAACTCATACTATGGTAGCCCTACACTACCGTCTTCGATACATGTACGGTTGCATCAACTTATCACCGTTCACCAATTGAGAGGATTGGATACTTTACGATTATGATAGCTTCGGTACCGCACGTGTAATGATCTACGAGTAGGTACACGGTTCTGTGCTGCTTATGTGTTGGTTTGGTAGTAAATTATTCACGTACTTTTGATACCGTTGTATTTCATTAATATTTAACGTTTATAAAGTTACTAGCTTTTGCCCGCGAATTCGCCCGCGTGCACTTCTGAAATTATCCCGCGGAACGACTTGTTCGATCGGGATAAAAAGTAACCTACATACTTTTCCGAGCCTACAGTTATCCATTAGAACGTGAAGGAAGGACAAACAAATTATTAGGTGATAGAGAGTGGTGGCGCACAGGCGGGGGTGACTGCATTAAGCGAGTCCCGTTTTCGCAACGCGTTGATGCCAAAACTCATCCATTGATTTTGATTGAGCGTAGTTGTTCATTGACGATAGCTTCCAAGTTATTCGTTTAAATTGTATGGTGTCGAGGGCCGTTATATTATAATGTGTATAAAATGCTTAAGGTAACTAACGCATTTAATCTGATAATGATCAATAATAATGTGGTTATGGTTAATAGTAATGGTTAATAATACTATACCCGTCTTTATCTATTGCAAAGACCACATCTTCAACAATTATCGTCATATTTCAACCATAAATTGGTCACAATATCTTAACGAATTATACAACTAAACCTTCGTCTGCATCACTCTGTTGATAAATGATTCTGATTTAAGCAGATCTTTTCTGTTCTCCATATTAGTTTTTTTAGAATCTTTATAAAACTCAAACTTCCACATTTTAAATTAGTAGTTGCTATATGTTTCTCAATATGTCTGAGAACATTATTTTGTTTTTATTATACTGATATATTCCAACTTCTATCTATAAATAATGATCATGACTTACGATAAACCTCCTAATGCACCTTAACGAGGCATAAAATTTCTCCAAACATCCAGAATGCCTGCTCTATAACCGTTTACAAACAATCTTCAATAATATATTCATTAGGGACCAAGTTAAATATTGTGATAACTGTCATAAGCTCTATTCCGAGTATGTGTTATTCTCACATTAAGTTATCTTGTACGAGTGGCGCTGGGAGCATCGAACTTTGTAAGGGCTTTGGGTAAGCCGGCTGAGTCGTGCGCTTGCGACTGTCATAGACTAAATCCTTGTCCGAAAGTGTTATCACTAGCCACTATCAGACTTATCAATGTTGTTTTAAACATCTTCATAACGTTCACTTCACTACATCGACAGCTGAGTAGAATACAAAGAGTTTTCTAAGACTCTGTACATTTTAACAACCTTTTATAGGTTCTATCATTTATTAGGTTCTTTTGGGGGATAAACAACAAACACGCTCTAGGTACGTATAATGCACGATGGTACAATCTTTATTAAAATTGCCGTTAGAGTACATCTAGCAGATTTTCTCAGCTGAATTTAACCCATTATAGCAGTAAGTAGTAAACGATGCAACTTATAAAGCCTTTTCAAACAGGCAGCTAGTCTTTGACAGTAAACCCACGTTGCACGCGCCCACACGGACCAGATTTCAACCAACAGGTTACAACATTGTAGGGTTTCTCAAATTCAAGTCAAAATCGTTTTCTAATTACCCCAGGGAGATATCTCGTGTTTCACTTCACCGCTCACCTACGAAGGTTCTAATCGAAAAAATTCCTCTGATCCCACAGGCAGAAAAGAAAGTAACCAAACGTAATGAATTGCTTTGTAACCTGTTTGTGGTGGAATCAAAATGTTTATTCAAAATAAGTTTGATGTGCTTTAGGACCACTCGAACGTTGTGTATAAAGTAAAACTGAGAAATACATGTAGTATATAGTAACTAACAAGTTTTAAATAAATACTCTATAATATATAGGTGCTTACATCAGAATGTAATCACACCATGCCTTCGCTTCAGTATCGTAGAAGGGTATCGAGGTAGTATACTTTATTCGGCTAAGCTTTAGATGAATAAAGATGCACTGATTTGCAGCACTCAAAATATAATCATTTACACTTTTAACCATGGTGACGAGTTACTCGACTCGAAAGTATTTCATTTCCTTTTAGTAGGGGCTATTTGTGTCTTATTGTTTTTCAGAATCCATCCACTCCTAACATTAAGTCATCTCCATTTTAATTCCTCTCATCTCCAAATTTAAAATTATCTGTCCCCTGTACTTACAAAGATAATAAAAATGTCGAGACCAAATAAACTCATATTTAACTCTGTGAACTCTATTTGTCAACGTATCGTCGACATCTGTAACCACAGTTGTGACGTTATTAATGCTTACAATAAATAGTACCGTTTCGTGTATTGTATTATACTATAAATGGCATGTGAATCATTTCGGACCTTAAACTTATTGTTGTACAAAATAATATACTTTGAAATTTCAAAAACGCTTAAAAATATTTTCGCATAAATGAATGCTTGGAGTTTCAGGTATAAATACTTCTTATGCACTTGTTTTCATTGTTTGACAATTTATTTGTGCCGTGAGGTTCGAATTTTCTGCGTACGTGGGCACGATCGTGAGCAACATTATTCCTGGGCCTGATCTTCCTCGCGGACTCAGTTCAGTGCGGTACATTTATTAGGATTATGCAAGTTTTTAGTTTCTTCAAACTGTTACCGTTTCTGTTACTGTTCCATTAACTCGTTTAAATATTGCGATCTAAACTAAACAATGTTATATAAACAAAAATTTTTAATTTCGGTATAAATTACATTGTGTAAATATCAGGTTATATCAACAACGCGATGGTTAGATCAATATATATAATTTGATGATTACACATTTCATCGGTTTAAAATCTGGTTTGGAACGGGGTCAATATTATAAAATACGCGTACCATAAGGCACATGGAAATGTAATGGTGCCAGTGGTTTTGATTGATACCAATCTTAAACAAAATATATTATAAGGAGTGCCTTTATAACTTGGTATATTCTGTGTAGCTTTGAAATAGAATCAGCACCTGTGTTGGCTTGAAAAATTCTACCTAGAATTTTTTTAAAATTTGTTAATATATATGTAGTCTTCGGCCGGTTGCTATAAACTTATATGTAGTTATGAAACAAAGATTATAACAATATAGTCACATTTTATATAAATAAACAAATTGTCGTGCGTTAGACCCGCAAAAACTCAAATTAGAATCATCCAACCCATGTCATCTCGTGGGTGTCGTAAAAGGTTTACTAACTTTCAAAATCTCACTGCGATCACAATTCCACTTGCTAACTGTGCATATTATGGCAAATACCCTTAAGAAGACCAAATTTGACGTGGCGATCTATGAGTGAATGAATGTTTAGAAATGGACTTATGCGGCTGATATGTTTAATGTAAGAAGAACCTATAGAGACATTCTTTCACAGGAAATCTATACCCCTGATTATTGCAAAACGGTCATCGGTGTTGGCAACCGAATCATGCGCCGCCAATTTTTATGGTTTCCTATTCGCACATTGTCCCAAAACAATAAGCAAATTAATTCTTCCCCAGTCAATTGTATGTTACATTGTCACGTCGATTCGGTACCATAAACGAAAATTAAAATTGGCAGGTGGCTGCTCCACGATATATAAATTCCGAAAGAGTAACGGCCATTTTGATTCAAATGTACACGAATACGATTAGCATTGTGAATAGACAATGAATATTCGTTTTCATCATTTAATTTCATGACAAGAAATTTACGAGCGCTCGGAATTGGGGCTGTATTCCGCGGCACAAATTCTCCTTCCCGCGCTTATGTTCTTTTGTTTTTTCTTGCTCGTAATTATTTATAGTCTGGTTTAATTAAAATTATGTTATTCTTCTTTTAATTTTGTTCCAGTTGTTTAGGAACAGCTATTCATTCTTTAAACCCACGAGCTCTTACGGTAATTTTACAGTCTCCTACAAAAAAAGTATAAAAAATATCATTCGTTCACGAGACTATATATCTCTTTGTCAGATCATCTGTGTAATCTGCATGCAATTACTCGTATCTCAAAAACTGGTAAAATTCTAACAACCTATTTTGTGAACATGGGCACATGTTTACCTAGTGAACAGAAATTTATCCGATTTCCGTGCAATTGTATTATTCCATACTAAATTATAAACACGAAAATGAGTTGGTTTGTTCTTCCTTTACGCCGTTAACTCAGAATGCCACAATTATTTGTATAAGAATAGTTGAATGAAAGCTACTTTTTATCTTGATCGAGTAGGAAGTTCCCGTGTCTTTTCAATTTTTTCAAGTCCACGCGGATGAAGTCGCGGGCCAAAGCTAGTGTATAATATATATGTCGCTCTTTACAACAACAACAAGTATATCCAAATCGTTCTTCAAGTAAGTGGTGTATAAAAACATAAAAACGTTCGTTAATCAACCGAATGAAGCCCAGCCGTTGATTTCTCTTATTTTTGAGCATTCATATTGATAAATTAACCGACACATGTGTTTGACACTACTAATCTTTCACAAGTATATTACATCGGGGATTATCTTCGTATTCCATATGAAACGTGACCATATGCGGATGGAATTATAAAATCATTTGTGAGGATTTGGAATAGAGAGCATGTGGGTTAAAGCACCTGCCCACCGAAATATGTTATTAAAAGGGGCACGAGATCCCTACAGAAAACTGAGGGAACCCTTTTCTTAGAATTAAGCTGTATGTCAAAATGGTACATTTGTAGAATAGCTGGATTTTCCATACCTAAGTTTTTTCCTATAATTATTTGAGAGCCTTTAGGGGTTTTATGATTTTAAGGAACTGACGACGTGTTAAAGGTTGCTTGCGATTCCGGTTTTGGGGGAAGTGAAAGCAATGCATTGTGACGGTTACAGATTATGCCATTTCTGGCCGACAATAACAGTGCTCTCTAAAATGTTGGTAGTGTAATGATGATGACAGTGACTCCTTATTGTTACTTAGCACTTCTATATACGAGTATATTAGAAAAATTAATTTAGAAAAAAAAACAATATTAAAAAAATACTTTACTACCACGGAAGATAATAAATTAATGCTACTTCTTTACACTTTTGTACAACTCTATTTAGACGGTATGTTTTTTTAGACTATGATATTACCACCGAATAATTATAACGAGTAAGTTATTGTTTGTAGAAGTTAGACAACTTTGTTTACATGGCCCAATTAGTACTTAATAACATACAGTTTTAGTATATTTTAAGGAAAATATTGCTCTACCCGGTGCGAGGTAAAAAGTTATACTTTCGTCACACATTCAGCGTTGAAATTTCTATTAAAAATTTAGTATTAAACTTTTTTATTTATCTTTTTACTCTTTGTGGAGACATGTGTTTCGTTCTAAATACAAAACAAACAAACACATAAATATCTTGGATAAATATTTATTATAATCATTCACGAAAGCTTTTTTACTGTCGATTGTGAAGTTTTTGAGCTAAAACAAACAGTCGGACCACACGCGACTTGGTTGCGCCGGAGTGGTGTGAGTCACTTCTTTCTTACATTTATTTATGTTTAGCTTCCAATAAGGAGTCCATAAAGTTTTATAAGGCGTGCGTGCCTACGGACATGTCACTTTATAGGTTGGCAAATGATAGACGAGCGACTAACCTTGAATAAATTAATGATAAAATTGCGTAACGTTCAACTCAGGTGAAATGGGTACACATATCTGTCAGATCTATACAAGCGAGGATTTTTACGTGTAGATACAATGGGTTTGCTTTACCTGATGGTAAATGAAGAAAAGGCTGCTTACCCAGAAGCCTTAGGGACTTTATTTGATGTGACACAACTGTTGTTTTAGTGCCTTATACCAACAATTTGTTATAATATAAACAGGGTGACATAGTAAATTTATTTACCATAATCCATAAGGGCTGTCATCAGAGGAGGCCTTTTAACGGACGTTCTATTTCCATCTATTCCGATCGTTGGCAGTTTCCATTGCAAGGTTATCTTGTATAAAACAGTGAATAGTTTCATTTAGTCAGAACATTTGACTGGTAATCGTGAGGTTTCTGCTTTAAAATAGGATTACCGCTATGCCTTCCGGTGCATGTGACAGAAGATGACCAAGTGCCAGGGAACTTCCAAGGAGACCAACTATGGAGAAAAGTGGCAATCGTGACAAAAGTCCTTCAAGGTTTTCTACAGCAAACAAAGATAAAACACAAATAAAAAGACACTTGAACGGAACTTTTTGAACGTCCATCCCGTTAATAGATAATGTCTCTTATCGATCAACTAACGTAGTTCAAGTAAACATATGAAAGAGGAAGAATGAAAAGGCATTTATTCAGCACTTGAAATAAAATATGCGATCACCGAAGTCCACCAGCAGCAACACAATGGAGACATAATTTCACGGACACCAACACCATTGACGTGAAACCAAGATATTGTCGTGACACTTATGTAAAACCGCTAAGTTTATTGTCCCCGCACAAGTAAATTTCAGATTTTACTGGAATCACCGAAGTAAGCCCCAGATTTCACAGCGACAACATATGTTAATTCCGAGTGTACTACGACCATTTTAACCGTCCTTTACCGACTTTAAATCCCACACGTGGCGTGCAATCAGTTAATTGAAACAATTTCTATGTCGATATAGCTAGAGGTAACAACACAACTTGTGAAGGTTTTGTGACGGAAACTTTTTTGATTAACCGACATGCGAGGCTTTTACCTGTCGCGTCGTTTGATGTGAGTGAAGTTAGATTAAGTGTTAGGATTAGCTGTGTAATAGGATAATGGACTGTACTTTTCCTAGAGCAATTTTCAGGCTATGTACTTCATATACGTTCTGTTATTTCTTATAAAATGTTCTAGAAGCTTTTGAAGGAAAATTCCGAGACAAGCAACAACTGTTAATGACGTTTGAACACTGTGAATTTTTCAGAATTACAGACTGTTTAAGTATTTAAGACCGTAAAAATATTTCTTCGGCAATTTCTTCCTAACATCAATGTCAAAACGATACGACTAAAACTTAATTAATCACATAATAGGCTCGAGTATTTGTGTAAGTCTATTCAGTATTAATAGTCAGCTATTCTGACTTCATAGTAGCTTTGAAATAGTAATCACATATTAATTTAATTCATTACTGCCGCATGCTAGAATAATGCTAAAATATATCTTAATTAATACTATATTCTAGGCTTGTCTGTATTCATAATACGCTAATTGGTGGACTGAAACCCAGTTATGCGTAGCTGACATAATACATGACGCTAAACCGCTGAAATTGTCCAAGTTAACTCGATTCAACTAACACTACCCATGCCCAATAGGTGGAAAGCGAATTATGCTGAAATGTTGACTTGGCTCCATATAAATCCATAAATTTTATACCGCACGTAATAAAAACGAATCCCAAAATTTATAGTTGGAATGCAAGTATTTCAGTAGTTATTTTGTTGAGATTGTTATCGCTGTGTTACACGACGCGGTGCGATGGTGGTATTCATAAAGTTAATTTTGCCATCGCGTGTACAAACACGGCATGCCCCACATACGGCCAGATATAGCCGTAAAGATAGAGATAGCGATCTCATCAACGCTTCGGTGAAACCAAACAGAAAGACCTAGTTTGGATTAATTAACTCGTGACCCATCTGTCATTCGGTACATGTGACAGGATGTGTCGATCAGAGATAATTTTGCATATGCGGGGCAAGGTGAAATAGATGAAAAGGTGATAATACACGTGCCGGCCCTTTGAAGTACAGTATCTCGGTGAGACGTGGGTGCTACTTGTCTCTCTAGTATTTTTTTCTCATGAATTTCAGGGTTGCTTCTTTTTGAAGTGAATATCTGTGCTTATGTGATTTTGGCTTTAGAATAGTATCATCCAATGACACCTCTTGGTGGCGTCGTATGTGTCTTAAAAGGTGTCAACAGAAAAATTTGTTGAAATTGATAGCAGCGTCTACCAAAGTCTGGAAAGCTTGGTGATTATAGCAATTCTTCTCATGGAAAGACACTTCGATGTGGTGTTCCATTTAAGCTCGTCTACGTGTACATGTAACATTACAGTTAATAATGAATTCTATAACTTTGGAAAATTATAGATAGCGTATATCGCTCGAATCTGTTTAATTCGTAAGTAAATGCTTTGCACTGATACAAAATCAGTGCTTCAAGAGGACGCGACAATATTTTTATATATTTGTTGGCTGTGACTTTCCATATCCGTTACATTTCTAGATCCATTCATGACATTTTTGGCTCACAATATCATTATCATCATCAATCATCATCACAAATTATCGTCATCAAATAATCGACTGCATAAGTCCAATGTTGGGTCCATGAGCCTGCCACATATATCGCCACTTTTTTTCTCAAAGAGCGATCAATCAATTTTGATAAAAATTATATGGGACCTCTGAAGTAAACTCTCTACAAAAAAAAAAGAATTATCAAAATCGGTTTACTATTTGCGGAGTTATTGCGTAACACACATACAAAAAAAAAACATACGCGTTGAATTAAGAACCTCCTTTTTTAAAGTCGGTTGAATAGGTTAAGAAACGCTGCTTTGGAAACATCCCTACCGTGAGACTCCACTTAGCTTGGTCTTTGAAAAAGCTAGCGACTTTCTACAAAATATCGCAGCAACCCAAGTATCTCCTAAAATATTGTTAAGTTTGCTAAAACTCAATTTAAAACCAAAATATTCACAGTACTCTTATTTATAGTGGAGTCATGCATGTCACTTCACAGCGACATTATCCCGAAATCGCTATCGAGTCACGAAAGATTAAACAACTGACGTCTTTGCGACCCAAAATTCAAGTCAGGTCGTATCCAGCTGGAATTTCATCATAAGAAATATCTAATTTCGCAAACCGGGGCACACGCTTAATGAGGGACGCAATTATGAGGCGGCCTCTTATCCCTGACGCGGATCAAAGCTGTGCCTTCCCTCGTTCACAGTTTATCTCGTAATTAGAACGATCATATTTAACTTTTGAATGTGTACTCGCTTATAACACTTTGGCTCGAGGGGCTTCGTAGCTAAGCGACTGCTGTGACCCACCAATTTGACAAAGGAAGTCCCAGGACCCGATATATGTAATTAAATAACTGTATTATTAGACTTATCCTAGGTTAGTAGGAATAGTTATTCGTAATTTTAATTTCAAATTATTATGTAATTTTCTCTTTGTATACACTTGTATTGATATAAAATGTTGTTATCTTTTTAATGCCTTACGGGAATTTTAGTGTCTCGTCAACATATTCAACAATCACGAAAATTTGTGAAGTGATCCTTTTGAAATCTAGAACCACACTGCTAAATAGATATTTCTGTTTCTGAAACTGTTTAGTTTGATGTAATTTCGTGTGCGATCCCCAAGGTAAATATTTTTAGAACGTAAATCAGTCGAACCCGGCTCCGTTTACAATGCTAGTCCTTAAGGAGGATGTTTGGTGACATGAAAATATTTGTGGCAGTCGTTTGCGTCCTCGAAGTCAAATTCAAATAAATATTACTGTACAGCAGAATAAATAGTAGCACACTATACTCGTAGATATAACATTTTCTAGGTCAAATGCTTTAATAATGGTGGTTCATGTAAATAGACACTATGACAAGATGTTTAAGGTGTCTTAGTGGCGTGTAGGATTTTTTAAAATTTTACAGCAAAAGTACTCGTACATATAAAATCACAGAAGCATCAAAATATATGTAATGTTGTTTTTAAATTCTGATTTTTAGCGAAACAATGAAGTGAGGCAGATACTAAGTTACACTGACAATGATTTTGCTTAGTGAGTGGTGGAGTTATATCATCATCAGCCAGGAGGTCCACTGCTGAACATAAAACTATGATTGTAATGTACTGCAAAAGTCGTCGTTACCTTATTCGTCGTAATTATAGAAACGACATTGGCATGTGCATAATTTGGAATAGTTCATCAATTTGAATATTCAGGGAACTATTCTTACTATAAAAGCTACAACCGCCTCTTATATTAGATGATGAGAAGAGGCGGTGAAGATTTCGTCTAAGTCAAACACAACTCCGCAAGTTGACCCAAGCCCACCCAAATCTTGACCAAGGAACAATGACCCCTTTTCAGTGTTGTCCTGAGGCCACGCCTTTTAGTCGACTGGCAAGTTCCAAGGCTCTACACATGCTAGCTATACCTTCAATCACATGAGGTTCCTTATTGCGACCACAAAACATGGCAATAGGCAATAAATGTTGCCGGGTAATAGCTATTCTCCTCACGAAATTGTCCATCAAATATTCAATGGATGTAGCGTAATGTGAGATAACGTAGATAGATACTGGTTTTTGAGATCGTCAACGCATAATATTCTGTATGTCTGTCTACTTTCTTAATTAAAACACGTGCCGCCTGCCTTACGCTTAGGTATATGTCTAGTACTTATATGTAAATTTTAATACTTTAAGAACAATAAGTAATTTTAAACTAAACGACAACTACTGTTTATAATTTCATTACAGAAAGATGCGAGTGCTAAATATTTCTGGAAGGGCTAGCTAGAACATTGACTTCAAAATAATCTGTAAATTAAATATCATTTAGACAGATCAGTTACATCAAGTACCACACGTTCCTAAATTCGTTATGGCAATATAAGATTATTTTTCTTTTAAAAACTAATTGTATAACGCTGTTCGGATTTTCAGTGTCTTCCGCAAGATGTTATGGATTTTCCTTGAACAATCGCTCAAACTTTAATGATTACCAAAGTTACCAAAACTTTAAAACCGATGCGTATTGTGTACGTAGTAATTATGCGGGGTCGTTGCTCCTAGCACTTCCATTTTCATCTAGAAATGTACTAAAGGGACTTCTACTTGTGTCCTTCACCTCCCAAACACTTTCGCACCTCGCCTCGCTCGCTCCCTGATATGAGAAAGGCGAAAACATTTTTCTAGAAAGCTTTTGTACCTGACTCCTTTTAAAATTTTAGCTTCGGGATCTTGCTCTGGAGGTAAAATTCTATTTTAGCTTAATGTAGTGCATAAATCGTCGCTAAGGGTTGTGTGTTTCCTCCAGAGGCCCCTATAATTTCGCGCTACATTGTCGTGATTCTATTCTCAGTGTCGATCCAATATAACTTTTATTAGCGGCCCGATGGCGTGCGTGGGTCACAAGTGAATGCGAAGGTCTTCCTCGTATCACAATAGATGCGTGTACATAATATATTGAAGCCCTTCTTTCTCCGCATTGGCTAGTTTGTTTAGCGATGCAGAATTCGCACATTTACATATGTTTGGTGAACATCAAGCACTAAGTTTTTCTAGATCTGTCTCGTTATATATATATCTATTCTTTATTGGAATGTCATTGCCTTGCCTTATATGTGCAATGAATTACGGACTTCGGAGTCAACTGAGCCCTCTGACCACTTAGCCCGCGGGTTCAGTTGACCACTTTGATTTCTTTGCGGGCAATTGGACCCACTAAATCGAGCAATTAGGCTCGCGGGCTCAGTCCACCACTATCTACCGCCTAAGGGTCTAGCGGTAGATGGTGGTGGACTTAGACTGACTGGTTTGTATAAATGGGGTCGGGTCGCCCACAATTTTTTTTATTGGTCAACTGAACCCGCGGGCTAAGTGGTCTGTGGGCTTAGTTGACCCCGAAGTCGAACTACGTAGCCTTTTTTTAAAATGTATTAAATATTAATATTTTATGATAACAAGCTTCATTTTACGCCCTGTCGTCCCTTCCCTTTATGTCAGACAGAATGAATATAACCTACATACGAAAGGATGTTAAATAAATCGGTAAAGAAATATACGAACATAAATCTAGCGCGGTCCAAATAAATTCGCTATTAAAGTCACTGTTTATTTGAATTCCAATATCTGTAGATTCGTAAACGGCCGTTACGTTTCACCTCCGATTTGTTTACACATCAGCCTGTTGTGTTGGCGTGAATTTACCGTTTACCGGTAACAAATGTTGGCGATTACTTACTCGGGCCCGTAATGAAATTCCCAGGCACTGTTTCGTTAAAGTTGTCCGAATTTGGTTTTATTAACAACTTTGTAACAAGCCTATATTGTTGCTTTTTCCCATCAAACTCTCGTAAGTTTAAAATTCACCACTGTGGAATAGAGCTGACAACTAATTATGTATAAAAACGACTTTAAAATGTTAGACAGGTAGATAATCTGATAGCAGCGCAGGGTAGGTAAAAGAGGTTGGAAATGACTCTTAATTTGTATGAAAACCAGTGTTGCCGCTCGCCAGTCTTCACTCTTCACTTCACCATAGCTTCACTATCACACAAACCTATACACTCAGAAGCAACGAACCCTGTGCTACGCGTGATTCTGTGGAAGCATGATTCTGTGATACTTTGCGGTGATGGCTACCACGCCCACACGTTCCAAACTTTTTATATATTCTTTGGGTTGCAAAAACTCACGACATTCTTAACAACGCGTACCAAGTTTTCAGAAATACCTTCTGCTCATTACAACCAAACCTATATAATATTTACATGGCCCGAAGCGAGGACTCGTACAAATGAAAGGGTACTCTCATTAAAGCAGACTGTGTTTCTATATTTTTAATGAAACATAAAATAAAAGTCCTCAAAGAGAAAGGTTCAAAGCTTAAACATATCCGATGTAGGATGTCTGGAATTTTATCCTCGATCGATCTCGCGCGGTAAAGTGTTATGTAACCGGGATTTTAAGATTTCCTTTGAGACACCTATTGGGACAATGTTTGGGACTTTGTGCGGTATCCTTTATCTTTATTTACATGATCGCTTTAACAAAGTAACTTGGATCATGAGGTTATTGCCGGAAAGCGCTCTGTAGATCCTTAATCATTCGCAGGGCTGTGAACGTTTTCGGCTTTAATTTCTACTATGCGTTTTTAATTGACAAAAAGCTAAGAATAAACGTATGTCAATGATAATTTTTAATAAGTTGTACTTAAGTAACCATGTGATTTTCTTAATTTCAGGTCAATTACTAGTCTAATGATCGACGCTTCCATTAGCAATTTGCTAAAACTCAAGGTGAGTTCTTGTAAAATTCCCTAGATCTGTGATGAAAATGTAGACCGAATTTTTTCAAGCATATTTTCTTCTGTATACTTGTGAATATAAGAAACCTCATCTATATAACATCGATCCTATTCAAAATAAACTTCGTTCTGTAATCACTAAAACTTTGAAGTTGTCTATTATAAAATTTCAGTTTTCCAGTAATTAGCAACACTGTAGAATGTAAATTTGAAAGTTTCTAGTTGAATGAAATTACCCCTTCTCAGACGAGTTCTTTTATGTAACAAGTGTTCTCTCAAGTTCAACTCAATTAGCTTAATCAAGTTTCTTACTTACAGTATATTGCTAATTTCCAAATTATAGTAATTAAATCCCTATAGCAAGTCCCATTATTGACGACTGCAAATGTTGACATTCCATGAGATTTGTCATAATCACTAGTTGGCAGGCGGATAGGTGATCGTGTAAGGTGTTTCTAAAACAGAGTAAGATACTGCTGCTCATCTCCTGAAAGTCTTATTTCAAGTTAAAATTTGATTGGATCTCCTATTTCTATAGGAAGGATAGTGTTTAGCAATTCCCTGCGTAAATTATTTATCGAAAGGATTCCTCTGACGAGACAAGCTTTAATCATTCACGAGTGCCATTGAAGTGCCGCGATACATTCTTGCCCCATTCTGACTGAATGAAAAGGATAGTTCGGTGATTAAAAGGAACGTCCTGAGCCATAATTACTGTAATTTAGGCTTCATTACGGAGGGTAGGCGTTCGTCCGATACTGTGAAAACCCGTAAAGGTAGCTTCAATTCACAGTAGTGAAGATAGACATAAGTTTGAAAAAGAAATATGTTTTCGTTTGGAAACGTTTTCTATGTCATGAAAAACATATGCTGACTTATTTTATCATCAGCTATAAAAAACTGCCGAAAATACAAATGCCTCCTCCTCGGCTCGGAACCATTACGCTGACAACAAATCGAAATAACGTATATTTTTTAATTGTTTTATTAGGCCAAGCTGATCCCGCCACCCAAATTAAATCATTATTTATATGTAAGACTCTAGCACATACTTTTCATGTACCTCGATCAGCGAAGAATACCCCAACTCAACCTCTTTTACCTCATATATTTTGCTGCATAACAATATTCCCGTCTGTTCCATCCAGCAGACGGAGTTTACTCATCTAAGTTAATTCGACGTGAAGGTTACATTGCTGGAGATAGACCACCTGAGATAGAAGGAAATAAGGAATCTGTGGAACTGATGTAATCAAAAATGAAGACATTTCAGAGCAAACATCTATAAGAAGTGTTTATTAATTACATGTGTGTGTACATTCAGATAACTCGATTTGAAGCGTATCTACTTGTTTGATGGACTCTTCTTGCCTTTTTGAAGAAGTACGTCAAATCAATGACACAGTTATGCATTTCTATAGTTATTCATACCTGGGCCCTGATAATAGTCTTCTCACGAATATTCTTTAAAAAATTACCCTGAAGAACAAAGTAAGTACATAAAACTGATTATAACATTTTCCACTGCACTAAGGCAACTCGACGAAACTTGGCAACTCTATTAACGTGTTACATAGCTCGAAGGACGTTGCCTTTGTACAATCAAGTTTAACGAAACACTGACTCTGAATCCACTTCTCGCTATTCCTTGACGTGCTTCCTGAAATTCTAGACTTGTTGTCAAGTTTAACTAGGTTTAATGAACGATCTCGCTTATATTTTGTCTGGAAAAGCTACTTTTGAACAATCTAGTTGGTGTACTGAGAATTTTACTGGGATTCGTTTACGTAGTAAATACATTCAGAATATTTTATATACATTACATTTTACATGCTTCAATAAAAATCAAGTTTAAACTACACAGAACAACCAAAATTTCTACACTTTTGATAAATCTATATGCACTAATTGTAGTGAGTATTTTTTACCGCAACGTCGTCTTAGTAGTAAAACATGCATAACAGTTTAGCTACATGGAATTTCACATGTTCCTCTGAGAATCAAGTACAAACTACCCCGAACAACCTTAATTTCGACGAAACAATGTCAAACAACTGTGATAACTTAGCTTTTAACTTGATTTAAGCATCGAGCTACTGACTGTAAAGCTGGTGAACTAAGCGAAGTTGAGCTGGGAGCACCTTAAGCCCCTTTTGACACTATCGCAGCTAGCTTGCGGATTACTTTGACGTGTCTAATGGCCGATGAAAAAAAAAAACGTGTTTCCTCGTCGTTCTCCGTTTTTATCGACGTTTAATCGTACTAGGGCAATTTTCCGCCATTTTTTCGCTTTCGTTGAATTCGTGAATTAACCAATGGGAGGGCCGGGACTATTCTCACAAAAAGCTCTTAACACGATTACGGGTGTGAATTTTCTCGTACCTTCATCGTTTGTTGGATTTATGGATTTATTAACTTGGAATTTCGCTTTTATTGTTTAGAAGGAGTCGGCTTTTAACTTTTACTGGAGCTCAGCGTTCTTTGTCATTAGCTTATTCTCCTATTTCTATACCTTAACTGTGAGCTCTTCAAACGTTTTGTTTCTCGTATTAATTATATGCCTTTATTATCTATGTAAACATCTTAATACGCGAATCAATAACAAGTTCAGCTCTATGGGATGCTTCCACATTTCGTCGATCGATAACGATCTATAAACATTGAATTTGCTAATTCCCTCGACATGATTCCGTTTAAATTTTCATTCCGTTATCAAATTATTTTAAAGCCTTCTGTTTCAGAAACTCATTTACGGCGATGGCTCAGTGACCCAAAGTGGATCTTGGTCTCTGACAACAGTGCACGCCACTCCTCCCTACTATTCGCCACCCTTGCTGCAGGGCTGCTGTACATCTTAGAGATTTTTGTATACGGATGTAACCAATGTATTTGAATTTAGGCATCCTTTTGTATGTGACCCTAGTGTCCCTAAAGCTTTTCATGTGTAGATTCTCCGTCGTCTCTGGACTAATTCTGAGATCCACCTTGTTGCCTTCCGCTTCTAGTGTTTCTGAAACAGTCAATTCTAAAATTCCTATCGTTCGGTACGTCCAAACTTTCAAACTTTGAATCCTTTGTATGTAGAAGAACTTGTATTACCTATTTTCTATTGAAGCTGTGATTCTGTGTACCGTCAAATATCGCCCCGTATTCCTCTGTAACGCCTTGGAAATGTCTAATGTTGTGTAAATGAGCTCACGAGGCACCTTTGTATCCAACAAAGCACGTGTCATGTAGCTATTGTTGCCGTATGGTTGTGATGCATTTTTCATTCTTTAGGATCTTATTTACCTTGGATACTTTCTGGTGCGAGGTTGAAGCTTTTGTGTTCCAGTGGTTTGTATAAGTATTTGGGGTTTAAAAAATCGGTCTGATTTTGCATGGTGTTTACTTTACAAGAAAATGTATTTATGTGAAAAATACGTTTGGTTGTCACTAGTGTATTAAGTATTGGTAGCCTGCATCATTCTATTATTTTAGATTACAATTAATACGCACGATCCGCAATGTTATTAATGCTGAAGTCAGCACCTTTCAGCATGTGGTGTAAATTATATTTATATTGGGATTTTTGTGTGATTGTGATTTAGTTCTACGTTTACCAATAAACTGAATGTCTGTCTTATGTAACAAGACCTTGTTCTGGATCCGTTATTCATTGCTAAACCCTCATTAGCTTGCTTATTGGCACTCTTCGAAACTTTGTATTGATTGGGCTCGTAATACATTACATTTTTGTTCTGCTAATATAAACTCATGAAGTAAATTGAAAATTTCTTTTGAGATTAATACATTTCTTTAACCACAATATGTTTGTAATTTTTTTGATCCGTAGACATAAAATGTAACGTTTACTCGTGCAAACTTGGCGAACTGATACCATTTTTGAAAGCAGATATTTAAAAACTGCAGCTGCAAATGACACTCAGCTTTGATTACAATTGATTACTCGCATGTAATACCCATTCTATTATTGTACTTCATTGGAATGTATAAATCCCCTGCTCACTTCTCATCGCACATTATTACTGTGCGTTATCCGGTCTCGCCAAACAAGACGCCCGTGCAGACGCAGGCGCCGGAAGTCTGTGTCTGTGCGCACGCGCAGCCCATTCACAAGTTTGATCCACGATACACAAATGTCAATCGACTGACGTCCATCTTTGCACTGCAAGCAATACTGTTAAGTCGACTATATTGTTTCAAAACTCTTGATTGTAAATTGTATTACTATGTTTTGTAAGGATTATTTATCAGAAAAATGTGTATGTTTAGGAATATTATGTCAAATGTCGTTTAATAGTGAATAACATGAGGTTTTCAAATCCTAATGTTTTATAAATTTTCATAGGTTCTTCTAATCCTTAAGAAACATAAACTTGCAAGGTGTTTCAATTTTTCTGATGAGAAGTATATGTGTACGCCGCAAGGTTCAACATAGCGACCGATGCTTCATATAACTAAGATGCATGTAATACCTATGTTGCACAAATAAATTGATTTGAATGATTTTATTTTGAAAGAATAATGATCCGCGAACAAGAATGAATCGACTAGCAATTACTTTGGTCCGAAAAGTTGTGATAAATAGATTAATGAACTCAACAATAACAACTTTTGATAGCCTTGACTTAATAGGTTCTTAAATGGCAAACGTTGGGTGAGTGGTGTATTTAAGCGATTTTTTGTTGTTGAACTCAAAACTTACAGGCAACTCCATTAGCCAACTGTAACAACCTTAGCACATCCAGTAAAGTCGATAGATAATAAAATACCTCAAATGATAAAAGAGCAGCCTATTAACAAATTCAAAACGGCGTTACATGAGTGGCTTCTTCTTAACAACTTTTATTCTGTAAAGGAATTTTTCGAGCTAGGACAAAATAGATAGGATTTAATTTTAATTTGGTTTACGAATATAATTTTATTATGTATAACATTTGACTAATATTATTTGACATAGGTATAGATATCAATTAGGTACGTGTCTTGACATCATAAAATTGAATAAATTAAATGCTCGATATTATTACTTTTAATTACTGTTTGCATGTCAAAACATTGGCTAAATGTGTGATCTAGAATAATTTACTTGAACATCCGAAATGTACCACATTTATTGCAAATAAAGGTTTATCTTATATTAAAGGAAGACTCATTTTTCTATATGTGATTCATAAAGTTAGATTTTTCTAGAAAATATTGACACATTCACATGTCGAGAGTCAGGATAAAGAGTCTTGACATTGATACGACAGCATCTCGCGTACGACCTCGCTCGTCCAATCGTCCGCCCAGATAAGGGCAGTGCGTGCCACTACGCTATAAATACAATAGATAACTTACTGCAGCTTATTACCATTACAACTTGGACCGCCATTAGACATGTGGAGGTGCAAAAAGTAACAGTTCAATACCATACTTTTTCTGCCCACCGGACTGAAGTGCATTCAACTGTGCCTTCTTGGTGGTTCATTTGAATCATGTTGGTACTTCATCAATTCCAATATCTCTTACCAGCTACTGTCAAACACTAAGCATTTCATCATTCATTATGCTCACTGCTAAACAGAGGAATTCAGAAAACAGATCAGATGAGGTTGTTAAAAACACAAGCCATATCTACTATGAAAACCTTTTTCTTAGCAAGTAATACGTGTACATTTGAGTACAAAAATAGAGGTATGTATCCTCTTTTGAACCATGTCACAGTTTTTGACATTTGCCTTTAATTGACATTTCCTCGACTCACTGCATAGGAACAACAAGAGTGAATGTGACAGGGTTCAAAAGTGGATACATATTTTTGTACTCGAGTGTACAGGAAATATCAGTTGAGTATTTACTGTCTAACAAACAAATAAACGTAAATCCGACTACTCAAATTAAACGTACTATTCGGGAACTTCACTTATCTCCTCCAAACACACCTATCAGTAGTAATAAACTCAAATGTTTTACTGTCCCACTTGTTCTTCAAGAGATAGACAGAGGCGAGTGTAGGTATCTGGTTTTAAAGGGTTAGGGTCCTTAGAACCCGCCGCTGCTCGTTAAAGTACCATGTTCAGGGCTCTTACTTCCATTTTAGGCGATGCCGACATATCTGGCCGGTCGTCAACCAAACATGGAACCTGGCTACTTTAGACTCTGACAAGACTAATGATTGTTGTGCCTAACAGGCTTTGTAATGTTTTCCTTTGAGACCGCTTAAGCTATTGTCTGTGTGGTTTACAAATAGGGTGGCTATAACTACTTATTATACTTACACTATAAGTCAGTCTAAGTAAGTAAGGTTTTAATTTGCAATGTACCAAATAAATTCATTCGCGATGGACATGTATGCAGATGCCCGTGTACAGTTTTAAGAGCAAGCTCGACTTTCCATGTAAACGCAGTTACGTCCTTATTTTTGAATGACACGTTGCATCATCATAATATTTTGCAAATATAATAAGATCAGATATATATTCTTCAATTAGTTTGTGGCTTTTGAAATGTTATTATTAAGAAAATATAACAAGTATAAATTTTGTATTTTAGACCACCAAAACCCTGTTCTGTTCGGCTGAATATTACGGCCAAAATTTGGTTTAGATTTAAGTCAAACCCTATTCTAGATATTGATTAAACTTTGTAGTTTCACACGAAAAATGATTTTTCGAAATTGATTTTGTGGTTTTCAAATGAAAACGAAACTACGAAAATCGTTTAAAAAAACTACAAAATTATGATGCGAATTTGCAGCCGAAACACTTTAGCGCGGGGAATGGTAGGGTCCATTTGTCTTTTTTTGGTTTTCTTTTCTGTCTCATTCTAGATGAAACGAGCAACATTTTGAAGCGTTAGGCGCGTGATCTCAGAGCGGAGTTGAGCGCTGTTTACTGCGGACTCTTAATTGTATGGCAATGTATTTATGCCGTGAGGTCGCCAGCGATAGTAGAACATACAAATCTTGTCATTCTCTTATCGCCACCCATCTTCTCTTATCGCACGTGTACCCATGGTACACGTGCATGGTACTGACAGCAACTTCTGCTCACGTGAGCAACACCAACCCTGTTCTGCAACCGATTCTGTTCTGATCTAGGTAGAATTGAAAGCAGAAGGCTTAGAATGCAAAACAAAATGTATCGATCGTCACGAGCACACACCGCCCGGAGCAAGCAAAAAGCCGTCCGGACCGTCCTAGATAGATCTGAACTCACAAGTCTTCATAAATATTTCGCCATGAATCTTCCTATACTAAGCTAAGATCGAAGAAGTCCAAGTCACTTCGCAAAGTTTTCTCGCTTAATTATAAGTTGAAATACGGGAGGAACTAATGACGTAACCTGACCAAGGTTTCTTAATCATCCTCGTGACTAAGCAATCGAAAGGTTCACAATGGCGCTTGGTTTACAAACAAAACAAATCGGTATACCACCGGACTGCGCTGAGCTGCTACTGTATGACTAAGATGCTATTTCGAGCGTCTTTGATGCGCTAACATTCGGTTGCACGCACTCACGCGCATCAAATACGCGGTCACGGTGCACTTCTGGCATCGAATTAAGCTTAGACATGCCACGTTTGACATTTAGAGATTGATGATTTATACACGCAATAGGAGTGGGTATTACTTAGGATTTGTTCATCGTAGTTACGATTACACGGTTCTACTAATGTTATCTTGTTGCACAGGCAAATACTGTAAAAGTATTGTAGTTACTTTTACGGTTATTTTTAACTTGGTCTAGCTAAGGGGTTTTCAGAGTGCTACCGGAAGAGAACTGACGTTGGAATTGGGCGTAAGTGGAATGTACAATGAAAGCTTTACAGATTTTATGATGGCATAGCAAAAACGCTCCAAATATTGTCATAATTTTTAACCGACTTCAAAAAAAGAAGAGGTTATACATTCGACGGGTATGTGTTTTTAATTAAAGTGACTAACAGAATTAATATATGTTTTATTTACGTACAACCATTTTTTTACATTACCATTTCACATGACATTTGGAATATAGAGGAACATATTCTTAATTTTTAAACATTGTTAGCTGCTGGTATTTATTTCGTGCAGAGTATTACAAACTTTTTCAACAGTATGCTTTTTTATTTTTATGTTTTTTTTTTAAATGTTTTCCATTTAAATTTGGTTCGGTTCTGACAACGGAATCCATGAGAAAACCATATAAATATTAAATTTGCTTTAATAAAAGTAGACTTTTAGGGCAATTGAAGTCGGTTTCAGTTCTTTTTGAACGCATTTACTTGTTAACAAGCTTATCCATTCTTCACTTCAATAATTCTTTCTGTGCAAATATGTGCGTTTCCAAACTTATATGTAATGATAATGATCATAGTTCCCAACAAACAAACGCTTTTGACTACAGTTGATTCAAATTTTAATTGTACAAATAAGATATTGTACAAAGAGATAAAAAAGTACAAACATTATATGTATACAACTTGAATCGGAAAACATAGTTAGTTCCAAGATCTCAAAGTCGGCATCATTTCACACTCCAACGCGATAGGGATCTCTAATAAGTCCAATAACCACTGAATGCTCGCGGAGTGTCAGTTGAACTCGTCAGAGCAGACGCAAGCGGCAATTAAACCAATTAAAGAGCATCGGCAGTGGACATGCGTGGTGAAACGTATCATAAATATCGGGTAATCAATTGAGATCTCGGAGGTCGTTCACATTTGGACAGCCAGTAGCAAATATCTTGTATCTAGCTCCACAGTTGAAATTCTTCTACGCGGTCACGCGGCACGTGCTTCATGACACGTCAAGCATTGTTCCTTTGAAATTAAATCGTATATAGAGATCCTCTGCGCTTACGGCTAGTGTTCATGTTCATAAACTTGAAAGATGCAAAGACACACTTGCGACGAATAATTTTTGCTACATTTTACGTTTTTCTTTAAAACTGGAAAAATCTAGACAGTTTAGTATTAATTTTAATTGGAATGTGCAACATGGTGATCTTGAGGGAATATTTATGTCCATCGGTCTACTCTTGCAGCTGATTATTTTTTATTAGGTTATTACATAAATTGTGACGCCTTACAGACATCATGTTTTTACTATCACAGTTACCAGCATGAAACTTGTCTCTTACCTATCTAGACAGAGGGCAGTGATCACGGGACATGATACAAAATGTTAATAAGTAACATCCCGTCGCGTCATCGCGTCGCAACTACGGAGCACGTCTATGCTAAGCATGACGTGATAAGAATTCACGTATCGTGTCGTGCAACGTCACAGGGACCACAAATGTGGACCTTACATGTCAGCTTCATGTCAGTGTTTTTGTTTTTACCCGCGACGGAACGGAGACAGTGTATGCGTTTAGGGTGAGAGGATGTTTGTTTGTGTGTTTGTTTGTGTGTTTGTGTGTACATACAAACCAATGTTGCCACTTATCTCCAGAACGGTTTGACCGATTTACATGCGTCTTTGTGTAAAGGGTTGCTGATACGTCAGCGATGGTTCTTAGATAGATAGATTCTTTTGAAAGTGTTTGGTGAGCAGAACCTGCACATGTACTTTTGAGGGTCTGATGATGGATCAGAACGATGTTGAAGGGAACCTTGCGAAGGCAAATACCTAGTAAGCCGTGTTTGGGTTTTTTTAGGAGTGTTTGATGAGCAGAACCTGCACATGAACTTTTGAGGGTCTGATGATTTTTATCTCGTTACTTACTTCCATTTAGTCGAGGGTTTCTCAAAAAATTATTGAACCCTTTTCCCATTACAACATTTACATTTGTCGCGGGTATTTTCAAAATTTTTAATTTTATTTTTTATTAGTTTACTATGAGACGGTGTTTTTATATTGTACAATGAGTTCGCACTTGACTTTCATATCACTTGATGAACATCGAGTTAACCCATAAATTGCATATCAATGAGGCGCTGGCTATGTTGTCTTTCATTGACGTAATACAAGAGCTATTAGCACTGCTGTTTGGCGGCAGATTTAGATGACATAGTGGTATCTTGCTAGACCAATGCCCAGCCAAACCGAGTAGAGTAAGATCCAAGAGCGATCAGACATAACTTATTTTCACATGAATGAAACTTTAGGTTCTTAGCAGTGTTTCATGTGCTTTGTCATACCTGTGTGTTTGTGGAGTTTGCCCAGTGACACCTGGACAGGTACCAGGTGAGAAAGGTAACTAAAAATAAGAGTTATTTAACTTAAATTTGTATAGCTGATCTTTATATATATTTTGTAGAATATTATCCTGAACTAGTATCTTAAGTTTCAGACACTTTTCATGGACCAAAACTTTTGTCAGACGCTTTAAAGCTCAACAAAAAATAAATAAACTTTACTTATTTTTACATGTCTGATTTTTACATATGTTATTCAAATAACTATTACAAAAGTATATTACATCAGTCAGACAAATTTGAGTGACCAAACATCCCCGAAACACGAAAGTTATTCAGCCGGGAGTGCGAGCGCGACGGCACTATGCATGCACTTCAGAGCAAGTGAGACGTCCATCGACCGTCTGACTTTTTAAAAGAACTTAAAAGTATTAATTTTAAACAAGCCCTAGTTGATTTTTTTATTCAACACTGGGCATCTGATGAAATGGTACCGTTTGTTGAGAATAAACGAATATTAATTAATTTTAAACAATGTCACTCTTACATAGTTGATAATAATAAAATCGTATTAAATGTAGAGGATAATTTATCATGTCCAGAGCACGAAGAAGCCGATACTAAAATTGTTTTTCATATTTGCAATACAGACGTTGAAGCAAATTTTGTTATCAGATGCTCTGATACTGATATTGCGATAATTATGCTAGGACATATGCATAATTTGATAAATGATGATTCAAATGTATGGTTAAACGCAGGTACCGGAAACAATCAACGATATATTAATTTGACAAAAGTTTATGAATACTTGGGACCAACTTTGTGTAGAAGTTTGCCAAGATTTCATGCATTAACTGGATGTGACTTTAATCCTGCGTTTTTCAAGAAAGGTAAACAAAGACCATTCAATATATTAATGAAGAAACACGAATATCAACGAGCTTTTATGCAGTTTGGAGATCCAGAGTCATTTACCGATGAGCATATACAAGAAGATATTTTCAACATAATACAAAAATTCATCTGCGAAATTTACAGTGTTCCTGGTATACTTGATGTTGATGCTGCCCGGCTTCAGCTGTTTTTGAATAATTATAGCGTTAATAGTATTAACGAAGAATTCAATCGAAAAAATTTAAAAAATTTTGATGCTAGCAATTTACCACCATGTAAAACTGAATTATTCCAACAATTTCTCCGAGCTAATTACATTTCTAGTATATGGAACAATGCAAGTGTAAAACTACCAACCATTTTTACTCCTGAACACAATGGGTGGAAGTTAGAAGAAAATCAGTATCACTTTCATTGGTTTGATGGTGACCAATTACCCGGAGACGTTAGTGAATTCGTTAAAAATTCAGGTACTATACTTTGACTTGAAGTTTAAAATTTTTTGTAGTTATAACTTTATGTTTTTAACTCTTTAAACTGTTTTGTTTGCAGAAGAAGCTGCCAACAACGACAACATAACTGATGACGACGAGGATGATGCCTCGAATGGACAGTATCATGATTGGATGAATGATGAAAATTCTAATGATTTTGTCGATGATTACGATGATTAAAAAATTAAAAATATTTGCTGTAATTAATCATAGTTACATGTTTTTTCTTAAAATTATTCTAACTAGTATCTTTTTTACAATAAAATAAAAATAATGCCTTTTAAAACAAAATAGCTCCCAATTTAATCATTATCCCAAATACAGACAATAAATAAAGTTACTTTAAATATTTATTAATTATTAACTTAACATGGAAGCTCACTTTATTAAAATAAGGATGCAAAAATCTTGGATTGAAAGTAGTAAGTATTTTTAATACATTTACATTTTTTACTCTGATACGCATGCGCATAGTGCCGTCGCGCTCGCACTCCCGGCTGAATAACTTTCGTGTTTAGGGGATGTTTGGTCACTCAAATTTGTCTGACTGATGTAATATACTTTTGTAATAGTTATTTGAATAACATATGTAAAAATCAGACATGTAAAAATAAGTAAAGTTTATTTATTTTTTGTTGAGCTTTAAAGCGTCTGACAAAAGTTTTGGTCCATGAAAAGTGTCTGAAACTTAAGATACTAGTTCAGGATAATATTCTACAAAATATATATAAAGATCAGCTATACAAATTTAAGTTAAATAACTCTTATTTTTAGTTACCTTTCTCACCTGGTACCTGTCCAGGTGTCACTGGGCAAACTCCACAAACACACAGGTATGACAAAGCACATGAAACACTGCTAAGAACCTAAAGTTTCATTCATGTGAAAATAAGTTATGTCTGATCGCTCTTGGATCTTGGACTAGAGTAACAGAGACAAACCCTATCTAGGCCACGGAGTCGGTCAAATATTACGTTTGAAGCCTCAACTTTTTATTTATTGTATAGAAGGAATAAATCTTGTTTACTCATGTCAATTATTCGTTTGAAGTTCATCAAACTATGCTTTATAAACTAATAAATACCTGCTTTGAATGCGTTGAAACATCGAGCTATGCGACTGATCGCGGTGTTGCCTTACTCAAAGCTAAGCTTGGTGAGATCGATGCATATTTTACTATACGTTTTATGTAGTTTGACGTTAATTTTTAGAGAATAAGATTTTGGTAAACAACTGTTTGCATGCTGTTTGATATAGTTAAATGGGTTAAGCGACATATTGAAATATTATTTAAAACTGACATGTACCCTTTTTTATTTATTGCAAATAAAAATTTGATTGATTGATAAGTTCCAAAGCCTTGAACATTGACGTCAAGTTGACTACCTGTCGGTATTTTACAGGATAAATTTTGGAGAGTGTGCGCGGAAACTATTTATTTTGATCCCTCCATCGTCGCATTCAAATAATGGTCAAACAGAAGATCAGCCGACCTCCACCCGTACACAATAGGAATTCCCAAAGCTCGCACAAAGCGTTTCGCTACCACTTTTATCATGAGTATAGCTAAAGTTGAGCGAAGTATGTAATGCCCTAAATGTGTGTATTCTTCAGCTATTATTCAAAATCTCTACTAAGACCTTGCCAATATAACTATTATGTTCTCCCACGACTTCCAAAATTACATTAAGAATTTATATGTATATAATATAGATAATAATATGAATATGTATATTGGGGGGAAAAAATACACGTCGACATTTTCCGTTTATAAAATGAATTTTGCACGGCGCATTTAATGTTTTTAATGCGCGATGTTTAATAATAATTCTGCTTAGAGTTTTGACTAATGATGTTAGTATGCGCAGTAGCCCAGGCCCAAAGTTGGAATGTGTTGGCGAATAAAGGTGATTATAATAATTGTTATTTGGGTAATGACTCGCAACGCCCGAAAATTTGCCGCAGCGGCCACCTCTAATATTCATTTGCTTCTTTATTATTCTTTATTGTAGTTTGGTACTATACTTGAAATTTGCTTTTTATATCCAGACAGTGACGGGCGAATCCCTTGGAATCATTATTAAATCAACAAGTGACTTGAAATAACAAAAAAGATTTGGCACATTTGGATCATTTTTCGAAATGGCTGAAATTTGACTTTTTGCTGTTATATCTCCGCCATTTTGAAATCTTTGGAAAAACTAAATCGACACAATAATTCCGTGCAACTATCGAACCTCTCTAATCGAAAATTTCACTTTAATCCTTTGAGATATTCAATCTGTATAGGAGAATAGCCCGATATCCGCTGGACATACCCAACACGTACCCAAGAACCACTTTAAATTTTCTTAAGAGGAATCGTAACTAGTGTGAAAGAACCGAGCAATAGTTTCGCAGAGACGTTATTCGTTAATACGAGTAAAATTAAATTCGATAGCATGTAAACAATACCATTGGAGAGGCACACGGTATTTAGGTCGCAGAGATTGGTCCACAGCAACAATGCCCGAGCCTCATCAGTAGTCCTTTGTCTCGCTGAGACCGTAAGCCGCTCCCTTTTCAAAGATCCGTCGAAGGTATTCGCGCATTTACAGGAACTTCTGACAGTGACGGAGTGCTTCTATTTTAAAAGCAAATAAAGACCGCAATGTGGACATTATAGGAAAGCTGGTAAATGACGTTTTTTAGAAAGAAGACATTTTGAACCTGAAGGGTCAACATGTCGTTGCCTAGTGGTGTAGCTTATGAAAATAGTTATATATTTGCATCTTTACTTAAACTCTTTATAATTCTCACCCTATATTACAGGTCTAACACATAACTGAGTTTGTTCCTGAGGTATGGGAGCGGTGCGGGAGTGTGAACTGACGCCTGAATATATGATAGCGAGGTTGACGTTCCGTAACACCCTGTAGTCTTGCAAATTATTCTGCTCTTTTGAATAATTCGGCCTTAGAAGAATTTTCTGTAATCTCTTATGTAGCAATACAAACACACTAACGAAACAAACTCCCGAATTTCGTGAAATAAGCACTAATTCATTATTTCAGCTTTATTTTCTTTTGTCGAACATATTCTGCTCATACTCTTTAGGAGCTTTCGAGGGGTTCTCTCAATATTCTTACTTCTTTATCGTATTCGTATCGTTATTTGTTTGCTCTGTCTAAATCACATCGTGACAAATTGCCGACCGTCTAGCTAGTCGATACAGAATCTGCTGATAAAATAAGCAATGAGCGGTCCACGAAACGAACAGGTTGGATAAATCTGCTCAGTTAAGTTCCCACTTTATCGGTAATGGATTTACTGCTCATGGCTCATGTTCCTATGTTCAGCAGTAGATGTTTCTGGCTGATGATCACACATCAATCGTTAGCTGCAGAAGTTCGCTGTATTCGCTGATTGACCTTGCATGCATTCATGGGTGCAGTTCACTGAAGACGAACATTCTTCCAACCTAACAGCTCACAGATTATTTGCTGACGTCATTTGATATTAAATAAATAAATAAATTTGATATTGTCTTGTTGCATAGGAAACTAGAGATATCTCATCAAAGACATGAGTGAGGTTTTATGGTTGTTTTTTCTAAGGAAGAGTAAATCAATAAAAAAAAAAATTTGAATTCTGACTTTAATTTGACTGACCTTTACTAAAACCTGAGACGGTAAAAAAGGGAAAACTTTCTACCATAGATTCACGTGAACAAATAGATAAAATGTTATTATAGCGTGTCGTAAAACTTCTAAACTGATGTTGGACGAAGTTGTAACGAGGCACGTAACCTAAATGTTTGTTCGGTAAATTTTTGCATCCCTCTCTACGAAATAAAAACACCTATGTTGTGTTAGGTTATGTGTGGAGTTCTTTATATATGTAAGTATATGTATAAATGTATGGTTCTAATGTCCCGCCGTCATTTGCATACAATAACCGGCTGTGAATGGCGGACGACGTGCCGTACGCTCCCCTATATGGAGAATTACACATTTTACTTTAAAGTCACGTGACAATTTCCCACACATTGTGCTCCCGTATTCAAAGTCGCGACGGAAGGAAAGAATTTAATTTGTTGAAGCGAGTGCGATGGAAATGAAATTTTTTAAGTCCGCTTTTGCAGCGTTAGTGCCACAAAGTCGTATTCAATATGTATTCAAAGTATACCTATCTACGTTCGGTACAAACATTTAAAAGGTGCAAAGTTTTATTGAACAGTAGTTTTGATTTGTTATCACAATAACTGCGTGAAAGATGGCCTGTAACTGTGCGAAAATATTTTGTGTGAGTTATTCTGTAGCTGTGTGTGCCTATGGCCTATGTCCAGCAGTGGACGTTTACCGGCTGATGATGATGATGATGATTCTGTAGCTGTGTTCACTATGCTATAAAATCTGTTACTTACTATCTAGTCTTTCCTTGTACTTACATTACATATACGGTTACCGAGACAAAATGCGTCAGAAATGCAGATTGACATAATCAACAAGAATCCGGTGTATAGTGGACTAGACTAAAGATAGCTATGTATGTTAAAGATGAGCTAGAACTTTCTTTTTCTCATACTCAAAAGACCACAAAATCCCACGAAGATTTGAAAGAGATAAACTGAAATGGTTTCCTGCATCATGTATTATGTGAATATACTCAGCATGTTAAAATAATGGCATATTCAAACTTGCACAATAGCGCTGTTTTGCGGGACCGGGCATATGGACGTGTCTCGGGTTTCATTTCAACCAGCCAGCCGGCACGCACTGGTACATACATAGATATAATAATACAAAATAGCGCACCTCTTTCTTGTAAAACAGACATATGGAATAAGATCGTAAACTAACATGCCTTAACAACCACAGAGTTCTTATTTTACTGAATTGAATTCTTATGTGCTTCAATCAAAAATTGTACTCTTCATCGACTATCTATGGTGTATCCCTCATGGAAAGACAAACAAATACTTGTTATGGTTATCAACGCGAGAGGCTACATTATATTTATCATTAGACTTTTAATTGGTATCTTACAAAAAGATAGCTCACTTACAAACGTAATTTATGATTTTCTACACCCCATTTAGATTTATTAGCTGTCTGTGGTTTGTTGGATTATCGTTATAATTTTGAAATTTAAATTTGGGCCTTTTGAACACTTTTACGTGTTTGAAACTATATGTATTATTTTAACTAAAATTACAAACTGTTTCGCTTTTATTGCTTAATGTTCAAAATATGATAACTACGTTTGAATGGACCCCGAGAAATTACCTTACATTACCGTCTGACTACTGAAAACATTAAGATTTACATTTGGTATGTTTCAGTCTTTTACGAATACTTTTTTGAAAACGTCATCCAGCTGGATGGTTGGAGTAAGATGTTTATTCATATGGAGATGATGCCCATTTCCTGATTTTTCCCCCAAAGTTGCCTTTTATAACAACAATGAAATGATACGGGTGGTGATTTTATTCGAAAGCTGGCAGTAAATATAACTCATATAATGATTCGACAAAGGATTTAGACACACGGAGTGATCTTACAATTAGTCTAATCTAAGCTCTAATTCAATTCAATATAGCTATATTGTACACCAATAAAAAACTAACAAAAATTTTACAAAAGGCGGTCTTATCACTTACAGCGATCTCTCCCAGACAACCTTTGGGTAGAGGAAATAAGACACAATATTTTGGGTGGAGGTGAGACACTCTAAGAAAATTGTTCAAATATTATTTCGTCTAAGCAGGATTTACCTTGTGGGAAACCGCCGAATTTTCATGCTCATTAGAAAGGACTTCCACACTAACGAACCAACAAACTCACTTGTAGCTGAATCCGCAACATTGAACAATACACAACTCTCGCGGCATTGATTGTGCGTTCCCAAAGCCCAAGCCGGAACAGGAGAACTTGCTACTGATCCACTCGGATGAACACTCAATTACCTAAGTTTGGATATCAGTGTTCCTCGTCCCATTGTTCCCATTGTTGTCGAGGTTCTAATCTCCTTGTTCTTGTTATTATCTCTTTATGCCTTTAGGCGCACTACAGAACGTTTGGCTCGTGTTCTGCACTGTGTTACCGACTGAAATTGTTTAATTTTGCCCATGTTTGCTAAAATTTGCGTGTTGGATGGGTTTTTGAATCTTAGGCTTTCTTGTTAAGATTTCACCATCCTAGTTCGTATTCTAAGATTTTTTTTAAATAGAAATACGGTTGAGTAGTTAAGTAGTAGTAGAGAGGAGAACTTATTAGCATTGGAAAGGGATGTTTATGCTACTTTTTAGGGTTCGTAGCCCTACTGTTAGGGCAACTCTGTATGTCAGAGGCTTCTAAGCTCGAGCTCCGAAATATAAATATTGATATTTACATACGAGTTTAAGTATTATTAAAAAATGAAAAATTGAGTAAAATTTAAATGAAATTATTTAAAAAGATCTTTTTGCTCATCAATTTAGAAAGAAGAGCATCTTGAGATTATCTCGAGCATTACACGCATTATCCCCACATTAAGGTTTTGCCGGAACCCACAAAATATTAGTACACTTTTTATGTGTAATGGATTTGGTTTACAGATGATCAGACAGAATAACTTTGTCTTCTAAAAACACGATTTATACTACACTAAAGTTATGTCTTACATTACCAGCAAGGTATAATACAAAAGCGTTGCTAAAAGTGAAGAATGTTGTTTTAAGAGATCCTTTATTTCGGAAGTCGTTTATTAATAATTCATTTTCTTGCAAAAACCTGTTAGGGAAATTGTGTGTCAGTCTACATCAAATTTATACAGAGTGTCTCATATGGCAGCTCTGTAATTCATCTCTAAATAATTGTTTTGCATCGAATCGAATCACTTTCGCTTAGGCAGCAGACGCCCCTGTATACTGACAGTGATGAATCGAAGGCATATAGACATAATGTCTAGATAAGGCTAATTTATGGCGACGTGTGCGCAGTGCAGCGGTGAAATGAGATCTTGATTATCGCATGGCACACGTAAGCTATTCGCTCGTACGAGTAGTACCAATATGTGTCACGGCTCATTCCTTAGAAATTTGTCACTATGTATACGAAATATTTTCGCAGTGTTTTTGCAAATGTTGCTAAGATGAATCGTCTATGTGTTTTAGACTGTTTGCACAAAATTGAGATTTCAAAGCAATATTAATAGTGTCCTTGGGTAGTCGTGTGTAGTTCGATCGATCAGCAAGGATAACCTAAAGTATTGTCTCCTTATTGGCAGCTTGATCTAATAGCCTAGCTACAACTATTTCGATATTCTTGGTATATGCACTATGTAAGTACTCGTAATTAGCTTTGGCTTCGAAATAACTTGGCTAAGCAACCCAAATATGCTATACATCAGAACCATCCTCGATATGTAAGGTCTACTCCTGACTGAAAACTTCTTAGAACTAGTTTCCATCTATAAAAAAGGACAATTCTTTAACAATGTCAAATTATACATAATAACGTTATTACTCTTTACTACGTATATATCTTCTGGTTCGACCTCGGCTATGTAAACCCTAATTCTCGTCGGGATTGAAGCTTGATTCAAACATTGCCTTGATTGGAACAGACGCCGTCCAATCACCCAGTGCACATTCATTTTGTCTCCAGGGAAATCGAATGGCTTAATCTGCAAACAGCTTCAGACATCAATCGGGATTACGATTCTTTCCCAGTATTCTTTCAAGCCGCACAAATATTCTTGGGAAGGTCCAACAAAATACGTCTACAAGATGCGATATTCTTTTTTATTTTTCTATTTAAATTTCGCTTTTCATACTTAGTTAGCCAATTACACGTAGTCTTGTAAATTCTTCCGTGCTTTTTACATCTTACTTTTAAGAGTTTCATCTTGTCCATTTATCACAGTCCCACATTTCTACATCTTTAGACCTAGCAACATGGTTTTTTCATATTTTTGGCAGTTTTTATGAAATTAATTTTGCGTAAGGCACTCATAAAGGCTATCCAGCTATTTTAATTTAAACTGTGTAAAAATATAAAGTCAAACAAATTGTACACAACCTTTAAATGTAACATACCAATCTATCTTATAAATGAGAACAACAATAGATTTCATTTCACAAATGGACACATGTATGAATGGAATGTCAACAGATTGTTAGAGGCAAATGGATTGACGAGCCAATTGTTAATACCTATTTATACTCCAGTAAATATGGGTCGTTGGGCGGGCGACGACCCATGTTTCATATTATGAAGTGTCTGCAGCCGAGTCCAGAAAACGATGGAGGCGTTTTTACGGTTATGATGTATTTATGAGTGTTTTTTCCCACCATGTAACATCCCTTTTATCAAGCTTTTTGCCATGCAGAAGGATTCCGATTTAGATAGATACATGCAATCTCTTCCTTCATTTACCTAAACTTATGTTCATAGAAAAGCAAGGATGTGTTATGGCAAGACTACAAAAAATCAACTACTTTGGCTGCATTAATTTTTTAGATCTGGTAAAAAGGTGTATTTTAAAAAGGGTTCGAAAGTGACAAAGCTATATTGCAATAACTGAAGCCGTATTATGTATCTTATACCTTTAAACGAGCAATTCTTATAAATATATATATAAATCGGAACTCGGAAACGGCTCCAGCGATTTCGCTGAAATTTGGTATTTAGGGGGTTTTGGGGGCGAAAAATAGATCTAGATTAGTCTTATGTCTGGGAAAACGCGCGTTTTCGAGTTTTCATGCGCTTTTTCTTTCGCATTATTCGACGCTAAATATGATGGGAAATTTCACGCTGTCAAACATAATCACTTTAGCCGAGTGGTTCACACGTGTCATTCCGTCCGAGATATCCGCGTTCAAATCCCGGTTGGAAAATTGCTTTTATTTTCGTTTTTTGTATGTTTTTATTTATTTATTCAAGTTTGTAATTTTTTTTTTTTAGTGGCAAATTGTTCCACTCTTTATGGCTAACCAGGGGCAGAAATAAAGTTTTTGTTTGTTTTTAAAGAACTACGAGCAAAGTGCGGTCGCCCAGATATTGACAGTAAAGCTATTATGTAATAAAATACGACATAATAATAATAGTGTGTTATATCCCCCCTCATCTTTTCGTTTAGCATTTCGCGAATCACCGCTTTTATGGAAACGCAGCGTTAACAAAGCAAAACACAAGCGTACACAATAACGAGCCTTTGTTGTACAAACGATTCTGGAAACTAAATTTTACTTTGTATTTTGTATTCCTTTACACAGATATGACCTGAGGTCAAGTATAACATTGGCTACAAAGCAAACAATAATTTAACTTGATATGACACCAAGCATACAAAGGCCATAAAATTACACCGGGAAACATGTAAACAGTGGCACGCCTATGGACGATATAGTATCGTTATTGATAACCTCGTTGACATGTTAACGAGATGTCGGAACCCATCGCTAAGTGCCGTCGATGAAAGACACGACCCAGGGGCGGTTGGACCGGTGCTCTATTTTTGTCCTAAGACGTTGACCTGCTGCTGTGTGGCTCATGAAGAATCCTCAAGGCTACTAAATCAACGGGATTTATAGCCCTGGAGCCCTTAATTCGGCCGTGCTTTTATATGTATGTCGGCGTCGACCAAGCAAGCTGAAGTGACCGTCTCTCTAGTTAGCTTTTGAAATGAATTTAAAGATTCAACAGTCGGACTTCTCCCTGTTTCCAATATGTCCAACAAAACGTTCAAACAAAGTATGTTTCGCGCGCGCCATAAAAACGTAGTTTGATTCGGTTCAAAATATTCAGCAATTGAATAATTTTTTCTGGCACGAGCTAAAAGACAAACCATATAGACATATATTAGTTTTACATCATATCTTGGAAATATTATTGACTTTGATTGTTTAACATTTAAAAATAAAATGGGAACAAACTGAGTTTGTGTGAAATGTTCTAGCTGCCACTTCTAGGAGAGACACATGTGTTTTTAAAAAGACTACTCGTAAATACATATTGACTACATACGTTTATAGAAGTCTGTCGGAAATTACCTGAGTGTATCCTTGGCCTTTTTTATTGTGTCAGGTGGTTCCAAAGAAAAGCTCACTGGATTCCAACATGCTACAAATAAAATGTCTTTATACAAAAGAGTTTCATCTCGTACCGTCAAGGGTCGCTGGTTGAGGCCTTGTTTACCTATTGTTTGAACACAATGTGCTCCCATCTACAATTGTTTGTGAGGACAATTTATGGTTTCCACTTGGTCTTATATTTTTTGCCCAGGTTCCCTCGAATTTTCTGTAATTCTTTAAAAAATTGTCTCCCGATCAAACCGAGTTGTTTACGCATGTCAACGTTTCTGTCCGATGTTTCATTTCGTCGAATCATAACTGCGTATTTAAAACGGGGAAGTGAGCCTACGATATTTAGGAAGGCGCAGTTTATTCTTCGTAAACTTTGGGGTCGTCCGCTTCGTCCGCGCGAGTATTGATTTACCTTGTAGGGAAGGAATTTCTGTTATAACCACAAGCCACGGTTCAGCGAAATAATGCTGGTATTAACTGGGGTTATGTTTTATTTTAATGCTGAATATAGATTTGAAATCTCGGTAGCTAGCTCGCTAATGATAATAGGATATCTAAACATATTATATTATTGCGGAAATCTAATTTATCGCCATGTTACGCACTGTATCCATAATTCTAAACTATGGATGGATAGACCTATACAGGAAATGATAAAATAGAAACAAGTGCAAAGATTCCTTCTTGGAAATTATGGAATGGAGTTCCTGTATTATAAATGGGAAAAGTTTCGTCTAATATTCATCCGGTTGCTTTGATCTCAGAGACGTGAAGTCTTTGAAGTCTACCATAGTTCGCAAGCATCGTTTCCCTTTGCACTTTTGGTATAAATAATACTTTTTCTATTCTCATTTCCTCGTGGTTTGATACAATGAGTACCTCCCCGAGGGCGTCAACTTGATTTAATTGATTCACATTGTTGGGAAGTATTCATTGGAATTCCCGTCTCGAAGCAACGTTCTCTCTTAATTGAATCTTAATAGAAACCTTTGTGACTCGACGATATCTTGAAATTCATCTGTTTGCAAGTCATTGTTGATTTAGAACATTGTAAACTCTGTTAGTGTATAAGCAGATTCAACCTTGTTTCCAATTTGCACGTTGAGCAACTTCTAAGACCCGACTGTTTGCACTGCCTCGGTCCGACGATGTTTAAATTAAATATAGTACAAAATTTTGCAAATATTTAACCGAGTTTTGTTATTTTACTGATGAAGGCAGGAATGTTTACACTTCCACAATATTAAAAGTAAATTACAATTCAAGAACAATAATGCATAAAATACACGGCGTAAAGTTCGAGAAAAGGTTACATTTGTATCGTCCGCAAAGATAGCTCTGCTACGATACAAAATGTCAAAATTATTTCGCATGCATAACATAGAAACCTTTGACATTATGACTGTGATTAGTGCGTTCTCTATCAACACTGATACGTGTGTGTGATGCTGTCAATACAATATTAGATATCTGCAAGCTTACGTTACGCCATGAACTGTGACTACTATCACACACCTACGGGTAGTGCCGCGACCTGCCGCAACAGAACACTATTGGATTACGCGTTGAGAAAACAAAGAGGTGTAATTTCAGTTGTGACCGCAACATTCACGACCTGCTGCGCCTCTCACCGCACCCAACAACTGAACCACAAAACTGTACTGTACCCAACAACTGTTTCAGTACAGCGAGTTGCATGGCTTTACTATATACTATGTACAATGTATACATTTTCAATATAACTTCAATCTTTTTACTTTTATTTCAATGTGCTTTTGTATGACACGTCTATTTATATATTAATATTTAAACTGAAGCTTCCAGGTGAGCTTGGTCTTGAAAGAAAGCCGAATGTAATCCAACTGTCGGTGACATGACAATGAACAAGATTCAGATTTTTTTTATTATTAGGGTTCCTTGCCTAAAAAAGGAAAATGGAACCGTTATAGGATCACTCTGTCTGTCAACGCCATTTTTCTCAGGAACGCGTGAAGTTATCATGTTGGGACTAATATCAAATACTCAAATCTGCTATACCTTAGAGCTGTGTAAAATCAAACTTCTAGTTCTATGCAATAAAAAATACGTCTGTTTAAGTCGCATTTTAGACCAATGCCTTTGCGATGCCAGGGAATCAAAACCTACAGGGTACTTCCCGTTGACCTAGAATACTGAAATATGGCAAGAAGCATGGTCTTACAGCACAATTATAGGAATAAATCTGAACACCAGAATTTTTAATTATATTACAGCGGAATTGCTTTATTCAGATTACAAATTTAAGATTTACAGTTGAGAATTGATCGTGATTAAGACTGATGTATGGGATCACATTTTAACTGCAAAGTTAAGTTTGTTCTTAAATCAAGGTTATCTATATCTAACCTATTATATCTGATTTTCAGTATATTAATAATTCATATTCAGTACGGAAACCTCGGTGCGCGAGTCCGACCCGCACTTGGCCGGTTTTATGTTTCTATATAACTATGAAGGACCAAAACTATTACACAAATATCGTATAACAATTATCTTACTAACAAAAAAGCTGTACAAATAACTTGTAAAAATTAAAATCCTTGTTACGCATTTGATTTCGTCCTACTATATCAATTGTCATTTCGTTCAAGTAGCTTCTATACTTTGAAATGTTCCAATAATGACGTGACGTGTGCGTCGCACATTACTGTTGACACTATTTCGTATCCAAGTGAGGTTTGCGTGCTCGTGGCTGCTTCATCAACTTTGTGAACGATAAGATCTTGGCAGTGGAGTCGTAGAGTTTCAGTTTTATCTTGCATCTTTATACGTAGCTTATTTTAAAGTTTGTGCCTCTTCTAAATCAGATAACTACCATTCTACAGTTTTGGTGAAGAACCAGGTTATGTAATGTCACACGAGTGTTTGATGTATTTTAAAATAATAATAAATTTGTTAAATTTTAAGTAAATTTGTAGTGTAAAAAGCATTTCCATGCTGTTACAATAACTAAATAAATTAACAAAAAATATTGGCAAAATTAAAGTAATATGAAGACATTGCTTTATAATATAGGATCACGACTCAGAGAAAATTTCGAAAAATTAGAAACACGATTTACAAGTATTAGCGATATATTACTCAGATCACCAATCCGTCTGCCCAGTGTGTTGAAAGACCGTTAGACATAGCCATGAGGTGTTCGGTAGTAAATGTACGTGATGAATATTCAGTTCTAACTTGGCATTATTTTATGTTTTCTACAATGTGAGGCAAATTCTGTTCAACTGAGGAAAAGCTCAGAAGTTTCACGTTTCTACCAGTTAGGGATGGGCGTTATAGACCAATATCATTAATTTAATAATTTCATATAATTTTGTTAATTAAAGAACATACGTCTTCTATACATCCTATCATCTATGTTGCTGTCTGTCCTACATTTCCAAGTTGATAATGAAAAGCTCCGTCGTCTTAGCGCATGGTGATTTGACTTCAAAGCCGCCTCGGAGGCGCATTCGTTATTTTCTGTAATTACAGAGAACGGTGTACATCAGATACATTAGTCACATTTCTGCTGTTTGTTAGATTATTCTTTTACCTTAATAAAAGGTTATGTTATCCCTGTGTTAAATCAAGTCAAAGTGAGTCGGGGCAAAATTAAATAATTGCATTATTGCCGAGTTTTCTTTGCTGTTTGTACAAATTGTGTATTTTTTGTGTTTTCGTAATCCTCGACCGTTTATTTGGTTGTCAGTCATTCACGTCCGCTTTGCACCTTTTGTTTGATATATTTCATTAGAAAATGTATTGAAAATACACTTCATCAAACTTCTAGATTATACACGTATCAAATTATTTGTGGTATTATATAATAATAACTGCTAATACAATTTCAAGGTTATTAATCATTCATTATAATCAATACAGGAACTTGGTTCATACATTTCAGACTAATCTGCCTTTTGTTTGTATTTTATACGAGTAAGTAAATGAATCTAGCTGTCATTTCACAACTTGTTGTTTCTCTTTTTCAGTAGTTTTCTATCAATATTGCAAAAGAAGAATCTCAGATCTTTTCAACACTTTCCCATCTATTCTAGCAATAATTTGTTCAATAAGAAGCCGGCCTCATAAATCAAGCCTTAACGGCCGTCCCTTTCAATCTATCAAACATCTCGCAAAAACTTTATTATATTTCTTATTTTCTGTCGAATTAATATCTTCTGGGAAGTTTGTGATTTTCCTTCAACGGGAAATATCTGTCAACGTCTTTTCAATGGCAAAGTATCTGGTGACGCGCTCAAGGAAAGTAACTTACGAAAGACGAGAGATGTACTCAAAGTAAGTTTCAGTTTGAATTAACATTTTCTGTAAGAGCTTTAAACGCTGCTTTTACGCTTCCATTAATTAAATTTCGTTTAAGCTTCTCGCATATATCAGTCGGGATTGGGAGATACGACATATTTTATGGACTGTTTTAATTACATTTTTAATTTTATAAAATTGGAGGATCAAAAATAAAATTATAAATAGTTGTCTAAGTGTGAGTGAGACTCACATATGGAGGGCTAGGGTTTATAAAACACATAAATTTGTAGTACCCAATTACGTACCTTAGGTAAATAATGGCTAACACTCCTTTGCATGACTTACATATTATTCAATATTTTAGTACTAGCTAGACGCTTCTGATAGATAGCTGGATAAATAAAGAAGACGGAGAGTGTGTCATAGTGGCCTCCAAAATGAGTTCGGAACCCTTCATTAAACCGTATGCCAATGTAATTACAAGTATTTGTGCCATGAAGTCCTAAGGCAGCGACCAAAGCTTTTTGCTAAAGATACATACATATACTGACCGAAACTGAGCAGACTTGTGAATTGTGTAAATTCATGTAAAAAAATTTTAAATGTATTATTATACATTTGTTTTATTTCATTTACTATTATATTAATTATAATAATAAAATAGTTTAGAGTAATTTAAATTTGCCAATATCAAAAATTGTTTCTATTTTGGGTAGACCGTTTTGTCTTTAAAATTGAGCTGACGAGGACTGATAATGTCTCCAAACGTGACAACAGCACGGGTCCGGAAAAAACATTCGCTGTGGACTCTATGAGCAAATAGTAGCTAATAGGACTATCACAACAGATTAGCCACAGCAGCAAGTCTGCTCAGTTTCGGTCAGTATATGTATGTATCTTTAGCAAAAAGCTTTGGTCGCTGCCTTAGGACTTCATGGCATTAATTTATAACTACTCTTAACTTATAAGGGTTATGAAGTCATCAGCCGGAAAACGTCCACTACTGGACATAGACCTCCTCCATGGTTTGCTACAATGACCGTCTCCGAGCCACCTGGCATCCAGCGATTCTCCGCGACCTTAACTAGGTCGTCGGTCCATCTAGTAGCAGGACTGCCCGGTAAACATTTCCCGATACGTGGTCGCCACTCGAGAACTCTATTAGAAGCATTGGGCATTTAGCCCAATGCTTCTTCAGCTCACTGACTCGTGGAGCTATCTAAGTGACCGTAGTTCGTCTACGGATTTCCTCATTCTCATTTTATCACGTAGAGAAATTTCGAGCAAAGCAAGTAAATACTTTCGAAACTAAAAGATTTTACTTTTATTGTAAAATTGAAGAAAAAAATCTCAATGCTAATAAGGCATGGTTAATAAGACAAATAATGTGATGCCTTTATTGAAATTCCGTCACGGAAAATGAAAAACCGTCACCTTCAGCGAAATGTTAAGTCCTAGATGACTCCCTCCAAAACTCCCTTCAAAACAAAATGTCTGCCAAGAGACAATTCAAAGAAATATGTTTCTACTTTAAGTGGTTGTGAAATAAAAGAAAATCCATAATGACATAGTATTTGTATGCGACAGTCTAAGGCAGGTTCGTCCGTGAGTCAGTGATTGATGATATTCCAAAACGACCGGCGGCGACCTGAAATTACGAAGACTCTCTTGTAAAAACAAAATTCAGGTAACGGGTAATCAATTGAAACGAAAGCTTTAGTAATGTGTGTCCTATTACGGGCCATAAATCTAGTACATTCAAATATTGCTGATTGATTTCTAATAACAGATACACATCGGTATATTGATCCTCAGTATACGATAAAATCTATTGTATGTATTTGTTGATATTTAGTATGTGTTGTCCTCACAATGTCGGTCAACCCTAGTATTTATATCAGCTATGTTTATATATGTACACACATACACATCTCTTCTCTTATGTTACACTTTTTTAAACCCGACTTATACTTTTTTTTAAATTACAGAATAATCGCTATTTCAACAGATTTTTCAGTAAGGTTCGAGAACCGCAAACGAGTCCTTTCCCCTCGACTTTCACTCATTCATTCTGCTCGACCTTTTATGTTTCGTATTCATTGATGTATGTATGTTCGAACACGAAGCACGAGTCCACAGAACGCAACTCATTATGGCAGAGTCCTTTTGTCGCTTGTTAACACAACTCGTGGACCTTTCATTCATGCGGCAAGGGAACTCGTAATGTTTTTTCTTCCTATTATTCATTTTCGGCTATTGTGTGTGTGTAATATATTGTTGAGAACCGTGGCTCGGTGTTTGCCGCCGGCGAGGATATGCGTCACCCACCACAGCTAGCTTGTACAAAAATACTTGTATTCGTCCCGAATTCATTACGTACTCCACTTTTCCTGACTGTCAGTATGTAATAGAAGAATTTGTTGTAGGTGTCCTTTGATCTGACAGGTAATTACTTGTAAGGAAATCTCGCACATTCTTATTATTTGAAAGACTGAACCGAGAATATTCTGTGTTTATAGGATTTCGTTAGTAATTTCTATTTAATTATCTCCTAGTTTTGCCTACCTAGTTACTGCAATAGCAAATGTTTCGTTTGTGCGAATTTTTAATGAGCCAATATTCATTTGTCTTTGCATTCATCAACTTCATACGTACACTACAGGCGGATTTTAAATGATTTAGATGCCACTGCGACACGTCTTCTGAAATTTTCCTTTGGTTGCCTTTGTCATCTTTCACTATAGGAACAGTAGACTTTACAGCCGGTAATGATTATTACACACACAACAGAACTATGATTAAGTTTTCGATAATAATAAAATACCCTTACCTAACCTACAGATTGACTGTCCAACTTAAAACTGCAACCCAACCGAACTACTAACCCTTGGACGGATTTATCAGCTGATCTCATGGGGCTTGATGCAAGCGGGAGGGGAACCCTCGGTCGTTGAGTTGCAGTCGCCCGCCCGCCGCGCCGCGCCGGCCGTCACCGTCAGTCGGTCGACAAGCGTCGCCTAGGGACGACGTTCCGCACGTGCCTCCAACCGGCATCAACACTAAACAGTGACTTAACTAATCAAGTGAAATAACTGTTTCAATTACTGGATTTGTGCTTTGAATAGTGTCAAAGTGGAAAGTTCTCGGTTCTGTGATTAGTTGCTGGGTTAAAATCATCCACGCCGGTTCAGAAGGTATTTTAGATTTATGTTCTAAAAACTCATGTTTAGTAAGATTTGTGATGTTCGTAAAGATTCTAGTCTTTTATAATGTCATAAAATGTTTATTAGTTTGCCTATAAAAATAACGAACGGGTATCAGGTATAACTTATCGGCAAGCATTTCATATTGAGGTTAAAAGGTACACTGTTCGAAATGCTCATAAGACATTACCTTGTTGTGGCATTAATTAGGAGGTCAAAGTTTAGTTTTTACATACAACTAAAATAGGTTTTTAATGTTTTTAGACACTGGTATTATTAAACAGTTATTGATTGACGAATTGTACTGCTGTACCATAACATTCCCCACCCATCGTAATCGAATAAAATCGATCGAGACTTTTTCAATCAGACGCAGCATCACTGACGCTTATAATATTGATGGTCGCTATAAAGATTTGAAGAGGGGGTTGAAAATGTTCGGTCGCTCATTGATTCGCGACCCTAATAAAACTCACATAATATAGAGTAGTTTTGCTTCAGTACCAGAAAAGGGCGGCGCACTCGCCTCGACTAATCCCCGGCTGATCAGTCAATCCGACAGACGTAGTTCATAAACTCGGCAAGTTTCTGAAATTCTGATCTTAAAGTATCAGCGCTGTATTATTTACGAAATCCTACTTAGTTTAATTTATGAATCTACCGACGACGACCCAGAAAAACGGCTGAGAGCTTTGTGGTTTTTGCACCTATGTGCTGCAAAGTTTTATTTCAATTCAATTGTAAACAACGTGGACATTCAACTTCAACTAGCCACTGCTACCTATCTATACTAATGTTAAGGAAACTCATACTCATGGAATAAACAGAGGTCACGAAGTCATACCTTGAACGTGCCTATCTACGTTTGAGTATTTGACAGATGTTTGACGTAACAATGAATCTTTGTTATTTGTCGATGACATTGTGTATTTTACAGTACTTTGCTGAATCTAGAAATAATTCCGCATCATGGTGTCATGTGATAGTGCAAGTTCATTACATAACGAAGGAACTCAGAAATGAGCAGAGAGAAATGAACAGTTTTACACATAACATAAACTACATATTTCGTAATTAAACAACAACATATGACGTCACAGTAGAATAATCTTCTATATGAAGTTTCGTTACGTTAGACGATAAATAAAACGTTGCTGATTTGCCTATCAATCAAATACCACATTGTAATAAAAATGCAGACCCGAATTTCACGTAAATAAACAAACAAATGAGAGCTTGCGTGTTTGGATCAGAAGCTGCTTTTCTTCCATAAACCTAATAAAATTATACAGCAAATCAATTAAGCTACTAAATTCCAATAAACGTTCGTAATAAAACTGCCGCAGAACTAATAAATTATCCAATAATTTAATGCTTCGAAGATTAAAGTTATACGACTGCGCTAAAGATCGTTGCCCTCTAAATCTTCCTGTTCTTCCGGCATTGGCGACAACGTGCGTGGCTAGAAAACTGCGTTGCTATGACAACATCCACCAGACACGCCATACTGTCATGCGCCGACGCACCCGGCCCGGCCTGACACTCTCGTTGTGGTTACAATGTAGTCTGCAATCAAGCATTGATCAAATTACTCGTACCACCTTTCTGACAAGGAAACATTGTATGTAGCGAAGGTTCAGTGACATCTGTAAAGCAATAATTAACTATGATTTCATACTTATAATCAAGCCGTATTAGAAGCACAAATTATTTTGGCATTAGATTTGACAAAATCATTGTTGTTAATTTTTGCAGAAACATTATGACTTAGTTGCGTTGCGGATATTTTAGACTTTGGCTATCTCTTCTATTAATACAAAAAAAATTGAATCTTTAACTTCCATAAAAATCTCAACGCAGTCTCAATATACATTTTATAGTCTCGATTATTCGTTAGTTCCACGTTCTTTAATTTGGTAGCTGGTAAGTTTTCTTGTCATTTCGTCGAGGTATATCCTACCCGTAAGCTTGAATTCCTACTTCATAGCATTGCCACAGCACATCAATATACGCCCCTGTACTCTATCTCTCGGGCAGGGATCGTCCATTAAATCTGCCACGTTGAGTGATACAGGCCCACGCGGGGTGGTCATAAAAAAGATAGGCACTCAATCTAAATTTAATTCAGGAAAGTCAAGCGTACGTATTATCTAAAGTATCCGTAGTAGTGCGTACTCTTTTTTTGTTCACATTCCGTAGTATAATTGACACCTCAATGCTTCGTCACACGTATGTATTTGGATTAATATGGACGCAGCGATTATAACTTGATCGCTTTCAAATTATTATTTTTTGCTCGCGATTTCACTGGCGAAAACCACGACGTGTTTTATTTGTTGGTACGAAACGTTCGAACAGAGTAAATACGCTCGTACGTCAATCAAATCGGATTTAGCGACCCTTTGTCATATAAAGCAAAGGAGTACGTTGTCCAATTTCTGCAAATCCTCCCAACAGCGTATCCTCCCCTCTGTCGTTACTCATCATAGGAACTCTTTGATAAACTCAATTTCCTATAAATAACATACCAAATCAGCGATTACTGGTTTATTTGATGTCATGAGCGTCAGTAAGAAATTATTTTGTTACGCTACGTCATACTATGTAAATCAATCGATTGTGAAGGTTGAAGAAGGTTGAAAATTTCTTTTTTTAGGTATTTCACGAATTTTTGTGCAGGCTTTATTATCTTTGCAAAAGGTTTAACGATTGTAGTATGTGGTGGTACAAGGAAAACTGCAAACCAACCCTTTTATTATATTATTTAGAAGCGACGTCAAAGGTTAGGTAATTCGTTATATCTGGATTCTGAACTACACGTGTGGTTTTAATATCACAAGATCTAACTATTGCGAACAGTTTCCGCGCGTATGTAAGTAAATCTTCCGAACTTAAAAAGTCGAGTCATGACATCTAACACGTCAGGAAATATCAGTTTACTGTTAGACATGCTAGACTCATCGTGCTAATCTTTTCTGCGGCACCGAGTCACGTCAATCAAGCATGAAATCAATAGTAGCGTCCGCGGCCTTATGCATCAGCGCTCCGTTCTTCCGCGCCTCAACTGTGTTTATTATTGTGCCGTTTACATTTTAGTTTCATTGTATTGATGAATGACTGCTATTTTATCGACAAAATGATTAAAAATCATCTGTATAGATATTTAGATGGGCCTGGTACTTTTGCAAATATGTACAAAAGAAGCATGCACTGTACAGAGCTTGACTATTCACGAAACTATAAGTAATAAGAGAAAATTAACAGACGCAGATCAGTTTTTTTTTTAAATAAAATTTAAGAAGAAACTGAAACAATCTGCTACTAAATTAATGATTTCCAGCACGCAAATCACTCTAGCAAATATTTATTTGCCGTGAGGGTTTATATTACAACGGAGACCCCTCGAAGAGTTGCCCCCGATGTGGAGCAGAGACCGCGGACTCACGCATCTCGCGCTATCGATTGTTCCCAGCTAAATATTCTATTTTATTTGGAAGCAGGTGGCCTCGTTTGTTTATTCACGGTCTAACACGCTACAAAGGATTCTCCCGATTCCCGAGAGCGGAACGTCTCTTTATACAATTTGTTTATAGACAATTTCTCTAAACGACAAGTCGAACCGTATGTTATTTACATTTCTGAGATATAAATGTTTATCGGCCAGTGTTTGGTAGTGGCTTTTTCCGCGCAAGTTGGTTCTATTGTGTCCTATGGAAACAGCTTTATCGAGTTGTAGCAAATGTCTTCTATTCGTGACTTCTTATCTCTGTGGCTTTACGAGTTTACATGTTGATTATTATTATTAAGCTTTTATTGCTGGATAGCTAAACGTACTATCTAATTTTATTAAAGAGACAACTTAAATCTAGCACATTGGGTTTTCTGGTGTAGTGATCAGCGTTCCTGTTACACATACGCCTCTTCCAGCTAGCTTCTAGGCCAGGTGGCGCCTCAAAGTTTACATAACCACATTTAAAAGGATTAATTATGTTATTTTGATACTAACATTCGCTTATAATATTCGCTATTAGTCCATAAAATCATGTTTGTTGGTGTAATGTAGAAGACCGTATGTGATTGTAGTAACCTCTGCATTTCGTTAAGTGTTTTCATCTGATCTGTGTATAAGACTACCTATCCGAACAGGCTATTCCGGAAATTCGATGTAATCTGCGCTAAGAGCAAGATAATCCCTCAGGAAGCCGGATGAAACGAAAATAGCTTATATTGTATAGCATACCGGAGTAAGGGCTAACAGAGAACAACTCTGAGAATTGGCCCACGTATTGAGGACGGACCTATATCTATGTAAAACTGTAGATTCGTATCTCTAGCGTATCCTTCGCTTTTCGGGAGAGATTGTAGGAACAGATTAGCATAATAGTTGAGTATTTATTTTATATTTCTTATCCTGCATTTATTCAGTACACGGCGGGTTGTAAGAGTATCCTAGTTATTATTTATTAATAGTAATTGTTTGTGAGTATCTTCAAAACCCCTTTCTCTAGGTACCGTATCGTCATTAAGATACAATTGATTGACCTAGTTTTAATAACTAGTATCCTGTGCTCTGATATGTCATTTATATACTATTGTATGTATGCAAGTACATCTTCTCTTCCGTTTGATTCCAGTCAGTTCAATTGGAAGCTTCACGGAACTTGCGCTTTTACAGGAGAGTGATAAACAAGGTCGCCCCCCAGTCGCGAATTTATTACGTACAAAGACAGAAGTTGGAAATGCAATTAAGGTTGGCACAACTCGGTCCACATTTCCGCTTACAAGGCGTGTTATCCTCGTGTAAGCGAGTTAGCACGTGGTAAGCGCATTAAGAGTACCTTCCTACGAGAATGTTCCTACAACTGGATAATTACTTGTGAAATTACCGCTTCAAGCCTGTACAGCAGTCACGCTAACGATTTTGTAATTATTTTGTTCAAGTTTAAAAAGTATATTTTTTAAAGGTTTTAACAGTTGACTCAAATTAAACCAATTAAGTCAAGAGGATGTTATATCAGCAAACACTTGGGGTCAAAGTATTGGAAAAGAACATAGTACAGTGAATTTGAATGTAAACCTGAACGACCATAGTAAGATAGATGTTCACAACGATCTTTGTTAATATGGGCTCAAACACTGCTGACCAATTTCTTGGCTGTGAATTACATTATTCGTATGTTACTGTATAAATAACATATATTGAAAATTTGGCTGCAAAAAATATGAAAATTACATTTGCATGTACTTGTATTTGTATAGTCAATATGGTAAACGCTCATGTGAAATAGCTTTTTAAAACACGAGTACTTAAGTCAAATATTATGGGGAAGGAATGATTAAACGGATGTTTTAAAATTGTTTGGTAATGCGCCTACTGACTCTCCGTTTGAAGGGTGTTTAGATGTGTTACTGATTTCTTTCGAAATTTGAATAATACAGCTCACTTGAGTATTTGAGTTGAGAACATAATGACCGACGAACTGGTAAATGCCGCGTCGAAAATTGTTGATGATATAAAAGTGAATAATTTTTTTGCTCGAAAACTATTGATTTTTTAATTAATAACAGTTCTATAATTATTAAAAATGATTATATACACATTTCATATATTTTTTTACTAGTCTCACTAAAAAAATCCAAGCTTTATGTATAATTCTACCTATATGACTTTCTGGGCTTCCTTTTCCAAGCGCGTGCCCTTTAATAAGCTGAACAAAACAATTATATCTATAACAACTGATACAAGCGTGTAGTTTACCCTTTATGTCCCATTAGCCTTTGAACGTACGGGAGCGTTCATTTTATTAAAGTTAGCATTCGCTATGCACTCCGGCTATAAACGGATAATCGGTCTTTGGGGTCATTATATTATTATTGGTGTTATCTTTCTGTGAACCACAACAGGCATTAATAGGATATTAGGAAAACTATAGTATTAGTGTCGATTCAATAGGCCGTTTCTCCTGGATTCTTTTTAAATATTTATCTGATTTGTTTTATGTTGGGCAACGGAACTCCAGCGGGTAAAGACTGTCTAACTTATTGACATATTTGGCCTTTTTAACCGACTTCAAAAAAGGAGGTTATCAATTCGACTTGTATGTATGTAATATTTCTAGAACTACCCAGTTTTCGTATATGTTAGTCTATATCAGCTTCTAAACAAGTGTACCAAATTTCAAAAGTGTATGTATGTATATTTGTATGTTTGTTCTCGCATATCGCCGGAACAAAAGTTCGATTTAAATAATTCTTTTTTTGTTGAACTAGGTATTGTTCAACTTAGGGAAGACTGCAAGTTTCATCAAAATCGGTTCAGTACTTTTTGAGATAGGGAATGTTAAGTGTGTATTAAACAGCAGACTTACAAGCATTGCCTGAATAAAAGTAGACTTTTAGGGCAGTTGAAGTCGGTTTCTTTCTTATTTACTTGAACGCGTTTTGAACGCGTTTACTTGTTTTGAAGTCGATCTCAATATTGTGCGTAAGGGTATTTTGGTTTCGATAAACTAAAAATATGCTCGAGACACTTGTTATTATATTTTTGGGTAGAAATTTAGCTATCCTATTTCTAGTTAGATATGCGATTCTTGTTGATAGTGTACGAAATTAACATACCAAACATTAGTCTAATCTTTAATGGCAACAAATTTTGCCATAACATCGTAATTGTATTGCCTATATTAATGAAATTGTTTGGACACAATCAGATTCAAAGAAACGTAAGATTTGGTGGGATTGCTCTGAATGTTATACGGTAAACATAAACTTAAATAAGTTGGACTCCAATAAATTTACAAATTCGTTATCTTAATTTTTTTAAATGGAAGTAGAGACCTAAAATTGAACCAGACGCTGAAAGTAGAGCACAAAACAGCAGTTTCTCAACGCAGTGTCGCTTAGCAAACATTGTTCATGCCGTTATCTCTGTGTGTGGTAAATGCAGTTTTATCGAAAAATATAAAACTAAAACAACACAGTTCCTGTCCTTTACTGCAAAACTGAAAATAACTTATTTGAAGGGCTTTGAGTTTATTACAAAGTTGCTACTTATTAACTTAAATAGTCATAACGTTTCCGCCTAAACCATTAGATAGAAGGATAAGGATAAGAAGGATTCTTTATATATATTTTTTACAGAGTATAGATCAACGCTTGGCCACGATCTCACCTGATGGTAAGCGACGATGTGGCCTACGATGGTGCGCGTTGGTCTAGAAGGTGCCTGTTCACCCTCGACTTAAAGACACCCAAGTTATAGTTTTCAGGGAATACAGACGCCGGCAGCGCGTTCCACTCCCTGGCTGTACGCATAATAAAATTAGAAGCAAAGCGCTTAGTGCGAGCCATAGGAATGTCAACGACGTATTGGTGGAGCCCCGCCGTTCGTCCGTTTCATATATTTTTTATTATTGTCATTATTTCTGTATAATATGTCTGATTCTGCCCTCACTATTCAAATATCGGTCCAACAGTCTGATCCCCCAGTTAGATTACATGGTTGACATCCCTACGGCCTGCAATAAGCGTTTCGCTTCAACCTTTATCATTCATGGCGTAGGGAGGGGTAAACACTGGTTCTGGCTTCTTCATTTCCCCACTCAAGACCCGGCGTTCCATCGTCGGCCACATCACCGTATACGACGATGTGAAATCATTGTCATCAGAAACGGAATACATTATTTCCAACATTCATGCTTCGTTTCGAATAATTATCCAGTCATTTTGCGGTATAAATCATACACCAAAAAGGTGGTTCGTATACGCAAGGAACGGCCTGATGCATTTTATATGACGAATCACGATTCGAGGCGAGTGCATGACAGTTCAGTCACACCGGTGATGCTCCGGTGTGCGCGGGCGACGAAGCGTGACAGCTGCGTGCCCTACCCGCTGCCGCTCGGATAACATGCGTCTGCACTCGCCGGTGGAAGAAAAATTATATCGAAAAATATACATACTTTAACATATAAACTGAATAGACAAGAACATTTAGTATTAAATTCGTTTTACCAGCTCTGTTATTAAATTAGAAAAATATTTTTGGTAAGAGAACATAAACATACTAAAACGTTACAAAAAAAGTTAACTTAAGCAACCAATAAACTTGGTGTGTTCTCTCCGTGTGTATTTTGTGAGTCTGAATTTATGGTGTGATAGGGTGAATAATCTGAGATGCTAATTTATCTATATTAGATACCATGATTTGAAACGTGCATATCCTGTTAGGAAATAATTTCTTTCGAACTGTTATTGATCCCTATCTGTCAATTTACATCCGTCACACCTTTAATAAGGGACGCATTTCTTTATACCTTTTACAATATTATCTATTACTTGTGTGTTGACCGTGTGGTTCCGTGTTTAGAAAATTATCATTCAACCTATGTCATACATTGTCTAAGAGATAATTTAATGATATGGCCATCGGTACATATTTTTCCCGTCAATCGTTCTAATTATCGACTGCTATCAGATTTATTAGACACTACAAATAATTCGAATGCATTAATTACTAAATGTATAAACGTTACTGCGAATGGGAATTCGCTACACAAAAAAATTCAGCAACAAAAAGACATTAGTGTGATAGAAAGTTGATATATAAACTCAGTTGGTGTTAGCGCTGGTTACCTAAAAAATGTAATCGTTTAACATTCGGTACTTGGAATTTAATTAATATATAATCAATCACTTACAAAGATATACTTTGAAAACTATTACTTGCGTTGAGATTGTCAACAATAATTATTCATTATTTAATACATCAAAGTATGAAAGGCTGGAATATACTTATTTATGTAATGAAACTGTATATGTAACCTAACCTAACTCTATGTACACAAAAAAATATTTCAACCTACCCATTCAATAAATTAGCGAGCATCAAAACATTTGCAAACGAGTATTATATTTAGCTCCCCCATGGAACGCTATAATGACCGTCTAGCATCTTGCATCTAGCTTCCAGTGGATCCTCGCGACCTTTACTGTTCAGATGATATTTCGTTGACCCGAATAAAATAGAATCCCTTAATTTTGTAATGAGAATAAGACAGTGCGAGTTGCGTTGAGTCTACGTTGCGAGTAAATGAAATGTAGAGTTAACACGGTGGTCCTTGGCGAAGATTGACGAAAATATAGACAGTTAATGAACGTGGCGTAAAGCCAATGGGACTTTCTTGTTTAACGTCGTCATTATGAGACGGCTGAAAGATATATTTTACGAGAAAACTAATATTAATCGACCGTTGGATTCACTACTACAGACGGGTGCGTCTGAAAACATTAAAAAATTTAAGCTTTCATTTAAAAATGTATATTAAGTCGATTATTAATAGCTTGCTTTCAACCAAATATGAGTTCTCGAATACCGATGGCAACCACTTATACCACACGTGTGTATAGGGCCGACCCCCACTAGATGGACTAACAACCTGATAAAGATGATAGAAGCCGCCGTATGCAAGTTATTCGCTATTTAATATTGATGATGAGGTAGCTTTCGTCTCCTTAGATGGAAGCACATTCTGTAGAAGCACTCTTACAAATGAAATATTTGGAACGCCTGGTAAACGTTTAAATTATTTCATGAGGGTTTGTTACGTCATTTTGACAATGTTTCTGTATACCTAAATTTGATTTCGTTTCCAAGCGGTTTCTAAATACTATCGTAACATAAATAGGTATGTCAACTGAGTCATGTGCCTTGAAAAACAAGCGTTCATAGATCATTGTCCCGTTTCTAAACTGAACTTATCGTAGTAGACGGTAGTCGCGCATTCCCATTCTGTCAATCAGCGACGGCCAATCGTTTTAGTTGCCGAGTTCAAATTACGATGACATTGACAAAGATATCGCGTATCGAAGTCTTGGCACAGACTAGTGAATACAGACAGACGGGTTCACCTTGCCCCCTTCTCAACTAAACCATCCTAAACCCAACGAGCCACCGCAATTGTCAGTTAGAGTTATTTTTTGGCAGCTCGCGTTGTTCTAAAATCAAAATCTTTTCTGTTTGACGTTTGCGTGCGCGTGGCATGCGGCATGGCGTTTGTAACAAACCTTAGTTGGTGAATACAGATGCCTTATCGACACTTATGTGATACTTTAAATGTATAGCTTAGTGATACATATAGAACTGTTTGATTTTATTTACTCTTTAATGCTATTGTTTGTGCGTGGTCACAATCGTGCTAGGTCAGTTTGCCACGAAACGAGTTTTAATAGCACTGCACTGTTGTGTTCCAGCGAGCAAAATGGAAATAAGTGATTCATGAAGTCGAGGTTTGTGTTACTATGTATCCACCCCGAGCCTTTACCTTCACTGATCTGGTGAAGGCCACACACAAAAACTGTACTCGTATAGAAAAAAGCTGTTATTTCTCATAAAAGTGACCTTATCTATGTTGCAGTAAAATATCTCTGAAATAGGTAATTTTATAGTTAGCTGGTTTTAGTTTATATGTATGAGTGCAAACTTGATAATGAAGAAAAACAGTTGCGTAAAAGTGTAAATGAACCCGTGTTGTTTTACTAATTTAATAATTCATTTGCGCTGAAGTTTATTGACTTTCTGATACGCTCATTACCACCAATTAGAATAATGTTTTTAATGTGCTATTAATTAAAGTAACGTTACTGACGAGGCAATACGAGTAAAGATTATTAACGGAATATTATCAGTAGCACTTTTGTGTTTTAGCTAGTACATATGTATTTAAAGTATCATCAAGAGGCACCCATTGAAAGAAAAAAGTAATTGCTCATACCTTTTCGCTCAGCAAGAGTTGTTAATTAATAAAAGGCTTTCTAATTAACATATCAAAACGCCCAGACCGAATTAGAGCTAAAAACATATCCCTTCGATAGAATTCCATAAAGAAAATATTTTTCGAAAAAAAGTGTGTTATGGGGAAACCACTTAAGCCAAAATCGAAGCCTTGAGAATTCGAAACTTCGATTTGACGAATCCAAAAATTGCCCAGGAATAAATTTCCGCTGTGCTTAGAACGGAAGTTGAATTTTTCATACCGTCCCCGATTTTCAAATTTCAATCATGATAAATTGGTTTATTTCTTTAGCACGTCAGTTCCTTTGAAACACACTCAATGGTGGTATATAGTTCTTAAAAAGACACTCAGTGCTAATAGAGCTGTTCAATACAATTCAGTATAAAGAAACGTGATTAGTTAATGCACCCTACGACCGGTTGCGCAACTTGCTGGCGCCGCGGCATCGCAGCGTGGCGACAATTGAACTGGCCCAGATGACATCATTGCCCTGTCCGTACAGGCACTGCTTTCTATGTACAACGATAGTTTTGACATGTCTATGTATGCATGTCTATCTGTCCGTAAACTAGCTGAAAACAACAGCTTTAGCAACGCTTAGGTTTGATGTAAATCGCAGCAGGTGTCCAACTTTAAAAAAGGCTCGCGTTTGAACACAATTTCTCCGAATGCTAAGTGAAGATGTGCTTAAGCGGTCAAGCCGCCTACATGTTAAACCAACTTTTTAACTAGTGGAGCTCTATTGTAAATGTATTTATACTGATAAAGCATATTTTGGATTTGATTAGATGTGGTCCGCTGTGGTATACGTTTGCCTATAAAGATTTCCAGATTTTATTCGCTCTGCCCTTGAATATAGTATATACTAGAGCCAAGTTGTCGGTTAACACAGAAGCCAGTAGAGAATTCCACTCTTTAGCTTTTAACGTTTGGTAAGGTCAGTTTACAATTTTATTCACACATGATAACTATGATATGTATGATACTAAATATAATCACTTGTCTGTCTTTATGATTATGACCCGTTTACATGGCCGCTGCTCTAAAATAGAAACAATCTATAAACGTTATTGACGTTAAATATTGTACCTGACGAGGAATCAGTGAAAATCTGGATGAAAATACGCCCAGACGTGTGAAAACGTAAATTTAAAGTTTCAAATAAAAAATTATGTTACTGTTTCGTGTCTATTTAATGGAACAATCAGAAAAACATTCAAAGTACATCGACACATGTTTTATTATGCGGGAGTATGTATGTTTGGATGTTGATGGTGCTGAAACTTCGACAATGTATTAATTTAGGACGCTCCCATGTGTAATACGCCCTGTTAGTCTTTGCTAATGGATGGATAATTTTTTTCTGCACATAACATATTGATATGTGATAAAATGTGTGTAATGGGCAGATACAGCATAGAACAGATACAGCAAAAATATGGAATGCACTACCGGTTTCCGTGTTCCCCGACAGCTACAACTTGGGAATCTTCAAAAGAAGAGTAAATAGGCATCTTCTAGACCAACACGTAACATCGTCGACCTCATCGTCACTTACCATCAGGTGAGATTGAGGTCAAGTGTTGGTCTATCTTCAATATAAAAAAAAGATAAATGCAGCTTTACTAAGGTCGGTGCCATAATTTCACGAATGCTGCTACAGTTCACCAAGTGAGCTTCTTATCGGTATGCAATTTTATTTACTAAGCCTACATTTGATGCAATATTGTCATGGGTACATCTCCATTAAAAATTTAACAATTTTGTCTACATTTTTCCACACACGCGTCAAATTAGTCCGAGAAATTCTAGCGTTGACTTGAGACGGAATTTATCTTTTCGCTGATATTTATATAAACAGAAATTAGCATTTAAAAAAATGACATCTCGAAATTTTGTGAAAATAACTTTACAAACGATCTTTGCGTTTCTTTCCATAGTATGGAATCCTTGCTGTGTGAGTCCAACTGAAATCCGGTAAAAAAAAGATCATCATCAGCAATAAAAGACAGTGTGGCTTAAAATTATCACAACTACTGAAAAATACAGTGTAATATAGATAAAGGATTCCCATAGGATGATTTTTGAAACTAACCCTTATAAAAAAGCTTGTTTAATTTACAGAAATATAGTCGTTGCAATGGTTAGGTATTCCGTTAGCGTGCGACTCTGGAAAGGGGAGACACGAAAACATCAATCTCTGTGAATACATGCAGCCTAGTCTAGACTTTTGCCCTGTTTTTTAACTGTCTTCTACCCGCGACTTCGTCTGCGTGGACTTTAGGATTTATACCATGGGAACTATTTGTTTGACAGGTATAAAAAGTTGCCTTTCCCGGTTTATGTTGAAAAAGCGGCCAAGTGCGAGTGCGGCAATATTTAACCCAAGGTAAAAAAAACGCAAAAAACAAACTAGTATGAGTACTCGTAAGTATCGTATCGTTAACTTTATTCTTTGCTGTTACAGCGGCCATTGTTTAGGCCATTAGAACAATTTGTGGTGAAGAACAGTGATGATAATGTTCTAGCTGATTTCAGTAACAGCGATGGCATCAAATAATATTATGTACGCGTTGATAGACTAAATGCAGCGAGCCTTAGTACCAATCTAATGAATTAAACACTGATTGTTGTTGTGGGAACAATTTATGTCCTGTTCGTTTATTGACTGACAATCAATGAAGTGAGTCAGATGTCGCTTCAAATGCATTGTACACAATAGATTACAATTATATTGTCATTTCCTTGGAATAATAACGTTCGGTTAGTATGCTTGCGGGCGGCATTTGATACTTATATAGGAGACATAATACAGTTCTGACGGCCACGAAAAACCAATGAAAATGTCTATTTGTGCTGGTGATATCAACCTATCCACTGCTTAGTTTTTCACTCTAAACAAAATGAAACAACACGTACATTCGTTATAGGCTCAACTTTGTGTGCTCTTGTTGACACTTTCCGTGTAAGAAGGGCTATTATTTTAAGATTATCTCAGTTCGAACCAGAGTAGAGTATGGGTAGTTCCATACCCAAAGGGTGCCTAACGGGACCACTGTCCGTAGTCCGCCAGCCCCTATGTCCGTCTGTCACCGCACAGGGTTTTATCTTTAAATCGGAATAGGTAGACGGTTGAAATTTTCACAGAGTGTGTTACTATGACAACTATAACATCATATAATAAACATTAAAGGAGAATTCCGTACCAGAAACGTGTTTTTGGTCATTTTTTCGGTAAATCTAGTGTTAAATTTATTTTACGAGCGGTACAGAACGTCTTGCCGACTCGCACTTGGCCGGTTTTTGTTTCAAATTACCCTCGTGTATAATCAAAAATTGCATTTTAAAACTTCTTAATGTTGCGTCACTTTGGCGATCTCTTATAAGTTATAACTAAGCTGCGATAACCCCTTCAGCTTATCTTTATCACTTTGTTTGCAGTACCTCAATATTATAGGCTGCAGGTATACGTATGTAGATCAAGTCCCTGAAAGTATTAACGGACAAGTTTGTACGTATATGTGGGTCAAAAGACCTATCGTTCACAGCTAATGCATTATTCACATCAAACAATAAACATCCATAAAAACATACTGTCGGCGGGTCACCGCTAACTGCCTGGCACGGCACATCCATAACATCCCCTATTTTCGACTTCTTCTAAATTGGCCCTTAAGAGGGAACAGCAGATAAAAAATTTCATATGAAATTAAGGGTTTGGGATATAGCTGTTTTCTCAACGAAACGTTAGCCAAATTCAATCATTTTGATCTTATTCTCTTTATCAAAGAATAATCTAGGCCCGTTGGTTTTGCTTTTTTCAATATTTTGTCTACAATTAGAATTATGGGCATCTCAAAACTCAAAATTTCAGAAAAAATTTCTTTCAACTTATGGTACTCATTATTTAGAGTAAACGTAACATTTTCAGAAAAAGCAAAACCAACGGGCCTAGATTATTCTTTGATAAAGAGAATAAGATCAAAATGATTGAATTTGGCTAACGTTTCGTTGAGAAAACAGCTATATCCCAAACCCTTAATTTCACGGCAAAACTAGGCAAATACCAAAAAAAGCTTCAACTGTCCTTCTCGCACAGTTCGGTTCGGGAGGCAGGGTACACTATATCACAACTATATACTGTGTATTATATGTATAAAAATAAAGTAAGCATGCATTAGTGATGTCAATAAGCTTTATCGATTTTTTCGACTAATAGTGGTGGGAAAAATATATCGATAGATACCCTTTCTCTAGCTATAATGGTTTTACCTGTTAGTTTTAATGTTTAGATTGATCTAAATAAACAAATATAAAAACAAATAATTCTAAGGAAATTTATTTTATCTCTAGAACAGAACATTTTCCCTGAAATTCTTAGTTGTTGTTACGTTTTGTTACGTGTAAATAATTAAATATGATTTATGAATAAGTGACTTATGTTTCAAATATTTTTTTAATGTTAAAGTTCGAGTCGGACTCGCATACAAAGGGTTCCGTACCACTGTAAAATATCTAAACAGAAAAAAAACACAGAAAAAACATAACATTTATTGCATGGACATCCGTTTATTTATAACTTTTTTAAAAGCTTTTTTATATTATTTTTTGTTATTTATTATTATTGAAAGTCTTGAGAGAGAACGAGAAGTTATATGGACATCGCATGTACAAATCGCTACGGAGACTATATGACCCGACACAGATATCCCGGAGATCAGCCAGCAAGAGCTTGAAATGGCTCTCCAACAACTCAAAAACCGGTCAAGAGCAAGTCGGACTCGTGCACCGAGGATTCCGTACAGAATATGAATTAATGACATACTGAAAATCATAAATAATAGGTACGGTAATATGCACCCAACAATGCTCTACCGAAAATGAAATTCTAAGCTAAATTACATATTACGAAGTTAAGTTTGTAAACATTAAAAAATCAATTTTACTGTGTTACAATTAAAAAATTCAGATTTATTCCTATGGTTGTGCTGTAAAACCTTTCTTCTTGCCAAATTTCAAGACATTAGGTCAACGGGAAATACCGTATAGATTTTGGGTTCATTGCAATTTGTACGGAAATGGTCTAAAATACAGCTATATCTTTTTATTGCGTTGACCTATAAGTTTCATTATTTGACAGATCTAAGGGACAGCAGACTGGAGTATTCGATATCACAGTGATCCTATAAGGATTCCTTTTTTCCTTTTGAGGTACTTAAAATATAATAGTATAATATGAAGTATGACAGTAGGAAATACGATAGATTTCGACGATATTATTATTCATGTCGACAAATAAAAACTTGAAATATTTTTTCCCAGTTATACATCTCATACACTTAAGACGGGATTTTTAACTCGTCTATTCTATTGTGTGAGGTGTCGTGAAATTACAGTTTTTTAACCGACTTCAAAAAAAGAGGTTATCAATGCGACCTGTATGTATGTAATATTTCCAGAACTGCCCAGTTTTCATATATGTTAGTCTATACCAGCTTCTAAAGAAGTGTGCCAAATTTCTAAAGTGTATGTTTATTTGTCCTCGCATATATCCGGAACACACACACAAAAGAAAAACACACATAGGGTTCGTGGATTTCAACAAAGCATTCGACACACTCGAACATAGATTTATCTGGGACGCACTGGAAAAACAAGGCGTACATGCAAAATACATAAGAATACTGAAAAACATATACACAAAAAGCACCGCACAAGTGAAGCTAGAATCTACAGGCGAAGAATTTTCGATTGAGAGAGGGGTACGCCAGGGAGACCCAATTTTACCAAAAATATTTTCAGCTATCCTGGAAATGATATTCACAAATCTGGATTGGACGAATAAAGGACTAAATATAAATGGCAAAAAGCTGGGTCACCTACGCTTTGCAGACAACCTGATCTTACTTTCGGAAAACCCGAAAACCCTACAGACAATGTTCCAACAGTTAGCGGAAGAGAGCGAGAAAGCAGGCCTGTCAACGAACTTAACGAAAACAAAAGTAATGTCAAATTCCTCACAAACAGAGCCCATAACAGTAAATAATGGAGAAATAGAGTATGTAGAAATGGACAAGACTAATAACTGAATGGCAACCACGAGATAGCAAAAGAAAAAGAGGCAGACAGACTAGAAGATGGGAGGACGACATCAGACAAGTGGCGGGTCCAACATGGACCCGCATAGCGAAAGATAGAATAGAGTGGAAATCCTTAGAGGAGGCCTATGTCGAAAGACAAGCTGAAATGTAGGAACGACCGGTTACTGATACTTAATATAAAAAGATAAGTAACGTATAAAGTAAGCATATTTTTAAGAAAATTGTAACAAAAAATTAGTTCAGCAATAAAGGCTATTTTATTTAATTTATTTTTTATATATCCGGAACTACAAGTTCGATTTAAATAATCCCTTTTTTGTTTACCTAGGTATTGTAAAACTTAGGGAAGACTGCAAGTTTCATCAAAATCGGTTCAGTAGTTTTTGAGACTGGGAATGTTAAGTGTGTATTTCGGCGTTGCAGTGCAGCAGAGCAAATTTAAAATTAATGTTTTAACTGTACTGTAATCTGTATGCCGAATAAATTATTTCTATTCTATTAGTTAAATGTTTGTTACCTCAGAGCTTTTCACTGGGTGAACCGATTTGGATGATTCTTTATTATTTGAAAGCTGATGCTTTCCATGTGGTCCCATTTCAATTTGGTCCGGTTCTTAGAATGGAATCCATGAGAAAACAATATACATCTTAAATTTTCCTTAATAAAAGTAGACTTTTAGGGCAGTTGAAGTCGGTTTCTAGTTCTTTTTGAACGCTTTAACTTGTTAGTCCTTAGACTCTAGCACTCTAGGTACTAAAACACCTCTAGGTCACCTAAAGTATCGTTGGAAGACGAACGTTCGGATATGGTGAAACTAAAAGGTTTCTTTGTTGACCGTAGAACCCTAAAATAGCAACGCCATAATTTATATTGTATTTATATGTGATAGATACTTACTAGTCAATTATATCAAATACAACCACAGTATGTCGAGACTAAACCAATATGCGAACAATAATTTCTCAAAACGTAAAACAAGGGTTGACGCACGCTCACGTCAAGTTTATTATAATTTTGAAAAATACACTCTAGCCCAGGCGGAGGGGTAGCGACGATGCGCGGCGCGCAGGGGCCTCTTTGGGATGTTATGCAGCGTTATTTGTGTGAGTGAAAGCATGTGAAAGGCTGTATGTGTGCGTACCGAATCGCGACAGCAATAACATATTCAAATACCTACTATTCTACGGAGACTTTGCTTCATTGGCCTCTTAAATTAATACGGTAACAGCTGTGCTATCGATTTACGATCCAATTTAACCAATTTAAAGAAATACATTGCGTCACTTTCATAGTTTATTGCTTTCTTTATGTACATATGTTCGATGAATTGTTACGGAAAATTAGAAGCGTTAACGTTTTGTTTGCACGTTTGATCGATGAGCTATGTAGGCAGTATCAATTACCTGCGAGCCTAAGTTAATGAGAACATGAGTAGCAATTTGTTTGGTAGTTGAGTGTGTAACTTATGTATATCGTCGATACCTTGAGTAACCTTCGAGTGATAGCATGTGGTCAGAAATAAGGTTCCTGGATCGTTGTTTTGTGATAGGTGTTAGGAAATGTTGACTCTTATTCCTTATGCTTCCTATTTAATCAGTACTCCGGCCGCGGCTTCGCCCGCGTGGCTATTTCTTTCTTCATCATCAGTCGGGAAACGTCGACTGCTGGACATAGGCCTCAATCATGGTACGCCACATCGACCGGTCCCGAGCCACCTGCATCCAGCGACTCCCTGCGACTCTAACCAGGTCGTCGGTCCATCTAATAGGGGGACGGCCTGGTAGAGGTTTGTATGTGTTTCTTTCTTAGTGGTACTATGATCATGAAAATATTCAGATTTCTGGTTTCTAACTCAAGCTGTTTGGACTGAGCGTTGATATGTCAATCAGATAGAAAATACTTTATTATTATGCAGATTATATGTACATAATTTTTAACAAGTTAAATAAAAGCTTTTAAAAACTGTTGCTACAAACACGATCCTTTGTGCTCACTGCTCCTTCACTTTCTAAATAAGCAGTGTCTCAAATTACTTGAATAAATGAATAGCGTCTACATACATATAGACAAACAATAACAGCCCAGAGCTAACATTCGATATCCCCTTCAAAGCTCTCGGTCGCTTCGACGAGTAACCGATCAATACTGTAAATTACTACCCTGCTTCTAAGAATTACCAAGTAAACACGTTGTTTTGTTCTTGAGTTTACCTATAATCCAATTTTGCGTTGTTTATTGTTACAATTTGTTATTCATCTTACTGACAGATCCGTTGTTTACTTCTTGGTATTATTAGGCGTGCTCTTAATAAAAAGTATTATCTCTTTTCACTTGGTCAACGCATATAGTCTACTATTTGTCTCGTTTTCGCACAGCAGACGTGCAAGGTTTCTGATACAAAATACTAGAGGTTATTTTGAGTATTTCTGAAAGTTATTACCAAATTTGTAATTTGAAAAAAAATCTTTGAAAGAACGCCTTTCCAAAAGTGCTATGATCTAAAGTTGTGACAAGTTTACTTTAAAAAAAAGACGAACATTTTAGAAATCTTTGAGACCGTTAATAAGCGTTCAACATTAATGGCCATATAATTTCGAAAACCATGTCACCCATTCTGTATACAAAAGCGTGACTTCATTTATAAGACGACAAAATAGGTATGTAAATAAATGATTCGTCATCTCACTCTCAGTTGAGGTCACGTTGATTCGTTGACCATGAAATATCTCGCATAAAGGTAGTCAATGTTTACACAACGCCTAATATACGTAAATGGGACATTTTCTAATGGTCGGGTACGGCCTTTGAAGTAGCATAACATGTGTCGTAGACGTTCAGTAGTTTTCAATTTGTGTCTAAGTATAAATCAAAATTATATCTGAGTACAGTATTTATAGCTAAATAGAAACTGATGAATTGAATTTCGCTAAATTTACTTATGTTAGACAAATCGGAGGGTTTTTGTAATGATGATTAGTGTACTGAAGAGGCAACATGAATGGTGTTTAAAAGTTACAATAATTAAGTTAGTTTAAAAAAAACAATTAGTACTTATCGACATAAATGGAGATCAGAATTAAAATGTTCAATAATATTAATAATGCAAAAGTTAGAGCAACGGATTTTATTGCACTAAGATTTTGCATGAGGCATAGGGAGAGGGACAATCTACATTTCACTCTAGTAAAATTTATAGTCCGTGCAGATAAAGGCGTGGTCCGATGTTACTGGTTCAATAATCGTGGTCTTCCCGAACAGCATTAAAATAATAAAGAAGCTTTAAATGCACATCCCACTTTTACGCTACTAAGAAAGTTATTAAGATCTTAAGTCAGTCTTTACTCCGTCAACTCCTTTAAATCTCAAGATTTGTTGTCTACCCTCAGGATTACTGTCTGAATCTTGAAGAAAACTTTGTTTTAATATCTGAAAGGAGTGGGATTAGTTCTAAAGAAATCTACAGAACGATATGTAACAGGACACACACAGATCAATTTTACGTAAAGCGTTTTAAGTAAAATGTTCACACGAAAACTTGAAACCAAAGGTAATTGCGAAAGTTTTGGAATGAATATGCGGACTAGGAGGTTCCAAACGCGCGGGGGCGGGCAATAAGCGAACCCCGGCGAACGAGGAATCGTTATATGCAACTTCTATGCGTTTACGGGCAGTGGGCCAATTTAGTTAACATTTACGTGTGTGAAAAGCAATTTGGACTTGAATATCGACCAAGTCTGCAATACTTTTACGACAGAATTGGATCTAACTCTCATCGTTTTTAACAGGATATTAGTGTTCAAGCTCGAACGGGAGCTTGATTATCTTGAAGTTATAACACGATAAGTCCTGCAGGATTTTCTACTGCACAATCTGACTTCGTTTTTTAACTACCATTTACTGAACATGAATTCTACGTCAGGATTGCTCCAAATAATAGAACAATGCTAATTTGCCTACAAAACAGTAACTGGATCAGCAACGAATATACACAGACAGTGTCATAAAACTCCCTTGCAAAACCATTACTGCAATAAACGTGTTTATTGCGAAATCGCTAATTTGGCGAGTAGAATGCTCGAATAGGCTCAATAAAATGTGGAATGTTACTGCGCTGTAGACTAGTGACCGAACTTATGTCTACACGTGACACGTATACGTGTGAATAATAATGAAATATTTCGAAAATTTGATCACGAATGAATATAATTTCAGGACAGCATGCAGTTTGTTTCATCCAATACAGTGCCATCCAACGATATATATTTTCGGTCGGTCTTTTGAACTTGTGACGTGTTTTTTTGAGAGCAAGGATAGTCTCCTTCGATATCACATGCAGCAACATCTGAAATAGCAGAATGTAGTAACGACAATACTGGGACGATGACGTCAGTTAGTAACATTTTCTGAAACAAACCCAATTAGAGCGACGAAGTGACAAACGATTTGTTCCCGTAATCCACGCTAGAGAAGCTATCGATTGAAAACTTCATAGCATTTGATGATGTGAAGCGAAATACAAAACAAATCCAAAATTTGGATGCACTTCACGTTTATTCGTCTAGACGGCCATAATTGCTAGGAGTCGACATCAACCCCCTACATCTGCTACCGTCAGGAGGTTGCAGTTTAAATAATATTTACCTAATGCTTCCTTTGGAACGAATCCAACCCAGCTTTTGATAACATAAGCTTTAGATTGCACACGGAAAGCACGTTCCTTATCTTTTGTTATAATGTAAACATCTGCAAACTATTTGTTTCACAATGACGTGTGTACTCGGAATAATCAAACTGGAATTTTATTTACAGATTCTTGATTTCAATTTCGCAAATAATAGTATTCAAGACAGGTTGTTTAGAATTGAACTATTAATCATTGGTTTTGAAAATTATGTTTGTGAATTTTTGCGATTTACATTGGTTCTATGTTGCGTATAGTTTTGGTTTATTTTGTTGGCAAGGCTCAAACAGAAACACAAGTAGCAACAACCCTTGTTATTTTAAACAACTTCCGACACCGACCCTTATTAAATAATTTGGTACATTACGAACTACTTACTGCCAGGAGAAATACATTGTTTCCATAAGCTGACTTAATTGAACAATATCCTTTATTTGCACTGCCCTTTTGCCCTAAGTATTAAATATGCAAAAAGTAAATTTGTGTACCCGCATGTACTACTGATTGACTTAGTTTTGCACAAACAATTTGATTTCAGTTTTCAGTTCAATTTGATAAGACTTCACTAAAAATCTACTTATAAATTATCTAATACTATTGTCGACCAAATTTTTTGTATAAAAGAAAATACTGAGAATACTTCCTCAGTATTTCCAATTTTCAACGCCCAAGAGACAGTTTATACCAATTTAAAATGTAGCGCCCGACTATCCGTGGAATATCCGGTGGTCGTCCTTTTCAATAATTTTCTGTAACAGTTGAATCGCCTTGTGTAAAATAAAAAGCAGTATTTATGCAAGCTCTTTTTCTCTTTCAACCACTTAAATAGGGTCATAAAATGTAGCAAGCTCATGATAAAGTCTACACATCCACGGTTGCAAGAATAATAAAATATATGCCACAAACAGAATTAAACGAACACGCAGATGAAGTAACACAAATAGCTAAAGTAAGGACCCGAGAAATGGCCGAAGGAACGAGATTCGTCACACAGGTAGACGACTGACACACAAGAGGTACTACTGATCAAAGTAACGGGTATAGAATTGATAAAATGGACCCAAAACGGCAAAAAATAAATCTGCTAAAGGAGAAACAAACCATTCGCCAGTGTTTTTATTATATAACATTTACACAAGCTCTACACGATTTCACGTAGCATTCTCCTACTGTTTCTGTTGTATGTTCGACACAAAGTGGGTCAGGAATTAAATCAACCTCACGGTAAAGTTATCCGTCGACGGATGTAGCGCTCCTCTACCCGTCGAATAGCCGACAAAGTTCTTCATAATGCAACGAACGTTGGAGAAATAAAAGTATTGTTTGCCCTAGTGATGCATTGAAACAGTACCAGTGCACTAGGCTTGAATATGGCTACAAACAGGATGCCAACTATGTTCTAATCATAACGATGTTAAACTATTCAACTTGCTTTGTTCTCATTCTACATTGTCGTCTACTGTAACTATATGTGAGGAACTATGTTATAATATGTGACTTTACTCGAAAAATCTCACATTCTTGCAGGAATAAAAATTACATGCTCTTTTCCCATTAGGTATTCTGAAAAATCAATCTCTAAATAAATAATACGAATATACAACATAAGCTTCTATACAAAATCATCGCATTTAAAATTTATGAACCCCATCTCATTACTACTTCTCTTAACTAAGTACAAAGAATTAAGCAAAACAAAATGCCCCAAGTAATTAGATTCTAAGCACGCAATGAGTTGTTCATGTTGTTTTGTAATTAAACATGTAATTTACATGCGATCTCGTTTTTCTTTCAGGTCAAAGTTCCTGCTCTACGCCGTCCGTCGCGGGTCTAATTTAAACAAGTGAGTTTAGCATTTACATTGCATTTAATGCCATTGTTGTGACAACTGTTATTTGATACTAATGTGTTTGGAACATCTTGTCAAGCAAGACGCTTTCGATTGATGCGTTTATTGAGTAGCAGTTGTTGGCTTGGGAAAATACGATGTTTTAACGACCTCCTTGGCCTAACAGAAGCACTGTTCTACTCACAAACTGTCTGACTGGTTTTGTCGTTACATACCGTCAGGTAAGATGAAAGCCAAGTGCAAGCCGTGACCGTATGAGTCGGACTTGCAAGTAGAGGTTTCCGTACTCGTTCCTCGCAAGGAAAGGTATAGGCATTATTAGCACTCAATAAAGCTCGGAATCCTAAACATACGAAATGACCAGTTTGATAATGAAGTCGTTCAAAAATATATAGTTTGAGTTTTAACGTCAGTCATTGATCAATGTAACTGCACAAAACATTTTGTTTCAATATTATGCAGTTTACATTGTCTTTGTCATCCGGAAAATTCCAGAGTTTGTAATGCATGAGTCACTCTGATAAATTACTACAGTGAACAAACTTTCGTCATCGATTTGCCATACTTATCTCCCTTAGCTTAGGGATTGACTTTTGCGATATGTTTAACATGAGTAGACAAACAACTACTGTTGATGGTTTAAAGTTTAGCACGGTATTAAAGTTCTAAGTGTTTTAACTCCTTTTGTATAACATAGACAGGGTTAATGTCCTTCTATATGTCTAGGGTGCGCTCGCGAGAACATTAAAATTTCATTTCACCACGTTACACACCGACTTCCCGAGCTCTATAGCTTCTCATTCTCCATTGTAGAATTCTCACGTTTTATATCCGTTCAGTTCCAATATTAAGCCATCGTTCATCATATCTGGCCATAACAGCCAATATCTAGGCACTATTCGTAATAATGTGCCGGGATATTGTGTTCAGTCTTGTCTACTGGTCTTGAAATGCCGCCAACTTCGGGCTGATCCCGGAATGTTATCTGTGAAGAAATATTACTTCTGATATTACAGTTTTTGTTCCTGTGGGTAATATGAAAGAGTTTTGTGTTATTTTACATCGAGTCTATTTCTTTTATAATGATTTTCGTCTTAGTATAAAGTAAGTTCTAGATAATTCAAAGGTACCTTTACTTTTTAAGGGTTTTTTCCTTTTTGTACTCAGTATTCATCCTTTACGTATCGGTTTGAATGTCCTCGCTTGAGATAGCCATATTTTATTATATGTTATTGCTTCAATAATTTAGAATTACATAATTATGAAGACGTAGAAATTAACAATGCAGATGCATGTGCAATGTATACGTTAATTCAATAAAAGCAGCTAAATCATTTGACTCCGTTTCAAGTATTTCAAAATTTCATTTTTTTGAACATTCTGAAATTCTATAATTCTCCGATTCACAGTCGAACGTTTAGTGCAGTACTATATTAATTCTGTCCTTTTAGTTTTAAATTCATTCACAGACTTCCTATTCTTCAGCTCAAAGCTGAAACGGAAGCCAAACCATAAACCAAGTCCTCTATTAAAATCGACTTAGGTTTAGTGCGTCGTCTAGACGGAAGCACGCGCATCGTAAAATAGATCCTGTGCCTTAGCACGTGGAGAACCGAACAGTATTCAACAAAAACGTCCTTTCGTAAAGGATGTGGAAACTGCAAGAAAATAAACTTTAACCGAGATAAATTACGGATTATATCTTAGTTCGCGGTGCCTCAGATATATTTTGTGGGCTTTTGCTCTTTACTGTTTTCCCTTTCTTGGCTTTTAGTTCATTCTTTATTTAGGTAAGGTTCTTAGTTTCGTAAGTTTTTTCTTTGTACCTCCTTTCTCTCTTCGAAATCGACTCACTTTTGATACATAGCGCTGGGCGAGATATATTTATGTGGATATTGTTACTTTGCTAGTCTCAATAAGAGGTTGTAACTTTACTTTTCAGAGACTTGTCAAACTCTTCGCTTTCATAGACAGTGAACAATCTATCGATCAGAAGTATGCTTAAGTATGTTCTTAAGTATGCAAACATTGAAACGCTACAAAAGCAGTTCAGAAACCAGTACCAGGATATCACCTCATGCTTATTAGTGACGTTGCTAGCCTTTTCAAATGATCTCTTTAACTAAAGGCAGGTAGACGATAGCGTATTGCGATTATTATCCGGGGGACAGACAAATAAATTTGAATTTGCCGAAATACGTCTGGTTGCCGGGAGAGGCGTTACTGGCCGTGAATCACAGCCTGCAGCCGGCCGGGGTGTATCCATGTAATATTACGGGGCCGCGAGTGGTCCAAGCGATGAAAATTTATCTTCGTCAACCTTTTATCATTTTGTAATTTAAAAAAAAGAACATGTTTATTTATAATAAACCTTAGCCTTAATATAAAAACTATTCTATTCAAGGTGAATTATAAGTAAGGCAATAATATTGTAAACTGAGCGAACAACTGTTCCCCAAGCTAGAGGGAATCTGTGTTATGGGAAAGAGTATTCCTCCGTGCGATGCGCCAACTAGGTACATCAATTCTGGGTACTATTGATACAAGGACAATGTTAGGTTGGTGTGTGTGATATAATCCTTTTGTATAGTGGTACCTAATTTTTCTCTTAGTCGCCTTGTAAGACATCCGTATGATGACACCACTTTACAGTCTAAAGCCGAGAACACGACGACTAAATGTGCTTTACATGACTCCTCTCACTTGCGCCTCGTCTGAATTATATCCGTACGGCTAAATGCCCAGTTGGTCCAGACTCTCACGTGTTATTGTATGGGAGTGGCGATGGCGGAAAAGCTTTTGCTCTCTTTGCTTACTGTCCCTACGTTTTATGCGGATTCGTATTGCTGTACCGAATTCACTTGAGCTTTTTTACGAGCGCTTTGACTCGCCTCGTGCAAAAAGTACAAAATGGCGGATCTGCTCATAAATGCACATAAAAATAGAGCACCGAAATCGTAACCTCTTTTTAGAATATTATGTTCGGATGATATTTTTTTATGGTGAAACAACGGTATGGCAGACGAATACACCTGGTTCGGCGCGGCCGGGAAAATAATAAAACTTTATTTGGTACGTTTAGACATTCCAACTAAGAAATTCATGAGAATTACCACACGTTTTATCTCAAATCTTCCCCATCTGTTTCTTCAGCCGTTGAGCAAGTTTCGCTGTGATATATTCATGACATTGGCAAGCTTGTGCCCCACTGAGACGTAACTTAGAAACTTGGCGGTTTGCGTTAGTTCAAATACTACGAATATACGTATATAAAATATTCCCTGGCTGATTGACACATTGACGCTTATATCATAAACCAAGGGGTTTACAACCAACTTCAAATTTGGAACTTCGGTCCTTTTGTACGAGTACAAAAGAATTTTCTACACGAGTGATGCCGCTAACGCATTCATAAATATTTAGTGTATTTCACTATCAAAGATCAGTAAATCAACTAATAAGTCGCGAGGAACTGTAATGTGTACGATAAATTTCTATTAAAATTAACGAAACTATGCCAAACAAACTGTAAATCCTATTTTAAACCAAATGAAGTCATGTCAAAAGAAACGCCCGGAAAAACAAATAAATATCAAACACGTGCCAATAGAAGTAAAGCAAATGTCAATGATCTTCAATAGAGAAGCTCGCCACGGTCTTTTAACACCTGTAATAACAATGACATAGGTAATCGAACAATAATATTCATGGAATAACATTAATTAACGCTTGTCATCCTACAATAAAGGTGTCCGGAGACGCACCGGCGGCGCGGGCGCGTTTATTTACGAGTAGACTATATAACATGTGCCGAGCGGAAAATGTGCCGTTTTGACAGTGTCGTAAAAAACCAGACGCAGGTAATTACAAACGCCCAAGGCTAAAAGTGTATACTTTCCATGCAGTATACCTACTCGTATGTAGACCTGGAGTCACCACGTACCAAATACAATTTCCTCTTGATGCTCTAACGTGAATTCATAATGCGGAGTCACTTCTCATACTTATCTAGGCTATAATGATACCTATAGTCATCTATAATGGGTTTTTGGTCTTCTTGAATCGCTGAGGATGTCGGGTGGCGTCCGAACAATTTTTTGTTTGTCTTGGCTGATTAAAAACATCATTTCTTTAAAACATAGCAATAAACTAATAACAAAGAACCATTTCAGTGTTAAAATGTTATCGAAAGTTGATATTTATTGGAATGGAATTATATTTAATGGTTCTGATTTTTAATTAAAAAAATAAAAACTTAGTTCATGTACATAATTTCTACTTTCTAATTTTATTTAACTGTATAGTAAAAGGCGATTTCCATTACATCTGAAGAAATTGACGCTGAAGCTTTAAGAAGCTGAAAACGGTTCAGTAAAGGCTGCTTTATAAGCAAGTGAGAAAAAAATACTTATAAATATAATATACTATTTCAGTTAGAAATATATTTATAAGTATTTTTTTCACACTTGCAATTTAAGATAGGTCTGAAGTATCTTAAGAAAATGTGACATTATTTTCCTGGAACTGTCTATAAATTACTGATGATTAAAATGTGTTTGAAAAGTAGAAGTCTTAAAATGTCGTTAGTGAAATTGTACTTAAGTCGGGCTTCGTTAGGTTTCACTTTAATTAATTGGAGTGATTTTATATAGCACAATTCTTGGATAACTTTTAGACTAAGTCCCTTTACATGAGCCACATCGCAAGTACTTTAATGGGTGTACATAACTTTAAACATTTGACATTAGTTCATACAGTTCGCTGATTAAATCTACCCCAACAGAATTTCCTTGAGTAATTCTCAAGTTCACAACTTGAAGCTGGATTTACGAAATGCCTCTAGCACCCAGCTGGTTTAAGTAATGAGTTCTGGGAAGCTATTTAAAACGCAGTGAGCGGAAAAGGTATAAAACGGCTTTACGCTTATGCACTGTCGAGGGAAATAGGAATTGCGCTCCAGACTTTTCTTGACCTAGATAATTTCAAACAGTCTTCTTCGGTGTTGATTGCATGCTACATTACGCATTCCATCAAAGCTGTTGGTCGATAATTCTGCGCCTCAAACAAAACTGCTCGTTATCTTACAAACAAAAACGTTGAGGATAAAATATTTAGGGGAATATGTGTTCGTGTCAAGTGCGATTGGTATCACATTGACATGCACTAATGACACTTCTTTCAGACAAGACAAATACATTCAATACTTAATAATTCACTGTTATAATAAAATATTTATCTTATACCTTTAAACGAGCAATCCTTATATTCTATATAATTCGGATCTCCGAAACGGCTCCAGCGATTCCGCTGAAATTTGGTATTTGGGGGTATTCGGGGGCGAAAAATCGATCTAGATTAGTCTCATGTCTGGGAAAACGCGCGTTTTCGAGTTTTCATGCGCTTTTTCTTTCGCATTATTCGACGCTAAATATGATGGGAAATTTCACGCTGGCAAACATAATCACTTTAGCCGAGTAGTTCACACGTGTCATTCCGTCCGAGATATCCGCTTTCAAATCCCGGTTGGAAAATTGCTTTTATTTTTGTTTTTGTGTGTTTAGGGGCAGAAATAAAGTTTTTGTTTGTTGTTTTAAAGAACTTCGAGCAAAGCTCGGTCGCCCAGATATTGAAGAATAATCCCTTAAAATAACAATAAATTTAGAACCTGCCTAAGGTCGAGCCACAACTTCGAGAAAACCACTAAAACAACGAATGATTCCATAGAACTCGCAAAAACATGTACCGAAAGAGACATTTTACTGTAAAGTCATCTACTCGTACATTCCAAGACCCTTACATTTTGCAATCCCTGTACCGCTGTCACCGGAAACCGAAACAGTCTGCTTAGCGATTGTCGTCTGTATTTTCTAGAGGGTGAGGTGTTTCCTTTTCTAGAGTAGTAAAACAAACCGCGCATCGCTATCTCAAAACATGAACAGCAAACAATGATACCGAGCGAACGACTTAGCGACTCAATTAAGTTCAGTCGTAAACCGCCTTAGCTACATTGGCTTACACAAGCTGTGGATATGGATACTATTGGACTGGCGAAGAAGGTGTTAGACGAATTCGCTTATTTCACGCTTGCGAGGCACGTTGCAGTTATTATTCTTAAAACTTTTCCATTACAATAACAAACTACTACATTACATGAATTTTCTACTTGTACTGCTAAATGTCAGAATGGTGCACACGCTTCCCATCCAACGGCCTTATCGTCACTTACCATCAGGTGAGATGAAGGCTAAGTTCAAACCCATCATACATTAAAAAAATGCTTCACATTGCTATCAAGACCACACAAGTCCATTCAAACTTTGAGTCGGCCATAGAACATACACAAGTGAGCCATAAGCGTCTTTTCTATGGATATTTTTCTATTAAATCTTTTCATTCATCTAATGACTACTTATGTGCAGTTCATAAGTTATTTTGTAATATGTATATGATGAAAACCACGAGGACATACTTTTGATATGGAAAAGATTTGTTTTCAGTGAAGTGTGTCGAGTTTTTGTATACCAATCCCCGAGTTCGACTTGTTCCCTGCCTTTCCTAGCCGCCAATTTATTGGACGTACCACCGAACTGAGGTCTAGAGGTCTAGCCGTCACAGTTAACCGTTAATCTTTATAGGATTCCTACACTAATGAGAAACGTAGGTTTTCAATAAACCTTCAGTGCCGTAAGCTACGCTACGGCTTTGTTAACAATTTGAGATTTGTTATCAAATTGTTGTTAGTTTGTTATCAAAATGATATTGTGCACGTAACCTTACTCGAAATTGTGAACACAACAATGTGTACTGTTGCTATAGGTTTTTTATGTTTTGGTTTAATATGTTTCTACCAAAGCTGTTTATTGTTATATAGACGACTTAAAGTTAAATGATAAATACATTTTTAACATCAAACAAACCAGGCCAAGTACGATTTTTACTCGCATACCAAGCCCTTGGTAAGAAACGTACCAGAAAGAAAATGTTCATTTTCCCGAAAACAAAATAAGAACGATGCCGTTAACAGTCAAGAACGGAGTTATTCGAGTTAATCGAGATAAAACGACCGAACCCCTACTGTAAAAAAAAACATTGAATGACACACAGATATAGCGAGTCGTCCCCTACTGCACCACCACATAATTTATCAGGACCGTCACCTGCACTGGTTTGCGCCCCACGCGAGAAACAATACCTTTTTGGGTTCCGCAATAAAATACTAACGAAATAATTCTTCTCAAGTTCGTCCATTATTACGAGGGGCATACCGAAAAGATCGGTAATCGAGTACTTTCGATTTAATTAGATTAAAAACTCTTTTTGATGAATAAACACTGGTTAGTTGAAAATCGAATACAATTGACAGAATTTAAAAAAAAAATTTTTTTTAAAGAACAATATCAGTTTGAAATTGATAGGTCGATAAAAAAATGGAGCTTACAAGAGAAAGTTTCCGTGCCATAATTTTTTACAACTTTCGACGAGGATTATCTCAGGGACAATGTCTCGCTGAGCTTATATCTATATTCAAGAGTGAAGCGCCTAGCCAGACGACAATATATCGCTGGTATTCTGAATTCCGGCGTGGACGTGCTTCTCTTGGCACCGTACCTTCCACAGGCCGGCCAAAAACAGCGGTTACACCAGAAAATGTCGCTGTTGTGCGCCGAATGATACAGGATGACCGACATATTACATATGAGCAGATTCGGGCTACTTTAGGGATAGGTATGACTGCGATACAAACTGTTTTACATGGTGAACTGGGAGTGAGAAAGCTAGTTTCCCGCTGGGTGCCCCATAATTTGTCCGAAGAGCAAAAGGCGGCTCGTGTCAATTGGTGCCGGTCTACTCTGCAACGCTTCAACGGAGGAAAGTCAAAAGCAGTTTATAACATTGTCTCTGGTGATGAATCATGGATCTATTCATATGAGCCAGAAAGAAAGCATCAGTCGGCTGTCTGGGTCTTCGCAGGTGAGATCAAGCCAACAAAAGTTGTCCGCTCTCGCAGCGTATCGAAGAAAATGGTCGCTTCGTTTGTCGCGAAAACAGGACATGTAGTCACAGTTCCCTTAGAGGAACGGAGAACGGTTACCGCTGATTGGTATACAACGGTTTGTTTGCCACAGATGATATCCGAACTCCGTAGAGGTAACCCGAAACAACGCATAATCCTCCATCACGATAATGCGAGCTCTCACACCGCTCAGAAAACAAGCGAGTTTTTGAAGCAGGAAAACGTTGAATTAATGGATCATCCTCCATACAGCCCTGATCTGAGTCCCAATGATTACTTTACATTCCCTAGAATCAAAGATTTATTGCGTGGTCAGCGGTTTCAAGGTCCAGAAGAAGCAGTGGAAGCATACAAATCGACGATTTTGACCATGTCAACTTCGGACTGGAATTGCTGCTATAATAATTGGTTCGAACGAATGCAAAAGTGCATTAACTGCAACGGAGAATACTTCGAAAAGCAATAAAAATAAATTTAGTTATTTCCTGTATGTATTGTTTTATATTCCCGATCATTTCGGTATGCCCCTCGTATCACAAAAGCGCGAATTCATAATTGAACAAGTTTGTAAGTTAGATATGTTCGAATTTTGAGTAAAATAAGTTAGATAATTATAATTATTATACTTTCACCAAAAATAATCATGAAACATTGCAAAAATTATTAGAAATTGCTATGTAACATTTCACAATCATTTTTTTGATAATCGTGCCTACAGCCAGCAAGAATTTGGTCATTTTTTGGGGATTAATGAATTCCTATTACTACGTATTCATTTTAATCTTTATATAATTCTACTGTACGTGTGTATGTCACTGAACTCCTAAACGGCTGGACCGATTTTGATGAAAGTTTGTGTGTGTGTTCAAGTGGATTCAAGAATGGTTTAGATTTACAATTTGATGTTTTTTTTTGACTTGCATAAATAATATAAATTACTAAGTAGCGAAGCCGGGCGGGCCGCTGGTATAAATATAATGGTTTTAAACCCATAAAATAGAGTCTAGAATATAGATTTTGAGAAATCAATAATTTTATTATTTATTTGATTTTCGTAATAAATACGTATTGTCGTGTCGACATTTCTAACATCAACAGAACCCTCAATTCGGGGGACAAACTCCCGCATGAACAGCTTTTTTCTCTCGTAGATTACGCACAATGGCCGCTTGGGTGGGCTTGTATCGATATGGCTACCGTTCGCTAAGGCTGGGTTTTGTCTGGGTATAGTTGTGTGTGTCTTTACACTGACAATGATTTCTTAGTTGGGTGACGCTCACAGTTGTGACACTATGATTGCTTCTTTATACAAACTTATTTAAACTTTTAATTTACCATAACAATTTATGTGTATTAGTGTTAAGAAAGTTAGCTATTAAGAAAAAACTTTAACTAATAACAATATTATAATCTTTTTGTGTCTAATGTTATATATATTAGCCGCTGTGCATAAGCTGCCTTTTATTCATGAAATCGCAGATATTGTACGCTTTCGGGTAAAAAATGCAGTCCTATTATGTATCCCATACTCTTAAGACCAATGTACTAACCAGTTTTACAATAAAATATTTTGATTCTGCACAGGTTTATACTATGATCAGATCACCAACTCTACCAAGCGCGCAGTTGGGTGGTTATGTTAAATCACCCCATAGACAGATTGTTTGTCATGATGATCTATAAAAGCGGTTCATGTTTAGAAGAAGACTATTATACTATACTATTAGACTATACTATTAGATGTATTATTAGTACTCTGTGCTAATATTGATGAACTTTTTCCCACAAACTATGTATTTATACGTTTGTACGTCTGTCCCGGACACTTGGCGTCTTTTTGATGTAAATGCTGATATTCCTTTAAGCCGAAAACTTATCAGCTGTTTCACATTTACATAAAAATTTCTGACTGAAAGACATTTTATACATGTAAACAATACATCTCCACTCTATCGATCGGATGAACTTTTTCGTACATTTGAACCCGAGTAAAGAATACCTACAATACGTAACATGGCAACATACATTCCCACTCTTGTTGTGTGATATACCTAATATAACAACGAAATGCGTTAGACGGCCGCAGGTGATTTAGGATTTCGAATAGGAAAATAACTTGTCTTCCTACGGGAGTCATAGAATACGATTTAAGGAAAATCCCTGCAAATCAAGGAATTGTGGCAACGTCCCTCATGACCCGTTTGTTTTAGCAATCGATGATGAGGATTATAGTTGATTTGTAAATTAATTATTTATACTTGATTGATGAATAAACCTAATTTAATTTTTTTATTTTTTTTATTTTAGTTATAGAGAGGTCTACATGTTCAAAAGTGAACTGTTTAAAATCAAAAATCTTTCGAGACGTCTAATAACTAAGCTAGTAGAAAATTAATAAACTCACAAGTTCATTCTAGCATGTTCTATTCGGTCACAGCTGTCGGATAAAAGATCGTATTTTTGGTTGTTGTTTTTGGTCGTTTAGTACTCAGACTAATGTGCTCAATCAAACCAGCAGGGCTAACATAAAGACCACGAGATGTCGACATTATGCGTAAAAAATGTGATAAAATTATCTCGTGTCCTTCATGTTAGCCCTGCAGGTCAGGCATGGTTGGCTAGATATTTACAACGCGCTTATACAGCTACAGTCGCGCGAACACCCCGGGGTGCTACGAGGGGCATACCGAAAAGATCGGTAATCGAGTACTTTCGATTTAATTAGATTAAAAACTCTTTTTGATGAATAAACACTGGTTAGTTGAAAATCGAATACAATTGACAGAATTAAAAAAAAAATTTTTTTTAAAGAACAATATCAGTTTGAAATTGATAGGTCGATAAAAAAATGGAGCTTACAAGAGAAAGTTTCCGTGCCATAATTTTTTACAACTTTCGACGAGGATTATCTCAGGGACAATGTCTCGCTGAGCTTATATCTATATTCAAGAGTGAAGCGCCTAGCCAGACGACAATATATCGCTGGTATTCTGAATTCCGGCGTGGACGTGCTTCTCTTGGCACCGTACCTTCCACAGGCCGGCCAAAAACAGCGGTTACACCAGAAAATGTCGCTGTTGTGCGCCGAATGATACAGGATGACCGACATATTACATATGAGCAGATTCGGGCTACTTTAGGGATAGGTATGACTGCGATACAAACTGTTTTACATGGTGAACTGGGAGTGAGAAAGCTAGTTTCCCGCTGGGTGCCCCATAATTTGTCCGAAGAGCAAAAGGCGGCTCGTGTCAATTGGTGCCGGTCTACTCTGCAACGCTTCAACGGAGGAAAGTCAAAAGCAGTTTATAACATTGTCTCTGGTGATGAATCATGGATCTATTCATATGAGCCAGAAAGAAAGCATCAGTCGGCTGTCTGGGTCTTCGCAGGTGAGATCAAGCCAACAAAAGTTGTCCGCTCTCGCAGCGTATCGAAGAAAATGGTCGCTTCGTTTGTCGCGAAAACAGGACATGTAGTCACAGTTCCCTTAGAGGAACGGAGAACGGTTACCGCTGATTGGTATACAACGGTTTGTTTGCCACAGATGATATCCGAACTCCGTAGAGGTAACCCGAAACGACGCATAATCCTCCATCACGATAATGCGAGCTCTCACACCGCTCAGAAAACAAGCGAGTTTTTGAAGCAGGAAAACGTTGAATTAATGGATCATCCTCCATACAGCCCTGATCTGAGTCCCAATGATTACTTTACATTCCCTAGAATCAAAGATTTATTGCGTGGTCAGCGGTTTCAAGGTCCAGAAGAAGCAGTGGAAGCATACAAATCGACGATTTTGACCATGTCAACTTCGGACTGGAATTGCTGCTATAATAATTGGTTCGAACGAATGCAAAAGTGCATTAACTGCAACGGAGAATACTTCGAAAAGCAATAAAAATAAATTTAGTTATTTCCTGTATGTATTGTTTTATATTCCCGATCATTTCGGTATGCCCCTCGTACTAGCTCGGAAGCTCTCACTAGTCGATAGACAAAGGGTGCATATAATTTTTAGAGTCGCAGCGCTTTACTCTTGTCTTGTTAATGTTTGGTTTTTGGAAACTTTTACATGAAACCGAGGTCTTAGAAATCATTTAACAGCTTGTTTAGAACTATTAAGGCATAACTAATTAGCAAAAACGTGCTTCAGAAAATCACTTGCGAGAGAGAATCTGCCCAAAGATTTCTCTGTAAGCATAAAATTAATATTTCTAAAAAAATCTAAAGTTATTTTTATTTGTGTTAAATTTTCAAATCATTATAATACCTTTAGATTCAAACTATGCTCATCATGACCGTGATTTCTCAACTGTGCTCCACCGTAAACGCGTCTTTACGAAGGCGCGTGCATATTTATAGCAACTCGATACGTTACGGAGAACTATGACATTGTGATGCACACAGACGCATGCCGAGCACGTGACTTCCGTTTTCGAAATAGAATGACGCTGCCCCTGCGCACCTCCGCTCACGACGACGACGCGCGTAACTCTCGTTTCTATTAGGTATTTAGTTGCATGAACTTATATTGCAACAAAATATTGATTTTCAAAGTACGCCTTTCTTTATCACACTAGTTTTTAAAATTTTTAATCGCGATCTTGCGGGGTAATATTGCCAGCATCCTTCCCAGCGGAGAGAGACTGAACTACCTATTTTATATGTGTTAGATTTAAGTTTAGGTCGTCCCTGACCCTGGGATTTCCAAGCAATTAATCCTACGGACCATTATCAAAACGCCAATGATTTTAGTTACAAACTTAGCAGAGTTTAACGCGTACTTTATTATTTTTGTGGAACTGCCTCAGTTGTTTCATCAAATAAAAAGCACTAATAATAATTGATACATTTTCCAGTGCACAAAATCTCCTTTTAGAAAATTATGTGCGCCTGGAGAGCTGCACAATTCCACAGCTACCTGGAGCAAGTGTCCGGTTTTGCTTTGCTTATACTTGATTTACACCGAGAACTATAAGTATTAGTATTTATATTTCTTTGTTTACACGAATAATAACATGTTTACAGTTACATTTATAATTAAAATTACATTTATGTTTTCTTCACTCATCTTCTACCTCTACCGCTTAAAGAAAATTGCGCGGACGGAGGAGTATAAAATTTCGCACATTTATCGTTTATATAGAGAAGGAGCGCAGAAAGCAATTTTTTTTAATTATGCAAAAAATAATTAATTTAATTATGGTCGAATTTAGCCCACTAGGCGACCACAGTACAATAGAATTCATTAAACAACTCGTACTATATATCAGCTTCGGCTATCGTATTTTGGCGATTTTTAAATTCAAAAGTCGCAATGAATTTTCAAAAGAACATACGAGTATTTATTATAAAGATTATGAAATGTAGCAATTGATCATTTCAAAGACATCCTATGCCGTTTCAGTGAATTCAAAAATATATCTTCAAATCTTTGTCAAAAAGAGTTCCGTAGAAGTGAATCCAGTTGCAGTCGCTGAAGCCTCTATCCGGATCTCACAGTAAATCCCTTTCGCAAAGCTAGGAAGACTGAAAAATATTGCTTTTCCCAGTTTTACATTAAGGTTCAGAAGCTATATTGAATACCATTTGGAATTGGTAGTTTTAAAAGCGGAGTTAGGTATCTGATGGAATTTATGAAGGAATCCCAACAAAAGAAGTATCAAAGCTTATTCGATCGTCGTGTTGTGTATATTCGACCTCGATACTTGGAATTGTGAATCACTTCATGAGAAAACGGTAAATATAATTTGTAATCAAGCCATAGTATATAGCTCTACCTACATTTTTTTTCCAAACCTACATAGGCAGGCAGGTAACGAGTAAGTTGATTCAGAAAATAATTTATTACAATGTATCCCTAAAGAAAGTCTCTTGACTTTAAGTATGCAAAAGTAAGTTGAACCTTGCGATTTGAATATACCTATACTTTAGTGCTTGGCTATTAATTCTAGTAATTTACTAAACTAGGTTCACACTCGTGCTATTAGCACCACCTAATAAACCTTTCGACCTTTCACGCCGACATCAGATAACGTCGAGCTAAAAGCTGTTTTTTCCAGCGAAACCCAATCTGAGTCGGCGGCAAATAATCCACGTTATGACGAGCTTGATTGCCCACTGACCTAAATTACACGACGGGGAATGTATTGCCCCTATACCCTATTTTTGCGCATGCTGGGTGACATTCCCCTACTACGAAGAGACTATCTTCATGGAAACTTGTAATTAGGAATAGTTTTAAGTTAGTTTGTAATTTCTATTTTTGTTATTAGCCTGTAAGTTTTCCAAAAACAAATAAATAAATAATATAACAACATTTGTAGTTTGAAGTGATATTGCTATGTTCTGAACAATGGACTTGCACCATTTATTAATTTATGACGATTTAAAAAATGCGGTACTGAAATAACATAAATTACTAACCTTGGTTTCATTTTCTAGTATCATCGGATTTTGAGAAGACAACGTCGCTGTGGACATACATATTTACAGACATTTAAAATACGTCATCGTCATAACATACCTATATATACATATATCGTTCACCGCCTTCGTGGCCTTTTGGCTAAATGTTGGATTTACAATCCGGAGGTCCCGGGTTTGATTTCCAGTGCGAGTATCTATGAGCTAATTGAAACCCCTCAGATATCTCCCAAATTACATTTGACTATAAAGTTGATTTGACTATTATTATTATTAGTTTAATATTAATTATTGAAATTTCTTAAATGTAATTATATTATTTTAGTTTTATGTACTTGTAATGTTGCAATACCCTTCCAGGGTTCCATGATGTGCACACCTAGCTATTACATCTCAATCAAATCTCATGGTAAACAATAAACGATATGACTATGATTACTCAGGTAAGGCAATTTCTATGTCCGCTTGGCTAGCTACCACCATGCTACCTAAGTCTGCCTCCAAACAGCAGTGTTAATAGCACTGTTGTGTTCCGGTATGAAAGGTAGCGTAGCCAGCGCCTCATTAGGTTGAGGCATCTGGGTCCGCACGCTTACCATCCATTGGCCTTATCGTCACTTACCGTCAGGTGAGATGAAGGCCAAGTGCAAACCCACAATACATCACCCCGCACACCACCCCTTTATCCATCTCCTCACATTGGTTGACTGGAAGCGATCCCTATATACGGATAAGTCCGACAAATTTGCATACCGACTTAGACATAACTTATATTTATTAGCTATTTTCATGTTTATAATTATTTAAGTTAAGATGTAGATAAAGAGTACTCAAACAAACAATACGTCAAAAATATCTACGGAACATGTTACATGTCAAATTAACTCTTACAGTCTTACCACAAAAAAGATAAACAAGCTTTAGACACACGTTTTGAAAAAATGTTACCACAAATGCATGTTTAGCCGATGTCAGCTTAGACACTGCTTAAAAGAGGGTATGCTGTTGTCAAAGCGCCCATACAAACGTAGTCCAGTCATATTTTGAGTATTAAGCTATGAAAATTATGAAATTTTCAAGGCACAATCTAGAAACAAATATCTGTGTCGGTGGTGAGTCAGATTTTCGTTTAAATATATACTTCCAGAGTTACAGGGCGTCAAAGTATTGTATTTTTCGGTAATAAAAAGCCCCAACTTTGAACCTGTTTTACAAGAGTATGAATTAATTTAGAACAATTTGGAAAAAACACCGACATCTGAAATTTTATTAATATACTGTATTGAAAAAATGGCTACATAATATACTGTATCCTTGAAATGATCACTGGACTACGAAACATCCAAATAACGGGTTGATAACTTCGCGTAGTGTATGCTGTCTCACCGTACGAGCTCGGGTAGGATAGGGCTCGGAGAGGGACAGCTACAAAACAATGCAACCTTGAACGCGGCCACGTGGTCTTACCAAGATAGCCTCTTAACATAAAACTTTAATTTGAATTGTAGCCTGTCATAACATTCTCTGCCGGAATTCGCAATAGATTTCGTAGACTTTGTTGATTTTAATGATTTTGAAGACGTGGAATTAATGGACAACTATCGTGACCGTTTTAACAGTGCGAATAAATACATTTGAACATTACAACGAGCGCAACTTTCGAAAACGCTACAGATTTAGTAAAACTTTCGGGGAAATTATTATTATTATTCATTTATTTCAGGTAACAATGACCCATAAGGATATATACAATACAATAAAATACATTAAGTTAAACTACTACACACTACAAAAATATTCTGCACACTTATTTACTATGGCACGTTGGTGCCGCTCTGGTGGTGTTGGTCGCTATCTTTCCTCTGAAGCGACGGGTCAGCTTGCAGGTCGGGACTCGAACCACGAACGACTTGAATGATGTACCGTGGCGTGACTCCAGCTGCGCCATCCTCACGGTCTAGTTGGACCTCTGCTATATATATTCTGTGACGTCCTGCATGGTGGTGATGAAATGTAGGCGTGACAGATACGTGGCCGTGGTTGGAACTTCAGCGCGCAGCAGGTAGTTGGGCCCTGTGGGTGCGGTTCCGCAGCGGTTCCGAGTCACTCGTTTACGGTACGCCTTTTTCGTCTTGACTTTCTGAAATACATCCTCGTCCGTGTCATCAAATCGGACGCGCGTCCGCTGCTGGCTCGTGGTCGTCTGCGCCTTCGGTAACACCGGCTGCTGGGCTTGAACAGTTCGTTTGTTAGCGACGAAAACCACTGAAGCAAAATCACGTCGCGGTGATTCAGCTTCTTTGTGTCCAGCAGCAAGCTGTTTCACTGGAGGCTGAGGAGGCTGGTGACGTCGACATGGTCACGGTGACGGGAGGCAGCTTGTGCAACTCCTTCGCTACAAACGTAGGCACGTCGTCAGGATCGGTCTCTTTAAGCACAGTGATGATATCCTGCAGGCTCTTCGGTGTCCCTTCACGTCTGTGTGACATCATCTGGTCGCTCTTATTGAGAGCCGCGTACTGCAGCTTCCTCGCCGCAGCTATGTCAGCCTCGCTGAAGCTTGACTTACATATCTGCAACGCTCTGACTTCGTCCATCACATCCAGCTTCTGTTGCAGGAACACGAGGAGTTCGCCACGAGTTTTTCCTCGCCCATGACGCTGACGTCGCAGCGGCTAGCACCACGCTTCGCAATTTATAATAAAATAAACGTAGTCACGTCCACACGAAACCACGCATGACTCGAGACGAATAATCGTTGATATAATTAAGGACGATATTCCTCACGATAGCATAAACTATAGCTCAATTTTAATATTCGATTCACAGATTCGATTGAGAGAATAAAATTAACCTGACACCTGACACTGACCTCATGTCAGTGAAAATCACGTTCCATTGGATGTATAAAATTGTTTATTTAAAAAAGTTTAGCATTGTCAATCCACCAAATGTACGGCAACAAAAGCAAGCGTGCGTTTATATATTACATAAAGTATATATTTCGTATATTTTTATAATGTAGAAATTACTGAATCAAATCAATTTGATAAATAAAAATTATGTTAAATTTAAAAAAATGCTTTCAATGAAACGTTTTCTAGAGGTGTCAACATAAAATAAAGATACGTCAAGATAAATCGTGCCTAAGTAAACAAACGTTGGATATGGTTTTGTGGTAAACAAAATTAAACAATTGTCTATGAAACAGAAAACAGAAACAGAAACTAATCTCAGCATCTGCTATGGCAGTAGCCATAGCGCTGGTTTTCAGAAAAGCCCTATATAGTATGTAAGGCATTAAATATATGTGTAAAAGAAGTGTATGTGTGACTATGCAGTGATTATCTTTTTAATATTGTCTAACTAAACTGGTATTTAACTGATGAGTTAAAATATTTTTTGTGGTAAGACTGTTAATATTCAAGTTGATACAGACAATTTCCCATAAAAATGACATAGTAAAATCTGAGTTAAGTTTATATCAAAATGTACCAGTGTTTTTATTGAACAGACAACGTAGAAAACTAATATTCATTAAAGTTATGTTATGTAGAGTAATCTACATGTATAAACAGACATAAATTCGTAAATGATACTCATGTTGTGACATAGCAATTTGTTAGAATATTAGAAATGTAATTTACGTCGAACGAAATACGTCGTGTAATTAGGGCCATGAAATATAACCAGCATCATTTGTTATATTGTATAATGTTGGCATTTAATTATACTTACTACGTATCTTATTACTTCATTAATAAATATATATTTTATAGTTGGAAATATTTGTTTGCATTTCAATAGAGACATCGATAATCACGGTTGGATATTCGGATAGTTATGTTTACGTCAACTTCAGGATCATAAACTAGGACGGCCTATTTAGACTAGAGTAGAGACATAGTGTTAATATGTATAGTTATAATTAAGATTTTGGTACAGGTTCGTATCTTGCTATTGTGGAATAGTAATAAATCAAGCCATAAATGATTGAGATTGATTGATTGTTATAATAGAATGTTTGCAAGCTTGAAATTTGAAATTTAGACTTTAGATAAATCGTTAAAACTCAACCCACCATAAAATTAGCCGAATAATGGAAGTAAAAATTGGATTGTTAAGTGAGGCCAAAAATAAGGATGCAAAAATAGCTTTTGGCATTTTAAAATCTGTTTAGCGGAGGTAGGCACAAGTATACCGATACGAGGGGCATACCGAAATGATCGGGAATATAAAACAATACATACAGGAAATAACTAAATTTATTTTTATTGCTTTTCGAAGTATTCTCCGTTGCAGTTAATGCACTTTTGCATTCGTTCGAACCAATTATTATAGCAGCAATTCCAGTCCGAAGTTGACATGGTCAAAATCGTCGATTTGTATGCTTCCACTGCTTCTTCTGGACCTTGAAACCGCTGACCACGCAATAAATCTTTGATTCTAGGGAATGTAAAGTAATCATTGGGACTCAGATCAGGGCTGTATGGAGGATGATCCATTAATTCAACGTTTTCCTGCTTCAAAAACTCGCTTGTTTTCTGAGCGGTGTGAGAGCTCGCATTATCGTGATGGAGGATTATGCGTCGTTTCGGGTTACCTCTACGGAGTTCGGATATCATCTGTGGCAAACAAACCGTTGTATACCAATCAGCGGTAACCGTTCTCCGTTCCTCTAAGGGAACTGTGACTACATGTCCTGTTTTCGCGACAAACGAAGCGACCATTTTCTTCGATACGCTGCGAGAGCGGACAACTTTTGTTGGCTTGATCTCACCTGCGAAGACCCAGACAGCCGACTGATGCTTTCTTTCTGGCTCATATGAATAGATCCATGATTCATCACCAGAGACAATGTTATAAACTGCTTTTGACTTTCCTCCGTTGAAGCGTTGCAGAGTAGACCGGCACCAATTGACACGAGCCGCCTTTTGCTCTTCGGACAAATTATGGGGCACCCAGCGGGAAACTAGCTTTCTCACTCCCAGTTCACCATGTAAAACAGTTTGTATCGCAGTCATACCTATCCCTAAAGTAGCCCGAATCTGCTCATATGTAATATGTCGGTCATCCTGTATCATTCGGCGCACAACAGCGACATTTTCTGGTGTAACCGCTGTTTTTGGCCGGCCTGTGGAAGGTACGGTGCCAAGAGAAGCACGTCCACGCCGGAATTCAGAATACCAGCGATATATTGTCGTCTGGCTAGGCGCTTCACTCTTGAATATAGATATAAGCTCAGCGATACATTGTCCCTGAGATAATCCTCGTCGAAAGTTGTAAAAAATTATGGCACGGAAACTTTCTCTTGTAAGCTCCATTTTTTTATCGACCTATCAATTTCAAACTAATATTGTTCTTTAAAAAAAATTTTTTTTTTAATTCTGTCAATTGTATTCGATTTTCAACTAACCAGTGTTTATTCATCAAAAAGAGTTTTTAATCTAATTAAATCGAAAGTACTCGATTACCGATCTTTTCGGTATGCCCCTCGTATAAACATTTTTATATATACAAAAGAATTGAAATTTTTCCGACAATGATATTGAAAAACGCTTTCTATAGGATAGCAGACCCGAAGCTCCGGAGAGAATTGAATAGCCAGTCATTAGAGACGAATTAGTTTAAACATCAATACACAATCGAGTCGCTTCTCCCGATTACGATTCTATCATACACTACACCCTCTTTTTGGAAGGTGTAACATCGTCTTCATTTATATTGGAACATTTCTATTATAAATTCAAATATACGAGTATATATTATCTACTATAATCAAATATAGTCTTATTTGGCATTTTACACTATTACAGTATACATTCGTTTATAATATACGGTTTTGAGAGTGAAAGCTTGTTATTTCAGTCAATTTACTTGCTCGGTGTTTTGTTATTTTTGTAACTTTGGTATTCAGTCGACGATTGAGAGAATGTTTGAGTATGCTCGAATAATTCCTGCGCCTGTATAGTAAAGATGAAACAACATCAATGTATTAATTTTCGAATGCTACCATGTACCTATTTACTATGTGTAATAGTTGCAGTGCAGCATAGCAAATTTAAAATTAATGTATTAACTGTACTGTAATCTGTATGCCGAATAATTTATTTCTATTCTATTCTAATACGTGTATAATTAATAGCATATAGCGTCCATTTTTCGCTACAGAGAATATAAGAGAAAAAACTAACCATAGCCTCAATGAAAAATATACCTCCGGATGACTTCTTTATTTCCTCAAACTTGACACTTTCCTAGCTTGCCTGCGAATTTGAAAATTTTATAATCGATATAAAATGTTTATTCCCTAAACTAATTAATTCAACGTTTTGCCCAAACGTCGCATTAAGATGAAGTTTTGCATTTTGTAAAAATACTTGTGCCAGTAAATAAAAAACGATTTATGTAAAAAAGCCACAAGATCTTGTAGCTTGTTTTCTGCCGAAAATAAACGTCACGTTAGTGAATCTTCAGCCTAACATTAATTCAATAAGCCATGAAACATTCCAAAAGCTGCGGAGTATAAAACATTTTGGCACAACAACGTCTCTCTAAACTTGACAGAAGCCTCTCCACAGAAATCTACACTAACTACAGAAGTGCCGGTATAAAATGTGTTTACCTTGAAACAGATGCAGTACTACATTTGACATATCACATTCATTTAGAACATATTCATATCACTATTTCTCGCTTGACTCCGGACTGCTGTAATGAATTTCATATAGGAATAAGTTGTTCCTTTTATATATATTTTGGTATGTATTTTGTGTTTTATATATATTTTCTGTGTGTAATAAGTTGTTTAAAAAATAAAAACATTAGGTTCTACTGCTGAAAAATTTATGCATAATGAAAATATGAGTGTGTGTATTTATGTAAAGCGAGGGTTGAAATAATGCAGTTAAATTATTCTTATGTAATTACTAGAGTTTGCCCGTGGATTTCAGAATTTATCCCACAGCAACTACTCGTTCGATTGGAATATAAAGTAGAATATACATAAATATGCCTTCCGACCCTTCAACTACCACTGTACGTAAAATAAAGGCATTCTGACCCTTCGCTACGACGTGAAGAAAGGGCACACATCAAACTCACTTTCTTATTTCAGTGTCAGAATGAATGGTTCAAAATTTTATTTAAAGTTAAGAAATAATACTAATAATCACTAACACAACTAGTGAAATCTAACCAATAAATTCAAAATCAAATTATTCGCTTGGTTACAAAATTTCTACGAAGGTACATCTATTGATATTATTAACCAAATTTCTTAAAGCTCCTCGAATCCAAGAGTACTCTGAACATAGTTAGAGCTATGTCGGTAGAGATTTTGTCGAGGGAGATCCATTGTGCTAACCCTCTTAGACGGCCGGCCCCCTGCTAAACCAAGGGTGAGGCGGAGTGGCTGACTGCTTTTGCACTTTCCCAAGTTGCTCTCGAGCGCTTGCAGAATAAACTCTTTTGAGGTGAACTTCATGCATATATAGCTCAAATTCGTTTTCTCGCAGTGTAACTCACGGCAAATGAACCCGGGCAATCTAAGCATAGTACGTTAAAAAATATTTTGGTAACTCTATATTGAATGCAAGTTAAATGCAACTTTCAAATAATACAAGGATTTTGAGTTTGGCTGGCTCTCATAGCTATCGGTGTTACACACACAAAATCATCATATTTAGCTCTATGAGTTCACTACTAAACATTAGCTCCCCTGATAGAACCATGTCAAACATTATATGATGAAATCACTATAATTATCACGCTTAGAGGGCGGAGTGGTGTCCAAATAAGAACCATACAAGTTGGCTTTTCAATGGAGGAAATATATCATGAAGTCTGCTGGTGTCTTTGGGTTAGCATGGCAAAGTTTTGTCAAAACTTACGGGTCGTCAGTGTTTAGAGTCGAGATATCGATTTCTATATAGGTTATACCTAAACACCTTTGTTGTGTCAGTGAACAAATAATTCAGCGAAGTTCAATAAATGACTCATACTTTTCACAGCTCACACATTTTTCGTCTAATTCAGTGCATAAATTATTAATATTGTGCTGATTGTATTTATTATGTTTTGTTTTCTTTGACGCTAAAGTTAATATTCGGATAGATGTTTTGATCTTATTTGGTAGATATTACGTGAGACTATACAAGAATATCAAATATATAAATATAGGTCGTATTATGAAGAACGCTAGAAAGATTTAACACGAATCCAGTGAGAGTTTTATCTGAAGCACGAACCACTCCTAAATGTTTCTCTGGCTCCATTCTTGAAAATAATTGGAGTGGCCATTAGTTGCGCCCGTAATTTAATGAAATAATACCCGCTTGAATTTATTCTAAAATCCGTTTGTACGCTATTGTATTAAATTCGTTTTGTCTCTTGTAGAAACAGATTAAGAACATTCAATTTGTTTAATAAAGGTATCAAATTATCAAGTAACGTTGAAGCTTCAAGGTATTCGAAATGCTAGTAGGCATAGGCAGGCCCTCCATAGCATTTAGTTCGGCTGAATTGTTCCCAAACTTACGATATTGTTATGACTGAATTGAATGTTAGACATGCCACTCGGTCTCTAACTTATATAGGACCTACACGTAGCTGCCTTATTATTTGTGTCATCGTTAAAAAATAAATCTTTTTGATAAGAAAAATGGAGCGGATGGACCTCTTCGCCTGAACTTATTTTGAAGATTTCGCAATTATAAACAATTTGAATGCCGCTGCTACTTTTTAGGTATGTGAGTGCAATTATCGCATATCCATATCTCCCTCCGGTCGTAGGTCTTGGACGAAGATTATATTTTAAACAACATGTTTCTGGATTTCTTTATTATTATAAATCTTCCATTGTAGAGGTACCATTAACAGCTGTAAGTCCATTGTTGAACAGCCTCTCTCACTGATTGTCTCAACGGACTTTCATTGAGGGGATTTACAAATTACCACATTTGGCAAGCGGTTTGGTGATCACAGTAAGATGTTGTCGATATGTAGTCTGCCGATCTCCTTTATCTCTTTGTTGCCTTTTACGACCCCCACAGGATAGAATGAACCTAATAAAGCCGAGGCCGAACGGCACGACATTTAGATATAAGATTGGAGCAATTATTCAAGGAATTCGAAAGTAAAATTGTTAAATGATAATTACTAGCCGGACAACTACTGTACTATTTATTATCACTCTATTTTTACGTACTTCTTTTCGAGATCTCTTTTCGTGTTTACAATAAATTACATACCACAATAGTCTCAGAAAAAATTCAAATCCGTCTTTCAATAGTCAAATGTGAGTCAAATACTGTACGTGAGAAAAAAGCACCCGCTCATTGTCGTCATTTCCATTGATATCAAACGTTTGCGAAAAGCCGCATCATAACGGCACTGAAGCCTATAAAATTAAATTGTAACATTTTCCACAAATAGCATTTCATCCTCTCAAGCGGCTATATTATCCTAAAAGGAACGTAAAAGAATTCCCTGAAGTGGTTTTGCGACAACGTGCTAGGCGGGACGGACGGGACGCGTTCGAAAGCCCGTTCTATTTGTGTCCGATCATTATGCACCGGCACGCGTCTCTAACTGTGTAACAGTACCCGAGCCGTTTCCGTTCACAGACCGCCTTCGAACGCCTTCTTTATTACTACTCATTTGTAGACAATATTTTTTATGTTCTGTCTCTAAGGTGTCGGGTGATAATGGTTATCCGATCCCAAGCGAGATCCGAGATCAAAGATACGTTACGATTAACCTTCCGGTATGCAAATGTTATACATTTCTTTTTTGTAAGTATTCACCACCATTATGCAGGTACTGCATAATTTCACTTGTGAACCTTTCTCTATGTATACCTAGATAGATAACCTATATCGCTAGTAAACGTTTCTCATCAGAAGCTGTTCAACACTCACCAACGTTTTCAGCTGCGATGTTGATTGCGATTTTCCGCGGATTTTCCTTTACTCGACTTTATCTACAACCATACAACCATGGGAAGACAGGGGAATATTCTAAGACCGTGGACCACACGGCAAAGCAAAGTGAAAGCTTATTTAATAATAATACGAAAACTTCTTTAAACTCACACTGTAATACGTTCGACAATTCCCGATCGTGATCAGTATGTACTCATGTGTATTTCTGGAAAATATTGTTCACATCTCAAACGTGTGCGACAATCTCATCGCACACATACCAACACAACAAACGAACCTTTCTAATGTTTTCTCAAAACAAACATATTTACATTACCTTTCTAATGGTATTGACTTGCGTTGTTTGGTTGTCAACAGATGAGCTCGGATACACGGTGTTTATGAGAGCCGAGGGAGGCGCGGAGAGATGGGGTGTGTCCACTACGTGGCGTGTGCGGCGCTGCTGCTGTGTCCCCTGGCACTCAGCAGGCATGACGACGACTTCGCGTTTGATAACAGTGAAGAGTTCCAGGTCAGTATTCTGTGTTTATGGTGGACCAGGGAAAATTCCAGCGTCATAATGTAATCAGCATATGGGCATCATCATCTACCTATGTATCAAAAGCATCTTATTGACGTGATTATGTCAAAGTCACTCATGTAAAGCTTGTTCGTTCGTCAAGCCAATCTGTAAGGAACAATCATGGTGTGATGGATGGACGGCCGTAGAAAAGAAGCGTGCTATGTCCAGAATCCCATATTAACCAGATGAATTGAACTGATTTTGATCAAGACAACCCCTCCATTCAAAGCATTCGTTCTGTCTATATCAACCCCCAAATTGTACAAAATATATCATGTTAAACGTCTACAATCATTCACTTCGTCCTTTAGAGTCATCATAATAAAACTCTCCAATTTGTCTTCATATATCACCGGCCTTTATTTCAGGTGGAACTAACAGCGAACCATTCGGAAATAGCGAAAAATGGCCTAAGAAGGTTGTGGGGCGTTCCCGACGTGTCTGCCTACGTGGGCCATCTGTTCCGCATGGAGATACCCAAGGAAGCATTCTCAGGAGATGTTTTAGCTTATAAGGTACTTTCTTGCCGATTCTCGTTATTGACATGATTAGTCGACGTACAACCAATCGATCCGATTTTTCTTTGACACCGGATGAAAATCATAGGACAAGGGGCCTAAGAGAGCATCAAGCTTAGTTAGTGATGAGAATACTGTGTATGGACTCTATGATTATTCAATATTATCGCCTTGAACCGAACAGCTCCGATTTTGGTACCGGTTACCGGATTTATATCTATCTCACTTTCTCACGCACAACTTCATATGCACCTGGTTAATACGGGCCTATCAGTACTATATCTTGTTTATTTGATCGGTAACGCCAGGTCACCCTTTTACGAAAGACTTATTCCGACCACGGCACGCATGAGCTAATTTATGAACAAAGTATAAGTTGAACAACTCTCTAAAAATATAAGAATACGTTCTCTTCTAGCTTCTTCGTTACACGAGTGTATTTTATGGACCAGCACTTGAGAACTATTTTCGCACTGACCTAGTTTAAAACAAGAACTCGTATGTCAAAGAAAGTCCATTAGAAGCGCTTGGTGCTATCTCCTTTCATTACAACACGATCCTCTGTAGCAAAACACTAATTATAAATATCAACCTAGTCTTCAAAGTTATCTCTTTCAAAGGAATATATGTCATTTGCCATAAGAATGGATGCCAGATGGATAGATAGACATATGCGTCAGTTTGGAATCAGAATTATATTTTAATCTATCGCGTTTCAAACATAAATTGACAGCATGTGGTCATACACTCATAATGGTATACTTCTACTTACAGTTACTAATCTACTTTGCGCACCGAGGGTTCCAGACGATGGAAAGAAAAGTTTGTTTGTCAAAGTTTTTTGGTGATTTCTCAAAACTTTAGTAGTTTACAGTGAGAGATGTCTCTGATACACAGTTTGGGTTATTGTAGAGAATTGATCTGTGCCTGTTTGGTTGTCTATGTGTGTCGCCAAACGGCAGTGTCAATATCTGTGTCTTCTGAAAGATAGCATAGCCAGTGCCTCATTGCCTTGAGTCTTCTGGTTGCGGGTGAGCATGTTTCCCGTATAACTGCCTCATCATCACCAAAAGGTGAGATGAAGGTCATGTTTGAATCCACCCTACATAAAATAATCAAAATTTCCAGGTTCGCAGCGACGCCGGCCGTCACACGCCAAGCTGGCTGGCCGTGGACTCGAAGCACGGACTAATCAGTGGCATCCCGCAGCACCAGGACCTGGGCGCGCACTCGTTCACCGTCACTGCACACGGACGTACACATGGACTCACTGCCACAGACTCCTTCATCATTGAGGTAGGTTTACTGATCAACGAAGAACGTCATCTGAATGACCTGAGAATAAGTTGTAAGCTCCGTCTGAAAGGCGTTATAGCTTATGGTAGTGCAGACAATTTTTTACAGCCGTAAAAGAATTGGGTAATCTGTCAAAATTCTGCAACCGTATAGTGTAGTAGATGAAAGTTCTAGCATTCGTCACTTCTTACATTGTCTTGATCAAAATTCGCGCACCTAAATACGAGTAACAACCTCTTAATTTTCTTAACTACATTTCTCGAGGTAAAATCAATACCATACCTCAACGTTTGCCACTTTAACATCCAGGTAATGTAGAACTTAGTTTTGATTGATGGAACAGACAATTTGCTATTTTTTATTTTGAAATAATTTGATAATTGTAATGTCCCTAGGGTTATCTAACTTTGTTATTTTCAAGAATCAGAATTAAATATGTAGCTAAACTACACGAGCCCTAGCCACGGATCCATCTAGACAGTTTGGATAAAACTTTGTTACAATAAAAGTTAAGCTAATCCGAAAAGTGTTAATATTAGGCGGATCTTTGCCAACAGGATTAAGAGCTATGAATTTGGATCGTGCCTTAAATTTTGTATCGCGACGACTTGAAATGGTTCGAGCGTGGTTTTTAATATTCATCGCCTGAGCAAATACCCTCACGACATGAATCCCGAGACATTTAAAATATTTATGGACTCATAAAAGTTTATAAATCTGCATTCACTATTAGCAATAAAAACTTTCGTGTCGTATGAATTACTAAACATACACAAAATGCGTAAATATTAAATTAGGCAAAAATTTATTACCTTACACACACCTAACTCTTTGTTGGTTAAGTGAATTAAGTCGGATATTGGTATCTGCAACTAGCAGTCGGTATTCACCCCTGATCCGCGCCGCTTTACGCCATTCGGCTTTTCCCGCCCAGATCCTGCTGTAATTCCTAGCTCCACCGGTATCTATCTCCAACGTCTTATCGAGCGCTTTCCGTTTGGTCGTCCTAAATACGCTTTCTTAACGGCAATTCCCTTTATTGTGACGGCGGTAGGGAAGACGTACGAGTAGGAGACAAAAAAATTAAATATCGAATCATTACCTGATGTATGTTTACTATGAACTGTAATAACGTAGAACGTCACTGTTGTAGTATCTTTAAAGGCCAGACAAAAGAAATGCAAGTTTTTGACACCGGTTTCTGGTAACATAGTACCAACAGTGGCACTGCATTGCTATTTTAGTCTCATATGAAATTAGGTACTCGCACGCAGCGGTTTCGCACTGCATTATTTACATAAGTATTGCAACTGTTTTCTTTACTGCAGTATTATATCATATGGTGTAATGGACTGAGTACTTGGCCGTCAGAAGACGTTAGGGTGGTGCCACACTGCGTGATACATAACTCGACATTCCTGCACGGAATGCACGCACCATCCGCCCTCGCTTCGTCGCTTGCGAAGTTGTCTCATCTGCATATAGAACGAAACAGTACAAGGCAGAGTTGGATCACGCTGTGACATTTGTTGGTAATAGGATAGCTGAATACTTCGGTAGAACCAATGTCCTTTGTAGAGCAGTGTTATTATTGCTTTATTATTTTATTGGTCTTTAATATGTATGTTACGTTCCCTACTGTGACAATAATTGGAGAAATGACACTTATAATTATGTTTCTTGTCGGAGACAATCGGTGTCACTTTAACTCAATTGATTAATTGCCTAAATGACATCATTTAGGTGAAATCGCTGGCCTACTATGAATACAGTTACAATGGCTGTACAATTGGCATACAATCCAAAATTTTAATTTTCGTCTATAGATTTGTTGCGTATTTCTGGACGTTTTAGGGTTCCATAGTCAAACAAGGAACATTTAATAGTTCGCTCGGTCCGTCTGTCCGTCCGCGGCTTAGCTCAGTGACTCTTACTACTAGAAAGCTGTAACTTGGTATAGTTGGTGGTAGAATAAAATCTTGAAAAATATTATTAAAGGGTGGCTCCCACATCACGTATCGTTAAACTATTGCTTCTAAAAATCTGAAAAAGTCACAGTACTAGTATATTTACTGAAGTTTAAAGGAAAACTATCACGACTAATGTGGCTTTACAGCTTAACGATTAATAGTAAACCATATTATAAAATGTACTTGTAGTGGTCAAAATGACAATTTCGTGCAAGTTTCATTCAAAATTACTTTTTTATAAAACCAGTTCAACTACGGAACCCTACGCTGCGCGTGACCTGACAAGCACTTGCCTGCTTTTTTGATATTTTAAAGTAAATGAAGTGCGTTTAGAAATGTCTACAAAATGTAGTGTAACGATTGTTTGTCATCGTTTTGTAGACACTGTCCGGAGGTATCTGGTACTATTTCCAGTGCGGGACATCTGATAATCTTTTCTATTTTGTATAAGTTTGCCGCCAAACAGCAGTGATAATATCTCTGTTGTGTTGCGGTTATGAAAGAACACACAGCCAGTCCCACGATGTCTTGAGGCTTCTGGGCGGGCACGCTTTCTTCGGCATTATTATCACTTGCCACCTGGGGAAATGGAAGGCAAATGTGCATAAAATGACCATAATATAAACCATGGGAACACGATAATAAAAAATGTCTGTTGTTATTTTAATATACATATTATTTTCGACACGAAGAAAAAGATTTTAAAATTTGTAAAGCATAATCACTCAAAGTTTTAACAGTGGCCGACTGCTATCTTCTATGATATCATGTCTAAAGAGAAACTAAGTGTCCTCTTCATTTAATAAACTAGATAAAGTATGTGGTGTTAATATTCAGATGCGTTGTCGACCACAATCAGCATCAGTCCCACTTCATTAATTATTGAACGGCAAAAAAGCTATTGCCGTATCGTGTACGTGTGCATCCATAAATTGATATTCATTTTTTGCAACAATAAAATTGTTTCAAATGTCTTTGGTGGAGATATTTTACTCGTTTAGGAATGCTTTTAGATAGATCTATATCTATTAAATGGAATTGAACAAAACCAATTAGGCACATATTCAGAATTTAGGGTCTATTTTCAGGTATTAAATCATGTTACAGTCACCTTCCACCAATCTGCTGGAAATAAAAGTTTTTTAGTAGCAGTAAGGTATTTATTGAAATAAAAATTCATATTATACAAAACTTTATGTTTATGTTGTACAACTTGGCTTGATGAAGACTTAAAAATATTACTTCATTTCCGCTTGTCTAGTGACAATTAACAACATCTAACTTTATATAAATAAATATTTAAAAGCCAAGTTTAGTATTGTGTTACGTTTTATAGTAAATTCACGCCACTTGTTATTTTTCGTAGTTTGTAATGCAAGCTATAATATTTATATGTTAACCTGAATATAGCATCAAGAAGGTAGCGTATACACCATACGTGTTCCTGCAAATGTTACACAGATATAAAATCAATAACATCACGACCCCCTAATTAATTGATCCTGACCAAAGTTCTGCAACAAAAGCTGACAAATAACCAGTTTACACTTGTCGGGGCCTACAATGCGACCCCATGTTTATTCTTATCACGTCGCGTCCCTGAGGGTATAGCAGCCCTTCAACAGAAACGATGGGCTCTATTTTGCTTTTTTCTATCACTCTCACCTCTAGCTTGCAATTGGTCGTTGAGTAAAATATATGGATCTAGTCGTGCATTTTTTATGCAAATAGTACATTGTGATCATCATCAGCTAAGTAACGTCCACTGCTGGACACAGGCCTCCACCATGGTACGCCACATGGACTGGTCCCGAGTCACTTGCATCCAGCGACTCACCGCAACCTTAACTAGGTCGTCAGTAGAATTTTCCCGGTCCGTGGTTGCCACTCGAGAACTCTTACACCCCATCGGTTATCGGTTCTTCCAGCGATGTGGCCTGCCCATTGAAATTCCGAGCATAGCCCATTCAATAGGTCGCTGAGTGACTTTAAGCTTGTTTATTCGGGCAACAGTAAAGGACCACGTTTCGGTTCCGTATGTCATGACTGGCACGCACAGATTAAAGATTTTTAGACGCCGAGGTATTTTGGACGAGAACAACTTGTGATACAAGGGTGGAAAGTTATTGCAAAGGAACTGTCATTAATGTCACGAGTATAAGTTTTAATACCTAAAAATAACCGAGTCTTAATTATACTTTCCAGGTGAGGAGAGCTGAAGAAAAGCCCCACTCCAAATACGGGACGTGTCGCACTGGGGAGAGCAGTCTGGTACTGATAATCCTCGTGGACGGTGCCTTCCATCACATCGCTCCTCGGCAGAGGATACGGGCGCTCATGGACCTAGCCAACTTCATGGCGCTGGATGGAGTGAGTACTTATAGGGCGCAACAAACAGAGTAGCGTAGCAACAACAAGGGCTGTCACTTCAGACTGACACATGCGGCTTGAATGTAGGAGTGCCAGTACGTACAAGCACACTTTTAACCGCCTCTGTGTCCTAATTGCTAAATGTAAGACTAACTATCCTGAGTTCCCGGGTTTAATTCCCAGTGGGAACTCGGTTTGGCTGGTGGTAGGGCATTTTCTATGTTCGTCTAGTCTGCCGCCAAACAGCTGTGTTAATAGCACTGTTGTGTTCCGGTGTGAAAGGTAACAGAGCCGTCGCATTATTAGATTGAGTCTTCTGGGAGAGCAAGCTTACTATCCACCGGCATCATCGTCATTTACCATCAAGTGAGATGAGGCCTAAGTTCAAAACCTATCATACAAAAAGCTCGTCGAACGCCTAGAACTGCTAGTAGAGATTCTTCCTACTAGCTTACCATCCCTTACTATTAGGGAAAAATGACCAAAACATTGACAATAAATGAAATCATCATAATCAGCTACATAAGTCCACTGTTGGACATTATCCTCCCTCATGTATCGACATGTTGGACTTTCTTTGAAAGGATTTGCCATAATGCGACTTTGTTAATAACAGTAAGATGATGTTATAGGTACATCGCCTTTATGTCATCGAACACTAACCACTGTGTTTCACAATGAAGCACTCCGTCTAACAAATAATTACAATGTCAGGATGAGTTCTGGATGGAGCCGTACAAAGCGGAAGCTACTCGCACGCACACCGTGCTCATGAGCGGCGCGGGCAACGCGCAGCGAAGACGAAGCGACGCTACCACCGCCATATATCTAAACGTGAGTTATACATATGTACTTACCGTTATGAAAAGTGAGGTCAAGTGTAAACTAATTTTGCTTTAAGAATGCTTGTTATATTGTTCTCATAATGAGCACATATTTTGTACCTAACGTATTCGCTTTATTTATTTATTTATTTTATTTATGCTACGTTTTTTTCTAATGGATACACGTTGAAAACGGCTAGTCGTATATAGAGGTAGAATTCAAACCCGTTTATTTATAAATTTATTTCGCTTTGTATTTGTTCTTAATATGTATTTTTAATTGTAATTTAACCGGGAAAAAATCTAGATACTTGACCTCAATCTGATCTAATGTTAAGTGTCGATGAGTTGATCTAGAATGTGCCTATTTACTCTTCAGTAGAAGATTCCTAAGTTGTAGTTTTCGAAGAACACGGAAACCGGTATATATTCCATATTTTAGCTGTACGCATGATGAATGTAGGAGCTAAGCGCTTGACGCGAGCTGTCGGAATATATGTGTGGAGGTTTGCCGTTCTTCCCGGCACTTGAATAGCAAAGGCGGAATCAACAAAAATAACGCACACGCCAAAATGTATCCTGTAAACTACCGAAAGGCAGGCAACCCGACACATATGTTAGAGGCTTTGGAATTTCGCCTTAACCGTTAGTGAACTTCCCGACATAAATATAATTTTTTATTATTTCTTATTTCCTTATTTGTGTAATTTCAGGTGGGTTGCGGCGACAAGCTCTGGTCCCGCCACAAGGTGCTAGTGGCAGGATTGAGGGAGCAGTCCCGCGACGGCACTCTCGCGCATACGCTGCGCCTGCCAGTGCTGGGGTGGAGGCTGACCGCTGTCAAACCGGTGCCACGGCCCAAGAGACAGGTATGAGCATAGGATACAACTCACAGCGAGCTGTATATTGAAAGAAAACGTCGAACAGAAAAATTATTATATTTGCTTTTGCTCGATAAAAGTTTTATACTAAATTTCTTTTACCTTAATCTTTTAAATTAGGATAGCTGCGTGCAGTAATTATCTAAAAATTGGACATCGGATTGTGAAGTTTCGAAATGAGTACCATTAAAATACAACTTCATAGTAAATCACAAATTTCGATTTTACACCCATTTTTATTATTATTGTTCAAAACGCTATCTAGGGCCCAGTATCTGTGTAACAGCTATTGTGGATAACAATAAAATTGTATGTTAATGATATTCATTCCGCGATACTATAATTCTATCTCCTGTCTTTAGGTAATTACTTATCAAAGACAGCTATTCTATTTTAAAAAATTGTGGCAAAAGTTTGTAAGGAAGCATTACGAGCTGATTCCCGTTAACTAAAAGGTAACAATGCGTGTTTGTGTGTCGCCAGTCACCGCTGGATGAGGGTTCTGGGACATACGACACGTACGACGGTGAGGACGACGCCGGCGACTACAGCGGCGACTACGACGACGACGAGGACGACGAGTACGGACGAGTAGACTTCGGCGCACAACCAGACAACGCGGAACCAGTGAGTGGGACAACACACGTCTACCTACACCCTCACCCTCCCTCCGACTACACCGCGAGGTGATGACGGTCACCGGACATGTAGGAATACATACAATACTATCTGGATTGTATTTATCTTCGGCTTGGATAATATTTCTTTTAAAACACTGATGCATTTAAGCTTCATTTGACAAGCGAAAAAAATCCAAAAGGTTTATTACGTCTATTTGATTTTCGGCACAATTCCAAAGCGCTGAATCTTATTAGAATACTAGTTTTTGTCACAAAGTATCCCACGGGAAATACATGCTTGATAGAAATACAATGTTCTTTTCCGGGCTTTCAACTACTTCTAATCATAAAATCAAGTCATTTTGGCCCTCCGTTACGATGGAAAGGAAGCACAAACAAACAAGCTTACTTTCACATAATATTAGTATGGATTTGAATAGTCGATCCGTTGAATGAAATGAAGTTGTGTATACCAGATTCAATTTGATGAGGCGTCGGAATGAGCCTCTATCAGATGCCTAATTTTAGTTTTATACAGATGTTTCTCGTTTACTTAATATATGGTTCCCAGTACCTATTTTTCCAAGACCAAGAGTTCTGTTAGTGTGTTATTATATGCCGACAATAATGATAACGTATCACATGGTTGACGTCAGTGATTTATTAATTTAAAGTGCACCTCTAATTTGTTTTAATTTATGTTTCTCTGTATTACCGTGACCGACATCAACTTGTCCTTCCCTGGACTGTGTCCTTCATACATCGTGACCTATTGATAGTGTTTCACAAACTTGTACAAATATACTCTAAAATGTTGTGTTTATATTTATATAGTAATATGAATACATATATTGATGTATATTGTATACGGTTAGGCTGTTAAAAAAGCATCAACGGAAGAAGGATTGACTCGAATCAATTGGTGTTTTACGAAGCAAAGTGCGAAAAACACAGCTTTCTGTCGCCATTGCTAACACGCTTCAGGGATTACAATGGGAACCAAAAACATTGGAAAAATAGGAGAGGTGTTGCTTAAAATTGCTCAATTAAGTTCATGTAAAAGTCCCATTCTGCCAAACTTAGTCCTATTTTCAGCAGTGGACTTTTCCCGACTCTTGGAGGAGAAATAAGATGTTTTTCATATCCCGCTTGGTCCATTATGTTTGATGTAAATAAGAACTACATTATGCAATTTACGTATAACAACGAAATAAAGTTACGTAGTATACTTATGCCATTCATCACATAGCAATACGATCTTAATCATAATGCAATAGGTAATCCTGATTGTCATTGAACCCCCCTCATTGATGTATATCATTCGTCCATATTGTGTTGTTTAGACAAATTGGAGCTCATTCAATGGAGAATTAGCCACTTCATCAGTTTAAATGTCACTTAAAAAGATATGAAGATAATGTTTTAATTTTTATCTAGAAAGGAAGTTTACCGTTCTTGATTACGTAGCATTCTAAGCTATAGATCGATAAATATTATATTTTTCTTTTGGGGTTTTTATAAATTGTGGCTATTTCTTCAATGAAATGAAATCGATCGATTTTAAATATTTGGTTTAATTTCAATATGTACTATTATTTTAAAAACTTTACAATCAAGATCGGTAAAAAGTTCTTTACGGGGAGCAATTTAATCAGCCAATTTCGTTCCAATCTCCAGTCAGGTCCAAGGTCCAATCACAGACGAGAATAGCACGAAATTGGAAATTCGAGTTTAAACGATTATTGTCCTAAGGGCGCCAGTTGCATATTGAAATGAAACTCGATATAATTTGGCATGATCGACAAACATCGAATATTGAAAATTCAACACAGATAAAACGGTTGTGAATTTACAATGCTCGAGATATCTTTTGGCTTCTGTAATAAAGGGAGAGAGAGATGGATTTAATAACTAATGGCCGCCCTTTCTCTCTCTGACAATATGTTCTTTCACCGACAAACTACAGTATAAAGTCGACAGTTATAATCTGTTTCATTTGTTCGATGGATAATATCGTAGATTTTTGTCAGAGTTTTGAAATCATATCGTTCACATTTCACTCATTCATTTATAACGCTCGTCTGTCGATCATTCCCACGGTCCTCTTGGTTGATTTGATTCCAATCACCTCCCATAGAGTATCCATTGTCATGGAATGTTTGCACATAATAACGAATTAGGGACAAATCCAGATATCACATAAAAAGCACCACCTACACAGCTAGCTGGGGTGGAGCGTTCTAATCATATCTAGCTATTTTTGTTGTCTTGATTCTTATCCGTGTTTAGTATAACTAATTTAAAATATTGATTAAATTTGCGGTGATTTCAAATTTTTTCTCTATTAAAAGAGTCTGCTCACTTGTATCACAGTAAAATTTTGAAAATTTTGTACTCAAATAAAGTTTTTCCAAATTGAAAAAAATTTAAAAATTAAGTGCCTATTTTTTCAGTTTACAACTCGATCAAAATAACGCCTATTCAATCGGTGACATTATGAATCTAATACAAGTATAGCATTAATATGTGATTAAAAGTTAAAATACCGTATTCCCCAATTTTAAAGTTTTTACATTTATTAACAATTTATTTTAATGGATTTTGTCCCTAATATCGTAATTTCACGTCACATTCATAGCAGCATCCATAGGGCAACCACATAGCATGGAATGTTGAATGACTTTATCATTTGGAAATCCATTCCTTGAATGAATGGAATTTATACTGTTTTCCATTCATAGGGTTACCGAACCAGTACAAACTCATTTCTCATGTCCATCCCCTACCATACAACATTCATTCGCTGTTGTCACATGTAAAGTTAAACTCATAAAAAATGAAGGTTTTTTTGTTCAAGTGTGAGCTTTGTGTGTGGTTATTGAACACGATGTTTGCCGTTGCACCTATACTAACATTGGCACTATATTATACATATACAACACTATTGTATGTATTGATGTGAGAAATGCCTTATTTTACGTCACGATAAATATTAGTGATAAATAACATTAAAACGTTCGGCAAGAAAGTAGCACAAGATTCGTTGTCACTTTAGTGAAATTGGCATGGTTCCGTTCCTACAATATAGTCTAATAGACACATCGGTCAATTATTTCATTGTTTGAAAAATATAATTGTTAAATTTTACCTTGCCTACACGAACCACAAGTTTTACTAAACCATTCTAAATGATAAATACCTACTTGTGTACTACCACACGAATGCTTTTGAAAAGCAACGACTACATCTCAAGCACTATTCATTTTGCATCATTTTCATGTTTACCGTTTGAATCATAATATACTCACAAGTTAATGCCTAGTTAGATAAACATCATGTAACCACAAGCACAGCTCACACTGGTATGTAAGAGGGTGGCAGTACTAACATAGTGTGTATGTCGCGGCCCGCGCTGCCAGGTGGATTCCCCGCCGGCCCCGCACACCCCCGCATCCACCTCCGTTCATCCACACCGCCACCACCACGGCGAAACGAGTGTGCCACACACCACCGACGTATTTCAGGCCGAGACCACTGCCCCGACGACGAAAACTCCAACAACCGCACCAACCTCACCTACTATACCGCCCTCCCCGCCGACCCTACCTACATTACCAACATTGGCCCCAACCTCGACACCAACCACCAATCCTCCGACAACAAGCACGGAGGAACCGACCACCGCTGAGGAAACCACTCCCGAGCTCGCCTCTACTAACGCGTATACCACGGAGGTTTGTCGTAACCCGCTCTCGTGCTTGTGTTCAGTGTGTTGCTTTAACCAGTGGGATGGCTTCGGCATTGAGGCTGTATATTGGTGCAAACATTCCTACCTCACCGTAATGTTCCTGACAAATTTGTGAATTGTTACAATTCGTTAGATATCATTAATATCGGTATACTGACTCCATCCCTGCTTTTATTTTGACACATTTATGTGGACTAGTGCCCCAGCCAAGTGGCGGGACATATTTGAACCTTAGGTTGCCTGCACTGAATGTCAAGTATGAATGCTGTTAATTGGTAAGCAGACGATGAATGGAAGGCTGTGATTGGTTAAATGAGATAGATGTTGTGATTGGTTCAGAGTATGAAAAGTAGGAAGGAAGGAAAGAGATGAAAGATAAAAAGAAGAGTACAAAAGGACGCGCTTTCCGGAAGAGGCTCTCGCCATGAGAAGTTGATTTATAATTAATTAAAATGATTAAATAAAAGTATTTCAAGTCACAGGATTTATTACTTCGCCCAAGCTCAATCCCACAAATGGGGGCTCGTCCGGGATTGATTGCCTTTACAACTGCGAGTGTAATCCTGTGTAATACGAAGTGACGCCGAAAAAACCAATTATGAAGACGAAATGAATTACAATTATGAAGAATGACGAAACCAATAAGAAGTAAAGAAGTTACCAATAAGAAGAAAGACTAAGTAAGGTTAGGAGTTAAGAAGTAATAACGTAAGAAGAAATTTAAGTCGAAAAAACGGAAGTGAGACAAACGAGAGCGTCAGCGCGAAATTTGAAAGCCGGAAGTCGAGAATTTATTGTAGAGAAACGGAACGTTGACAAAACGGAACGTTGACCGAATGACAGATCGAACTGAAGATTGACATTAGACCGGGTTCGCATTCGTTTTCTGTCATCGAATTTTTTGTAAACAACCAAAATGCCGAAGAAACGAGATAATGAAACTAACGAAGCTATTCCTACCGTGTCATTTAGCGACATTGAGAGGTCAATGACACCGTTTACGGGTGATGATACCTATCCTATAAGAAATTGGTTGGAAGAATTTATTGCAATCGCTGATGTCATGAAATGGACAGAAGTTGAAAAGTTGATTTACGGCAAGAGACTATTACAAGGGACAGCACGATTATTCCTTCGTGCATTGGGTAGCGTGAAGTCGTGGGAACAGTTGACCAAAGAACTTTTAAATGAATTTGGCACTCGTTTTAACAGTGCTAATATCCACAAAAAACTGTCAATGCGTAAGATGAAACCAACTGAAACTGTTCAACAGTATTTTTTAACCATGAAAGAAACTGCTATGCATGGAAATGTCGAAGACGCTGCATTGATAGAATACATCATCGATGGGATCCAAGATTATGAACCAAATAAAGCTGTCTTGTATGGAACTTCGTCAGTTTATGAGTTTAGGAAAAGATTAGACATCTATGCTGAAATAAAAAGTAAAGCCAAAAAGAGTTTTAGTGAAAGACGTCCAGATACAAGTGAGCAAAGAAGAGATGTTAAGACTATGGATTATAGACAGCACAGAGAGCACACACAAAGCAATACCAGATGTTACAATTGTGGAGGTCGAGGACACCGTTCACCAGATTGTCAACATAGAGATAAAGGAGTTAAGTGCTTCAAATGTAATGAGTTTGGGCATGTTGCTATTAAGTGTCCTAATTCTGAGACAAAAAAGACGATGTCAGTGCAAGAAAAGAAGTTGAACGAGCTTGTTTACAATAAAATTTACATTAACAACAAAATGCTAGAAGCCATATTAGATACAGGTAGCTCCGTAAATCTCATCAAAGCCAGTCAAGTTGAAGAGCTACAAATTACTTATACACAAGAAGCTATTTGTTTATTCGGTATTGGAAAAAAAGAAGTGAAAACTAAAGGGAGATTTGAAACATTCATAAAGCTAGAAGGCTACAGTTTTCCCGTGTTGTTCCATGTAGTAAATGATGATGATATACCAGAAATACTCCTTGGTCGGCCCATACTACAACATGTTAACCTCAGTGTTACATCAGAAGGTATAAAGGTTTCTGGAAAACCAGCTATTAGCTTATCAGTAACCTATAAAGATGAAGATTATGACATTGGAAGTTCGCAACATGAAGAAATAATAAATAAGATTATCGAGAACTATCAACCAGCTCAGAAGAAGAAAGAGTGCCCTGTAGAAATGAAAATAGTGATGACAGATGAGACACCAGTATTCCAGAATCCAAGACGTGTATCCCCAGCTGAAATGAGAGTGATAGATGACCAGATTGAAGAATGGTTACAAGATGGAACCATCAGACCAAGTAATTCAGATTTTGCTAGCCCGGTGGTGTTAGCTAAGAAGAAGAATGGCTCTTATCGCCTATGTATTGACTACCGCAGACTAAATAAGAAGATTATTAAAGAACGTTTCCCATTACCACTCATAGAAGACCAGATTGACAGACTACAAGGTGCCGATTATTTCACAACTCTCGATATGAAGAATGGATTCAATCATGTGAACATTAATGAAGACAGCCGGAAGTTCACATCATTTGTAACGCCAAGAGGGCAGTATGAGTTCTGCAAAATGCCTTTTGGTTTAACTACAGCACCTTCTGTGTTCCAGCGCTACATTTACTGCATATTTAGAGACCTTATCTTAGATGGGACCATTCTGGCGTTCCTCGATGACATAAACATTCCATCAAAGACAGAAGAAGAAGGACTAAAGAAGCTAGAGATAGTTATAAGAAGAGCAGAAGAGTTCGGCCTGCAAATAAATTGGAAAAAGTGTCAATTTCTGAAGAAAGAAGTTGAATATTTGGGATATCACATCAGTAGTAATGAAGTCAGACCATCAAAACTTAAGATTCACGCTGTAATGAACTTCAAGGAACCTAAGAACGTTAAAGAAGTACAATCATTCCTCGGTTTATCTGGGTATTTCCGTAAATTCATACTAAATTATTCCATCATCGCAAAACCATTAACCAACCTGCTGAGAAAAGATATTAAGTTTGATTTTAACAATGACTGTAGAAGATCCTTCGAAACGCTGAAGATAAAGTTATGTGAGAAACCTGTTCTACAGATATACAATCCTGAGGCACACACAGAAGTGCATACTGATGCAAGTATAGACGGATATGGAGCAGTATTAATGCAAAGGAATGAAGATGGAAAAATACACCCTGTGTATTACATGAGCAAGAAGACATCACAATCAGAAAGAAATTATGACAGCTACTATTTGGAAGTGCTTGCCATAGTAGAAGCATTGAAGAAGTTCAGGATTTATCTCCTTGGTATAAAATTTAAAATAGTCACAGACTGTTCAGCACTTACCATGACATTGAAGAAGGCAGACTTAACACCCAGAGTAGCAAGATGGGCTATGCTTCTAGAAGAATATGATTATACCGTAGAACACCGGTCAGGCCAAGCAATGAAACATGCAGATGCCTTGAGCAGGTACCCTGTACTATTACTGACTGAAGTAACTATACGACTACGAAAAGCGCAAAAAGAAGATGAAAGAACAAAAGCCATTATGAAAATCCTTGAAAAAGAAGAGTATGAGAATTATGCTATGAAGAATGGAATTCTATACATCGAAAAAGAAGACAGATCACTAATTGTGGTTCCAAAAAAGATGCAAGGCGAGATTATAAGAAAGAATCATGAGAATGGACATTTTAGTGTAAAGAAGACAGAAGAACTTATTACTAGAGAATTCTATATTGACAATCTCCAAGAAAAGATAAGAACTCATATCAGTAACTGCATAGAATGCATTCTAGCGTCAAGAAAGACAGGAAAGAAGGAAGGTTTTCTACATCCACTGGATAAAGGTGATAAACCACTGGAGACATACCATATTGACCATGTAGGACCGATGACAACCACAGCTAAGGCGTATAAGTATATATTGACAGTAATTGATGCATTCACAAAGTTCACCTGGATTTATCCTACCAAAACACTCAGCACAGAAGAAGTTCTACAGAAGTTACAGCAGCAAGAAGCTGTATTTGGATCACCCAAGATTATGATTTCTGACCGAGGTACAGCATTTACTTCACAAAACTTTGAAGATTACTGTAAAGAAGAAAAGATAACTCATCATTTGATAACGACTGGTCAACCACGAGGAAATGGACAAGTGGAAAGGATCCACCAAGTTATAGTCAACGTACTGACAAAGCTTTCTATAGGAAATGAAACTCAGTGGTACAAACATGTTTCCAAAGTACAACGATGCATAAATTCGACATATCAAAGGAGTATTGGAAGAACACCATTTGAGCTAATGACAGGAGTAAAAATGAATGGAAAAGAGAACATAGAAATTCAGGAAATTCTTCAAAAAGAATTGATAAGCAGTTTTGACAAAACCAGAGACACATTGAGAGAAGATGCGAAAGAACAGATAAAACGAATTCAGGAGGAAAATAAGAGATACTATGATAAGTCAAGACGGGAATCACAAAAATATAAAATTGGCGATTTAGTTGCTATTCAGAGAACCCAATTTGGAAGGGATAAGATTGGACCAAAATTCTTAGGACCCTACGAAGTATCTAGAATCGAAAGAAACGACCGATATGCTGTGAGGAAACTGAATGGAGATGGTCCTCTGAATACCACCACGAGTGTGGACATGATGAAAAAATGGAGAGACAGTGGTTCCAGCTCGTCCGAGTCGGACGAGGAGCAGGATGGCCGTGTGGACTAGTGCCCCAGCCAAGTGGCGGGACATATTTGAACCTTAGGTTGCCTGCACTGAATGTCAAGTATGAATGCTGTTAATTGGTAAGCAGACGATGAATGGAAGGCTGTGATTGGTTAAATGAGATAGATGTTGTGATTGGTTCAGAGTATGAAAAGTAGGAAGGAAGGAAAGAGATGAAAGATAAAAAGAAGAGTACAAAAGGACGCGCTTTCCGGAAGAGGCTCTCGCCATGAGAAGTTGATTTATAATTAATTAAAATGATTAAATAAAAGTATTTCAAGTCACAGGATTTATTACTTCGCCCAAGCTCAATCCCACATTTATTTACGCCATTTATAAAGCAGTTATCCCACTGGTTCATATGTGTTCATTGTTGCATTGATTTGAGCTGAGCATTCACGCATACGTCATTTTTATAACGCAGGGCTATGGATGTTTGTTATAACAGCGCAATAGCCTACTCTTTTTCCGCATCGCTTTAGCGCTGTTCTACCAAAAATCTAATACCACCGTACCTAACCCCTGGTTATATGCCTGTTATTCTAGCAAGATATATGTATTGTATGTGCTGATAAGTAAGCTTTATAATGTATTAAGTTTTGTAGAAAGATTTTTAAATCGTGATTTTAATATTTACATGATTTTTGTGTACATGCATTAGTAGTTTAGGTAGGTGTAGTATATTTATATAATATTAGCCGTAAAAATTCCAAAGTGTTTTTGAATTGTGATTTCCTGTTCCTTACGTATTATTTTTAAATAGTATTTTTATTTAGTTTATTGTTTGTTTAGAATTTAGATTATGCATTTTGTTAGAGTTACATTAGCATGAAAACTTCCCCAAAGCCAGCATGGTATACATATTTAAACATTTTACACAAAATATACTACGAAACACTTCATTTCAAATATATATCTTTAAATCTTTTTTAAAATTCTAATTAAAAAATACTAAATTAAAAGCTGGTGTCGAATCCAAAACGTTAGTTGTGTGTGTTGGTAAATGTTCCGAAATCGTTTGATATTTCCACATCTTCAATATGATAAATAAACTTTCCTAAAGTATTATGCAAATATGCATAACATTAACAGGGCATATGTAATAAATACTATTAATATTCAAAGGGTTATGTACTTGCACTTAATTCTGCCAGCTCACCACACAGAGTCATTAATAAGCTTCCTGTTCTGATGAAACTATTATTATTTACAAGATGTTATATTTAGAATACAAGCAATTTTAGAAAACCAACTACTACCCGACACTCCCATTGAATCTATTGATACCTCCACAGATACTATAATAATGATGATATCTGATAAGTCCTAAAAAATATTCTCTTGCGTACGACATATTGGATGACGTCACATAACAGTATGAGAGTCAGATATATGCAGTATAACATACTGTTACCTACATTACAATCGTTTTGGATTCATCCCATTTGACTAACATTTTTTATTCGACACTAGCTGAATCCCTTCATCCCTCACAAAGCACAACTTTTAAAAACCGTTCGCAACCCAACAGGAGCACAAAGTACAAATCACGCCCTATTCGGAGTCCGCATCTGAAGCCAGCAACGTCAACTACTCCCACGTGCCATCGCCGACGTCACCGAGACGCTTGGTTGGACACTCCCCGGTGGTCATCGTGCCCGATGACTTGCCCACCACCACCGAGCCGGAGATGGTATGTACCTGTATATACCAGTGCATTTATCATTGAGGTGTTTGGTTGTTGGGTTGAGCTTTCAAATGCGAGCTTATAGACTTTGCACGCTTTATAAATAAGGAGCAAAAACAGAAATAGGCTACCTACAAATATTGAAGAAAAAGATCGTTATTATTGTATTGAGGGAGTGTATGTAATTTAAAAAAGAAATATGTTCTAAGTATTAAAATTATTTTAAATAGGTAAAAATAATATGTTAGATCGTTTGAATCCTTTTGATGGTTTATCCTTATGCTTAATACCACTGCTGGGCAAAGGTCGCCCTCATATACCTTCAGTTCTCCCACGCAAGTACCATTTGTAGCCAGTAGTTTATTCAAGAAACTAATTCTCCCGACATATCTTTGTTGGTCATTCATTTTTATCATAATTGATAAATCAACGCGTAACATCGTCGACCTCATCGTGTGAGATCGAGGGCAAGCGTTGATCTATCTTCTATATATAATAAAATCATCATTCAACAATAAATTAATGTGGAAAAAAAAATTATTGTCTCACCCCTAAAACTCAAAACTTTTGCCATTGGGTTTCGAAATAAGTTTATACAATTGAAAGCTCAATCCAACAACACTTGTGAACATTCGTAGGAGTGGTTTCGACCTAACCTCTAATAGTCTAATCTATTCACATGTAGAGTTTGAACTAATTCAATCGTGTTTTGAAATTTCTCTAACTTGGGGTAGATAGAAAGGATGCATTGTCATTTCATTTCGTAAATTGAGATAAATAACTAATTTGTGGACGTAAAGCCTGCGAAGAATAGACCTGTATAATTTTTTATGATAATGTAAGCATGAGGCAAGTGGTACCTTGTACGTATTGTCCTAGTATTGAAGTTTGCATACAGATAGAGCAATAGCGATGATTGTTTATATTATTATTGAGTTTGAAGTAACATATTGTGTACATAGTAAATATGTAAAGATAAAAACGGTATAATACGTAATTAAAAAACGTATTATAAAAGATTAACTTCGAATATATTATATATTTTTAAATATAAAAAAATTAATCAAATTTACAAAATAATAATAGTAATGAAGGCAGTAGTTTTTATAAATCAATAACTCAGTGGAACTCTCAGATATTTAATTTATCCGACATCCAAATTAAAAAACAAAGATAAAGATAAGTTTAAAAATAAAACAACAACGAATTATTTAAACAAAGCATATCACTGTGCCTTCAAATACAGTTGTTATATAGCGGAATAACGTTTCTATTCATGTAAATATTGTACAAAATGGAGTGGATTTAGTATAGAAAATGTTATCATACTTTTTATTGACAAACATATTCAACTTATGACCTTATGATAAATGTGAAGAAAAAATGAGTTTCCGTTTATAAAAAGCGAAACCGTTTTTACATTTCATAAAATCATAACAATTGTTCTTAATAATAAGTACATATTCCAATTTCCCTCAATTCTACTGCTCTACTTTTCTCGTATTGTATGCCACTTATTGTATAAAGTAATTTCGAATCTTCTAATAAACGATCGTCTCGCTCTGTTTCCTCACGCTGTCTTTACGTCCTATCATCCACCACATTGTGTGAGCGGCATGGCACTTTCAGCAAACGGTTATAATACGCGCCTCAAACGAACTCCCACTGACGTCATCCACCGAACCACCGCCCCCGACCACCCTGTCTGAAGAAACTGTTACCATGGCATCTGTGACGTCACCCGTTACGCCGCCGCCGACGTCACCGACCACCCTGATGACGTCACCTGTTCCAACGTTGCCCTCGCCTGTTACTACCCCGAGCACAGTACCTACTACCACACCTGTGACTGAAACTACTATTGAGGATGTCACTGCGCAGGTAGGTGTATATTGTAGTACTTTGTAAATGTCCTATTTGATGAACCTAGATACTTTACAGTATATAAAAAAATCTCAGTTTTACTTTCACGACTCCTGTTTTTCTAAACTGAGTGTTTTTGAATAACAATCTTAAGGGTTGAAGGTTGATATAATTACCTTTGATTTTACTTTTGAGTTTAGAAACTTGATTGAGTTATAAATAAATATAGGACCTTTACAAAGAATTGCAATATGAATTTGACTGACCACATACCCCAATCTACATACACCTTAAGCATTAGGGCTCAACCCTTTGCTCACATCTCAAGCAGGATTGATATACGTGTGGGTTTAAAATCAAACTACACTTTGACAACATCAAAATTAAATACACTTTGACATCGAATACTGTTTGACTACGTGAAATACTCTCCGGCAACATCAAATACACTTTGACAATACACAATCCACTTTAAAAACATCAAATTTATTGATGTTGTTTGATAGAAAAATGGAGTGCGTAATTTAGATTTGTTTAGATATCCTATCAAATGGTGAATTGAATACCTTTTTGATATCGCAACAATGATTTCATTGGAGTGCCAACCAGCCGTCCCTTAAAAGACTAAAGAATATCCTAGTAGTTCCATAATTAAGTGTACTCATCTATGATATTATATTTCCGAGTTACTTTCTCTAACGAATACCAAAACGTTTGCCAACTAATATTTATCACATGTTTCTGTATACAAGTTGACAACGTTTGTCCATTCTAAGGCATAAGGTTCTCTATATAAAACATAGACAATGATAAATAGTTAGAAGTTGGAGTTTCGAGTAGTGTAGCTAGACAGTAGCACTTGAAACTATTAGCACTGGGTTTTGGGTATGAACACTAATTCATTATAAAATATTCTATCTGAAATGAACCGGAATAATGGAAAGTCTGCAAAATTGTACGTAAGTTATGACTGTGATTGTTTTTGGTATTGGAGAAATTATAAACAAATAACATTGGCTGCATATTTGGTTTTAACTAACGCTAACCTTTTCAAAATTCAAAATCGCCGCCATCACTACGCTGCCATTGGATTTGAGTAGTACAGAAATCACATTTCATAACATACATGACATAGGTTTTGGACATCATACATTTTCAGGTAGTAGGATAAGTTGTCATAGAACTGACATGTAATTATTTATATGAAACAAAGTTGAAATAATTTGCATATTTTGGTCCAATTAGTTCAACTACTTAGCTTGTAGTGGAACAGATTAATTTTAACGTACCACGAGTAAACTTCTTAAAATTATTCCGAAAATTAAGTACTTACATGTTTTATTTGGACACATTAATGAGCTTGTTCTGTCTTCGCCTTTCCTAATGGTAAGTGCCCATAATAGTAAGTTAGATGTGTGTGAAGTTAATTTAAATGTGTATTCGATTTTTAAAGGAATTTTTTTTATCGGTGGTGAGATAATCATCAAAACAGTAAATAAAAATTTATCGAACGTATAGATAACTAAAATCTGATAAAAAAGTAACAGTAAGCTGAATATGAAAATTCTACTTTTCAGTACCGTCAATATTAGATTACCTCAAAGGTCCTGATCTATAATGAGTACTTTTCTAATCTGACAACCAGATGTTAGAAACATGTTGTGTTAAACAATCGCATATTTCCCTACATCACAATACGAATTCTAGGAGACAATGTCGTCGACGGAGCGATCGAGCACAATAATCGGTCGTACCACCGAGACAGTGACGTTCGCAATGCCTGTCAACCAGCCGCCGACCCTCAAGCATCACATGAAGAAGCTAGCGATCACTGCCGGCAAGGCGTTCAGGTAATACACACTGATTGGTGGACAATTACTGAAGTCCACGCAAAGTTGCGGGATATAGCCAGTTATATTACAATACTACATTTCATATACCATACATCTATTGTTGTAAATTGTATCGGGCGGCGGAGACATATATGAGATTTTTGTGCTGTTTTGTATCGAATAAATTGTACTCAAGGTGGCCCTCCAGTATTTTTAGGACAAGTCTCGAGGCTTGATTATAGACAGCAATAATACCTAAGTTATGCCGTAGTATTAGTTTAATGTATATGTTTAACTCAACTGTTGGATATGCGGCTCCCTCATAAATAGCCATGACCAAAGAAAAACGGTGATCTGAGTAAGAAGTTTTTAATAAAAATATTGAACTATTTCGACAAGGAGTGAGTTCATAAAACACTATCATCGTTATGTCATTGTGTATAATGTGTGTGCAGGTACATCATCCCTGCGGACCTGTTCACGGACCCGGAGGAAGGAAGCAACCTCACCTTCACCATGTACGAGGCAGATAACGTGAAACTCAGCCGACACTCCTGGATACAGTTCATTCCTACCGAACGTGAAGTCTATGGATTGTGAGTATCACTTGCCCGCGTACACCGTTACAAAATATAATCTGGAAATATCAAGCAAAAAAGTTTGTAAATTAAATTTAGCTTTTTAGGGTTCCGCACGCAAACGGTAAAAAACGGAACCCTATTACTAAGATTCCGATGTCCGTCTGTCACAAGGCTGTATCTCATGAACCGTGATAGTTAGACAGTTGAAATTTTTACAGATGATGTATTTCTGTTGCCGCAATAACAACAAATACTAAAAAACAGAATGAAATAAATATTTAATGGGGCTCCCATTCAACAAACCTGATTTTTTGCTTGTTTTAGCTCGATATTAATAATGGCAACAGGTAGACGCTTGAAATATTCACAGAATATTTAGGTGTATTTAAATTAAACATAAATAATTAAATTAAAATAAAACAAATATTTAAGGGGAGCTCTCATACAACATACATAGTTTTTTGCCTTTTTATAGATAACGGTACGGAACCCTTCGTGCGCGAGTCCGACTCTCACTTCGCCGGTTTTTAAATTTTTGGTCACGAAACAAGGTGTGGAGAGAATGTAAAAATTGCCCTAAACCTGATTGAAGCTACAAATAAAAATACTGACGAGGGTGTAATATAAACTAATTGTCGAAATGTAAGAAATCTCAAAACTTGAACGCGGGAAATAGTGTTGTGAGAGAAATGGTAGCCTGGTATACTTAAAAGTGAATCTTTTTGTGCGTTTTCCGATTCATAGCGTCCTCAGGTTAGACTGATTAATGTAAAATTAATTAGTCTAACCTGATACTGACCTGACTACATGTGACATACGATGTATGTAAACATTGATCAAAAAGACACCTCTTCAGTGTCCACTCACATTTGTTGAATACTCGCAAATTATAATGATACGAAAGCTGACTTTGTAAACACATTTTACAGGCCACTGGAATCCCACGTATCTCGCTGGAACTTCATAGTAGAAGCTCAGGACAGCGAAGGCCTATCGGCACGAGGTCCATTAGACATCACGGTGCAACAACACAAGAGCGGTCGAACCATCAACCATCAGTTCATTCTCCAGTTCCGACTGAACAAGGTGTTCACCAACAGCATAGACTGGCAAATAAGGGCTTTAGAGGGCATAGTGAATCTGTTTAGGGACACGGATATGGAGCAGCTGACCGTGCTCAATGCGACACAGAATGGGGATATGTGCGAGTTTGTTTGGACCAACGATACGCTGCCGAAAGATGCTGCGTGCCCCATGGACGATATCAAGAGGCTTATAAAGGTGAGTGTTCATGTTTGTGATGAAATGAATGTTAAAACATCTGATGTAAAATCCCGCACCCACCAAGTTTTGATTATAACTTCTAATATTGTTCAGCAAGCAACAGTAACATAGCCAGTGCCTAATACAACAGAGAATACGCTTCCATCTTAGAGACTTATCTCTACTTACATTCAAATTAGATAGAGAAGGAAAGGCGTCGATTACTTTCGATTTACCTAGTCCCGGCTCCATACATTTCTTCTTATTTCATGTGAGTGATCACTGATCAATAACCTAAATGAACCTAAATAACAATCCTTTATACTTGACAACACTATTGTTTACATTTAAAGCAAACTATTTAATATTGCAGATTATGGAATCCGAATCAGAGCCAGGCAGTCCATCTGCGAACCTAGTGAAAGCAATGTCACCCGAACTCAAAGTGAGCGGTGTCTCGTGGCGCGGCATAGGCAGCTGCGCTCAAACCGTGCAGGCCACCAAGACCCCAGACACGTACCCGCCCGTGCCCAGGAACCAGGTCGACCATTTAACGGCCACTGTTGGACATTTGCTGGTTTTCAAAGTGCCTGAGGTATGATGTTTTACAAATAAAATTAATAAACACCTAACACAAACACTCTATGAAAAAACTAAGATACTCAATATAACTCAAACATATAAATTTAAAACCTGTATATTAATAATAAAAAAATCTAGCAAAAGACATCCACACAAACATTGTACTAAACAAACAAACTTACAACCATAACCTAGTTATGTTTGTACGGACTACGCAGGGGTAGTTGAAACGCAGCATCAGCATCCCTGGGTGGTCTGCTGACTGGGATATTGCGTGGGAGAGAGCGCAGGAGCACGGTGAAGAGACGGGATGCCCGAGTCAGATTGTTCTGAGCATCCAACTCTGCCGGACGTCTCACCTTAGTTATAAAGTTAAATGTAACCATAGTATTAGTTTTGTGAAATAAATTGCTTTTTAAAAAGTAATACCCGACGTTCCCAATTTGACTGGCGCAGCCGGAACGGATAGTAAAAAACTGTGTTTTCCGCGAGTTTTCATCATCGTCAAAATCCGAAAAGTGAAAATCGCGAGTGCGCAGGACTATCCGCCGAACCAAATAAATTCGTCAAAGAAGAACGACCAGAGCAACATGAGAACAGGTGGTTGGTGAGTAAGACTTTTTCACCTCCTCTCTGTCCGTGTTTTCCTCCGTTTTCCCTGGGATAGACTTTTCCCGTTTAAACGATAGTTTTAATAAATAGTATTAGTAAGTTAACTTGAAATAAAAATCTTTCATTTTAACAGCTAGTTAAGTAAAAAGTTATATTTGTAATAAAAGGTTAACTTGGAATAAAATCTTCCATTTTAACAGTTACCAACTAATTGTAGTAATAAATAGTATTAGTAAGTTAACTTGAAATAAAAATCTTTCATTTTAACAGCTAGTTAAGTAAAAAGTTATATTTGTAATAAAAGGTTAACTTGGAATAAAATCTTCCATTTTAACAGTTACCAATTAATTGTAGTAAAAAGAGATATTTTAAATAAATAAAAATGGAACAAATAAGGGTAGTACCCGGAGAAATCCTAAAATTAATCCCATTATTTGATGGAGATAAAAGACAACTAAATTTATTTATAAAGAAATGTGAATACGTGATAGAAAGGTTCCAAGGTAACCATGCACAAAACGAATATATAATGCATGCTATAACTAGCCGCCTCACGGGCGACGCGTCAGCACTGATAAGCGAGCGCGACGACTCGATATTAACGTGGGACGATTTCAAGGAACTCATTACCCAACATTTTGGAGATCCGCGAACGGAAGAGTGTATTGCGATAGAGTTAGAAACTTTAAAGATTCGAACGAACGAAAGTTTTTCGGATTTTTGTAAAAGAATACAATCGGTGAAATCGGCATTATTGTCGAAGGTTAATCAAATTGATAACGTACAAATGCGCAATAGCAAAAAAATAATCTATGACGATAAATCCCTCAACGTATTTTTATACAATTTACCGGAAAAGATGGTACGTGCCGTAAGGCTACAAAACCCCCGTAACTTAGAGGAAGCTTTAGGCATTGTTATTAGAAGAAACCAACTTCCTGGACCAATACCAGATGAGGAACAAATTAAACTCAATAAATTTACCAAAACCGCCGCAACCTGGACCAAGTAACCAAAACCAATTCAAATTTAACTTTGGAAATAATCCATCGTTCCCCCATAACTTTCCTAAACCAAACTTTCAAAATCAATTTGCAAAACCCTATTTTAAACAAAATAATAATGTTCCCCAACAACAATTTGGATATAGACACCCGAATAATACCTTCCAAGGTCCCAGACCGCAACAATTGCAAATAGGGTGGAATAACGCGCCTCGTATGGGTTACAGACCCAATCTCCCTATTCAACCCCCGATGCGCCCTGAGCAGTTCGGAGCTCAACAAAGACCACACTATAGACCTAACTATTCGAACGACGTCTCGATGCGCACGGCGCCACAAAATCGTATTCCGAGACAGGCTGTACAACTCAATGAACTGGAACTAGACGAACCAGACACACATACTTACTATGACTACTATTACGACGATGACAATGAATATAACAATGACTATGACGTGCATGAGCATTATTTGAGTGATGAACAGTACTATGAACAAGTAGTAGAGGAAGAGACCCCGGTAGAGACCATCAACCCAGAACAGTCAAAGACAGCAAATTTTCAGATAGAAGCCTCAACCAGTTCAAAGAAAAAATAGAGTTAAATTACAACAACACCTTAAAACTGCCACACATTTATATTCCGGAAATAGACTCAAATTTCATGATAGATACAGGAAGTACGCGATCATTCATAAGCCCCCGTAAAGCATACCTATACTATGGAAATGCAATACGTAGAGAGCCTTTCGAAGTGATTAGCACTCACGCTAAAAGTAGCCATGGTGAAGTCATAGAAATAGCCCTTCAACCCACATTCCAATGCGCAGAAAATCATAAATTCTATGTGTATGAAGTAGACCCCAGCTATGATGGACTCATTGGAAATGACCTGTTACAACAGCTTGGAGCTGTCATTGACCTTAAACGAAATGTTTTAAATACCACTAATACTAATATACCTATTGTTAATGATCAGTCCGGATATAAAATAAAACTTCCCGCAAGAACTGAAATGAAAGTAAAACTTCCGACTAATTTACATTCTGGACAAGGAATCTTACACTTTACTGAGTTTTGTGAAGGCGTAAGAATGCCAAGTGCAATCGTTACATGTATTAATGGTTATGCTACAACGGTTATTCAAAATACAACAAAAGAAGATAAAACCATTAAAATAAACGGACCATTCGAAATAGATAAATACATTCCTAATAAATGTGAAGCTAATTACACTACTGACAATACAGACTTAGAGATTGAGGAATTACTGCTCGACAACTTAGCAAAGCTTAGATTAGACCATATGAACGACGAAGAAAAACAAACTATAAAAAATCTATGTGAAGAATACAAAGACATTTTCTATTGTGACCAAATTCCCTTGTCGTTTACGAATCAAGTGAAACATTCCATAAATACAAAAAACGAAGACCCCATATATACCAAACCATATAGGCAAGCCCCAGCTCAGGCTGAAGAGATAAAAAGACAAGTCGATAAGCTTTTAAATGATAACATCATACAAGAATCACATTCTCCGTGGAGTTCCCCGGTACATTTGGTCCCAAAAAAACTTGACGCGTCTGGTGAAGTAAAGTACCGCATGGTAGTAGACTATCGACGACTTAATGAATTGACAGTGGACGATAAATATCCTCTACCGAATATAACAGACTTACATATATAACATACTTTTTGACAAATTAGGTAAAAGCACGTATTTTACCACGTTAGATCTAGCTAGTGGATACCATCAGATAGAAGTAGAGACACGTGATCAACAAAAAACTGCCTTCAGCACGCAATTTGGGCATTTTGAATTCCTTAGGATGCCGTTCGGGTTAAAAACTGCCCCGGCAACGTTTCAAAGGGCCATGGATAACATCTTAAGAGGTCTTCAAGGGATACATTGTATGGTATATCTTGACGATATCATAATCTTCTCATCAAGCCTGCAGGAACACGTAGAAAAATTACGAACCATTTTTGACAGACTGAGAGCAACTAACCTCAAGGTACAACTTGATAAGTCTGAATTCCTGAAAAAGGAAGTGTTGTACTTAGGACACACTATTACCAAGGATGGACTAAAACCTAACGATGACAAGATTAGAGCAGTATTAAACTATCCCCTTCCCCGTACTGTCACCGAAATAAAGAGCTTTTTAGGACTTATTGGTTACTATCGCCGTTTTATAAAAGACTTTGCCAAAATTACACAGCCGTTAACAAATTGTCTTAAGAAAAGAAACAGAATAGTGGTAGACAAAAAATATATAGAGTCATTTGAAACCTGTAAACAATTATTAACATCAGCACCCTTATTGCAATACCCAGATCATGAAAAACCCTTCGTACTAACCACGGACGCCTCCGCAGTAGCTTTGGGAGCCGTTCTGTCTCAAGGACCTATAGGATCAGATAAACCTGTAGCATACGCAAGCAGAACACTTAGTGACACCGAATCTAGATACAGCACAATCGAGCGAGAACTCTTGGCTGTCATTTGGGCCGTGAAACACTTTCGTCCTTATTTGTATGGACGTAAATTCTCTATATACACCGATCACAGACCATTGGTCTGGCTTTATTCGTTAAAAGAACCGAATAGTAAATTAACAAGATGGCGTCTACGCTTACAAGAGTATGATTTCGACATCATTTACAAGAACGGCAAACAAAATCTTAATGCCGATGCCTTATCTAGAATCAAAGTTAACGCGCTAGACTCAGACGACGATCGATCAATGATAGTTAACCTAGGTGACAAAGAAAATGAGAAGGAATTAAAAAAATATTTGGACGAGTTGACAAATAAAATTACCAGACTATCACAAGATAAAGCCCCAGATAACTCCGACACTATAACAATCTCAGATTCATCCGAGACTGTGAGTTTGACAGATCCCCTAGATCAATTTGAAACAGAATACCCGGTTCCATCCGTGTTGAGTAAATCTGATACTGTACATTCCAGTGATGAACTAGAGTCAGTAGGAATTCCCATCCTAAGGGAAGCCATAGACACAAAACCAAATCAAATTTTAGTTTTCACCTGGTTTAAAAAGGAAATCAGTGTGAACAACCTTTCAAGAAAAAATCAAAAAATTCTAGAGGTATTTCTCCCTGAAGATGATGAAAATTTAATAAAACAATTTCTAAAAGAATACATAAGACACAACACTAAATACTTCATTTATTTTGAAAACAAAAATCTGCGTAGAAATTTTAGTAAGATAATAATTGAACTGTTCAAAAGAGATTCCGTAAAATTTCTGGAATGTACCGAACGCGTAATCTTCATAGAAGACGAAAAAGAACAAAAGGCCGTCATATTAAAACATCATGAAGGAAAGACATGCCACCGAGGTATTAAGGAAACGATGATGAGCATTAGGCGTAACTATTTCTGGCATAATATGCAAGAGACAGTGTCGGCTGTGCTCAACTCATGTGAAACGTGTAAAAGGATGAAGTACGACAGGAAACCTATCAAACCAAGATTACAACTAACACAGACTCAACAAGCCCCTTTCCAAGAAATCTTTATAGATCTTTTTACAATAGAAGGCAAATATTACCTAACATTAGTAGATGCATTCAGTAAACTAGGACAGGCTATAGAAATTGCAAATAGATCAACTCCGGAAGTTGTCCGTGCACTAATCAAGTATTTCGCATTTTATGGCACACCGAGAAAAATCTCATGTGACCCCGGCACCGAATTTAACAATGAACTAATGAAAGAACTAGTAACTCTATATAAAATAAATCTCCATATCACCACACCTAATAATCCCAATTCGACAGGCATAGTTGAAAGATTTCACTCTACCTTAATAGAGATATACCGTCTTGCAAAATATGAACAAAAATGTACTGATGCAGCATCAATTATGTCGTATTGTATTATGGCATATAACCACACCATACACTCCATCACAGAATTAACACCCTTCGAAGTAGTCTTTGGACACACAGATGCAAACAAAATCTTTGACCTAAACTTTGAAAAAAATTACACACAACAACTTATCAAAGACCACGTCAAAAGAACAAAGTACTTATACCAACATATAGCCAATAAAATGATTGAAAAAAAAGAAAGGATTAGAGAAAAGAAAGACGGTGAGCCTGAGACATGCCTCACCGAAGGAGAAACGATATTCGTAAAAGACATCAACATCAGAAAAAGTAAAGACAAGCCGCGATACCGTAAGGCAGTAGTGGTTGGTAAAACAGAAAGAAATGTTGTCCCTGTTAAAATAGGTGATCGAATTACAAAAATGCCATTGAAAAACATAAAACGTCCTTCGCAGGTGGTGTCTGGCCATGATGGTCCTGACTCTAGACCTGGGACAAGGCCTCCAACTCCAAAAGATAGAGGAAAACCCGGGACTTCTACCGGTTAAGGAAGGGCAGGCCTTCAAACAGAAAGATAGGTGGACGATAATTAAGATACTAGATTTAAGTAATATTTACGAAACAATAGAATTAAATATAGTTAAATATAAGGAATTTATTAGGATAGTAAACATACATAAGCCGTACGTACACGAATTTAGTAGTATTAAAATTCAAGCAGATTTGATAATTTCTGATATAATAGATAAGTTTAGACAGCTAGTACCGACTTCTAGGTTTAAAAGAGGAATCGTAGATGGCCTCGGATCAATCATAAAAATCGTGACAGGAAATCTTGACTATAACGATGCAATCAAATACGATCAGGAAATTTCTAATTTAAAAGGAAAGCAAAGTGACTCCGAACGAAAAATTAAATTAATCTCCGAAATGTTGGATACCTTTTGTAACAGTACAGACACCTTACATAATAACACCTTACTTTTGGATGAGCGATTAAAAAGAATAGAAAATATGATTAAATTGGCAGCAACAAAGGAAAATAATGCCGTATATACCACTTACGTTTTAAGTATGTTTAATACATTCATTGGTACATTTCGCGCTACGTATGTATCGTTAAGTGAAGTAGAGACAGCTTTAGCCTTCAGTAAGCTTTCTGTACTGCATAACTCCGTAGTTAATTCTACTGAGTTACTGTCAATTTTAAAATGTATAACCGAAACTGATAATTTAATGTATCCTGTTAATGATAATAATTTAGTTAAAATAGAAAGAACAATTGTAGTAAGAACGTATACAAAGGAATACCAAGTAACATTCATAATGGAAATACCTACAGTAGATATTAATAATTACAATTATTACAAAGTCTATCCCCTACCTATCCTTAACATACCCCAAAATGTCACCACTGTCATTATTCCAAAATACCCTTACCTTATGGTGAAAAATGAGGAGTACTTGCCAATAGCCAAACCTTGTGATGAAGTAACAGCTGGACAGTTCCTGTGCACCGGAGATGACATTGTTCCCTATCCAGAGCCAACCTGTGTGGAGCAGCTGATGAAGTTCGAGACGAACCCCACCACCTGTACTGTTCGTACCGTCGATATTGAAAACCTCAAAATACAGAGAATTGGACCTACAAGTTGGATAATTTACACTAGAAAAGCTATGGTACTTACAAAGAAATGTGATAACGACGTCACTAGAGATTCAATGCTAGGAACTTACCATCTGGTCATCGAAGAGAACTGCGACATCTATATTGGAGAGGTTCGACTAAACTCTAACCGACACTATGTTAAGAGCTTCCAGTTCAGAGTTACCCCTATCATAAAGTTACCCGAGATACAGTTGGAAAATATTACTGCAGCAGAAGCCGTTCAGATGAGAGGAATAGACCTACGCGAGTTGAAATTCATGAACCATGAATTGAAGAAGACAATCAAGATCAGTGAAAGTGAAAGTGCCAAAAGTGTAGTGAACGTGGAAAGCGTTAGCTTAGCTACTTTAGTTTTATATACCCTTGTAACCTTAGTTTTAATTAGTATTATCTTTTTAAAATGTAAACCCGTATGGATCCAATGGCGAAATTCTCGTAGTGCCAGTACACATGCACCCGATAATTCCGCTCTTGAGGAGGGAGGAGTTATGTTTGTACGGACTACGCAGGGGTAGTTGAAACGCAGCATCAGCATCCCTGGGTGGTCTGCTGACTGGGATATTGCGTGGGAGAGAGCGCAGGAGCACGGTGAAGAGACGGGATGCCCGAGTCAGATTGTTCTGAGCATCCAACTCTGCCGGACGTCTCACCTTAGTTATAAAGTTAAATGTAACCATAGTATTAGTTTTGTGAAATAAATTGCTTTTTAAAAAGTAATACCCGACGTTCCCAATTTGACTACCTACGAAACAAAAACTATTTACAACTCCGAGGACCGAGAACCAACTACGGAAAGAGGAGTATTTTGTTTGAAGGTGTTAAACTGTTCAATTGTCTTCCAAGGGAACTACAAGAACGGAAACTATCTGAATTCAAGACAAAACTGTTAAAACACATTTAAGAATAAATATTAGTTTTTTTTAAAATATAAATACTTAGTCTATAAAATCTAAATTTCTGCATGCCTTTTTACTGTTGGTTACACATTAATTATTATATATATATATATATAGTCTTAATTTCTCTATAAGTGAATGTCAATTTCTTTTGAGAAAATAAAATTATTATTTAAACCGAAACTAAATTCAATATACAGGGTGGTCCAAAATGTGACGTCCAAAAATTTTTTTTAGATTCCTTACACCTGGGTGTATCCGAAAATACCCCATGTATGTTCCGCGATTTTTTGTAGTTTAGAAGTTATGATTTTTTAAATGTATATTTCGAATTTTCTGCCGGAGCGACTTAAAATAATCGTAACTTGTTTAATAGTAAGGTTTTTTTATTTATTTTTTCTCGAAAGTGATCGTCTTGAATCACCCTTTCTACTTTATTATCAACTACACAACGTTATTCATTACAAGTTACCGAAAAAAGGGACGAAAGTAAAAATTTTAGGTTTGAGTTGAACGGAGCAAAATTTTCAAAAATTTCTTAATAATACAAAATTAATGTTTCATTGGTTCAAACTAATTTTAAAAACTCCAGCAGTTTGTCAGCTTACCAAATAATAAAAAAAAAGTTGTTCTTAATAGGCGATTTTACGACGAAATTGGCTTCAGAACTTAGTTAGGTGAGAATTCATAAAGAAAAAATTTTGTCAAAAAAAAATATTAAGCTTATTTTGTTTTCATTTTTATGGCCTACATTAGCAAGGCATCATCAAAAGCATTCAAATAATTTCAAATTGAACGATCAGTGACACATTAGAAAACATTTTATTTTAAAAAAGCTTAGTTTAGTTTTTATTAATACGGTTATTTTGGTTTATTTTTAGCATCAATAAAAGAAAACACAAATTAAGTTCAACTACTTTATTAAAGAAGATTTTCAAAATGACGCCCTTCAACTTCGATACACAATCGGCAACGTCTTAAAAAGTTATCTTTTAGTCTGCGGAAAGCGCTTGAATTTTGTCTGACTTTCGTCGCTGCTTCTCTCAATTTTCGTCTCAGTTCTTCTTCGGAGTTAGTTTGCTGAGCATAGACAACTTCTTTGTAGTAACCCCAAATAAAAAAATCTATTGGGTTCAAGTCCGGTGAACGTGCAGGCCATTCGATTGGGCCGCCACGCCCAATCCATCTGCCCGGGTATGTTTCATTAAGGTGCCCCCTCACTTGGCGTGCGTAATGGCAAGGAGCACCATCATTTTGGAATATCATGTGCCTTCTTGTTTCCAAGTTTACATCTTCCAGCAATTCAAAAAGGTTGTTCTGCAAAAAGTTTAGATATGTGTCTCCATCCAACCTAGACGGCAGCTCGAAAGGCCCAATCAGTTCTCCATTTACAATTCCCGACCACATGTTTACGCTGTATCGATGTTGAAAATTTGATGCTCTTGCAAGGTGTGGGTTTTCAATTTCCCAGCTGTGATAGTTATGGATATTAAATACTCCAGTGTTTTCAAAACGGGATTCATCGGTCCATAAGATCTTATTAAAAAAATCTGGGTCTTCCTGACACCTTTGTATCATTGTTTCGCAGAAAGCAACTCTTCTAGGGTAATCTGAAGCTTGTAGCTCCTGAACGCGCTGAATGTGGTAAGCGTGGTAGCCTTCTGAAAAAAGAAAAGGACTATTACTCACCACCTAGGCAGGAAGAAGTCTAATACCTGGCATTGTATCTGTGATTTATGTTTTGTGTAAATAAAAAACAAAACGACATACCATTTTTCAATATCCTTAGAACTGAGGTCCGTGGTATTCCAGTCCTTCTGGTTATTGCTCTGGAACTCGTAGAAGAGTCTCTTTCTACAGCTGCGATGACTTCATCTCTTCTGTCCGGATCTACTCTGGGTACTCCTTCGTGCCTTTGGCTACGACCGGGGATACGCCCGGCCATCAGCGTATTATGAGTATTAATAAATACCCTATGGTCCGGGTAATGGTCCAGTATTTCTCCTCGCCGGTCCAGTTGTTGACGATATAGCCTTGCGGCTAAATGACCGTTTCCTTTGGCCATACCATAGTAAAAGTGCATTTCTGCGTACTGGCTTAGACTAAAATTACTCATGTTGCCGTCAGTAACACAAGCACAAGTCAGTCGTAAGGCAAATCGGAGTCCGTAACACAAGCACAAGTCAGTCGTAAGGCAAATCGGAGTCCGTAACACAAGCACAAGTTAGTCGTAAGGCAAATCGGAGTCCAGTAACAAAGCGAAAGTAGGTTCAAAATATCGGTATCGGAAAGAAGCAACGTCAAGTAGTATCACACGCGATGGAAGTGAGTGAACGACTAGCGGACGGACGATACAGTGAGATGCTACGGAGAATGTATGGGGAGAGGGGGGAGAGGGAAGTGCAGGTAAAAAACCCCTAGCGCGCACGGCTGACTTTTGTGGCCAAGACAGTAGGTCTTTCTCTTTCGTACTTCTACGCAACCATAACAGTGCGAAAGAGAAAGACCTTACTGGCCTGGCGCCTTTTGAAACGTGTTATTTATTGCTTTGTGTCATTGTGTGTGATTGGCCTTGAAGTAGATTTTGGTTTAATTCTAGCTTTCATAATTTCATGTCTAAAAACAGAAAATGAAATGTGTCACTGATCGTTCAATTTGAGATTATTTGAATGCTTTTGATGCCTTGCTAATGTAGGCCATAAAAATGAAAAAAAAAATAAGCTTAAACATTTTTTACGACAACATTTTTTTTTTATGCATTCTCACCTAACTAAGTTCTGAAGCCAATTTCGTCGTAAAATCGCCTATTAAGAACAACTTTTTTATTATTATTTGGTAAGCTGACAAACTGCTGGAGTTTTTAAAATTAGTTTGAACCAATGAAACATTAACTTTGTATTATTAAGAAATTTTTGAAAATTTGGCTCCGTTCAACTCAAACCTAAAATTTTTACTTTCATCCCTTTTTTCGGTAACTTGTAATGAATAACGTTGTGTAGTTGATAATAAAGTAGAAAGGGTGATTCAAGACGATCACTTTCGAGAAAAAATAAATAAAAAAACCTTACTATTAAACAAGTTACGATTATTTTAAGTCGCTCCGGCAGAAAATTCGAAATATACATTTAAAAAATCATAACTTCTAAACTACAAAAAATCGCGGAACATACATGGGGTATTTTCGGATACACCCAGGTGTAAGGAATCTAAAAAAATTTTTTGGACGTCACATTTTGGACCACCCTGTATATTTACTATACACCTAAAAATTCTTTCAAATGAGTTACAAAACATAAAATAAATTCACAACATCGGTAGGAGCTATCTCTACCAGTCAATATTTGAAGAACGGAAGCATCATATGGGGTGGGGATGCAGGTGTAGAAATATTTATAGTCTATCTTACATAGCTACGGCCCGCATGCAAAAAAATATTGGGCAAACGTCTAATAACTTTTTTAATTAATAATAATTAAGACTTAATTTTAAATACTTAATCAACAATGATTTTGAATTTAGAAAACCTGGTCCACTACAGCGCACATTGTTTAAATTTTCTTGTGCCTTTCAAATCGTCTTAGTTTCTAATAATAATAGGCTACAGATCCAAAGATAAATTATTTCAGTCATGAGTGTAAGTGGGAACATGTTTGTCATAATTATCAGAGTTTTCTAGCACCTTGGTAATCGCAGTAAGATGTTTATAACACAGACAAACGCTACAGACCAGTAGACAAAGTCAAAAGTGATGACATATCCTATTCTAAAGCCGAGACCACATGAGCCTGTATAATTAAACCGACCACTATAAAACATTTCAGGACACGTTCTTCGACCCTGAAGACGGTGGCACGCGGAACCTTCACCTGTCCCTGCGCTACAGCGACCGCTCCGAGATCCCCATCGGACACTGGCTGCAGTTCGACGACAAGAACCAGGAGTTCTACGGACTGCCTGGGCCCAGCGACGAGGGATCTGTCAACTATCAACTGGTGGGTATAAATCATCATCATCCTGGAAACTTACACAGCTGATCATCACACCGACGACCTGGTAAAGGTAGCGGGGAGAGGCTGCTTTTATTTACTAGACTTTGCAGAGGAGAAGCAAACATCATCATCAACCAGGAAACGTCCACTGCAGGACATAGGCCTCCTTTATGGTACGCCACATCGATCGGTCCCGAGACACTTGCATCCAGCGACTCCTTGATACCTTAACCAGGTTGTCGGTCCACCTGGTGGAGGAACGGCCCGATAGACATTTCCCGGTACGTGAACTCGAGATCTCTTACTCCCCGTAGGTTATCGGAACACTGAGATCGCTCCCAGAGGCCTTCAACAACACAAATAAGCTGTCTTTCAGCTTGAGCTGGGGTGGCATGAGTAAGGCACACTACCCCACCACGCAAAATAGGCGCATCTGACATCACCTTGCGGAAACCTGCCAGATAACGAAGTCGAATTACTTGACTTACTTGTATAACAATCACAATAAGATATATTTTGATAGCCTATATCTCTGATCATCCGGTCAACGACATAGCTCGACGAGTCAGATGGTCAGGCCACATAGCTCGAAGAACGGATAAACGATGAGGCGTAAAAGTTACCGAGTTACGACCGCGTACCGGGAATCGTGTATCGGACCTTTCCCCTACTAGATGGATCGACGACCTGGTAAAGATCACGAGGACTCGCTGGGTGCAAGAAGCTCGGGACCGGTTAATGTGGCATTCCACGGAGGAGGTCTATGTCCAGCAGTGGACGTTTCCCGGCTGATGATAACATATCCGATTCACAATGGCACACAGTTCGAATCGATTATATATCTATTTTAGGGTTTAAGGCCCATACATTTTAAACCGTGTATGTCAAATGGTCCGATATAGCATTCAGTGGATGTCTGCCTTTGAACTACTAACAGAAGCATAGATACTCGTACATTCATATAACACACACACAAACTACCACTAAAAATCCAAACAAATAACTCATAAATAATGTAATATAAGGGTGTGGCTAGCATGTCAATGTTATGTAGAGCTCCACAAAGTTGACTGTTGAAATTGAGTCTCCCCACGCGTGCTAGCTCTGCGGGTTGGTGACCGTAATTTGGTTTATTTCATCGCCGTACTCTTTCATTATATCTCCCACATTTTGATATTAACTATGATCAAAAAACATAACCAATGGGGAATTCACAGATCGCGGAAGACTCTAGCAAGAAGAGCGCTCACGACAGTCTAATGGTGGAAGTGGTGAAAGCAGCCGCCATCCGTCCCACGGTGGAATTCCAGATGACAATGGAGTACCCGTTCCCCATGCTTGCGTACAACGCCAACAACAAGCGTAAGGTTGTAGAGAAGCTGGCCGCTCTGTTCGGTCAGAGGGACACCGACAATATCAGAATACAGAGCATCACTGATAACCCGACTACGATTATTTGGTGAGTATATAATTTGTATAACTCTTCTGTTGTTGTAATACCACGAATCTTGACATTTCTACATTGTATCATTTGTATATTTATTTTAAAAAAGACATCTAAAGGATAAAAATCAGATTTTTAATAAGCAAACTTTGAACATAACAAAAAATCAAAGGATATCCTAATTAAAACTAACAATGCCATATTATGTGTAACAATTTTGCGAAGCATAGTATTGTACGTATGTATATGAGTATGAAGATCGGAAAACATCTTTAAGTTAAGGCCAGTAAGACAGGTCGTATTGCCTCATCATAATGTTTCCATGACGGGGTTTGCCATAGTCATCACTTTCCATTTCTTTCTTTCACAGGTACAACACAAGTCTACCTATGGACATATGCCCAGAGAAAGAGATAGAAGAACTTCGACGAATGATAATAGTAGACGAGCGCGGTTCGATGGGCGGCGCGCTCAGGGAAAACGTCGATCACGTGTTTGACAAAGATCTAAAAGTCATGTCGATAAGGCTCATACCACTAGGGCTGTGTGCCGAACAGAACACTAAAGTACCTAAGACACCGCCTCAAGTGCTACACCCATCGAACTCTCAGAGTAGTAAGCCTGGCACCTCGACAGATGGCGGTTACACAGAGTACTTAGTTACGTTCATTATACCAGCGGTTGTGATTGTTTGTATGATTCTCGTGGCGGGGATCATTGCTTGTGTGCTGTACAGGAGGAGGCGGACAGGTAAATATAATACAACACCGAAATGTTTTAAATAGTACAATTGTTATTTGAGAAGAAATACGACCAGTGTAAATTAATACAACCAATAGACAAAAATAATGAGAAAGCCCTGAACTCTGGTTTAGATATCTTTAGGCTGTTTAAAACAACGGCCGTTACTCAGCTGATCTTTTTTACAACAATTATAAAAGTTAATTTGTATCAGTTAGGATAGCTGTTCCGCAGCTAAATGCCGATAAATATGGCGGTTTGAAAACTTAAATTGTTAAATTTGATCAACAATGAAAATTGACATTCGCTATGAAGTTACAGTGAATGCTTTTCATTTAACGGCATGGTAATTTAATGCCATATTTTAAGATTAGATAGTTGCGTAATTTTGTATGAAACTTTTCCGTCATAAATTACCACAAGTAATGTTTCATAAATGAATGTAAAACTTTGATCTACTTGGTAGTATACATATATAGAGATGCACATATTAAAATAATCGTTATGCGTCATATCCAAGGGCGCGACTAGTGCAAAAACTAATAGCTATGTGTAGAAACTACTCCTACTTATTGCCGGAGTCAAATCTGTTTAGAAATACCTATTACGTAGTTATCTGGCCGCATTCCTGGTATATCTAAATCAATCAAAATGTTTTATTTCCGTAACTCATAAATTTGTACAATAAATCGTAGTAGAAACTACCTTTTGAATACTGAAATATTTGTGTTGGGTAGCCTCGCTCTATATATTGCTGTGTATTGCCTTTTACTTTTATTTCAACGATAGTAATTAACATTTGATTTTTAATGCGTAGGCTGTTGCCGCCGCGTTGAGAATGTTGAGAATATTCAGAATACTTGACACGCGAATGAAATCGAAGGTGAACTATGAAGTAGTTTACGCACTGTCGCTTGCACAAACGAGAGCTACGTGCCAGTAGTAGTTTGAACGCTAGACTTGGCCTTTTTACTCTGTAAATACACGTTAATGTTTAGCTTCCAACTAAAGGGCGCTCCCTTTCTTCTTTCTTTATAAGATCATTCAGCACTCATTCAAGTCATTGTTGTCACGAACATTGTTTTGCTATTCTCGTGTTAAGTGTTAAAAACGTACAAAATGTGTGTTCGCGTGTTTTTGTATTTGAAATTAGAATGCTCTTGAAACTGCGGCTTGAAACACTATCAGTTAATAGTTAAATATGAAGTTCTAATAGTATTATATCTGCAGTGACTGACGTTCCAAAATGGCGCTTTGTCTGGGCGTTCTTATTTTAAATGTTCTTAGTTTAAAATAACTTTTCAACCGTATTTATTGTACATTGTTATTGTACATTTATTTATTTTTTACTTTGATCACAATCTTTCAAAAGTCACAATGCGATACGATGTTAATGTACACTCACGCTGATTTTCTTATAGAAATTATATCCATTTTATACGCTAATTGTGTTGTCAAGTTACTTATTAGACACATGAAGTTTGATAATTCATTCAAAATTTCAGGTAAAATGAGCGTTGGAGACGAAGAGGAACGTCAAGCTTTCCGGTCGAAAGGGATTCCCGTCATATTCCAAGACGAGCTCGAGGAAAGAGGAGACTCAGAGCCAGTACATAAAAGTCCAGTTATAATGCGCGAAGAAAAGCCTCCGTTACTGCCGCCTGCTCCGGAGTACCGGTCTGGTGAAGATGCTCCTTATAGGCCTCCGCCCCCGTTCGCGGCTTCCAGGACCCCGCCACGGCCTAAAGCCACCCCCACTTACAGGAAACCACCTCCTTACGTACCGCCTTAAAGTATCACTGCCTCGCTAACTTAAGCTGTAGTATGTAGGTACACCGCGTCTCTAAAGCGTGCAGACGATCTTTTAAAAGACTGTACTGTTTGTATTATTTACGCCCCAACGTCATATTTGGAGAGCTTGAAAATGAATCGACTATATCGATGGCATATTTATACTTTTGCTAGGCTTTGATTCTGAGTGTGTTACGCATTTGACTTTACACTATGTAATTTAAGATTTTCTTACTTTCGGTTCGTTATGAAGACACTCGGAATTGACGCGTCGATACACATTTACTAGTGTACGTCTGAATATAGGTCAGCTTTAATGCACGTAGGTATTTCAAACGTGAATCTAGATCGATCGTCTGTGTAATAATGAGACTAAAGATTGCGGTCAACAAAATACTTATAATGTTTATTAGAAAACTTGCGATATCCGCTTAACTAGTCGTCTGGATTTCTTTTCCACCCTATTTATTTTCCGATTGGCTATGAATAACTCATTATTGGTCTAAATTCCGTTTATGATGATCATTAAACAGTCGCATTTACGTAACATTACGTTGTTATGAATAAAATGCATTTAATAAAATAAAATTAAAAATTGATTAAAAATAAGGGAACCTCATTAATACAAGGAATTGTTCGCAGTTGAATTATGTGACTACGAATTTCTTAAATAGTAAGTAATCACGAACTAGCTTTTGAATAAATAAATAAATAGTTGTAACACAGTATGTTGGGTGTTACGATGTTTCAATTACGTATGTGTAAGAAACTGGAGACTTCACAATAATATTGGTGTACTTAGCATTGTTGAAGTAGAAAATGTTACATTAGCTCTTAGGCTAGGATAAGATCGACTTGATTTTGCGCAGAGATGCGAAGTGACTGTAACTTTACTGTGTAAAAAATATATATGCAAATATGCATTTGTATTGTTAATGGACTATATTTCCGGCCTAATTAGAACTGAGATTGTTGATTGAATGAAAATTGGCATATACACTTCATACAAATCTGAGTTTGACTTTAATGGGAAAATAATAGAAAATTAGGCTCACCTATGATATTATTATTATACCATTTTTTGTTGATAACGGCAATCTAGTGGCATAAAGTGTTACGTTAGTTGAATTGATTTAAAATGATAATTTTCTTTCCTATTTTAAAATTATTCAATACTTAACAAAAACAAATTTTATATTAACTTATTTGCTGAAGATTTCATCAAGAGTTCATGATCCGTTGCCAGACATTAATATCAAGTGCGTATTATTTCGCTGTTTCTTTCACTAGTTATAGTCGGAAAGCTACACTTACTTTGCAGCTCAAGTTTAAAGCGAGTGATTTTTCATGTCGTCGCTAGCGCATTTGGACACAATATTATAGCCTATTATAATATTATATATATAGCCTATAATAAAAAGCGTCGGTGGCGCAATGGATAAGGCGCGGACTCTCAATCTGAGGGTACCGGGTTCGAATCCAGCCGTGTAACTATGAGTTGTTTTTCAATTCAAGTACATTATCCGATTGCTTAACGGTGAAGGAAAACATCGTGAGGAAACCTGCATGTCTTGAACAGGCATGTGAAGTCCGCCGATCCGCACTGGGCCCGCGTGGTGGACTATGGCCCATACACTCTCTGTAGGAGAGTAGGCCTGAGCCCCTCCAGTGGGGACATATATAGTCTGTTGATGATGATGATTATAATATAATGAAAAAGTAATTATTTCTTCAATTAAATACATATACATCGATGGAACAATGTCAATACCCAATGTAATCATTTACTAACAGACCAAAATAACATTTAAAGAAGTGTTTGGCTAAATGTGTGCCATTGTTTTGAAAATTGTTATTTGATAATGTAATTTAAAACATATCGAGAATGTAACGTTTTAGCCTTTAGCGTAGTTCTTCCATACACAATGTATCTTGTAAGTAGTGCATGTGTGTGAAGGGCATTTTGGGGGTAGGTGCTACATACGGTGTCACCCTGAGCTACAAAACTGTAAAACCTGTGTTGCCAGTCGACTTTAGTCAAAAGATACAATAAAAATATTTTTATTTCAATGACAATGTCTCGTAGAACTGAACTGATCCATGAAGTAATGGGAATAGAGACAAGTATAAGAAACAACGAATTGCCTAACCTTTGTTAAAGATTACTTTATTTGCATCGAAAATGAATTTTATTTTATCACATTCCACCCTTTGAGCATTGCAGCATGCAAATATTTTAAATTGCTAAATACTTCGTCTTCTCAACTGCTATACAAGAATTCTTTAACTGAATAGAAACCTTTTTCTACTTATTGTATATGTATAATATTTTTGCTCCATCACTATTTGCCTTTGTGCATTTAGAATTCTGCATTGTTACGCAATTAAGAAAGGCAAGAAATGAAATATGAGCACTGAATTTCACATTGCAAACTCCTTTTCAAAATCCAAACCGCGATCAATGATGGGCTTAAAAGGGTACTAAAATGATATAAGCAAAATGTACTGGTAACACTGGTTTAAACTAATTTGGGCCACTGCAAAACTGCATCATAGAACGAGAGATGTCACATGACTGAAATTATTGGAATGGAATGGCTCCATACAAAATCGACGTAAGCAGGTACTTGATCTATTTTGTATGAAGAACTAATGTATTGATATACATGTGACATGATATTTTAAATTAATAAATATCATTTATTATTAGATACGATCTAGGTAACTCCAAGATTCTTTATAAATGGGCAGCTGACAACTAGTCAAATCAATTACTTTTATATGGACAAGAACACAGTTTTTGTTTGACTAATACATATAGTGACATCTCTTGAATACAAAACTAATTTATTTCCTTTTAAGGAAATATTTAAAATTGAAGCTTTTTCTACGTTATTTTCAACAGCAACAAAATTTAAACAAAAATAAGTATTTCACAGTTTTGCAGTAAAGTCAACGAAAATCAAGTATGAAAATGCTACACGTTTGTCAAACGGAATGATAGGCTGGCTGGCGTGTATGTAAACTATAACAATTATATACAACTGACTCTAGTTTTAGGTTACGATAGATATTTTTAAGAATAAAATATCATTTTTGTACTTGTCTAATTATTACCATAGATGTAAGTTTAACAAATTGTGTAAACGATAGGGACTTGAACGAATGAGCTATACAAACAACTTTTTTTTACTTTGGATGTACTTTTTTTCTACTGACTCATTTAGAGTTTTGCATTTATATAGATCTTTTAGTGTTACTGCTATACAATTTAATAGTGTAATAACTCCTTTTCATTATTTTATTTTCCATAATATGTAATTTCTGTTTAAGTACTTAACAAAGTCCGATTAAAACCGAACCATTTTCAATTATTTAACAGACTTTTGTTGGAACACTTATGATTATGCGCACATAAATTATGTAATTAATGAGCTTTTTATTTTTAATTAAAATAAAATGGTCTAGTGAATGGTTGCCTTTTATTTATATCACTGAGCAAATATTCAACTGTCGCTATCTTTGGTATATGGTCTGCCCGGCTCCAAAGAGGATCCCGATTCTAGCACAAATGGATTAATGGACATATGACACAAAGATCTATATATGGATATCTGAATAAAAACTACGCTAACGCGCAGATATGATATATGGATAGTTATCTAAATGGCAATAGGGTAGTCGACACCGACTATCAATGGTATTATAAAACACCTAAAAATATTATAAATGTAATATTTTTAGGGTTCCATAGTCAAGCAAGGCACACTTATGATTGTTCAATATCACAACATTAATTTACAGTAGTTCAAAGTTTTGTTATAGTGGCACACAGCAATAGGAATACATTTTCTGTTAACTAACTTATGTACGGATATTGGGATACAGCCTACCACAGCCTACATATATTATTATTATTATTTGGACATGAGGGGTGCAGTTCGTCTGTCCTGCAAGTCACTGCGACCTTTGCAGATCTATTGTGACAGTCCCCTATGGATCAAATCACCTCCCCAAGGCCAATCTCGGTCATGAACCGTACGATTGGTCTGGGTTTGGAGGTCCTGATGCTGTCCGTTGTGGCAGTGTGGCCTCCGAGGTGTCTGTTCCTACTGTGATGAAGAGCATCACAGTGGCAGAGGATATGGATGGGCGTCTCTTCATCCTCCTTACAAAATCTGCAAGCTATATTGTCGCTCAGGCCCATGTGGCTGAGATGTTTGCTTAGCTTGCAGTGCCCCGTTAGGGTCCGGGTCAGGATCCTTAGTTGGTTCCTGCTGAGCGAAAGCGCTTCGTTAGCGTACGAGGTGTTGTAGCCATTCAGAAGCGCTTTAGAATGGTTTTGGCCAGGTGTGGCTTTCCAGAACAGCAGTCATCGTCGGCGCGCCTCCTGGCTAAAATTATCTTATATGGTGCGGAAGGAGATGCCGCAGGCCGGTTCTGGCCCTACCAGCGGGCTCTCTGCACCAGACTTAGCTAGTTCATCTGCGTTTTCATTGCCACAGATGCCAGAGTGTCCAGGTACCCAGGCCAGGGTAACCACATTGGTCGAGCCTAAAATGTTCAGTATCTGGACACACTCTAACGTGAGTTTGGAGTTAAATTCGTATGAAATCAATGCTTTTAGTGCAGCTTGACTGTCTGAGAGAATTGTGATTCTCTTGTTGGTGTATGAGCGAAGGAGGTTCTCGTAACCGCAGTTGATTATTGCGTACACTTCAGCCTGGAAAACAGTCGCGTACTCACCCAGGGGGAAGTGTTTGTCCACCCTGGGTTCCTCGCTGTGTATCCCGGCTCCTGCTTGCCCATCTTTCCTTGATCCATCTGTGAACCAAATTATTTCTGTTGGATTGGAGGTCGCTAGGCATGCCTTCGTCCCATTCAATCCGCTCGAGTAAGTATACCTTAAACAACTTCTGGAAGTTGTATACTTTTCCCCCTCGAAAAAAAAATGGGGGCAGGTTTAGCAGTGCTTCCATAGATGCCGTGGGTGTGGAAGAGATGGCGCCAGTTATAATCAGGCATGCCATTCTTTGAAGGTTGCTTAGCGCTTTCGTACATGCTGTCTGTGAGGCCTTCTTCTGCCATGCCAGACAGCCATAAGTTACCGTGGGTCTCACTATGGTCGTGTAAAGCCATAGGGCAGCCCTCGGTCGAAGGCCCCATTTGGTCCTGACTATTCGACAACATGTACCCAAAGCAATTTTAGCCTTCTTGGTCACAAAATTGATGTGTTGGTTCCAGGTGAGTTTTTGGTCTACATACATTAGTCTGTGATACAGCCCACTGACAGATAGACGAACTTACGGACTAAAACTCAGTGATCATGCTCAGTGTTACTGACAGCGAATTTGAATTAAGCTACAGCAAAGAACATATTTACTCCTCCCGATTTTACAACCATTGCCTTTCTAGTTTCTCAAGAAGAAAAAATAGCTGTCATCAATGCAGGGTGAACGGATTTCTCAGCCAAACTTTTTTCATCCAAAGAAAAATACAGCCAGGAATGTACGCCGGCGTACTTTGTGTACCGTCATGAAGTATCAGGCTGTGTCGGCGCGGGTCGGAATTTCCGCTGCGAACATTTATTGTTTCAGGCTAATATTAGACGACCTGGGACAGACACACGCGTGGAACTCCTGTACATGGAAATTTGTGCCAAAGAATGTTCAGCCAAGGCGAACAATGACAATTTTGTACATTAATTCCGCTTATGTGCAAAAATGCCTGTAAAATATATGGCGTTGAATTATCAACACGATTCAATAATGTTCAACCCGTCTTTGTACAGCCCAGGAATTGGTGTCCAATATTTTTACGACCATGTATTAAACAGTCAAAGTTTGTACAGCCAAATAATTACACACCAAGTACTTAATGTACGGTGGCACAAAATTCCGCGGCTGTGACGGCGTGGGTCGGTATTTCCGCCGCGTACATTTTTTGTACGGGCAGGAATTACTGTACATGCAATTGAGGTACGTGCCTGAGTGACTCGTTCCGATTATGCATTTCACGGTGCGATTTTTTTGTAATGTACAGTACATGTTATGGCAAAGAATGAGACCTTACATTAAAATGAAAGGTAGAAAGAGATAGTATGTCATTGTCAGTCACGCCGACCTATACGTCAATAGAGTCAAATGACAATCAGTAGGTAACCTCAAAATGAGAAACATTTTAAGTGGTTTTATTTCTGTTAGTTAGTTGATGGTTATGTATCGTATTCAATTAGTCTTTAAGAATATTGCTGTGGTTGATGAAAAATTAAATAAAACATACGTGCCTTTGTAGAAAAATTATTAGGTAAGAAAGATTTTGTCCAGTGGACACTAAGTATAGAGTTTTACTTTGAAACACTTGTAAATAAACTATGTACTTTATTCTTCTTGCAAAGTAATAGTTTTTGTTCAGCTGTGCTCACCCAGAATTCTCAAGATGAGGCGCAAACTGTCTGCTGTGTTATTTTCATTAAACAATAAACACTTGTTTGACGCTAAACTTTAATAGCTAGCCAGGTGACCTATTAATACAATTGAGTATCGATATGTACCCCATTAGAAATCGAACCTGCTACCAACCAAGTTGAAAGTCCTATTGGCTAGCTGGCAAATTATAAACATATATACTAGTAAAACAATAAGTCTTATATGCCTGTTAGGTGGTTAAACCGGACTATTATTATTATATCAGGCAAGCAGTTGGTATAACGGATAATCGCCTGCACCCAACAAGGCTCTGCTAGTCATTTTCCATTGTTCTTTGTAAAGAGATGCTTGACCTCAGACACTATATTTTTATTTCAGTTTACCAAGATTAGTTATGCAGTTGGAATCTACTTGTGGAAACAAAAACTTAAGCTCATCTACAAACTATGCAGAATTATGCAGGTCCGGACTACTGAATTGAATGTGTGTCAGTGTGATGAGAAAACTGATTTCACACAGTCAGTGGTTGCAAGTTTTATGCATTAAGATTGAATTTCAAAATTGCATAAATATAATGCAGTGTTGGTGGATTTAGTTTTACAATTATTTTTTTGACATAAAGGAATTGGAACTCAAGCCCATAGCGGCAGATAGTAACGTGACATGGGGAGTAGGGTTTTTCAAAGTATTTTTGAGAACTCTGTCTGGAGGGATGTGTTGACTATTTATGTGATTGTTGTACAACAACCCAAAAGGCAACAACACAGCTGTTACTAATTGTTGAGAGTTTGTCAAGTTCAATACATATTAAATTAGTTAGACTTTTCTGGGATTTTCTGTATTAATCCAACAACTAATTTCATTTTTATTTATGAAAAAGACATGTTAAAATAAAATTCCATTAATTACTAAAATTGCATTTTATTTATTGATATGTGTACATATGTGATATCCTTATTAAACTGAAAACTTATAGTTTTATTTATACCAATATCTATAAGAAGTGTATTTATTTACATTTCTGTGATACTACTAATTCACCGAGCTCTATTCTGTGAAGGTGACTAGAAATTAGTGAAATAAACTTTACTTACATAATTTATATGAACAAAGTATGCAGTGGTATGGTATTTCTTTTTACAAACTTATACATTAGTTCTGTTTTTTGTGAACTATTTTATTTGATATACATTGGATTTGCTGTTACCACATCATTGTAAGTACATAGAGCTATATTTAGATACAACATAGATATTTGTTTATGAACGACTATAGTCATGTGGCTTTTAAGCTAAAAACTAATAGTATTTTTCTTAAAAAATGATGGATTATTATAATTTGGCTAAGTTTAACCCTGTACTCCGGTTTTCTCCATAGCTGAAAACAATAATAAAACTTCTCAGTTACTTCAAAATCCTGTCTTCACATACTAACACTTGCTTTATTGAAGACCATAGAAATATAGTTGAAGACAGGGTTTTCTTTATGACCACCAACTGTCATCCACTCCTCGTGGTGGTATATATATAACTTGTTATGTATTTTCTCTCTGGATATTCTCGCTGGATGTGCCGGCAGTGACGTCTGCGGCTGTCCAATCAGGAAGTGCCCTGGGGTCAAGGGAGAAAAGTCGTTGGGGTTACATTGAGGACAGCTTTAATTTATGGTACACTCGAGTACAAAAATAATGTATCCACTTGTGAACCATGTCACATTCACATTTAATTGATATTTCCCTCAACACTACTTAGGAACAAGCAAGAGTGAATGTGACATAGTACAAAAGTGTATAAATATTTTTGTACTAGAGTGTACAAAGTGTACTCAACTCCTCATAAGTCAGACTAGCTTTACTTAACACTAGTTTTAATAGTATAGGATCCCAGTATACCACGATTTTCACCGAGCTGGTTCATGGATGAAAAAGTATTTTATATCAAACTTTTAGGTTTTGGTTGCCTTGAAGCTATATCTTTTTATTGCGTTGACCTATAAGATTGATTTTTCCACAGATCCAAGGGACCGCAGACTTGAGTTGACTTGATTTCTTATCAATTTCAACTTGATATCTCCAAGCGTTCCTGAAAAAAGGGCCTTGACAGACAGACGGACAACAAAGTGATCCTGTAAGGGAACAACGTCGTGTCGCCGAAATCAGTAGGTGAAAATTGTGAGGCCGACAACACATGCTACCTCCAATCTTTAACTAGACGGAAAAAATTCTTACGAAAAGTTGTCACGACACTTTTTGCTATAGTAAGTTAGCGTCATCTGTTAGTACGACGTACGTAGTAGTAAGACGATACCAACAGTACAGCTATGTTACGACAGATGGCTCTGATTAGTTGCCGCTACTCAATGACAGATGTCGCTAAAAACAAAACGTATCACGTACATAAAAATTAATCGAAAGGAACTTCGTTCCACCCGGGTGTCCCTTGACACCTCTCAAGTTTTTTATTAACATATCAAGTCAATACTCTGCTACCAAAAATTGTTGAGCTGGACGCGGAGCATTTAAATATCGACATAATTGACGCCAACGAATTGACTGAAAGCCGAGAGTGAAATGACGTGGAAAAAAGTGCAGCTTCAGCCTTTGTAGTGGATGGTTGATAAAAATACTTAAAAAAGGTATACAAAAAATCGTCAAACATGTAAACATGACTTATAAAGTGAAGGTGAGGAAGAATATAATAAATATACAAAACTGAGAATATATGAAGAAAAGTCAGCCCTACATTCACCCAGTAAAGACTTACTATGGTTTGTTGTTAATCGGGAACATATTTAATCAAACAATTTCGCACAAGGAAGGCATTCGGAACTATATAAAATTTGTGGCGACATGCATTTTGAGCTTTGAACTTATAACTTTTGTGGAACGCAAAAAGTAATTGAATTTCTGCTCAACAGAGGAGTAAATTTCAATATTGATAATTGGTGCACAGAAGTAAACTTAATATTGTCTGGAAAGAGTAAGGAATTTGACCAATGCGATCCCATAATGATCCAAGCTAAAGAATATGTTATCAGGCATAGTAAGTTCAGAAACAAAAATGTTCAACAAATCAGCAAACTGTGATTTATGGTAATAAATGTGTGACTGTTGATGGATAAGACTCGCCAAACCAAACGAGCCCAAATTCGATGGGTTTACTATTACCCATTGAAGAGTTCTTCTGTCCACCTCCTGACTTCAGAGTCAGATCAACTCGATGGTGTAAAATTATTTTATTGTCATCCGACTTACATAGAATTGCAAAATTTCAATTCAATAGTACAGTTAGACAAAGATAGGCACAAATAGTTTAGAATTGACTTGCAAGATTTGTTTACATACATAGTTAGTTTCTTACTTACATACAAGTGAATCTTATGTAAAGCAAGCAAAAAGAGGTCTAATTGTTATAATAACTTACTGACAGCTTCGGTGTATCTGAGCATCGCAGCTGTTCGAGCACTAAGAACCTGAGCAGCCACACTAACTTTCATCTTTCTCATTTTTTGAGGGTCGATATGATGAATTGTTAACTACTTAGGAAGTGCTCTGGTGTGACCCAACTTGCTGTCTATATCAAAAAAAATTTCAATATCTTTCCATGTCGCTAATTTTCCTTTCCATATGATATCTTTGTTTAGAAAATTGTTTCTTATCCCTTTTAATGAATGTGGAGGATCATAAAAAATACACAAATCGTGTCCCGATATGTGTACCGTACCATCTGTAACAAAGAGAGAAATATGTGATTAAGTTGTATTAAAACTTTAAACCTTGCACTTAACATTATAATAAGATATGTACACACATCGACGGTACAGTAAGTCATCATTCTCATCCTCCTCCTACTGTAACTAAATATGTACATTAAAATTGCCTTAAAACCCTTTAATATATATATAATAAAATACCTAAAATGATAAAAGAGCAGCCTATTAACAAATTCAAAAGGGTGTTACATGAGTGGCTTTTTCTTAACAATTTTTATTCTGTAAAGGAATTTTTCGAGCAATGACAAAATAGATAGGATTTAATTTTAATTTGGTTTACGAATATAATTTTATTATGTATAACATTTGACTAATATTAATTGACATAGATATCAATTAGGTACGTGTCTTGACATCATAGAATTGTATAATTTAAATGTTCAATATTATTACTGTTAATGACTGTTTGCATGTTAAATTTGTGACATTGGTTAAATTTGTGACATTGGTTAAATTTGTGATCTAGAATTATTTATATATATATATATTATAGATGTTCAATATCTGAAATGTACCACATTTATTGCAAATAAAAGTTTGCTTAATCCCCCTTCCATGTACACATATGGATGACAATATTTGGCAAATGTTACAAGACACAGTTTGAGCTCTTTAACAAATAACCTACTATTGTATGATAATTTGCATACATACCATCTTGTAGTCCTTTATTAATCCGTACACGAATTGTTTCTTCGCGTAAATTCCGAAGAGTGGTTCTGAAAGTTGAACCCTGGTCACAAACCAGTCCCAGAGGTACAAGACCAGTTTCAGCAATCTTGGCAATAATCTTGGATAGTATACTTTTCAGTTGTACTGCTGATACAGTGCCTTCACAGAAGTAGTAGGCTACACACTGACGCCATGATGAACATATTCCTCGTATCATAAACACTAAAGCATGGTCACAAAATTTCAGTTTTCTTTCTCCAGCTATATCAACAAATCCCTCAATTACATCGTTTTTTTCATCATAAGTAATGTGAGGAGTTAACGCTATTTCATCAAAAACTACTGTACAAAGCTTCTTATTGGATTCCCAGTCTTTGATATTTTTGGCAATCTGCCCAAAAATCTGTTCATTCAGTCCAGGTTCAAGTGAAATTTTGGCTGATAGTGATGTTAGTGTCCTTTTGGTGGGTAATGCAAACATTTTCTCTAAAAGCTTGTAACCCTTGGGACTTTGTTTGTAGAGAGTCAGTGCGACTAATTTCTCATCCAAGGTATACCGTCTTGCCATTTTACTTTTCCTTACTTGTTTTAACTGCATTAGCAGGAATGTTTTTGCTTGTTTGTTTAATGACTCAAAATGTTGTAAATATTGAGTACTGTTGATCAAATTTTGACTTTGCTCTAGCCTTTGCGTGGCACTGGCTCCTAAACTTTTGGTAGCAATTTCTTTTATTTCTTTAATAATTCGGCGTTTCTTTGAAGACATTTTCCTTGACAGTGATGCTGTAAAAAATAAATAATTATAGTAATAACAAGTATACATTTACAATTAAGGGAACAACCACATTTTACTGTGATCAGTATTCCACCTGCCAAGTGTGGTAATTAAGACAAAACTATGAGAGAGTCTTATGTCAAACAATGGAAAGGCAGACAATTGTGATAGTTATGAGCTTTTGCTTGCGACTTCATCGGAAACTACATGCTCGATAGGGACGTACGACGACTCTCCGTTACGACGTCAAGGAAGGACAAATAAACAAACACACTCACTTTCGCACTTAAAATAGTAATATGGAAGAATGAGCTAGCTGCATTATCTTCATACAATGTTGTTTTTGTAAATTATTTATGCTTGATTGATGAACAAACGTATTTTTTTTAAAAGCTTTTTTATTTATACACATATATACACATTATACATACCTTTGCGTCGGATAACTACAGCAGGGGATTCAGGTTTCGTATTTGTGTATGAACAAGACGGTTGATGGGAAGCTGGATCATCGACTGAAAGAAAAACATAATCTTGTTTATACAAGGTCATCTTTACCCAAATGGTCTGGTTCCCCAATGTGGTACGTGGTGTGGACGAGGTAGAGGCCATGTATGAGGACATCTCTAGAGCCATACACTCCTCAAAGACACACTACACTGTGGTCATGGGAGACTTTAACGCGAAACTAAGCAGGAGGAACGGCGATGAGCTGAGCGTTCGGGAAGTTACGGCTTCTCGTCCAAAATACCTCAGCGTCTAAAGACAAAAGTCTTTAATCAGTGCGTGTTGCCAGTGATGACATATGGAACCGAAACGTGGTCGTTTACTGTGGGCCGAATAAACAAGCTCAAAGTCACTCAGCGAGCAATGGAACCAGCTATGCTCGGAATTTCTCTACGTGATAAGATACGGAATGAGGAAATCCGTAGACGAACGAAGGTCACCGACATAGCTCGACGAGTCAGCGAGCTGAAGTGGCAATGGGCAGGCCAGATTGCTCGAAGAACCGATAACCGGTGGGGAGTAAAGGTTAGTAAAGGCCTATGTCCAGTAGTGGACGTTTCCTGGCTGATGATGATGAAGGGTTGCCTAGCAGCAGCCTATTCACTCTGGCCTTAAAGACATCCAGGTTGTAGCGCTTGGGAAACATAGAATCTGGCAGGGAATACTACTCCTTAGTGTGCATAATAAATGAAAAAGTGAAAGGCTTCGTGTGAAATATAATGACTTTATCCATAAACTACTTTTCAATAATGATACAAACCTTTGTGATCAATGACTGCAACAGGAGAACAAGACTTGAATTCCGAATATGAGCAACCGGGCTGATTACAAAGTTGAACATCGCCTGAAACAAAAATCTAGTTAAATATAAAGTTATAAAAATTTACACTTAGTATACACCAATATTAATTTTTTTTATTGAACATGGCTTTCACATGAATGATTTATAAAACTTGAGGTAACCAACTGGGCTGGCATGAGATGCTTAAGAGTGGTGAGAGTGAAAATTCAGAATTTTAGCATTACAATTTGGTTACTTTTAAACAAAGCCCTGGTTTCTGGAGATGTTGTTAAACTGTTTATTTTACCTGTTTGTTGAGGAGCATCTTCATTAGTGACTGTATGAGTGCATGAGAAATGATCCATAAAGTAACTGTTATCTGAAAATAATACAAAAAAAATCCTTACATAGATGTATAAACTTAATAACAAAATGATTGTCAGAATTTTGTTCTTGAAATATATACATTGAATGACTAAAAAACTCAATTTTATATTATGACTCCCTATTTCAGGGATGGTGTACCAATGGCATATGCCATTAATGGCACATCACATAATATTTTGGGCATGTAACTGATCACAAAATGTTCCTATCTTTGGAGTTAATAATGATTTTTGAGTTGATAGTATTTATTATTATTATTTCCCAATATTCAGAAAGTCAAAATTATTTGATAACACTTCTATGACCTCATTAAACATTTCTTTAGAAAAATGGCATGTTGATACATAAATGTTCAAATTACCATCCCTACCCTATTCCTTCTGGATTAGGCACAGAGTCTCAAGCACCAAGAGTCATGATCCTGACTTTAAAAACTTTATATGATATCGGTATCTTCACACAAGTCTGACAGGAGATGAACATCATGGTGATAGCCTATGGCATAGAATCAGAATATTTTATTGTGAATATAGGTGGTACAGTGATGTTGGGTGTAAAACATAGCATCTCTTTATCCTACCCAAAGGCGTACAACATTTGTGAATCCAAAAATTAAATTAATAAACAAAAATCCTCAATAAAGCTAAATTAACACTAATACAGATAAATTGTCATGGTAACTTAGGCAATTACAATTCAAATGTCAAGATATACTAACTATACATATAAATTTTAAAATTACATAGGCCTGCCACTTACTAATTTTGTGCCAGTTTGTCTCTAAAGAACTCATCGAGATAGATATCATAAACTACTTTTTATCACAATACATCTTGTGATTCCCATAAGATAATTAGTGAAGTCCACATAAATAAAGTAACAGGCATAATAAGATTAAAAATAAACTACAATCAACAACATACCTGCATTACTAGTAACCTCTAGTAACCACCAATGATGATTCATCTGGATTTATATCATCCTCCACTTGTGTACCACAGTAATTGTGTTCATTCATAATATTCCATTCTGCAAACATAAGGTTCAACGTCAATTCAATTAAATATATCTTTATTGTACACCAAAAACATGGAACATTAAACTAATTATACTTCTGTGCTGCATCCTCGAGATTTAATACCATGTAGTCCGTTATTTCTACGTACCGCACCGTCACACTGTTTAGATTCTTTAAAAATCAAACAATCAAATATAAAGAATTTTCCAAACATTCTTATGAATATCTTGTAGGCCGCTATATATACTAGAGTTGTCAGTACTGTCATTGGTTTTTCGTGTGTCGCACCGTTAACACGTCTTTATTTAAATAGTGAAATATTGTAAATTATAGTGGTTATAGTGAAGTAGGTTTAGAGTTGTGCATCCCAATAATGGATTAAACATAAATTCACGCGGAAAAAAGGTGTTTTCTGTAAAAACATACGTGTCACACGGTCAATTTGCAGTGGTGACCTATTTTATTATTGGTGGCGGCAATGGTGGCGGCCTGACCGCCGAAGAATTGCAGATATATGATGCTACAGGACAAAGTAAGTAGGCTCAAATATCAATTGTGGCCTAAATTATCAAATTTCTGCACCAGTTCAGACAAAAGTAACCTATCAGGCATCTTTACTTAGTGAGTCACGAGTTCGACATATATAGTAACCTGTGGGCACGAGAACCTTTAACTCAAGAGTATATGCCTATTACAAACATGCTTTCTTAGTGATAACACGCGATGTTACCCGAAAGCATTCATATTTTATGTTTTCTTTACTTAGGACCTGGATCCTATACGAGAACATCTTTTTTTTATTCTCCTGATGCAATAATACGCGATATTATTCCGAGAATAGCAAAATAAACCCCCACGAGGTTTATCTACAGAACTGGAGGCTGTATAAGTTAATTGGAAATATGATGTGGATTCCTATGATTCCTACATTACCAAACAGTGATATTATGAACAAATTACTACGCAAAAGATGTTTGCGTCGGCACCAGCTGATTCCAGAGGTGGTGCAAGCTGATGATATGATAAATGTTATTTATCCACCCAAGATACTATCTATCCACAAAGGGAACTATATATCCAGAGGAAAGTAGCTGTTATAAATTTTAATAAACTAAAAAGACACTTGTCTACCGCCAAAAACAGCTCCTCTTTGACTGTTTGTTTACCTTATTGAGAAAACTGAAGAAAATATATATTCAGAGTAGGCTGTATGGCTTTGTTCCTTTGCCATCCCATTCGGGAGAATTAAACTACTGAGTAGTGATTAAATACTCCTAGCTGAGCTCACAGAGGAAGTGTGTCACTGTCACTCTTTGCTTTTTATTACTTTTCAAACTCTTTTCAAATTGTTATTTAAATTAAATCAATTGACCAGTTTTGCTAATGTATGGAATGGCAGTCGCTACCAATTTAACCATAATTAATATTGGAAAAGATTCCCCAGTGTATCTCTGAACTTTGGGAACAATCATACTCCATGCATAAAAGTCAACGAGGATTTGTTCTGGTGAACTTCCGACTTGAAGGGGTCGATGTTGAAAAGTTTATTGATTGAACCATCTGGAAACCTTTACAAATATATGTGAGCCAAAATCAGTTTGATTTTGTAATACCTATCAGTCAACTATCTGAAATTTATCAAGGCTTATTGCAACTGCACATTGGAGACACAGGTTGGTCAAAATGGAGTTTCTTAAAAGTTGGGACATATTCGAGGACATCAAGGAGATATATTTGTTTGATGAGATCCAGATTGCAAACATAGGTATGTAGAAATCTGAAAAGTCAAGTCAAAATTTATATACATTTAAAGTAGCTTACAGTGACTGCCAACTATTGCAAGACAAGGAAAGTTATTGCACCCCGCGCTAACAGGGGATGCCAAGCGCTATCTATTGTGCGCGTAGCGCCATCTCGTTTGGTGCCCGCTGCTATTTCCAGCAGCCCAGACAACGCTGAGAGATCTACAGCAGTGTACCTGCCAGCTACCCGGCCACTGGGCGCCCGTCAAGCAACCGTCTTTAAAGGTATTTCATGCCAATATAATTATTAATAATCTACATGACTGGCAATTGACTTGAATTTCCACAGCCGTCCTGGCTTTGTCATATTTTATGAGCTAAAGTTAAACCAGCACGGTTCTTATTACTCATGGCAATCTTGTGAAATAATACACTAGGCAACTGATATCATAAAATTTCTGAATTTTTGTTGTAAATTGATGTCGGTTTGTATTGGAGAAATATTGGAAAATGTTTAACATTAATATTTGTTTATATTTCAAGGTATCACGATTTGTGCTAACATACTTGTCACACAAGAAATAATAAGTCAGTGTTCATTACATTCTTATTTGTCAGTCTATATGATATAGTTGAAATAGGTTCTGTTCATATAAGATGACTTACCACAAATGTGGTACAAGGTAGATAATATGTGTACATGTGTATTTTCAAATCTTTTGAAACCTAAAAACTAATTGTAAAGTTATACATAGATTAGTGGTATACATATTTGAACAATGTCACACACTACATACAAATTTAGCTTGTATGAACGACTGCATTCATTGTCAGTCAGCATTCTATAATATCAGGATTTATAAATAATAAACTACCACTAATGAAGCCAGAAAAATATTAAAAGCTTACTTCAGCAGCATGTCTGCTTGTAAGATACATCCTGGTTACACAAAGTGGTCTAAGGTCCAAAAGTACCTCACTTCCTTGAGACACGGGGATAACTATCATATAGCACATAAATTTGAATGGAACCATTAAAATAGATTTTGGTTGTAGAAACGTAGCTTTGTGTACTAATAACCAAATTTATAGAGTTCATTGTGAAATATATATCTTTTTTTATATAGAGTACACTTCTTTTGATTTGGAGAGCATATAGGAAAAATCATAATAGTCATTGATATATTATATAATAGACATGTATATTATGTTATTGTTGTTAGTATTTCTAATAGCCTATCTTGGCCTTGAATCATCAGGTATGAAGAAACTGAAACTTTACTATAAACGATCATATCAAACATAGAATGGGTACCATACAGTTTGTTTACTCTTGTTTATTATTATTATTGTATAAAATTTGAAATTTTTTCTGTGCCCTGACAGGGTTCATGTATGTAGATCCAAATACTATTTAAAATCTAATGACTCTATGTACTCGTACATGATACACATAAACTGATTTGATTTGATTACTTGAACTTGGAAGCGAGGAACAATTTGAATTGGATAACAACAATAAATGTTATTTATTTTGGCCCCTCATATTAAATAGTAAGTGTATATGGGAACACAGGTTTAATTATTAATTGTAGCTGGCATACCTAATATTGTTTCAGTTACCATAACATTCGATTAAAATTTGAACGCATAATATCTTGAAATCATGACCCATCAGTCCCAAATCCTAATGCATTTACAATAAAAATGGAATGTTAATTATTCCTCTTTATTATATATATATATATATATATATTTTAAATTTAAATATCTAAGGATAAATATTAACGATGAGGGTGAATACGTGCGCCTATATGCCAGTGATGTATTTGGAAGTGTACTTACTAAATTCTATTACGACAAGCCTTCTGGCCTGTGCGAGAGTATCGTGATACGAGTAGTTACAGTTTTTTACAACATGAGCGGATTATTATTAAATGATTATTTATAGATTATAGACATATATTTCATTAAAAGTAAACCCTACGAACAGTTTAAATGAGGTGATTATTATTACATTTTAATTAATGTATATATTATTAAATTCGAAGTCTTTATATACTTGTACATAATTTATATACTACACAATCTGGGTAGTAAATTGCAAACCTTTCATATTTTAGGTATTTTCAAAGGGTTTTATTATTGTTATTGAAGTTTAGCATAGATATCACTTGTCATTGGATCATAATAAGGTAATATCATACGTTTGTGGCCATACTCCAAGGAATGGATAAGGTTACTCATTTTGAGTAAGAAATTTATGACTCAGCTCGTGTTATCCATGGGAAACCTATACAGGCCTGGTCACTAATTCATACTCTTATGTTTATTGAAACAGGTATAATTGCTGCAAAAGATCTAAATTAAAAAGCGAGTACTTAATTGGCTGAATATAATAAACTTGTACTACAAGTATAAGTAAGTACACTACCTTCATATCTGGCTAGGATGAAACAACTTAGAAAGAAATTTATAATATATTGTGATAAAAAGTAGTTTATGATATCTAACTATCTCGACGAGTTCTTTAGAGACAAACTGGCACAAAATTAGTAAGTGGCAGGCCTATGTAATTTTAAAATTTATATGTATAGTTAGTATATCTTGACATTTGAATTGTAATTGCCTAAGTTACCTTGACAATTTATCTGTATTAGTGTTAATTTAGCTTTATTGAGGATTTTTGTTTATTAATTTAATTTTTGGATTCACAAATGTTGTACGCCTTTGGGTAGGATAAAGAGATGCTATGTTTTACACCCAACATCACTGTACCACCTATATTCACAATAAAATATTCTGATTCTATGCCATAGGCTATCGCCATGATGTTCATCTCCTGTCAGACTTGTGTGAAGATACCGATATCATATAAAGTTTTTAAAGTCAGGATCATGACTCTTGGTGCTTGAGACTCTGTGCCTAATCCAGAAGGAATAGGGTAGGGATGGTAATTTGAACATTTATGTATCAACATGCCATTTTTCTAAAGAAATGTTTAATGAGGTCATAGAAGTGCTATCAAATAATTTTGACTTTCTGAATATTGGGAAATAATAATAATAAATACTATCAACTCAAAAATCATTATTAACTCCAAAGATAGGAACATTTTGTGATCAGTTACATGCCCAAAATATTATGTGATGTGCCATTAATGGCATATGCCATTGGTACACCATCCCTGAAATAGGGAGTCATAATATAAAATTGAGTTTTTTAGTCATTCAATGTATATATTTCAAGAACAAAATTCTGACAATCATTTTGTTATTAAGTTTATACATCTATGTAAGGATTTTTTTTGTATTATTTTCAGATAACAGTTACTTTATGGATCATTTCTCATGCACTCATACAATCACTAATGAAGATGCTCCTCAACAAACAGGTAAAATAAACAGTTTAACAACATCTCCAGAAACCAGGGCTTTGTTTAAAAGTAACCAAATTGTAATGCTAAAATTCTGAATTTTCACTCTCACCACTCTTAAGCATCTCATGCCAGCCCAGTTGGTTACCTCAAGTTTTATAAATCATTCATGTGAAAGCCATGTTCAATAAAAAAAATTAATATTGGTGTATACTAAGTGTAAATTTTTATAACTTTATATTTAACTAGATTTTTGTTTCAGGCGATGTTCAACTTTGTAATCAGCCCGGTTGCTCATATTCGGAATTCAAGTCTTGTTCTCCTGTTGCAGTCATTGATCACAAAGGTTTGTATCATTATTGAAAAGTAGTTTATGGATAAAGTCATTATATTTCACACGAAGCCTTTCACTTTTTCATTTATTATGCACACTAAGGAGTAGTATTCCCTGCCAGATTCTATGTTTCCCAAGCGCTACAACCTGGATGTCTTTAAGGCCAGAGTGAATAGGCTGCTGCTAGGCTTCATCACCTGCATCCAGCGACTCCCTGAGACTCTAACCAGATCGTCGGTCCATCTAGTAGGGGGACGGCCTGGTAGACGTTTCCCGGTGGCCGTGTGCCGTGTGGTTCCGGCTTAGAATGTAACCACCACATCTCTTCCTGTGGGTGTCGTAAGAGGCGACTAAGGGAAAACCTACAACGGGGGGAGGGACAGCAGCTTCCTCCTGAAGAACTAAATCGAATACTGCGATCACCAACCCGTCTAGCAAGCGTGGTGACTATGCTAAAACCCCTTATGGCAGTACGCCCATTACTACGGCCCCCAGTCCCCGGCGGCCCCGCTATTCCTGGCTACGGTAGCAATCACGGTTACGGCGGGGCAGGGGGTGCGATGAATCTCCGGAATTGTATAATACCCGTATCAAATTACAGCGTTCTAGTAGTGAGAGTCACTGAGCTACGCCGCGGACGCAGACGGACTTGTTTGACTACGGAATCCTAAAAACTCACGAGCCCCCACACAAAGCTGCTCTTTTTGCCAATTTGCTAGTTTTGTTATTTGACAGGTGACGTATATGACAAATTTATTATACAGCATAAGGTACAAAATAGTGTTTATTCTGTTACGTAGTCTAATAGTTTAAAGAAACAAAATAAATTTCAATATCTGACGTAGTACATTCAAATAGTCTTCACACTGATATTATAAACGCGAAAATTTGTATATACAATTTACATATTCTATGGTCGGTTGCTAGGCAACGCGTTTTTGTTATGCCCAAATTGCCCATGTAATCCCACTAATATTATAAGTGTGATTTTGGACAATTTACACAATATGTCTTTATAAATTATAGCCTATATGTTATTCTGATGTATAAGCTATATTATTGTAAAGTTTCATTCAAATCCATTCAGTAGTTTTTCCGTGAAAGCGTCACAAACATCCAAACTTTCACACTTATAATATTAGTAGGATTAATAAATCCCTATAACCAATTACGTCAATACTGAAATTCCAAAATGGATAATTATATTCAATATTTGTTACTATATGCTCACATTGTTTAAATACATAGTTATTCCTTAAAATTAGATAAACAGAGCTGGTTGAGGCAGCGTGCATCGCTTTCTCACCGGAAGTAATTGCCGACGACATATTATACAATATTAATCTTGTTAATAAATCATAGAATCAGCTATACAATATCAAACTATAAAAGTAGTTATTGTTTAAACATTTATGACTAAATATAAATATCGTTGTCACGTATCCGAGTAACTTGTAATAACTTAATTTGATGTGACGCGCGTTGCGGGCACCTGCTGTAGATGCTTGTCATGCCTCTTCATATAGATGTCGCTGGTAGCCCTTGCACCGGATGTTATCGTCGGTAACAACTGAGACCACTTTTGTTTCATTGGATTAGTTATCACGTCAAATCTAACTGTTGAGTTGAGACTAGGCCATTTTCTTTACTTACACCAATCACAATTGATCATTAGCCATTGTACAGATACAAAATTGAAACGTTTTTCATCGAAACAGAGAAAAAAAAAACATGCTGAACGCGAGTGATTTAAAAAACTAAATTAATATACCCGATTAGTATAATATTCTACTTTTACCAACTGCTTTAATTCTTAACTGAAATAATTTTCTTATGTAGTTTTATTTTATGGTAATCGCAAATTGATTGAAAAACGTGGTATGATGCTCGTACTCAGCAAGCTGGATATTGTAGCGATCTGTTTAATATGCACTCTGATTCGGCTCATGCATGCCTATGAACACCTCTTCTACTATTAAAGTATCATAGCAAGTATGTTTGTATTAAGTAAATGTACCTAATATATTAAAAGACAATAACAAACACTATGTTTTAACCAATAATATGTTTATATTAATATATCTCCACCCAAGCTTTTTAGTATTACGTGAATCGGCTGATTGAGGAGCTCAGTAGCGCGATAGTAGTATGCTCCATTGACGGTCAATTTGTAAATAATATTAGTTACCTCAATAAGTGACTTCAGGAAGCTGTTGGTCAGGTCAGGTATTACGCCAAGAGGGTGAGTTGCTATTTTACAATGCGGGCAACAATTAATCCTACATAGATATACCCTTTGGCACTCAAAGATACTCGTCGTCAAGTGGTTTCGGAGTTCAAATACCTGGGGTGTTGGGTTACTGACTCGCTCAAGGATGACGTAGACATTGGCAGCCAGTAAACCAACCAGACCAACCGCTTCCTGAACACAGTGGCGGACCGGGTGGACGGCCCCGTCAAAGGGCATTTCACCAAAATGCACGTGGTGCCGGCCAACCGTACCGCTAATCTAGATGTATTATCTTTGTATTTTGTAAATAGTTACATACCCTGTTGTTATTATTATTATTACCATTAACAGTATGTAAGACGATTAATCGTAGAAAAAAGTTTAAAGAAAAAAAGGAAAAAGAAATTAAAAAATAATATAATAAATAAGAAAAATACATTTAAAAAATGTGTAAAAAGAAAAAAAAATTGTAAAAAATGTGCAAAAAAATGTGCAAAAAAAGCGTAATGTACAAAAAGAAAAAAAATTAGCTAAAAAAAAATTTATACAATAAAATCGTTATGAAAAAAACCTGTTCTTTAATGTAAAAAATTATGTTAATTTTTTTTCTATATTATATATAAAAGAAGCAGTTAAATCTTCACCGAATGTGTTCCCTTTCTGAGTGCACACGAAATGCCACAAATAGAGAGAGATGAAGAACTCTTGCAAAAGCCGCGACCAACATAGCAGACAATCCATAACTCCGACCACTCCGACAGGAGTGTACGACTAAGAAGAAGAATCTTCACCCAAGATCTTCAGTGCAAACGGAATGCTACAAATAGAGAGACATCTTCGAAGAACTCTCGCAAAAGCCACATACCAGACAATCCATAACTCCGACCACTCCGACAGGAGTGTACTAAGGACTGACTGACGACAGGACTGACTAAGAAAAATAATCTTCATCCAAGTTCTTCAGTGTGTACGTGAATCAGATGGTTGAAGAGCTCAGTAACGCGATGGTAGTATGCTCCATTGACGGTCAATTTGTAAATAACATTAGTTACGGTGACGACACTGTGTCGCTGTGCCGCTCAAGTGCCCTAAAGAAGCTGTTGCATACCACTCGCAGATACCCGCGAGTGGTATTTTAAGGTCCACAACGTCAGGTATTACACCAAGAGAGTGAGTTGCTATTTTACAAGGCGGACAACAAGTAGTCCTAGTCCTACATAGATATACCCTTTGGCACTCTCAAAGATACTCCTTCAAGTGGTGTCGGAGTTCAAATACCTGGGGTGTTGGGTTACTGACTCGCTCAAGGATGACGTAGACATTAAAAGGGAAGGGCATTGGCAGCCAGTAAACCAACCAGGAGGAGAGTAGGCCTGAGCCCCTGCAGTGGGGACATATATAGGCTTTTGATGATGATGATGATGAAACCAACCAGACCAACAGCCTCCTGAACACAGTGTCGGACCGGGTGGACGGCCCCGTCAAAGGGAGTTTCACCAAAATGCACGTGTTTCCATCCAACCGTACCGCTAATCTAGACGAATCTTGGTATTTTGTAAGAAGTTAAATACCCTGTTATTATTATTACCATTAAGAGTATGTAAGACGATTTATTGTAACTAACACTATCGAGATATTTGAAATAAATTAATTAACAAAATGTATACACTTTAATGTACTTATTTTAATGTAATGTAATGTAATAAATGTAATGTACATATTAAAAAAAATGAAAAAAAATGACAAAAAAGGAAAAAAAGAAAAAAAAGAAAAAAAAAGAAAAAAAAAGAAAAAATATTAAATGAAAAAAGAATTTTTTTAAAGCTTTTATCATGAAAATGTTAATCGTACCGCTAATCTAGATGTATTATCTTGGTATTTTGTAAATAGTTAAATACCCTGTTATTATTATTACCATTAAGAGTATGTAAGACGATTTATTGTAACTAACACTATCGAGATATTTGAAATAAATTAATTAACAAAATGTATACACTTTAATGTACTTATTTTAATGTAATGTAATAAATGTAATGTACATATTTAAAAAAAAATGAAAAAAAAAATGTAAAAAAATGTAAAAAAAAAATGAAAAAAATATTAAATGAAAAAAGAATTTTTTTAAAGCTTTTATCATGAAAATGTTAATCGTACCGCTAATCTAGATGTATTATCTTAGTATTTTGTAAATAGTTACATACCCTGTTATTATTATTACCACATAGTACGTAAGATAAATAATTGTATCTTTGTTCTCTATACTTTTATGTTTACGTTCCTAACCCCGGACTACTGGTACTAAAGTATCCACTATCAATTAATATAAACATAGCGTAATATTTGTTTTAAACAAAAGAGTGTACATTTTCTTATAATACACATGCTTGCTATGATACTTAAAAATGGTTTAAAATAATCTACAATACTTTGTTTATTTTGTAAAATGTGTGCAGTATTTTTAGTAATAAAACTCTTAGTTGATTCAATCCATCAGGCATGAATATTCTTCAATATATTCTCAACACACAGTTGGGCAGAGTAACGTTTATTAGTACTATTTCAACAGAATTCACATCAGGAATTTTTTACAAAATTAATGTTCATCAGTTTTATAATACGATCTTTATAACTCCCACCATCGTCAGTTTCTACTTCGAAAACAACAACTTCGTGAATTAAAACAGACGCAATTATACAATATTAATTAATCTCTATGACCAATTACGTTAAAACTGAAATTACAAAATGGATAATTATATTCAATATTTGTTACTAAATGCTCATATTGTTTAAATACATAATTATTCCTAAAAATTAGATAACCAGAGCTGGTTGAGGCAGCGTGCCGAAAATAAGCGTCGCTTGCGACGCCGGCAGCACCTCACCGGAACTAAATGCCGACGCGACGACATATTATACAATTATAATCTTTCTTGTTAATAAATAGATCAGAGAATCATCAATCATAGATTCACATATAAAATATCAAAATACAAAAGCAGTAATTATTTAATTTTTAATTTAATAATTTAAAGATGTCGCTGGTATCCCTTGCACCGGATGTTAAGAGTATACTAATAGGTAACTATAAGGTAACACATCAGTAACTCAACAGTTCGGTTTGACAAAATAACTTATTATTTCGTCTCACTCGATAGTGCATGTAAAAAGATAAATAGCTCTATCAATTTTTTTTCGATACGACTAATAGATTTTTAGCACAACTCGCCGAAAAGTGATTCTAGTCACGCGGTGATAAAACGCTCCATATAAATCGGGCGTGTTTTGTGACGTCACATTACTATATTGGCGTGATAAATGTATTATATGCCCCTATAAAAAATCTTCAAAATGCAATGAATCTTCAAATTTTTGAGATTTGGGGCTTTCTTTTAATGTCCGTCATAGTATAAAATACAATTTAACCCCAAACTAATTGTCAAGTACCTAATTACGGAGACTAGACCAAATTTTCAGAGTGTGTACTGTGGCCGGCCGCTATAAGAACAAATCATCATCAACAGCCTGTACATATATATGCTTCACTGCAGGGGCTTAGGCCTACTCTACTACAGAAAGTGTATGGGCCATGGTCCAACACGCGGGCGCTGTGCGGATTTGTAGACTTCACACGCACCTTTGAATTTCTTCTCAAGAGTGTGCAGGTTTCCTCACGATGTTTACCTTCACCGAAAAGCCAATGCCAAAAGCCAATCTATACATATAAAATTCAAAGTCCTGACTGACTGACTGAGATATTAACAAGCCTAAACCACTGACTAGAGACATGAAATTTTGAGGGCGTATTCTATGTAAAGTGTAGGCATCGTTTAAGAAAGGATTTTTCGAAATCCACCCTTTTACATAGAGAGACATTGTGTGTGCATCAGTATTTTCAGTAATAAAACTCTGAGTTGATTCAATCCATCAGGCATGTATAATTGTATATTCTATTCTACTAATATTATAAGTGTGAAAGTTTGGATGTTTGTGACGCTTTCACGGAAAAACTATTGAATGGATTTGAATGAAACTTTACAATAATATAGCTTATACATCAGAATAACATATAGGCTATAATTTATAAAGACATATTGTGTAAATTGTCCAAAATCACACTTATAATATTAGTGGGATTACATGCGCAATTTAGGCATAACAAAAACGCGTTGCCTAGCAACCGACCATAGAATATGTAAATTGTATATACAAATTTTCGCGTTTATAATATCAGTGTGAAGACTATTTGAATGTACTACGTCAGATATTGAAATTTATTTTGTTTCTTTAAACTATTAGACTACGTAACAGAATAAACACTATTTTGTACCTTATGCTGTATAATAAATTTGTCATATACGTCACCTGTCAAATAACAAAACTAGCAAATTGGCAAAAAGAGCAGCTTTGTGTGGGGGCTCGTGAGTTTTTAGGATTCCGTAGTCAAACAAGTCCGTCTGCGTCCGCGGCGTAGCTCAGTGACTCTCACTACTAGAACGCTGTAATTTGATACGGGTATTATACAATTCCGGAGATTCATCGCACCCCCTGCCCCGCCGTAACCGTGATTGCTACCGTAGCCAGGAATAGCGGGGCCGCCGGGGACTGGGGGCCGTAGTAATGGGCGTACTGCCATAAGGGGTTTTAGCATAGTCACCACGCTTGCTAGACGGGTTGGTGATCGCAGTATTCGATTTAGTTTTTCAGGAGGAAGCTGCTGTCCCTCCCCCCGTTGTAGGTTTTCCCTTAGTCGCCTCTTACGACACCCACAGGAAGAGATGTGGTGGTTACATTCTAAGCCGGAACCACACGGCACACGGCCACCGGGAAACGTCTACCAGGCCGTCCCCCTACTAGATGGACCGACGATCTGGTTAGAGTCTCCTTCCTTCCTCTTCCCTTCTTCTCCTTTGATTTCTGTTTGTTTATTCATTATCATATCATTATTCATAATCGTGTATGTATTGTGTATATATATATATATTATTATTTATTTATTAATATATATTTAGCACCACCTACTTACCCCTTCTTAATCACACGATTCTTCTGCCCCAAGTTTGCCTGGAAGAGATCGCTTTTAGCGATAAGGCCGCCTTCATTGTACCTTTTATGTTCTTCTCTTTTCTTTTCTGTTTTTTTTTATTTTGTGTGTGTGTGCAATAAAGTTTATTTGAATTTGAATTGAATTTGAGTCTCAGGGAGTCGCTGGATGCAAGTGGCTCGGGACCGGTCGATGTGGCGTGCCATGAGGGAGGCCTCTGTCCAGCAGTGGATGTTTCCCGACTGATGATGGTTATACAGTTATTAATCACGCCGACGAAGTGGTAGAAGAAAATTTTGAAAAATATATTGTTTAGGGTTGCTCTCATACGCATGACTTGGGGATGACTTATTATTTTCGCGTCTACCCCATCGTGTGAAGTATCATTTAGTAGGTCTTTCAAAAATATTTTGAAACTAGGAGCATAACTTTTGGATTCAAGGATCCATTTGCAAAATACTACACTTTAAAGTGATAGATTTCGACAGATTCGAGCGTAAACCCTCCTCTATCTTCTAAATTATTTTAAAATTCACAGTAGTAGTATGCACACTGAACTTTAAAGGTAAACTATCAGACTAAGTTGGTTTTACAGTTTAACGAGTAGTAGTCGACCAAAGTATAACATACTTGTAGATGTTAAAATGAAAATTTCGTACAATTCCTTTCAAAATTTGTGTTCGTATAGATGTTTGAAGTTATTGTGAAGGGCAACTACGGAATCCTACACTGCGCACGGCCCGACGTGCACATGGCTGTTTTTAAGGCAGCGGTTTTCATAGAACTATCTCTTGATTTCTTAACATGGTTTTAATCTTGAAAACGTGACATCTGCGAATTGGTCTTTGCCCTAAATAGCAGAATAACTATATTAAAACATGGGCACACATGGGATAAATTCACTTTATAAAAAATAAAATTAAAAATTTTGTAAATACCCGCGACAAATGTACACACACACATAAGCTCGCAAAATATATAAGAAAGATAAGAAGAAAAAACCTTCTTACAGTATTACTTAGGACTCATTGCATTTCGTTAAAATTAATAAATAAATTTTTTATTATTATTATTATTACAGGCTAATTGCCAGACTAAATACATTATCGAATATTGCGAATAAAAAATAAAATTAATAATTTTGAAAAAAAAAACCTCGACAAATGTAAATGTTGTAATGGGAAAAGGGTTCAATAATTTTTTGAGAAACCCTCGACTAAATGGAAGTAAGTAACTAGATAAAAAGAAGCTTACATGTTATTACAATAATAAGTCCGAAAAAATCCGTCCGGGGCTGCCATTCCCGTTCCTGAAGGAACTAAAATATGGAGTTTTATAAATATGTCACTAGTTGAAATTACGTTGCGTACCTAATTTTTTTTATGTAGTCTTGAATTGATACCGCCTTATTAACCATCTCCATTTTCTAATGGCTACACACTTGGACTTAACGGATTCGATTCCCAGTATCTATAGGTACTCGGTTTGGTTGGTGGTATAAGTATACGTGGCATTTTCTATGTCTGCCTGGCTAGCTACCACCATGTTACTTAAATCTGCCGCCCAACAGCAGCGTTAATAGCACTGTTGTGTTCCGGTATGAAAGGAAACATTACATTGAGGATTCTGGGTGCGCACACTTACCATCCAATGAATGAAATGAAGGCCAAGTGCAAACCCATCATACATTTAAAAAATGACTGCATCTATACGAGATATAAAATTATTTTCTTACTCCTACATTTTAATTGGAAACGACAACAGATTAGGCAATGGCAGCCCCCGACGGATTTTTTCGGACTTATTGTAATAATATGTAAGCTTCTTTTTTTCTCGTTACTTACTTCCATTTAGTCGAGGGTTTCTCAAAAAATTATTTAACCCTTTTCCCATTACAACATTAACATTTGTCGCTGGTATTTTCAAAATTTTTAATTTTATTTTTTATTTTCATATTAATAGCAGCACGCTTCATGACCGCTTTTCCAGATGTAGCTACTGCTATCTAGCCAATATAGTCCATCGGTGTTTGAAAGATGTCAATGTTTGTGGTGATTTGTGTACTTTTTAAAAGCTTTTATTTAACTTGCAATGTTTGTATGTATGTATGTATGTTCGGGTCAAATCTTGCAAGCTGAATTAGAAGCACTTCTTATCCTAGGGAGTTGAAATTTTGTACGTTGGTTCAGTCCCGATGACAATGCGTTTTTTTGGTACTATCGAGCTGGTCTGATGCTGGAGTCAGGAGGAACAAAGAGAAACTCTTCAATGGGCCCCTCGAATTCGGGCTCATCTCAAAATCAGAATACCAGGCTGACACAAGTGCAGGGGAGCGTGCTATATCGTTTCTATATATCGTACAAATATCGTATCGTAGCGCAGGTTAATTCATAACAAACTACTAAAAATCATTTGAAGTACCAGGTTATCAGAAACAGAAGATGTTTTTATTTAGCTCACATGCGATGTTACGGCGCGGGTTATTCTACTATTGAGAACGCGTAGCTTCTGTCACGTCTTTTTTTAAATCTAAATAGATTCATTAACTTTAGACTTTTTAGTTGAAGAGTGTTTTAGATTCAACATGTTATTTGTCTCTTTTTGACCCAAGGGAATGAAAGAGTAACCACATAATCAAATCAAGGCGTGATAAACGTGAACGGGCGGATAGTAGGTGCATTATGTCAGTACCTAATCTGTGCAAAGTCTGTGATTTTGACTGTGATTATCTAGGAGCATTTAATCACTACGTTTTAGTATGGAGATTCCATGGCGTGCTTCTGATCAAGTGACTCAAAAAATATAAATTAAACATGTATTGACATGTCATTTCATAACGATGTCATAGTATTATGCAATGTTATTTATTATCAGCGCTATAGTATTAACAAACTACTTTCAATCTTTGTTTTCAAAAGTTTCAGGATCTGACCACAATCTCACCTGATTCTGTTGTCAAGGATGGTACCCACTTGCCTGCATATTCACTGTGGCACACAGTCAGTATTTATAAGAATGGGTTTGCACTTGCCCTTTATCTCTCACTGTAAGTGTGCTTACCCACCAGCCTCAAGCTAATGAGGCGCTGGCTCTGCTACTTTTCATACTGGAACACATTAGTGCTATTAACAGTGCTGTTTGGCAGTGGTCTGAGGTAACATGGTGGTAACTAGCCGGGAATTGTCGTAGAAAACGGCCTACCACCAATCAAACCCAGTACCAATAGGTACCCCCACTGGGAATCATACTTGAGACTTCCAGATTGTAAGTCCAAGGGTGTAGCAATTAGGCCATGGAGACGGTTAATTTATTATTATAATAGACAGTAAGATAGTCCGTCCAATTGTGACTTAAACACTAGGCTACGGCGCTCGCTTGTAGCTGATGATGAACTGTCAATAAATTTCAGGATAGCGGAGAATTTCATGAAAAAGGACCCCGACCCGTTCTATGAGCGTCACCCGGCGCGCACCGACCCGGAGTGCGCGCTCGGACATGATGGACCCTCAAGGTCATGTTCAAGAAGGACAACTTCATGACCAAGGTGAATAGCTCTTTTGGAACCTAGTGTTCCTACAACATTTATTTGAGATCCTAAATACTCACTGGCAAAAGCTAAGCTACAGAGAATTGAATGCAGGAACATGTGTAGATATAAAATTGAAATTAATATAAAACACTCCAGTTTGCAATACCTTTGATGTTTGAAGAAATCAATCTACTTAGTATTAAAAGATACGGCTGTTCAAGCCGCATGCAAGGGAATCAAAACCTATAGGGTTCTTCCTGTTGACCTACAATCCTGAACTTTGGCAAGAAGCAAGGTCTTGCAGGACAACTGTAGGAATAAATATGAAAACCAGAATTTTCTAGTTATAACATAGTAAAAAATAGCTTCTTTATCTCCTTACCTTTGCAGTTGAAAGCCATACATCAGGTATGTTATTTAACTGCAAGGCAAAGTTGGTTCTTCAATTACATTTTTGGTAAAGCATTGTCGGGTGCATATTACTGTGTCTATTAATATATGATTTTCAGTATGTTAATTATTCATATTCTGTATGGAACCCTCAGTGCGGAGTCCGACTCGCATTTGACAGTTTTTTAAAGTAAAACCCAATTAAATAAAACCCAAATTAAATATGTGTCCCATAGTAGTGCTAAGTGAGCAACAACCTTTGACTGGGGTGTGTTTTTTGTTTCAGCTGGTGAATGAGTACCTGTGAGACACATACTACTCTCGTCAGAACATCACTGGCCGCGACGTGCACAAGCTCAACGTGTGCACGTGTAGACTCACGCCAGACCTCATGCCAGGACTCGAGATGAGTCTAGTGTTCCAGGTGAGGTTTAAAAAATTCTTGGAAGCATTGGTTTTAAGTTTCCATACCTCAAAAAGAAAAAGGAACCCTTATAGGATCACTTTGTTGTCCGTCCGTCCGTCTGTCTGTCAAGATTTTATCAGGAACTTGAGGAGGCATCAAGTTAAAATTAATATCGATTACGCAAATCTGCACTGCACTCCCTTGGAGTTGTGAAAAAAAAACAATCTTCTAGATCAACGCATTAAAAAGATACGGTTGTTTAAGCCCTATTTTTCGACGTAGAAGTAATGAGAACCTATAGAGTACTTCCCCTATACCTAGATAGGTCTGGGTTTGGAGGACCTTTCCGTTGCGGCAGTGTGCACTCTGAGGTCTGTTTCTGCTCTGATTTAGGGCGTCACAGTGACAGATAATGTGGCTGGGCGTTTCCTCGTCCTCCTAACAACATCTGCAGACTGTGTTGTCACTCAGGCCCATGTAGCTGGTGCTTGGTTAGCTTGCAGTGCCCAATTAGGGTCCACATGAGGGTTGTTGTTGTGTTGCCTTTTCAAGGCTAAACGGTTGAACTAATCATGATGAAATGTAGCCGACACTATGGAGCAGGATATACGCTAATTTATATCGCGGTCCATTAAATGGTTCCTGCGGGAGTAGAAGGCGACTAAAGGAAAATATTCAGCGCGGTACATGTACGGTAATATCTACCCATAGGCACAGGCCGGACTGGAACAAATGTCGTGATATCGTTCGATACATCGAACGGATGACGTTCGCATCGATTGACGCGCATGTGTGAGTAAGTAGCACGCGCCATACGTAACGGTCATTTTCTGAGTCGGCTTGTTGCGGGGAGGTGAGGTATCACGGATCGGTAGGAGGTGGTGAACGTCTGTTCTGTACGTAGTACTATATTAATTATGTGCCGGTTGCATTTCAGTACCATACGCGCGTTCTATCCGTCTTTATGGTTTTGTCGGAGAATCCGAGCCTGCGCAGCGCGCCCTCTCGCTCGCGCCGCGCTAGGTAACGTATACCTGCGCGCGGAATGGCATGAGTAATGCGGAGGTAATGCGTAATGTTTGAGATGGTCGAGTTATGTGTGCTGCAACAGTACGTGGCCATTTAATATCACGCACCACTAGCACATGTCTATTATGCAGCATGATTTATAATGTTTCCAGGACAAAGAGGCGTTGATCCGCCCGTCTGGTCGCGTGGGCGACTATCTGTAGCGAGCCGCTGCAGTGCTACGCGACGGGCCTGCTCGCCGCCGCCATGGAGGTGCAGGAGATAGCTACCAACTTCCGGTGAGACGATACCCTACCTTGTATATAGGCATTCGCATGACAACACTCAGCTGGTGTCAACTGAGGTAGCCTCATTAATTTTATGGGATTGTGACGGCATAGAACTGTTGAACCTTTTTAGGGTTCCGTAGTCAAACAAGGAACCCTCATAGTCTCGCTCTGTCCGTCTGCAGCTTAGCTCAGACACTCTTACTACTAGCAAGCTGTAATTTGATACGGGTATACATATTAATCACGCCTACAAAGTGATAGAATAAAATCTTGAAAAAAATATATTTTAGGGTAGCTCCTATGAAATATTTTTTTCGCGTCCACCCCATTGTGTGGGATATCGTTTAATAGGTCTTTCAAAAACATTGAGGGTCTATGACTACCACTTCTCGATTCAGAGATCTGTTTGCGAAATATTAAGCTTTAAAGTTATAATTTTTGTCAGAGTCGAGCGTCATGCTCCCATGCCCCCTTTTATCTGCTAAACTATTGCTTTTAAAAATCTGAAAAATCATAAAGATTTATAATCTTTATGAATTAACCTTGATGCCAATGAGAATAAATTGGTTGATACACCCAGCGTATGTCATTATTATAACTCACGATTTCAAGTAACTACCAATAATCGGATGCCTGTTAGCTTAAAAAAAAAAAGTAGTTAGCTTCGCTCACTCGGTCAACAAAGATTGTCAAGGTTTTTTATGATTTCACAGAAACTATACTAGATAGGCGTCGGTGTCGCAATGGATAAGGCGCGGACTCTCAATCTGAGGGTTCCGGGTTCGAATCCAGACGTGTACCTATGAGTTGTTTTTCAATTCAAGTACATTATCCGAGTGCTTAACGGTGAAGGAAAACATCGTGAGGAAACCTGCATGTCTTGAACAGGCATGTGAAGTCCGCGTATCCGCACTGGGCCCGCGTTGTGAACTACGGCCAATACACTCTCTGTAGGAGAGTAGACCTGAGCCTCTGCAGTGGGGACGTATATAGGCTGTTGATGATGATACTAGATAGACACCTCACGAGATAATATTTACACAAAAGTGTATTCTATATAGTTTTGGTTCCCTTGCATTTTGTATGGAAATATTCTAAAATACAGCTATATCTTTTTATTGTGTTGACCTATAAGTTTGATATTTTCACAGATTCAAGAGACAGCATACTTGAGTATTCGATATTAATTTCAACTTGATACCTCCACGAGTTCGTGTGAAAAAAGCTCTTGACAAACAGACATACATCAAAGTGTAATGAATAAGTTTTCCTTTTGAAGTGCGGAACCTTAAAAACAACTGTAGGAAGTACTCAATGACAGCTTTAAAAAATTGAAAAAGTTATTTGATTTATGTGTCATAAACATGAATTATGTTCAAATTTTCAGATCAATGGAACATTTTTGGCTTCAGAAGTTGCTGTAACTGTGGATGTAATTGGGAAAAGGTGTATTTCAAAGCATTAAAGTTTGTAGGATGCAACCAGACACTAACACCCAAAAAGAAGGTTGTTTATATACCTCTTCTTAGGGCTTTTGTGATGACGGAAGTCAATCAACATCGCAAATTTGCGACCATGCCTTAGTGTTTATGGTACGTGGCATTTTCAAAAAATACAAACAGCCAATAGCATATAGCTTTTGTGCAGGGTCGACCAAGTCACACAATCTTGCAGCACAGTTGAAGTTACACTGTCAGAAAGTCCAGAAGACAGCCTTAAAAGTTATTGGGACTGTTTGTGAGTAAGGTACATCAAATATGGCGGCCATAAACATGCTTTTGAATGAAACAAAAGCCGAGGATTTAAGGAATGATAAGGAATGGCCTGGCAATTTTTACAAAATAAACGGCAATCCTATCCTATATTTGACCCCTCCACATCTGATGAAGGGTATTAGGAACAATCTTTTGAATAAGGAATTCATTATAGATGGGAAGAAGAAAGTTGCTAACTGGGCACACATATTATTGTTATTTAAAGGGGGACCTGCAATTAAAGGTGTGCGACTAGTGTCTAAATTAACCGCACGACATGACATTGGCATGACATCCAAATTTAATTACAAAAATGAGGGTGAAACATTGCACTCGAGTATTCAGCAGGAGTGTTGGTGTTGCACTTGGATTCATGGCAGGTATGTGTTAATCTTTTACTCAGTTTAGAATAGTTTGTTATCCTGAGACGCGGGGACACAGTTAACCAAAATACTTAATGAGTACAAAGTTATTAACTGAAACCCGACTACTGCAAAAAATCATTAGACGCAGTATACAAATGAAATTTATTTCTCTGGGGTTTCGTTTATACATGCTTTTATGTACTCTATTTATTTTTGGAAATGGGGGCGTCCATAAATTACCTGAGATGATTAAGGGTGGGAGGGGGTCGAGTCAAATATCATCTAATCTCACGTTGGGGAGAGGGGGGGGGGGGGGGGGGGGGTGTGTCTCGACAAATATCACGCAATTTTTTTTCTGATTAAAACTAGACATGTGTGATGTTTAGTTTTTAAATGTCTATTCAAATTACCGACGTTACCACCGGTAATAACAAGGATATTTGAACAATATGTACATTTCGCCTTTTTTGGATCCACTTCTGCAAAGTGGTACCAAACAGCACTTCTTTTCCGTGAAGACATTTCTGTCTCACCAAAGTTTTTTTATCAATAAAGCAACACTACACTAAGTTAATATTAATAAACCCACATTCTGAAAAATCTCACGTAAGATTGGGGGACGGGGGAGGGGGTTGAATAAAACCTCACGACATCTCACCAAGGGGGAGGGAGGGACAGAAAATTTTAAAAAACACCTCACGTAATTTATGGACGCCCCCAATGTACTATTGAAGACCTCATTTGTCAGAAAACAACGAGTGGTTATATGTGCAGATATGAGGGAACACATGTATACATACAAAGGTTGCTAAAATTCGCCATAGTCGGGAACAACTAATCGGTCAAAACATGTCCAGTTACGACGTTAATCTTTTGTAGAATTAAAGATCAACTTAAGCATATTAAGAATGGTCAATACTTCTAAATCCGTTAGACTAATACTGACAGTAATGAGAACCTTATTGTCCTACTCTACGGTGAAAAGAAAGTAAAAGGATTTAAAAATATTGCTGTAGTCACATAAGGTGCTAGCAGAATAGCCAACCTACCCAATAGCTAACCTACTTTTTCGATTATACAAAACACAGACTAATATATGTACCTAGAATACAAAACAAATTGAGTGTTTGACGAAATACCTTGTGAAGTCCAAACCTAACTTGCCAAAATAGTTTTATAATAAGCTAAGATAGTTTTACAGCAACTACCGGCCTTACGGTAGTTTAACAATTCATAAGTATGTGGAATGATCCTTGAGTTTCCGTATCCTACTTAGATGACGCTGCTACATTTCAATACATTCGACTCCAGGAGGGAACGCCATCGGCCATTCTCTCCATTCTGTTCAGGCTTCAGGCGAGCCGTGAGGACAAGTCGTCCAAACCCTTCAGTCTGTCACGCTGCCCAAATTCTAAAGGTAACATTTAATTTTATTAAGACTTTTTCACTGCTATTACTGTGTGATACGGTGCCGGCTAACCTGTGATTTCCTATCCTCGTGACGCCAAAACCTCCTCGTTTAGTGATTTACACAATTTATACCATTCTTGGACACTAAAGTGCCAGAAGTGAGTGACTTTCGCCATGGGGCAACTAAGGTGTTGTGTTGATGGTTGCGATGCAACTAGTGCAACTCACCAGCTATTTAGTTTCCCTAAAAACGATAACTTGAGAAACTTGTGGCTCTCTTTCTTAGCCCCTTCAACACCTCGTCTCATTGGACTGTCACAAACACAATTGAGAGGTAAACGCGTATGTGAGAAGCACTTTGATAAATGGCAGTTTGATGCAGAGGGCAAGAGACTAAGATATTCATATCCGTGCCTCATTACTGAAAAAGAAATAATCCACGGTGTTCCTCTTTCGAAAGAAGGTAAGTCAAGAAAATTTTTTTACGATTTAACATTTATTTTACCAGTGAAAGTATCGGTGTAGTCGTAATATCCTCTTAGGACAATATAACTGATAACTCACACAAAATATTTAGGGCATTATTTCACAGTGAGTTATATACTTATAAGGCAAACCTGTATAATTGCACCACATTCACCTTCCTGTTGTTAAAAATCAGTTAGTACTTAAACTATAGGTTGAATGTTATTCTATACATTGGCCGAGGTACCCCAGACTAACATTTTAATCAATTAAACCTAATTAAAAAATAAATCCCCAACATGTGAGGCGAAGATCTTCAAAATGTGTGAAACAAAATGTAAATGTAGCACAGTGGTGATAATTTTTTAATTTATAATAACTCCTAAAAGTGTAAGTTGTGGAAACACACACACATAAAGTTTTAGACAAATAATCACAAAGAGTCACTGGATGCAAGTAGCCTGGACTGATGGACCGGATGGAATAGGCCTATGTTCAGCAGTAGAGATGATTCCCATCCTATGGTGATGATTCTATACATTTCAGGCTTCATTTTAATTCTCAAATTAATTAATGAAGTTATCACTGTTAGCGATAAGACCGCCGGTTGTACATTATTTTTAGTTTAATGTTCCATGTTTTTGGTGTACAATAAAGATATATTTAATTGAATTGACGTTGAACCTTATGTTTGCAGAATGGAATATTATGAATGAACACAATTACTGTGGTACACAAGTGGAGGATGATATAAATCCAGATGAATCATCATTGGTGGTTACTAGTAATGCAGGTATGTTGTTGATTGTAGTTTATTTTTAATCTTATTATGCCTGTTACTTTATTTATGTGGAATTCACTAATTATCTTATGGGAATCACAAGATGTATTGTGATAAAAAGTAGTTTATGATATCTAACTATCTCGACGAGTTCTTTAGAGACAAACTGGCACAAAATTAGTAAGTGGCAGGCCTATGTAATTTTAAAATTTATATGTATAGTTAGTATATCTTGACATTTGAATTGTAATTGCCTAAGTTACCTTGACAATTTATCTGTATTAGTGTTAATTTAGCTTTATTGAGGATTTTTGTTTATTAATTTAATTTTTGGATTCACAAATGTTGTACGCCTTTGGGTAGGATAAAGAGATGCTATGTTTTACACCCAACATCACTGTACCACCTATATTCACAATAAAATATTCTGATTCTATGCCATAGGCTATCACCATGATGTTCATCTCCTGTCAGACTTGTGTGAAGATACCGATATCATATAAAGTTTTTAAAGTCAGGATCATGACTCTTGGTGCTTGAGACTCTGTGCCTAATCCAGAAGGAATAGGGTAGGGATGGTAATTTGAACATTTATGTATCAACATGCCATTTTTCTAAAGAAATGTTTAATGAGGTCATAGAAGTGTTATCAAATAATTTTGACTTTCTGAATATTGGGAAATAATAATAATAAATACTATCAACTCAAAAATCATTATTAACTCCAAAGATAGGAACATTTTGTGATCAGTTACATGCCCAAAATATTATGTGATGTGCCATTAATGGCATATGCCATTGGTACACCATCCCTGAAATAGGGAGTCATAATATAAAATTGAGTTTTTTAGTCATTCAATGTATATATTTCAAGAACAAAATTCTGACAATCATTTTGTTATTAAGTTTATACATCTATGTAAGGATTTTTTTTGTATTATTTTCAGATAACAGTTACTTTATGGATCATTTCTCATGCACTCATACAGTCACTAATGAAGATGCTCCTCAACAAACAGGTAAAATAAACAGTTTAACAACATCTCCAGAAACCAGGGCTTTGTTTAAAAGTAACCAAATTGTAATGCTAAAATTCTGAATTTTCACTCTCACCACTCTTAAGCATCTCATGCCAGCCCAGTTGGTTACCTCAAGTTTTATAAATCATTCATGTGAAAGCCATGTTCAATAAAAAAAATTAATATTGGTGTATACTAAGTGTAAATTTTTATAACTTTATATTTAACTAGATTTTTGTTTCAGGCGATGTTCAACTTTGTAATCAGCCCGGTTGCTCATATTCGGAATTCAAGTCTTGTTCTCCTGTTGCAGTCATTGATCACAAAGGTTTGTATCATTATTGAAAAGTAGTTTATGGATAAAGTCATTATATTTCACACGAAGCCTTTCACTTTTTCATTTATTATGCACACTAAGGAGTAGTATTCCCTGCCAGATTCTATGTTTCCCAAGCGCTACAACCTGGATGTCTTTAAGGCCAGAGTGAATAGGCTGCTGCTAGGCAACCCTTCATCACCTGCATCCAGCGACTCCCTGAGACTCTAACCAGATCGTCGGTCCATCTAGTAGGGGGACGGCCTGGTAGACGTTTCCCGGTGGCCGTGTGCCGTGTGGTTCCGGCTTAGAATGTAACCACCACATCTCTTCCTGTGGGTGTCGTAAGAGGCGACTAAGGGAAAACTTACAACGGGGGGAGGGACAGCAGCTTCCTCCTGAAGAACTAAATCGAATACTGCGATCACCAACCCGTCTAGCAAGCGTGGTGACTATGCTAAAACCCCTTATGGCAGTACGCCCATTACTACGGCCCCCAGTCCCCGGCGGCCCCGCTATTCCTGGCTACGGTAGCAATCACGGTTACGGCGGGGCAGGGGGTGCGATGAATCTCCGGAATTGTATAATACCCGTATCAAATTACAGCGTTCTAGTAGTGAGAGTCACTGAGCTACGCCGCGGACGCAGACGGACTTGTTTGACTACGGAATCCTAAAAACTCACGAGCCCCCACACAAAGCTGCTCTTTTTGCCAATTTGCTAGTTTTGTTATTTGACAGGTGACGTATATGACAAATTTATTATACAGCATAAGGTACAAAATAGTGTTTATTCTGTTACGTAGTCTAATAGTTTAAAGAAACAAAATAAATTTCAATATCTGACGTAGTACATTCAAATAGTCTTCACACTGATATTATAAACGCGAAAATTTGTATATACAATTTACATATTCTATGGTCGGTTGCTAGGCAACGCGTTTTTGTTATGCCCAAATTGCCCATGTAATCCCACTAATATTATAAGTGTGATTTTGGACAATTTACACAATATGTCTTTATAAATTATAGCCTATATGTTATTCTGATGTATAAGCTATATTATTGTAAAGTTTCATTCAAATCCATTCAGTAGTTTTTCCGTGAAAGCGTCACAAACATCCAAACTTTCACACTTATAATATTAGTAGGATTAATAAATCCCTATAACCAATTACGTCAATACTGAAATTCCAAAATGGATAATTATATTCAATATTTGTTACTATATGCTCACATTGTTTAAATACATAGTTATTCCTTAAAATTAGATAAACAGAGCTGGTTGAGGCAGCGTGCATCGCTTTCTCACCGGAAGTAATTGCCGACGACATATTATACAATATTAATCTTGTTAATAAATCATAGAATCAGCTATACAATATCAAACTATAAAAGTAGTTATTGTTTAAACATTTATGACTAAATATAAATATCGTTGTCACGTATCCGAGTAACTTGTAATAACTTAATTTGATGTGACGCGCGTTGCGGGCACCTGCTGTAGATGCTTGTCATGCCTCTTCATATAGATGTCGCTGGTAGCCCTTGCACCGGATGTTATCGTCGGTAACAACTGAGACCACTTTTGTTTCATTGGATTAGTTATCACGTCAAATCTAACTGTTGAGTTGAGACTAGGCCATTTTCTTTACTTACACCAATCACAATTGATCATTAGCCATTGTACAGATACAAAATTGAAACGTTTTTCATCGAAACAGAGAAAAAAAAAACATGCTGAACGCGAGTGATTTAAAAAACTAAATTAATATACCCGATTAGTATAATATTCTACTTTTACCAACTGCTTTAATTCTTAACTGAAATAATTTTCTTATGTAGTTTTATTTTATGGTAATCGCAAATTGATTGAAAAACGTGGTATGATGCTCGTACTCAGCAAGCTGGATATTGTAGCGATCTGTTTAATATGCACTCTGATTCGGCTCATGCATGCCTATGAACACCTCTTCTACTATTAAAGTATCATAGCAAGTATGTTTGTATTAAGTAAATGTACCTAATATATTAAAAGACAATAACAAACACTATGTTTTAACCAATAATATGTTTATATTAATATATCTCCACCCAAGCTTTTTAGTATTACGTGAATCGGCTGATTGAGGAGCTCAGTAGCGCGATAGTAGTATGCTCCATTGACGGTCAATTTGTAAATAATATTAGTTACCTCAATAAGTGACTTCAGGAAGCTGTTGGTCAGGTCAGGTATTACGCCAAGAGGGTGAGTTGCTATTTTACAATGCGGGCAACAATTAATCCTACATAGATATACCCTTTGGCACTCAAAGATACTCGTCGTCAAGTGGTTTCGGAGTTCAAATACCTGGGGTGTTGGGTTACTGACTCGCTCAAGGATGACGTAGACATTGGCAGCCAGTAAACCAACCAGACCAACCGCTTCCTGAACACAGTGGCGGACCGGGTGGACGGCCCCGTCAAAGGGCATTTCACCAAAATGCACGTGGTGCCGGCCAACCGTACCGCTAATCTAGATGTATTATCTTTGTATTTTGTAAATAGTTACATACCCTGTTGTTATTATTATTATTACCATTAACAGTATGTAAGACGATTAATCGTAGAAAAAAGTTTAAAGAAAAAAAGGAAAAAGAAATTAAAAAATAATATAATAAATAAGAAAAATACATTTAAAAAATGTGTAAAAAGAAAAAAAAATTGTAAAAAATGTGCAAAAAAATGTGCAAAAAAAGCGTAATGTACAAAAAGAAAAAAAATTAGCTAAAAAAAATTAAAAAAATTTATACAATAAAATCGTTATGAAAAAAACCTGTTCTTTAATGTAAAAAATTATGTTAATTTTTTTTCTATATTATATATAAAAGAAGCAGTTAAATCTTCACCGAATGTGTTCCCTTTCTGAGTGCACACGAAATGCCACAAATAGAGAGAGATGAAGAACTCTTGCAAAAGCCGCGACCAACATAGCAGACAATCCATAACTCCGACCACTCCGACAGGAGTGTACGACTAAGAAGAAGAATCTTCACCCAAGATCTTCAGTGCAAACGGAATGCTACAAATAGAGAGACATCTTCGAAGAACTCTCGCAAAAGCCACATACCAGACAATCCATAACTCCGACCACTCCGACAGGAGTGTACTAAGGACTGACTGACGACAGGACTGACTAAGAAAAAGAATCTTCATCCAAGTTCTTCAGTGTGTACGTGAATCAGATGGTTGAAGAGCTCAGTAACGCGATGGTAGTATGCTCCATTGACGGTCAATTTGTAAATAACATTAGTTACGGTGACGACACTGTGTCGCTGTGCCGCTCAAGTGCCCTAAAGAAGCTGTTGCATACCACTCGCAGATACCCGCGAGTGGTATTTTAAGGTCCACAACGTCAGGTATTACACCAAGAGAGTGAGTTGCTATTTTACAAGGCGGACAACAAGTAGTCCTAGTCCTACATAGATATACCCTTTGGCACTCTCAAAGATACTCCTTCAAGTGGTGACGGAGTTCAAATACCTGGGGTGTTGGGTTACTGACTCGCTCAAGGATGACGTAGACATTAAAAGGGAAGGGCATTGGCAGCCAGTAAACCAACCAGGAGGAGAGTAGGCCTGAGCCCCTGCAGTGGGGACATATATAGGCTTTTGATGATGATGATGATGAAACCAACCAGACCAACAGCCTCCTGAACACAGTGTCGGACCGGGTGGACGGCCCCGTCAAAGGGAGTTTCACCAAAATGCACGTGTTTCCATCCAACCGTACCGCTAATCTAGACGAATCTTGGTATTTTGTAAGAAGTTAAATACCCTGTTATTATTATTACCATTAAGAGTATGTAAGACGATTTATTGTAACTAACACTATCGAGATATTTGAAATAAATTAATTAACAAAATGTATACACTTTAATGTACTTATTTTAATGTAATGTAATGTAATAAATGTAATGTACATATTAAAAAAAAAGAAAAAAAATGAAAAAAAAAGAAGAAAAAAGAAAAAGAAAGAAAAAAAAAAGGATAAAATGAAAAAAATGAAAAAAAAAGAAAAAAAAAAGAAAAAAAAAATTCTTTTTTCATTTAATATTTTAAGCTTTTATCATGAAAATGTTAATCGTACCGCTAATCTAGATGTATTATCTTGGTATTTTGTAAATAGTTAAATACCCTGTTATTATTATTACCATTAAGAGTATGTAAGACGATTTATTGTAACTAACACTATCGAGATATTTGAAATAAATTAATTAACAAAATGTATACACTTTAATGTACTTATTTTAATGTAATGTTATGTAATAAATGTAATGTACATATTTAAAAAAAAATGAAAAAAAAAATGGAAAAAAAATGGAAAAAAAAATGAAAAAAAATGAAAAAAATATTAAATGAAAAAAGAATTTTTTTAAAGCTTTTATCATGAAAATGTTAATCGTACCGCTAATCTAGATGTATTATCTTAGTATTTTGTAAATAGTTACATACCCTGTTATTATTATTACCACGTACGTAAGATAAATAATTGTATCTTTGTTCTCTATACTTTTATGTTTACGTTCCTAACCCCGGACTACTGGTACTAAAGTATCCACTATCAATTAATATAAACATAGCGTAATATTTGTTTTAAACAAAAGAGTGTACATTTTCTTATAATACACATGCTTGCTATGATACTTAAAAATGGTTTAAAATAATCTACAATACTTTGTTTATTTTGTAAAATGTGTGCAGTATTTTTAGTAATAAAACTCTTAGTTGATTCAATCCATCAGGCATGAATATTCTTCAATATATTCTCAACACACAGTTGGGCAGAGTAACGTTTATTAGTACTATTTCAACAGAATTCACATCAGGAATTTTTTACAAAATTAATGTTCATCAGTTTTATAATACGATCTTTATAACTCCCACCATCGTCAGTTTCTACTTCGAAAACAACAACTTCGTGAATTAAAACAGACGCAATTATACAATATTAATTAATCCCTATGACCAATTACGTTAAAACTGAAATTACAAAATGGATAATTATATTCAATATTTGTTACTAAATGCTCATATTGTTTAAATACATAATTATTCCTAAAAATTAGATAACCAGAGCTGGTTGAGGCAGCGTGCCGAAAATAAGCGTCGCTTGCGACGCCGGCAGCACCTCACCGGAACTAAATGCCGACGCGACGACATATTATACAATTATAATCTTTCTTGTTAATAAATAGATCAGAGAATCATCAATCATAGATTCACATATAAAATATCAAAATACAAAAGCAGTAATTATTTAATTTTTAATTTAATAATTTAAAGATGTCGCTGGTATCCCTTGCACCGGATGTTAAGAGTATACTAATAGGTAACTATAAGGTAACACATCAGTAACTCAACAGTTCGGTTTGACAAAATAACTTATTATTTCGTCTCACTCGATAGTGCATGTAAAAAGATAAATAGCTCTATCAATTTTTTTTCGATACGACTAATAGATTTTTAGCACAACTCGCCGAAAAGTGATTCTAGTCACGCGGTGATAAAACGCTCCATATAAATCGGGCGTGTTTTGTGACGTCACATTACTATATTGGCGTGATAAATGTATTATATGCCCCTATAAAAATCTTCAAAATGCAATGAATCTTCAAATTTTTGAGATTTGGGGCTTTCTTTTAATGTCCGTCATGGTATAAAATACAATTTAACCCCAAACTAATTGTCAAGTACCTAATTACGGAGACTAGACCAAATTTTCAGAGTGTGTACTGTGGCCGGCCGCTATAAGAACAAATCATCATCAACAGCCTGTACATATATATGCTTCACTGCAGGGGCTTAGGCCTACTCTACTACAGAAAGTGTATGGGCCATGGTCCAACACGCGGGCGCTGTGCGGATTTGTAGACTTCACACGCACCTTTGAATTTCTTCTCAAGAGTGTGCAGGTTTCCTCACGATGTTTACCTTCACCGAAAAGCCAATGCCAAAAGCCAATCTATACATATAAAATTCAAAGTCCTGACTGACTGACTGAGATATCAACAAGCCTAAACCACTGACTAGAGACATGAAATTTTGAGGGCGTATTCTATGTAAAGTGTAGGCATCGTTTAAGAAAGGATTTTTCGAAATCCACCCTTTTACATAGAGAGACATTGTGTGTGCATCAGTATTTTCAGTAATAAAACTCTGAGTTGATTCAATCCATCAGGCATGTATAATTGTATATTCTATTCTACTAATATTATAAGTGTGAAAGTTTGGATGTTTGTGACGCTTTCACGGAAAAACTATTGAATGGATTTGAATGAAACTTTACAATAATATAGCTTATACATCAGAATAACATATAGGCTATAATTTATAAAGACATATTGTGTAAATTGTCCAAAATCACACTTATAATATTAGTGGGATTACATGCGCAATTTAGGCATAACAAAAACGCGTTGCCTAGCAACCGACCATAGAATATGTAAATTGTATATACAAATTTTCGCGTTTATAATATCAGTGTGAAGACTATTTGAATGTACTACGTCAGATATTGAAATTTATTTTGTTTCTTTAAACTATTAGACTACGTAACAGAATAAACACTATTTTGTACCTTATGCTGTATAATAAATTTGTCATATACGTCACCTGTCAAATAACAAAACTAGCAAATTGGCAAAAAGAGCAGCTTTGTGTGGGGGCTCGTGAGTTTTTAGGATTCCGTAGTCAAACAAGTCCGTCTGCGTCCGCGGCGTAGCTCAGTGACTCTCACTACTAGAACGCTGTAATTTGATACGGGTATTATACAATTCCGGAGATTCATCGCACCCCCTGCCCCGCCGTAACCGTGATTGCTACCGTAGCCAGGAATAGCGGGGCCGCCGGGGACTGGGGGCCGTAGTAATGGGCGTACTGCCATAAGGGGTTTTAGCATAGTCACCACGCTTGCTAGACGGGTTGGTGATCGCAGTATTCGATTTAGTTCTTCAGGAGGAAGCTGCTGTCCCTCCCCCCGTTGTAGGTTTTCCCTTAGTCGCCTCTTACGACACCCACAGGAAGAGATGTGGTGGTTACATTCTAAGCCGGAACCACACGGCACACGGCCACCGGGAAACGTCTACCAGGCCGTCCCCCTACTAGATGGACCGACGATCTGGTTAGAGTCTCCTTCCTTCCTCTTCCCTTCTTCTCCTTTGATTTCTGTTTGTTTATTCATTATCATATCATTATTCATAATCGTGTATGTATTGTGTATATATATATATATATTATTATTTATTTATTAATATATATTTAGCACCACCTACTTACCCCTTCTTAATCACACGATTCTTCTGCCCCAAGTTTGCCTGGAAGAGATCGCTTTTAGCGATAAGGCCGCCTTCATTGTACCTTTTATGTTCTTCTCTTTTCTTTTCTGTTTTTTTATTTTGTGTGTGTGTGCAATAAAGTTTATTTGAATTTGAATTGAATTTGAGTCTCAGGGAGTCGCTGGATGCAAGTGGCTCGGGACCGGTCGATGTGGCGTGCCATGAGGGAGGCCTCTGTCCAGCAGTGGATGTTTCCCGACTGATGATGGTTATACAGTTATTAATCACGCCGACGAAGTGGTAGAAGAAAATTTTGAAAAATATATTGTTTAGGGTTGCTCTCATACGCATGACTTGGGGATGACTTATTATTTTCGCGTCTACCCCATCGTGTGAAGTATCATTTAGTAGGTCTTTCAAAAATATTTTGAAACTAGGAGCATAACTTTTGGATTCAAGGATCCATTTGCAAAATACTACACTTTAAAGTGATAGATTTCGACAGATTCGAGCGTAAACCCTCCTCTATCTTCTAAATTATTTTAAAATTCACAGTAGTAGTATGCACACTGAACTTTAAAGGTAAACTATCAGACTAAGTTGGTTTTACAGTTTAACGAGTAGTAGTCGACCAAAGTATAACATACTTGTAGATGTTAAAATGAAAATTTCGTACAATTCCTTTCAAAATTTATGTTCGTATAGATGTTTGAAGTTATTGTGAAGGGCAACTACGGAATCCTACACTGCGCACGGCCCGACGTGCACATGGCTGTTTTTAAGGCAGCGGTTTTCATAGAACTATCTCTTGATTTCTTAACATGGTTTTAATCTTGAAAACGTGACATCTGCGAATTGGTCTTTGCCCTAAATAGCAGAATAACTATATTAAAACATGGGCACACATGGGATAAATTCACTTTATAAAAAATAAAAATAAAAATTTTGAAAATACCCGCGACAAATGTACACACACACATAAGCTCGCAAAATATATAAGAAAGATAAGAAGAAAAAACCTTCTTACAGTATTACTTAGGACTCATTGCATTTCGTTAAAATTAATAAATAAATTTTTTATTATTATTATTATTACAGGCTAATTGCCAGACTAAATACATTATCGAATATTGCGAATAAAAAATAAAATTAATAATTTTGAAAAAAAACCCTCGACAAATGTAAATGTTGTAATGGGAAAAGGGTTCAATAATTTTTTGAGAAACCCTCGACTAAATGGAAGTAAGTAACTAGATAAAAAGAAGCTTACATGTTATTACAATAATAAGTCCGAAAAAATCCGTCCGGGGCTGCCATTCCCGTTCCTGAAGGAACTAAAATATGGAGTTTTATAAATATGTCACTAGTTGAAATTACGTTGCGTACCTAATTTTTTTTATGTAGTCTTGAATTGATACCGCCTTATTAACCATCTCCATTTTCTAATGGCTACACACTTGGACTTAACGGATTCGATTCCCAGTATCTATAGGTACTCGGTTTGGTTGGTGGTATAAGTATAGGTGGCATTTTCTATGTCTGCCTGGCTAGCTACCACCATGTTACTTAAATCTGCCGCCCAACAGCAGCGTTAATAGCACTGTTGTGTTCCGGTATGAAAGGAAACATTACATTGAGGATTCTGGGTGCGCACACTTACCATCCAATGAATGAAATGAAGGCCAAGTGCAAACCCATCATACATTTAAAAAATGACTGCATCTATACGAGATATAAAATTATTTTCTTACTCCTACATTTTAATTGGAAACGACAACAGATTAGGCAATGGCAGCCCCCGACGGTTTTTATTTTTTCGGACTTATTATTGTAATAATATGTAAGCTTCTTTTTTTCTCGTTACTTACTTCCATTTAGTCGAGGGTTTCTCAAAAAATTATTTAACCCTTTTCCCATTACAACATTAACATTTGTCACGGGTATTTTCAAAATTTTTAATTTTATTTTTTATTTTCATATTATATTATTTTTCATAAAATTTTTGCGACTAGCTCGATGTCCACTAATTTCACAAGTTATCAACTATTCTTCGGTGGCATTTTTATTAAACTTATTTACTGAACAATATTAGATGCTTCTCACTTATTTAGGTAACAAAATAAGCATAAAATCAAATAGTAACTGTGAAAAAACTGCAAAATTAAACTGACATATAAATATTAACAACCAATATGGCAGACGGCTGACTAGGGATTGCAATCCAGCGCCGTTTTCAATCCAGCGGAATTTTTGCTGGATTGACCTGAATCCAGCTGGATCCAGCGCGGATCCAGCAACACGTGGAACGAAAATAAAAAGACGACATTTTTAAGACTTTTTTTATTAATTTGTACTTCTTACGATAATCTTTGAAATCTTCCACTCATTTGGTGATATCTTATATTAATTTGCTTTGGTTTTTTAATAATTTGAGATCAAAATAATCAACATAAAATTAAATAATCACTATCTTATTAATTACGCTTATGTTTAATGATAGGACGGCTAATCAGTAGCAATCAGTCTCACAAATTCTTTTAAAATTAACTTAATTAACATTCTTTTAAAAAAGGACCGTAACAATAACACTATTTTAATTTTCAATAGTATTTTTGTATCAAACAAAAAAAGCTTTGAAATAATCTTCTCTCCGCTCGTTAATCCTTAATAATTAAGCAGTTTAAAGTCTGACGATAAGAGACTACTTCTTTTTTGAATTCACTGAAAGTAAGACCTTAGAAAACAAATTTTATCTATAGTCTTATCTCCTAACCTGCTTCGCACAGAACTGCATATGTAGCCGGCTGCTGAGAATGCCCTTTCGGCCTCTACACTGGTCGGTTTTAAGGTCATTAAATACTCATAAACCATTGATAAAAGTTCACCTCGCACTCCTTCGCTCTCATAAACGCTCATTTCTTTTTCCAGGATCTTTTCGTAATCTAATTGACCACGTGGCTTTTGTTTATTAAATTTCTCCTTCTCTCTTTTAAGTTCTATCTCAAGCTCTAGCTCTAAAGTCATTTTAACGGGTTCTGCGTCATCATCTACACGATCTTCTTCTATCTCCATGGTATCTTCTTGCACCGGTTCTACAATATATTGTTTATTTACTCGTTTTAACAATGTTTTTATCTCCTGCCGCATCGCATTCTTTTTTGGCAACGGAAAATAGCCAGGTTTTTTTACTGCTTCTTCATACTTTTTTGGATTTTTCAAGTACACTAACGTACCAGTAACTTCGGAGAGGCGTCGTTCTGTGATTCTGTTGCGTAGTGCTTCAGCTAGCTCGGCGCTTAGGGAAGTGCCCTGGTTATTTAGCTTGTCTAAGACAAATTTCAGGGTTGTGTCGGCAGTTATCAATGTGGACTCTCTTCTGCAAAGAGCTTCTACAGCCAGTTTCAACGGTTGTAGACTGACAATCAACTCATTGATTATTGACCATTCATCGCCGGAAAATTTTATTTCAGAACCGACGTCTATCAATGCTTTATCGATGCAAACTTTTAGATTGTAGAAACGTTCCAGCTTACTGAGCAAACTGTTCCATCTCGTGCGGCAATCAAGAATCAGACTTAGTTCTTTACCTTTATCTTCCTTAACATATTTTTGCAAAAATAAATCATCTTTGGTAGGTGATTTTTTGAAAATTTTTACAACTTTGCGTACTTTCATGAGCAGCGCGCTGTATCGTGGAATTAATTCACCAGAGTCCACTAATGTTCGTTCTACTGTAACTGCCAAGCCATCGTTCATCTCTGTCTCTAAGTCTTCATCGTCTTCGCATTCATCACTTTCATCTGTTGCGGCTTGTTCTACTTCCTTATGAGGTTTCTTCTTGTATAGCACGTCCACCACAGCCAACTGGATACCATAAGCGTAGCATAATTGTTGATAACAAGGCAAAAGTTTTCCAACTTTTACCATTACGGAGGCGCCATCGGTAGTGATACCAATGATATCGGTTTCCATCACTAAGCCGAAAATATTCAGCCTTTCCGACACTAATTCAAAGCAGTGTTCGGCAGTGCAGGAGCCATGAATTCTTATCAACCCTAAATTGAAATGTTTATCATCATGGTGCAAGTTGAGATTGATGTATCTATGATTTTTTTGGGAGGTCCACTCGTAAAAACTCAATGAGAATCTTTGTCCTTTTTGCTTTAAATTAGTGAATTCTTTAATGAAATCAGCTTGAATATTCTCTGCATATCTGTAAATGATCGCTCTGATGGTATTTGTAGAAGTCGGCAATTGAAATGTCAGAAAGTGACAGAACGGCAACGTTGCCGCACCGATTCGAAAATGGCGGCAACTCAAAACTAAACAATAGAAATTGATACGTTTGCGGATCCGCATCGCTGGATCAAGATGTATGCTGGATCCAGCATGTTTAAAAAGGCGCTGGATCCAGCTGGATTGCTGTATGCTGGATCCAGCAATTGCAATCCCTACGGCTGACACAATATTGAAAAGAAAGAGGAAATGCACAAATGAGTTCTATATCAGTATCCGGCATTTTGTACCACAGATATGTATCTTTTTCTGACATAATCAAAGAGTATCAAAAGGAAACAGTTATTCATTCATGTGAATCCCATAGAATAGGTTGTTTTCTTCGTACTTTCACTAGACTGGTGATTATATCCTCTGTGCAAATGCTGAATGTTATGCATAAATGTCAAAAATACAACTAAAAAGCGTGTGTTTATGTTCGTTTGGCAATGGTTGTCTAAATAAATTTAAGACAAGATAGTGTCACTCAATTGAGGCTGGACAAGGCAGCGTATGCAATAATCATCGGCTGCAGAAGTCCACTGTTGGACATGAGTCTCCCTGTTATGGCGCGCTCACACATGCACGGTGATAGGGCCGAGCCACTTGCATCCAGTGACTACTCGCGAGCTTAACTAGGTCATCGGTCCTGGTCTGATGCTGGAGTCAGGAGAAATAAAGAAGAACCTTTCAATGGTCCCTCAAATTCGGGCTCATCTTAATTCCAGAATACCACGTTGACATAAGGGCACCGGAGCGTGCAATATCGTTTTTGTAGCGCAGGTTAATTTCCTACCAAACTATTGAAAAATCATTTGAACTACCAGGTTATCAGAAACAGAAGAAGTTAATGACATATTCCGCGCGGGTTTGAGTAAAACTAATATTTTGAAATGAGAACGCTCAACTTCTGTCACTTCTGTTTTTAGGGTTCCGCAGTCAAAATACGAACCCTTTTAGTTTCGCTCTGTTAGTCGGTCCGTCTGTCTGTCCGCGGCTTTGCTTAGAGACCCTTACTACTAGAAAGGTGTAATTTAGTACGGGTATACTTATTAATCACGCCGACAAAGTGGTAGAATAAAATCTTGCAAAATATATTTTTCAGGGTGGCTCCCATACACGTAACTTGGAGATATGGGGATACGAGTAATATATATATAGTTTTTCTAATACTTGTGCTCAGAAAGTGATACGTTTCATAGCTGTTTGGCGTGCTAAAAGTTCGTGATTTCAGAAGGTTGTCTTAAAAACGCAAGGCAAGCGTGCGTTTTTCTTATTAACTAGTTAAAAAGCCAAAAGCACTAGTGCTTTTTTCTTATTAACTGAAGGAATGTTTTTCATTCAAAAATGGAAACTAGTATTTTTGCCTAGTCACTGGGCAGTATTTGCAACAACTCTTGGCCACAGTCTCAATTACAGACTACCAGGTTGACATAAGTGTCAGAGAGCGTGTAAGATAACTGTTCCGCACTAACCTCCGCACAAAGATCACTGTCTGTTTAATTATATACTTTTTTGCTTTTTGCTGCATTGACATGTTACAAGAGGATTGGCTTCATTTCGAGTATTTTTTAAATAGAACGGGGGCCTTCGCTTTTTAAATATATATGTAAATTCGAATGTTGATAATGATTTAATTTAATTTTATGGGGATGACAGAGACCTTATGCCAAGATATTATATATCTCTTTTTCTCTCTTTGAAGTTGTAGTTAGACTCCACCTTAGGTATGAGGTCCTGGGGCTCTATTTTTTAATTCGCTCTACGCGCCGCGAGCGCTCGTTTTCTACTGATTTTCGTACGACTTACGAAATTTTGTATTTTTGAATCGCTCTTCTGCAACGAGTGGTCGGGACCACTCTTTGCGGAGGCGAGCGATAGACTAAACGCCATCGTCGAACACTGACATTACCACTTATTGACATTGAACTTCTATGTACTTTGCATTCCGTTTTCCTTGCATGAATTACCGGTTTTATTTTTCTGCGTAAAACGGATAAAATTAATAATTTTAAGAGATATAGACAACACCTGAGGCGAACGATTCAAAAACACGGTCAAACCTGTTTTCATGCGACTTGTAGTCGATCGTGACTTAAGTCGTGTGCGACGAAGCTATGTCACACGAGCGAATCAAAAATAGAGCCCCAGGTACTTTCGTCTTCATATCATCCGATGTTAAGAGGCAAAGGCAGGTAAAAAATTTCATTCAAAAAGGCATAGCTATTTGCTACCCCTAAACCTCCACCATTTGTGACGATTTTTGGACACATGCAAGATCTTACCGAAAACTAAGTCCGTTGGTTTTGCTTTTTTCAATATTTTGTCTACAATTAGAATTATAGGCACCTCAAAACTCAAAATTTCATAAAAAAATTCTTTCAAGTTATGGTACTCATTATTTAGAGTAAACGTAACATTTTCAGAAAAAGCAAAACCAACGGACCTAGATTATTCTTTGATAAAGAGAATAAGATCAAAATGATTGAATTTGGCTAACGTTTCGTTAAGAAAACAGCTATATCCCAAACCCTTAATTTCACGGCAAAACTAGGCAAATACCAAAAAAGCTTCAACTGTCCTTCTCGCACAGTTCGGTTCGGGAGGCAGGGTACACTATATCACAACTATATACTGTGTATTATATGTATAATAATAAAGTCAGCATGCATTAGTGATGTCAATAAGCTTTATCGATTTTTTCGACTAATTGTGGTGGGAAAAATATATCGATAGTTACCTCTTTATCGACCTGTAATGGTTTTACCTGGTAGTTTTAATGTTTAGATTGATCTAAATAAACAAATACAAAGACAAATAATTCTAAGGAAATTTATATTAACTCTAGAACAGAATATATTTCCCTGAAATTCTTAGAGTTGTTGCGGTAAACACTAAAATTAAAATGATTTCAAGTTTTGTTACGTGTGAATAATTAAATATGATTTATGAATAAGTGACTTATTTTTAAAATATTTTTTAAAATGTTAAAGTTCGAGTCGGACTTGCATACAAAGGGTTCCGTACCACTGTAAAATATTTTAACAGAAAAAACACCGAAAAAACATAACATTTATTGCATGGACAAACGTTTATTTATAACTTTTTTACTATTATTTGTTATTTCTTATTATTGAAAGTTTTGAGAGAGAACGATAAGTTATATGGACAGCTCTACAAATTGCTACGGAGACTATATGACCCGACACTTTACTGAAGATATCCCGGAAATCAGCCAGCAAGAGCTTGAAATTGCTCTCCAACAACTCAAAAACCGGTCAAGTGCAAGTCGGACTCGTGCACCGAGGATTCCGTACAGAATATGAATTAATGACATACTGAAAATCATAAATAATAGGTACGGTAATATGCACCCAACAATCCTCTACCGAAAATCAAATTCTAAGCTAAATTACATACTACGAAGTTAAGTTTGTAAACATTAAAAAATCAATTTTACTGTGTTACAATTAAAAAATTCAGATTTATTCCTATGGTTGTGCTGTAAAACCTTTCTTCTTGCAAAATTTCAAGACATTAGGTCAACGGGAAATACCCTATAGATTTTGGGTTCATTGCATTTTGTACGGAAATGGTCTAAAATACAGCTACATCTTTTTATTGCGTTGACCTATAAGTTTCATTATTTGACAGATCTAAGGGACAGCAGACTTGAGTATTCGATATAACAGTGATCCTATAAGGATTCCTTTTTTCATTTTGAGGTACTGAAAATATAATAGTATAGTATATGAAGTATGACAGTAGGAAATACGATAGATTTCGACGATATTATTATTCATGTCGACAAATAAAAACATGAAATATTTTTTCCCAGTTATACATCTCATACACTTAAGACGGGATTTTTTAACTCTTCTATTCTATTGTGTGAGGTGTCGTGAAATTACAGTTTTTAACCGACTTCAAAAAAAGAGGTTATCAGTGCGACCTGTATGTATGTAATATTTCCAGAACTGCCTAGTTTTCATATACGAGTATGTTAGTGCTATACCAGCTTCTAAAGAAGTGTGCCAAATTTCTAAAGTGTATGTTTGTTTGTCCTCGCATATATCCGGAACTACAAGTTCGATTTAAGTAATCCCTTTTTTGTTTACCTAGGTATTGTAAAACTTAGGGAAAACTGCAAGTTTCATCAAAATCGGTTCCGTAGTTTTTGAGACTGGGAATGTTAAGTGTGTATTAGTTAAATGTTTGTTACCTCAGAGCTTTTCACTGGGTGAACCGATTTGGATGATTCTTTCTTATTTGAAAGCTGATGCTTTCCATGTGGTCCCATTTCAATTTGGTCCGGTTCTTAGAATGGAATCCATGAGAAAACAATATACATCTTACATTTTCCTTAATAAAAGTAGACTTTTAGGGCAGTTGATGTCGGTTTCTAGTTATTTTTGAACGCTTTAACTTGTTAGTCCTTAGACTCTAGCACTCTAGGTACTAAAACACCTCTAGGTCACCTAAAGTATCGTTGGAAGACGAACGTTCGGATATGGTGAAACTAAAAGGTTTCTTTGTTGACTGTAGAACCCTAAAATGGCAACGTCATAATTTATGTTGTATGTATATGTGATAGGTACTTACTAGTCAATTATTACTCTTTGACCGCCGTACCATTCGCATTAATTTGCATCACCTGTTACTAAATTAAATTTTAAAAATGTGTTAGTCGTAGTGTTTAAGAGTGAAATTAACTTCCTCGTGTGCTTCATACAACATAAACTATAATTCAGCCAAGATTTACAAGTTATATTGGTGAATTAAAACAGTGTCAGTGAGAATAATCCAACTTTATTATTCAACCGTCAACATCTGCTGACGGCACTCTACACCTGCCCGCACACGAGTCTCACGGTTACGCACGCGACACAAGGGCTACTTTCCTGCGCGCTCTTACAACCGTGAGTCATTAGCGCTATGCAATAACATTCGCTAGAGAATAATAAAAACAGAAGTGACTTCGATTTGTGAAGTAAGACGCTGTCTCCGGGAGGACGATCTTGCATTACTAACAAAATATACCTCTAAATAAAAATGTCTTCAAAAACAATACAATGCTCGGTGTGCAAAAATGAAATAACATGCAGAGAATTTATTAAATGTATAGGATGTGGTAAATGCTTTGATATCCAATGCTCTGGTAATGTGTCAGAGAAACTGTTCCGAATAATGACTAAGGACAAACGAGAAAAACTGAAAAGAACTTGGAATTGTTTCAACTGTCGCCATAATTCTAAGGATACGTTCGTCGACAGAAGGAGCTCCACAAGCATACAAAAAGAGAAAAGTGCAAATGATTGTCATATCTTAACAAAAGACAAGTTTCCCGCTCCCCGCTTATCTAAAGACGCTGAGAAAAAATTAACAGAAATGAAGGAAACTAACCCAATAGGAATAACACCCATAAGCTCGAGGAATATCACAACTCGAAACAACTACAGGGTTAATATACCTACTGATAATTCTTTTGCATCACTATCACCAGAAGTAGAGTATGAGGACGCGGAGGAGACAGAGACAGGGTTAAACAATAGTATGATACAGAGTAAACTTAACAGAAGCTGCCCGGAATTGGGTATGAAGGATTCTGAAGATTCTGTAGAGTTAAATTTAACTGTACTTAAGCTAAAAAATGATCTGTTTATGGCTGACGAAGAAATAAAAATTCTTCTTTCTGAAAATAATACTCTCAAAAGAGAATTGATGCAGTACAAAAATAAGGTAGATATGTTAGAAAGGGTCTGCAGATTAACTTCAACTACTGTAAATCGTGACCAAATTGAAAAGAGAATAGATAGTGATAATAGGGAAATAGATAATCAGGGGAGAGTGAAAACCAAATCCACGAGACGCGTATCAATACAACCACGTTCAGAAACAGAACATCCTCCACCTCAACAGAAGCCATCGAGGTCTAATAACACCTCCTCAACAGCAGGACCGGATATAGAGAATTATACGAAGTCGAAAAATACAAAGTCCGCTCAAACAAAAATCTGTATTCTTAATACTAACAATAAAAACAATCTGCTCTCAATTTCGAAAAGGATTCTGCCAACAGACTATTCAGTCTGTCACTATCTATCACCCGGCGCTAGCACAGCTAAACTAATTGAGAACATCGACAAGAAGTTGGATGGGTTCACACACAGTGATTTCTGTATAATATTTATTGGTGAACAAGAGTTCAAAAAAACAGACAGGTATAGCGAGCTGGTTGACCTATTAAGAGATACTCTAGTAAATACAACATACACCAATATAATAATTTGTCTACCGACGTATAAGTGCAGCAGTCATTCTGAGATCTATAATTGGAGAGTGGAAACTTTTAATAATCTGATCTATCTGGACAACAGAACACATCAGTATGCCTATATCTTGGATTCGAACCTTCACTTGGAGTATGATTCTGGCATGTTCCGGAAGAATGGTTCACTGAATAACTATGGCATGCATGTCATCATCAGAGACTTATATGACTCCATGGAAGATATAATAAAAGGGAACGCGTCCTTCTGTGATGATAGTGTTAATAAACATAAAAACCTTTTTCGTGTCTAACGGTGATACCCATGTTGATATTACACCTGATAAAGACATAACTTTAAGAATTTTTCATCAAAATGTATGTGGTATTTCAACAAAAAAAGATGATCTAGAAATATACTTACAAAATCTAGACAATAAACCACATTACTTATGTATTAGCGAACATTTTCTGACTAAAATTAGTGCACCATTATTTGGGCTAAGTTACTATACCGTGAATACTTATAACACAAGGGCCAATAAAAAAAGAGGGGGCACTCTTATATTAGGCATGAACGGACGTGACTCTGAAGAGCTAGAAGTGTGTAAAAAAATGTACAAAGTAGACTGTTTTGAACTCTGTGGCCTAAAAGACTTACGAACAAATGTTAACATTTTTTGCTGTTATCGAATTCCCGCAAAGAACACCTTAGATCAATTTTTCGTTAGATTAGAGCAATTACTTGAGCTTAACTTTGACAAACCTTGTGTTATATGTGGGGATTTTAACATCAATGTGTTGTCAAATGAAACGGACTACAGGGAGCTCACTAATCTATTGACATGTTATAATTTCCGTTATTTATATAACTGTGTTACTTTTAAGCGAGGCAATGCTGAGTCAGGGATTGACAACATCATCACCAACCTGACACACGATGAAATCGTTAGTTGTTCGGTGGACGATAATAAATTATCAGATGGACATATGGCTCTTCTCTGCGACACTTCATTATTGGGGTGCGATTATCAACATTCCAAAGATGAGTTAATCTCAGTAACTCAACGCCAGTTTAGTGATAATAACCATGCTCTTTTTAGAGAGAAACTTGTTGAGATGGGATCGATTATAGATAATGCCACTGACTTTATTAGTCAGTTCAACGATAACTTCACTGAATGTTTTGGATTAAAATCAAAGAAAATTAACTTAACTAAAGAAAATAGAATTAAATGGATCACTAGAGGGTTGCGGGTATCGAGCATGATGAAAAGGTTCTTACAAACAGTAGACGTCAATGCTAACGACGAATCCGTATTGAAATACTGTAGAGTATATTTGAGCCTATATCGTAAATTAGTTCGATTAGCTAAAAGAAATTGCGTTCAAAAAGAAATTAGCAAGTCATGTAACTCACCGAAAACAATTTGGAAAGTTGTAAATAGACATAGGAATAAGCGAAGGGTTGGAAAAAAGGTTAAGTGGTTGCTTAAGATAAACAATACGATAGTTAGCGATCCTCAGGAGATTGTTAACACCTTTGCTGACCTATTTGATCACGGAAACAATATGGATCACTCTAGCAATATATCGGATGCAATCTTGGTTATGGAAAGGTGGACACCAAAGGTTGAGCGCGAGCTCCGATGGCAGACAGTCACATGCAGAGAAATCAAAAAAATTGTGAGCAGCATGAAACTTAAGAATTCTTCCGGATATGATGATATACCAATTTCAGTTTTGAAGAGTAATATAGACATATTAACCAAACCTCTCACGAAGCTCTTTAACTTTTGTTTTATCAAAAATATTTTTCCGCAACAGTTCAAAATCGCTAAAATCATTCCAATACATAAGAAAGGGAGTAAGTCAGACCCCAAAAACTATAGACCTATATCCTTGCTGCCTGTTCTGTCTAAGTTGTTCGAAAAACTAATAAAAGCTCGGATAGTTAATCATTTAAACTACAATAATGTCCTGAGTAAAAGACAGTTTGGATACCAGATGGGGATTGGAACAAAAGAAGCCATAGATACTCTAGTTGAAGAAATTGTTAAATTATTGAACCAAAAACAAAAAGTAGGGGGGGTATTTTTAGATTTGAGCTCAGCATTCGATAGTGTTGATCATGAAATTCTGATTTACAAATTAGATCATTATGGCGTCAGGGGGGAACAACTGAATTTGATAAAAAGCTATTTGGACAATAGAAAGCAATATATTGAACTCAAAACCGTGATTGAAGGCAAGGAGAGCTCCTACAAATCTAAAGTAGTAAAACTGAAAAAAGGGGTACCTCAAGGGTCAATCTTGGGACCAATATTCTTTGTTATTTTCATTAATGATCTTATAAACTATATGGAAGCTCAAGTTCCAAACGTCAGACCTGTAGTTTTCGCGGATGATACAAATGCTGTTACAATGGCAAAGAATATAGTAGAGTTAACGAGTATTACGAATCGGACTCTTAAAGCTTTTGCAACTTGGTTCACTTGTAACAATCTGGTAATTAATGAATCAAAAACCAAAGTGATATTGTTCAGGTCCACGGCCAGTAATAGAGATTCTTTAATATGTAATTTAAACAACAAAGTTCTAGAATCAGTAGAAGCTGTCAGGTTCTTAGGAGTACACATAGATTCTGTATTGAACTGGAAATTGGAATTAGAAAATATTGCCAGCAAAATAGGATCTGCTTGCTATGCACTGCGGAGCCTTAGAGATGAAGCTACTGTAGAACAGCTTAGAATGGTATATCATGCACTTGTGGAGTCCCAGCTGCGCTACAGCATCATGTTGTGGGGAAACAGTTACCAGTACAACGTGAGAAAGGCGTTCGTACTGCAAAAAAGAGCAATAAGAATCATTTTCCGACTATCTCAGATGGACTCTTGTAAAAACTTTTTCATACAACTCGGAGTTCTGACTGTCCCTTGTCTCTACATCATGGTACTGATGTGTGACTTAGTTAAACATTATGGCAGAGTGGAGACTGCATCAGACAGAGAGTTGAGGTTGTCCACGAGAAAGAAAAACCTGCCGGCTAAAAGTAACACAGGAACACTGCAAGTATTTACGCACAGCGCCCAATATCAGGCAGTGAGACTATTTAATGAGCTCCCCGTAGCTTTGAAATCAATCGTTAACATAACTAGCTTTAAAAGAAATCTTAAAAAATTCTTATTAGAAAAATGTTATTATTCTGTTGATGAATTCATACACGACAGGGATAAGACAGGGATAAATTACTACTGACAGCTCTATGGCGTTTGCCTTAATATTGTATATATTTTATCTAGGTTAAGTGACATTCAAACACGATGTACATTGTTTATGAATATATTGATTGATTGATTTAATTATATCAAATACAACCATAGTATGTCGAGACTAAACCAATATGCGAACAATAATTTCTCAAAACGTAAAAAAGGGTTGACGCACGCTCACGTCAAGTTTATTATAATCTTGAAAAATACACTCTAGCCAAGGCGGAGGGGTAGCGACTATGCGCGGCGCGGCAGAGGCCACTTTGGGAGGTTATGCAGCGTTATTTGTGTGAGTGAAAGCATGTGAAAGGCTGTATGTGTGCGTACCGAATCGCGACAGCAATAACATATTGAAATACCTACTATTCTACGGAGAGTTTGCTTCCGTTCAGTCTTAAGGTGTAGTGTAGAGCTTGTAGATTTAGAGCGTGGAGATCTGATAACTTTTTCACAGGGTAAGCTACGAATATGTAGACTCATCTTGGCAACATTTTTACATGAAAAATGTTTTTGGTGGGATACTTTTATGATGATTTTAAATATAATTAAACATTCAACTTTTTAGTTCTTACCTGGAATGCCCTACCCCCAACATTAGGTAGGTCAGATTTGTTTGGTCGTTTGATTAATAGAGAATTTGATCAGATATTTAAGAGGCTATGTTGGTAAGACCACGTGGCCACGTTCAAGGTTAAATTGTTTTGTAGCTGTCCCTCTCCGAGTCCTATCCTACCCGAAGGCGTACGATGAGACAGCATACATTACGCGAAGTTATCCACCGGTTATTTGGATGTTTCGTAGTCCAGGGATCATTTGAAGGATACAGTATATTATGTAACCATTTTTTAATACAGTATACTAATGAAATTTCAGATGTCGGTGGTTTTTCCAAATTGTTCTAAATTGATTTGTGGCGTGCCGCATCCTTGGTGCTCGAGGAGGTAGCTGGCTGGACAAAATGATGTCAACAATTTTGAATTTAAAAAAAATGTGAGCCGTCACGGGACGCCTGGCAGATGTGAAACATCGACATTATTTTGTAAAAGTAATATGATTGAAAAGAACAGATTGCGATATAAACTAAATATAGCATAATGATAAAATAAAATATTACGATTTTCTAAGTGTTAAAAGAAGTTAAAATAAAAAATTAGTATATTCTGGTACTATTAGATTAATACAATCTTACATAACATTAATAGTATGTCTTGTATCTGATCTTGGTGATGTCCAGTTTCAAAAATAATATTTTGTGACCCCTGTAATGATTGTTGGGTACTGAAATATTTATAAAAAATATGTTATTAAAATATACAGAAAATTTTAATTGGCTTTAGTATACTAGTAAACTTAAGAATCTTAGCTAGTTATTGTAATATATTACTAAAGATCGTAAATTATACATATCAATAATAAATATACTGTATATATACACCATCATATAGCGTGGCGACGCGTCGCCACGGCATGCGTCGCCACGCTAGAAATTTGTTTTACGTGCGGCTATAGATGTTTCACATCAAAAAGATGCGTTTTTGTTTTAAGCTTCTGGATGTACACGTCGTAGATAAATAATGTAAAATATTGTCGTAATGAAATCCTCGTGTCTCCAATTAAACTCAGTAATATAACAAACAGTTTATCATTTAAACGAACACGCGGGGAGCCCCTACAAAGCGCTTCCCGATATTGGTGACCCACGACAGTGAGTGAAATTGTGTAGAAGACGCGAGGATATGCGGCATAGCTAGCCTACCACCGCCGCGGCACCCGCAAACGCCGCTGCTGCACGCAGGCCGTACAGCCCCCGCGCGCCCCGCGCTGCGCGCCCTACGCCGCGTGCCGCGCGCCCCTTCGTTGTGCGCCCCACGTTTTTCACCGCATGTCGCGCTCTATCTTTGCGCGCTGCGGGCCTTCGCGGGCTACCCACACAGCACATAATATCTAGTAGATGTCAAATATTGGTCTAGATGTATCTAAGATATCTTAGACATAAATATAATATCTAGTAGATGTCTAGAGATGCTCTTAAACATGTCTTATTTTTAGATATTAAAAGACATAAAAATAATATCTAGTAGATGTCTAGAGATGGTCTTAAACTTGTCTCATTTTTAAGATATTCCAAGACATAAAAATAATATCTAGTAGGTGTCTAGAGATGGTCTTAAACATGTCTTATTTTTAGATAATAAAATACATAAAAATAATATTTAGTATATGAAAGAAAGAAAGAAAGAAAAGTGTTTATTTGGCACAGAAATACTTAACACACTAAAATACAGAAAAACTTATATTATATATAATCTTATAAAAAAGGAATACACTTAACATACTAAAAAACTTAAATACATATTTCTAAACTATGACTAAATAAATAAAAACATTAACATGTATATATCTGTGCCAAAAAGTCCTCCGACTCAGCATGTTGCTGTCCCTGCAGCATGCAGCGACAGCGCTGGTTTTCAGCGGAGCACTAGGTGGGTGCGGTTGCGCGTGCAAAGATACCAGTTGAATGTATAAATAGAATAGATAAATAGATGTGTTAGAAAAGTAATGAAGTGTTCAGTAATTGTTTGCTCAGCGGTAGTGGACTGTATATATATTTTAATATCAATAAATAAATAATATGTGGATAAATAAATACGAGTAGGACGTTGCTATTTAAGGAAGAAATATATAATAAACATATTTAACAATAATAATAAGGTACTACGAGTGAGTCTAGAGATGGTCTTAAACTTGTCGCATTTTTTAAGTTATTCCAAGACATAATAATATCTAGTAGATGTATAGAGATGGTCTTAAACATGTCTTATTTTTAGATATTAAAAGACATAAAAATAATATCTAATAAATGTCTAGAGATGATCTTATAAATTGTTTTCTTTTTTCAGATATCTCGAAATGTCTAGTAGATATCTACAGTAGGTCTTAAAATAATCTATTAAAGAAGGCATTTGAAGTATATATGGTATCTACCATATACAAAATATCCAAATCTAAATCTCTAAATCCATATCTACAAAATATACAAATTTTATTGGATCTAATTTAACCGGTGCGTTTCACTATGCTCGCAGCCTTTGTTCGCATCTAACAAATTGTGTTGTTCTAAGTCTAGACGGGGCGCACACTAAAAACTAATTAATGGCACTATGTTTGAAAAATAACTTGTGCTGTGAATATCGTAGGCTCATAATTTGAGTGTACTTTTAATATTTCTAATTTTGAAACGCAAAGACTTGATAATAATAACAGGCGTCCTTTTATTGAAAAAAACACAAGGGTGGATGGAACAATAGATCAATAGGTACCTGCGCCGGCCTTTCATTCAAGCTCGTCGGAATGCAGTATTGCCACACCACGCTAAAATACCCAGTTCTCCATTATTTTTGATGTGGAGCCGTCTCTTGAACATCCCTTAGCAGAAACTGTGATTTCTTGGAAATGTGAACTCCGACATTATTATTGTGCCTTGTATTCCTCGGTTATAGCACAGTTATAGCTGCGGGCGGTTTGTAAAGCTTTTTGGAGGTAGTTATTTATTTGATAAATTGATAAAATTTTATTTGATAAATAAACAAGTAGATTAGTATAATGAAATATTTGTAGCATTACCGATCATTCAAATCAAACAATAGTTTGACTTCTCATCATTATTTTAAAACTATCTTCTGCCCGCATCTTCGCCTGCGTGGACTTTAGAATTTCTCCAAATATCAAAGTGACGTGACACTTCACGTCAACGAATAATTATTACGATATTATCCACACCATAATTCTAAAATCGGGATCAAAATATGGGGGGTGCGGGTAAGAAAGAGGGTGCAAAATTATCATACCTAATATATATAAAAACACATAACAATTAGTCAAGTAGATTCACAGGAGTGCGACCACAAACACCAAGACACGAAATGTTTATATATTGCGTCCCTATCTTTATCCCTTTCAGGAGGTGATTATTCAACAATTATCAATAAGGCTAACTACAAACTTTCATGCTATTGACTTCGAAAACATCACAGTTCCCATACCAACCGTTCATCCACTTTTTACCCACGGGTGAAATTTAGAAGATTGAAAAAATATTTACAAAGAACACGCTTTCAGAATTTCATGTCTATAGGACCAGTAGTTTAGGCTATGCGTTGATATTTCAGTCAGTCAGGACTTTGAATTGTATATGTATAGATGTACTCATGCATGAGAAATATTCAATATTTAATTTTATAGACAATCGAATTGATTAAAGGATTCGTCTGCTCATGTTAACTATTTATTTGCTAAAATAGGATCTGGGAGGATGGTAACATTTCCAATGTGTATTGTATTTATGTTAGTCAGTTACAGTGAGTCACAGATCACAGATTCGTGTATTGTTATTGAGTTGCAGTTATGTTGCATTTGTGATGTGTTACTTGAGTTTTGATAATTCTAATGTAATGATCAACCAAAAACTGGCTGGGATGGTGTATTGTTTGTTTATGTATACATGTTGATTTATAAAAGAAAGTCAATCGTTCTGCTGTGCTCAATAAAAGAGCTCCACACAAGCTTAATTTTGTTGTTGTTTACTCGTGTTTGCGGACATTTGGAATGCTATTGTAAGTATAAAACACCATGCACCAAAATACATTTCGGTACACTAGCCAAACTTTATTTGATTATGTTTTTTGTGAAATTTATAAAATGCGTATTAATTATAAAATGCCATGTCTTAATAATGTTTGTTACTTTCAGATCATATTTGAAGAAATATAGTAGAAACAACGTAAAGAAATCAACTTTTACTCTTTTGAAGATGATGCTTTTCAAGGTTTATCAAGCTTCTTCTTCTTCGAAGGAATCGTTGTTACTCTATGGCTACGAGTATGTCAGGTACATAGCACAGTTCACATAGATAATTACTAAACCTTGATTTGTTATGTAATCGTTATGACTACTTATATAGACTGCAAAAATACTTTTGGTATCAAAATTTGATTGTGAACTTTTTGTGTACTTTACATTTTAGATGCAATCCAGCACCGCTGCCATGATGTGGCTGTCCAAAACATATCCGTGCATGTGAAGAAGTAGCTGAATGCATCAATGTACTACATACGTGTATTCTAATGAAACAACAACAGCAGAGTTCTCTAAGTTGGCAACTTAATGCAATTTATACTATATATTTATAATTAAATTTATACCCCTGACTTTATGTTAAATTTTGAAATTTGTGTTTATTCCAGACATGTGATAAATAAAGGTATGATGTTTCTAATGTAACTAAGAATATTTTATTTCAAATAATCCTCTCGAATCACCTACAAAATATCTAAAGTATATCTTCTTTTAATCATCTATATAATCTAGCTGATATCTTGTATACATTTTAAAATCGCTTAGAAGACGCCTAGAAGATATTCTACATACCTTCTATTAGAAGTCTAGCAGATAATCTAGAAGATATCTACCATACATTAACTACTAGATATCTAGTAGACATGTCATATAGATGTCTACTAGATATATCTAGTAGATGTCTACTAGCCATATCTAATAGATGTCTAGTAGATGTGCATTTCAAATCTCTATAAGATGTTTAGAAGGCGGACATAGAGTACTCTTCTAGATATCTACTATACTACTTATAAATATCACAAGATATCTCCTAGATATTCGTGCGAATATCTAAAAGATATTTATCAGATATTCTGTAGACATTGTGTGCTGTGTGGGTACATCACCGCGCGCCCATTGCTACGCATCGTATTTCCGAGTGCTTTAACGCCGTGCGCCGATTGCCCATCGCCTTCATCACCGCGTGCCACATAGCCACCCTTCGCTGCGTGCCTTCCTTTAGTGCTCTGCCATCGAACGCCGTGTCGCGCGCTAATACGCCGACGAGATAGTGTGGCGTGCCACCTCCTCAGCAGTGCTAGTGACCATTGGCAACAACTCAGGCCAGCGTGAGTATCTATCAATCGCTGTCAAACAATAATTAAAACCACATAAGATGGCAGGGGGCCAATAATGTCCAAATGAACATGACGGAACCGTCCAGAGGGAGTGCTAAAATTCCCAAGAGGGGAAGAAATATGTCGCGAAACCTTACTACGCTGACAAGGAATACAGGCACGAGCCCAATTTGCACAATCCCTATTAATATTAGGCCAAACGAAACGCTCAGTCACCAAGCGTACAGAGTGTCTTACACCGGGGTGACTAAGATTATGCAATTTATCAAACGCAGCTCGTCGACAAGACGAGGGAAGAAAGGGGCGAGGTTTGCCAGTCGATACGTCACAAAGAATTGAAATATCAGTGCCAGGAATACAAACTTTTTCTAACTTCAAAGATTAATCTGATAGGTTCATCCCTTCAAATTCTTCACTTTGTGCCTTAGCAAGGGCATGGAAATCCTCAAGCATAGAAATCGCATCTACACGAGAAAAGGAATCAGCCACGACGTTGTCTGCACCTTTTACAAACTGAACGTCGGTAGTGAACTGACTGATGAAAGTCAACTGATTAAGCTGGGCAGGAGGCAATTTTTCTTTTCTTTGCGAAAAAGCATGCAAAAGAGGCTTGTGATCAGTAAAGATCGTTGCATGTTGCATTTCTAAAATATGCCTGAAATGCTGAACGCTCTCGTAAACAGCTAAAAGTTCCCTATAATAAGTTGGGAGGACCTCCTGCTTACTAGACAACTTCTTACTAAAGAAGGCAAGTGGCTGCCAAGCATTATCTACACGTTGCTGAAGGCAAGAACCAACATGAGTAGAAGAGGCATCAGTGAATAATCCCAATGGGGCTTGACTGTCCAAATGTACCAAAAGAGTTGCAGAAGCAAGATGCTTTTTGCAAGCCTCAAAACAACCATGCAGTTCAGGTGTCCATTTAAATGGCTTTGCACCTTTACCTTTGGAGGCTGCGACTGCGTCTATGAGAGGCGCTTGGAAGCGGGCAGAGCTAGGTAGGCATTGTCTGTAATAGTTTATCATGCCGAGAAATCGGCGCATACCTTTAACGGTCTGAGGGGGAGGGAAATCAACTAGAGCTTTAATTCTCTCTTCGGGAAGACGAATGCCCACAGAATTGATACGATAACCTAAAAAGGTAACCTCTTCCGCGCCAAAGACACACTTAGAAGTGTTAATAACGACACCATAATCTTTTAATCTCTGGAAAAGCTGTCTAAGATGCTCCTCATGCTGAGCTCTATCCTTGGAAAACACCAAAATGTCATCCATGTAAGCATAGCAAAAATCTAGGCCACGTACGACCTCATCAACGAATCTTTGAAAGGTTTGACCTGCATTTCGAAGACCGAAGGTCATGAATGGAAATTCGAACAATCCGAACGGAGTTATAATCGCTGTTTTGCAAATATCATCGGGATTGACGGGTATCTGCTGGTAGGCTTTGACCAGGTCGATGGTGCTGAATATAGTGGAACCAGCTAAGTTGTAGCTGAAATCTCCTAACTGCCTGACGGGATAGCGATCAGGAATCGTGCGAGCATTCAACGCTCGGAAATCGCCACAAGGACGCCAGGTTTCATCCTTCTTAGGAACCATATGCAAGGGAGATGACCAAGGGCTCTCTGATGGTCTGGCAGTACCGCCCGAAGCAAGTCGTCAAATTCCTGCTTCGCAGCTCGTAACTTATCAGGTCCAAGGCGACGAGGGCGCTAGACTACAGGTGGACCGTCGGTGGTTCTAATAAAATGTACAGTTGAATGTTTTATCTCGCGGTTGATTCCCGGAGGACGAGTGATCTCCGGAAACTCAGCCAAAATGCGACCAAAAGGGGAGTCATCACTAACGATCTCAATCTTTACACTGTCATGACTGACTGCGAACAGATGCGCAGTAACAGTTAATCCGGTCTTTCCATCTATCAAACGCTTGCCATGTAAATCCGGCAACAAGTTGTAATGTGACAAGAAATCGGCTCCTAAAATTGCCATACTGACATCTGCAACTACGAACTGCCAGGAAAAATCTCTACGTAATCCTAGATTTAACGAAATGTTAATTGTTCCATAGGTTTTAATTGGACTTCCGTTTGCTGCGCACAAATTCAGACCGCTAGCAAAATGACGTCCGTGTAACCAGTTACGCGGGAAACAACAAATGTCTGAACCTGTATCGACCAGGAAACGACGTTTTGTAAAGAAGTCGGTCACAAATAAACGACGGCCGATCATATGGCAATCAGGAACCGTCCCTACTGACTGCCGGGCTGGTTTCCCTGACTACCATGGGGCATCCATGAACATGGGGAAGAACAACGATGTGCCCTATCTTTAAAACGCTCATGGTAAAAGCATAACGTGGTCTTAGGGGCTCGATTGGGTGGCTGTTTGCGACGATATCGGTCAGCGCTCCGAGATCTCGGTCTGCGCCGCCGATCCCTAAAATTATTCTCGAGAGCGCGTGTTAAAGAGGCGACCTGTGTAGTTAATTGATCCACCCGCGAGCGTAACTCCAGGCTGGGCTGCTCTGAGGTTGATGCGACCTCATGAGGTCGAATGCCTGGTGAAATGAAGGACGGCGAGACCTCCAAAATTTTATCAGCTAACGCAGCGATCTTGTCTAGCGGCAGCTCCGATTGAACGGCGAGAATGGCCTGAATGTTATGGGGCAACTTGCGCATCCAAAGCTGTCTTATAAGGCTCTCGTCAGAGAAAGATCCACCTGCCAAAGACTTAAGATGCCGAAGAAACTGGGATGGGCGTCGGTCGCCGATTTCCTCGTCTCCGAGTAACTGCCTGACCCTCTGCTCCTCCGAAACGGACAACCTACGGATCAACTCTTCCTTCAGCTTATCGAACTTGTTCTGAAGGGGGGGCTTGATTATTATATCCTCGACCTCACCGATGATACTCGAATCTAACTGTGAGACGATATAATCAAATTTAGTACTGTCCAATCTTATCCCTGCTATTGCAAACTGAGATTCTGCACGAGCGAACCATAATGACGGACGATCAGGCCAGAAAGGAGGGAGCTTCACCGAAACACCGAGAATGGAAGGATTTTCAAACGCGGTAGACTTAGCACTGCTGAGGAGGTAGCCCATACATTTATCAACGGTTGGATTTCAAGATTCGGTGTTCCCTTGAGGATAACGACTGATCAGGGTCGTCAGTTCGAGTCCGACTTGTTTAGAAAACTCTTGGATTTCTGTGCAACCGATAGAATCCGCACTACTAGCTACCATCCTCAGGCAAATGGTATGGTAGAAAGACTTCACCGTCAGCTAAAGGCATCCTTGATGTGCCATGGCAATTCTTGGTGCAAGGCTTTGCCACTTGTACTTTTAGGTTTACGTTCTTCTTTTAAGGAGGATCTTAATTGTTCTGTATCGGAACTACTCTATGGAGAGCCATTACGACTCCCTGGAGAATTCTTTTCACCGGCATTTTCTAGAATAGCTAAGGAACCTTGTGATTTTGTTGTTCAGCTTAGGAATATTATGTCTTCAATTAGACCTGTGCAAGCATCAAGACACGGTCTAAAATCAGTTTTTGTTTTTAAAGATTTATCATCTGTTTCTCACGTTTTTCTTCGTGATGATACCGTTAGGCGTTCCTTGCAACAGCCATACACTGGACCTTATAAAATTTTGGACAGGGGTGATAAAACTATCACTTTGGAAATCAAAGGTAAAAGGCAGGTCGTTAGTATTGATCGTATTAAGCCTGCTTATTTGGACATTGATTCGAGTTGTCCACCCCCTTTGAATCGTTCCGTTTCTTTTTCTTCACGACCAGCTGTCGCCTCTGACGTTCCTGTTAAATCGTCATCGCCTTGTTCTACCCAACGAATAACTTCGGATGGAACTGCTACTACCCCCGTATTTACAAGGTCAGGCAGAAGAGTCCGCTTTAGAGAAGTGTTGAACCTTTAATTATGAACTTTTGTACATAAGTTGTAATTTTTTTAGTTTTTCTTCTGAAAGACCTTTGGCCTTTCAGTTTCCCTGGGAGGGTAGTGTGGCGTGCCGCCTCCTTGGTGCTCGAGGAGGTAGCTGGCTGGACAAAATGATGTCAACAATTTTGAATTTAAAAAAGATGCGTTTTTGTTTTAAGCTTCTGGATGTACACGTCGTAGATAAATAATGTAAAATATTGTCGTAATGAAATCCTTGTGTCTCCAATTAAACTCAGTAATATAACAAACAGTTTATCATTTAAACGAACACGCGGGGAGCCCCTACAAAGCGCTTCCCGATAGATTCATACTCTTGTAAATCAGGTTCAAAGTTGGGGCTTTTTAGTACCGAAAAATACAATACTTTGACGCCCTGTAACTCTGGAAGTATATATTTAAACGAAAATCTGACTCACCACCGACACAGATATTCAGACAATAGATTTTCATAGCTTAATACTCAAAATATGACTGGACTACGTTTGTATGGGCGCTTTGACAACAGCATACCCTCTTAATAATACACTATGTGTTGGTACACTGGCAACTATTTTACATAGTTTAAAGAAAATGAAGTGCAACTTTACTAATTTTATAAAAGCTTTCACACTGGACCTCAATGCACAATCAATGTCGTAACAACAGCAGAACTAGTTGAATTTTAGACATATGTACTTTTCAATAGCTTCCATGGCAGTGCGACGAAAAGCAAATTACGAGCTTTAAATAAATAAATCTGGACATGAATTTTGGTTTTATTTTATACAAAATTTATTATTTACCCTATGTGTATAGTTATCGATAAAGTAAGAACATGCCTAATGCGATCGATATCAAGTTTAAAATCTGCGCAACACTACCTGTTGGTACTTGGACAACTGTAGTTACAGAGTAAAAATAAAAATAGCCACTACAGCCAGAGACACCAAAACGGAATAACACGACAACACGCGGAAAACTCATGGATGGTTGCATTACATGTTACGTAGTATCTAAAATAAATCTTTAATATTATGGGATTATGGTAAAGGTTCAATAAAATTGGCCAACCACAGCAGGGAATTACAACTGTAATGGAACGTTTCTTTCTGTTGCATTAAAGGTGATTTTGCAATGACATGAATCATTCAGCATAATTCAAAAATAAAGCGATTTAATTATATACATATGTATGTCTTTGTTCTTGAATTTTATTTAAGGCGATCCACCTCATACTAAAGTTTCATACTATATTTATGTTGCCATGATCTTTTCAAATATAACAGCTGGATTTGTGTAGTAACTATCTAAATATAGGACGTCGGATTGTGATGTCGCGAAATGAGTATCATTAACATACAACTTCACAGAGAATCACAATTTTCATTCTAAACATTTTTTTTAATTATTGTTCAAATCGCCATCTATGAACCATTAGCTGCTTAACTGCTATTGTAGCTGAATATAAAGTTGTAAATTAATGATATATATTTCGTGACACTATAATTTCATCTTATTTTTTAGGTAATTACGCACCAAAGCCTATTCTATTTTAAAAGATTATGGCAACAGAAATTTAGTATGGGCATTCGGAGACGGATCCCGTTAAAGTGTGATTGCATAATTTTTATAGTAAAGTACCTAGATAAAAACACGCCATTTATAAAGTTTACAAAGTGCGACACAGGCTTTGTTATAACTCAAGACAGTGGCTGGCAGCACCTTCCTCCCTAAAATCATACAACCTTTTTATTTTTATACTTCGGCTAAACGTTACGTTTATTGTAGTCTTCGAAAGAGAAATTACACAATATTCATGGACGAGAGAATCGCGGGTAGTCTCGTCGTGCCATCACATCTAACTGTATGGGAGTGTCTCTGCAGGGCGATATAATAGCAGACGTCACCACCAACTCTGTCTTCTTATTTAAACCAAAATATAAATCAAGAAGTTGCGTAGTTTTTATTGTGAGCTAATAAACGTTATTTAAAACTATAAGTCCTTAGGTGTGTTACGTCCATGGATGGTTGATAATTCAAATGCTCATTAATCCTTAAGTACAAAGTCTTCGTATTATAGTAGTATAGCTGCAGGATTGATGTTGTAGTAAAATTTACAATAAAAATACACGAATATTTAAATATCTTTATTTATGTACAAAATTACGATCCTTTAATATATAAAATTTTATGAGACATTTGTATTAATTAAAATATTATACTTATAATAAGTTGAGTAACACAGTTGTTATAATTTTGCAGATAGACATTGGCGAAGAATAATCACTAAAATATATTTTTCCCTCATTAAAAAGGCCCTAGAAGCTTCGTCAGCAGCGTCCATTGTTTACTGAATACAAAATGTTAAATTGTGTCTTTGTGCATTAATTAAATCATTTTGTTAATATATAAAATATGTATCTTATATTGCTCAGCTTAAAAAGTTATTATCATGATCAAAATATTTTTAAACATAACAGTCTTACCACAAAAAATATTTTAACTCATAGTTAAATACCAGTTTAGTTAGACAGTATTAAAAAGATAAACATTGCATAGTCGCACATACACTTCTTTTACACATATATTTAATGCCTTACATACTATATAGGGCTTTTCTGAAAACCAGCGCTATGGCTACTGCCATAGCAGATGCTGAGATTAGTTTCTGTTTTCTGTTTCATAGACAATTGTTTTATTTTGTTTACCACAAAACCATATCCAACGTTTGTTTACTTAGGCACGATTTATCTTGACGTATCTTTATTTTATGTTGGCACCTCTAGAAAACGTTTCATTGAAAGCATTTTTTTTTTAATTTAACATAATTTTTATTTATCAAATTGATTTGATTCAGTAATTTCTACATTATAAAAATATACGAAATATATACTTTATGTGATATATAAACGCACGCTTGCTTTTGTTGCCATACATTTGGTGGATTGACAATGCTAAACTTTTTAAATAAACAATTTTATACATCCAATGGAACGTGATTTTCACTGACATGAGGTCAGTGTCAGGTTAATTTTATTCTCTCAATCGAATCTGTGAATCGAATATTAAAATTGAGCTATAGTTTATGCTATCGTGAGGAATATCGTCCTTTCCTTTCGTCCTTTATTAGTCCTATATATCGAAAATTATATCAACGATTATTCGTCTCGAGTCATGCGTGGTTTCGTGTGGACGGACGTGACTACGTTTATCTACACTAATATTATAAAGAGGAAAGATTTGTAACTATTTTTGTATGTTTGTAATGAATAGGCTCAAAAAGTACTGGGCCGATTTAAAAAATTCTTTCACCGATAGAATGCTACATTCTTCCAATTTGACATAGGTTACATTTCATTTTGAAAAAAATTAGGGATCCTTGGTAAAATTGAGTCTTAAAATGTCTTTCGTCGAATGCGCTGCCGAAACTATTAGCGATAGAACAAAATAATGTACAACAATATTGAAGAACATCATAATGTCTACAAAAAACTCCGCGGTAGCATATGTCCAACTATTGTAGTTATGTCACTACAAGAACTTTTTTCATTTTAAACATTAATGAAAATGCTAACCAAATTCAAACCATGCTATTTATGTGTTTATATTAATCCTTATCCAAATAAATTATTTTATGGTCAAGACCATTTAACTACCTATAAAATAGTTTTTAAATCATTTAAATTGGACTTTCCATTCAAAAGATATTACGAATTAAAAAATTCAAACAGTAAACAAAACCGCCATAGCGCCATGTGTGGGTCGTCAGCTTCCTCATAGAGCTATGAGAATTCTACGCATGTCAAATTTTAAGGCAATTTAGGAGCAATCAAACTTTAGCATTCATAATTTAGCAGCAACCATGACTCAGTTACAGCGAGTTGTTTTTAGTGTGTCAGCTGGAGACATGGGTCTCCAGCTGACACATGCCAGGAAGGCAAACCAGTGAGGTTAGGGCTTTAGACTATAGTCAGGCATTTAAAGCACAATGACAGCAATGAGAGCCAAAAAAATTAACGATCACATTGATAAACTGTTGGATCTACGAACGAAATACCGTGTGTAAGCTGGCGACCCGTGTCACCAGCTTACACATCTGTATCTTCGTAATTATTCAAGTTACGATTATGTATTGTACCTCATATTTTAGAGCAAAATAGCAGCGCCAGGCTTCAAAATTTTCGAATCTCTAGTGCTAAAACTGTTTGAGCTACGAGCCGATATGTGTGTGTAAGCTGGTGACATGGGTCGCCAGCTGACACATGTTGTATCTCTGAAACTACATAAGTGAGAACATGTGTGGGTCGTCAGCTTCCTCATAGAGCTATGAGAATTCTACGCATGCCAAATTTTAAAGCAATTTAGGTGCAATCAAACTTTAGCATTCATAATTTAGCAGCAATCATGACTCAGTTACAGCGAGTTGTTTTTAGTGTGTCAGCTGGAGACATGGGTCTCCAGCTGACACATGCCAGGAAGGCAAACCAGTGAGGTTAGGGCTTTAGACTATAGTCAGGCATTTAAAGCACAATGAGAGCAATGAGAGCCAAAAAAATTAACGATCACATTGATAAACTGTTGGATCTACGAACGAAATACCGTGTGTAAGCTGGCGACCCGTGTCACCAGCTTACACATCTGGATCTTCGTAATTATTCAAGTTACGATTATGTATTGTACCTCATATTTTAGAGCAAAATAGAAGCGCCAGGCTTCAAAATTTTCGAATCTCTAGTGCTAAAACTGTTTGAGCTACGAGCCGATATGTGTGTGTAAGCTGGTGACATGGGTCGCCAGCTGACACATGTTGTATCTCTGAAACTACATAAGTGAGAACTTCGTTTTAAAGATCAGATGAGACCATACAATAGAAGCGTTCACGAGTCAAAATTTCAAATCTCCTGGCTGTCTAGATTCAAAGTTATAAGCAAAAAACTATTTTCCCGCCAAAAAATTCAAAATAATCGCACGGACGCCGCTGAGCGGGCCGTTGCCGTTCCGTGCGCTACGCTATTACAATAGAGTTTCAACTTAGCCGTCATTGTTTTAAAATTCATTTTAACCTGCACTTTCGTATCGATTCAATTGGTATATTGAGCGTGTTAGACCAGGAGCCGACAGAAATAAGCAATGGTATACTACCGATTAACTTTATAGAGAGACTACGAACGACCTTCACCAAATTTGAGGTCAAGTGATAATATAACCCTTCATCGTTGGTGCATAATTCAAGTCTACTAATTTAACTAATAGGAAGTCAAGATTTAGTTTAGTAATGAATCAACTTATCAGAAATAACAATTTACGGTGTGATATAACATAGTATAAGAGGTATATGTTCAACATATACAGTTTATATCACTATGATCAATAATTGTTGAGCTCGGTATTTAGTGTATTTTCAATAGCAATCCATACTAATATTATATATAAAATAATATTATGAATGCAAAAGTGATTTTGTTTGTTTGTCCTTTATTATCGTCGTAACGTAGAGTCAGAATGATGATTTTTTGTATAGGGGTAGTTTGGAAAAGGATGGAAAATGACATAGGCTGTATTTCTTAAACTTTTATTCATAGCTATTTTCATGGAAATTGCAAACAATATTGGCACATTTTAATAAAAATTATTGCTTATACTCAGAAATTTAGATTTGCAAATGAATAAAAATCTTATGATTTGATATATTTTTATTATAAAAGTCGACTAACATTGCTTTGTCTGATTTTCATAATATCAAAAACGGGACATGTGCGAGTCAGACTTGCGCACCGAGGGTTCCTATATTTGTCCCATAAGACTTTGTTTTTTGCCAAATTTCAGGATTATAGATCAATCAAATCAAAGGGGGTCGAAGCTGCTCGCGTCCGTAGGTTTTGCCCTAGTTGCCTACACGTGACCCCTGGGTGGCGCTAAACGAGCAGCATCTTTACCGGTGGTAGGCTTCGGCCGTGGCTGGTTACCACCATCCATGTAAAGTCATGGCGCCAAGCGGTGAATGCCGTGTTCCGCCATGAAACATGGAGTTGCCATTATGGAGGAAAGGTCGGGATAGTTGTGCAGCGCTTGCGAACCGGTCATGGTACCCCATTGTCGCTCCGCCGGGTGTCTGGTCGCGGAGGGTAGCGGGATCCGAAGCACGGTGCTCCGCTGGCCGACCGCAGGTAGTAGGGGGCCCAAGTAGTTGGTTAGCCACCAATGAAAGGCTGCCCCGCCACCTTGCGAAAAATCCCGGGGTGCTCCATCGTGCCGGTTGGCGACCGGATGTGAGGACCCGATGGCCACTCCTGGGGGGGTTCGGGCGTCCCCGCGCGCTCCAGCCCAGCCAACCATAAGCGTGACGACGTGGTACGTACCACTGGGTTTGCAGCGCAGCGCCTTAATCCCACTTCTTTCCTTCTGCCTTTCTTCACTCCTTCCCAAAGACACCGATGATGAGAAACAGAAAAGTTAAAAAGGTTACACAGCGGATGCACGTCCTCACTCTCCATGTGCACCTCTGTAATATTCGAGGATTGCACTCAAATCTCGTGGCAGTCCACCACCATCTTGAGACTGAGAGGCCGCACATCCTCTTCTTGACGGAGACGAAGATTGGTTGTCCAGGTGACACGGCGTACCTTACATACCCAGGATATTCTCTGGAGCACAATTTTGTCCGCAACGCCGGAGTCTGTGCTTACGCTCGTGACGACATCTGCTGTCGACGTCTTCGCAACTTAGAAGATCCTAGCTTTTCTGTTTTATGGATGCTGGTAGACACTGGTCTGCATCAAATAGTCTACGCTGTTGTATACAGATCGCATACTACTGATCAGGACACAACGAGGTTGTTCGATCATCTCAGCGATGCGGCTGACGCCGCGCAACACCGGTACCCGTCTGCACAACTAGTCTTTCTGGGGGACTTCAATGCACATCATAAGGAATGGCTATTCCCATACCAGAAAACCGACCATGCTGGGCGAGAGGCGAGAGCTTTCGCTCTAACGCTAGATCTCAGTCAGCTGGTGAATTGTGCTACACGCGTGCCGGACGTCGATGATCACACCGCCAATTGCTTAGACCTTCTGCTGACTACCGATCCAGACAGATACCAAGTATCGGTTTCGTCGCCACTTGGTACCTCTGACCACTGTCTGGTGAAATCTGTTTCTGTCTACTCTCCTATCGACCCTAGTCCCAGGGGCACCAGACGAGTATGGCGTTACAAATCAGCAGATTGGGATGAGATGCGACATTTTCTTGCATCTTATCCTTGGCGGCAAACGTGTTTCTCTTCAGACGATCCGTCGAGCTGCGCTACCGAAATCTCTGAGGTGGTGTGTCGAGCTATGGAATATTTCATCCCATATTCCGACATATCACTCGAGAGTAAAGCTCGCCCCTGGTTCAATGCGGAGTGCACAAGTGCAGAGTCACGGAAGCACTCTGCATACTTAGCATGGGTAGATGCTCGTAACCGCAAAGCTCCGGACACACGTCAGCATAAGAGAGCGTTCAACATAGCCGCCAAGTCTTGCAAGAAGACTATGCGCAAGGCTCGCTTTGACCATATTGGCCGTATAGGAGCCAGGCTCGCTTCTTACCCTTCTGGGAGTAAAGCGTTTTGGTCTCTTGCCAAATCAGTCGAGGCGAATTTCAGCCGACCGTCCTTGCCCCCACTTGTGAAGCCTGATGGAACACTAGCTCATACCGCCGAGGAGAAGGCAAACTTGTTTGTTTCTCTCTTCGCAAACAACTCACGTCTAGACGCAGGAAGCAAAACTCCACCTCGTGTACCTCAATGTGATTCGAAAATGCCGGAAATCCATATACACCAAAAAGAGGTGCTGAAAATCCTTCGCACACTAGACGTGAATAAAGCTAGTGGACCAGATGGCATTCCAGCTATAGTCTTGCGGAACTGCGCACCCGAGTTATGTCCTGTCCTGACACGCCTGTACAGACTTTCTCTGAATACTGGGATCGTCCCTGAGACCTGGAAGGTGGCTAACGTGCAGCCTGTGCCCAAAAAAGGAAGCCGTGCTGACCCTAACAACTATCGTCCTATAGCAATCACCTCCATACTCTGCAAGATTATGGAGCGTGTATTAAACAACCGTCTCCTCACATACCTAGAAGCCAACGACATCCTGAGCGACCAGCAATACGGATTTCGACGTGGTAGGTCAACGGGAGATCTTCTAGTGTATGCCACTCACTGCTGGAGCGAAGCCATCGAGAAGCACGGTGAGGCTCTTGCCGTGTCTCTTGATATCTCGAAGGCCTTTGATAGGGTTTGGCACGACAGCCTTATTAGCAAACTTCCAGCATATGGGATATCTGGCGGCTTGTGTTCGTGGACGTCTGATTTCCTGAGGGGCAGATCGATCCGAGTCGTCATCGATGGCTGCTCGTCCGATCTGCTGGGCATAAATGCTGGTGTCCCTCAGGGGTCTGTTCTCTCCGCTACTCTGTTTTTGCTGCACATCAACGACTTATTACTAATGCCCGGTATCTTTGGGTACGCTGATGACAGCACAGTCTCGGAGAGATATTTGTCTACTGCGCAGGCCGACAGTGACCTAACCCGATCCCTCAGAAAATCTATGGTAGATCGTGTTGAGCTGATACTTAAGGCCGTGTCCGATTGGGGTGATGCCAATCTTGTCAGCTTCAATGCGAAAAAGACACAGGCGTGTCTGTTCACTGCAAAGCGGAGTCCATTCCATCTTGCTCCATCTTTCCAAAATGTTTCCGTACCTATAACTAACCACCTTGAGCTTTTGGGGCTGGATATTACATCCGACCTCAACTTTGGGAGTTACATCGAGTCCATTGCAAAGACCGCTGCCAAAAAACTCGGCATCCTATCCAAGGTGAGACGGTACTTCACGCCTGAACAGCTCCTAAGCCTTTATAGAGCTCAAGTTCGATCATGTATGGAGTACCTATGTCACCTTTGGGATGGCTCTGCTAAATACCAGCTAGCAGCCCTGGACTCGGTAGAACGACGTGCAAAGAGGCTCATTGGCAATGATTCGCTCGTGGAGGCCAAACTCCAAAGCCTTGAACACAGGCGAAAAGTGGCCTGCCTTTCTGTATTCTATAGGTTACATTTTGGAGAGTGTGCGCAGGAGCTGTTCATGTTGATTCCGCCATCGCCATTTAAGTATCGATCCAACAGACGAACAGCAGGGCTCCACCAATACGTCGTTGACATTCCTATGGCTCGCACTAAGCGCTTTGCTTCTAATTTTATCATGCGTACAGCCAGGGAGTGGAACGCGCTGCCGGCGTCTGTATTCCCAGAAAACTATAACTTGGGTGTCTTCAAGTCGAGGGTGAACAGGCACCTTCTAGACCAACGCGCACCATCGTAGGCCACATCGTCGCTTACCATCAGGTGAGATCGTGGCCAAGCGTTGATCTATACTCTGTAAAAAAAAAAAAAAAAAAAAATATGCGTCATGCACGGCTTTGATATAAGGGATTGCACACCTGAGTATTTGATATCAATTTCAACTTGATGCATTCACGCATTCCTTAAAAAAGGGGTCTTGACAGACCGAAGAACAACAAAGAGATCCAATCTAGGGTTCGCCTAAATATATTATTTAGTCACAAAATTAACCGTTTATGTACATAATAAATATGAATGTACACAAACACATACACATACACACACACACACACACACACACACACACACACACACACACACACACACACACACACACACACACACACACACACACACACACACACACACACACACACACACACACACACACACACACACACACACACGCACACACACATATGAGCATAGCAAACTTAAAATAGGAACTAAGATTTTAAATAATACTGTGTAAATCCGTCTGGAAGACGCGGTGCACTTCCAACACAAGTGTCGAAAGACTACTTTCTGGAAGGCCCCTGCAAAACTCTGTAAAAGTTATTTAAGAAATAAACAAAATAAACTTTTTACTTTTACTTTTTTTTTTAATTGATCATAACAAAGGTGCTTCTGAAAGGCGATAGTTGTATTCTAAAGAAGTAAACAAGTCATAATTTTGTATGGGAACCCATATTTTGTTGAAACTTATATATAATAACCAGTAGAATTCAGAATACCTGCCTTCTAAAGTGTGTGTATATTAGTTAACATCATTAAGATTAATTATTTTTCTAAAAACTAGCGTTCCATTATCACAGGTTGGATACTATAAAGAAATAAACGAGACATAGCTTTGTATGGGGACACAAATATTTTGTTTGAAAGTTATACATAACAAGCCCTAGAACTAAAAATACTTGCTTTCTATATTGTGCAATAGCAAATAAAATAAAACCAAATTTTTCCTTCTAAAAACCAACACTAAGTGTTCACTTATCACAGGTCGATCAAAGTACATAATCATAGATTGGATATTCTAAAGATATAAACTAGTCTTTTCTGTCATCTTAATATCTTACATCAGTGAATAAAATTCAGGATTCAGATTTTTCTAAAAACTAGTGCAAGTTCAATCATCACAGGTTGATCAAATTACACAATCACAGAAGAGTTATAATATAATATGGCATCATTAAAAATTCACACAGTAAACATCTTGTCTATGTATGCACCAGAGCTAAGCCAGCGAAGTAAGTACCTACTCATACAATCATTCTTTATTTACATTTATATCAACTATAATAAAATTCCGACCCATTCTTATAAACACGCACCGTCCAAGGGTTTTTATAGAAAAGTAAAAATATAACCTTGGTTCCGGAAGCGCTTTCCTTTGGAAAAAATATGAGACGAATGAACCATGTTAAATGCGAAAAATCGTTGTTGATAAAATAACTGGGTATCAAATATTTTCTTATAATTAACTTAATTACTTTAATTAATTATCACAGATAGATTGATTTTAAATTACTTAGGTATACAGAAGCCAATCATACATACCACTTAAGAGAAGAATCTTCAATTAAAATCTGTCTTAGCTAATTTAAATACTTTGATTAATTATCACAGATCGATTGATTTTAAATTTCTTAGGTATACAATCACATACCACTTAAGAGAAGAATCTTCAATTAAAATCTGTCTTAGCTAATTTAAATACTTTGATTAATTATCACAGATCGATTGATTTTAAATTTCTTAGGTATACAATCACATACCACTTAAGAGAAGAATCTTCAATTAAAATCTGCCTTAGCTAATTTAAATACTTTGATTAATTATCACAGACCGATTCATTTTAGATATCTTAGGTAAACAATCACAACACGTAAGACAAGCATCATCGATTAATATCTTATTCTATCGGAGCCTCTCTAACAGTCTAGAAATATTGAAAAGAGAGGTGGATCTCTTGTCTCCTTAGTGTCGAGTCGCATGGAAACTTCTCGAACAAGTATGAAAGAGAGAGGCTGATCCATCTATCTCCTTCGTGTCGAGTAGCGAGTACTCGAAATCCGGTCCGAATATAGAATGTTCCGGAAGTAAACAACAGTTTGCGAAAAATTGAAGATCACTGGGAAGGATCTAGAAACAACAACTGGGTATATATTAACAGTTTTAAGTAAACAGCAGGACAAAGGCTACTTTTTATCCCAATCGATAGTTCCCGTGGGTTCATTTCTGAAGTAAACGTGGATGAAGTTGAGTTCACAAGCCTACCATTTAGTTATAATATAGTTAAAAGCCGCTTTCTGAGTACGCACATTGTGACAGGCAAACATTTAGCTGGAACTGGAGCGGTGAAAATAACTAAAATTAAATGTTTGTGAAATCTATATCATGTTTTATTCAATAATTGCTACTGAAAATATACTAAATACCGAGCTCAACAATTATTGATCATAGTGATGTAAACTGATAATGATGTAAAAAATTATTTCTGATAAGTTGATTCATTACTAAACTAAATCTTGACTTCCTATTAGTTAAATTAGTAGACTTGAATTATGCACCAACGATGAAGGGTTATATTATCACTTGACCTCAAATTTGGTGAAGGTCGTTCGTAGTCTCTCTATAAAGTTAATCGGTAGTATACCATTGCTTATTTCTGTCGGCTCCTGGTCTAACACGCTCAATATACCAATTGAATCGATACGAAAGTGCAGGTTAAAATGAATTTTAAAACAATGACGGCTAAGTTGAAACTCTATTGTAATAGCGTAGCGCACGGAACGGCAACGGCCCGCTCAGCGGCGTCCGTGCGATTATTTTGAATTTTTTGGCGGGAAAATAGTTTTTTGCTTATAACTTTGAATCTAGACAGCCAGGAGATTTGAAATTTTGACTCGTGAACGCTTCTATTGTATGGTCTCATCTGATCTTTAAAACGAAGTTCTCACTTATGTAGTTTCAGAGATACAACATGTGTCAGCTGGCGACCCATGTCACCAGCTTACACACACATATCGGCTCGTAGCTCAAACAGTTTTAGCACTAGAGATTCGAAAATTTTGAAGCCTGGCGCTTCTATTTTGCTCTAAAATATGAGGTACAATACATAATCGTAACTTGAATAATTACGAAGATCCAGATGTGTAAGCTGGTGACACGGGTCGCCAGCTTACACACGGTATTTCGTTCGTAGATCCAACAGTTTATCAATGTGATCGTTAATTTTTTTGGCTCTCATTGCTCTCATTGTGCTTTAAATGCCTGACTATAGTCTAAAGCCCTAACCTCACTGGTTTGCCTTCCTGGCATGTGTCAGCTGGAGACCCATGTCTCCAGCTGACACACTAAAAACAACTCGCTGTAACTGAGTCATGATTGCTGCTAAATTATGAATGCTAAAGTTTGATTGCACCTAAATTGCTTTAAAATTTGGCATGCGTAGAATTCTCATAGCTCTATGAGGAAGCTGACGACCCACACATAGTGAGAACTTCGTTTTAAAGATCAGATGAGACCATACAATAGCAGCGTTCACGAGTCAAAATTTCAAATCTCCTGGCTGTCTAGATTCAAAGTTATAAGCAAAAAACTATTTTCCCGCCAAAAAATTCAAAATAATCGCACGGACGCCGCTAAGCGGGCCGTTGCCGTTCCGTGCGCTACGCTATTACAATAGAGTTTCAACTTAGCCGTCATTGTTTTAAAATTCATTTTAACCTGCACTTTCGTATCGATTCAATTGGTATATTGAGCGTGTTAGACCAGGAGCCGACAGAAATAAGCAATGGTATACTACCGATTAACTTCATAGAGAGACTACGAACGACTTTCACCAAATTTGAGGTCAAGTGAGAACCCTTCATCGCAAATCTACTAATTTGACTAATACGGAACCAAGATTTAGTTTAGTAATGAATCAACATATAAGAAATAACAATTTACGGTGTGATATAACATAGTATAAGAGGTTTTGTTCAACATATACAGTTTACATCACTATGATCAATAATTGTTGAGCTCGGTATTTAGTATATTTTCAGTAGCAATTATTGAATAAAACATGATATAGATTTCACAAACATTTAATTTTCATTTAAATTCCATACAAAGCTATGTCTCGTTTATTTCTTTATAGTATCCAACCTGTGATAATGGAACGCTAGTTTTTAGAAAAATAATTAATCTTAATGATGCTAACTAATATACACACACTTTAGAAGGCAGGTATTCTGAATTCTACTGGTTATTATATATAAGTTTCAACAAAATATGGTAGCTGACACACTAAAAACAACTCGCTGTAACTGAGTCATGGTTGCTGCTAAATTATGAATGCTAAAGTTTGATTGCTCCTAAATTGCCTTAAAATTTGGCATGCGTAGAATTCTCATAGCTCTATGAGGAAGCTGACGACCCACACATCATAGCGCCGTGGCCGTTGTTTGCGATGCAGTCTAAAAAGCGCGCCGGGCATCGCGGCGGGCGGGGTGGAGGGTGCACTGAAATAATTTTTTTTAATATATAATTAATAAATAATAATTTTTTAATAAATAAAAATATTTGTGAAAAAAAGTGTTTTATATCCAAAAATAAATAATTGTCTACCCCGTGCGAAGCCGGGACGGGCTGCTAGTTTTATTATAAATTGCGAAGCGCGGCGCTAGCCGCTGCGACGTCAGCATCATGGGCGAGGAAAAACTCGTGGCGAACTCCTCGTGTTCCTGCAACAGAAGCTGGATGTGATGGACGAAGTCAGAGCGTTGCAGATATGTAAGTCAAGCTTCAGCGAGGCTGACATAGCTGCGGCGAGGAAGCTGCAGTACGCGGCACTCAATAAGAGCGACCAGATGATGTCACACAGACGTGAAGGGACACCGAAGAGCCTGCAGGATATCATCACTGTGCTTAAAGAGACCGATCCTGACGACGTGCCTACGTTTGTAGCGAAGGAGTTGCACAAGCTGCCTCCCGTCACCGTGACCATGTCGACGTCACCAGCCTCCTCAGCCTCCAGTGAAACAGCTTGCTGCTGGACACAAAGAAGCTGAATCACCGCGACGTGATTTTGCTTCAGTGGTTTCCGTCGCTAACATAGGTGTAATTTTTTATGATTAATGTACCAATAGAAACCACTAGTTTCTAGTTCATGTAAAAAGTCTTGTTATTCTGTTTCTTGCTTCTCTTGCATTGTCGAGAAATAGTTTTCTGTGTCATTTAATGCCTCCTGTCATTGTTGTTTGTGCTAGTAATGCTGGTTTTGCTTCAGCTACCATTGCCACAGGAGACAGATTGATGTAGCTTGCAGTTTTTTTTATGTTACTGGGTGTGGCCACATCTGGAATGTTATAATATTTAAATGTAAGTAACTAGATGTAAAAAAAAATATTCTCATAGTCAATAGTCAGACTCGATTCACTGTGTGAGGACTAAAGCAAAAAGGAGAAGAGAGGTTCCAACTTTATATTGTTGAAATGAAAGAGTATATACAAAACAAAAATAAACATAACAAAGAAGAGATTTAAGATTCCAGGACGTGGGATATTATCAGAGAGACAGGGATGATTTATTATAAAGGCAACAGAAAAATATTCATATCCATGGTCAGAATTTCTCTTCATGATAAAATGAAGCACACTGAACTACTAAATAAAAGGAACAACAAAAACTAGCACATAAAAAAGGTGTTTCAGGATACGAAATTAGATGAACCTGAATTTAATTAATATCTATTAACAAATAAATAAACTAATGCAGTTTAGTAGTTCACTTAGATTAAATGGTGGTGACCTGGTGGGTATTAAAAGTGCAGAATCACCAACCTACAGGAGGCAGTTCTTTAACTGTTCAAAACCCAGGTTCCTTGTTTGGTAGGGCTATGCTGCCGTCGAGCTTGACCACTCGGCACACCGATTGAAGATTTTGAACGGGTTAGGGGCAAACCAGTGAGCCTACATCCAAGCTTTTGTTCCAAACCCCCGCTCTGGTACTAAGTACTTGCAAGGATTGGTATTCTATGGTATTCCGGGCTAGGGCTGGCACTGGCACTAGGGCTTTTACTTATGGCGTTTAAACTGTGAAAACGATGTCAGGATATAAAGCTAGTCGATGTAGAGCCGATGTGTTCTCGTACCCAAGATAATATTACAGGTAATATCACTAACCGAATTTAGTTTGTTTTTCCAGGGTTGTGAAAGTCTGTATATACAAAAAAACTTTATAGGAAAAGCGACATAATGAAATCTCAGCGGAACGTCCACATTTGAATTGAAACATATTTAGATGATGGCTGGGGCGCACAAACTATATCACAGACTATTTGTTGTTTGGATCCTGATAAATAATCTATCTATGACATACTATATTAATCACAGGTTAAGTACTAGACACTGAGCAAGTAATCACTGGTGATCACTAGATATTTATGACCTTATCGCTACAGCATCAGTCAGTGAGCTGAAGACCAAGTACCAGTGTTGCCAACTACTTTATTTTTATCAACCCACCAAATAAGGCCGTATTAACCACCAGAAAACCACTAAACTTTGTCGGGCTCTCAAACCACCAGAATTCCACTAGAAATTACAGTGCGACACAAAATATTACTTATTCATGAGCGACAACCATCTGCGATACTTGTGAAATGTCGCGTGCTTAAGCGTAGTGTTATATAGCTGCAAACTCGCTATAGTAAAATCACTAGGTTCTTTAATTCGCCCGTTGGAACGCGGTAGGGCGTTCAACTCGCGGTGTGATAAAGGAAAGCGGGAAAATATTAGATTTTAAATTTAAAACAGAGTAGGAATAATTAAAAATAATAAAATAGAGTACTTAGATTTTGATTTGCTATGACAATAAAATACTGTACTGTAATTGTCATTTCATTATTAAAAAGTTCGATTAAATCATTATTTGAATAATCTAGAATGCACGACTTTTAATTCTTTCATGAATACTAATCATACAATGTAGTAGTAAATATTTATATGTTGCAGTTCTAGCTCTCTCTCACTCTCTATGTCTAAGCAAAATTTCAATTAAGTGAACACCACTCTAGTTTTGTATTGAAGTAATTCTATGGTTGAAATGTTCACACTTTGCTCAGATATTGACGAACTCCAAAGTATTGACTAGGACTAATCTTATAAATTGTATCAGTAAATTCTGCAAAGTTTCATATCAAATGATAAAAAAACACAGCAAATATGTATATTGCTTTGATAGTATACATAGGGTACTTAAGTAAGTAAGTATTCTTTATTGTGCACCACAGAGTCTTAACGTAAACATATGTAAGGAAAACAATATAGATAACAACAACAGGCAGTCTTATCGCTAAAAAGCGATCTCTTCCAGAAAACCTTAGGGTAGCAGACACTTAATAACATATTTATAGGAAATATTTGTATATAAGTAGTTAATAATTGTTATCAACTATGTATTTAACATCATTCTAATTGTCAAGATGTCAAATAATAGCATCAGTTAATGTAATGTAAATGGACCAGCAATTTAATTCATATAGCCACCATAAGTTTACTGCATGTTCACTATTGTTCACAGGTACAGGACACTTATATAAGTTGTGGTTACCTATAATTAGATATGCATAAATCATGATTGTTATATAGATTTAAGAGCATGTAAGAGAGAAGAAGTTCCGGGCCTAAATGCTCATTTTTAACTATAACGTATACAGAGCATTTTATGAATCAAACTAGTGGTTAAATTACGTAAATTACCACTAACTGGAACAATCTAATCCACTATAAAATCCACTAACCACTAAAACCAAAAAAATCTCGTTGTAAGGCATGCCTAAACCACCAGATCTAGTGCAAAATCCACTAAGTTGGCAACACTGCCAAGTACACTGTGAGCAAGTAATTATTAACTAAGTTTACTAATACATACTACTAAATAGTCAGTCATAATCACAATTCATTTTTTTTTAAATTATAATCTGTGTTAGCAATTACGCTACCAGGAAGCGATAAAAACGCATCAACAATCACAACATTGAATTTCTTTCAAAAGTTTGCTTGAAACGAAACGTAAACAGAAGAAGGTACAGAAATTCCTGCGGCCTTATCGTGTAACTCCAACACCGATCACGATCCCTTTGAATTTGACGTTTGAAGATGATTCACGAACTTCACACCGCTCAAACGCGACTGCTAAATGTCATTGAAAGGTATAGCGACTAATCACGAGTTTGAAAGATTATGAATGAACGAAATCGTAATTTTGACATAAAATTGGTACCGTGTAACTTTTTGACAACTAGAAATCGCTTTCAAAGCGACTCGCAAGTGTCAAATGAAAGATTCAACACTGACCTCGAATCTTTCAAAGATTTCTCGCAAGTTTATCATTGTTTTATAACTTTAATGATTAATTTAGTTTCAATGTCGTTATATCAATTGAATTAGTAGCAAGAACTGTTTTGATAGCTCGCGTAGAAGAAGAAATTCAGCCTCACAATATAATAAATTGATGTTTTATTTATAACTCTCAATAATTTCAGATTGTTTTTATTATTTGCCTAAATAAGTAATAAAATCAACAAGATAATATACGTTACGTACGTAAATAATTATTTTGTATTAATTTCGAGTATTATGGTATCTCTTCAAAATTAGCTATGATGGGTGACTGTAGGTGACGACTGTTGAGTAGATAATAATTAATAATTTGTGCTGTTTGTATACGGTGCTATGTGTGAATGGATGAGAACCCACAATATAATATTTGTATATAATTTATATTATATATACTTCGGAAATGAACTTTCTACACCACTGGTGGTACCAAGGCTATCTTAGTTATTAGATAAAATGAAACCTTAGCAATTTTTGTAAAAAAAGATACCAAAACGAGAGATAAAAATATTTTAAGATAACTAAAGAAGTGGCTGTAAGATTTAAGGACCATTGCCTGTTAAGGTAACTAAAGAATTGGCTGTAAGATTTAATGATCGTTGCCTTTTAAGACAACTAAACAACTGGCTGTAAGATTTAAAGACCATTGCCTTTCCTGCTAAGGATAATGAAAAATCACAACGACAACAAGCGCCGATTTCATTCGTTCCGAAAGCGATTGTGATTAAGAATGTTAGACGATACCATTTAAGAGTCGCAATCCCGATCGCGATACCTTTCAAAGGTATCGCGATAGGTGTTGGAGTTAGACGATAAGGCCCCTGGCTGTACAAATCGGTCTGTGCTATATTTGATCGTGTTAATAATTCTCCGCCACGTAGTTTTACAGCCACTTTTTGCACAGGAGCGGAATTAATGTACAAAATTGACCTTGTTTGCCTTGGCTGAACATTCTTTGACACTTATTTCCGTGTACAGTAATTCCACGCGCGTGTTTATCGTGGATCATCAATTCCTGCCCGTACAAAAAATGTACGCGGCGGAAATGTCGACCCGCGCCGTCACAGCCGCGGAATTTTGTGCCACCGTACATTAAGTACTTGGCGTGTAATTATTTGGCTGTACAAACTTTGATTGTTTAATACAAGGTTGTAAAAATATTGGACACCAATTCCTGGGCTGTACAGACGGGTTGAACATTATTGAATCGTGTTGATAATACACAGCCAAATTATGTACAGCCAATATTGTACGGCAGATGCGTTCATGTACGGATGCCCCTCAATTCCGCGGCTGGTTCGGCGCGGGGTGGAACTTACTTGTCTGTAAAATGTAGGGAGCCATCAATGCAATGTCAAAGAATTTTAATTATTTTGAAAAGCACAGTACAAATTGAGTAAAAGTGTTTTTCTTTTAAAAATTGGTCTGTATTTTGAAGGTTATTATTGTCTCAATTCCATTACGGTATATATACTTAACTTTTGAACAATGGGTGATAAAGAAGTAAGTGAAATTCGAAGAAAGAAGCCAAAATACAAGAAAAAATTCAACCTTACAAATCTTCGACTTTCGTTGAGATTTAGACCTGAAATTCTGCGATTAGTGCTAAAAATGCGATCAGTTATTAGAAAGAAAAGCTTACTGATAAAAAGTCTAAGGGAGAAATTGATAAATTTGGTAAGTTCTTTATCCTAACCTAACTCGCATAGATGCTTAATATTGTGTTTAAATCTAAAAGGCTTTTTATACTACAGGAAAACTTCAAGGGTCAAAAGGAATCACCTGTTCCTGAAGTAGTGAGTGGAATGAATACAAAGAGAGTCAAAAATAAGGAAACTATACAGGATTATACATTTGAAAATCCATCCACTCAGACAGTAGTAAAACCTAAAATTTCACAACAAAATGCCGACAAAGAAAAAATTGACAAAACGCCTGAAGTGATTGACGAAACATGTTCAAAGGATCCAACAGCTTGGAATTTAAAAGAGAATGAAGAGGGGAAGAGTATTGCCGACCAAGTTAAAGAGGCTGCTCAAAGTGCCTTGCAACAATCTGGCATGGTGTATGTTGAATCTGCTGGGATGTATTATGATTATAAGACGGGGTACTATTATAACTCTGTGAGTTCAGTTATTTTTTTATTATTTTATTTATGTAGTTTGTGCAATTTATTTTTAATAAAATAATCAAGCAGTGATTTAACCTTTTTTTTTGCTAAATAAAACAACTATCTATTAGTCTTTATTCCTTACTTATGATGGACTTTTTAATATTCTGCATTAAATTTAATTGTTGGTTAGACATTCCAATAATGGAAAAGTTTTCATGGTTAATGTTATAGTTTTTAGGGTTCCATGCTCCAAAAGGAACCCTTATTGGATCACTCTGTTGGCCGTCTGTCTGTCAGGACTCTTTTTCTGAGTAACACTTGGATATATCAAGTTGAAACTAATATCCAATACTCAAGTCAGCTGTCCCTTGCATCTGGCAAAAATCAAGTTTATAGGTCAATGCGATAAAAAGATATTTATTATTTATTTATTATTATACATTTTATGATCTTACACTAACATATAGCAGTATTTTAGACTATTACCATACAAAATGTAAGGGAACCAAAATCTATAGTATACTTCACACACTACTTAACAGTAAAAATAGTGGTTTTATGTTTACAAACTTAACTTTGTACTTGATAGCCGTATAACATCTAATTTAGCTGCAAAGTTGTTTTTTCAATCAGAATGACATTTTCAGTAAGACTTTGTTGGGTGCATATTACCGTACCTATTATTTATGATCTTCAGTATGTTAATTATTCATATTGTGTATGGAACCCTCAGTGAGTGAGTCTGACTCGCACTTGACTCGTTTTATTTACTATTATATAGTTTTTAGCTTCAACCAGCCTAGAGAGCCTTTGTCAAGATTTTTTAATGATTTCTTCAAAAAAATATAGTACTAGACATAAACATAACTTAGGTTTTCCTGTAATATTTACAAAAATTACTATCTACTATGCTTATTTCTGATTTTCCATTTTATAATCAGGAATAAAGGGGGAGGGAATGGTATTTTTACACTCTTTTCATGGTAAGTCATAAACTATGCAGGAAAGAAAATAATAAACCTGTCAAGTCGATAGATTGTCATAAGTATTTACTGAGATCATCAGCTGTGACAGGACAGGCGGATAGAGAGACATACTTCAGGGTGAGATTATAAGAGTTCCATTTTTTCATCGGATGTTCGGAACCCTAAAAAAGCAATTGATTATGTGTTATATTACCTGTGTTATGAATATTAATAAAAATAAGTTTCTTTTGGAAATAGTTATGTATAGCAGTGGTTCTCAACCTTATAACGCCAGAGAACACTCAATAAATAACATGTATTTTAATGAACTGCTCCCGTAATATTATCCCATATTTTGATACTTTTCTGTGGAACCCATAGGTTCTGTGGAACTTTCTAGGAATCCCTGCTGTACAAGCCACAACAGTAACATATTAATTTCATTTTCAGGAACTTGGATTATATTACCACACAGACACTGGTTGTTACTACTACTATTCGGATGAAAAGAAAGAGTTTGTTTTCCATTCATATCCTGACAGGAAAGCCCTTGCTGCCAATGCATCTTTAGCTGCCCATGAGAAGAAAAAAGCAAAGAAACATAAAAAGGTATTCAAAGTGTTGTGTTTATTTATTGTTTCTACCATAAGAAAACTAAAACATAAAATTTTATAACGCAAAATCTTAAGGACCCAAATTATGAAAACTGATGATAAAAAATTAAATGTACACTTGTCACTTTACTGTAATATCTAAAACGAGAAATAAATATGATTTTTTTTGCAAATAAAAGTTGGCTAATAAATCAGTTTTCCAAACCCTCATTTTGTGTTTGGATTATTGATGTTCTAATGTATTATTTGCACATTATATTTAGCTATGTACCGAATTATTTTCTATCTCTTCGTATCTAAGGAAACTCTTTTGTATTCCAGGCATTGAAGACAGAAGACGACGTTGATAAGCTCACGAAAAATCTATCTCAGGTCTCACTTCGAGGCCGAGACGCCTTAGGTAAATACAATGATGACAAGTCACTCCCAAACACCAAACATATAAATGTATATTACAGGACAAAGAAGATGCAGCAAGCAAACCAAAGAAACTAAAGAAAGGTGGAAAAACAAAGAAGACCACAAAGAATGAAGAGACTTCCAAAGACAAAGATAAATATAGTGTTGATGTTGAAATGAAAGAGATAGACCCAGATGGAAAAATTGAAAATGGAGAAGGGGTGGATGTTGAAGAAAACAAGGTAGACTTGGAAGATGGAGAGTGTAGTGAAACTGCAAGCGAGAAGGCAGACTCTGATGAAGAATCAAATGATAGCACGTCTACTGCCAGCGATGAGGGTAATTGACGTGACAAAGCCTCTTTTCAAGAGTTACCTATAAAGAGTCCAAAACTTTAAATTGAATGTCGAAATCATTTAAAAAATTTAAGATACAGCCATTATTTTGCAAATAGTTTTTTTTTAGAAGAAGAAAAATTATTTTAGTAAATTGTTCATTATAATATTATAAAATTCTAATTTTACAGTACTTTAAATATTATTTCAAATGTTGGTTTTCTTAAATTTCAAGTCTGATATTATGAAAATAGCCTAAATTCATAGGTTTACATTAAAGGTTTCCTAAGTGCTTATCCACCCATACCACAGTCTGTATCATGTACTGTCAGGGTCATAATATTTTTATTGATTTTAAAAATCCTTTTATCCTCATATCGCCTTTAATACAGTACATTATTATACACACCTATTTGATAGACGTGATTATAGACCTTAGGGTGATAATGTTCTAACCGCGATGTTACAAGTGTAAATAATATCTTATTTTTAGTGTCATATCTATCCATATATATATATACAGGGTGGTCCAAAATGTGACGTCCAAAAATTTTTTTTAGATTCCTTACACCTGGGTGTATCCGAAAATACCCCATGTATGTTCCGCGATTTTTTGTAGTTTAGAAGTTATGATTTTTTAAATGTATATTTCGAATTTTCTGCCGGAGCGACTTAAAATAATCGTAACTTGTTTAATAGTAAGGTTTTTTTATTTATTTTTTCTCGAAAGTGATCGTCTTGAATCACCCTTTCTACTTTATTATCAACTACACAACGTTATTCATTACAAGTTACCGAAAAAAGGGACGAAAGTAAAAATTTTAGGTTTGAGTTGAACGGAGCAAAATTTTCAAAAATTTCTTAATAATACAAAATTAATGTTTCATTGGTTCAAACTAATTTTAAAAACTCCAGCAGTTTGTCAGCTTACCAAATAATAAAAAAAAAGTTGTTCTTAATAGGCGATTTTACGACGAAATTGGCTTCAGAACTTAGTTAGGTGAGAATTCATAAAGAAAAAATGTTGTCGTAAAAAATGTTTAAGCTTATTTTTTTTTTCATTTTTATGGCCTACATTAGCAAGGCATCAAAAGCATTCAAATAATCTCAAATTGAACGATCAGTGACACATTTCATTTTCTGTTTTTAGACATGAAATTATGAAAGCTAGAATTAAACCAAAATCTACTTCAAGGCCAATCACACACAATGACACAAAGCAATAAATAACACGTTTCAAAAGGCGCCAGGCCAGTAAGGTCTTTCTCTTTCGCACTGTTATGGTTGCGTAGAAGTACGAAAGAGAAAGACCTACTGTCTTGGCCACAAAAGTCAGCCGTGCGCGCTAGGGGTTTTTTACCTGCACTTCCCTCTCCCCCCTCTCCCCATACATTCTCCGTAGCATCTCACTGTATCGTCCGTCCGCTAGTCGTTCACTCACTTCCATCGCGTGTGATACTACTTGACGTTGCTTCTTTCCGATACCGATATTTTGAACCTACTTTCGCTTTGTTACTGGACTCCGATTTGCCTTACGACTAACTTGTGCTTGTGTTACGGACTCCGATTTGCCTTACGACTGACTTGTGCTTGTGTTACGGACTCCGATTTGCCTTACGACTGACTTGTGCTTGTGTTACTGACGGCAACATGAGTAATTTTAGTCTAAGCCAGTACGCAGAAATGCACTTTTACTATGGTATGGCCAAAGGAAACGGTCATTTAGCCGCAAGGCTATATCGTCAACAACTGGACCGGCGAGGAGAAATACTGGACCATTACCCGGACCATAGGGTATTTATTAATACTCATAATACGCTGATGGCCGGGCGTATCCCCGGTCGTAGCCAAAGGCACGAAGGAGTACCCAGAGTAGATCCGGACAGAAGAGATGAAGTCATCGCAGCTGTAGAAAGAGACTCTTCTACGAGTTCCAGAGCAATAACCAGAAGGACTGGAATACCACGGACCTCAGTTCTAAGGATATTGAAAAATGGTATGTCGTTTTGTTTTTTATTTACACAAAACATAAATCACAGATACAATGCCAGGTATTAGACTTCTTCCTGCCTAGGTGGTGAGTAATAGTCCTTTTCTTTTTTCAGAAGGCTACCACGCTTACCACATTCAGCGCGTTCAGGAGCTACAAGCTTCAGATTACCCTAGAAGAGTTGCTTTCTGCGAAACAATGATACAAAGGTGTCAGGAAGACCCAGATTTTTTTAATAAGATCTTATGGACCGATGAATCCCGTTTTGAAAACACTGGAGTATTTAATATCCATAACTATCACAGCTGGGAAATTGAAAACCCACACCTTGCAAGAGCATCAAATTTTCAACATCGATACAGCGTAAACATGTGGTCGGGAATTGTAAATGGAGAACTGATTGGGCCTTTCGAGCTGCCGTCTAGGTTGGATGGAGACACATATCTAAACTTTTTGCAGAACAACCTTTTTGAATTGCTGGAAGATGTAAACTTGGAAACAAGAAGGCACATGATATTCCAAAATGATGGTGCTCCTTGCCATTACGCACGCCAAGTGAGGGGGCACCTTAATGAAACATACCCGGGCAGATGGATTGGGCGTGGCGGCCCAATCGAATGGCCTGCACGTTCACCGGACTTGAACCCAATAGATTTTTTTATTTGGGGTTACTACAAAGAAGTTGTCTATGCTCAGCAAACTAACTCCGAAGAAGAACTGAGACGAAAATTGAGAGAAGCAGCGACGAAAGTCAGACAAAATTCAAGCGCTTTCCGCAGACTAAAAGATAACTTTTTAAGACGTTGCCGATTGTGTATCGAAGTTGAAGGGCGTCATTTTGAAAATCTTCTTTAATAAAGTAGTTGAACTTAATTTGTGTTTTCTTTTATTGATGCTAAAAATAAACCAAAATAACCGTATTAATAAAAACTAAACTAAGCTTTTTTAAAATAAAATGTTTTCTAATGTGTCACTGATCGTTCAATTTGAAATTATTTGAATGCTTTTGATGATGCCTTGCTAATGTAGGCCATAAAAATGAAAACAAAATAAGCTTAATATTTTTTTTTGACAAAATTTTTTCTTTATGAATTCTCACCTAACTAAGTTCTGAAGCCAATTTCGTCGTAAAATCGCCTATTAAGAACAACTTTTTTTTTATTATTTGGTAAGCTGACAAACTGCTGGAGTTTTTAAAATTAGTTTGAACCAATGAAACATTAATTTTGTATTATTAAGAAATTTTTGAAAATTTTGCTCCGTTCAACTCAAACCTAAAATTTTTACTTTCGTCCCTTTTTTCGGTAACTTGTAATGAATAACGTTGTGTAGTTGATAATAAAGTAGAAAGGGTGATTCAAGACGATCACTTTCGAGAAAAAATAAATAAAAAAACCTTACTATTAAACAAGTTACGATTATTTTAAGTCGCTCCGGCAGAAAATTCGAAATATACATTTAAAAAATCATAACTTCTAAACTACAAAAAATCGCGGAACATACATGGGGTATTTTCGGATACACCCAGGTGTAAGGAATCTAAAAAAAATTTTTGGACGTCACATTTTGGACCACCCTGTATATCTGCTCTCCAACTACAAAAGTTTTTGCCCGACTACGGCGAAGCCAAAAGGAGTTATAAAAATTATAGTAATCTTTATATGTATGTTAAACTACGAATGGTATTTTGACAAATGATATACTGCGTTATAGGCTATGTGACATAACATAAAATCTAAAATGGCGGCATGCAGGGAACAAAAGGTGCTAAGAATTATTTTAATTTTTTTTTAAATATTACAGTATCCTGTTTAGTATCCAATGACAGGTATTGATAAGTACAACCCCTTGTATAAGTACACATGCCCCATAAAAATGTTTACAAATGTGTTTCTTGTGATAGTCGGGTATTAGTTTTATTATTTTCTTGTTGTATAAATCTTCTATTACAGAATCAGTGGCTAAACACCATCCACCGTGCATGAGAATAATAGTACGAGAAACTACCCTGCCCAAACTGAAGGTGGGCAGCTTATTCCTGATCACCAAGGATGGAGGCACCGTCGGCAGGGAAGGTGACCAACACACTATATTGATCAAAGATCATAACGTTTCAAGGGTATGTGATCATCACCTACATAAATCAATTTAAATTACTCATAAGTCCACTGTTGTTCATTAGATTTCCTACAAACAATACATCCCTATGAATTATCAATTCAAATTCAAAACAATTTTATTGCACACACAAAACAAATTTTAAAAAAACAGTACAGATAAAGGAATACGAAAGGTACTTGAAGGCGCCCTTATCGCTAAGAACGATCTCTTCCAGGCGACCTTGGGGCAAAGGAATCGTAAAATTAATGAATCGTCTTCCCCTGGGTTAGAATAAGTTAACTAATTTACATTTTATTGCTGCCTCACTTCCGCAGCGCATTGAGAATGTTAGACATTATGACTAACAGAGTCTTAAGATTACTACTAATATTATAGATGTAAAATCAAAGAATACTTGCATTGCGAATGTGCATCAACTTCAAATATTATGCTGGTTTTGAATTCGGTGTTCATCTCACCTGATGATGATAAGGCTGTTGGATGGAATGACTGCTCACCCAGAAGCGTCACACTAATGCGGCACTTGTCTCTGCTACCTTTCAAACTGGAACACAATAGTTGTATTAACAGTGCTGTTTGGCGGCAGACTTATGTAACATGGAGATAGCTAGTTTATCTAGAAACTTATTTAATACTTTTATTTGCCTACCACCTCCCTACTAATACCCCCTCTGAAAATCGAAACCAGGACCTTCTATATTGAAGGCTACCCAGAGTTCCTCCACCAGAGAACGACAATATTGTGAGTCAAGTGTGCCGCGACAGCGATTAAAACTTATACATGTATTTGAACTTAATTACAAGAATATGAGACATTTGATATATTTAATTTTATCATTTTTTTTCCTTATAGAACCACTTAGACATAAGATATAATATGGAAAAAAGAATGTACATGGCTACAGACCTGGGATCTAAAAACGGGACAATGCTCAATGGTGTGCAGATGTCAGAAAGTCAAGTAATGAGCAGCCAAATGGAGGTAAGATATTTATATACAAACCTTTATACGGAAACTATTCAAACTACATTATGACAGCTTTTATTTGTATTCTCGTAGCTGTATACAGTACTTTTGTACCCTAAATTATCTTTAGGGAATTACTTAATGCCACGGGATAAAAATTTTAAAAAGCCTAACTCATAGAGAATGTTTTCTACTGGCATGCTGAATTGCATCACTTTTTGTTGTAGGCGTTAATTGCTAACAAATAAATAGACAAAGATGTAGGACGAATAGCACGGGGCCCTTAAAGGCAATGTTATACAGAGTTTATTGTCTTTGGTATTAGTTATTCTTATTTTCTTCATAATCATGAGAAACTTGAGGGTTTCGCTCATAAATTTAAATATGTTTCAGATTGTCCACGGCAGTACAATACAGCTAGGAGAAACTAAACTGCTCTGTCATATACATCCAGGCAACGATACCTGCGGGCACTGTGAACCAGGCTTGTTGATGGAAAGTAAGTCCCCTTTCTAAATACTGGTAGCCATGTTTTTTGTCATTAGGTTTCAACTTAAGGTCCATCGAAGGTTTCGTGGGGTTTGTAAAGGGGGACTTAGGGGGAAATATGTAGGAGATGGTCAGCAGCATCTATATATGTAACAACAACATTTTACTGCGATCACCAATGCGCCTGGCAAGCGAGGTGATAATGGCAACTCTGTTGAAAACACCATCCGACATGTCGATCTATTGAGTCTCATATCCGTCCCCTTACTAGAGATCTAGTAAAGGTCGCGGGGAGTCGCTGGATGCAAGTGGCTCAGGACCAGTCAATGTGGCATACTTTGGCGAAGGCCTATGCCTAATATTACTTGATGTATTGTGGGTACGGTAGTACTCTTTATCTCACCTGATGGTGAGTAACGATAAGTCCCTCATGCTCACTCGGAAGTATCGTTAATGAAGTAGAGTGAATATCATCCATGACCACATCGTCGCTTTTCACCTGGTGAAATTGTGGTCATAAGCAAAACACAAGATTATGTATCTTAGGAAACCTGGCACTCATAACTATTCTGTATAGAACACAACGACGTTATATAATACATACAAAAATGATGCTCAAATTCGTTGTCATTGCTAGGTAGGCACAGTCTGTTTCTGACAGAATATATGTCTATAAGACCCCTGCAGCACATGCTGAGAGCCTTTTCTATGTGAACTGTACCGTCTGATGGCGATGCTTCCTCCACAGCTGAAGACAAAGTGAAAGTAGCATACACTAGAACATGCAGCGTGCAGAAGCAACACCAGCTGGAGCTGGCGCGGTTGAAGAACAAGTACGCGCCTGAGCCGCTCATGATCGAAGACGGGGCGTACAAAGATCGAGCCAAGGCGCGCCGCGAGACCGTCGGATCGTCCCACCACTCTGAGAAGACAATGAGCGCAGATTTAGAGACGTCAGTACTACAGTTGAAACATAGATAAATAGATCAAAAGTACAATATTCTCAATGTTGTCGTCTTTATTTATGAGTTTGTTCTTCTTTCACCCGACAAGAGTGATGGCATACATTACTTTTGATCCTGGCAGAGTGTTACCGAGGGACAATTTCTGAAATCCAGCTGTTTGCTTAAAACTGATTTAAATTAAGAGATATCTAACCAAAATGCTTTCAAACAAATTTCTTAAAGGGATCCCTCTCCGAATGCTGGAAGTTATTATACGAAATTTCTGTAGCCATAATTTTTAAAGTAGAATAGCTGGATTTGATAAGGTAATTATCTAAAAATAGGAGATGAAATTATAGTGTCGCGAAATAAATATCATTAATTTACAACTTTATTGTTAGCTAAAATTGCTGTTATGCAGCTAATGGTCCCTAGATGGCGCTTCGAATAAGAATAATAAAAAGTTTGTAAAAATGAAACTTGTGATTCACTTTGAAGTTATTTGTTAATGATACTCATTCCGCGACATTACAATCCGATGTACTATTTTTAGATAATTACTGCACGAAGCCAGCTATTCTATGATAGTAGATCATGTCACACGAAAATTTTGCATGAAACTTTGTTGGAGCGGGATCCCATTAACCCAAAACATTTTAATATATTTTTTATAAGTAATCACGTAAAATATGACATCGGTTTATAATGTTGAGACTTTCCTACATACATGTAATAAAATATTGCTTTCATTCTAACAGGTCGATTGAACCAGAAAACAAAGGATTCAAGCTGTTGGAGAAAATGGGCTGGTCGAAGGGCGAAGGGCTGGGCAAGGACAGCCAGGGGGAAACGGAGCCGGTAAGTGTAGTAATAATATTTACTGCTTATACATTTCTGGTTTAGGGGGCGGCAGTACATATGGGGCGGTATACAAACGTCATCGATTCGATGTATGGGAATTGGAATCAATATCACGAAATATTCCTCAAATAAAAAGCTTCTTTATACTCGTATTTTGGCAACTCCATAGCGACAATAGGGATGTGTTCGTGTTCATAAAAAGAACAAAACAACAAGAAAAAACGAATACGTTCGCAAGCGGTTGCTAGTTGGCATGAAATCGTTAGTCATCGAATAATGTTAAGAAAAACTACAATATGAATTATATCTCCATTTCGTCTTCGACGTGACTAATTAGTCCAGACCAAAGATATCTTTAACCTTGCTACGTTGTTATAAAACTAAAAAACCAGTCTCACACGGAGGGGGTTCCGTGTTGTTTGATCATTTCGAGCTTTTGCTATGATATAATTCACAGCATATACTGAACCAAAGCATACCATAGTCCACCAAATCGGCACTTACCATCACTACATGTCAATTTATAGTACTGCAGAAGAATCGATTTGCATTTAAAATAATAATTGCTACAGCAATTCAGGTTGCCCAGCGCTGCAACTCTAAATTTTTATGCACTCTCACTTTGTGTATCCTGCAACTCTATCCCTTCTGATGCGGTTTACAGCGTAGTGAAACCACCTGGGGTAGTCACGCGGCAGTAGGAATGTTCGTGAGTTGTAAAAAATTACAGAACCATGCCTGCCATCACACATTGCATTGATCAAGCATTGACCGAATGGTCATCGCTTTAAAGTAGGATCATTCCATATCATCCCGTTCGTTAACGGCCTCAGGGAAATTTTGATGAAGTTAATGACCGTAACTACGAGTATGTATCCGCATTATTTGTGGCAAGCGTGATAGTCATAGCAAATCCCCTCTTGGAAAGCTAGTTCTATGTGGCAATCTATGAGAAAGGCTTGTCCACATGTGGACTGATGGAACTGATGACGATTTAATCTATTTTTTCTAAGAAAAATTATAAAATGGAAAATAATGATCTCTTAGCGATGCCGAAATTTATCTGAACAGTATCACTTCAGTTTTTCCTTCATAGTGGTTTCGTTATCCGATTTCTGCTCACTTTCATAATCTGTTGCGCCGCCGCCGTTTCCTATTGGCGTGGATGTATAAGCTAAAAATGTGAAATTCACCCTTAAAATATATTTGTATTTAACTAGATTTTAAAAAATCTATTTTGCGAATAAAAAGAATCACTTTTATACTGAGTATATGGTGCTCCAGGACTAGATGACAAAGCTTAGTTTGAACGTCAAATGTATAAAAAATTGGCCAAGTGCGAGTCGGACTCGCGTACGAAGGGTTCCGTACCATTATTTTATAAAAACGAGCAAAAAATTACGTTTTATGGGACCCCTTTATATATTTATTTATTCTGTTTATAGTATTTGTTGTTATAGCGGCAACAAAAATACACCATCTGTGAAAATTTCAACTGTCTTAACTATCACGGTTCATGAGATACAGCCTGGTGACAGACGGACAGATGGACAGCCAAGTCTTAATAATACCCTTCTTTACCCTCTGGGTACGGAACCCTAAAAACAAATAAAGTAATTCTTACTCGTTACACACGAAAAAGGTTCATTGCATAGAGACATTTAAGAAAAAACGTGTAATGTTATCATCTCACAGAACCCTAAAAAGTGTATTTTTTGTACATTTTTGGCAATAACGTCAGTCTGTAGGTCAGGCGGGCGCGGGCCTACCTGCCCATTTAAAACAATTTGCGCACTCGTCGTTTTTGAGTCGCGTTTCGCATCAGAGCGGCTGCCTTGCCCGCTGTTGGCTGCCATTAACGAGCGCTGTGTGCGCATAGTTGGGCAACGTTGCATTGACTGTCATTTCTGTAAAAACTAAAACTATGCTCCTAACTGGTGACATAAACCAGACCGAAGCTTCTGTGTGTTCGAATCAAACTGAGCGAGTGTTCAATAAAAATACAAATCGCTTCTAGAAAGGCGTTTAGCTGTTTTAGTACTTTTAGGGGTTTCGATTTTTTAGGGTTCCGTAGTCAAACAAGGAACCCTTATAGTTTTACTCTGTCCGTCTGTCCGTCCGCGTAGCTCAGAGACCCTTACTACTAGAAAGCTATAATTTGGTACAGGTATATATATTAATCGAGTCGACAACGTGGTAGAATAAAATCGTGAAAAACAATTTTTAGGGTGCCCCCCATACATGTAATTTGGTGATGGGAAAAAAATCGTCACTTTTCGATTTAGGGATCCGTTTGCGAAATATTAAGTTTTAAAGTGATAATTTTTGTCAGAGTTTAGCGTCCCGCCACGCCTGCTATCTTCTAAACTATGGCCTTCAAAAATTAGAAAAAATCACAGTAGTAGTATGAATCATGCAATACTTCTAGGATTGCGAAGTGGTGATCTATGATAAAAGCAGCAGTGGACTTATGCACCAGATAATGATGCTGAAGTGAAATTCGACGAATCCGGATTTAGCGTCGCGGGGATCCTTAACCTTCCGCGCTCAGACGGTGACGAGGCGTATGTCTGCGCACTTTTAGTGCCGCGCTGCAAGCCCCAGGTATCAAGCCAATTTGAGACTCCCCAAATAAAATTCGCTCACACCAAATATATTTTGGTTGCTTACACAAACTTGTATATTGTCTGGAGTGATAATAAATGTGGACCATGTTTTGTTTTTATCTGGTATCAATATAAAACACATAAACTCTGAATCCAGTTTTCAACATTCGAGGAGGAAAGACCAAGTGGGAGCGATATTCTTGAGGCAACTCCGTCCGTCTGTCTGTCAGAGGCTTCTAGCTCCTAAACAGAAATTGATACAGACTTGAAATTGACACGTTGTAATTCAGTGTCCAAACGTCAAAATCTATATCACATTATATTTCAAGAAGGCGCGACAATGTATTGAGATGAGAAATACATATATATGAGAGAGAGAGAAAAAAGAATTAATTACTTTCATATTCAAATTAAGAATTAATTAAATATTTTAAAAAATTACTTCAAAAAATATTTGAATTAATATGAACCGTCAAAGAAGCTGATTTTAGCCAAAGGGTAACAAACGGTACCCTATTACTAAGACTTTGCTGTCCGTCCGTCTGTCACCAAGGCCATATCTCATGAACCGTGTTAGCTAGAGAGTTGAAATTCTCACAGATTATGTATTTCTGTTGCCGCTATAACAACAAATACAAAAAATCAGAATAAAATAAATATTAAAGGGGGCTCCCATACAACTATCATGATTTTTTGTTCGATATTTCTAAACGACAACAGGTATCCGCTTGAAATGTTCACAGAATATTTAATTATATATTCACCTTTAAATAAATAATTAAATTAAGTTACAGTATTTAAGTACATAATAAGTAAGTAATAGTAACAGTAACCGATGTCACGACATTTGTTTGAAGTGTCTGGCCTGTGACTGTGAGCTTGTTGACCAACATGTAAGAAACAAAACAAAATATAAAATTCAAGACAATTAATCTTTAAATAAACCCCAAAACGAAATCCAAAGAATATCAAAATTAAATACCCTACGAGTACAACATAATCAGTCAAATGTCGCACTTTATTAATGTCTTGCAGATTTTAAGGTTTGCCTTAGATTGTTATAAGAATTCTACAATGATGATTCATTTTGTTATGTCCATCGAAAGGCTCGGGTTCACTTTAAGACGTTGTCATCCATCATTGCATGGAACACAATAATATATTATGTGAGTCGTATCCTCTCGAACTCTTCAAAACAGGTTACCTTTAGTTGTTAGAAAAGGCGATAATATAGAAATAAATCAATTTCTAGGCAAGCGTGTATCATCCTAGACCAGACCACATTGCTTCATCGTCACATAATATAGTACTCGCAGACTAAGTTTGCCCCTCTGAAGTTAGCCACAAAAGACCGCGAAGTATACATTATTAACGTATAGATGGGAGGCAAGGCAAGTTAGCAGGTGGAAAGAAATTTCCTAGTGTTGTATGTCATCTAGCGATAGTTATTATCGAAAATAATAAACACATATTCCGTCTGTACATGTTTGAAATTGCGGAGAGCTAACTTCAGAGGGGCAAACATAGCATGCGAGTATTGTATCAGTGTGGTGAAAAGCAAGTATTTTTAAACTCGTGCCCCTTTCCTATGTGTCACATAATTACCAATCCAACTGAGGGTGATATTTAATTATTAGCATTCAACTTATCATGGTTTGCAAACAATAACGAGTACTCGTAATTTTTTTTAAATAATATAAATAATTTTTATTTTATTTTATTCAATATAAGTATTAATAGGTACAGTAAAAGTATTTTATTTTATGAAATTACTTACACTGCAAAATTAATGTTGTTGTGGATAATACCTTTGTACCTTGGCCTTAATTTCACGTGATGGTAAGTGATGATGAGCCGTTGGAACGAAAGCGCGCATCCCCAAAAACCTCAAGCTAAAAAGTGTTGGCCTCGCTGCCTTTCATACCGAAACTTGTTACGGTTTATCGATACATGATGGATCATGAATTGATATATCGATTGTTGTGCAGTTACTATCAATAAAACAGTTAAAAGTGACCACTTTAGGTGGTTCAATTTTTATAATAACTGCACAAAATTTAAACAGGAATCCGTAATGTATCGATAATAATCAAACAAACCAGCAATGACTACAAAACGTCCGGCTTATAGCTTATTACTACAAGAAACAAGCCACGTGCTGTATCAGCACACGCCCTGTACAATAATAACTCACAACAATCATATGAAACATTCAGTCACACCTCAAGTATTCCTGAGTTTTTATTACAAGTGAGTACGAGTACATGTAATTTTCTTGAAGAAAGCATTTGAGATTCATTTCAGTTATACCGCAAATAACTCAATGTTGGTACGTATTAACTTAAGAATAATGTATAATACTCGTCCTTAAAGCTACTTTAAAATTTCATTCGCATACGGTAGTTATTATCAATTTGATATTATGTACGGTGTAAAGCAACAATGTTGCAGCGGTTAGTCTTCCAGACAGTTGCATGTCATGCGGTCAGCTTTCCTTCCACCTTATTGTAAAATAAGATAAGTAATCTCAGACGGGATTGAGTTCATTTATTTTACTGACATCTCTTTATATTTAAGCTGGCGGTAAAATGAGAATAATATATCTGTTTTAAAATACGGACGTCATTCTACCTATACTTACACCGAAAACCCCCATTTCATATACAAATTAGTATGTATTGTACTGCTTTAAGAAATGCCTTTCCTGAAACTGAACTGTGTTACTAACAAGTGAAAATAAAATGGATTTGGTTTGTGTACAAAATCTTTATTGTGTATTCTGATGTGATTTATTTTTTCGAATACCACAGTCTATTCACCCACTGCTCAAGGTGGTCTCTTTTCTCAAGACCTTGTAATTAATATTATGATTCATAATTTTTACCCAATGCTAGGGTATCACACTTATTTACCAGATTGTAATGCCTCATATTACAGCTAAAAATTTCACCTCTTTAACTGTTTTTGGTTTATTTTTCATAGGCTGCATCTCCACTGATGGACATGAGCCTCCGGTGTAGCGTTCCATTAGAGGATTTGTTATTATCGCCACGTTTTGCAGGCAGATTGATGGTGGCAGTAACATTGTTGTTACGTAGGTAGATGCTCCAGAATATATTTACTGCCTCCGTGGCCTAATGGTTACATGTTGGGCTCACAATCCGGAAGCCCGGGTTCGATTGCCAGTGCGGGTCCGATAGGTACTCGGTTTGGTTGGTGATAGGGCATTTTATATGTCCGCCTGGCTTGATGAAGCTATCATCATGTTACCTAAGTCTGCCACCAAAAAGCAGTGTCAATTGCACTGTTGTGCTCCGGTATTAAAGGTAGCATTGCCAGAGCCTCGTTAGATTGAGGTTTCTGAATATGCACACTTACCATCCTACGGCCCTATCGTCACTTATCATTATAATAATAATAAAATAGTTTTTATTTTAGCCAAAATCAAATAGTAGTGGAGGCCGAAAATCTCTTTTAAGCTTTTAGTAAAGTTTTACGCTCTTTCGTTTGCATAAAGGGGTTAATTGTAATAGGACGGCTTATTTACTATAACACAAATATATAATATTGTCTGTGTGTGTGTGTGTGCGCGTGCGTGTGTGTGTGGTAAAATTATGTGATAAAATGTATAAACGATTCAGTCTCATCATAAGTTAGGGTTTTTAGCCATATAGTAATAATTTCTTTACTATTATGGTACCTCATCATATATATATGTTCAATACTCTATTAATTTTGTTAAAGAGTCGTGTGATTGATTCTGAAGCTGTAGTCTCGCAAAGTTTGTTTTACAACTTTGATATTTTGCAACAGAGTCAGTTCTTCTTCCACTCATCAACAACTCAACAACATCATTAGATGACGTGAAGGCTAAGTGCAAACCCATTATTAAAAATACATTGTTTCTGTAATCGCTTTTTACGACACCCTCGGGATGACACAGTGTGCGTCTATACTAAAGCCGAGACCACACGGATTTGTTTTGATAACGTGAAATTTTATTTGTTTGTCCTGCCTTTACGTCGCAACGGAGAATCATAATGACTTGATTTTTGTATAGGCATAGTTGAAGGGCCGGAATAGGACACAGGCTACTTTTTACCCCGTGGGAAATTTTCTGAAATCTACGCGGACGAAGTCGCGGGCGAAAACTAGAATTTTAATAGAAGTTTTAAGCTGGTCTAATGTGTTATGATTACATAAGCGTGATTACAAACTAACGAATCCTATTTATTTTATTAGTCGAAGCTCTTGTTATTTCGTCGTTGTATCTTAACATGAGCATATTTTATACATTTAATGTAAACAACTTCTTTAATTTTGAATATAAATAAAACCGTAGTGTTTGAAAAAGTGAACTCTTTAACGGCTTATTGGAGTCGTTCATGAGTCGTTACGGAATATTTAAAGCAATGCCATATTGTTTCTTATTCCAGTTTTAATGGCAGTTAAATCCGAAAAACAAGTTTTTACCAACTACAGGCTCATATTAACTTTTGATAGGGGTTTTTGAATATACCTTTACAACAAAACTTTTGGTGTCATTTAAGAAACTTAGAACACATACTCATTCAAAATACTTTTGCATTTATAATGGTTTGGTAGTGGGTGATGGTAAGTGACAATAAGGCTGTTGAGTGGAAAGCGTTCTCTCCCACAAGTTTCTAGCTAATGAGACGCGGCTCTGCTACCTTTCATACCAGATCGCAACAGTGCTTTAAAACTGTTTGGCGGCAGAGTATTCACAATGTCTCGGGTGGATCTAACTGGAATATAATTATTTCATTTGTCTATCCAGGATCAATAAGGTTTACGACAAGGCTACACTGTAGCTGCTACAGTAAACATTATATACTTTCCATCGGATCTTATAAATATCGTCTGATATAGACGTAGATATTTAAAAGGCATGTCTGCTATAGTGTGCATAGTAATAAATATTTAGTATCCTAGATAAAGCACAACAGTTATTGCTCAGGTGCAAGTCGCTGGCAATTTAGTCATTTGTCCAGTGTCAGACAGTGCCCATGGAACAACACACCCCGTCGTCAGTCGAACGACAAACTCACGTAACTCTAAAGTATATACTTTTTTAGGTTTCCGCCTATGTTTCTTTTAACTTTTTTTCTGGTCCGGGCTGACTTAGTGATAAGGCAGAAAGATTGGATTTTATCTTTTTGTGAACATTATTAAACACAAAATAAATAAGGAAATCAAATGGAATCAAGTGGATTTCGGATGTTTTGCCTTAAGATTTGCCTATCGTGTGGTCGGGTTTGGGCTTTAAAATATAACGTGCAACAGAGTCCCTCTGATATCTTACTGCGATTACAACTATCCTGCCAAGTATGGCGATTGTTACAAATCCTCTCAGAGAGCTCGTTCTAGGGAAATCCATCAAAATCATATCTAAAGATGTGTATAAAATATAAATTTTTGTTTGTATAAAGTCGCGGTCGAATCACTAGTTATTGCGACACAGGTTTTACCTACTGCAGTAATCAGAGATCCTTAACAATGATAAAAATAACAAAAATATATTTAGTGACATTTAATGTATTGTAACAGTGTTCAACAACTATTTTTTATTTATTTATTTTATAAAGGGCGCGAATGTTATATTGAGTAGTGAAGCCTAGAATAGTGATGAAATAGCGGAACTATATGTTACTGTATTTCTTCTTCGGACGCTCCATTGTTGGATTATTAATGTCCACAATAGTAATCGATATAACTATACTCGTACTACATAGTTATAGAAACGGCAATTTTGTATTTGGATTAGCTCTAGATTTCAAAAATAAAATTCAAGACACGCACTTCAAACACTCGTCTCAATTCTATGGGGAAAGCTTCATTCCATACGAAATGTTTGTTCCAGGAAATTTATTCATATTTGTGTTATGCCAGTAGCTTTAATCCTCCCACAAAGAGAAATTGTACGTAAAATTTTATAAAACCACATTTGCTTTACAGAAATGTGCACCTGTTGGGTTACGTCAATTCATCTGTCGGCCCCGGGACGATTCTATGCAACAATGTTGCGCACACGGCGTTTTGCACGTCGTAAGTTACCGGCCAATGAGCGCTGGCCCCATGGGCGTAGTGCAATTCATTTACATTGATTACGCCGGTAATTTATGCAGGCTTCAGTGATTCCATGAGGCAATATTTTGTTTAACGATTGAATAATCTGAGCGACGTGAGATTTATTGATATTTCGAGCTTGACGGGTTGAATAAGCTTGTTTTATTGGTGACTTTATCACTGTATTTTCGACGATATACATACAACGAAATATGACCAAATAAAAACCGTCTCGAACTGATTCATAACTAAAACTGCGACCTAAAAACTAAGCATCCTATCGAATAATTGATATTTATCGAAAGTCAGACAGTCCAACCATCACAGCTATCAAGCTCAGGTGAGATCATGCATGGATGCCTGGAGTACCTCTGCCAACTTTGGGATAGTTCTGATACTTGTACTGTAAAAACCCAGCTTCTTGCTAAACTTTAGGATTCTAGGTGAACGGGAAACACAGGTTTTGATTACCTTGCTTCGGAAAGGAAATAGTATAAAAATGCGTTTAAACAGCCGTATCTTTTTATTGCGTTGACTTAGAAGTTTGATTTTTTTATAGCCCCAAGGAATTGCAAACTCGTCTTTTTGATGTTAATTTCAACTTGATACCTTAAAACGTTCCTGAGAAAAAGGGTATTGATAGACAGACACACGGACAGCAAAGTTATCCTTTACGGGTTCCTATAGCGTTTACACAAATATTTGTATCGTAGTATTAAAGGTAATTAGTGGTACTGAATGGGTTTTGAGTGACAACGAATATTAATATATTTATTCTGTTATATAGTTTCTCTTATCCACTTTAGAGTCGCGGTATACATCTCGTAAGCTAACAGTAATGTGTGAGCGCCCTTAACACCGTATGCGGTGTTGGCCGTCATGCATTCACTAGCCAACTTGCATATTTCTGCATGACGAGTTCAAAGAGATTGCATATTTACGCCGAGGTGCAGTAGTACGAAGTATTTGAAAGTACAATTTCTCAAAATCGTTTAGACAATCGCAGTCGTTATTGTGCTGTATAATATCTTTGTTATTCGTTGTTATAGCGTCCATAGTAATATAAACTCAACTTGCTCGTTCTTAATAATTTTACTAAACTGTTACAAAATGTATGCAGTATATATTATAGCAAATATTTTACGGAAACCTTCGTGTGTTTGTATGATCTATCTTTGTACGCAACGATTTTAATTGACGGTATTACTTTCAAGATCTTCCAAACTATCTGTAAGCATGATTCAAGTGGGAGGGAGATGCAGGAAAATCAATTGTGTATATCATATATGAATGTTCTATGTTCAATTTTAAAATCATGCTGCATATTCTCTCTCTCTCTCTCTCTGTATTTCTGGCAGATCCTTCATTATTAACATCGTGGTTACATCGTGTAACATAACAGGCAGCCCCGCCACTTAAACTGAAGGTACATGAGTATAGTATTCGTTAAAGTGTAGTTCATCTCTACGTAAACACAATTACAAACTCTTTGTTGAGCATCGCCTCCACAGCCAACTGGAACCGGCACGAGTGTAAAGTCAACATGTCCTTTATGCAGCATGCTCGTCCGAGCACCTCTGAACATAATTATGCTAATACGTGCAGATAAACTGTACGTGTGCATACATAGCTCGTCGACTATCGCGACCGTTGTAAAATCTAAAATATACGAACGTGCACATAAACTGTGTAATCACTAATTACTGTGTATCCTGTTATTTTTACAATCGGTCTGTTCGTCTTCTCTATTGCAGGTCATTGTGATTAACACCTGCCTCTATCACAGGTGGTTACAAAACTCGCGAATGCGGCAGTCTGCAATGTAAAACGTACTTGCACTCCTCAAAATGCCTAATTTAGATTAATAGAAGTATATTAAGTAGATAAGGTTAAACTTAGGCCTACTTAATGTAGGACAAATGCCGTTCAAAATTTCTCACGTAAGAAATTTTAAAGTCAATTGAACGTTAGAAAAATGTTGTCAGGAAATTCGTATATCTGAAATGATGATATTTTAAGTTTTGCGTTTAAGTTAGTTTACAGTGACAAATATGAAACTACCCATATTGTACAATGTGAGTTGCCTATCCTTTTTAAGAGATGTCTGCCGTCATTCATTCACGCCGGAGCTTTCATACACAAAATAAACTTAGACCTACATAAATGTACCTCTACATAACGAAATAATTACAACTATTAAATAATAAATTAAGGACCCGTTGCCTCCAAGGCTTATAGTATAATCTTTATACGTATTTCGAGTATGAAAAGTGAATATTTGGAAGTGCCTGTTACCTTTTTTGCATAATAAAGTGCAGCCAACCCACGCAAGCTAACAATAAACTTTATTTTAGGACGCAACAAAACTCAAGCTTTAAGGGACTGCATTTTCCTACTTCCAGTTATTTTTATTTAAATTGGCTTTGGCTACTCACCACGTTAGATTTCCTTCTTTTCGCTAGCTTGTTATCATAAAGGGTCATTAAAGATAGATGAAGATATTCTTTATGAAGCCCATTTAATATTTTTAGGAGCGTATAAGAAGAAATGTAAACTCGAAGGTGTGTACAATACAATCTTAATATACATATATATGAAAGACTTGACTGACTGTCCTACCAGTGCCTAGCCTATACCGCTTTATAATGAAAATAAAGTGAGAAAGATTTTTCGAAATACTATTCTAGAATGAAAAAGGTTTAAAACGTTTTTTATGGGCATGTGGTACAGTCCCTAATTCAATTATTATTTTATTACTACATTTGTTGTTAAAGCTTAAATGACCAAAAAATTGAGTACATTAAATTGGGTAAAGACAAATCGATGCGAAAACACGCGAAGTAAATTTTTAATCATGTTTGTAGTACTTATAATGTCCATCTTTACTTCAAAATAACTTGGGAAACGTGCCGCTTTAAGCGACTATCTTTCATTACACCTTTTGTTCATACAACAGTTCTCTATATACATCAGCAGAATTGTGTGCTACCCACTTGAAAAACAAAAACAAATTGGCGGCCGGTCAGTATGCCCAAATCTTTGAACCCCTTTGTGAAAACCATCATGGGGGGCAAGATTGAAAGAGGAAGAGAAAATTATAGGATACAGTACTTTGACGAAGTAAAGAATAAATATAAATGTGTCACATCTGAAAATCATCATCATAACTGAAAATACCGGAAAAAATATAAGACTGACGAACACTTCACAAGAAAGTGGCCAGACTTGATAGATGAGGAGAACAGAGGACAGTGGCGCGCTTACAAAGTGTGGATGGTGTAATTGTTGGGCACAAATTGGGCCTATAAGTGGATTTTCCAATGAGCAGCGCCTGTCTGTGTAAGTAATTATTAATATTACTATCTATCTTAGTGCAATGATATCACCAATCCGCCTGCATAGTGTGGTGATTATGGCAAATACTCTCATGAAAAATTTATTGTAGAAATCTATAACTGAGTCACTTGTTAATTGTTGAATTCAAAGGACAATCGTGTGCTAGTACTTATCCCCTTAAAATATACTTTTATTTAATTTTTTGGGATCCTCTTCTTTTTCATACCGGTCCGAAAGGCACAGAATAAAATGATAAATTCTGAGCCAAAATCAAATAACACACTTAGGGCGTGGATGTGCTACCTGACTTATTAGCCAATAAAACTGTAGACATAAAACATCGCGCTTTTAAATAATTCTGATTTGTATTCCTAATTTAATTTTATCCTTTGACTTGACTTCTTAACTATACGAGTGCTTCTTTTTCATTTTTTGTGGTTCGTTGTCTCTGTAATAAAACTGCAAAATTACAATATAGTATTTCATTAAAGTTATGTGCCAAGGAAGAGCACTATGCACATTGTGGAAAAAAGATCAAAACTTTCAATCCTCAACTTGAACCAAAATATTTTTTTGCTAAAAGTATCCTATTTTCAACAAATTTATTAATTTGGTGGGTTTGGTGGTAAAGTAAGAGTTTCCAATACATTTTTAGTATTAATGATCCTGTAAAGTAACCTTGTCTGGACACTGTCTGTCAAAAATACACCGCACAGCAGCACCTAGGTACCGGTATAACGTATCGAGGCGAACGAAGCTCAGATATCAGCAACAATGTTGCATTGAAATCGGAGCAGTTTGCAAATAGCCTGTCCGTCGAGTGCATGCAGACGAACAGGGACGTAGCCAGAGAGTGTAGGCTACCCTGAATGAATGGATGTTTCCCGAACTAATAAAATCTTGGACTGAAATCGCCAAATTGCATAATAAGAAGCTAATTGTCAAAGTTTGGTTCGTGGAATCTAAACTATAAAACCTGAACTTAAGTGAATAGTAGCTCTTTCAATGTTATACAGGATACAGATAGGAAAAGGCGCTTCTGCCCTCGCCATTCGAGTACCAGTGCTACAAATGAACAGCACTGGTCAGTAGAGTTTTGATATATCTATGGTTCACACTAAACGTTTTGCTTCAACTGTCACCAGCAAGGAAGGAGAAGGTACTGCCTTGCCGGATATAGTTCCCAAAGACTATAATAATATAATATGAACGTTTTTGAAGACGAAGTAGAACAATCACCTTGTAGTTCTAGAATTATAATTGAATTCTCTGAAATTAGTTGTCCGATGGAGCATAACTCGTTTCCTTTGATAGTTAATTAGACTTAATCTGTATTAACTTTTGCCCTATTGTAGCTAATTCAAATATTTTTTACTTAAAGAAATATAAATAATACATTTCTAATATTTATTTCTACTAAATAATTAAACACCAGACAGACACATAACATATGAATATAACTGACGAACGTGAATAATAAAGTTATTTGTAAAGTTAGAAAATTTTAAAAATAACTTAATTAATGTTATAGGCAGACATTGAAGTTCTTATTTTACTCAAATTAATTGTGCATGTAGTTATTCCCGTCACTATAGGTATAGTGAAGTTATTTTATCTTTGTGATCGGCTTACATAATAAAATTAATGTATTTGTCAAAAATAAAGGCACCGTCTTGTTATATTTTGGGATTTTCCCTTCCTGTACCCACGTATCGTAGGGACCCCCCAAGCTACGTGTAGCTCGATGCCCGTTCCTAGCTGCGGGCCTGACACACACGTCACGGGCCGGACCGCACGAACGTCCCCTTTGGCCCCGAGAGTGGGCTCTCCGCTCCATTGTGAAATGCATTTACTACGTCTTGCACATGTCCGGTATTTAATTCGCCATTCATTCATGCTGCAACATTGTTTTTTGAATCGCCGACCTCGTCTAGACGAGATTCTATTTTGCTAGTTGCGCTTTTTACGCCTAGGTATTTTGTAGTTTTAATTTTAACTTGTAAGCTTTATTTTCCACAAGCGTTTGCCCTCGACTCGGCCCTTAAACTATCCCTATACAAAAAATCAAGTCATTCACTCTACGTTGCGACGACAAACCCAGTCACTTTCGCATTTATAATACAATAGGTATGGATAGTATGTATTAACTTTTGCCCGCGACTGCGTTTTGCGTGGATTCAGAAATTTAAATGAGTTCCATCTTGAAATGCAACCACACAGTTGAGAAATTGACTACGTTTATCAAACAATCTAAAACTGTTGTATTGTCTCCAGCTTCAAAGTACGGATGCGCCTTAACCCTAACTAAACACATGGTTCAGATAGTACGAGGGGCATACCGAAATGATCGGGAATATAAAACAATACATACAGGAAATAACTAAATTTATTTTTATTGCTTTTCGAAGTATTCTCCGTTGCAGTTAATGCACTTTTGCATTCGTTCGAACCAATTATTATAGCAGCAATTCCAGTCCGAAGTTGACATGGTCAAAATCGTCGATTTGTATGCTTCCACTGCTTCTTCTGGACCTTGAAACCGCTGACCACGCAATAAATCTTTGATTCTAGGGAATGTAAAGTAATCATTGGGACTCAGATCAGGGCTGTATGGAGGATGATCCATTAATTCAACGTTTTCCTGCTTCAAAAACTCGCTTGTTTTCTGAGCGGTGTGAGAGCTCGCATTATCGTGATGGAGGATTATGCGTCGTTTCGGGTTACCTCTACGGAGTTCGGATATCATCTGTGGCAAACAAACCGTTGTATACCAATCAGCGGTAACCGTTCTCCGTTCCTCTAAGGGAACTGTGACTACATGTCCTGTTTTCGCGACAAACGAAGCGACCATTTTCTTCGATACGCTGCGAGAGCGGACAACTTTTGTTGGCTTGATCTCACCTGCGAAGACCCAGACAGCCGACTGATGCTTTCTTTCTGGCTCATATGAATAGATCCATGATTCATCACCAGAGACAATGTTATAAACTGCTTTTGACTTTCCTCCGTTGAAGCGTTGCAGAGTAGACCGGCACCAATTGACACGAGCCGCCTTTTGCTCTTCGGACAAATTATGGGGCACCCAGCGGGAAACTAGCTTTCTCACTCCCAGTTCACCATGTAAAACAGTTTGTATCGCAGTCATACCTATCCCTAAAGTAGCCCGAATCTGCTCATATGTAATATGTCGGTCATCCTGTATCATTCGGCGCACAACAGCGACATTTTCTGGTGTAACCGCTGTTTTTGGCCGGCCTGTGGAAGGTACGGTGCCAAGAGAAGCACGTCCACGCCGGAATTCAGAATACCAGCGATATATTGTCGTCTGGCTAGGCGCTTCACTCTTGTATATAGATATAAGCTCAGCGAGACATTGTCCCTGAGATAATCCTCGTCGAAAGTTGTAAAAAATTATGGCACGGAAACTTTCTCTTGTAAGCTCCATTTTTTTATCGACCTATCAATTTCAAACTGATATTGTTCTTTAAAAAAAAATTTTTTTTTAATTCTGTCAATTGTATTCGATTTTCAACTAACCAGTGTTTATTCATCAAAAAGAGTTTTTAATCTAATTAAATCGAAAGTACTCGATTACCGATCTTTTCGGTATGCCCCTCGTATCTTAACTGGAAGTGGCAACAGTTGGTATCCATATTGGAGGATCATCCACGCTATCTCAGTACTAACAGCCACGATTTATCCGCCGAGGGAAGATTGTTTTTATAGCAACATTGTTGCTTCTTGTAGGTATAAGCCAGGTTACGTTATCTTCCGGAATTTATGTATCATGTTACACAGAGGGACGCGCTGTAGTCAACTTTATTTAATTTTTCCAGATAAAGACGACAAAGGTAGGAGATGAATTTTCGATTTTATTTTTGCATTGGCTACGAAACCGTGCCCTGAAACTGGTTGCCCGTGTTCAAATAACATTCTACGAGTAGAACACATTCTTGACCATGAGTAACTTTGCTATATCACTTCAGAGTCTCTAGATTACTACTCAATTAAATTTAATCATTTATTTATTTAATGTATAGATATTTACATGTCAAAGATACATATTTTAAATTAGATTTGTTAGTACACTTAGCCTAGATTAGTAATAAAAAACTACAACCTAAAGAAACACGTAACCTAACCTAACTAGCGTGGATCTATCTGGTCCCGACCCAATTTAATCATTTTATTACTTCATGTCGTATACATATACAAATGAATTTAAAGTTAAACATATTTCGTGCAGACATGAACCCTGATAGGGCCCTGCAATATGTATTATTATATACTCAAATTAAAATCAAATCAAAATAGCCTTTATTCGCTGACCAATCGAGTACAATTTTAACTTGTATATTGGATCTAATTTCATAAAACTATACGAGTAGCTACATTAACAATTTCCATCAGCCAGTTTGCAGGTCAGGTTGTCCTTTGACATAGGCCGCCTCTAGTTTTTGCCACTTTCTGACACTTTTATTATATACTACTTAAGACATAATAAAGCTAAAAAATTTATTAAATTTACATGTCATGACAAAAATTATACATTATCTCTGTACCCCTCTACACCGCCGGCTCCCTCTACCAATGTATGTTGCCCCTACAGAGGGTCGCGCACCAACTTGTCGGGACTATAGTTGCAATAGTTTTATCTAGATTTTATATAGCATAGTTTGTTGTAATGTAGTGTTTCGACAAGCAAGGATAAAATAGCCAGATGTTCTGTGTTTATTTTTCTGGACACTGCGATTCTACGGTGTCATAGTAACTTCTAACACTATCTAATGTTATGTAATTATCGACTATAAACATTTTTGAAAAGATCCACACCCACAAAGACACATCACAGCCGTACAACTGCCAGCCCGCAATGCACTCCTCGCGCTGTTTAATTATTTCATCATTCCACAAAAGCATTTAATTCCCGAGGTCGTTGCACCCGTGCACTTTTGGTACATTAACTTCACACGCTTTTATGCTGGTCGAAACCGATCGACATATTCAATAGCCGCTCACCCGTCGATACTACGGATGATTATTTAAAATAACCTTTGTAACTTTGCAAAATAATAATCCGAGAATGGCATGGCAAACAGTCAAGTATAATATCCAACGAGGCTAATGAAAATGCTATAAACATTTAATAGTCACTTTTTGAGAGGATTGAAAATAGTGCCTTTAACTGTTTTAAACTGGTTGGTAAGATGGCGGAACTATTAAATATATTTTGAATTGAATGTTTAATTTCTGTAGACAAATTAAAATGACTTACAACCAATAAGTTTTTTAAACATGACATGTCAAACATTATATTTTTAAATGTCCCAGGGCTTATCTCAAAACCACCTCGAAATCCACATAATGACTGTGATTACGTTTCATTCGGTATTTAGACGGTATCCTGTTTATTACTACCGAAAAATGACCATGCAAAGGTGGACGAGTCACCAGCTTTTTAAAAAAATATTTACACCGAAATAAAATCACTTTGGTTAGAATAGCCCTAGAATTAAAGCTATAGACAAGTTTAAAATGGAATCTCAGCGCTGCCTGACAATTATCATGCTTATGTATGGTTTCCACCTTCACCTTTCATGCAGCATTCATGAAATAACGCGAAACATTACACCATTATCGTTTTAATACAAATGTATTTTACGATTTTTAAATGCGAACTCATTGCTTGGAAACTTCTCGGAGGTCCTATGGCACATTGGAGGCGTGAAAGACGGCAATGTCCGTGGTTTGATGTAGTCTCGCCCCACTTAAATGGAAACTTTACGGTTGTCTTACCGATGTAAAAGCCCCACAATCGCCAGCTTATGTGCAAACAAACAGTGATACAGAATCGAAATATACGTGTGAGGATCGTTCCAATTTTATCTAGCATTTTATTGTTCATGCTTTTAATATTTGTATCTGTGCTGAAGTTTTTGAATTGTGATGTTTTTATAATTAATCTCAACATAAACAAATAAAAAGGATCTGCAGATATATGTGTGTCTGTCTGTCATAGCTGCTTTTTCCAACAAATATTAACGATATTTACTTTAAATTTGTAGTAGTTATAAATACTGATTGACTGCCTGCCTTTATTTCAATGGAGCAAAATAAAGGAATTTTTCTTCTTCTTGAAAATGGGAAGGGGTTTTAAAATCAGGTCCACCTGAAGTCTAAATTTCTTTAGGAAGCCATTGGAAAATTATTTAAAAAAGCGTATGTAAGCGTTACATGATTTAAAAACAGATATATCCATATAATAAGTCAAAACATTTGTGTCTTGAATAACAGTTTCTGGGAGCGAAATACAGATCCTAAAGTAGAGCAACCATTCTAACAAATCGGTCTAGCAAAATATCCAGTAGCTGACGGTTATATTGGAACACTTACTGGAAACAATAAATTAAAATTCCGTTCACGTTTTCCTTCTTTTCTCGATTTCCTTACATCTTAAAGCTGTTAAGACAATACAAGCGCAAACACAACTGTTATTTTGACAACTTTTACTTCAGTCTAGTCATCGGTTAGTACTAATATACACTCTCACCTATTATATTAATAAATCAAATTTTACTATAGGTAGATTACACAGTTTTTTCTTCGTTAAAGATTGCTGAACGAAATTATAGCAGTGTAACCAAAAGAAGAAGAGAATGACTTACGTATAGCACGCGCGGATGTTTCACATATGCGCGTGTGTACAAATATCCGTTCGCTGTGTGCCGATATCACGACATTTGTTCGAATTGTCCGACGTGTGCGAGAGGGCTAAAAAGAGCAATATTAACGTGCGTTCTAGTTAAATCCGCTGTTATTTCAGCCTGCTCCGTGTATTGGCTCATACTGGAATACTGTGCATTACTCTTCTATAAGGCCTTGGGGTTTCCCTGAACATTGCGTAAAAAATGAAATTTATAACTTGTTTGTCACTTTATAAAGCCTCCAGCATGATGTTGTATAAATTTCAATGGCGGCGGCAGACGTTAGTCTGGTCATCACGTCCATACATACGTGCGCAGTATTAATAAGTCTCTGGAGAGACTATAGGCAGGCATATATTTCTAACGTTCATTTGGTGAAAACAGACGAAACTAACTTGAGCAGGATTTAATTGATTTCAGTTTCCTTTTTGTCAATATTTTCAAGAATTTTTTATTTATTTATGATGTGTTTCTGCACTTGGCCTGCAGCTCACCTGAAAGCTAAAAAACTAAAACCTGATTAAGTATGGCAAAAAACGTATTACCTGCTATTTTGCAATTAAAACATCATACTTATAGGTAACCTATATATCTTCGAAATGTACTTATTAAGTGCTTTCATTTGATAGAGTACCAAACATTATTGCTATAAGCTTGTTAAAGGCTTGTTTAGGCTAAAGAAAAAATAAAGTTTTATTTATTAGTTGATATTCCTAATTTTATTACTTTTATAAATTTGTCATTTTGTAATTATCATTTAATTATTATTATTACTATATTTAAATTAACCGATATGTGGTCTGCTAAGCTTTTATTTCATTCCATTAAGTTTATTTGCATCGAACATGGTAGGGTACATATCATGACAGAAAATTTTTGTTTCTCACATTCCACTTTGCTTGTAAATATTTTCAATTGTTAAACATTTTAACAACATAGTTTCATTTAACGTAAACTCACATAGCCTATAACCCGTAGTAAGGTTCAAGTCGCCCCCAATTAAACTTAATTTGAAAATGATGAAATTTTTTCGGCAACAGCGGGATTTGTATTTGCGTCCCTCGTCAATCATCGGGTGGGACATATTATGACGTGCCGATTTAAAAGAATAATTTTCTAAAATATCATAATTATTGGTCTGCCTGCACTGAATAAAAATAATTTATAAAGTTAGTAGTTTTCAAATTAGAGATGTTTTTAATTAGTACGACGGATGCACTAAAATCATGATCATCAGCTGCATTAGTCCACTGTTGGACAAGATTTTCTATCCCTCATAGTACGCCACTGCGATCTTTGGGATCTCAGCGATGAGAGGATTTACATTTTTTCCTGAGTCGCCTTTTAGGACAACCACGCGATGTCATGGGGTGGTCCTAATTCTCAGCTTGCTGAGATCGCACGCCCAAAATAAAATTATCGAAACATTTTATTCATTTATATAAAGTCACCTATAGAATATACATTAACTCTTAAGAGGCTATGTTGGTAAGACCACATGGTCAGTTTCAAGGTTGCATTGTTTTGTAGCTGTCCCTCTCCGAGCCCTATCCTACCCGAGCGCGTACGGTGAGACTGCATACATTACGCGATGTTATCCACCCGTTATTTGGATGTTTCGTAGTCCAGGGATCATTTGAAGGATACAGTATATTATGTAACCATTTTTTAAATACAGTATACTAATGAAATTTCAGATGTCGGTGGTTTTTCCAAATTGTTCTAAATTGATTCATACTCTTGTAAATCAGGTTCAAAGTTGGGGCTTTTTACTACCGAAAAATACAATTCTTTGACGCCCTGTAACTCTGGAAGTATATATTTAAACGAAAATCTGACTCACCACCGACACAGATATTTGTTTCTAGATTGTGTCTTGAAAATTTCATAGATTTTCATAGCTTAATACTCAAAATATGACTGGACTACGTTTGTATGGGCGCTTTGACAACAGCATACCCTCTTAAAAATACTGAACACTCGACACTTCATAAAAAATATATATCTAACAAGTAACATTAAAGTATGTTGTTATTACCCAACTGCACCAGATATAGGGTTATGTTTATCGAGTGTATGTGTGTATGTACATATATTTATTTGTCACTCCCTGTAGTCTTGACGGCTTGATGAATTTTTGCTCGAGATGTGTCGTTAGATACGTCTTAATTGTGCAAGTGACACTGAGTATAAAAAAGTGAGATGGCTGATTTAGGGCGTCAAATTATGTATTCAAAATGTTATATCCTCATATCATAACCGAGTGGGGTATCAAAATAAAGGGCAAAATTTTAAAAATGGCTTATTATACATCACGTAAATATTTAACTGTAATTTACGCAGTCGGGTTTAAAAATAATAATTTCAGTAAACTTGTTTTATACCTACGTTTACCTGACTGATATTGTATCGCCATCGTCAGATGCGTACGTTTACTGGCATATACCTTATTAAATTAAAAATTTAATACAAAATATGTCTACGAAACTAGGAGGTATTCGCATCTGTATAAATTATGTCCAAATTATAGAGCGAAAAATTCAAACAATTATTTAATTAGATATCTTAGTACGTAATATGAAATATTTGAAATGCCTGCTATTAAGACCAGATTTGCAATGAGTTAAGGTATAGTGATAAAAAATCATCGAGAGTCTCAAACATGTACCGCGTTCCGCTATAGACTTGCTTATAGCTTTTGCCCGCAACATCGCGAATACTCAAGAAATTATCCCACGGCAACTACTCGTTCGATTGGGATAAAAGTATCATTTGTCCTTTTCCGGCCCTTCAACTATCCCTATTCAATAAATCAAGTCATTAGAAAACTCCGTTACAATTTAAAGGAAGGACAAACAAATGAACTCAATTTCGCTTTTAAAATATGAATATGGACAACCAAAATCAAGCGGGATTTGATTCTCAAGATGAATTACCGTGGTTGCACCAAATTTTCGTCACACCGTCTTAACTGTTGTTTCCTGACAAAAAACCCGCTTTAGCTAGACCACCGACGGAGCTTAGGAACCTGAGGAATTCGTAATTTGTACCAATTATAGTTTTCCACTGTAATTTATTGAGTTAAATTGTCCTTAGCATTCCGTTGAATTACGTACAGAAAAACGAATAAACATCTAGCATTTTTATGCGTCCGCATTCATTTTTAACACGCCTTGCCTAGGAACTTCGGTGCACTGCAACTTTGTATCATAATAATTTTGCAACTCTGTTTTCACCCATTTGCTTATTGCTTCATAGAGTTTCTTTCGCCCTTTCTTCTTTGCATAACGCTTTTCCAATTCATTGACGCTAAAAATATTTATTACCAATTTAGCGAAGGCTTCGTTTCTCGACAGTCGTAGTTATTGTACATCATGAGCATTCTCAACGCTTTAAAATAACATATTGCAAAAAGCAGACGTCGATCGCTTATCGCCGTACCGACCGTGCAGTCTGCTTGATGCGTAGACCTTGACGACAAAAGATACGATCAAAAAGTTAAATAAAGTGTTCCCACAGTATCTAATTTAAATTACGCTGCATACATCAGCGCGGTATCTAAAGTGTAGATCGAGTGCTGGATCTCGTCAACTCGCCATTGTTGTGACTCGGAGATAGGTGAATTGACCGTGATTGGATATGTCATGGTGGTGCCTAGATATTACTAGTATTATTTGCTTTGTTGGTAAATTGTATCTGGGTCAAACGTACCGGTATCCTGTATTCAAGCTGCGACTAGATATCAACTGATTACGACAGAAGAATTTTAACAAGTCTCTTGACGACAAATTCACTTCACTGCGTTAAGGTTGGGAGTGATTTCCTTCTACTTTTCTAGTATTACCTCTAAAATTTCCATATAAACTTCAATTTCAGTATGTTTCCGTTCAGAAAATGCACTAACTACGAGTATGTTGATACATGGTATCGATGTTGATTAGTGCGTATTTTTAGGAAAATATATTAAAAATCGAATATTTTTCATCTAAGAAAGGTTTTCGTTATATCAGAAAGAGATTATCCGAAAGACTTGAACGCGCGCGCCTCAAAAATAATAGATAAGATATTTTTTTTAAATTTTGCACCTGTAAAATGTCCCCACCTTTCATTTTACTTCTATTAGTAGTAGTGCTTCATATATTATTCATTTGAAATCCATTTCACCCTTCAGATGTGGTCGATAATGATACACATTGGTCTGTCTAGTCGATTTACCCGTGATTTACTCCTCAGATATAGTTTTCTTTCAACGGATTTTCCTACAAATGTGACATACCACATCCAAAAATAGTAGTGTTATCTGCTCATGTGCAGCGCGTCGTCCCGCTGGCAGCTATCTAAACTGCATCGGCTGATCCTGCGCCCGCGCAAGACGCATGCACCGCTGCGTTACGACCCGCATCCAACTGATGTAATTGTCTTTAATGCCCATATTAAGATTGTTAGAGAGGGCTCTTAAACGTATTGTGTTGTTTTAAAAATTACTCTCTTGTAGATTGAGCCGTGACTGGACCAACGGTGAATCATAATGTACGTAAATAAAGATGTTTGCTTTCTCAAAAAGGTTTCCTGTGGATTCATGAGAAACGTTTATTGGCGGGAATCGTTGAAATATTTCGCTTCGTGAGCGGATTCTCAGAAATGTGTGTATCCAATTTAGACGATTAAATAATTTAACTAAGGCCTTTGATGATCTGAGTCACAGGAAATTAATCTGACAGATAACAATAAAAAGCGAATACTAAGAAGTTCTTACATAAATTTGTACTATTCGCAACTATGACTCACAGTTTTTCTTCATATATTTATTAGCGATACTATATTTAATTGGTGCGGATAGATCGTTAGTCCGAACCGTTGCTGAACACATGCGTACTATTATTAAATTATTACTTATATTTTATTATGTACGCGACTCTGATGCAGTAATTCCTTTTATTACCGACTCAATGGTTACAGTTTGTCGCTAGCATTCCTATAATTACGTACAACTAGACATCGTGGATCGGAACAGAATGTACTTAGACAAAGGGTGATCATTGGAGTGTACTCCGCTGGACGTGTACATACATCAACCATGAAATTATCCAGTTGTTGCCAGTTCCTGCAGTATTAGTCATCGCGAAATTGTAGCTAATGTTCACGTACACATAAAAAACAGTCTAGCCATTTTATAGGTGGCATTGAGAATCTCATATTGGGAGTTGTTTTGACTCGTGGCAACGGCCGTCGTAGACGTGCATTGTAACTAGTGATGCACCCCGACTCCACTCTTGTAGTGGCGCATTAAATACTTTTAGTTAATGGCAAATCATTATAGTTTACTTGTGTGCATTGTATCGTTAGAAAACACTCTTTCAGAAGTGTAAAAGTTGATTAAGGGTTTATTCTTTACAATATCGAAATCTTTCTGTAAGGTAAGTTTTGTATAATTTTAAAACAAATAAAAAGAGGTTTATTCATCACAATTTCTTAAATTAAATCTTAAACATCGAATATATGTATGATTAATGGGCTATTAGCTCAGCTTATGTCTAGGAGGTTCAAGACCACGAAGAGGCTGTTATTCTGCTATTGCCTGATAATTACGAGCGATACGAGCGACAATATTTTAGTTACATTGAAATACTAATTTTATACTTTTACACACTGAAACTATATATTTAGATTTCATATTTAGATTTTCCTACATATCATCATATTGATATTTCGTACTTGCTTCGTTTACATTGAATAATTTTATACAACAAATACAACAACGGATGATTTATTTGTATGCTTGCATTATAATGTTCCACAAACCTGTTGCCCTGTGTGACCATACACAGAGACAGGCTTTATTACACCATTTAGATTGTAGGCGAGTGCGGCGTCGCTTAAGGCACAGGAAATCTGCACTTCCGGCCGTCTAGGATGTTCACCCGGCTAGACAATGAACCAATAATAACACATTGTCTGTCTGTCTGTCGTTAAATGTACGCTGCGACCAAATTATATGTACAGCCTATAAAGACGCCACGGTCGAAGGCCTACCTACACTGTTTTGACATATTCAATGATTGGCAGCTTTAGTTCTTTTCCGTTCATTTCTACAGTTAAGCTGGTGGCAGGTAATTGATGCGTCTGTCCATCCTTCACTCTGTGGTTCGTTGCGCTCGACTTTTTACTGTAAGGCGTAATTTTTGAATCGTCTACAACCTTTTTTAGATTGCTCATTGAATAAGGCATATGTGTTCAATGACTAGTGTAACCTTTTTAGTTAGTGTGGAATGGAGTGTGAAGGAAAAATTTACGAGGGTTTGCAGCTAAACTTAGCGTTTATTTATTTTATATGTTTTGCGTTTAAATATTCAAAAAGCAAATATGTGAAATGATCTATCTGTTGCGCACGAACCGTTTGTCATGGAAAGCCACCGTATAAGGTATCCCCGCAAATTTGTAGCTAGTGTTCTTTCCATATATAGTCAATGATTTTGTTTGTAAGGATTGCTTATTGCGGATTTTATCACCAAGATACATTTCAAAGACTTGCTTGCTAAAAGTCGATAAGCACGCTGAAATGTAAAACTTTTATCAACAGCCATAGATTGCCACAACGAATGAACTTTTTTGACGGGTACAATTTTTATAGAAATATTATTGAGCACCTGGAAACCAGATCCTTGTGCGCTCTGTAGGTGCATATCTTCAAACATAAGTGGATGTACGTTTATTAAATCTTGTTCTTGTATATAGGGTATTCTATGTCCACCTGGCTAGCTTCGTCTGCCAACAATTTTACCTAAGTCTGCTGACAAACAGCAGTGTTAATAACACTATTTTGTTCATGACATTGCCAGCGGCGCCTGATTGAGGCTTCTTGGCATTGAACTTTTCATCGATTGAGATGAAGGTCAAGTGTGAATCCATTGTAGATATGATGTGTTGTGGATTGTTAATCTTAATTATATTAACTAGTTTCTGGACTTTACAAATCCCAAGGGAATACTTGTCAGATCGGGATACAAAGTAGCACATGCCCTATTCCGACCCTTTATCTATCCCTAATACATAAAATCAAAGCATATTCTCTACTGTACGATGTAAATAAAGGACAAACAAACGATCTTACTTTTGCATTTACAACATTAGTATAGATATGTAATGATTTTATGTTGTTACAGATTCCGATGGTGAGCAACGAAGGCACCGCCGGTCTGGGAGCGCCCGGCGCAGTGGGGCCTCCCCACATGTCCTTGAAACCCAAGCCCCGCAATAAACTGGGAGAGTCCACCCTGCGCCTGGCTTCCAGGTCTAAACTCCTCAAACCACCAGCTAAAGCGTTCCAAAACCCTCTGGATGAAGATGATGAGGACTGAAAAATACTTGACATGTGTATAGAGCTAATAAAAATATATATATAAGAAAAGAAAATAAGTTACGATTAATAAGTTGAGGTTTTTCGGTGAAAGTGCACGTGAGGTACTTCACTTCTCATCATGTAAGAAGAAGGCCAAGCTCAAGGCCATTGTGGATAATGGTCAATAATGTAGCTTCTACACAAATTAAAAATGCGTTTTAAAATCTTTTATAACGTCAATGTATCTATCATAACTTTTTAAAGGCATTCTGGAGATAAGGAACGGTGACATAAACACAGATGTCGCCTTTAAAAAAATCTCGTTTATGTCTTCTCTGTGTGTGTGCTCTGTAAGGTAGCTCCACACTACATCCCTGTAGAGCAAGGTGCTGAACTGATTTGGTTGAATTACTTTTGATCGACAGTTCAGTTCGCTACACACCAAAATTATGATAATTTTCCCAGCAATTTCCAAGTGATGCATTACAACAGCCAGTCTCTAAGACAATTTGTTCGGCTTCTGAAAATACGATTTTTAATTAAGTTTTCAATGTATATGTATAATTCTTGTAGGCGAATAAGTTTATGATACAATGTAATTGTAGAATTACTTTGTTTTTGTTGTTTGCAGTACCACGAAGAATACTTAACTTATTTTGTTGTTATTTAGTCTGGCTTCGAGGATGTTATAATTATTTTAATTGTTATAGTAATAAAAGTTCAATTCATGAGCGTTTCAAATTTTGAAAACAATTATTCATATTCTTCGACATTTATTCCTTATTACCATCATCATCCCAAAACTTAGGCCTCCCATAGAGTAAGTACATCATAATTATCGGTTCAGTTGGTGTTTCATATAGAAGCACAAATTATATAAAAGGTTCATTTAATTCGTGTCCTCAACAAAAATCGTTGTATGGGTCGATATAGCGGTTATAAATAACTTTTCGATATCAAAGTGCACCGTAGAATCCCAAAATACTATAATCACCAACAGTCTATACACGTCACCACTGGAGGGGCTCGGGCCTATTCTCCTACACAGAGAGTGTATGGTCCATAGTCCACCACGCGGGCCCAGTGCGGATTAGCGGCCTTCACATGTTCAACACATGCAGGTCCTCACGATGTTTTCCTTCACCGTTCACTTCACTGTTGAAAATACTTATTGTTAGTCAAATTAATAGATTGTTCTATTTAATCGTTACCGCAGTCTGCCAAAGGCAGATAATCGTGCACTCAATGACATTTAGGAGGTTACGTACGGTTGTGTTTCCATACAAAAGTTGTACATTGCCAGGCCGATGACATAGTATTTATTGCAATAAGCTACATTAATGGGTTTATTATATACATAAAAATAGTCTTTAATTAGAACTAACATGTATGTATTTATATACTGTTCAGATCAAATTAACGACATACGTTATTCATTTGCCGTAAATATACTTCTCATCAGAAAAATCGAAACACCTTGCAAGTTTGTTTTGTAAGGATTATCAGAAAAACCTATGAAAATTTAAGTTATTTTGAATTCAGAACATTAACATTAGGATTTGAAAACTTCATTATTCACTATTAAATGACATTTGACATATATTCCTAAATATACATATTTTTCTGACAATCCTTACAAAACATAAACTTGCAAGGTGTTCAGATTTTTTTGATGAGAAGTATATTAATTAATACAATTAACTAGCATCAGTTAAATTTCTCTCATAAAATACTTCTTTATAATTCCGTCAATGTCCAACGTTTGTATGGAAACGCAACCCCCTTAAAAAAAGGTTAAGAATATTAAAAACAAATGCTGTTCTTATCATAATAGTTTTATTTTACAAGGAAGCTTTTATTTATATTAAGCTAACGTTATGTGTACAGAACTACTAGAAATTAAACGTAAGATTTAAACAAACAAGTTTTTATTTATATTCATTAAGCGTTGGTTGTATTATAAATTGCTACGATCCCATAAGAAGCAGTATTTGAGCGTATGGCCACCGTATGGCTCTTTCAAGATAAGCTGAAGAAATTAGAGTGCTAAGCGTGCTGACGGCTGTATGAAAAGAGGTTGGACAAGTACATTTTAAAAAGCCTAAGTGCGGCAACCACTTGCTTGAAGTTAGAACTGTTTGTGATGTTTGTATTGAAATTAAATCTTTATTTGCACAAAATATGGTACAGTACAGGATATTAAAATTACATATAATTTCAGATCACATATGTTACCAAAATTTGGCATGCAAAATCTACTTTAATATTATTACGCTTACAAAAAGTCTTGTTTTAAATGGATGTATTGGTAGCTATCAAAGTTGCACTGGAATAGCATTGTATACCCTAATAGACATGTAGAAACTATTTCGCCTCAGCAGATCAGATATTAAGCAATAAGTATTATTATTTTAATAAAACTGAGCTTTTTATTTCACTCAAAGGAACGTAATACAATTTAAAGAGTTCATCCGCCATTTTGGCACCTTGGTTTTATTAGCTATGTAAAAAATATTTTCAACAAAAAAAGAACCGACTTCTCCACGAATAAATATATAATAATTTTTGAGGTCGACGACCATTGCTTGTACAACGTCAAATAACATATACATGCTATAGCTATACTCGTACTTAGTAGTTTTTAAAGTCGGTTAATAAAGTTGTTAGCCATCTGAACAAAATAATAATGATCCTAGATATAATTAAAGTTATAGTACAGTCGTCAGTATTAATAATATAAACCCCTAAGGTCGTTTATGGGAAGCGAAACTAAAAGTTTCAGAAACGTGTATGTTTAAGAACGCATTAAATCTAATGCATGTATGGGAACGTTTGCAAATGACAGTTCACATTTGCTCTCACTTCGTTCTAAGAAAACCGCAAGACCTGCTTCTATACATTGCAGTAGCAGTGAGCGTAGTCTAGAAAGGATATAGTTCGTTTTCGTTTCGTTTCATTTTCTCTTAGATAAAGCTAATTCATCAAAGCGATATTAAAAATATGCGTGTTGTACCTGTTGCCTGTTGTCTTAATTGATCGTCTCTTAGAAATAAATTAACCTGTTAAGTATTTTTGTGTAAGAGCGTGAAGCAGTCCACTGCCTTTGCTGTCCGTATTTAAGCATCTCTCTCTTAAGCTGGGCTACTGAACGCAACAACACTAAAACGTATTTTGCCTTGACTCTGTCACCACTACAGGTACAGGTGAGCTTATTGGTTAATAATTGCTTGTGGGTGTGCTGATAGCAGCTCAGTTGGAAAGAGTGTCAGTCCTTAAACAGTCCAAGGTCTGGGTTCTATACTGGCTCGTACCAATGAATTCCAATTTGTGACTTCGAATTTATGTACGAATGATAAAAATCATTACCATTGGCTTTTCGGTGAATAAAAACATAAGGAAACCTGCACATTCCTGAGAAGAAATTCAAAGGTGTGTGTGAAGTCTACCAATTCGCACTGGGCCCTCATAGTGGACTATGGCCCATACACTCTGTAGGAGAGTAGGCCTGAGCCCCTACAGTGGGGGAATACGAGTATATAGGCTGTTAATGTAATGTATGGATGCATCGAACGAAACGGTGATACTAATAACAAACAACTAATTCACTTTTTCGTATCGAAACATATAGCGTAGCGATAGCGAAAACGGCGGTGATCAAAACCTGGCACACCTACGTGTGCGTCGTCGTCAATAGTTATTAACATCAATAAAATTGTTTTGCAAAACTTGTCTGCAGTTCCATTCGAATAAAATAAACACTCATATTTTGCAGCGGAAACGCAAATGAAATAATATGTAGTAAGTAAGTAAGCCTAACAAGATATAATTCGTAGTGACGTATATTACTCTAAACGGGATATTAAATCATACGCCATGAGAAAATGAAGATTTAAAACGGAAATATCTAAGTCGCTTGGCACTGGAATCAGTAATTAAGTACCAATATTATTGTTCTGTATTTCGACTTTTCGTAGTTAATTTCTGTAAATGTACTTTGACGTGTTTAAAAACTGATGATATATGACGTTATAGTTAGGTGTGTAAGTCCATTGGGGGCGAATTTCCCTTTAGACGCTGCGACAAATACCAAAACAATTTTTGGAAGTATTTTTAAAATCACAATATTTTTAAAAAAAATTATTATTTTTTAACACCTTTTATTTGTAAACTTTACTGCGAAGTGTCTCCAGACCTAACCGGAAAAGTTATCTAGCTTATTGATTGACATAAAAATGTATTGTAATCTGTAATTATTTTTAAATTAAAATAAAAATTAACAACAAAACAGCTCATGCCCGGGGTAGAAACTTAAAATATGCAGCATCGATTTTTACGGATTTGTGAAGAAAATACGGTTGTAAAACGTCGTTGTGTGTGATCTTTTCAACCGACTTCAAAAATGAAGAGGTTCTCAATTCGACTGTATGTATGTTACGCGGCAACTCCGCCAATTGTGAACATTTTGATGATTCTTTTTGGTTTGATAGAGGTGGTCCCGTATAACTTTTATCGAAATTGATTGAGCGTTTTTGAGAAAATCAACAAAAACCAAATATGTACCCAGATAATTTTACCTCTAAGGGTGAACATTTTGAAGGCAGTTGAAGTCGGTTTTTATTTCTTTTTCAACGCGTTAATTCTGATGAAGTAGTGTCGAGTGCTACCAAGAAAGTGTTTCCTACTTGGGTAAAGACACGAACTACGTACTGCTGGTATAGTACCTTTTACATTGTTGTCTTTTTAGATAGGTTTTAAATATTCTTAGTTTTAAAATGTGGAAAACATATTTTTAATGTTTTGTAAGCATACTATAATTAATTAGTAACTGCAAGAATTCCAAATAAATTAATTTACAAAAATCAAAATAAATCACATAATTAATACATTTACAATATTTTAAGCGCGACATTGCTTTTCTGTAATAAGCACATGCACAACTCTTCAATTAGCACTGGCGTGTATTGCAGAAATTATGGGACAAAGTAATGGTTCGCGTGCCCACGTCTAGTTCCCAGGTACTCTAGCAGTAGGCTGGTCTAGACCGAGCCGTGTTCCTTAGTACCTGGCATGATTACAGGCACAGTGGATGCTTGCGATCACGCAAACGACAACGACGAATAAGAAAATTTGCTTGAAATTCTTTCTTTTCTATCTGGTTCTGTTCTATCTGGCTGGATGAAGAACGCGTAGCCGATGGATAGTTCAGAAGGAAATGTGTCCCGGTTGATATGTTTTACGCCGGTCAGCTACTGTTTAGAACTGGATATGCGATGGCTACGTGATAAAATCCGGAATGAGGAAATCCGTAGACGAACTAGGGTCACCGACATAGCTCAACGAGTAAGTGAGCTGAAGTGGAAATGGGCAGACCAAATCACTTGAAGAATCGATAACCGATGGGGAGTAAAAAAATTCAAGTTGCGACTACGTACCGGGCCGTCCCCCTACTAGGTGGACGGCGACCTAGTTAAGGTCGCGGGGAGTCGCTGGATGCAGGTGGCTCGGGATCGATCAATGTGGCCTACCATGGATTGGTCCAGCAGTGGAAGTTTCCACACTGCTGCTGCTGATTCGATTTTTTTTTAAATACATAATATATGACCCCAGGAATGTTGTAGGCTACACTACGGTCATCATAAACGATAGTACATGATGGTGGATAGTGAAGCGTGCTAGACTGGTTATGTCATACACACAAACTAACCAGCAACCAATATGTACCACGCCGAGAATCGGACCCGCACTCTCCGGATTAAGAACCTGACTGTATAGCCACTACAAGAAGAAAACATCCACAACCCATTCGTAAACATGAAGTCTATAGATTCGTATAAACCTGAGGAATATTGTGCATGAGACGAATTTTAGAGGCGTGTCTTTCTCAACACCTGCTTTTTATGTTTAAGGTTTATACTCGTAACAGACGACACCTTTTCCGATCCAGTTTCTCGAGACTAATTTAAAGAAGAGTGGTCTTAATAAAATCCATAGCGCTTATCTGTGGTCTGTTTATCTGCTGGCGCCCTGTCTGACTGCCCATGCGCAGACAGATCATAAACCAGGATCTTTATGATCCGTCGGGGCCGATCCGACACCTTAGGCATTTATTTAATTGACGGTCGTCGGCTTTAAATACGATGAAGAAAATTAAAGCAATCTACGTAACTAATATGTTCGGGGAAGGCTAAAATTTTGATTTCGTCATGATTTTGAGAATATGGCTTATAGAATAATAGCTTTTCCTCAAACATGCTTGGAAAATTGAGCGTTATTTTGACAACCTTCTTCGAGATAAATTGAAATTGCTGTACTGGCGAGCAGCGGTTAGAATATATATAGAATCACTTTGTTGTCAGTCTGTCTATCTATCTAGACCTAATTTTAATTCATATCAAATTATCGGTTGTGTTCAGTTAAAAAAATCAAACTTCGAAGTTAACGCAATAAATCATATAGGGTCGTTTATGTTGCACTTAGACCAATGTCCAACAGTGGACTTATTCAGTTGGATAATTCAACAATAACAATATTCAGACTTATTGTTGTACACTCGAGTACAAAAATATGTACCCATTTTTGAACCATGTCAAATTCACCTTGCTTGTTCCTGTGTAGTGTGTCTCAAATAAATAAACGTGTCCTGTGTAGTGTGTTGAAGGAAATCAGGAAAATCAGTAGAAGGTGAATGTGACACGATGCAAACGTGGATACATATTTTTGTACTCGAGTGTACCTATTCGACAAGTACTAATAAAATTAAAAGTTGTAAAGTACTCTGAAAAAGCAACTATTTTTCATTACGTTCTCGGTTTTAAATCTAAATAAACATTTCAGTTTTATAGATCGTTCGCCGGGCATCTGCTCTATATCGCTGCGATACGTGACCGGTCTATAGGTCACCTTTGATCTCTAGCCAGCACTACTGACAGAAATTATAACGAAACAAGCATTTGCCTGCGACTTCGGCTGCGTCGGCTTCAAAAATTGACCCACGTGATCCCCGTAATCGTCATCATCATCAGCCGGGAAACGTCCACTGCTGGACATAGCCCTTCTCCATTACCTGCCACATTGACCGATCCAGAGCCACTTGCACACACTAGGGAGTCGGTACGTATTCGCTACTCGAGAACTTTTACTCCCATCGGTTCTTTGTGCGACGTCACCTTCTTATTTCCACTCCATTCCACCTCAGCTCACTGACTCGTCGAGCTATGTCGGTGACCATAGTTTGTCTACGGATTTCCTCATTCCAGATTTTGTCACGAAGAAAATTCCATATTCTTGTACAAACAGTATTGTCAGCACTTGTAACTGGCGCATGGCGGCAAAAGATGCCACTCAAATAAATACGTTATTTTTCCATCCTATTTAGTAGATACGTTCATTATGTAACTTTTTCAAAAATACAATAAATATGAATGATATTTTCGATACAGATAAACATGTCTCTGCAGTTGTTACTGGGTAGGGTGTGCGGGGTGCGGCGGGGTGTTGCGGGGCGGGGCGTGCAGGAAGCGGTGTAGACAGGGCTTCGCCGCAGACGCATAACTAATGTGCGTAGCAGCGCCACCTGCCGACCGGCCGCCGACGCCCGCTCGGGTCACCCTGACCTTTCACTGGGACCCCTGTGAAAGTTACAGGCTCTAGCTTCAACGTATCGAAAAGTTTAGATTTGTATGGACAATCGTTTGGGCTTTTAAATAGAGCCACCCCATTGCTTTCAGTAAGGTGTCCGATTGAAAATTGCTGGCCATCTTTCAGTAATCTAAACCTACTAAACTAAACTTGTGAAGTTTTAACTTTCGACAGATTGGATGATTTATGCATACTAATATTACTAAGGCAAAAGTGTTTGTTCACGTCGTAATAAGAATGGCTTTATTTATAGTTAAAAGGTCAAAAAGGTAATAGGCTACTTTCTTATCCTGATCAAATAAATAGTTCCTGTTGGATAATTTTGAAGTCCAAAAGTGAATACGAATTATCGATCTATTCTGGACTCTCAAGAAGTCTCGTTAGAGTATGATTATTGTAGCTATTATAGCTAGAATACATTATTTTTACAGACATACAATAATCACCGATGAATGATTCCAACGTACATTGCACTTTACAGTCATTGCATAGCATAGATGCATAAGATACAAAATAATATATATGTGGGCGATGCATCACACTATATCCCTCAATAATCCCGGATAAAAAAACGACGACATTGAAAAACCATTTCATTCACAAAACGCCGCCGTCACGTGCAAGCTTCCGCGCGCTTGCACTCCGCAAAAAACTTTACGGTTTCGCAAATAGCCTCGCCTAAACAGTTTATATTTAGGCTAACATAAACCAGGCGGGCGCGACCTTTGCCTGTATCTCATGGAGGATGTTCCCGACGCGCCAGACGGTAAACAATGATGTTGCTTCGTTCGCGGTACAGTCAGTGATGAGCCAAGGACAGATAGGACGATGGAACTAACTGTAGAATAGAATACTGCGCGACTGCGCGTAACGACTATTGTAGATAACAATAAAGTTGTAAATTAATGATATTTATTTCGCGACACTATAATTTCATCCCCTATTTTTAGGTAATTACTAATCAAAGCCAGCTATTCTATTTTAAAAGAACAGAAATGAGGCAACATAAATTTAGCATGGAAGTATTAGGAGATGGATCCCGTTAACAGTATTTTTCTCGTTTTATTTCCTTTACTACGAGTATATTGAACTTTTGACAATTGACTTGATCTCGCCTTTTACGACAAGAATCAAAAACATGCTTATATCCTTCGTTTTCTAAAGACAATAAATATGTCTAAATATCTCCAGAAATTTTCCCTAACCCACCTTTGACCCTTTCACAACCAACGGAAAAATATAGGTGACTGTATTCGTTTACTAAATTACGTTTGGAACATAAAACTATCTTCCGTCTTCTTGTCTTGGAATCAATACAACGCGCTGAAGAACTAGTCCACCCTGAGATAACCCACAAATAAAAAACTGAGTTCACCGGCCCTCAAAGTGTCAGCTATGTAGTAGTGCATTTCATACAAACGAAGTTTGATCCTAAATTGAAAGTTAAGCACTTCGTGTTGACATTGACAAAATAGAGCACGATGAATGACCTCCCGAACGTGAGATTTTCCTTATAAAATTTATCTCGATCGAGCGAACGGGAAATCCCGTGGGATTATTCAAGTCCATGCATACGTAGTCGCTGGTAAACGCTAGTTTGTAAAACTATTTTAGCTTCATGTTTGTATTACCTATGCGACATATTTTATTAGCCGAATGATATATGAAATCACCAAACTGACCCTCTTTTAATGAGCTATGGTGGTATTTTTCCAGCCCTGTAGGCAGACACTGTTTATCCTTCTGTACGAGCTCACTCTATGCCGTCTCGAGGCAACAGGTGCCGAAGGACGAGTCTTGTGGGAATGCGTCTGCCCCGCGACCTTCGGATTACTTACGAATACGTAATAAATTATTTAACGACATATGTAGAACCACGTAGATATTGTTATAATCAGTTGCATAAGTCCATAGTAAGCCATGAGCCAACCTCATAAATCGCCACGTCGGACTTTGGAACGGGAGAAAACTATTCAGGAGATCTATGCCAAAATATCTGACTGCGATCACCGTTCCATCTGCTAAGTATAGTGATTATGGCAAATCCCTTCCTGGAAAGTCCATCATGGTGGTCTGTGAGAGATGCTCGTGTTTACAGTTGACTTATGCAACCGATATGATCATCAATGACATATTTCAACTTAGATCTGACAAAATTAATAAATCACAAAATAATTGACGACCTCTGTTGTAGGCAAAGCCTGTGTCGCAGAGGTCTACCTTCCTGTTGCACAAATATATTTTTTAAATGCAGAAAAATCTGTAATCTATTTTCCAAATCGATGCGATCGATGTCTCGGACTAGTAGCATTTAATCACTACGTTTTAGTCTCGGATTGGGTGCAAATTGTATAAATCTGAAATTCGAATTTCAAACGTATTTCGATCAGACGTTTTTCATGGTTTCTGCCAACTGACGGTGGACAGCGCTAAATGTCGCCGACACGCCCGTCGCGCTGCTGCCGGATACCAGGTCAGGATACCGGTCAATGTCACAAACGTTCAAAATGCTTCGGAGCTACGTATAATGAAAAATAATCAATGTAAAAAACTAATTACCAAGAGTAATTGAAGTGGAGAATAGCAGGATGCAGGCATATCAGCCGCATCAGCTACCTGCCTGATTAAAAAAAATCAAAACCTGCAAACTTTGCAGACTACACAAATACAACCCTCAGAAGGTTCCACATTCCACACAGGCTCATTTTGGTGATAAAGAGGGGGGAGGGGGTTTGGGGGAGATTGTATTAACACACATTTTCAATTTTATTTTATGAAAATTTAAGGTCATATAGTTTTAAGCTCATTTAGTTTGGTTTTTCGAGTCCCACACAATACAAGTGGTACACTTGATGACAAGGGACTGATGATAAAACCTTGGAAACTATCAAGGGATACTAGTAAACACCTCGACTTTATGGTCATTTTGTTTGTTTTGATGAGTCTAATACTAAGTGCAGTATCTGATAATGGAAACAGGGTGTGGATAGAGGAACGCTACGACTGAATTACTAACAAAAGCGTGAGAATTTTTTGTACTCGATTTTTTTAACAACCAACAAAGCTTGATTGTTTTTCAAAAAGAATAAAATTAATTTGGTTTCAATCAAATCTAAATAACCGTAACATAAAGAAACATAGCTCCTCTGTTCTTAATCACAGAGTCTTCAAATACTGTCAAGCGTCTAGACTGATTTCGGTGTTTGTTTACAATTATTTCTATTGGATTGTAATGAACTTTATATTGGTTCATCTGCAAAGTACTGCGAGTACATAACATACCAATACATGTATATACAACTAGCCTGTATATAATGTGAGGTCTGAGTGCGGCCGCCCGCCGTCCGCCGTCTCAGTGTAGTGTACTGTAGGCCTCTCCTATGTGCCGAGTGTGTACACGGACATCTGAGAGGTAGATGCCACCACCAATGTCAGAACAATTCTCACGCTTATATAGATGTGCCTTCGGACTCTCCTTTTTATACTAACATAATGGTATAAATCGTGTCCATGAACGGCGGTAAAGAAAACTATTGTAAGGCATCATATAGTACCTGTTTTAAAACTATATAAAGAAACACCGGTTAACTGCGAGTCCGACTCATGCTTAAGAGTTTCGTACTGTAGTGAAGTTAGATCTACATGCTGTCGCCTACGTGGATGCGCACTGGCTAGTAAGGATCTCTCGAACTTTCCATTTATATTTTGAGTTTAGAATCTGTCGCAGGGTCGACAGATGAAAATAAAACAGGAAGTCTTGAATGTATTGTTGAAGAGTGCGCATCTAGTTAGAAATATATAGTTAAAGTGGGTGTGTTTGGTCCACGTGTCCGCCCCATCTATTGTACACGTAACATTCTTTGAGTTATTTAATAAACCCTCTAGCAGAACTACGCTGTTTCTACGCAGCGAAGCTAAAGCTACGCCCCCCCCCCCCCCCCCCCCCCCTCTACAGTACAATGTAAAGAAGTTTACAGATACATTGCATTTGTATTTTGAATACTATTTAAATTTGGAAGGACACACCAACAGATTTTCGCGTTTAGGATAGTAGCGAAGAGATTTAAAAATTAAGTTTAATAATTAATGAACACAGAGGTGATCACTGATTAAAAATAAGCTTATATTGAACGATAATTAGTGACACTGAGTTCCATACCATCCGGTATTTTAGTCTAGAAGGAAACGTCCATAGTTTACAAAATTACTCCATACAAAACACAGATCCCGTGTTACTTAAAAGAAAAAAATTGAGTTAGGATCATATCAGCTTCGTACAACATGTACTGTTGCCTGTCAGTATGAGGAACTAATTTTATTTAATCATATGCCCGCCCATTTGGCGGCCGTATACTACGGACTGTCAACCACGCAGACCTGTGTGGATTAGAAGGCTTCAAACACACCTTCAAATTTCTTTTCAGGAGTTTCAGGTTTCCTCACGATGATCACCTTCAAATTTAATAGAAAATAGGTACTACTTGTGTTATAAAGACAATCATTATAACGTTTTTGTCGTCAGGGTCCAATTGTCCGCTCCGATGACCGCGATCATTGTTTTGTTTACACCTTAAATAAAAACCACAGAGCATGTACATTTACTTTATCTTATTTTATTTAAAAACGTCAGGTCAAACCCCTTTTATTGCTTAGAATTCAGTTTCAGGATTCTAATCGATTTTTGAAGTTCTATTAGACTAGATGAAAGGAACTAGCTGCAACGTTTTAAACTGTCTTTAAATTGATATTCGGTTTGGTTGTTGGTGGTGTTGGGGAATTTGTATGTCTGCCTTGAGGTATACAACCATGCTATCTGAGTCTTCCACTAAACAGCAGTGTTAAAAGCACTGTTATGTTCTGGTAATGACAGATAGCATAGAGGCTCACTGAGACTCTGACACATTATGAGAAACAGACCAAAATAATAATAAAAATATAGTCTTTATGAAGTCAGACTGAGTTTTGGTTTCCCAGTGACCTCTGTATATCAGAAGAGGTTGTACGTAAGTACACCGAGGTACGTACATATGAAGCGTAGTTGCATATCGTAGTTGTGGTCGCATCTAGCCTTTCTACATCTCGGTCTGGTGTACGCCAGACGTGCACTTAGCATGTCCGGCCGCCGAAACGTGATCTCGCAAATCTCAGCCGTCGTCTAGACAACGGAGGCCGGCTGTCTGGACAGTGGACAACATTAACTATCATATTATTCTCAATTAGAGAATCGCTTGAAAATTTTCAGGCTAGACTCGGTTTCGAAAGAATCCTAAGTTCGAAACTGTTATGACGTTTTGTGTAGTTCTTCACTATTCACCATGTCAAATATCAGCACAAAAGCAGCACACTGTTTACATATTTTACGCATATTATCGGGTACAACATAGGTATCGGAAGTTGTATGATTGAAAGATGGTATCATCATCATCAGCCAGGAAACATCCACTGCTGGGCTAATGCCTCCGATTACTCTCCATCGGTTATACGTTCTTCGAGTGATGTGACCTGTCCATTCCCACTTCAGCTCACTGACTCGTCGAGCTACGTCGGTGACCTTAGTTCATCTACGGATCTCCTCATTCCAAATTTTATCTCGTAGAGAAATTGTGACCATAGCTCGCTTAGTGAAATTTAGCTTGTTTATTCGGCCAACAGCAAAGGACCACGGTTCGGTTCCGTATGTCATCACTGGCAACACGCACTCAAAGATGTATTTATTGATAACTTAGCATGCTATTGCTGTATAGTTACATATTTTGAACATCATAATCTATAAGAAAGTACACTACTGAGCATGTATGTGCCCCAAACACCAGTACCATGAATGGTTTAATGCGGGGTTTGTGGGCTTGCGGGGGTCACCACACTTGCAGGCGACGTGATTGTGCTGAAATAATAGTATTAATATAAATCGCTTTCTATGACGAGCTTGTAAGGACATGTGGTTCACGGCTATACGCTCTACACACAGCAACTCCCTTAGCTAAGCCACGCTAGTTGCAATTAACTTAGCCATCCGCGTTCGACGCATTTCTCGGATGAAGCTGTCGAGGTCGCAGAACTAACAACAAGGGATGTTTATATTGTGTGTGTGTAAAGGCTGGGACCACACAAGCTTCCATAGCTTGTGTAATAGTGTGGTAGACAATGAGGTGACTAAGCACCTGTCCACTACCTACTTGTCTGGTTTTTATTAATAACTGCAATTACGCTACAAGATCTGTGCAAACATCGGACATATTTCAACTTGTCTGGTTATTTTTTACTTAGACCAATCAATGGACACGATTCTATCTTCATGTTGTTTTAGATAAAGCTGTCGTTTTCAAATACGAATATGTTTTTCAGAGTATGTTGGCTTGGTTTTATATATCTACTCGTACTTCAATGATAAATTCGTATATTACAATTATATATAGACCTCGGAAATCGTTCTGATGATTTCGATAAAATTGGCTAATATGGTGATGGCGTTTAGGCTAGACCTAATTAACCTTCGATTATACTTCTCATTTTATAGGGTTCGAATGAAAGCAAGCAATTTTGATCACTATGCGAGCTCGGACACACATATATTATTTACATTATATGTCAACGTCTGTTATGAATTTTGTATGAGAAGAAGAAAACAGCCAGCAGAAACCATTCTTTTTGTGCAATACACTGTCTCAACAACGATATTGTAACATGCAAATAAATTGATTAGTTAATTGTGTTTTAGCCCCCGACGCAAAAAGGGGGTGTTATAAGTTTGACACCAATGTCTGTGTGTCTATCTGTCAGTGGCATCATAGCTCTCAAACGGGTGGAATGATTTTGATGCGGTTTTTTTACGTGAAAGCAAGTTTCCTTGCGGTGGTTCTTAGCTATATTTGGTACAATCGATTCATCAGTTTGAAGAGTATCAGCTGATACAATTGGATATATTTTATTTTATTTACTTGTGTATATAATAATTTGTGTGATATTCTTATTCAAATAATATATTATACATAAATACTATTAAATATAATAATTACTAAATAATATATATACAAAATAATATATGTACATAAGTTTGCACAACTCTGTAACACTAGCTGTAAGATGTCTACTTTAATATAAATTGTGATTTCTCTAGTTTTAAGTGAAATGTAAATTTCTTTTTAGAGAAAATAAAATTCTTTAAACCTATGTACCACTTATATTCTTATGACAACATGTCCATTTAAACCGCGTGATGACCCCCCTCTCTCTCGCCAGGACTGGTACCAAATAAAACATTTTATATGTTCTTACTATGATTTACATTAATTTTAAATCTACGCGACGATCTAATTGCTTCGTTAAATCTGATATAATTGCGTATTTATCATTTTATAATTACGGGTAAGCCCGTGCACGGAAAAACCTACAGTAGACAGACCACAGTCGAATAAAAATGGCTGTGGCGAAATACTGTTAGTAGAATTGATTGTTCGATTAATGTTCGTGCCTAGAACTTGTCTGAGTCACGACCTGACCTAGGTCTTTATGCTTTAACTGCGTCATCCACACAAAAAGATTACTTGAAAAATATGTTACCTCGAGTGTTCAGTACACACATGGTTTAGTTTTTTAAGCGCCAATTGCCTACGACTGTTGGACAAAGACCTCACTATCCTAACAATCCTCTCTGGCTTTTGTGCATCAACACACCTTCAGTTAGGTTGCTTTTTCTGATACATAAAAAACCAATTGGTATGATCTGCTACGTAGTTCGTAAAATGTACTCAACGAACATTGTACACTTTTCATCTGGCATTAATAACGCATGTTATTTTTTACTTACCTTTAACATCACTAACTTGTTATATATTTTATATTGTTTATCTGTGGGTGTGTCGTGATAAATACAGTTGAAATCTATGACTTGGACTTTCAACATTATCAAACAAAATGATTATCACATTCGATCCTAGCATAAAAGTGAAGTAGTACTACAAAATCATCGAGCGAAAGTATTATTACGAAAATGCGTGAGAGTTGACACTGGCATTAAAATCAATATCAGTTGGAGTATCTACGGTCCACGACAATGGTACGTACATTGTGATACTAGGGTGGAAAGTAGGTTATTACAAACGAGCTGTCATTAACAAGCCCGAGCCTAAGGGAGGGTTTTTAATGTCACGAGTTTGCAATAACCTACACAGACACACCTTGTATCACACGACGTTTTTCAATATAGTTGTGGGAATCAGTAAAAAACAAATAAAAGAATTAAATATGTTTGTTGCGATTTCAATGCTGAGTCATACGGACTCATTCATTTTTCCTCTTATAAAAGAATCTGATTTTATTCTTTGTATGAAAACTAACTTATACATTTAAAATTAAACTACAAAAGTAATGACCGAGCTCGTAAAAGAAAGAAGCCTTTGCAAAAGATTTATTTTCGAATCATAATTATAACCTCTGAAAGTACGCCATGTTTAACAACTGTATTGAAAGAAATAAAAAAACATTTAAATTATCTACCGTGGAATCGCATTGCGGCTCCCGCACTACGCACTCTGTACATACATACATATATCGTCTTATTGCAGACACATGATATAACACCGGATAGGACTCCGCACCTAACACGGAAACTATCTTGCTATCATCATCATAATCATATCATACAAATAAAACACGTAAAGCCTCATATATTTTCGCTTCAATAATTACGAAATAAATAAAATCTAATACAAACTACAAAATAATATGTGTGCTTTGAGAAATCAATCAAACTATGAAAAAAAAATTATATTATTTAGCGTAAAATAAAAATATTAAAATACCGAATTCGAAAATATCTAAATTACTTCACTTTTCTTATATTCAATTTAATTGCTTTCGTAAATTTCTAAAATTCGACTTCCTTAATTTTCAAATACGAGTATTTCAAACGCGAAATGTAAAATTATGACATAATTATATGTGTCAGACATATTCATTTAACACATGTACATTTACGCCCTGTCCTCTTTTCAATTTGAAGGTGTTCATTATTTTCTTGTATACGATTCTATTTGCAATTAAAAAACAAAGGTCACAAGTATTGTGCACAATATTGACAAACAAATAAAAAACAATCGCTAATTACAACAACAAAAATAAGTAACAGAAAAAGTTAGTTAACTTAACGATACAATTCTTACTACATTCCACATAATTACAACGTAGTGTTATTTTATAAAAGTCTGGTAATGGTACTTTTTATGTAAAAACTTAAACTTATATCTATAAGTGTATTGGTATTGAGGAGTGAGAAACTTGCTTATTTATATGCTTCGTTGGTCACTGTAAGTGATTATAGGAGGTATTATTATTTTCATGTAAAACTATTTAATTGCATTACTTTAGAATTAGTTATTAATAAAACTGTAACAGTTTATTAAATATCTTTTTTTTTCCATGTCGCTACGTATAAATTCAATACAAATAGTTTGTAATATAAGTTCCAAATAAGTAATTAAAGTCTGAAGTAATTATGTGCTATACAGTTGAAAAGAGAGTACTCGTATTACTTAACAAACTTAAAAATGACGATAGCAAATCGAAAGCGAACGTAATCTTCATCTTCATAGCGTTTACCGGTTCTTGATTGAATTCCGAAGCCAGACGGTCATCAATCGAGATCGTAGAAAAACGGGCAGACGCGGAGGCGGCATAAAAACCGGCGCAGACGCGGATGTGCGCGGCGATGTAAAAAAACCTAGCTGCATCCACTCCTGCGCAGCCTGGAGATTCGCCGGCGAGAGCGTGGAGAACGACACTTGGCTTAGTATTTGGTTGATGTTATTAGCATTTCCCGATGAATTGTATACTAGCTGGTGCCCGCGACCTCGCCTGCGCAGGATTAGTACTCCGAGTAGCTTATTTTCTTCTCCACGGTCCTATCTATCTTTATACTTAAATTCATCAAAATTGGTTCTGCGGATTAGTGGTGAACGTGTAATAGACAGAGTTACTTTGAGAGACCCTTGGTGGTGATTGGTTGGTCATCGGTCTTAACTATTAAAATATTTGTCTAAATGATGTGGTGTGAAAGACAAAGTTTACTTATTTTAAGCACACCGGAAAAATGAAAACAAATGGAGCAGCTTATTTCAATAAAAAAAGCTTTAGTTGACTTTTTGCATAAAGAATGATATCAATTATTTATCTACTAGAGTGTGGTATTGATAAATAGGCAGTAGATTCGTAGCGGTAATAATATAATGTGATACAGCTTGAACTTCAGAAATTATCTCACAGGGAATAAATACTTACTAGTTACTTTACCGAACCGAAAATCAAGACACTCTGACGCTCAGTTACGTAGTGAAGGAAGGACAAACTAACTAACTCTCTTTCACATTTATAATATTAGTATGGAAAAATAATAATACAAATTCTATTTAAAAATAAAAAATAAATCGAAATAAAATAAATATTTAAGGGTATACAATACACCACGCGTGATTTTTTTTGCCATTTTTATAGATAATGGTACGGAACCCTTCGTGCTCGAGTCCGTTTTTTAAATCATCCTCGACTGTATCAAAACACCGCATTGTATTTTGACAAGTAGGTCGCAGGTTTGATTCTCTAACGATTGTCTGTTATTTGGCCATTTTGCTAACCATGATTGATGTAACTAAACCATATTTAAATTTCTAATAGAAGTGCCAAAGACAAAACATATAGACAGCAGACACATCTAAGTAAAAATATATCCCCAGAATTACCTTACGAGAACGAAATTTACGAATTCATTGTCGTTAACTAAAAACTTGAAATTCAAAACAACGGTCCGGTCAAAAGTTATTAAAAATTTCGTCGCCCAGACCAAACCAACTCGGTTAGAAATTGTAGCCAAGGAAGGTCGATGAGAGTTCATGAGGGTTAATTAAATTATATTTTAACTTTTTGCATAATTGGATGCGCATCACTGAAATACTCGTCGCGACCAAGATGGGAAGCTCGTGTACAACGATACAGATGACGCTGTTGATGAATATTAATACGCATGAAAATAATTAACAGCACAAAGTCAAAAATAATACAATAATAATGTAACTATATACATATAACTACAGTGTAGATAACAGAAAAACTTCAGAGTTTTATTACAGAAACTGTATTAAAGATTTGATTTAAGCGTGACAGTGTCACTGGCGATGCCGATTGCTTTTAAGGATTTCTATTTCCTGTTTATTTAGATTTCTTAGCGAAATGCAGAGAAAATGATGCACATCATAATGTCCTTCAACAAGTAATCATAACGGTGCTGAGAGGTTCCTGATCGATGATGGGTTTTTAATCGATTTCCTGATTAGGTTTCTAGTTTTCTTGGGCTATAAAGACCAACCTCATTAAAAAAGAAAATTAATACGATTAACAATAATAGGTTCCTTGTTCTATATTTCCGATAATCATAATTGGCTGCATTAGTTCAATGTTGGACGTGAGCCGTCATAGATTCGAACACATCAATTGTTCACAAAGTCACTACACTTGACAGGCGGATTGGTGATCGAAGTGAGATATAGCTGCCCATCTCTTGAGTATTTTAGCAACATCCCGATCAAATCTGTAAAATCTGCGGCACATGCTTAGAGGAGTACTAACTAGTAAGGCTATGTTGTGTATATTTTTTTGAAGTCAAAAATTATGTATGACGTATATTGGTCCGGTGGTATTGGGAAGCGTCGGTGGCGCAGTGGATAAGGCGCGGACTCTCCATCTCGGGTACCGGGTTCGAATCCAGCCGTGTACCTATGAGTTGTGGTTCAATTCAAGTACATTATCCGATTGCTTAACGGTGAAGGAAAACATCGTGAGGAAACCTGCATGTCTTGAACAGGCATGTGAAGTCCGCCGATCCGCACTGGGCCCGCGTTGTGGACTACGGCCCATACACTCTGTAGGAGAGTAGGCCTGAGCCCCTCCATTGGGGACATATAATTATATAGGCTGTTGATGTGGTATTGGGCCACTCCATATCGTCCCGTGGGTGACGTAAAAAGCGACTAAGTGAAAAATATTCCGGAGATGAGCATCAGACGAAGTTACGAACAACAGCTTTTTGTCAAAATGACAAAAAACAATGTGTAGCCTACTAACTTTCAGTGTAGTGTTTCGAACTGGCCTCTCTGACCGATCTTTCCAGACAGTCTGTCTCGAGGCGGGGACGAAGAATGGTACATTAACACACTATAATCGAGAAGCTACCTAATGAGGCGAGCTATAAACTATATAAAGATATTCTCGCGACAATTCCGCGACTTTCGTGTTCACAGAATAATACAGAAACACACGTGTTATGCAAACATATCATGTGTCCGGTGTCGGTAGGGTTGTTTTCGCACCTTCATAATTTATTTATATCTGCAATATGTGCGTTTCATGACTTAGTCACTAAAGAAGGTATTTCCAGAACACAAACTCCGAAAAATTAATGGGTGCAAATTACAAAATACTAGATTAAATCCAATTTGTATCATACCCTCGGCGATTTGTACAAAATTTAATCAGCGAAAATTGTTTATAGTAAGGCTCGTTGCGCATAGTCTGTAAAAAGTTTGAGTTTTCCAATCTTGTGAGCCCTGCACGTGTCCTGCTCGGACGCATGTTGTGCCGATCAATGGATGACGTCACCGTTTAGAAGAAAACTTAACAAAGCCTCGCGTTCGACATAACATTATCGATTCAAGACTAAATAAGATATCAGGGAGGCCAGTTCCTCAGTTCTCGACAGAGAAACAATAATATCCACCGCTTTAATTCCACAAATATATAGAAGATTATGACTTCATGTAAGTTCTTGTAATTCTAGGGCGTTTCCATTACTAGCTTCCGTTACACAATCAATTAATTTATTAAAACTCAACCTTCTAACGGACACGTGTAAAACAACCAATGAGAAAATTGGGCCAAACTTGTGTCGATATTAATACCAGACCATAATTCTTGCAACACGAATATTCCCTGTCAGGATTTTAGACACATTACGCCTTATGATTATTTGGCTCGTAAATTATAAAAACAATCGTTTTGTTTTCATTTATTGGCTGTGGTTAATCTATTTCTTCATTTAAGATATTTATTAGCTTGTAAATCGGCGCCTTGGGGCTCAATTTATGAACATTTACCTACTGACTTACGGCCACAAAAAGTGGAAAATTTACATAATGTTATTTAGGTTGGTTATGCGGATATTACACCGTCTCGCCGTGCTGTAGGGTGAACAGGAACTTGTAATTATGTCTGTCTAGTTATATCTCGTTGATAATCGTTGACACCAAACTAATTTGCTTGATAATATTTTTATGAATTAATCAACATTATCAACTGCTGCTATAGAAGTCTTAGTGAAGAGCAATAGTCATTAATTAAAACTAAACAACTCATCCTCTCATGGAATCACCACTGTGGCCTTCTGCGGCTGTTGATGATATTATTGGATTCCGTTAATCATATCACCTCCATTTTATGGTTGCTTTTTGTTTCTCATTTTATTTATAATTAACACGTTCAAAAAGAACTAGAAACCGACTTCAACTGCCCTAAAAATCTACAGCATTCATCCCCTAAAATGTTCACCCTTAGTAAAATTATCATATTTGGTTATTGTTGATTTTCTCTTAATTACAACTCAATATGTATGTACGTAGATATAATTTACTAGTAAAATCAACGCACGGAAGCTGGAAATGATTTGTCAACTCATTGGAATTGCTGATTTACCGATGGGTCGAAATATCGCGTGGAATCTGGACAAAAAGCGAAGGCAGCAGTTTGCCCAGACAGATGACTAACATGCCAATAGCTCGGAGATAATTATCGTTCCGTACATAAATAGGTAGTCAATAAGCACATCCGTTCTGACATTACTGCGTGTTTTGGTTGGACATTATTTAAATAGCATGATAAATAATTTTGCATCTATTCTTGAAATGATATTGCTTTTTGTTGATAAGCGTTTCGATCATTACGTATGATTTCCAAAATATTTGTCTTGTTTCCTATAAATTGTGTAGAAATAATCTGATTTTGTTTTAAGGGGGATACCAGAGTCAACCTTATATTCCATTTCGCTTACGGTTTTTTTTAATAGGTGACAAAAGAGAAGCTGTAGAGAGCCGCGACATTGATTACAAAACAATCTATGACTTTCATGTAAAACTGATGAAAAAGTGAATCAATATTTCATTAAAAAAGGTGTATGCAAAATACTGGCGTGAAAGTTTCATCCGATCACTGTTTGTAACAAATGCTATTTATAATTTATTTCACATGAATCTTGGTGATTTTTTCGTATCGTTCGTAGGTGAGTAAAATGATTCATATTTTGCTGGCAATAAGTATAACAACAATATGGTATTCATTACTACCTTTTTTTCAGGACTAGGAGAGAAGCAGACAAACCTTTAAAAAATTACGAAACATATCTGGCTCTAGCAATACCCTGAATGTGTTTGTGTCTTCTTTCTAGATTCTATATTAAATAATAATAATAAAATGTTGACCACCTGTAGACATCTCGCTAAAAACATAACGTAACACTGACATAACAAACGCAAAAGCTACGCTGTCTGTCTATCTCTCTTGCGATCTGTATGTTTGATGCCTTTTCATGACTGAACGTCTGAATCTGGATCGCACATAGACTTTTTCATTCATACCGACTTCAACTACTATTTATCACGATAAATGGATCCCATATGATGATTTTTGAAGCCAAAACAAGCGAAGTCTCGGGCAAAAATCTAGTAATTATAACAATATAGGTAAATATGCAAAAAGTTAAACTAAACGAATAATTTATTAAAATCAAGTTACAGGTTACAGGACATCACTTATTTGTCAAAGAATAAAACCAATCTTGACCAAAAAAGGTCGCAGCCATTATCCAAACAAAAACGAGACATACATAACAAAAAATATCCAAAACAGCAATCCAAACGACCGCCAAAATTGCAGAGTCTAAATTACTCCGTCTGGCTAAGTTGGCGGTAAACACCAGGTATTTGTCAAATGCTGCGGGCTTCTACTAACATCACTAAAGATAGGCTTCGATGCCTTATAAATGTTCTGGGCAAGAGTTGATTTTTAGTAAATGACCTTGTGAATACTGCTATCTTATTAAATACCTATTCATAATAATATAATATACACAAAGCTATTCTTTGATTGACAATGACAACAAGCTTATAATTTTACTAGGAGTCCAAAAGGTTTACTGTAGTAATATGTAAAACTCAGTTTTGAATATTTGCTTTTTAGTTTAAGAGCTAAGATGTACATATTTATTTAAAAGAGACAAAAAGAAGAGTGGTCGAAATTTCAAAATGGAGTCACTAAGTCAAGTGGGGTATCTAAAAGTGGGGGTATATAAAAGGGCTTCATTTGTACATTCTAAAACATATTTTTATTACTTTCTTTGCTGCATAGTTTATGGCTTGTCATGAAAAGAGAATGTAAAAATACCAGTCTGTAAATTCCAAAGTGAAAAATCTGAAATAAGCATAGTAGACTGTAATTTATGTAAAAATATCACAGGAAAACTAAGTGGTGTTTCTGTCTAGTTTAATTTAAGGGATTAGGAAAAATATTCACAAACTTAGTTATGCGGTCGGAAAAAGAAAACTCATTTTAGAATTAAAGTCGAAACCCCGTGGAAATCCCCGATGACGTAAAATATATTTACCCTACAAACTCCAAGACACCTACCAGATAACCGCAACCTCTAAGGCTACTGAAAATCATACAAAAACAAAACAGTTGTTTACAATACTCCTTCCTGAATTGTTTATATTCGTGTATCTCTTATTATCGGTAACTTATCACAATCACGTGGCCGAGAACGTTCAGCCGCCCCCGTCTAGACGAAGTGCATGGAATATGTACAACTCACTAGAAGAGACATGATATAAACTAAAAAAAAATCCACTACATAACCTGACTCACTAGCCACTATCCTAGATCTAACTGTCTGAGTCTGAAACTACGAGTAGTCGTCATTTCTTTCAATAATAAATAGAATATACAAGATATTTAGGTTTCACAAATATTGTGTCCGGTAATTTGGATATAGACCTGACCCAACTGAAAGGGCTGATTGTATGGGCACAATCACTAGAAGAGATTATTTTGCACGTAAGAGCTCTGTTGATTTCAATGTTGTACTTATTTTTTATCTATTTTTTAGTAGCAGCACAGCGTTAACATTACCACCCAGTAAAGTCACGAAAAGTCTGTTCATATCCATTGCTATAATCTCACCTTATATGACTTATGTGACAATAAGGCCTTTTAATGGAAAGCATGCTCTCTCGAGGTCTCAAGCTAATTAGGCTCTGCTTATACCGGAACACAAAACTGCTACTAAAACTGTTGTTTGTCTGTAGACGTAGTAACTAGTAGATGGTGGTAGCTAGTACAAGCTAGCCAGCCGGACATGAGCGATACCTTAAAACCCATCTCACTGTATAACGATTGATAGCTTCGCTGATTAAATTTTTGGTACAGGATCCTCATAAACAAAAATAAGCAAATTTCTTTAAAAATGTTGCCTATTCATTTATTTTGATATAGAGTCTGGAGCGTGTATCAAGACTGCCCTAAGACTACTATAATCGCTTTCTTGTATTTGAGGCCTCATCTAGTGTTAACATAAATATATACTCGTATATCTCTCAAATGCGCGATGACATAATGATCGCCGGCGCGAGCGCACGTCTCGTGCATGTGCATAACAAAATAACGTTCTTAAACCTTTTTGTGTCTTAAACTTGTACGATTATCCTTTTGTATGTTTATTAGACATACATATCAAGTTCAGACTTAGAAAAACAGTTGAGGATATCTGTGTTTAAAAGTAATGTTTAGCTAATTTGACAAGGCAGTTTGTGCATTTGTGTACTTTACAACTGAGGAAAGTTATATGACATCTATTTTTTGAAATTCTACATTGACATTCTAATTTTTGGAATGATTGAGGCCTTGTGAGATTGATTGCCTCCATGGCCTAGAATCTGCACAGTGAACTCACAATGCCTACGTGATCGGCTAGCTATCTTGTATACCAACGTTTCATCAACTTAGGCTTCAGGGTAAGCTCGCTTTTCATTCAATATCCTTATCGTCACTTACCATCAGATGAAGGCCAAGTGCAAACCGTTTAGAGTTACATTCACCACATTGTATGGATACAGCAAGTATCTTGGGTTTGGCTCGCTGATCGCTACCTACAACCAGACTGGCCACACCATGGAAAGTGGTTTACATTGACATGCCGAGCCACATATTTGTAAAAAGTTGTCATTTGCTCTAGGTCTTTTCCAAAGAAGGCAACTTTCGCTACAGTAGCGAAAGTTGTTAAAATGTCTAATCGCTCACCCCAAGTACTCAAAGCAATAAATAATTGCTTTTGTTGGAAAAATTTTACTATTCTGTTGAAGAGTTCCTCAAAGATGTTTGACATTGTTTTAATTTTTGTATTGTAATTTCTTCGACTTTTTATTTTATATTACAATGCTATTGTTACTAATGAAAGTATAAATGAAATGAAAGAACAAATAAAAATGAATTTCGTATTCATCGTGCGTGGAACCACACACACTCACAAGAAACACACAAATCTTAACAAGAGTACAATACAAGTGTAATATTTTAAACAATTGCTACGCGCGCTTGTAGCGTATCCTTACGTATCGTATGCGTGCTTATTTATTTAAATTTCTGTGGTCTGAGTTCGATTCATTAAGAACAAACTTCCAACTACTGTGCTACAACTAACATGCTACGGAAATCTTCCGGCCTTCACATGATTTTCAATCAGATGAGATTAAGGTCCATTATATAAAAGTTGCTGTGTAAAAGTAAAAGTAAGAATTTTGTCCTTAGTGAATTGCTTCCCAGTGCTTCTGTACTTTTTATGTGTTATTAACATGTTTAATTTCTTGGTATTAACGTTGTCAGCGGAAATCATCGCCCGGTTGATTTATTGGGTGTTCAACCGCGCGCCAGCGCCGCATCAACAGAATAAATCACCTTTATTGTGTCAATTTGTTGTTTTGTTTTAATGACCTTCTAGTAGGTTAATATTTAAGGTAAATGTAGCATCAAAAGGCTTAGGATTTTTGCTATTGCATAGTGACTTGGCCTTAGTCTAAGTACTTTATTTGTAGAAATAGGTAAATTACAGTAAGATGTAGAATAGAGGTATAGATCGCTATTTCTTACCTATTAGGCATACAAATATTACATTTATACAATTCAAAATGTCAAGATAATGAAGTTGATAAGATTTAAATGTCAACATATTACAATATACTATTCAAATGTCACAATAATAGTATGATAAAAGAATATAAATGTCAAACTAATGATTTTTCATTAAGGAAATCTGAAATTTTGTAATAACATTTATCTAATAATAATTTTCGCAGTTTGCTTTTGAAAACAGGTAGGTCTGCGTTTTTTAGATACATCGGTAATTTATTACAAATTTTTGGTGCCATACAATAGATGCTCCCAAGTTTGAATGCTGTGTGAGACCTTACCAGACACAGGTCATTGTTATTCCTTCATAAAGTTGTAACGGTGTTAAAAGGCTGCTTTGGATTTACCAGGTCTTCGTCGGTCCATTTTAGGGAAACGGCCTGTACACGTTTCCCCGTTACAAGTGGTCGCCATTCAAGAACTCTTATTCTCAATCGGATACACGTTCTTGTTCAATGCTGATTATTGTTTAATATTTCGTAAATATTAAGATTTCTTACTAGTGTACTGGTAAAAATGCCAACAATGCCTAAGGTGAATAGGGTACTAACTATTCATTTATTTATTCATAATAATTATTACTCGCAGAGAATCCACAATAATTGTCAAAAGTATATCAATTAACTGAATCTAAATCTACTATTGGTCATTTGCTAGACCCAGCTCTAGATCGGTCATATCTTACACAGTGCTGGAACTAGAAAGATACTTTAGATATCGAGCGACTGACGATAGGAACCTCGATTTCGAGTCATGGAAAACGTCTACCGAGTCATCATTGGTAATAGCTTTAGGACGCATTGAACTGGATTAGGACTGTATGACCTCACTAAACACATTTCAGTTGAATTATTTTATTTCTATTTTTGATACTGTCACTGGTCACTGGTTCCTAGAACTTTGCTTAACTGAAATAGAACAGATATTTTGCACCTTTTCTAATTCGATATGGAAAGTAGGATGACATTTACGATTTACTTTATTGCTTATTGAGGCAACTGTTCTAAACGGTTGTTGTCGCAAATACCTACTTCTGTAACCTACAATAGCCGACCACGAGGTAAACAAGTGCTTATGCTAAGTTGTCGATTTGACCAAATTCTCAGCATCGCATTGCTGCCAGTAAATTGTACACGTAATTATAAGGACTTCTGCATACTAAGATACAGTTTCCTAGTGCGTGGATTACTTCATGATACGATCTAGAACGCCACATCAAACTTTCTATGAGGGGATTTGCCATAATCACGACGCATAGGTGGTGAATTGGTGATTGCAGCAAATTGTTGTTACATAGGTAGATGATGACCATCACTTGATTAATCGCATTTTATGACACCCGGGGGTTTATAGGGGGCGGTGCAAATCATTTCCCAAAAAACAATTTTGGTTAGTTCGTTTCCATTTTACGGCTTTATCATTACGCACACACAAACATGCAAATACACACATCGCATATTATAAAATATTGAAATGCCCTCAAGTGTATTGCTGTGCCCCTGCGGAGTGTCATACGTATTGTTATGTAGCTTAGCATATATAGTATAAAGTCATATATGTATTAGCTGTAAGATATACATGGGACATGCAATAAATAAATTGAATTAAATCACACAAAAATTGATTATCAATTTCTTTTATGGATAGTTATATGATAACTTTCGCAGTAAAAACGTCAGCAAATCGCAAGTAATGCAGTTGCCCTTACGAGCCCTGTCTCGGAATTTGTTAAATGACCGTCATTGAGTCAGTGGTGAGTGGAAGTTGGTTGGACTACTGCAACACTGTTGCTATATGAAGGCATTCAATTTCTTGGAAGGAAAAAGCTGGAACGTCAAAATAATGTGCTATGATAAACGGTGCATACGCACCTCTCGCACAAACAAACATTCGCATATAAAATATATAATAAACTTTGTAGATTCTTAGTTTTTTGTGTGTACACTCGATTGCAAAAATATTTACCGATTGCAACCATGTCATATTCACCCATTATTGTTCATATTCAGTGTGTTGACAGAAGTACAAAAGTGGATACGTTTTTATACTCTACAATAGTTCAATGTCAAATGTAGTAAAATAGTAAAATCATGTCAAATGTCCATGTTGCACCTATGCCGGTAGTGGTTGGGAACACTACAATCGAAGTTGTAGACGAGTATGTATACCTGGAACAGATCGTTCAACTAGGTAGGTCCAACTTCGACAAAGAGGTCAACCGAAGAATCCAACTCGGCTGGGCAGCGTTCGGGAAATTACGGCATATCTTCTCGTCCAAAATACCTCAGCGTCTAAAGACAAAAGTCTTTGATCAGTGCGTGTTGCCAGTGATGACATACGGAACCGAAACGTGGTCTTTTACTGTGGGCCGAATAAACAAGCTCAAAGTCACTCAGCGAGCAATGGAACGAGCTATGCTCGGAATTTCTCTACGTGATAAGGTCCGGAATGAGGAAATCCGTAGACGAACGAAGGTCACCGACATAGCTCGACGAGTCAGTGAGCTGAAGTGGCAATGGGCAGGCCACATCGCTCGAAGAACCGATAACCGTTGGGGAGTAAAGGTTCTCGAGTGGCGACCACGTACCGGGAAACGTCTACCAGGCCGTCCCCTTACTAGATGGACCGACGACCTGGTTAGAGTCGCGGGGAGTCGCTGGATGCAGGTGGCTCGGGACCGGTCGATGTGGCGTACCATGAGGGAGGCCTATGTCCAGCAGTGGACGTTTCCCGGCTGATGATGATGAATAGTTCAATTCAATTCAAATATACTTTACATACTATACACACCCGCAGAAACAAAACAGAACATAAAAGGTACAATGAAGGTGGCCTTATCGCTAAGAGCGATCTCTTACAGGCAACCTTGGGGCAGAAGAATCAAATAATTAACAAGGGGTAAGTGGTGCTACATATATGTATATACATATTATACATACATATAATGGATAAACAATAGACTAAATATAGTAAGTCAGTCAGAAAAGTAAATCAGAGGAGATCAGGAAGGAAAGAAGAATAGGCTGCTAAGGAATCTGTTTAAGGAAATACGTTTTTAAGCTAGTTTTGAAGGATTGTATGGTAAGGACTCGTCTGATGGGGACAGGGATAAAGTTTAATAGGTATATATAATAGTTATTATCACATTTATACGGATCGGCGTGTTCTCTATAAGCCACAGATTGACATATACCACTTTTTATTCCGATATGCAAACAAAAATTTAATTGATAGATAGTGTAAGTGTCGGTGTTGAATTACAGCTCATTTCAATCGAAGTCTGGGAGGCGAATTGCGTGGTTAGCACGCGGTCTGACGGATAATTGAATGAAGTGCCCACGCGCCCGCGCAGCCGCGCCGCACTGCGCCCGCGCCGGTGTACTTAAATAAATAGATCACTCATACAGTCCACGCAATAAAATTGTGACGCGTTCACAAGTACTTTAAATTAGTGAACCCATTATTAAAAGCTATACTGCACTGAACTAACACAATATAGAAAACTAGCTTTTGCGGACCAGATATTATCCCACGGGAATTTCCTTCCTCCTAAGTCCTTTTAAGACTCTTTTACTATCCATATGGGGTCCGAATAGCTGCGTAAAAGTGTCTCTTAGATCACCACGTCGGGGTTTCTGTCAGAGGATTTGCCATAATTAATTTAATAATAAATGTTCGACGGTGGCTGGAAATCAGAACTCTATGTGTCCTAGCGACACATAGGGTTCAGAGCCATGGCAGACGATTTGCTGCAGCAAAATAATTACATTTTAGACTAGATAAACTGTTATTATTTTTAATTTTTATGGTGTTTCAAATAAATTAGCTTTTACTAAGACGTTATTACAATGGTAAATTCTGCCGCCTGTCTCCTGTTCCCTTGGTCGCCTTCTGGAACATACGTGAATGGACGAGGGGTGGTCATATGCTAAAGCCAAGACCACACGGCACGATCAACAGATACGAAAGTAAATCATTTCGTTGACTGTACGTAGATCCGGAAAGCGCCCGTCTTCTCGATCTGTATATTTCCCAGATTTACGTATGTAATTCTCTGAATGACGTCAATTTCACATAACTCCGCGACGTTGGTATCTCGTGACCTGATGTTTGTTTGATCAGTTGGCTCACACATTATATGTCAGTCTGGTCAGCGACGACGCACTCCTTACTTCTAATTGGTGACACTTAGATCTTCCTGTCTTGTCATCAAAACTGCTAGTATAATAAAATAATTTCGAAAATTTTATTGAAAAATTAATTCGAAAAAAACCAACGACATTCTGCAACATGGCGGCACCTCATATATTTTGACCACAGATTAATATATATGTTTTTTGATTATGGTGCTAGGCAGACAGTTGAACATACGAAAAGGGCGTATTGGTAGGGTCATATGCCACGTGTTTAAGCTAAATAACATGTTTAGACAAGGTCACATTTTTAGGGTTCCATACCCAAAGGGACCCCATTACTAAGACTCCGCTGTCCGCCCGTCCGTCTGTCACCTGCTGTATCTCATGAACCGTGATAGTTAGACAGTTGAAATTTTCACAGACGATGTACATCTGTTGCCGCTATAAAAACAAATATTAAAAAACAGAATAAAATAAACACTTAAGAGGGCTCCCATACAACAGACATGATCTTTTTGCCATTTTTATAGATAATGGTACAGAACCCTTCGTGCGCGAGTCCAACTCGCACTTAGCTTATCAGCTTTTTATTTATGATTAGAATAATAATTTTAGTATTTGACGCAGATTATTGCTAGAAATTTTAATACTAGTAGTCTACAACAACACTTTTTCAAATAATAAAATCCCGCCTTTGAACTGCGTTTAAAAAACTGTGTGATCATTTCCGATTCCAGGAAAACATATATGCACAGTTTTCTTTAGCAAAACTAGAGTAATTCATCAATTTACACTAACTGAATTTTTAAACACTCTAATTTGCGAAAAGTAAAATTAATTACATTAAAAATTGCCAAAATACCTTCCGGACTGTGAGTTAAAATAATCACAAGGTCATTGTTTCACTCTTACTATGTCACAATGGGATCTTTCCTTTCTTTCTTTTATCGATATCTTTATAAATAACAAAATTTGGCAGTAGCGATCTTATACAATTACACAAGAATCGTCCAAAAACCCTATAAAAATAAACTTAGTTTACAAAGAAATTTATTACAAACATTTCTATTGTTTCATAACTGTACATTTCTTTATATCTTTCGGAATCCGTGGTGCGTGAGTCCAACCCGCACTTGATCGGTTTTATTTTGTAGTGATATTATTACATACTAATATTATATGTTACGATATAGATATGGAATAACCACTGTCTGATTTCTTTTAAAAATTAACAGTATATAAATTAGTCCGTTTTTTGAGAAGCCTTCTGTATATTCAGTAGTGGGATTTTACTAGCCGCAGTGACGCTGTTGCATAAAATGTGTTAATTTTGTGTTGCTGTGTGTGTCACTCAAATGGATACCGATCGTTGACACAAAATTTGCCAATTAAAAACGTGTTACTGGAAGAACACAAATTGGCCGCACTAATGACGCATTGATTACTTAATACTGTTGTAATTTCTGCCGCAGGATGTATTTACCGGAATTTAAAATTCGTCATTAAGACTCGGAGTTGGGACTACGACCTTGAGGTAAAGGCTCTTCTGGAGAATTACGAATAAACCTTGTGTTCACAACAAGGGGTATTTTTGTGAGTTTATGTTTGTATGTACGTAATATACGCATGTTTGAACCAGCTCCGTGGTCTAGTGGCTTCACTGTTTTATTCACAATATGGAGGTCCTAGGTTCGATTCTCAGCAGATATCAGTGCTCGCTTTTGTGCCCATTTCTTAAGCAGTAATCTTAGCTTTTATGTCCTCTTTAATTACTTTTGCTTCTATGGACCGTATTAATAGATCTTTGAGAAAATTCAGAACATGACATTGTTTTTAATGTACTTGGGCTTTATCGCACCTTACGGTAAAGTAACGATAGGGCTGTCGAATGAAACGAATGCTAATGAGACCGTGGCTGCTACCTTTCAAACCGTAGCACAACCATCAAAGATATTTCCATAGAAAGTTCAGAAAGTTCTGACATTCGACTCACTCTGAGAACACCCCTATCTTGAGTACATCCGCGACCCTCGCGTATATGTGACACGTACAACACAAGCGATGAATGCTGGGAGCATTACCTTTTATTTCAGCTACTAGATTTTACCAGCGACTTAGTCCGCATGGACTACAGAAATTATCCCTCGGGATACGGGGACCGGGAGACGCGGGGTGGGACGGCCTCCAGCCCGCTGGTCTGACGACCTCAAGAGGATAGCGGGAAGCGAGTGGATGAGGACGACGGAGGACTGGAAGGAGTGGCGCACGTTGGGAGATGCCTATCTTCAGCAGTGGAGAGACACGGGCTGATAAGCAAGTAAGTAAGATACTTGGACTACTTGGTCAATCGCGGAAAAAGTGGTCTGTATCCTTTTCCGAACTTCTATCCCTATACAAAAAATCAAGCTATTCTCTCTGTTATGACGTAAAGGAAGGACAAACAAACTCACTTTCGCATTTAGAATATTGGTATAGATATCTTATTTATTTGACACCATCAAATAAATAACTTTCCATGAAAGGAATTCACCATAATCACCACGCTTGTCAGGCAGGTTTGTGAATGTACTAAGATGTCAGTGCGTGGTATACAGATAGGTATCGGTCGCCTATCTGTATCCCCTGGTAATAAAATTTCGTCATATTCTCGTTCTATCACACCCATAGGGAAAGAGGCGGCTATAAATTTATAAATTAAAACAGAAAAATCGCTCCCTTTTTACTCACAGGGTCTTAAATCCCTCGCGACTAATGATCTGGCAACAGCGCCCAGTAGCGGCGGCGGTTATTGGTGGTAATGGTGGTAAAACACGCCTTGATTGCAGCCCGCGCTCTACATACACGCGGCTGCAGCTGTGTTTATATACCCAACAGTAGACTAAACAGAGCTGTAATGAGAATTTATGGACGGCAGCTCTTGAAAGTGGACCTCGATGTTTGCTGTTTCTGTAAGGCAGGCGATGGAGTTTAATATAGACAAAAAGTTTTGTGTTGTAATGTAAATAGTCGGACAGAAATACGAGACTTGATACGAATGAACTGTTGACCATTGACCAAACAATTTCGTATTGGTCTATCGGATCGTTACGTTTCAGCAGCTTACTTTTCGACTCAATAGCCGAGAATCAATTCTCAAGTCAAGCCGCATTATACCCATTTATATGAGGGCAAAAATTTCAAATCAAATATTATTGTAGTTATACATACACCATAATAAAATTGCTACAAAATTGAGTCAGGTGTGTATATTTACTGATAAGAAGAGTATAAAGAAAAGAAAAATTTTAATAAATAAAATCAAACTAATCTAAAAAATAATTATCCGTTAAATGGGAAAAAAATTTAGGCTATAAATAAATATCGTCACTTAGCTATTTCGCAAGTAAGCTGAGATCAATGTAGCGCCACACAAATGACTAAATAGAAGCCGATAGCAATAATTTCGATCCGTTAAAACGGTTGAACGGAAACTTAGTCAACGAAGCTCCAATAGGTTTTTTCATTTAGTAACTAGTGTAGGCCTAACGCAGGTTGAAGGTCTAAAAAAGAAAAACAATTTTTTATCGTTACACGAGCCAGCTAGTTTATCTAAGGCCGCTATCTCTCACTCGGTACATACAAAAGACATCAACGCGCACTACAACTTGTTGAATCATTCTGTTTTTATACTACGCATGTTTCGCACAGGCACGCAATTGGAATAGTTAACTAGGATCCAAGACACGTTATTACGTAAGAATTGAATATGCTAGATTTGCCAACTGATTTTTATCCTAACTAAAGTAAGCTTGAGTAAACTGGAGTGTCTCTCTAAGGAAGTCCTTTATGTTGGCCAGCAAGACGGTGAGAAGGAAAAATATAATATTTCATGACACAAACGATGATGGAAACAAGTTTCGTCTTTTTTTGTGAACATGTACCTCCCCTTTATCAACCGACTGCCAAAAAGGAGGAAAATACAACTTGACTGTATGTTTTTTTATGTATGTTACGCGATAACTCCCCCAATGATTATTCTTTTTTATTTGGTAAACTTCAGAGGTGGTACCACATACATTTTATTGAAATTGATTGAGCGGTTTTGAAAATCAACAAAAGTACCCACATATTTTTACTTCTAAGGGTGAATATTTTGAAGGCAGTTGAAGTCGGTTTTTAGTTGTTTTTTGAACGCGTTAATTATTTCTAGTAAAGTGTTTTTGGTTTACATTCATTTTTTAAAATATTTCTGTCATAATTCCAATTTTAAGTCTCCTCGAGTCCGTCCAAAAGCAATAACAGGCAGATGTAATAGTTTCAGATAGGAGGTTCTGCTTCTTTTTTTTTACTCTTCGCGGAATCGTGCGTTATTTTTACGTGACATTCTTATAAAATGGATGGGATGGCTATTTTTGCGTAGGCACAAAAATGTGATGGCGGAATTTTTTTACGTCTAATTTATTAGAAAAATTAAAGAGTATATAACTTACTAATGACATTTAGGCTTTGCTTAACAAGCTAATCTTATAGATAAATTCTATGTACTCACTTTGAACAGAATTTAGGTCACATCTCATTGCTCATGTCCTGAACTGATACATACTGGTACATAAAAATATCTGCGGTGGTAAATAAATAAATAACATTAGTTTATTTACACTTAATGTGTCAGAACTTTTAAATGTCCCTATATATTAATGTTATTAATACCGTTGTTAGGGATCCCTTTCTACTGCTGTAGGTTAAACCTGTGTCGCAATAAACGGTTTTTACATATCTATTTTTTTTTATTTATTATTTATTTAAACAGTTTATTGTACACAGAAAATATTTACATAACACAAAACAGAAAAAATATATACAAAAGGAACAGCTTATTTCTAAAAGAAATTTCTTCCAGCAGTCCTAGGTTAAGGAGAAATATTGAAGAAAGGAGGGCAGTTAGGCGTGTACGATATGATAAATATAATAAACGATTACATAAATACGATATACAAAACAAACTAATATATATCAATAATAATACATACATACTTTACATACTATAAATATATATAATCTTATAGTGATAGTATCTAGTATCTATGTACTAAAATGGTGTAAGGGAGAGGTGCTGGTGTTATACATTATGTTTTCATATCATACGGCATTTTTTTATCCTAAAATACGGCAATTTCAGATCTTAGATACGGCAACCAGAAGTTCGACTGTAACAACACTGACTGAAACGAGTCTAACGATACACCGTTCATAGGAATCGTTTATACAATTACATAATCATACATATTTACAAATACACACACACATACCAAACGTTCCCCCAGGCTTAACAAACATCAGGTATTTTTTAATTAATCATTTTAATTGTTTAATTAGAGGTATAGCTTGCATCGTGTCATACACATGGAAATGTATATAGGTTAACAGTATTGCAGTCCAGGCCGGCTTAAAGATTGTCCTTTTCTACCCTCCTGCTCTACAACAGATAGAAATAATGTTTTTGCACGTATGTGTAGAAACACAAAACGTCACCAGTGACGGACGGCGCTACTGAACATGAGAAATGAGGAATGTATCCACTGAGTATTTTAAACACTCTAGGAGGAAATCGGTAGACGAACAAAGGTTTACTATATAGCTCGACGAGTCAGTAAGCTGAAGTGGCAATGGACAGGCAACATCGCTGATAGAACGGATAACCGATGCCACCGATGGGCACTAAAAGGAGATTCCGACCGTAAAGGAGATTCAAAACGTACCGGGAAACGTGTATCGAACCATCCCCCTACTAGATGGACCGACAACCTAGTTGAAGTCGCGGGGAGTCGATGGATTAAGTGGCTTGGGACCGGTCAATGTGGCATACGATGGCGGAGGCCTATGTCCAGCGGCTGATGATGATGATGATATTTCCATATATCAGTTCCTTAAATTCTACTGCATGGAATTAAGTACACATACACTCGTTATTAGGTAAGTGGGAGTCCACGTCATTCGAATAGGTTTATGGATTTTTATAGTTGAAGTGGCATTAAGTTAATAATAATCAATTAATTGTCAACTGCCGCCTCGATCCTGCCCACTAGCGCTACTTACATAAATATTAAAGATATCATAGTTTTATTTATATTACACACCTTTTTTCAAAGTCGATCGTAATCTGTAGGCATTTCATAGATTCGTAAAAAACAAATGATATTTTAGATCTACGCAAGGAGCAATGATGGAGCCTTGAGGAGCCTTTACAAACAGCTTCGAGGTTCATTGATCCTGGTTATTGTGCTTAGTTACTTATTAGTATATATAATTTATCGCAGGCAGGGTGCAACTGACTAGCGACAAATACAAACTCGGATCTCACGATATTGATCCTTGGTGCCTAGTAATATAGAGATATCGCCAGCAAAGACATCTTATTAGAATTGTACCCCTGCTTTACAAAAAACTAGTCTTATCAAAATCTGGTATATGATAAATATCAGTAGTATTTGTCTAGGTAACTTGTCAGCAGAAGGTCTAAGTAGTTTGCGGTGTGTGATCATCGACTACCAGACTGGTCACAAGTCACCAGCTGGGTGAGAGATGAGATATAGCGAACGTGCTAATGCCTGAACCTCTGTCTCAGCGTGGGTCGGTATTCTGGTCGGTACAGACATTGTTGATGGAGAGCGTTAAAGAAAGTCGTTGTGACGGGTACCGTTGTTCAGCAGCTTGAGCTGATTTCCCGAGATAACCTCGCCGTGTCCTGATCACTTCCATGTAACCGGTAGACAGCAGCGTAGACCTGCTGGCGTACCTGTATCCACCAGTAACCATATTACAGAAAAGTTCGGGTACTCAAGGTTCTGGAGACGCCGGCAACAGATGACATAACGGTCATACGAACAGACTCCTGCCCTGGGTAAGTGAAGAAAACCGTGTCTGTTGGATATCTGATCTGCGTCTCCAACATGTCACCATTTCATGAAATGGTTGGTTACTTCATGATGTGGGAAATTCTAAGGTTGGGCCTTAACATGTACATCATATAAAATGTTTAAATCCAAGATTGCAAGAATCGGTCATACGAGTTAGTAAGTCATTAATTGAAATGTTAGCTAAAAATTTAACATTTTTATAAAATGAAACACTATCATAAAACTACTCCTAGTAATGGAATTTCAAAATATTTTTAATGTACAAAGTACGAGATTGTAGTCTAGTCGCAGATGTAACGAATCCCGGTAAGATAGACTCCTGTAATATAACGCTTTTCTATCACAAAAGAAACTAATGAAAAGGAATAATTTGTCGCGTGGCTTTCACGAGAAAACTTACAAATGAAATTTTCAAATCAAATAGGATTTTACTACAGTAATATTCGTAAAGACACAGTTCTTTGAACTTTTAAGAAATGTGTTTTTATTTCTTAGACTAACACAAAAATTTCGTTGTTAAAACTAATTGTCAAAAATACGGAAGATCATGGGAAAATTTTATAATTATAAATTACACTGCAGGCAGGCCTCTACCATGGTACGCCACAATGACCGTCCTTGATCTGCTTGCATCAAGTAATTTCTTGCGATTTTTCTAGGTCGTTGGTGCATCTAGTAGAGGGACGGGCCCGTACACGTTTCCTGGTATGAAGTCTTTTCCTCGCCATCGGTTATCCATTCTTCGAGTGATTGCTTTCAAACCAAGTACCGATAGGAACACCGCTGGGAATAGAACCAGTAGCTCTGGATTGTGAGTGCAAGCCTGTAGCCAAACCGCTATATGCGTACTAGGCCACGGAGGCCGTTAATCAAACTTATCTCAAAAAGATTCGGTGGTATTGAAAACATGGCAGTTTGTTTTCGACCTTGGTATGTGGCTCTACAGGTTTTAGTTTAGTCTAAGATTTATTAGAATTTATTGGTATAGCAACCGAGAGCTTTGAACCTTTAATCAGCCTACAGGGCCAAAAAAATCACTCAACTGTAATTCCAATCTAGATTTCAATAAGTTCGTCTGGGATTTATACAAGTAAATAGTTCTTTAACATTTCCAAGAAAAGCCTGTTTTGACTGTATTTCAAGGTTTCGTCTAGCGATATTCTTTACTAAATCATTTTGTAACAAGACATCATTTGAAATTATTTGGCTTTTGTACAAAACTTAGACGGAATTTGTTTGAATCTTTCTAAGCAGAAATCATTTTCCGATAGTTTCGGAACGGTTCAGTGACGTCGAAATGTAACGAGACACGAATAGATAGAGAACACACATAATTAGATGCCTGGCCTCTATGCAAATGTAAATTGATGCTATTTGGAATACCATGCCGTGTATTGCACTTTTGTGATCGCATCTGACATTTTTGGGGAAACTTCCCTTATTGATTGAACGGTTAATATTTGAATTAGATTCAAATAAATTATCATCATTATTATCTGGGAAACGTCCACTTCTGGACATAGACCCCCTCCATGATATACGGCACGGTAAATCATACGATGAATAAAAAATCATATGGGCTGTTGATGATGTTGGATGTATATCAGTCTGATTTGGATGAAAGTCTCACAGGTTCTGGCTGTACATAATTTACTTTTATCCCAGGTATTTTACAGCTTAATTTCTAGAATCCACGATTCGTGAAAGAACTAGTAATGGGAATATTTTCTAAAGTCAGACGGTACTTCACTGCTGGGCAGCTTCTTAGCATATATCAAGCTCAAGTTCGATCCTGTATGGAGGACTGTTGCCACCTATGGGATGGGTCTGCCCAGTATCAATTAGCTGCTTTGGACTCAATAGAAAGTCGCGCCACTGGACTCATTGGTGACAGCTCACTGGAGAGGGGTAAGCTTCAAAGCCTGGAACAGCCTTGCGGTCTTCTATAGTATTCACTTCGGAGCGTGTGCCATCACATTACACGACCCAATTCCACCATCCCCCTTTTGACAATCGCTAAACCACCTAGCTAATCGCTAACCGCTAGGTTTCACACCTACTTAGCTGTCATGCCACCACTTCGCACGAAGCATTTCGCTTCTTCATATACTATGCCTACAGCTAAGGAGTTGTGACAACTTCCCTGAGTGTTACAACCTGGATGACTTCAAGGCCAAGTGGGTATTTGGAGAAATAATAATATTTTTATATATAACCTTTACTTAATTGTTAGTAACGATAAAGCCGTTGGGATGTAAAGCGTGCACACACAGAAGCATCAAGTTACGCTGGTTATGCAATTTTTCATCAGGAGAACACAACAGGGTATTTTACAGTTGTTTGAGCTACATAAAACTGTGGACATATAAAAATATAAACATTGTAAGTAAAATTGTAAACGCCTCCTTGGCCTGTAGCTACAAGTATCTACAAAACTTACAATCCAGTCCCGGATTCGATTTCCAGCGGGGGTACGAATAGAATTTTCTATGTCCGCCTGGCTAGCTACAACTCTTTTTCCTATTCTTCTGCCAAACACTAGTGTGCATGATGTATTCCGGTATGAAAGCTACCAAAGCCAGCGCCCATTGGCTTGAAGCTTCAGGGTGAGCTCACGCTTCAAGTAACGGCATTATGTCAGGTCAGATGAAGACCAAGTTCTAACACATTATAAATTTAAAAATACAATCAAAATAATTGTAAATGCGTAGAAGACCGTGTACATTATCAGTTGAATGGCGGCGGTCAGGTATAGTATAGTACAGACAGTTGTAGTATATGCGGCACGGTTGTAGTGTCGGTCGGTGCGTCTGGCGCACGCATTCCGCTGAGGCGGAAGGGTCCGCCTGCACCGGCGGGCGCGCGGCCGCGCCTGCGCTTGCGCCGGTCGACGACACGGCTCGCCGCCACGCTGCACTTGCAGACACCGCGCGCGCAGCCCGTGCCGGACACCGCGCGGTGTTGCCATGCGAGACACTGGACACACTCACACGGGAGATAATTGTATTAATCTAGCAACAACAATCAATAATAATCAAATATAATCAAAACAGGCATATTATCAAAATTAATGAAATTATAGTATACGCTTGACCACACCCTTAGCAATAAAATAATATACATCGAGAAAATTTACGAGAAATTGTTGGTAAAATAAAAATTACAAAATTGTTAAAAGCGCATTAGCTATTATGATCTCCGGCTTAACTATTGGATATGCATATTACTGAGATGCAATAAATAATGGACTAACAGTTTTTCAATTCAAGTACATTATTCGATTGCTTAACGGTGAAGGAAAACATCGTGAGGAAACCTGCACACTCCTTAGAAGAAATTCAACGGTGTGTGTGAAGTCTACCAATCCGCACTGGGCCCGCGTGGTGGACTATGTCCCATACACTCTCTGTAGGAGAGTAGGCCTGAGCCTCTGCAATGGGGACGTATATAGGCTGTTGATGATTGATGATGCAGGTCTATTATTGTAATTACTTATAAAAACATCTTGATCCTTATTAAGGAAGCTCAAATGAAATATTTTCCACCAGAAAGACACTTATATAATTTAGGTTGTATGTTAACTGTATACAAAGCCAAAGCAAAAGTATATATATTATATGTTACCTGAAAAAGTCTTACTTCTTTATCACATCTCGATCATTAGAAATGCTCAAATCCCAAAGTAAGCTACTATTCTTTATTGAAATTAATCAACAGTCAAACCATTATACTGTAGTAGTTAAGATGGATGAATAAATAGAGGAGTCATTTTAATTCATATTGTGACATGACATAACAGTTATTTTTGTTGCTTGTGGTTTTTATTCATTCAAATAAAACCCATATGAGTGAGATATAGCCATGAAAAATACAACTTCGATATTTGAAAAAAGAACTACAGTCATTTTACTGTTCGATGTATGTTGGAAGAAGTATAGAGTGTTCTTAGTTTTATGATATTTAAATATGAATCATTTGTGTTGATCGGGATTTTTATATGTACATTTTACTTCCTCTAATTCGATATTTATGTGCATTATCTCTTACTTCTGTTCAATCAATCAAAAGTTCGTTATTGCTTGTGCATGTGTGTGTATTATACGTGTGACGTTCTGTTTCTTTATTAGTGATGTTCACATTACCTATGAGTTATGTATGAGAGATATTGTCTGAGTTGAAATTATTTTATTTTAAAACTTCTTAATATCGTTTTTATGTCGTTTACGATGTGGGGTGTAACAAAAATTTACTATTTTAGGTATTACACTATAATTGTTGTTGTTGGATTAATAAAGATTTGTAGAGTGCCTATGCAAGAATGTCGTTTCCATCGTTTCTACTGCCCGCCGCACACCTCTCCCGCAATCAGATAAAATAAAATAATTTCAGCCTTTGGAGGACCTAATTTTTTCTATGGAAATTAATATTAGTTAGTTTTGAGGCTAATTAATTAGTAACAATTTTTTTAAATTTATATTATTGTTGCAATGATATGTCGGTAGTTTCGGGTGTGTGTATGTGTGTGTGTGTGACGTATAGTGACGTGTTGTGTAGTGTTGTACTGTGGTGGTCGTGTAGGCGGTTGTCGTCCGTCGTGCGTCGTGCGTCGTCTGTCGGGCGCTGTGGGTCGCGCGGCAACACCGAGGCGCGTGTCAGCGTCCGTCGCTGGCAGGCTCAGTCCGCAGCTCGCTCAGTCCGCGCCAACTCGCCGATACGACAGCACCCATGGTCGGTGCGGATGCGCGTGCCGGGCGCGAGCGGTCGCGGGGGGCGGACTTGTCGCGCGCGTGCCGGCCCGGCCACCCCGGCGCCGCACGCGCCGCCTACATGCGCCCATAGCACGAGTATGCTGCTACCGCTGCTCGTACTCACCCTCGTGCTCTTGCGTCCCGCGTCAGGTGAGCTCCCGTCCGACACAACCCTCGGAACAGCGACATTCTTCACTTCACGTCGATACTTTAAAAAACACAGCCAAACACATCGTCCTCTTATCAGTGCCCGACGCGACGCCCTAATTAATTAATATCATCCTGTGATTATTCGGTAATTCGGGAGTCGTTTGACCGGTAGCGCGTTTTGCATCGGCGCGGCTTGCGACAGGTTTGAAATGTCGTTTTATGCATTTAATGTGCGAGCTTTGCGACGGGATCGGTAAGTCGATTCTGTTTCAGATTTTTGTGCTTTTTTCAGAAGTCAGTGGAGTGGAGTGCGTACGATGTTTCTTTTAAAAACTTTTCAAAAGTTTATTCAAGTTTCTGTGTCCTTCGTATGTCTTTGTCAAACTAACTTGCACCGGTTGGGTACCTTCTATCGAAATATGTTATTCAAAATATCGTTGACGGAGATTCAATTTGAATTAAATAATGTAACGAATACGTTTGTGAGGTAATACAATCAGTAAATATATGTGTATCTTCGAAAGAACTCTTTATTTTTAACGTTACAGAAGACGTGAATAACGAAGGATTACAATTTAGTTATAAAAAATAGTAAATCTTATACCCTATTATTATGAATTACCACAATGTCTAGTGGACATATCGTAACAATACTTCATATCCTGCCTGGGTTTATTAACACAAGGAAACAATGGTATATGTCAATATAAGAACTGTTTCTATCTACTTTTTGATAGATAATGTGGTAAAACGCCATGCCTGAATGACCAATTGACTGTTAGAGGGTTTTTTATTCGTATTATACTGAAATTTCACAGTGTAACATCCACTTCAGTACCTACGTAGTAATTATAGAACAGTAACGGTCTCGTTTAGCGGAAATTATCGTAAGTGTAGATGCAAGAATTATACAATTTATAAGCATTATAATAATTAAAATACTCTAAATGTACGTGTCTACAAGCAATACAAGCGTCATAGTTTTCGATAATAAGTTTGAGATCGGAAAAGCAACAAACAAACTTTTTTCAATTTGTTCAAAAATATAGCTTTAGCTGAAAAACTTTTTATATCGTTACTGAAAAAACTACGAAATTTTTACGAAATAAAAAGTTTTGAAAAGTTAACAAAAATTAAAATAATTTAACTGTGATAAGAACTTGTCGATATTCTCTTAGAAGGAAGATTCTGGAACAAAAGTTTTAAATTATGGTGGGATGGATTATGTTTTAAATTATTATAAATTAAATTTTTAAATTTTAATTTTATAAAGTTTTAAATTATGGATAAAAACCATTTGATTTGCACTCAAAAAATATTGAAAATTTCAATTTATCTTAAATAAAAATAAGAAGCAAAATTTGCATACAATTTCGACTTAAAAGAAAGAGTTTAATTACTCCTTATGTAAAGATTCGTGCTGCATGGGGACGTGAAATAAAACCGATCCGTTTGCTTGATAATTGAACACTGCTTTAATTTAAAAAATGCTAGAACTACGAGTATATATCAGATATTGCCGGCGAATGCAAACGCCGCACAGCTATCGATGCAAATTAGTGTGTTGGCTCGTACATCTCTCTCGGTCTCATCATATTGTAAAATTACTATATCTTGTATTTCATTACTTGTAAGAATATATAAATCAAGCTCTTTACCCCTACTTCATCTCTCTTGATTCAAAAACTACTCACGACAATCTTCTATATTGATAAGGGTAGCCTCTGTCCCTATACATACATGCCACTTCTAATATTGACAATAATTAATATATTTTTTTATAAAGCAAGTCAATTAAGCTTTCAGTAAAAGAAGTTAAACTATTTACTCGTATCTATCCCGTGTATAGTGGTCAACTTTGCGAAACGCAAAATAAATATCAAATATTGTTTGCAAGTCACGGTCTTCTAATATTGCTGGATCATTTCTTTCGTTCAGTCGTGTTTTCTTTGTTAGAAACACTAATTAATAAATTAAATAAAAGTGTTCGAGGAATAACGTTATGAGAAAAGATTTCCTCTTATTTATTACGATTTAGTCTTTTGTCTAATCATAAAAATACTTTCGACTACGAATTATGCAGCGTAGGTGTCTCCTGACATGCGTGACAGACTGACAGTCCATTAGGAAAGATGGAAAAATCATTTATTTACAAACATCAAAAATATATACAATTCAAACGCTTAGTGTTAACAAGCTCAGCAGATGGGACCGAAGCCATTCCGACCGAAGCCAGAATGCTATACAGTGATTTCCGACTAAGGGAAAAATTCATAAGTTGGGCCGAAGCCCATATAAAGGAAAAAAAAACATGGTTTCTTTGCCGACGATATCTCTAGTTTTCTAGGCAACAAGGATCAATATGAAATGAAGTCAGCAAAGACATCCGTGAGCCGTGAAGTTGGAAGGATATTTGTCCATAGTGAATTGCACCTCAGCTTTATTAACCTACTGCTAAATATGAGCCTCCCACATATATTGACATTGCGAACTTTCCATGATAGGGATTTGTCATAATCACCACGTTTGTCAGGCGGGTTGGTGAGGGCAGCAAGATGATGGTGATGCATAGGCCGATGCATGTTGCTGCCTGTTTACTGGATATGATGGATCATGATGGATGATGATCAAGGTTATTGGAAAATCTCTGTTCCAAAGACCTGACTGTTTTGCAACTGACCCAAGACTTACCTCCAGATCTTCTCGAAAGCCAGTTGCACACTCTCGAAAATAGTTGACTATCTCCTGCTGCTGCGCTGCGCGCTGCTTGGCAAATCCAGACGTATGTGTGGGTTTGTTGTTACTTGGGTACCCGGACAGGTTGAGTATCCCGCGTTTCCTCTGATGCCCCTAGTGGATGCTCCACGATACGTGCCTCCTCGTCCTATGGAAATCAGTTGAAGGTTGACTCTTGAGCAGATTATCTCCCATGATGGACTTGGAGACAACTTTTTGTGTTTTTGTTAGTTTTGTAGGTCCGCTAGAACTTCAGCGTGCTTCTCATCACTAGAAGGTACACAGGACAGGATTTCCAGCCCTTAACAACTTTTATATACTATAGAACTTGCATTTCACTTGCCGGCCCTGGGCACCACAGCATGTGCTAAATATTACATTTCACACATCTCTTTGCGTAGTTCATTCATCTTGAAAATTAACGCCTCGACAATGTTAACAAAAAAAACATCAAATTCTACTTGGTGTCACTAAATAATGTTATATTTATGTTATCAGTTTATAAAATAACTGACTTATGCCAATGACTTCATACACGTGGACTACATAGATAAACTGGGAAATAAAAAACAGGGTATGTATGTACATGACGGGAAGGGATCCGTATACATATATCCTTTTTTGTAAAATGATACACCAGCATCTCTATAGAAATGTAACGTACCAAAGATGTATCTAAAAACCATGGAATATTATTACAACTACAGGTCAAAGATAGGTGCTACCAAATGTATTTTCGTTCACAATGTTTAGTTTATTGTTGATGACTTTATTGGAAAACATTCGACAGGTACCACATTTAAAAACATTTCTTTATTTAAATTACTTAAAAGTTCGGTTTATGTTTTTTTTTCTTCTATCTTATATATAAATTTTTCGTTTATTTGCCCATGTAGAGTAACAATAAATATTGAAGTTAAAAATCAAGTGGTAGAATAGCTTCCATAGTGCAGAGCTTATCAGTCTCATTCAGACGTAATAAAATTTTCAAAGTTTGCATAACAGAACCCTAAAATATCATATTTTTCTAAATTTGTGTATAAGGTTATCTACCAAGGTCACCGCTCATTAGTTCAAGTGATAATTACAACGAAGTAAACATACACACCGACGTTTCTTTGCTGTGCTATTTCGAGTTGAGATATTAAAAACTCAGATATTCATATAAGTTGCAGAGAATTTACGGTACAACCTTTATTTAGGTACTAAAGGAGTTTTTTATTAACCCACACACTTAACACATTTGTTTTGAAAATATTATAATTTACTACTGCAATTATTGAAGTCCCACATTAACTTGGGGCTTATGAGTGAGCACGCTTCTATCACAATCTAGAGGAAGGCCAAGTTCAAGCGCATTGTGTATTATATAATAATAATATTTCCAGGTGAAAACTGACACCTTAATAAAGTTCAATAAACCTCCAAGTGCTCGTTAAACTCAAGCTCCAATAAGGTTTCCCGGCCGGTAAGTTTGTCAAGGTGTTTTGATGATTTCTCAAAAGCTATACTATCTAGAGTAATAGTTACACAAGGTTCTACCTACTGTAATTATTACAGATTTTTCAAATTTGGAAACTTCGAAGATAGAGGGAATGGTATTTTTTTAAATTTAGAAACGCATTTTTTTTGATAAGTTAAAAACTATGCTGGAAAGAAAAAAAAAAACATATTTTCTAATATTAAAACAAAGTTCTTTGACACAACCCACTTTACCTAGTGACTCCACTTTAAAACTTCGAACCCTCTTTTATTATCTCACCCGCGGTTTCGATTTCCCGTAACTATTCCAAATTCCAAGTCGATGGCATTAGTATATCTTCAGATAACTAGATGTGACAGGTGGACAGACCGTTCCGTTTTTACATCGGATATTTGAAACCCTAAAAATCGAAATTATTTAATATTACTCGCGATAGACGGGACGAAGTCAAAATAATCGTAATCACATTACACATGACTCAGGAGATCATGTGTACTACTATACTTCTATATTGCAACTAAACGATTCGATTGATTGATTGCTACCAATAGGTAACAAGCACTTAGTCTACGCAACGATTGACTCTCGAGAACAAAGTTTTCTTTCTCTCCTATGACAATTTTCCCAATGTCCGCTCTATAACCTATTACTTTATTGGAATCTCTTTGTAGTAGTAGGTAGTACAGGTATAATACGTAAAAACAAACACAAGTTATTGACAGGAACTACGATTCACGTTGTTATTGTATTCAGAATAAATTTAAGCTTTTCTTCATTTTACAATTCATCAAGACCAGTGTATATGTGACCTGCTTTCATATGTAGTATGATAATTTGTCGACCACTTCGGGGACAATGTCTGCGAAATAAACGTCGTATTGACGAATAAAATTTGAATATTTAATCATTTATAGAATTCTACATTCACTGTTACTTGTTTTATTCATTTATGATGAATTTAAATGTTTAGAAGTATAGCAATTTAGACAGATGAATCAGTGAAGATATTTAGAATAACCATTAAATCAAAATACATTTAAAAAATGTGTTCGTTGAGCTATTGGTTGTTGTAATTTATTATCATGCATATAATATTATAAATAATACATATTTTTAAAAGTAATAACATATTTTTTAAATTGTTTTGGAATCATCATCATTTATCAAACTTTCAAGGTTGCCTGCCTAAAATCTTTTCAAACTTTAACATTATTTTGGATCTTTGAATCCAATATTAGACACTTATGTTTACCGTATTTTTCAATGCATACTTGTAACTGAAGAAAAAAAAACTAATTACAAAACTTGTGACAATTTGTTTCATTTTAAAGCTGTTGCAGTGTGGACCACAGTTTATTAATCAAAAATGGTTCATAGTTAATTGAATTTAAACAAGTTAATAGCTTGTAACGAAATTGAAACTACGAGTATAACACCTAAACTGAGTGTAGGTTCCGATACTAAACTTTTTGCTGCTTTTTTATTGAGCTACTTACTTTAATCGCATAGTAAGTGGTAAGTAATGAACCGGTTTTGAAAAATAAAAACATATGCCGTGAATCCGACCGAAATCATATTTTCTACTGGTACCTACGTACAGTATATAGTATAGTAGAACGCGTACTTAGCAACTCTCGAGTGTTTTCCAGCTGCGATCTCAGCTAGACTATTTCTTGTCCCAATTTCAACTTGGGTTCTTTGAATAATTTGTCCATAAAGTATTCTAAGTAAGGCGTGTACTCGCTGCGCCACCGTTTAACTTGTATTAACGGCAGTTAGCTCCTACCTCACCGTATTTAATATGCCACTTAAGTATATAACTTAATGCATCGGTCTGGGAAACATGCGCTCGCTACCACCGGCTAGACTCCTAGACCCAATAAGTGAAAATAACTTCTTTTCAATTGTCTCAGTTTAACATGACTATGATTTATAATTTATGTACTCTGTGGAATAGGACTAGCTTATGGACGAAATCTGTCAAACAACTACTCGTACTCGTTCCGACAAGCAAATATTATATTATATCCCCTTATATTATAGTTAATTTAAAATTAAGGAATTACTATCCGACGACCATTTTGTCATTTACTATCGGGTGAAATGAAGTGAATTTAATTACTGTTAAGTGCAAACACATTGCGCATAAAGACACGGTAACGTCCATGTTGCAACTAAGTACACAGGTGGACCGTGGGTATATACATTTTGAGTAAATATTCCTTTATTTGCGAGTATTTGGGATATTAGTTATAGTGCGAGTGCACTAAGTGAGGAAAGAAAAGGAAAGAGGTGAAAAGTTATGGTAAAGTTTGTGTTCTAAATAATAAAGCAATGTCGAGTTTACGCCATTCATAAATCAAGAACAACTGCACCGATTTTTTATATTTTTGGATTTTTTTCCGACCCGAATAGCAGTTAAGCACCAGATAACTGCACAAAAATAGTAAAGATAATTCATTTTCTCATTTATTTTGCCTGGAACGGATACCAATAATTTTGAAACGCAAGAAAACCTTTCTGAGTCGTTACCTTCGCGGGTCAGTTAATTAGTTTAAGGACCCATAGACTTATTGGATTTTCGATTTCAGTGATATTTGAAGTCAGTCAGTCGGGCTAGTAACCAGCCTTGCAGCATGAGCTTGCAGCGATGCCGCCGCCGGGACGCGGTCTGTATTTGCATGTGTAAATAAATAGCGTTGTTCGATGTTCCGCGCCCGCGCCCGCGTTCGACGCGCGACGGAGCACCTGCGAGCTGTAGGTTGGCGCGCTCACACCTCTCTATCGATGTCGATAAAACTTAAAAACGAGTACATAATTTTGTTCAATTATTTATAATATTTGGCTGACTGAGCTTCGATCATGGTGAACGAAATCTGTGGGTTATTTGCTTGTCTACGAATTATCCCTTGACCAATCGATTTCTCGACCCTAGTCTGTAATTTTCATCAAGATCGCTAGAGCCGCGGCATTGCCCATGTGTTTACACAATTCCTTTCTTAGCGATTCTGTAAATGGAAAAACATATTGACGTTTCATATTTCAAATTCAGCCCATTTGTCTATAAAAGGTCATGTCAGGTGATCATTTAACATCTTCGAAGGGGAGGAATTTAAGTTATAAAAATTAAATCAATCAATCAGGCAGTCAGGCATACCATTTTATATATTACACAAAATAAGAGTAACAGATGCCTTCCTGCTAATGAATACGAATATACAGAAGGTGTAAGAATTATGTTACCCGATATAGACTTACATGTCGCCGCATTATACATATCATACAGAACTTTGTTTATCACTATAATCCTGTCATCAAAAACGTCTAGCAAATATCATGATTATAGTAAATCTCTCCATGGAAAGCTACTTGTCAGGCTTATGTTCATCAGTGGACTTTACTGTATGACAGATCTCAATTGTAAAAGGTGCAAATCAACACATGTTTATATCATCATCTAGTCGTTCTCGAAGCGTGCAAACGAAGGACATTATTGCCATTCTCATGTATTTTATTATCATACACGGACACAATTTGTCTCGCCGCTTGTCAAATTACAATTTGCGAATTCCTACGCGACTACACGTTGAACACTAAGACTATTGGAAGCAGGAGATGTTTGAGCTTGTTTAGTTTGAATATGCGCATTACGTCGCGGTAACGGGTTTGCTGGCTTGCAATGGACTTGGCCGTCTGCATGCCAAATGATTCCTGGTGATCGCCCGTTTGAATTATGCGCACGGGCACGCTTATGAGTCTGCATTCAATTGCCTCGCGAGATTTATGTACGAATACGTGTATCGTGTAGGTACAACAGCGCGCCACATACAAATGTTTCCTTGAATTTAGACGTGAGAAGCACGCGCTACCTCCAGTCCGGTTCATGATCACTATCATTTGGAAAACATCCAAATTGCTGTTCAAACCAGTTTAAATTACAATATACCAACTTAGCGTAGCATCACAATTTCTCTTACGTTATATTGATGTTTGAATCTAATAATTATTATAAGTAAGACTATTTTCTATTTACTATTCGTTTTAATCAGTTTTTTTATGATTGCACTAAGACCTAATCGGATCGAAGTATCAATTAACCCTAAAGAACAATATAGATGTACAATAAAATATCGATATACTTACTCAAAGCAAGGAAGCATTCACGTCACTAGAATGATTCGTGAAGTGCTGTGGTCTCAGAATTGTTTGAAACGTTCATTCGTATATTGAAGGATTAAAAATCATGTCAATGAGATTGAATAAAATTTATTTTATTTTTGAATGTTAAACAATGACACATGACGTATGGACAGGCCGGGTTATGTGTGGACTGAACTTTTTTATATTTATTATTAATTATATCTATTATTAATTAAAATAACTGTCACATAACACGTACCATAACACAAATGTATTTTAAACCATTATTTAAAACATAATTTGGCATGCCTGCATCGGATTCTCAATTATAAGACATTTCATAACAGATTTTGCTAATTTGATGAGATATTTGGCAATGCTTCAGGAATCCTCGAGCGTTCGTCATATTCGAATACTCGTATCGAAGCGTATCGCCGGTGACACATTGGTATTTGTCAAAATTAAAATACGACGTTTTTGTTCTTTTGACTTTCCCCAAAAATAAACATTAACAAACATCTGAATTATTTTGCTATGTGCAACACGTATTCTCGTTTTTAGAAACTATTAGGGCAGATACTAAAATGGTTAACAATTGATAAAAATATTATTTAATTTGCTATCACTTGGGGTTTTGCTTTTTCACGACCAATTTGCAGAATCCATCGTATCTCAACTAACGTAGCCTATGAAATGGTAATGGACGAAGGCTGCTTTTATCTAGTATGTCCGCGGTCTGGACTTCTTAGTTGAATGGTCAACATCCAATAAAAGTGATTTAATTAACATTTTTAATATTGTGGCCTAATTTATCACACAGGTACAAAAACATTTAAAACGCAGAAAACAGGAAAGACTCAACTTAAAAAACAAAGATGTCGTTTATAAAATGACATGTGATGTCAGTATAAAAATAATTATTATGGACAAACAAAATATTAGATTATTCCTTGTTTTTTTTTTTTAAATAGTGTACAAGTCATACACCAATCTTTTAGGCGGCGCGTCGTCTTTATTTCGTAGGTTACAGTGACGTGTATATACGAATAAATATCGTAAACTTTGACAGAAGATATCGCATCATATCAACAAATAGTTTTATTATCGATACGAAATATTTTATTTATCTTGTTTCCTTTGGCTATACAACGAATAGTCGGTCGTGTAATAAAGTTAACGTACTAGTATGATAATTATAAAATAATTAACGATTCGTATTTGTCTGTGGGGCAAATAATATTTTTGTTTTTCCAATACCAAAAAAACTTTGAAAAATATTGTGATTGATTAACCCGTGTTTTATCATAAAAGGAAACACACACAAAAAAACAAATTTTGAATATTGACTATTCCAATATTTTATTTTTGTGTAAAATTCACCTGAACAGTTTCATAAATTATTGGCTGTGTTCACATAAGAATAAATTATAGTTTGAAAAAAAAACTAAACATATTTTTTCAAGTCAAAACAAACAAAATGAGTCCAAACTCTAGGGGTTTGCTAGTAGCCCCTTTCAAAATTCAAATTTCTACCTCTTGGCTCCATCATCAGACCCTCGTTACTGTAAAGAAGACGAGCTCACTAATTATTGTGTGTAACACTATGTTATTGTGTCTATTTGCACTAGAAATTCTAAAAAGCGAGTGATCAGTGTGGTCCGTCGGTAAGCTTGAATAGTTGTCTATCATTCATTAAGACTTTATGTACAATCTGGCTTTAATATGCAAACCACGGCTTTTAGCACACTTTCACGAGCCACTCAGACGCATAATTCCAGTAAAGAGACGGCGGCGAGTTATCATATTATGCAAAACGCAATTATGGCCAGCCCAGCCACTGTGGCTGCCGTCCTTCAGGATTCACAAAACCAAAACTAGGTCGAACGTACGTAGGCAGCCAGACAATCACAATTTTAAATTAGGCACTAACTTTCAGCAGACAGATGAATTTTAAATGCAGTTAGTGTATATTTAACTGGTCCCTTGGTAACAGTCTGCGGTGATTTTGTTAGGCCTGTCTGGGGCGAAACGAGCCGAGCGAGTCGGCTCGGGGACTGTTCATTTCTAACGTCTATGAAATGCTATAGATAGACCTATTGTTACAAAAGTTTTAATCCACTAAGATTGCTAAGGATGCAGCTATGCTAGATGCTTGGGAACGTCTGCATATAAATAACTATAGTGAATAGTTGAGATGAAAGTAGTTAGTTATAGTAAATAACTAATAATTATTAAGAATCTGGTTACAAATTCAAAAAAATAAAATTAGCACTGCAAAGCATAATATTCCGCAAACCTACCTGAATCGAAACATATTTTTTGCACTCGCAAAATATTTGAACGCTATTCAACGACACCCCATATTACAAGGACAAATGAATTGGTCCCTACTTTACGTGTAGGGAAATGAGGGAGGTACCCTAAAAATAGTTATGTATGTATGTCAAGATAAGATGGCGGTAGATAGCCAAGCAATGTATGAAAGTGTCATTCCACCAATTAAATTACTCAGAACGAAATCATCATCATCTATAATATGCCCCAATGAAGTGGCTCTGGCCTACTCTCCTACAAAGAGTGTATGGGCCATAGTCCACCACGCGGGCCAAGTGCAGATTGGTAGACTTTGAATTTCTTCTCATGAGTGTGCAGGTTTCCTCACAATGTTTTCCTTTACCGAATTTTACTTTACTTACTACACATATATATATATAGTCCTCCTCGCCGTGTCCGGCGACGGCGACTCCCTCAATTATCTAAGTCCAGGTTGTGGTGCGCTCTGACGTGGCTCGCGAACCCAAACTTGGATTTAAAGACGCGACCACATACTACATAACGCAGACGGTGGCGTAATGAATGTGTACATCATTTCCAAATAACAGCTCTCTAGTACTAAGAGTCTCTGAGATAAGTCGTGGTCAGAGAGAGGGGTGGACATGTCGAAATTATATGGGTTCCTCTTTGACTATGGAACCCTAAAAAGGGAATACTAATACCTTACATTTTACTACTTTACTTACAAGTACATCTTGTATTTGGGGCACTAACTAGTGTCAATTTGATATAGTAACGTCATCATCTCGATCAAATGGTAGTGGGCAAGGACACGTGTCCTCAGTACAGTACAGTTTTATCAAGTTTTAGTTCCTCGGCACACCTGGACTTATCATGAAGTACGTTTCGGCTTTAGATTAGAAATTAGTATCATAAGATCAGGGCCTCGATAACTGTTTTAGACAGATATATAAACATATGAATGAAAATAAAGAGAACGTATTTAAAGATAGGCATCGCCAATAACCTCATCATATTTATATAACTCGTACAATAACATTCAACATTTTATAGGTGAAAGAATTTCCTGCAACGTAGTGGTATAAAACAAACCAAATATTTACTCAAGTTTTTGTTGTTTCTATGAATTATTTAATCCATTTTTAATGAAACTGTTACAAAATATCTGTTACAAAAGGATATCCTGCAACATTGTTTATTTTCACGTCCACGAATAAGACGTGCGTTGGATGCGCCACCATCGACCGTCCGGACGGAACTTCAACGCAAATAGTTGCCAAAAATAATGTGTCTCATAAATTTTCATATTATTTTGTCACGAGATCAGTCACTTTTGACTGTGATTTGTCGATGGTCGGGAATAAACAAACCGATGCGTATAATTAGCAGGTGGCTATTCTTGTCCCCGACAGGCCCGCAGCCAGGGACGTAGGGTGAGGGCTCACGTATTTATTGTATATCCAACCTACGGTTTCAGCGTTATCTAATCTAATCTTTTTATACATTGTTATTTAAGATTAAATTAATATTATCTAAAAAAGAATCCAAGTCGGCTAGGCAGCGTTCGGGAAGTTACGGAATATCTTCTCGCCCAAAATACATCAGTGTCCAAAGACAGTCTTTAATCAGTGCGTGTTTCAAGTGATGTAATACGGAACCGAAACGTGGTCCTTGACTGTGGGCTGAATAAACAAGTTCAAAGTCACTGGGCGAGGTATGGAACGAGAGATTAGTATTGAATATAGAAATATAAAGATTTCATTCTAAGACCTTTATGAGTAACGTCCTCTCAAACACATAAAAAGTTTGTGAATACATATTGACCCCACTCCACAGCCCGCGTAGGAATGCGGCCCTGCCGTCATTCATGCGGCAAGTGTATGTGACAGAACGCTTCTATTTGGAGAGGTCACTCGCATTTTACTTGCGTACGCGTTGTTTACGAGCAGTCGCCCGAGTTGGGTGGTGTCACCGAGCGACCTGCGCGGGCGACGCGACGCAGCGCATATCTTGTGCGTGACATATCCATTACAGTAACTAACGTATTGGAATACGAAAGTTTCCGTAGGGAATTTAGGTTTACATGCAGACGCTGTTGGTGTCAAACTTGAAACAGATTTGATACATTCATGGTATGCCACAATGAGCGGTCCCGAGCCACTTGCATCCAGCGATGTCACGAGACCTTTGATAGGTCAACCGAAAACCGCTGCAGCAGACGAGTCCTCGCGTGGAGACCACGTATAGGCAAACGTAGTGTATGTAGGACGTTACCCGGCTAGGTGGAAAGACCGGACGTGAACAGATGCGGAGAGCAGAGGACCGCATTCAGTGTCACGCTCTGGTAGATGTCCAGCAGTGGACTGCCACAGGTTGTACATGATGATGATGATTGCTAGGTCGTCTAGTAGGGGCAGCCCGGTACACGGTTCCTAGTACGTGGTCGTCACTCGAGAACTTTTACTCCCCAATTGTTATGTTATCCCACCACTGGCTTGCCCACAGCTCCTTCAGCTCACTGACTCATCGAGCTATATCTATTTTCTCATGTTGGATTTTATCACGTCGAGACATTCCGAGCATAGCTCATTCCATAGCTCGCTGAGTTACTTTGAACTTGTTAATTCGGCAGTAACGGACCACGTTTTTGGCCGTGTATGTCATCACTCGCAACACGCATTGACTTTTGTCTTTAGACGTTGAGATATTTTGAACGAGATGTGCAGTAACCTCCCGAATACTGCTCAGCTGAGTTGGATTCTTCGGTTGATCTCTTGGTCGTAGTTCAGCTCTTCTCTCGGCTTTTATCCTTCACGAAAGCAAGTGACGACATGTTTATTTTTAAATGTTAAGCGTGCTTATTTCATCACCGGAGCACAACAGTGCTATGAATATTCGGTGCGTGAGTCTGACTCCCACTTCACCGTTTTTTTAAATACTACATGACTTTTGTTGATTTGTATCAACTAGGAAATTCGAAGGCGGAAGCACGGTCACCAAGTCCTCACGAGTCTCGTGCCATGACTTAACGCTCTACCTATTTTAATATCTCATTCATTCCTTTGAAATCACATAAAAACACGTGTTTCATGTACAAAAAGTGCACTGTACAAATTTGACTACGATTATATTGTACTTGCTAATTACATTTGTACACCATATGACATCATAACGTGGGTTTTTGTTCGAAGAGCGTCATTGGTGTGTGCTTAAATCCGGCACGGCTGTGCTTAAACTAACGATATACCTTTGACAGATTCCTCAGATATCAGATACTTTGACAGGTCTGTAATTTCTTCCTTGGTGTTTCTCTAAATCGTCAAATGAACCGATGATCCAAATTTCAGTGGTTTAGGCTGAGCGTTGATATTCCAATAAATCAAGGGAAATACAGATTGTTTCGAATTATTTTAAAGCGCTAACGCAACCCAACATAAACTGAAGGTTTCTAGTCTTTCTACAATACAAACAATATGAACATAGACATTCTATTCCAGCCAATACAAAATTATAAAATCAGTTACGGCTAAGAACAAACGCAAAAGTCTGTCCATTTTGTGTCAAAATTATCATTATTCGATTGATGATTAGCAGCCAGATTAAATCAAAACGGTATCTATTTGATAGCAGTTGGCACCATAAAGATGAACCTTAATCCTCGTTTTGCGATATGTTTCTGAGAAGAGCTGATGCTATTCTACGAGTAAGCATGCCCCAATCTCGCTCGATCAAAGATTATATTATTGATCCCTGAAATACATACTGTAAATTTATTTGAAGCTATAACATTCATTTCTATTTATGCGCGAGAGTTACGCCAGATTTCTCAGTTCGCATCGTAAGTTAGAGAATAGCCGTGCAGATCCGTGTTCTATGCCCACAATGGCGCCATGTGAACTAGTTAATTTTAGATAATCCGAGGAGATATTTAATCAAAATACACATCGGATTTTATTGCTTCTATTATAAATGGACTTAAGAGTGTTAGTATACTACAATTCACAAGCAGCGTGTGAATCCTCTATCATCCAGCGAAATATGGGACTACCTACCAGAATTCCGTGTATCCTAGAGTATGCCACTTGGGAGTTTCCAAACGAAGATTAAACATCTACTTATTTTTGTAAATCCCATCATCACGTAAGATTGTGGTCAGGTGTTAAAATACCAAAAATAGATTCTAAATTTAAAATTAAAACCGTCCAAGTGCGAATTGGACTCACGCATCAGGGATTCCGAAGTTCCAAACTTGGAATGGAAACAAACGTAAGGTTCATTTTTCCGATCTAAGTTGTCTGTAAACAAAACTAAGAAAACTAAGTTTTTTGGAAATTAAACTTTACAAGATATAGGGGTGGGGGAGTCGCTGGAGTTAGGTTTGCTTGTAATATTTACACAAATTCCGGGCTGCTATAATTATTTCAAATTTTACACTTTGGAAACTTCGGAGATAGAGGGGAGGTGGTATATTACACACATTTTTCACGATAAGTCAAAAACTACGGTAGAAAGAAAATAATATAAATCTGTTTTACAATATTTGAACCAAGCTCTTTCATACGATATCCCACTTGACCTAAGTGACTTATCTTTGAAATTTCGAACCCCCTAATTTTTTCCTTATAAAATGTACTATCCAGTGTAGGTGTTGCAAAAAGCGTGAACGGAAAAAATCTGTGTATTAACGACATATCAACGATTACCAATTTAACTGTCAATATTTGTGAATGTTGTGATTCTGGCAAATCTCCTCATGCCTAGCGATAAGGGTCACAAGTACGGAACCCTAAAATGACGTCTAATTTCGTCTCGATTTCGGTTTCGTATTCTATCTAGTTGTAACTAGTAGAATAGCCTCGCAAGGTTACCATTCGAGAGCTTTTTTATGACCCGACGTAGAGTCAATGCCCCCATATCTGTGATGTCTCGTGTATACGAGGAGCTTTTGTTAAATTTTATTGCCGTAGGCGTAACCGCCATTACCATAAAATACATAGGAAATAAACATACTTTAAATTCCTAGCTGGAATCTCGACAATTAATCTTTGATTGGATCCGGCGCGTGTTTTTGTCTGAGCCGAATTCCGAATCCGTTATCGTTCGGGTTTTAGTTACATACTAATGATCATAGACATTTTTATCTATTCTTTGTTTACTGCCGACTTATTATAGAAGTAGTAAAACTAACATTTTAGTACGATGGGTTTACATTTGGCCTTCATCTCACCTAACGGTAAGTGACGATAAGGAAACCGTGCCACAATCCACAGACAGATCTTAAGTAAATGCGACGCAGTCAGTGTTATATTTTATTACCATTTAGTAGCACACCAGTGCTATTAACACGGTGGCTGCTAGACATGTAGACAGAAAAATACCGTATTATCAACTAAACCTACTATCAAATTCCGCACCCGGAATCGAACCCGCAGGCCGCAACCGTCACATTGTAAGTGCAACTGTGTACGTGCATACTATGACACGGAGGTCGTTTTAAACATCACTTGTTATGTGTATATGTTATTAAATTAATTTGACATTTTTTTAAACAATATACATTTTCAAAAAGAAGAACACACGTTATTTACTCAATTTGATGTCAAATACTTAGTTCAAAAGTATCTGTAAAAGGGCCCAAAAATATGCTACAATTTCGCTTTTACGACAAAGCAAATCGTAAACGTAATCGCTACGGAACTTCAAATGAGTCAACTGCTGTACATACGCTTGCGTCACAAATTTTCATCGCGAACGAACTGTCTGTAATGGGAATATTTAAAAATACCTACTAAATTAATTATTTACATGCCCAAATATGATGTGATGATGTCTGTGAATGATCAAGTAAAAGTTATAGATTTTTGGTTTGGTTCCATGCACCGATTTTTTAAGCCTGTACTCTTACCAGTGACATGATTTAAAATTCTGCTAACAAAAATATTTTATCCAGAAATTTGAAGAAGAAATAGTGACATGTTAATTTTGATATTTTTAATACACAGCTCCGATTAGCAAGTAGTAAAAGGAAAGGCATCGAAAGAATGTGTAAACAGTGTGAAAGACAAACACAACTACGAATACTGCAAAAGGAATTTGGCACAAAAAATGTTAAGCGACCGCATATACAACAATTTGCATAAACACTCAGAAAAATGTTAACGCTGTAGGTAAAGGCCTTGCGCTTGAATCGTAAGAAATCCCGTTCCGTTGAAAGTACCTACGGATTTAATTACAAAATTCACACTAAGATTATTACATTTGGCCTTCAAAGAACGGAATAACATCGGATGGTTTAATGAAACACTGGGTGGGTATGTTGTCTTTGTTTGCGGAAAGTCAACATTGGTGGCAGATTTCAATAACGTTGAGTTAACTAGCCGTGAGGAAATAGACAAATGAATGTCAAAAAAACATATTTAAAGTAGTTGCGGTATATTCGTTCCAAAGTAGTGCACTATTTGTAATACAACGCGTCCAAAACACAATTTGCTTCATGCTTAATACCTTTATAGGGAAGGTTTTTATACGCAATACTTTCTCTAGATGTCCAACTCACCCGATTAAATTAAGGTATTAGATAAAATAGTCAAACAAATATTGTAGAGCATCCTTTTCTGCTTACATGCATAAGCGTCAACGTTTGAGATTAACCGCTTAAGTAAACGTCCACCTCCTCCCAAAATTAAAACCGCATCATTTCCTCGTAACTTTCCAGACAACCTTACAGTACATTTAGTTAGGTCCATGTTGAGCGGCAGTGGTCACTGGTCAGGCCGGTCGACGGTCGCGTCACTGCGAGTTGAAAAATAGTGTCTGCCGGTCGTCTAGCCAGCCGGCGCGCGCGCAGTGACTCACGCGCACCGAGCGCACGCCGCGCCGCGCCCGCGCTGCTTCATGCAGGGGTGCCAACTGCAGACATGCAACTAGTATAAGGTCAATTTGTGTTAACCTTTACTATCTCCCAAAAAATATTTCGTCTAATCATAGTGATAAAATTAAACATTACCGAAAATCTTAAGAAAAAAGGGTAGCGAGAAAAATTTATTAATACACAAATAATTATTATTATGATATAATATTATATAGACTACATACTATTACTCATTATTACAATGGTGTATCTACAATATACAGGGATACGTTTAAATAGATACCGTTTCATACTGAACTCTACGGAACACTACACTTTTTTTACGGAGTGAAAATCATCAAAAGATAGTCGGCGCTTCGGAGAAAGACGTTATGCTGGATTCTTACTAGCTAAAACCACTGCGGTATCCCTCTCTCGCCTTTGGATGCCGAGTCACAGGAACTTACCACTCTTCCGCAACTCGGCAGGCGGCCCCATAAATCCCTTACATTCCTGCATCCGTCATTTCTCTTGTGCATCGATGACATCCAGCCGATCGCTAGCTAGATGTGGTTGGCGCACACATCTATCACGTGACGACAGTGCACTGGGAATCGAATCCGGGACGTCCGGGTTGTTAGTCCAAGCATGTAGCCATTAGGCGACTGTTGTGTTTCGGTATGAAAGGTAGCTGAGCCAGTGCCTTCTTAGATTGAGGCTTTTGGGTGATATGCTTACCATCGTCAAGTGATATGAAAGCAATGTTCAAGTCCATTGTAAAAATATAATATTAATTATGTGAACAATGTAGGCCCTAAGATTGAGCCCTGAGGTATTCCAATGTTAATGGGCTACTGTATGTGTATGACGATAATATGTTAAATGCACTGCTTTCTAAGTCAAAGACCCTTAGCTTATTCAACTGTATGTCATTCATGGATGTAGGTATCGAATGCTTTTAAGGAAATTAGGAGTTATTGCAGGAACAAAAATAAAATAAGCCATGGTAGCTCAGTTGGGCAGAGCGCCAGTCCGTGAAAAATAGAGGTCTGGATTCGATCCTGGCTCGTACCCATGAGTTCCAATTTGTTATTTAGAATTTATGTACGAATGATAAAAATCATTACCATTGGCTTTTCGGTGAAGGAAAACATAGTGAGAAATCCTACACACTCCTGAGAAGAAATGCAAAGGTGTGTGTGAAGTCTACCATTCCGCACTGGGCCCGCGTGATGGACTACACACATACACTCTCTGTAAGGCTTGAGCCCCTGCAGTAGAGACATATATAGGCTGTTGATAATGATGATAGCATAACAGTGACGTGGTCTTGGCTTTAGACTAAGCGGAAAATTCAGGAGGTGGGCAGTAGCGTCTGTCGCGGTGATGCGGGTCTAAGCGTGGAGATTTATAGAAAACCCCGTGTGGGCATTCTCATGTGGTTATCAATGGGCAATGCTTTGGTTATGATGATCATAGCGTAATAAACTATATGCCAAGTCAAAAAAATATTCCACCGTAAAAGGAGCCAGTTCAATGGCAGCTATGTATTCCCTTCAAATTTTTAAAACGTCCACAATTTTTGTATATAAAAGTCAATAAAATAAAAACAATTTTTTCTAGCACTTGTAAAGATGTACCACATTGTTTTGTGTGTGTGCAATAAAATTAGATAACAGCTAGAGCTCTACGTTACACTACGTGGTGTTATGAATAATAACGCACCTACTCGTATTTATGGTTTCACCCTTCGTTACCAACATTTTTTATGAGCGAACCCGTTTATGGATAACTTAAATGTACATTTACTCAAACGTAACTATCTGAAAAATATTTAGCTGTGATATTAAACAAATAAGTAACACATTAAATCATTAAAATTCAAACTCGGTTAGAACCAATTAGATTAATCAAATCAATTAGAAATCAATTGAAAAAGTGGTACTTGTTATGTTGTGGTAATGCTACATAAGAAAATGAACAACCCTGCCCCTGCTCTCAGATAGATAGCTCGGCGGCGGTGCGGCGCGGCTGGCGAATCTCAAACATCTGCCTTTCATGTTTAGTCTGGTCTGGAGTTCTCGAACACTGTTTTTATTGTTCCCAATATCCGTAACACGATGCAAACTTCTTTCAACTTTTTATACAATTTACGTAACGTCTTAAAACGGTTACGCACTGTTAAACTTGTGATCTAGCCTCTAGATAGACGTAATAGAACTGTTTACAAGTATTTACTTGACATTTTTATGAGGTTCGCTTAGAATTTTTTGTGTATGTTGTCTAGATACACGTGCGGTACTCGTACTGGAATAATTTAAAGATAATTATTTAATATAAGGTCTGTTCCATGTACGTATTTAAATACTAGGAAATAGTTGTTTTTCTTAGTTTCTGATGTATTAAAAGAATCAGAGTCGTGATTTCGGAAACACACACTCGTATGTATGTATGTATGTATGTATGTATGTATGTATGTATGTATGTATGTATGTATATGCTAAAAAGCGTTTATCTTTACATTTATCTTATCCAAGTAAGAAATCCCGTTCTTGTTCATTTGTGGTGTGGCCCATTCCGCTGTTATAATATCACCCCATATCATCCATGAGATGATTTCTATGTCCACGCAGTTGAAGTTGTGGGCGAAGATCGTAATATGTTAGTATATATGGATTAATTACACATAAATTACTTTGTTTACATTAAAGCGAACAGTCCAATTTTAGTCTTATTTACATGGAATATGGAGTATGTCGTCGACAAGCGTCAGTGGCGCAGTGGATAAGGCGCGAACTCTCAATCTGAGGGTTCCGGGTTCGAATCCAGCCGTGTACCTATGAGTTGTTTTTCAATTCAAGTACATTATCCGATTGCTTAACGGTGAAGGAAAACATCGAGAGGAAACCTGCATGTCTTGAACCGGCATGTGAAGTCCGCCGATTTACACTGAGCCCGCATGGCGGACTACGGCCCATACACTCTCTGTAGGGGAGTAGGCCTGAGCCCCTGCAGTGGGGACGTATATACGCTGTTGATGATGGAGTATGTAGATATTATTGATTGACTGTATGTTTTATCTTTTGTGTCAGCCGGTATCTGCTGGACGGGTATGGAGCGCGGCGGGCGCTGCAGTTCCGTCGCGTCGCTGCGGGTCGGCCGCGCCGAATGCTGCGCGGGCGGCAAGAGCGCCCCCGCTGCCTGGAGCCCTAGAGACCTGGACAGTGGCGAGATATTCTTCTACAAGGCTCTCTCTGGAGGAGTACCCTGCACTGCCTGCGCTGGTGAGACTGTGTTACATCTATGTAGTTACTAGACCCATGCTACAAGAGCGCCTGGAGGCCTTGAGACAGATTTATCTATAAGGCCAGTAGTGATAATTTTTATGAATTAAAGCCTATTGTTCCACACCTACAAACGATAATATAACTGCTGCGTAAAAAAACTATCAAAGCTTTTAAAAAACTTCTTGATAGTTAATGACAGATAAATTTTGAGCTCTTGCGCGCCATGTATCTCGATAGATGGATAGGTGGACTCGTCCTTTGAGTACTCAACTGACTATTTCATGTAAATGATATTCGATATTTGAATTGAATTTAGTTGCTATCGTTTGAACAAACTACGAGTATACACATAACTATCAATGAGAAATGAAACACGTGTCAATTCAAGACATTCGTAAGGACCTATGTAGATAGTACATAGTGACATAAATGTTACGAATGCAAACACTTCCCAGACGTCTGGTGTCAATATAACATTCTTACAGTCAACGTACGAGTTAATCAAACAATTCATTGAATTTGTTGGGCGCCCGTAATTCGACTAGACGAGATGTTTGTAATTTTTGTCTAGACTTGTATTATTGTATAACACGCCACGAGTGTAGCACAATACTTGACTCTACAATGGAAAAATTATTAATTTACTTCCACTCTTGTGTTTGATGTCGCAGTTGAACTCGTTTACCCGCCTTCTAACCATTATTGATGCTCTCATTATTTTGAAAACATAACACTGCTTGATGGCCTCGATCTCACCTGTTGGCAAACGATGATTTGGCCGACGATGGAACGCGTTGATCTAGAAGACGCCTTTCACCCTCGACTTAAAGACATCCAAATTTTAGCATACCTGGAATATAGACACCGGCAGCGCGTTCCAATCCCTGTTTTCGCATGCGTAGATGCGCTTAGTGCGAGCCGTAGGGACGTCTGCTATGTACTGTGGGAACCCTGCAGTTTGCCTATTAAAATGGCGGAATCTCGCACTCTTTAAAATGCATATTTACAAACAATGAGTAGAAATAAATTATTGAAATTAGTTTTTGATTTCCTTTCTGACCGCAGCTATAGAAATTTTATAATGTATCACCTCATGTTTTCCAGTCGCTATCACCAGAAGACTGCAGCCACTATTACTAGTATATCATTGCGATCACCATGCCAATACATTCATAGCTCAGTCGATTGAAATTTAGAAAGGAGCAAATGAGCGCGCCACTCACGCTGTATGCCCTCTTAATAGTTTCCTCGTTGGATTGTTCCGACTGTCAATTGTTTAGTAGTTCAGTTCAGCATCGAGTACGTACTCGTATGTACATAGATTAAATACATTGTGACTGAGCGTAATTGGGACTGGGCGAGTGCATTGCCCGATACCTATTCAAACACCGCGTTTTAGTTGCAAGGAACACTTTGGCATATTGTCAAGAATGTTGTTTGTAAAATTAAATGTAAAGCGGAATAATCTCTGTTGTATAAACTGTACAATCTTATCGACAATCGAGATCTTTATTCACGTTACGTCAGATGTGTTTCATACGACTGACAACGGGTTGTAACAATACGATTTTATACAATATTTTATGAAGAATCTTATTTAGTTTCTCTAGTACTGTATTTCCTTTATTACGAATATGTTTAACTAAGTCCTTTAGCTTCTTTTAAAATAAACAGTGGGTCTTGCTTTATGCCTTAATCAGATCATAAGTGACAATAATTTAAAGCCGTTGTATGGATAGCTTGCTTACCCAGAAACCTAAATGACACGATCCGCGAATTGGAAATTATTTATCAAATAAAGTGGTTTATTTAATTACAATTTTTGTATATTTTGGGTTAGTTTATTTATAAAACAACATATAAAAAGCACAAAACAGGTAAGAAAGTTGAAAATAAAGATGGCGTCAATAAAATGACATTTGACGCTGTCACTTAGCAAATGTAAAAATTTAATTCTAATATTTTTATATATTATACATACATTAGTACATTACACTATTATACATAGTTAGGGTATTACTTGATTTTTTAAATAGTGTACAATTGCAGGCCGAACTGGAAACATTTCTTCTTAACAATAGATTGCGGCACTAGCTCAGCTCCCTTTTATTACGAGAACAGAACAGTGCTAGTAATACGGCTCTTTATAATAGACTTGTGGTAGCTAGCCACGTTGCTATAGAAAGTGCTCTATCTACCACCAACCAGACCGAATGCAAGGAAAACAATAGTGACATTAACACTGCTAATTAAATACAATTTTTCCCAATCAAAAATGCTATTCAACTCCCATGTTCTTTCTTTTACGAATTGTACGAATAAAAGTGGAAGCAAGCATCTAGAACCAGGCGGCCGCCATCCATCTTATCCCGCTAGTTACTAATGGTTCGATCGATCCATTGCTGTCTAATGCACCTGCCTTCCCTTGCAGCGATGCACTCGATATGCAACTCTCAGGTACAGTAGGTTAAGGTGGCCAATTTTTTTATATATGCAAGAAATTATGTGGAATCTGATTAGGGACCGCCATTAGTGGTGCGCTAAAAGTTTGAGACGAATATAAAATCACACTTTTGGGGTTTTTAGAAAGGAAAATTATAGGATCACTTTGTGTTGTCCGTCTGTCAAAGCCCTTTTTTCTGTGTAGTGAAGTGTATGTTAATATCAAACACTCAAGACGCAAGAAATAGATATGGTCTTTTATGACGCATTTTTTTTAAATTTATTTTACGAGCGCAAGGAATCGACACCTATAAGATACTTCCCGTTTACATAGAATCTTGAACCCACATGACACAATCATAGGAATGCATGTGAAAATCGTAATAAATATAGACGGATGTATGGAATAATATTTTTTCAACTGCAAAGTTTATTCTTCAATCGGACTTACATTTTCGTAATATGTTAATTGTACATATTATGTAAGGAGTATTCGAACTTGGCCTATTTTCAAGCCAATATTATTTTTCTCTTTTTTAGATTTTTCAAAAAATATTGAAACCTTGTTTAGGTTTTGACAATTATCACCAATTTTCCTGAAGTTGAAACCTTTACTCCGATTCTCTATTATCTGTGATCTTCTAAATAAAATATTAATCAATTAAATTCTCGTAAGTTGAAATATTAATCCGAAAAATATTATTGGATTATGTTTTTAGCGTTCCGAACCACATTGATGGACGTTTTTACACAATGTTTTACAAACTATTTCGCTTTGTTCTTAAGTGACATTTTAGAAGGAATTTTGATATGGATCTACGAATATTGTTATGATAGTTATGATTGCGGGACTGTCCCACAGTAACCGCGAAGCTTGGCTGCCTGCCGGTAGATATGACGGGACGTATAACGACTTTAGAATTTACTTATTATAACATCCGCGCGGTAATAAATCTTGATAAGTGCTTCTTGTTAATGTGTAATTTGTAGTTGTATATTCATTATGATGATCAATCATATATTAATATAACGTTAAAATCAGTTTGTAGTTGCAGACAATGTCAACTGTGTTGATGATTTTTATTGAAGTGTAGTTTTATGGGAGATTTTTAAGAATGTTTATTTATGTTATCTGAATTCACACTAAATGTTCTTTTGAATTGTCTAACTTGTACTAGAAGCTAGAAGACACCACTTGTTCAAAATTCACAAAGGTTTTATTAAACAGTTATCATATTTAATTTAATTACTAAGATAGAATGTAAGACTTGTAACTAACAATATTCTATCGGAAGACACCCAAAATAAATATACATTTGATAGTTTGTGTGTAGTGTCTTTGTAATGCAAGAGTTACATTCTTGTCGTAAAAACTAAAGCACACTGTAAAGTTATGAAATAATACCTCACAGATATGAAAACATGTGTTTTGGAGTCATTTCCTATTATTTTTTTACAAGCGTAAGCCCGCGACTCCACCTGCGTAGACTTCGTAATGGGAACTATTTATTCGACCGGGATAAAAGCAGCCTTTTTTCTTTTTCGACCCACATACCAAAGAATGGTGTCGCCGCATAATGACAGCTGCACATTGGCTGCACACAATAATCATGCCATTATGTGTCTCCGTTGCGGCGTGACGAAAGGACAAAAAGTTTTCCTAGTAGATGAGAAATGTCTACAGATCATACTCTTGAATGTTACAATAGTAAAATATAAGAATAGATCTGCAGCAACAGACTGATTAGATTATTTTGAAAACAATAATTGATTAACTATTTTATATTATCAAATAAACCTCCCCTAGTCGCTTCCGGCGTTGCATCACCCTCCCAGCTTAGTCATGTTAAAAATCAAGTTTTATTATACCAATAGTAATTTTTTAAACGAATACTTTATATTATGACAGAATCGTGCGCGGGAGTGTCGTGCGGCGCGGGTCGTCGGTGCGTGGTGCGCGGCGGGCGCGCACGGTGCGTGTGCGCGGCCGCGTGCCGACGCGCCGGACCCGTATGCGGCAGTGACGGCAAAACTTACCGCTCACTCTGCCGGCTGCGGCGCCGCGCCTGTCGCCGGCCCGCCAAGCACCTCAGCCTGGATTACCCGGGCACATGTCAAGGTAACCCATCACTATCCGATGTATGTCCACTGTTGGACATCATAAGACGTCCCCATAGGTCGATCGACACAGCAAACAGATTTTCCATAATTACCGCATATGATTGTCGGATCGTTGAATGGATCCGCATGACTTTCAGCCAGTCAATCATCGAGCCTAGAACAGGTTCAAGGTAGGTCGAAAAAACAATTTATTTTAGAATACCTGATTATAAATAGTAATGAAATTGAAATGATTGCCAAATGGCCGGCGCCCGCGCCGGTGGTATGCCACTGTTAGTTTTATTGCATTGCATCTGTATTGATCTAAATTATTTCCAGACTTCATAAATAATATTACATTATATATAACCAGCTTTCACTCGCGACCTCGACTGAACTGCTTGTTGAATTCGGATCCGCAGCCAAAAATCAAGTCACTCTGACTCTCTGTTACTATATGAGGAAAGGACAAACGAATAAACAAACTCAGTTTCACATTAGGTATTATTATGGATATATTTTCAATTTGATTTATATTCAAGCTACCTATGGTCTCAGCTTTGGAATAAAATAGTCTAGTATAAAGCAAGTAAGGGAACAAGTTAACGCGTTCAAAAATAACTAGAATCCAATTTCAACTGCCCACATTTGAAATGAGACCACACGGGAAGCACCAGCTTTCAAATTAAAAAAAGAATCATCCAAATCGGTTCACCCAGTCAAAAGTTCTGACATAACAAACTGTTGGCGACAGCAACAATCTTTTTAGATAGAAATATATTTTTAAATATTTTGTTTTACAATTCAATTGTTTTATATGTCACATTGTGTGTGGTAAATGGCGTGTGCTCTGTACTAGTATCGAAATTAATAAAAAAACACTAAAATACTGTCGAGCTATTATTACCGGGCTTTTTTGTTCGTCAACACAAACATTGAAGAAGAAAAAGTTGAATTGATAACCTCCTCCTTTTTGAAGTCGGTTAAAAATATTATACTGATAAAGAGTGGATTTCCGTGGCGACTTAGTGTCTCCGAAGCACTACAATGTAGATGTCTTCAAAGCCAGAGTGTATTGACATCTGTATAAGTTTATTCGTGTGTACTGTACTTTATACTAGTGCACTAATTAAAGACCACGGTTGTACTAAAGTAAATAATGCCGCTGCCGCCGCCATACTGCTTGTAGCCGCATCAAAGTTCGCGGGCTCATTACATGCTCGCTGATGCTTGACCGCGGGCGAAGTAACATATACTCGTAGGTAACTGCATGCTTATCGATTCTACTGAATTCAAAAAAAGAACTTTTAACTTCATTCTCTGTAAGTACACTGTAATTTACAATTGCCTTGCCTATTATTCGTCTCACCTGATGATAAGTGACGATACGTCTGTATAATGGAAATGGGTGCTCACTCAGGTTACATTTTTAAATTCTCTACGGTACGTAAATAAAGCTGTTAGCTTTCCGAATAAAATAAAATAATTTTTTTGCACAACCCGCCGAAAAGTGATTCTAAAACGCTCCATATAAATCGGATGGATTTTGTGATGACACATGCCAGTATTGGAGCGTTAAATGTTTGAAGCTTCTATCGGTATTTTGAGTTATTAGCGTAAAATAATTTTTGTGTGTGTTATTTACCCCTATAAGAAAACGTTCAAAATCCAATGAAAAAACTAAATTTTACGATACTTTTCGCAATTTTCAAGATTTTAAATTCTTACACAATCCAAACAAAAATTATTAAGTATTTTTACTTAGGGGTGCTTTTTTAATGTCTGCACTGTACTGTTAAAATACAATTTAATGCCAATCTAATTTGGTACCCCTCACAGCATTCGCTTTTCGAAAAATCATAGTGCATATGACATATCTCTTCATATAATATACCTTGTTCGTCGTAGCGATTATATTGGACTTGTTATGCACATATGCGGCTTTCAATGACGATGTTTGTTGATATTTTTCGTAAAACAATTTCTCTCGTGCATTGAAAACAAATCACCGATACCGTCTGATTGGAAGGGCCGATTACAAAACAAACGTTTTTATTGTATGAATAAAGATATAGATAACGTTCTATAATTATATTTATATAACATTTATATTATTTGAAAGAAACAACGACGACTTATCTTATTTAAAAATATACTCTTAGCAATAACCTTGGAGAAACATGCTATGTCAAGTTTCCACGGGAGTGATTTCAGTAGGTAAACGATATTCGCGGACGAGACTTTCTTCATATAAACCTGAATCGATACCAGTTGCAGTGAACATTTAAAAATAAAGACTGCATAGAGCTCCCGAGACGCCTTCAATCGTTCTTTTTTTAAATTCTGCGTAACAAGACAAAAATTCCTAGAACCAAGGCTGACTTTTTGTAGTTATCGTTGATTTATCGAGTCATCATGGATTCACATTTTGATTCTATTGAACGGCCTAAAGTGGTCACTTTTAACTGGTTTTGATAGTAACTGCAAACAATCGATATTTCAATTAACGATGCTAAACTATAAACCTACAATAACTACAATGCCGTGACGATTATGCCGTTGGATGGGAAGCGTGCGCCCCCTTAAGCTACCAAGCTAACGAGGCACTGGCTCTGCTACCTTTCATACCGGAACACAACAGTGCTATTAAAACTGCTGTTTGGCGGTAGACTTAGGTAACATGGTGGTAGCTAGCCAGGTGAATCGAAAATTCCCTAACACCAATCAAACCACGTACCGCTAGGTACCCCCACGGAAGTGAATCCCGGACCTCCGGATCGTTAATCCAAGCGCCACGCCAACCAAGCCACGGAGGCGGTGAAATTACTCTGTTACTATTATTATCTAGTTCTGTTAAGTTGTTCCGGTGAGATAGTTTCCAGAGGTGAAGTCCCAGCTGACTAAGTCGCAGGCAACAGAACTAGTAGCAATGACAATAATGACATCGATGTCTACCATCATTGACCGTTTCACCTTAGGCAAAAATTCGTATATCCTGACGGCAGAAGTCCGGCTGTTCTCTCTTGAAAATTTTCAAAATGTCGGAGGTATGAGGATTGAAAACGAACAAAATCATATATCAGACAACTTGCAAAAGTGTTCAAAACTGCCATAAAACTTTTTTGTTACCCTTTTATGCATAAACTTCAAGGGGTCGGGATGAGGGGGTAGAAAATAATGGAAAAAATACTTATGTTTTAACATACGCGGTGAACATTTATTAATTTTTAAGCTATGCATGTGAAGACAGACTCGCGAGGTATCCAGTTCACCGTTCACCGCCATTCCGTAAAGTACTCAAAGCGCAGGCCCACTTCGAAAAAGGTAAAAAATATTGTCAAGTCACGCGCATGCAGCGCGACAGTCTTGCAGGGTCTGCTCGTTCGGTATTGCACGCTCTGCGCCGGCGCAGCGCACGCGACCCTGCGACCGGTCCATCACATCGAGAACTTTTTGCGCAAACCAACACGACTGTACCGCTTTTTGTGCAAATCATACTTACAATTCTGGGTTCTGTTTCTTGTATGTCTGGCAAAACTTGACTGAAGCAAGATTTTGTGCTTTTTAGGGTTCCGTACCCAAAGTGAACCGGTGTAACGGGACCCTATTACTAAGACTTCACTGTCCGTCTGTCTGACACCAGGCTGTATCTCATGAACCGTGATAGTTATAGTTGATGTAGTTGAAATTTTCACAGTTGATGTATTTCTGTTGCCGCTATAACAACAAATACTAACAAAAAAATATTTTGGCCGTTTTTTTAAAGTGAAATTCAGACTTTATGCGTGCGAGTTTCTTTTTCGTTATTGGTCCATCTCTTTAGAGACTAGAATGTATTAAAATCACAAGTCAACAAATGTCCACTGTCACCTTCCATCCGTAAAAAATTGCTTTTAAATCCATCATAGGACCCGTTAAGATTAAACATTTTTTTGTCGTAGGGCATAAAATATAATCTTACTGGTTTGTTTATTATCCAACCTAATATTTATAAATCTCTGCGAATGAATAGCATCTTGCCAATCGATTTATTTCACAACAATCGTCCATTCAGACGCTCGTGGCACGTTGGCACGCCGGGAACTTTGTTTTGCTCATTGCTCACATTAATCCATGGTCCCATAATGGTCGGACACTCCCTACTATCGGTCGCTGGCTAGTAAATCGCCGGCTGGTTCGCAGAATGCTGGCTACATCTCTATTGGCATCGCACTCGGTAATGGCTCATTGCGATTCGCGATACGTCGAAGCGGACGCGTCGTCGCCCGGGGTGCATGCATGCTGAATGAGGAACGCCCCTACCATTGCTACTCATTTGTTACAGTCGTTTAATACTTACATTCAAGTTCTTTTCCACACGTAAAGGTAACCTCGCTTCTACGGAACAAGCGTAATCTAGTTCGGGCCGTTTTCCCTCATTCCTCACATTGTCAACAGGCTTCATTACCAGTAGACCATTTGAAGTGGCAAAGTTCGCCTACCTCCGCAACATTATTACATTGTTATAAAAACAAGACTATTTATAATTTCAATTATACACTGTCATTTTCCACTTAACTATACTTGCTACCATTACCCATTATATAGCAAAGTTGATTTTGAGCAAAGAAAATATGCTTTATTGTAAGAATACATACTTAACCTGATCTTCTAAATGACCAGGTATTGCATAAATTGTTTTAACGTACCCGGTTTCTGTACAATGACTGAATTATATGCTTTATCGGTAACATATGCACTTAAAATTCGAAAATTATCTAATGTTGTATTTTGTCGTCATCGTAAGTTAAAGACGCGTGTTGCTGAATTTTCGATTTTCGAAAATTTAATGAATTACAGATTTACCTTACAGTTGTTTCTCTAAAGTCTTACAAGAAAGTTTTACAGCCGGCAAAAGGCCGGACGGTTTTACGCTGGTTTCTTAGCAAATAGGTCGCAGCCTTGTTTGGGACGCTACTTGTGTAAGTACTTTTGCCCCGTCACACTTGAGTCTGACCGTTCTTTCGGCTGGCGCTGCGGCTGAGAGTGCAGCCATACTCTAGCATAGTAAATACTCCTTCCTGGACCCTCGTATGACTTTGTGCCTTTTGCGGTGGAAACGGCTGGTCCTTGGTGCTCTGAAACGAAGTCATTTTTAATGTGCTCCACCGCCGTCTGAGGGAAAGGGGTTGTGATCCTCGCTCTGAGTCGTACCTGGCTCAACGTATCTCGCTGGCTATCCAACGCGGCAATGCTGCCAGCGTCATGGGTACGTTTGAGCCGGGCACACGATCCGGGTTTCTGGATTAGTTATGTATTTGTTTTTTCTTCAGAATTATTATTATTACTGCCTATTAATAGGTCTATCTGTTTTATTATTTTCATGTAAATAAATTGTTTCAATTTTAAATTTAAGAAAAAAAGTTAAAGCTGTAACTATAAAATTACATTTTGTACCATCCATGAACTCATTATTTTATAGCTGTGTATTGCAGTGCATTCAGCCTCAACATTCAACAGAATATTAAGTGAGAATCAATAGTAACGCTACGCTGCACTTACAACTGACTTGACTCTTTTTTTTCGCTTGTAGTCATGCCCCGCAGCTAAGTAATTGTACTTACAACTATTACAAGTACAAGTTGTTCAAGTTTACAAGTAAATTGCAACAACCGATACACTGCGTACTGTTTACTTCATAACTAATGGCTATTCAATATTTCAATGTCCCTTTGAAAGCTAGCGTTGCCCTTTGCGAATTTACAATAATCATAGACCCACACAAGCAGGATTTCCATGAGGATGTCATAGTGACGACGCTAGGCAGGTGACCGCTATTAGATGAGAGTTGGTCTGACCCGTTTCTCTGTTGCAAATATATATGTCTATTAAATAGAATCAAATGGCATCCTTGTAGTATCACTTTTGCTGTCTGTCTGTCATGATCAGTTTTTGTGAGGAACGCGTGAAGTTATCAAGTTTAAAGTGTTTTAATAATTAAATTAGTTCAGTGAGCTGCGAAGTTGTTTTTATCCAGTAATATCCAGTCTGATCTAGTTACTTCGACAACGCCTATAAACAAAGTAATTCGAAGGTGCTTCCACACTAAAATCAACGACAGATTTTTTAAAATTGATACATACTCGTAATTCAATGTTTCTTTCCAATTTTTCATTCATTTTTCAACTACATAACTCCACTGCTATGAGAATACTAATAGGTTAGGAGGTAAAACGCTCGACGCAGTTAGTTGCTTTTTGCGACACTCACGGGATGTCTACGAGGGGCATACCGAAATGATCGGGACTATAAAACAATACATACAGGAAATAACTAAATTTATTTTTATTGCTTTTCGAAGTATTCTCCGTTGCAGTTAATGCACTTTTGCATTCGTTCGAACCAATTATTATAGCAGCAATTCCAGTCCGAAGTTGACATGGTCAAAATCGTCGATTTGTATGCTTCCACTGCTTCTTCTGGACCTTGAAACCGCTGACCACGCAATAAATCTTTGATTCTAGGGAATGTAAAGTAATCATTGGGACTCAGATCAGGGCTGTATGGAGGATGATCTATTAATTCAACGTTTTCCTGCTTCAAAAACTCGCTTGTTTTCTGAGCGGTGTGAGAGCTCGCATTATCGTGATGGAGGATTATGCGTCGTTTCGGGTTACCTCTACGGAGTTCGGATATCATCTGTGGCAAACAAACCGTTGTATACCAATCAGCGGTAACCGTTCTCCGTTCCTCTAAGCTCTAAGGGAACTGTGACTACATGTCCTGTTTTCGCGACAAACGAAGCGACCATTTTCTTCGATACGCTGCGAGAGCGGACAACTTTTGTTGGCTTGATCTCACCTGCGAAGACCCAGACAGCCGACTGATGCTTTCTTTCTGGCTCATATGAATAGATCCATGATTCATCACCAGAGACAATGTTATAAACTGCTTTTGACTTTCCTCCGTTGAAGCGTTGCAGAGTAGACCGGCACCAATTGACACGAGCCGCCTTTTGCTCTTCGGACAAATTATGGGGCACCCAGCGGGAAACTAGCTTTCTCACTCCCAGTTCACCATGTAAAACAGTTTGTATCGCAGTCATACCTATCCCTAAAGTAGCCCGAATCTGCTCATATGTAATATGTCGGTCATCCTGTATCATTCGGCGCACAACAGCGACATTTTCTGGTGTAACCGCTGTTTTTGGCCGGCATGTGGAAGGTACGGTGCCAAGAGAAGCACGTCCACGCCGGAATTCAGAATACCAGCGATATATTGTCGTCTGGCTAGGCGCTTCACTCTTGAATATAGATATAAGCTCAGCGAGATATTGTCCCTGAGATAATCCTCGTCGAAAGTTGTAAAAAATTATGGCACGGAAACTTTCTCTTGTAAGCTCCATTTTTTTATCGACCTATCAATTTCAAACTGATATTGTTCTTTAAAAAAAAATTTTTTTTTAATTCTGTCAATTGTATTCGATTTTCAACTAACCAGTGTTTATTCATCAAAAAGAGTTTTTAATCTAATTAAATCGAAAGTACTCGATTACCGATCTTTTCGGTATGCCCCTCGTATTGCAAAGCCGAAGCCCCTTTTCATTTAAGTTACTTCAACACCTTTTGTTAGTGAATTTTTAATGCAACGTTGTGTTAGATATACATGTATTTAAAACACAACACACCTACACTTGGTTATTTATTATCAATTATCGGTTATTTTATTTACGAAATAAGCGGAATCTAATTTATTGTGATGTTTTAATTTCTTTTAATGATCACAAAGCTCTAAATAGCACTTTAGAGATTAGATTGTATTTATGTTTGATATTCAAAGGTAACTTGTACAATGATTCGACACTAATCGTCATAATCTCCACATCGAATGGGATATGATTATCGTCACGATTGTAATTTGATATTATTATGTCAATAAACTCTTAGAAAGTATTTTAATTGAAAGCAACTCATGTAAAAAAAATCATCAAAGCGAATATGGGTTGAGTCTATTTCATGAACCCCGATGTGGGTGCACCTGCATTGTTTAAACTGCGTTTGAGTAATAAATAACAATCGGTTGCTATAAACTTCACATTTAATGGGCTTAGTTTTCGCGCAATTTTGATATAAACACAGTATTTCCATATTTGCTTGTATTAAACATTTACATAGCAAATGTCCATAAAGAACGGGATAAGAAGTGGATAGCCATCTATCATAATCTATGTAAGAGACGTAAGGAAAGATAACGTAGTTATTAGCTGGATTTATGAGAGAGTTAGGTAGTTGGTAACACCATTGTCGTCATTAAGACTACATTTTGTATAGATGAGATGAAGGCAAGTAACGAAAATGTTGGCGTGATTAGAGAATCAATCTTTTATGGAACGAATTCAAATCATTAGTTATTTCTTCGGAGTTTGTCCTGAGTCGCGCTTCTGTACCATCGGTTATATGAGACAATGTAGGCGTTCGCAATGGTTTGTGTTGTACTATAGCGATATGGGGTGGAAGTAAAAAATAAACAGCAAGCAACGACTCTTTTAAACCGACTTCAAAAAACGAGGAGGTTTTCAATTCAACGGGTATGTTTTTTTGTGTTTGTTACCTCAGAACTTTCGACTGGGTCAACCGATTATGATGATTCTTTTTTACTTGAAAGCTGGAAATTTGGTCCAGTTCTGAAAATCATCCATGAGAAAACCATAGTAGTCTTAAATTTGCTTTACACTTTTAGGGCAATTGAAGTCGGTTTCTAGTTCTTTTTTAACGCGTCAACTGGTTCTTTTTCATGCAGATCAACAATAATTTCCTTTCCAACTTATTTTTACCGATTTTCTTCATATATACCGTGGTGCGTAAATTTTTTAACATACATATATAATTTCTTTCCCAAAACCTCATTACATTTTAGTGTAGCCTTCCATTTAGAGTACTTTTAATATTATTTGATTTACATTACGCATGCGTAACATAAATATGTTTAGGAAACATTTTATTTCAAAACAAGATAATTTCATGGTAGCTGCTGCTACCTCGCATTTATATTTTTAATAGACCATATCCGACTCGGCCGTAAAATAATGAGCATCCGGTCATAAATATGCTTTCAGACTTAAATTTATTTGCCTAGACGAGCGTGGAACCTCAAAAGTTCACTAAAGAATAAACAACTTTGTTTTAATTGTTAAAACGTTTCTATTTTTATAAGGGTCAGAGCCCTAAACGTGTCTAAACCAAGTGGCTTTAAAATTGTTTATTTTCTGTTAACTTATTATTTAACTTTCCATCTCACAAATATATCTCCGACTAACTCTGCCAAGCCAAGCTTCGTGCGGCCTTCTTTCTCATTATTCTGAATAAACGATTTTATATTCCTTCTAGTCCCCACATAAAAATGATCGTGCATCCATAGCTTAATTTTCATGGTGCCATTATTATTCACCATGAGCTTGCACTGCGTCCATGGTGAATAATTATAAAAATCTTTGACGCCGCAACCATCCTTAGCTCAAAGCCGCAGGATGTCACTGGAGTGCAGAATGAGTGCAATTACGAGAACCGGTCTCTTCCCGCACCGTTACACGCGCTCCGCAGCGAACTCTCCTCACTAGATGCACATTATTACAAACACACAATCATCACACGGGAGACGGACTATGATCAACCTAACAACCCTTGCACAATAACCCCTTCAGAGACGCTTGCATTCATCACCACGCTTCCTTTAACCAAGTCATGTAAGTTCGTCTAGTCACTAGACTCTAGTTTCCAAAACACTCTTATTTTATTATTAGTTTGTAATGAACTACTCATTCAATCGAAATAAATGTAGCCTATGTCCTTCCTTGGCCTTTCAACTATCCCTCTACAAATAATCAAGTCATTCGGTCAGTAAATGTATGAGAAAACGACGTTTTGGTGTAAATGTACTCGTTTGCCATGTTATAATAGTTATTCTGCTATTCGGAGCGGAGACAAATTCAAAAAGTCTAAGATCATAAAAATCGGTCCAGACTTTCTTGAGTTATAAATCGTGTAGCTAACCCGACTTTTTCAAATTTATATTTTTATAATTTTTAATACTGAATGGAAAAAACCATTTTTCCCGAGACCTTCACCCCACATACTGATATAAAGACTACAGGTTCGAGTTTTAGCAACGAATCGCACAGAAGCCTGCATTTAATGAGGCAATGGCCAGTTATCTTTAATTAAATGACGGTTGGCGGCAGATTAGATAACGCGGTTTTCATTATTATTTATTTCACAATTAAAACAGCCTACTCCACTGACAGTGCTATGTATTTATAAGCATTCAACTATTAAGGACACATGTACATCAACTATTAAGGACACTTGTACATCGCGAGTCTACATAACAATGGGTTTACGGCACCATTTAACTCGATCAACACTGAAATAAACTAGATATAAACACTAAAATCTAACTGTTTTCCGGGCTCACTACCCCGGGACACGTGTAAGAGATAAATGGTTTTGTTTTCGCCTAGTTGTGCCTTTGAGGATGCGCGTGCGCTGTTAGAGAGGCGTGATTTGAATTCTTCTGCAAGCGTTCGTGTGTATTGCTGTTTTTAGTATGTAGTATTTTTATATCTCCTACTTTATTTTGATAGTCGCTCTATCGTGTTTTTCCTCGCGTGAGATTTTGTCGTATTTTTAAATGGGTATGAAGATATGTATGTACAAAAACTGTTTTCTTTTTGTATCTAACTAACATTATAGATGCGAAAGTAAGTATTCTTGTTTGTTTGTCATTCCGTTACGTTGTAATAGAGAGTCAGAATAAATTTTATATAGGGATAGTCGAAGGTTTGGAAAAGGGTATATGCTACTTTTATATTCTGAACGAAAAAGTAGTTTTCATAAGTTAATATCTGAATTCCACACAATCGAACCCGCGGGCAATGGTCTATTGTTAAATTTTTGGGCTTAACTTCATTGATGATAATTAAATATCTGATAAGTCCCGGATATCTTATAAATATAATAGCGGAACCAATAGCTAATGCCCTTGCAACCAGCAGATTAGAACTAGACGACGTCCAAACCTACTTATTAAAACAGTCATTTGTGTCAATCAATTTCTTATGGGTTAAACATCGTCGCTTGCTAACTAACTTAAATACAGGACCGAATGATAAATCTATAAAATTAAGATGTAAGTGCAGTAGTAGATAATAGTCAGTCCGTCCGTCCGTCACCCTCCGGTACATTAGTCCCACGTGAGATGCGTTCTATTTCGGTATTGTTGGCTCCAACATTTACGCCGCTAATTAAATGTAAGATGCGTCCCACTTCACAACTACTTGTGGACAGTCGTGTCAGGTCGTGTGGAAGATATAACGAGGTTCCATGTCAATCCCTATCTAATCTACATCTCTGGAATGGTGTGTAGTAGCTTTATTGAAACCTGTTTAGTTGCAAGCTTTTCTCAGCATCATTAAATCGATGTTTCCTAATTGGTCGAAATGTGGGCAATTACATCAACTATAACATATGTAATGTCCACCTTTGGGCACGAGTCTTGATCGTAGAAAAAAATCGTAAAATCTTTTTAGCTTCATAGCCATAGCGTGGTGATCACAGGAAGATGTTATTGATAAATGGGAAGATGCTGCTGCAATGAGGGCCACATGTGTGCCGCTGGAAATAAGTTTTCTTCATAATCCCCTCCAACGACAAACCACACATTCATTTGCCACATTCACCACAGTTGGTGGCACGTATGCACAATTACCTACATAATACTCGTACAACACTCGTGCATCAAAATTACATATTAACGGTCTGATAGGATTCATATTTGCAGTATTAAAAACTAGCTTTTGCTCGCTACTCGTGTAATAGATTCTGAAATCCACGCATAGGAAGTGGCGGGCAAAAGTTAGTTTCAAATACACTTACGTACGACTAGAGTTTCCTGTTCTATAAGTCTTCGTTTTACAATAAATATTACTCGCTGAACATCCAAAATCATCATTTGGAGAGTTCTCCAGTTTTTTGTCTATATTTAGGCGACCTCGTCAGCTGTTCCTTCCATTGCCAAGTGTCAAGGGACAATAGTTGCGTAGCTTCTGAGAATTGTTGTATTTTTATTTTTTACGTTCCCACTAGTAGGTTAATAGTTCCTCAAGAATGTAATGTTTATTTTTATTACGCTCGTTACTCTATTCTGGTAAGACATTTACAATTCAATATTGAACCGCTATTTTTAGACAGGATTCGATGCGGATTGCACGCACGTAGTGCGTAAACTTCTGCTGAAATTCAGACCTTAGGTATTTTCAGTTTTCAACTAACACACAACATGATAAGGCTTATTTGCAGTCTTCGAGAGAGAGTAGAGTATTGTATAGCAGTGGCAATATTATCTATTTATGTGTATTGTGGCATACCAATACTAAGAAGCTTTGTATATCAAGAGCCGGGTGTCTCGGATCCGAGACGTGATAAATCCCTGTAATCTAAGCTCGTCCACTTGATCGCTGTCTAGACCAGACCACTAACGAACACTAGCACTAGACTGGACTACGGGTACAGCGACACGATATTGTGACACAACTGTGCTCACTCAAACATGCTCTGTTTATAACTAGAGTTCACTGAAAATAAACGAAATAAATAGTGGTTCTCAAATCACGTCAGAAAAATCAACGAGACTTGACTTTTCGGAAATAAAAATCCGTCGCGAGTCGGACTCGCACACCGAGCTCCGGATTGCTCCAATTTGTTTCTCAATCCATTGCTTGGATTTCAGAAGGTATCCTATACGGGAATTATTTACCTCACAGATCCATGTAGTAAAAAAGAATAGTACTAAACTGGCTGTTGTATACATTAATGAGGATATATATTGTAAGGTCTATAAGATTGCAATCCAACCGGCTAGCAATCTAGTTCGTGACCACGCGCAAATCACCAACCTATAGTGCTATACTGTCGGCTATCCATCATTCTATACAAATTACCTATGATTGATTGCTCGCGCGCCGCGCGCCTACGAGTGTACCGATGAACTTATGTCATATGCGCGCGCATGATTTCTACTATGCACTTCTGTTATCTAAAATATGTACGGTCAGTGGCATAAATTATATTTGCCTCTTTGTACTGCATATCTCAATATGAAAACCATGCCTTTTTATTGCATATCGGGACACTTCAAAAAAGAATGCTTTCATACAAAATTTCTTTTACCATAATCTTTTAGAGTAGAATAGTGTACTTTGTACAATTACAAGTAATTATGTTTTAATTTTGCAATATTTTTGTTTTGAAACATACTTGCTTCTTTACTTACGTATGCGGTATACACACACTGCCTCGTGTGTCTATGGGTCGATATGCTAAACGTCAGTGTCAGAGTGTCACGCCGTGCGTGAGTGCGGACATTGAGTAGTAGGCATCGCCGAGCCAGTAATGTAGACAACGTCCTACAGTTTTTGTCACAGGAGGTGGTGAGTCTCTGAAAGCTAACTTGACTTCATCATATTATTAATGATGCCAGTTGTCGCAGCACAATAGACACTATCGCTCGTCACCCTGCCATGTCACTTCTTAATTGTATTTGGTGTTGATTGCTGGGAATATTTCAAGTATACTAAATGAGAGGAGCATGCTACATTTTGTTGAATGTAATGACTTGTTCTCTTCAGTGGGCAGCTGCGAAGGCGTGCGCTGCGGCGGCGACAAGCGTTGCGTGCTGGACGCGGAGCTGGGCGCGCACTGCGTGCGGTGCGGCGCGTGCAGCGTGGCGGGCGCGCCCCTCTGCGCCGTGGACGGGCGGACGTACGCGGGCACGTGCGCGCTGCGACGTGCCGCGTGCGAGCGGGGGAAGGCCCTGCCCCTTGCCTACAGGGGACCATGCATAGGTCAGTGTAAATTCCTTTGCGTCTGTTTACTTCATCAGGCTTTTCATGAGACGATTTGTCAAAATTATCACGATGGATTGAAAACCACAGTATGATTATGTTGTAGACGTTGCTGTTTATCTCCTGAAATTGTTCTTGATAGATTTTTACTAATCCCATGGGATGACGTGACGTCGAACCTGTATTGTGAAGACGGAGTCACACGGACAAAACATAAAATATGATCATATACTTCCAAAATTATATGAGTATACGTAAACGCCTTCATTATATCCTTTATTGCAAATAAAAGTTTATCTTATCTTATACCCTGGCACATAACTTCCCTCTCTCTCTCCTAACTATATTGTGTTCAACGGGAATTCACTCAGAATGCTTCCCTACAAAATTTCTTTTGACATAATATTTTTAAATATGTAGTACTTAATATAAAAATACTAGCTTTGATAACCAGTCATCTAAATAAATATCATTAATGTTATCATAACTTTAGCCATATACCATAGCCATTACGCAACTAATGGGCGTTTTGAACAATAATTATAAATAGTGAGAGAAAAATTAAATTATGATCCATTATGAAATTGTTTGTAAATCATACTCATTTTGCGACATTATAATCATATACCATATCACCTACTTTTAGGTAATTACAACTACAGCTCCTATCCTATTTTAAAAGATTATAGTAAAATAAATTTAGTATGAAACTTTTACATGCGAAATGACCTTAGCCAATGATCTATGTTGATTTTTAAACAGGGAACGCTAGCTGCGCCTCGATAACGTGCGGCGTGGGCCAACGGTGCGTGTCCGGGGGCGCGTCCGGGGCGCGCTGCGTGTCGTGCGGCGCGTGCGGGGGCGGCTCGAGGCGCCCTCTGTGCGGCTCGGACGCGCGCACGTACCCGTCCTGGTGCCGGCTGCAGCGGGCCGCGTGCCACCATGGCCGCGTCGTTGACCCACTGCACCCAGGACCATGCACAGGTATACCACAATCTGTACAATATCATATTTATACGAGTATACCCCCAACATTGTATTTTAGGGATTCGTACACAAAGGGTGTCCAAAAGCCTTTCGAGTATTTATTCGAGATTTCATAATCATGAAACTCACTTGACAATAACCAGACGTATTCGTCATGAAAGCTATTCCTATTTAAATTCAATTATGCTACGATCCAAATGCATGCGGCAAGAGTTGCGCCCACAAAGGTGGATTACAGTACTGTTTACTGTAATTTCTAAATAAACAAGTGTAATAACAACAAATAATAAATTTTTAAAAACCCGACTGCTGAATTTTTTAAAACTTTTTATGATTTTGATATATCCCAGTCTCACTCTCACAGTAAATACGAATCTAACGACACCTCTCAAGCTTAAAATCCATCGAGGTTTCAGCCCTCGAAAAACATAGCCCTCCTTCTAGTGCAGTCGGGTCAATAGCCGACGGGAAAGTTACGTTCAGCCTATTCTAATATTATCTGCAATAAAATAAAACCTTTCATCATCTGCCATGTGGAGTTTCGGGGAAAATTTTGATTAGTCATTATGCAGCTGAAATCTTGACGATAGAGGATTGATACAGGAAGCATACATGAACTAAAACAAACTGTAGCTGCTGAAAGTCGACGCTTATCCTATGCATCTCGCTTTAGAGAGCAAAAAAAAGCTTTTAAAACAAAATAGTCGGTGCATCTTGCCAGGACGTCTTTAGGGTTCCGTACCCAAAGGGTAACCATCGGGAGTTGGGACTCTATTACTAAGACTCCGCTGTCCGTCTGTCTGTCTGTCACCAGGCTGTATCTCATGAACCGTGATTGTTAGACAGTTGAAATTTTGACAGATGATGTATTTCTGTTACTAAAAACAGAATAAAAGTGTTAGTTCTTAAAATCTAATGGGTCTTTAAAACAAACGGGATATTTTTTGCGACGTGCGTTTTAAAGTATTAGTAACGCCATCTAGTGACGAGTAGCAAAACTAAATTGAAAATTATATTTAAGCGCATTCGTTAGAGGATTGTTCGGTGCACATTATTTATGATTTACCATATTTAACTATCCATATTCTGTACGGAACTCTCGGTGCGCGAGTCCAACTCGCACTTGGCCGGTTTTTCGTGTGTACTGTTTGATAGAAGTAGCATTTATTGAATACTTTTCTATAGTTAAATACATGTTTTCTATTGCAGGGAGCACAAACATAACGGACAATAGTGTGAGTGGAGAGAGTGCATTCGATGCGGACTCCCGCGTGCTATAGTCACAGACTCTTATAGTTTTACATCGTGTGTTTCGAAGGTTGGAGGTGGTTCACTGCTGAGAGAGAGAGAGAGAGAGAAGAGGTTCAGAATAATGGGAATCATCAATAATGTAAATCATTTATTTAAACGCAGGCTTCTTAACATTCGTCGAGACTTTTTGTGTAAACGTGTAAAAGGTGACGATTTTTATCCCTTCTAGCTACTCGTATGTTATACTAAAGGGTTCCTTAGTAAAACAAGAAACACTTATAGTTTCGCTCTGTCCGTCTGACCGTTAGCGGCTTAGCTCAGAGACTCTTACTACTAGGAAGCTGTAATTTAGTCCTGGTAGGTCATATTAATCACGTCAACAAAGTGGTAGAATAAAATTTTGAAGAAAAAAGGCGTGGCTCCCGTATACGTAACTTGAGGATGAAATTTGTTTTTCGCGTCTACACTTTTCTTCGGGGTATTGTTGAATATGACTTTACAATATTGAGGATCTGGGAACACTACTTTTTAATTCATCCATCCATTTTCGAAATATTAAGGTTTAAAGTCCCCCTATCTGCTAAGCTAAACTAGTGGTTTAAAAAAATTGCAGTAGTAGTAGGTATACTAAAGTTAAAAACTATAAAATGTACGTGGAGTAGTCAAAATGAAACTTTTGTGCAAATGTCATTCAAAATGACTTTTTATAAAACCAGTTCAACTACGTAGGGTACACTGCGCGTGGCACGCACTTAGCTGCTTTTTATTCTATTTTATGAAAAGGACGTTGTGACTTTATACGATTAATTTGGGTAAGAGCCTATTTTATATATACTTATACCAAATTCAAAATGATTATATTTGAACGATGATCCCCATTAACCTGGGCTGTATTCTAAAACGTTTGAATGATACTCAGTGCATAATTGAGTCTGGCTTCACATCCTGCGAAGTCAGAAATAATTGTATGCGCAGGTGACTGTTATCTAAAAGTTTATACAACTATTTTAGAGATCTTAATAGTTTGTCAATGATGTCGCTCAACAATAAATAAACTGTTATTTATTAAGATAATGATATGCAATGGTTACGTTAGTGGTCCCGTTCTTAAATAAAATGCGTAGGTATATTAATCACATTTTGAAATCGTTAACCACATTTCAGATGATAGTGAAATTATGCTAAATGTTATCTTACGTTTATGAAGCTGACTATACGTTTCTTAGGGGAATTAGAATGTTATTATATGTTTCTTAAGGTATGAATTAACGTTTAGATAACAACCACCTGAAAGAAGCACGCGCTTCGTCAAGTCATCAATGTGCCAGGTTCCTCCAAATTCTATAAATTCGTAGTTATTTCTGAATTATAACTGTAGATTAGATAAATTAATAGAACCTGAAGCACCTTTTGAACTATGTAGATAAATAATAATTGTCTAGTATTTAAACACTTACATTATTAAAATTCGAGCACCAAATCGTACTTAATGTTTAGTCAAAATGTTACTCGTAAGTTTAGCTAGCACAAATGTTTTGGAACGTATGTAGGTACTTCTGTTCTAGACAAAAATCGAATTTCCGTCTTGTTAAATGTCGCTATAATAACGAAGCTTTTAAGATGAAATGTTACTTTCATTGGACTGACAGCTGTTCATTAATAATTGTAGTTAGCGCTATTGTAAGCTATTTATGACGTAACGTTAAATAGATTGTTTAAGAAAGTCTTGCGCAAAAAATATATTACAAAAATCCCTAAAATTCAGTTTTTTTCGTAAAATTTATATTGTTTACTCATCTGTAACAGAAAACGGAACTAAGAAATGTAATCCGATGTGAACGGAAGCTTTAGTACTAGAAAGGATAATGCAGAATATCTGAACTACTGAACTGATCAACTGAACTACCCGTCAGAAATGGCTCCCAAATGGCGTTACTATAAATTTAGTAGTTTAAGATTTACTTCACGATATGTGGTCTTAACGCTTAACGCAAATATTTATTGTTTAAGTTATGAATTATAATGTTTAGTGCAATAATTTGATATTTGAAAATTTTGTATGAAAATGTTTAATTGTTTGTTTTGTTTATTTTTTACGGATCGATTGTCGCAGTGATCATTAAAACTTGATTCGGACATGTCTAAAGCTGAATTCAGACTGCAGGAAGATTTGAAAATCAATCCAATCTACCGAAACATTCGGATGAAAATCCCATATTTTACTAACTTTTCGGCACTACACAAAGAACTATAGTTCTAAGAAGAATAGTTCATCTTTTAAGTTTATTTATTATTACCAGATAAAAGGTTGATAAAACACTTATGTTCAACTGTTTTTAAAGTATTTGATTACAGATAACACAAACAGTCGGATTCAAGCTTAAGTGTTAACAACACGCTCTCAGTATTATGTGTATGTAAGATTTTTAGAATTATCTTATTTTCGAAACTTTTTACAAACAAATATTAGGTGATCTTTTTATAGGCTGTAGATCAAAAAGTAATTTATTGTTACTTTTTAAATTATTTCCAAAAAAAGTTTCCATGGGTATATTTTTGTATGTATGTGGGTATATTGATGCGATGTGTAACGCCACTCGAAGGTTGGCTCTGTTCACGTCTTGCTTAGCTTTAAATAATTTAAAGATTCGGTTTCGTTACTGTACAGTACTAACTTAAACTCGTGTCCACATTCAAAATAATTATATTCTCAATTATCAACAAAAAAACGAGAACAATTAATTATACTTGCAACAAGCATCACACTATCGGAAGTTATACGCAAAATATACGCATAAAAAATTAAACACGGGGCTGATAAATTACATACTTACTTAACATAGCGAACCTGAACGATTCAAGTGCAAAACTATTCATCTGTGATCTTGTCATTCAATTAGAAATAATATATAAATAATACCATCACGTGATCGATGTTGCAACAGTGGTACATTTTTCCATAACAAAACTTTACTGTTACTAAAACAGAATCATGTAATAATTAAGATATGTTTTATGTTGAGAATTATGTTTATGTGTATGTAGAAAATATATAAATCCGTCAAAGCTAAGTTTGCAACAGAATTAAAAGTAGCAACTTCATTAAAATTATTATGAAAGTAATGACCAAAGATAACATAATACTTAGTTGATTTTTTTTACAACAGACAATCCAAAATGATTTGCGCTGCCTTAGCTATAAATTTAAAATCTACTAACACAGTATCTATTTTAATTTTCTCTAGCACTATTGGTTGTTCAAGCCGTTGCTTGAATACAGAATATTTTTTGCAAGTTTGAATGTGGACATTTAAACCTACATAATACGTGTCTAGGCTCTCGTCAATTACTCCCTAGATCTAATAGAGTTGTTACTGTCTACTGTCACTATAAGTTAATAATACTAAATTGTTGTAGTTGAACTCATTGCGAACTTAGATTATTGTATTTTAATATATTGTCCTTGTTTCTTCATAAATATTTTACACTGATTATTGCGTTTTATTTAACGAATGATCTTTTGTTTCCCTTAGCGGGAATTCGCTCCGAATGCTTACATACATTTTTTTCCATAATCTTTTAAAATAGTATAGCTGGCTCTGATAAGTAATTACCTATAAGAGATCAGATAATAGTGTCGCGAATTGTCAGATTTTCATCAGTTACAAGATTATCATCAGCCAAGAAACGTCCATTGACGAACACGCCCCGTCACGTAATGTATTCCTTCGAATGAACCCATCATGGAGTCATTGGGTGCGATTAATTTTAAAATTGTTGGTCTTAATGGTAGTTCAGAGAGATATAACTCGTAAACGGTGCGTCCTAGGGCAAAAATAACCAAATTTCCGAAACCCCGAACATGTAGTAAATATGATGTATTGTGTATTACTAGGTATTGCGTTTCGCATTCGCAGTAAATGACGGTACTGAGAGACAGAAAAGTATAGAAGCTTTGGAAAGTGCGAGTCGGTGCTGCTAGGGGTGTTCGAAATTATAACATGTAAAATAAAACAAAGAAGTATATTTCAAGGAATCTTGTATTGACGTCTGCGATTGTTTGCATATTACCAAATCATTCCCATAACCATATTTTCAATAACCATTTTATCACATTTTAGCGACATGTAGAAAACAACCCGTTTGTTTCTTTAACTATGAGTTGTACATAAACAGAGTTAATTAAGTATCAAATTAATGACAGTTTGTGCGATGGTGTATTATATGTGTTATTATATGAAACAACAAGTTTTTATGCACAAAATGACACGTGATATTCAACACGACTATTCATTCTTACAAAAACATTTTTGGACACATTCTATGGTTATTTCACGTAGCTACATATGGAACTCAGGACTGGTTTCATATAAAACGCAGCCAATCATATTAAAATACAATATCATTAATTAGAATTATTAAAATACAATATTGTTAATTAGAATTATTAAAATACAATATTATCATAACAATATTGAACTGCGGTGGCGGCCAGCGAGTTCCCGAACAGACAATGCCTGACTGATTTTGAGCTGAGCCATCATCGATACTGATATCGGCGGACGTGGGCTTCAAATTTATAACATCATATAGTGGTCATATTCTATGGGCGTCAGCGTTCTAATGTAAGAGCGATGTCTGATATGTATGGGTCCATATAGGTCAATATCGCTACATACACGACAAATCAGTCAGTGTGGCATTTGCTAACGGCAGGCGTAATTATGAATTGAATAAAATACATACATTTAAAACATATAACCAATCGAATTAAAATACATACATTTTCGAGTAAGAATTCTGCATAATGCCTAAGAAATAATTATATACAAAACATCTAGGCATTCTACAGAATCTCTTAATTTCACACATTGCTGGAAGCATCTATAACTAATTATATCAGCCGACTGACTGTACTACTACTCCAACTGAACTAATCCAAGCTAAATGAAAAAACCAATGGTTTCAATCCGTAATAGATATTATATAATAATATAACATAATAGAATAATTTACTTGAACATCTGAAATGTACCACATTTATTGCAAATAAAGGTTTATCTTATCTAAACGTTTTAGGTTGGTGGTATATTTTATATGTCCAGCTCGCTAGCTACCACAATGCTAGTAGCACTGTTGTGTTCCCGTTTGAAAGGTAACTTCTGGGTGCGCAAGCTTACTGTCCAACGGCCTTATCGTTACTTATCATTAGATGGAAGGAGATATGAAGGACAAGTGCAAACATTAAAAAACACAAACTAAAGAAGTTTCACAACTCGCTCGCTTCGCTCGCTCAATAGGCTTCAGGTTCTAAATTCAGTTAGCTTAAAAATACTCATACTAAAGTCTCTATCCTATAGTCTTAAGTTTGTTTACGGTTGTTTATATTGAATTTCAACTAACTTCAATCCGTTGTGGTTTCGACGTTCGTTGGGTTACAATTTAACATCGCAATGTCCACGAGGTCACTGTTGCATTGTCGTTCTAGTAAACAGTTCCATAGTGAGGGCGCTCAGGAACATGGGTATAGAGTTGTGGCTATGTAAATGCAGCTCCATAAGTTCTCCCAGGCTGGCAGAGTAGTCAGTTTGCACCATCTCTATCCCTTCGTCTATGAGAGTAAAGGACAGATATTCTTCTGACGACTCCGCGTACATGTTTGATATTCTATAAATAATAATATCAGCATTACTACTTTTTGGCTAAACAGATGGCCAATGTGTGCGAGTGAGAAAGCTATTCTTAAGGAAAACCTATGAGCGTGAATGAGACACTAGAAAACGCCGTGAAACTGTGCAGCCTGCTCTACCATCCTGGTAAAATATAACCTTTTACCTATTACGATTGTTTTCACATTATTTCTGTGTTTTGTACGAAAAATATCTCAAAAACTAGCAATAAATGTATGGCCCCTAGTGAATCTATTTTCTAATCTAAATAAAGTATTATTTTAACTTTTTTTAAATTGCGTGTTAGATACATTACCGATAAAGTATCATATACATATATCACCTGTCTCAGTGTAACACTCACCTATAATTCTTATGTCCAGTTCTATCGATCTTATATCCTAACAGCATGTAGCACACGTCTCTGTATTCTTGAGCGGAAGCAGTAAATTCCTCCTTCATTCTGTAGAAGAACAAAACAAATTATCTAAAGGTAATGTTACCAAAAAGGTACGTCGTCGACTCTAAATCGTTTTAGACAGTTCAATCAGTGGCTTGTATACTGAATATACCTGACTAATTTCGAGTTGCTACGAAGTAATCGCATTACACGATTTAAGTGACTCATCCGAATGCAAAATGGCATTAAATTTTCTAAAGAAACCAGCAATGAACATCGTTTAAAATCTCATTTGTTCATACTGCATCACAACTTCAGGTCTAACACATAGCTGGGTTTGTTCCTGAGGTAAGGGAGCGGTACGGGAGGAGTGACAAGTGGCGTGTCGCAAGACGCCCGACTCAAGTTATGCGATGCGACGTTTGACCTTCCGTAAACACACCCTCCCGTACCTCTCCCCATTCCACAGAAACAAACTCAGTTATGCATTAGACTGTGAGCGTAAGTACACTGGTGAATTGTTTTTAGCCTTATCATAGTAGTAAAATACTGTTTGCCTGTAGATTTAGATAACGTTGCGGTAGCTAAGTCGGGCCTAGAAAAGTCCCTCTGTCACCAAAGTATCGCATGTTACCTCGAGAGGCGGAACCGAGGACTTCGGATTAGAACTTCAGTGTACTTATGTAGTATTTATGCTACGGAGGCGGTTGATATGAAAGACTAGAAATGATTGTTCGTAGCGACAAAGCTGCATATCTGCCCCATATAATTATTTATTATGTTTTTTAAACGAGTTTTTTGTCCTTTCTTTACATCGGAACGGAAAGCCAGAATTACTGGTTTTTTTGAACAGGGATAATTGAATGGCCGACAAAATACGTAGGCTACATTTTATCTCGACAGAGCAAGTAGTGCCCGAGAAACATATCTGAAATCCACGTGGACAAAGTCACGGGTAAAACGCTAGTATATAAAATTTATACTGTTGTAACAGTTTTAAACAGTTCCTTGGCAACATAATAAAGTACTAACATACCTTTTCAGTTTGATGCGACTGTTTTCCAACTGTTGTCGCATTTGATTCATCTCTTCAGGGCAGGTTTGGTTGCCGCCTTCCCGCAATGCCGCTTTCAGTCTTTTAATCTACAAGCAATGAGTACAAATAAATAATTTGATTTGGTTTTAGTTAAGTTTCCGACTGGACTAAGCTTTTGGATAGGGTCATCCCATTTTCCCCGTGGGACTTGCGATTCCCAGTGTTTTTTCCTATCGGCACTCAGTTTGGTTGATATGGCCTGACGAGAATTGATGCTACTGAATCTTAACGGCCAATTCCCTATAGATGATATGAAGGCCAAGGGAAAACTTTGTTTGCCAATTTACAAAATCGAGGCTCATGCAGGCAGATGTAATGATGATGGATAAAATGAATTTTTCCACAAATTTTCCACAAGTAAACATTAAAAGATTACCAAAAATCTGACAATATACCAAAATACCCTCACCTCCTCCTGTGCTGCCTCATAATCCATTTGAATCTTTTTCTGCACCGCTGCTGCTGGATTGTCAGCCAGATGTAGAATCTGAAATATAATATTTTCTGATAATATACTGAACATGTTTATTTAACAAGATAATGTTTACTGCGATCACGAATCCGCCTGCCCAATCGTAGTGATTATGACAACACCCCTCGTCAAATATGTCGATATATGAGGGAGGCTCATATCCAACAGTGTACGTATGGTAGCCGATTATTATTTTAAGATCGTCCGCGGCTTTACCCTGGCGGAAATTCCTTCCATGTTTGTTCGCATAATCGTCAAATAAATGTTTCAAATTACAAGTTTCTGGCTAAGTGGCTTAATACATTCTACGTAGAACACCTATCTATGCTGTTCTACGTAGAATGACCTACATCAGTGGAGAATCCGGCTTGATGACGACACACCGGTCGCCGAGCTATCTAGCGCTTGCAGGAAGACGTACTACTTTCGCTGTGTTAATAATGCACAACTGCAGGCGTACCGAGGGAAATTCTCCGGCGCCGGATTGTACACGATATATGAAGTTTGCATGTAATTCGCGCCTCTTTCTGACCGGCCAACACGCTCTTACCGGGGATGCAGAGAAGTTCTTGACGGTTGAGAGAGAGACTTTGACTTGAGATTGACTCTGTATACCACTGACCTTAGTGCCAGCGCTGGCGGTCAGCTTCTCGAGGTGGTTCTGCAAGCTGTCTCGCTGTGTCCGGAGTTTCTGTACGTCTCGTTTTGCCGCTTCCGCTTCCTCGCGCCATTTCGTCACGTCCGCCCGGAGATTCTCTACAACTGTAAATACAATAACATCACCGGTCCGTCGGTCTGGGCACAAGTCTTCAAGATACGTCTTTTTGATTCGATTGAAATCCGAACTTCAGATACATACAATTTGAACGCAATCCGAATTAAATATTGTAGTAGATGACGTGTTTCCTGAGCATGAGTTTGCCACTAGACATGCGCAAAACAGTGCTTTTTAAAGTAATGTCATTAATTTTCGTACCGCGTGATACCCCTTCGAATCGTTACGCATCTATATCGTTACGAAATGCGCGCTGCCATGCGACAGCGCAAACTTTGCCTTTGCTATAGTAATATTTGTGATGATCTCTAAACATCACTCACTCAGAATTAAAATACATAGAATGTAAGCCTTATCTTCTTATTAATACGGTTGCATTTCAGTAACATATGCACGTTCTATCCGTCTTTATGGTGTTGTCGGAGGATCAGAGCCCGCGCAGCGCACCCTTTCGCTCGCACCGCGCTAGGTGCGAGTGAGAGGCGCAGAACGTATACCTGCCATGAGTGATGCGGAGGTAATGAGTTATGTTTGAGATGGTCAAGTGATGTGTTCTGCTAATAATACTAATACTTTTCCTAGCTCCCATCGGAAATTAAATCTAGTAATATGGTGCTCGTAAAATAATATATATTTTAATAGTTATTATAAAACGAATACAACCATGCCACAGCAACTGTACCTTTAAGGTTTGCTTGTTGGTCGTGCTGAGCGAGCAGATCTCGGTACGACTGCAAGGACTTCTCGAGCTGCTCGACGCGTGCGGCGAGCAGTGCGGCGCCTCCCGCGCCCGCCTCCCCGCACAGCGTCACCGTCAGCTCCTTCTCGTAGCAGTCCAGTTGCTGTCTGTTCAATATAATACTCTTCAGCAATATAAAATACTTCCTCCTTCGTAAACAAATATCTTACACAGTGCTTATAAGCAATTTTTAAATACTTTTTTTAATGACATATGGATAATTGGATACAAGTCCTTCTGTCGAAATAATAAAACAAAATAATTGTTACAAGAAGTTATCTAAGTCAAACTTTCACTATACTACATTTAAAAACAGCTAAATAAGAATACGCCCGAGTGTTGCAAGCTCAACTAGAAGATGACACAAATATATGACCTAACACACTTGTATCCAGGTTTGCCAACTCTTATTCACCGTTTACAATAGGATATTGTAGGTAGTTATAACGCGGCGATTAAATTGCCGGGGGTTTGACTAAGTTCAATATTTAACCGACCTCAAAAAAGGAGGATGTTCTCAATTCGACGGGTATGTTTTTTTGTTTGTTACCTCAGAACTTTTGACTGGGTGAACTGATTTGGATGATTCTTTTTTATATTTGAAATTTGCTTTCCGTGTGGTGGTTCCCCATTTAAATATATATATCTTAAATTTGCCTTAATAAAAGTAGACTGTTAGGGCAATTGAAGTCGGTTTCAAGTTCTTTTTAAACAGGCAGTTTCAAAGCAGGTGTTCCTTGTATCAAGATTTGCTTTTAAAACTACAAGCAAAGTACATCCTGCATACGATTTTCAGAGTTAGAACAAATAATTCTCAAATATGTGATCCCCAGCTAATTAACTAATTACTAGATACCTGTAGCTATCTCTTTCTCTAGTGACGAGCAGTAACCGCTTCTGTAGCCTGTGTATGAGGCTCTCTTGATTCTTCCTCACGTTCAGAAGATCGTTCAACTTTGCCGTCGCCTTATCACGTTCATATTTCAAGGTCGCCACTTCCTATAAATGTTACGGGCACTTTCTTAAATTAATAAAAACAAAATGATTGGGCAGAAACCTGGACAGTTTATAAAACTGTTGTTTGGCGGCTTGGATCTTTCGCACTAGCTTATTATCGTTCGCTTGAATTTTAATGACGTCACTGCTTGGTATAGGTGTTCGATGTCAAGTGGCATGTATAAAACAGGTGTAGGTAACATCATCAGCAACCTGTTGAACGTGAGCGTGTCTGCGAACGCGCAGAGACTGTCCACGTTCAGCGACGACATTTTAATACCTCATTTAGCTGCGCCAGTTGGGTCTGGGCCTGTGAGTTGCTAGAGACGGCCGTCAGCTGGCTGCTCAAAGCGGAATCCAGCGCGGACGAAAGCGCACGCGCACTTTCTACGCCGTGCGAGCGCGCTGCGACCTGCCACTCCTCCAGCGCGGACTCAAGCGACGACATTTTCACCTGAAAGTTCAATAATACAATTATTATTTCTCCAACCAGTTATAAAATTAAATGGCAACATTAATATTTGCGATAGACAGTAACAATGTTTTTTAAGTTAAGTCATTCTCTTTTAAGTTGATATTTATTCTTAGGAGAGGGTTTCCTGCTCTTCTTTTAGAGTAAGTTGTGAGGTCTATGACTGACCTCACAAAGCTTAGTGCCAGACTTGTTGAGACGCCATAGTCTTCTGACATGACTCACATAGCTGCCATCTGTCGTGGAACCAGGACCAATTATTAATCCTTTGCACGGAATCCTCCTACTCAATCAGATGATTCAACCTGTATGCAATGTCATAACCAAAATGGGGAAAGTCTCCCACCTTGAATTAAACGAGGATCTTCCGCGTGTGTTGCGCGTGTGCCGGTCAAAAAATTACACCACGGAGGCCGGCTTAAAATCCCGAATCAGTAGGATTCAAATGGGTCTCTATCCATCTGTCTCCATCAGAGGTTTCTAAGTTATATATTATAAAATTATTTGTGCAACAGGAAGGTAGACCTCTGTGACACAGGCTTTGCCTACAACAGAGGTCGTTGAATATTTAGTAATGTATAAATTAGTTTTGTTCGATCTAAGTTAAAAATATGGCAAGAAATTCAGACTTGTAATTTCCACATAACATTTAAATCTATAGCACCTAAGTCTAAAGTAGTGTAATTACATTCTATTTCAAGGGGATGTCCAATTGTCCATACATGCAAATTTGTATGAAAAACAAAATTGTTATTTTTATATATAATAATTATTTTTTTAAATACTATATGTGGTCAACTACTTGCCTATCTATTCTGGCCTTGGATATTTTCATGTTGTAGTTTAGGAGTCACAAAAGCTGGCAAACATTGGCGATGCACAAAAATGTAACAATAATGAAAACCCACCTTGGCTTCATGTAACTCCTGTTGCACCGGCTGCAAAACTTCAACTCTGCTTGTGAGTACATGTACTTGCTCCTCTAACAACAGCTTGTTGCAAACAACGTCACGGAGGGAACGCTCCGTGGCCCTCAGACGGATAACTTCTTTCTCCAGCTCTGCCATGTTGGCGAGCCGTTTTTGTGCTGTCTGATAATAATATCGATAAATCATCTAAATAATTAGCCATACTAAAAATTATAATGTGTGTTTGCTGGTGTATCTTTCACTCGTGCAGCAGTGGAGCAAGGGGTCGGTTTTTTAATTTAATATAGTTTACAGGGAATGTGTTTATGTAGTGTAATTTCGAGGTTCAAGTCGCGAATAAAAGGTAGTATAAAACGATTTAGACATTAAGAAAAAATCAAAACAATCAGAAAGCACAACTGAAATATGAAATGTTAGTCTTGTTTCATAATCTCACAAGTAAAGCTTAATTTTTGAGTCAGGATCAAACCTATCAGAAAAAGTAGCTTGTTTGATTTACCCTTTATTTATCTCATTAAAAAGAAACTGGAGCTACTCCAGCAATTTGCATACAGCTAAACAAGGAAGTTTGAACTTGACAATGATGTGCCACAATTGATGAGAAATGAACATTAATATTGTTTTGCAAATAATATGTAGTTGGTTTTAGAAATCTGACATCTTAAGATCGCAATATATGTATTCTTTTAACATTTAAGCAAGTAAAAAGCAACTTGTCCCAATATAAGAGAGTGATAGACCTAAAAATGAAAACTGACTTTGAGTTTTTAAATTTCATATGAAGAATTAGTATAAAGAGGGCAAAAGTGGTTCTCAGAAATGATGATAGTGTGATAGTGAATTCCATTCTCATTATTGGAAAAATAATGCATATGTTTAATATATGTAATTGTATTAATTTCTACCTTTGCTTGTTGCGACCAGTCCTTATAAGAGTCCCTCTCATACTCCAATTCCTTCAGTTTGTTTGTGACCATTTGCAATTCAAATGTCTGCTTCTCCAACTGGGTCCTCAAGGATATGCACTGTTCAGCTTTGCTGGTTTGTTTTGTTAGTTCCTTTTTCAGCATTTCTACTTCAGCTTGGGCACCTTCTAGAGCCTGTTTTAAAATGGATTAGATGCTTGTGCTTAGGTGGGGATCTACCCCCAATCTCCTGAATATTTACCCTTACTCGTCTTTTACGACACCCGCTGGATGAAATGAGGTAGTGCTATTGTAAAGTAGTTCTGTATATCATAACACTTAAATAAAGCCCTGACCCCTGTAGGTCAACAAAAGAATATTCATATTATTTTATCAAGTAAATATTACAGAAAAGCCTAATTGGTGTCTCTGTCTAGTAGTTTTTTGATATCATCAAAAAAACTTGACAATCAAACTTTAGCTATGCGGTATTTCTAGATAATGTCTCTATGTTTCTTACCATAGTTCCGAACCCTTGGTAAGATACCTTACCTTATTGGTAAGAAAATTTTTTTTTTCATTAATTGGAGAGTTGATCTCCAATTGAAATAAGTGAAGTTAACATATTACACCTGTGGCAATCTATGATGTTCAACAGAGATTATGGGTAGGAAGAGTAATGTCCAACAGTGGGATTATCCAGATGATGAGGATGATGATAGTCAATCAAAATCACCTGCAACAGTTCATCCATGTCTTTCTTCATCTCCGACATTTGATCCTTACTGCTGGTGTTAGCTTCAAGAAGTTGGTCTTTTAAATCTGCCACTTGCTTGTTGAGTTCACTCTTATCCTTATCCCACTTTGCTTTACTTGCTTTGTGCTGTTTCACTGCCTGAAATGTTTTTACCATGTGCAGGTCTAAAGTGACAGGAAAACTAAGCTTCTTTTATTTACGTTTGGACTTCATCTCACCTAAAATGGTCAGTGGTAGCCTAGCCTTTGAATGAAAGTCCTGCGCAAGCCGAGCCTTAAGCCAATGAGGCACTGGTTCTGCTACCTTTCATACCTTTGTGCTATCATAATACATGCTTTTGAAGTCTAGGGATCTTAGGAATGGATCCTAGGAATTTTCATTCTAGGGTGTCTGAATTATTTCCCAGACATAAAATGAATCCTTTAAATCTTTTCAGCCTTAATTTTGGAAGATTTAACGGTATTCTCATATTTGGATTAAGTAGTTTTAACTAAATTGTTCTCTGATGAAAGAAATATTAAGAATAAAATTACTAATATACCTCAGCATATTCTTCTTTCAGTTCAAGCTCTCTCCTCCTAATCACCTGCAGTCTCTCTTCCATATCAGACAAAGCCCGCTCATCTCTCTTATGTTGATCTACTAATGAAGCCTTCTCCTCTTCAAATAGTATTTGCATCTCTTTGCGAATTGTGTGCTGGTGGTTCACACGAGCTTCTAATTTTGTTACCTGGGTAAAGAGTTATTACTATAGAAGACAGAACGTTGTATTTAATAGTAGGGGAGCCCAAGCGGGGATTTCGGGATTTACTAAAGCGCGGCAGATTAATATACAGGGGGATACCTTGTACCCGGTTAAGTACCTCCACAAAACATGAGGTCCATATATAAGGCCGCCCGTGAAGGATACAGGATCAGATTAGTAAAAAAAAATTGACCATCAGAAATTCTCGAGCGCGTCAGATTAAGGTAGGGTGAGTTAATTACATCCTAAAAAGTGTATTATTCCACTAATCTGACAATTTGAGAGTGACGTAAAAAAAGGGGAGGGCAACAAAGTTGTAAAAAAAAACGTCATCTCGACATTCTCGAGCGTAGCTAAATTTTTTTTTATTTTGAAGGAAATAATTCAAGAATAATGAAAAATATATAATCTGACGATTTCCGCAAGCCGAAATAACAAAAATTCGTTGATAAAGTTAAATGCGTGCAGCTGCGTGATGCCTACATTTCCTTCTCCGCGTTTCTATTCCTCTCTCACTCTTTCTCTATCTATTACTCTCTCACTCCGTCCCCACTCTGGTTTCTGTTGCCATGACGCCATATGATCATAAAGACTCGTTCGTGGCATACTGTTTACAAACGTTTTGGCTTTTTTTGCTATTTTAATATTATTTGTGTGAATTAAAGTTTATAAATATTTAATATGAGTGATATTAATTTGAAATGTGCATTTTGTGGTGAAAGTACCTTACTCAAATGCATAGAAATATTATTTCTTTGAACTCAGCGAGCTCAAAATATCACATAAATTATATTTTGAGCTCAAAAATGTCATAAGTACAATTTTAAGCACCCAGGAATGGAATTAGCGGGAAGTTGCAGGGATGGCCTTTAAGGTGAACCGTTTTTCTAATTTTTTTTGTCAGATCAGGCAAATCCCTCTAGATAATCGTCAGATTATGAGACAGTACGTTTAGAACATAAAGATGAACCATATATATCTTAATCTGACGCGCTTGAGTATTTCAAAATGGCGAATTTTTTTTTCACATTATGAAAATGGCCGCGAGTTTGCGTCCCATCGAAATCGTCAGATTAGTGAATGAGAGCTTTTTTTTGGTGCACTTAACACTTCCTTAGAAAATCTGACGCGCTCGATTAATTTTTTATTTTTTTCATTTTCAACCCTTAAATACAACCACCCCCATCATGCAAACGATCAGATTAACATACGTACATTATTAAAAATACGTAGGACATTGATGCTATCAATATCTGACGCGCTCGAGGATGTCCATGCAACAGTTTTTTTTTACATATTTAAAAATCTATAGCCGCTTCCCCCACCGATGTAAAGGTATATATCATATAACATTTTTTTCTCCTTATCATCTAAGCTTTGCATCCCAATAGGTCTCTACGACGCTCGAGTAAATCCCCATTTAGCCTCGTGGGCTCCCCTACTATAAACAAATATGGCTATCTCTAATTTACAAGAAAAAAAAATTAAGAATAAATCTTAATTTAAACCTAACAAACATTTTGTCTTTTAGATAAGGGAAAAAATTGTGACAAAATATCAGGAAAAAAAGCATGGTTCAATTAAATGCATATGTTTGTAACAGAATATATGTCGTGATCGTGATGTGTTGTGATGCCAAAGCAGAATTTAATTTTCTTATGTCTGATATTCATTATATATTATCATATTTATTTCATTTATCTATTGATGGCTGCTTAGGATGTTAAATATGAAGATTTTATCTTATAACAAAGTATTTACACCATTTTATATTACATTATTAATTACCACCAAAAAATTGCCATAAAATAGTATGTAAAAGTACAATGTTATTGTTTTATCGAACAGCAAAATCTGACAGCAAAATATGTTTTCTCTAGGAATTCAACTTATCAATGCAGGAAAGATCAACATAATCGAAATTTAAGAAATAACAATAGAGTTGTTCTTCCTACGACGAAATATAAGAATTACCAGAGGAGCTTAGAATTCAATAGCATAAAAATATTCAATAATCTTGATAGTGACATAAAAAACTCCAAAATTAATTTTCCAATAAATTATATAAATATTTAATATGTAGACTCTCTGGTTATTAAGATTAGTTTTTAGTATTATTGTCCTTTATGTTTTGTATATGTTTTTTTTGCACAGTTTACATAACTATAATGGCAAATAAACAAACATTGAAGATTGTTTTGGTAATTTTAGCTTTGGATTATAAAAAATATTACTACTAACATGCAACCAATATTGTACCAGATTTAATAAACATATCATTTGATGTTTTTGATTTATATAACGAGCGAAAAATTTACTAATCACATGCATGCTAATGCGAGTCTAATGCGATAATAAAAGTCATTGGACCAAAGACCCAGTCCTCAAAAAAAGCCAGCCATGGATTTTAAATCAAAATAAACTATATTATGATAGTCATCATCATTCTTGTACCTGAGCTTTAGCTGCTATAAGATCTATCTTCAGCCTCTTAGTTTCCCATGGAGACGGTGGTGCTGTAGCTGAACTACTGGACTCAGTTCTCGGTCGTTTTTCCGGCGTAGAGACAATATCAGCACCTCCTATACTCGATTTTCGCTTACCCAGCAACAAAATGTTAGACAAACCTGTAAATTCAAACTTTTAATTCTCAATAGACATTGAGTTAACCCAATCTGGTGAATTGTGGCAAGTACATTGAAAACATTTTGGTCAGAATAAGGAACAAAGCTTACAGTTGGAGCACACAAAAATACTGTTTTCACTAAATTTAAAAAAGTCCGTAATATACATTCAAAAGTACCAGATAACTTCAAATAAACTTATGATGATGTGACATTACCTTCTTTCATAGATTGATCGGAAAAATTCAATTTCGGAGACGCCGACAGTTTTTCCTTCGGCGGGTTGGTGTTGATCACCCGTCGAAACGGCTCCAGTACGTCGTTATACAAAGACATATCACTTTCTTTAGCCATTTTTGACAATGAATTGTTGGAATTATGCAATGAATTCGTGAATTTTAGAGTTAATTCATTTTATTTCTCGATTTTCAGTCTAATAAAAAAGCACGCCAACGAGAATATAATAATTTTAATAATAATAACCCAAAACGCAACAGAATTTGACATTGACAGAATACCTTTTTTTATTTCTAAAACTGTGCTTTCTGTGACACTGGCAACTGGCTATATGAGGAGAAAGAAAGAACGTGGCCTATACCATAAATGTAATCAGTCTGTGAATATTGTATGTTATCGTAGTGATTATATGCTCCTAGATATTTTCTTTGGCCTATACATATATACATAATTCATATTCGCGGTTTAGACCAACAATATTCGCCGAAATTGTTTATTTTATAGTTTGCAAAAACTTCTGCTGTTAGACTACAGATATAAAAATCAAAGAGTATATAATATACTACGTAACATTAAAAATAGTTGCATTAATAAAACGTTTTATTTTTCTAGGTTATATCTTATGTTTATACAGTTTATATTTATAACCTAGTTGTCTCCAAACTCCAAACGTTCTACTTTGATTGTTTTAAAAAGCGTAATTTCGACAGGTAGAATATACGGTAGGTACTTATTTTTATATAAAGAATAACCTATTCTTTACATACATTTCTGGGCTAGTAAAGACAATAAAAATCACAGATCACTATATATTGAACTTTGATGAACTTATCGCATTACTTATGTATCATCAGTCATTTCTTCAAGGTGGGACTTTTCTGGGCCCCCTTGTGTACATCCTAACCACAATTGTTGAACATTGTATTTTAATTAGACTTAACTTTTTTATAATCAGTTACGTATTATTCAGCTATTGGACCATTGGCCTATATTAAATAAATGAGGTTAGACTTTCTATGAGGGTATTTACCATAATTATCACACTTCGCAGGGATTTGGTGATCTCAGTAAAATGTTGTTGTTACGTAGATGTTGCTGTCCACCTCCAGAATATTTTCCCTTATATAGTGATCTTTTATGACACCTGTGGAATGACATGTGGTAGTTCTTTTCGAAAGCTGAGATAAATGGATAACTTAATTATTAAACCAATTTCAGCCAACTTAGGTCCTATCAGCTATGTTAGGACATATATTCTACTGCAGATTTTTTAAATTAGTTAAAATTCTACTTCAGTTTCTGCACATCCAAATCTTTCTCACAATCACCCTCAGAATGTTGTAAGTGCTACGTCTAAATTCTAACTAAACCTCCCATTATTTTTGGACAGGTCTTGAAAGACAAAAACTGGCATCCATCATCTCCCTGAATAGCTAACAATTAACATAATTAATACATTCATCAGACAACATGGAAGAAGTTCTAAATTCATACTTTTCAGCATACCAAGACCTAGAGGTAAGTAACACCTATAGATTTCAGTGATATTTACTATTATTATTATAAAATTAATTACAATTACACATTGAAACACCACCCCTAAAAAAATCAAAATAAAGAAGGTTTGTAATTATTTTATTCATACCTGGTATTTTTGCGCCATTGTTTTCGGGTGATTCAAAAGTTTAAAAAATTATTGACATGAAATTAGTTTGTAAAACTTTGATGTTTCTATTAATAGCATTGCTGTCTGGCTCCATACATGGTGACATGTCATTGGTTTGGAATTGAGCATTATTTTATGCACATCCAATTTTAATATGACAATTCAGAAATATTATTTATTCAGGTCCACCGACTTATGCTTGAAGATAACCCTAGAACAGAAGCATACAGGAAAGCAATATTTAACAACAAAGAATTCTTTAAAGGCAAAGTAGTGATGGACGTAGGCTGTGGCACTGGAATTCTAGCCATATTTTGTGCTCAAGCTGGTGCTAAGAAAGTGTATGCAGTAGAAGCCAGCAATGTCGCTAGTTTAGCATTGGAAGTTGTGAGAGAGAACAAACTAGAGAATGTTATTGAGGTAAAAGGTTGTTTATATTTATATATTTAAGCTTGACTAATTTCTCAGAATGAGATATCGACTATGGAAAAAAATTATTGGTATGAGAAAGCTCTAGCGAATCAATTATATACTTTTAAATTATAATTTTATTTAGCTTTTCACCTTATTTAATGAAATTAAAAATATATATTCTCTATAAAACCTTTATATTCATTAATTGAGATCCAAAAATCTATTTTGTCATCTGGACGATTTCCACACTTAGTTATGCTGACAGTGTGACAAATTAATTGAAGAAACTGATAATATTTCAGGTGATTCAAAATCGAGTAGAAAACGTAATATTACCTGAGGGAGTAAAGCTGGATGCCATAGTATCAGAATGGATGGGATTCTACCTCCTACACGAGGGTATGCTAGACTCGGTGCTGTGGGCTAGAGACAACTTTTTAAAAGAAGGAGGCTTAATGTTCCCTGAAACTGGTGTTATTTATATAGCACCTTGTAGGTAAGACCAAGTTAATAGAGAGTGCTCATAGTAAGTTGTAATATGTGTAAATACTTTCTGCTGTACTATTCATTTCAATTTTTAGCCATTATGTATAGCAAAATGATAGGCTTATGAAATATAAACCGAAAAAGACTACACAAATTCATCGTTTATGATTCAAAATTTGATAATGGTTTCTACATCTGTTAGAGCATTGGCCCAAATAAAGACAGACACTTATTGACAAAATAAGGATCATTAAAAAATCATATAACTTTTACAAGTTTCTTTTAATAATATTTAAACATACTTAGTAAATTTTATTGTTCTTATAAGTTTTTGTGTATAAGAAAAGCTAAAATGATGTATTAGTATGGACCTATTTTCCCCCAATTAGTATATTGATCTTAACTAATCATAATTACTGAAACAAGTATCAAGCATTCTCAGAATACACTACATATTGTCATTTAATCAAATTAAAGTTTTTTTCGTAATATTCCATCATCACATTCTGCACAAGTTATGTTTTAGTGTTCCACACCTGTTTGAAGCTTGGAACGATGTGCATGGAGTATCAATGTCAACTTTCGGAAAGTGCCTCAGACAGACTAAACAGACTAAGCCAGAGATCAGCATAGTCAAACCCGAACATCTTCTTGGTCCAGAGACTGCTCTGTGCTGGATAGACTTGAACGAGTGCAAGGTTGAAGAGTTGGAGAATATTACAATTAAGCATGTTGTGGGTAGGTATTCTGGAATTCCTGTTCTAATAAGTTCCTGCGCCTAGTAGCTACTATTGTAGCTGACATTAAATTTGTACGATAATGATATTCATTTCCCGACATTGTAGCGATCTACTATTTTTAGGTGATTAATTACTATTCTAAAGAGTATTTTCGAGAGAGTAAGATAAGGTGTTGTTGTGAGTGTCCACGTTATGGGTTTGTTAGTAATTAGTTTAAAAATACTACTCACTGCACTGCGTTACATTCGCTTCTCTAAAGTTTTCACCCAATTTTTCGCTGTGACACCTTACGCGATCGATTTCAAATGCCTACCGAAATGCATACTTATAATAAATGACAAATTGACTTCATTTGTTACCTCTTGACGGCTCTGTGCGTTCCCTTTCCCACCCCATGTCATCCCGCGGGTGTCGTAAAAAGTCGACGTCAAATGGCGATCTATGAGAGAGGCTCATGCAGCAGGTTATGAATGAGTTCCCGTGGGGATTTCTGAATTCTAATAAAGAAGTCGTGAGGAAGAGGTAATGACTACGAATTCCCTGATGAAAAGTGCGTTTGTTCGTGCATAATTAAATATCAGGTTCATGTTGCATACCTTATAAGCTTATACGACATACCATTTTGCTTATTTATACTCACTATTCCAGGCGCCTCGAAGTCAGGCCTCTACCAGGGTATTTGTGTTTGGTTCGACTGCTCTTTTCCCGAGGTCTTAGACAACAGAGAAGAACCTCGCGTCGTACTTAGCACTTCACCACACAGTCCGTCCACGCATTGGAAGCAGACGGTGATCCTGCTGCCAGAAGAACAACCAGTAGAGGAGAATGAACCAATTGCATTTCAATTGGATATCGTCAGGGGACAAGATCAGAGGTCAGTTATTATAGAATTTATATTGTAGGTAATTATGTATGTCGGACAGACGACATGTTTTAATAAACAAACAGTGATTTGTTCTGTCTTTCTATCTTTACCGAAAAGCCTACGGTATAATTATTATTTCGAACTTATTGGTACAGTCGAGTACAATATATGTATCCACTTTTGAACCATGTCACATTCACCTTTAATTGACATTTCCTCAAGGCACTGCACAGGAACAAGTGAACAAAAGTGGATACATATTTTGTACTCGAGTGTACAAGCGCTTTCGTTCGACGCATACCAAAAACGCAAATGGCCAATAATTACATTAAACCAGACACGCATAACGCCAAACACTCAGTATTTGGCTACAAATACGCAATTTGGCAGCCTCCTTATTACGTTACCAAAAACGCAGATGGCCCAAAATACAGACTACGAATATTTTAACCCTTTTAATATTAGATATCAGAGTTATAGTACTTTTGCAAGTCGACTATCTCGCGATGATACTCTTCAATACTTTATCGTACCTTGCCAATTGAATAATTCGCTTAAACTCATTTAACGACACTAGTGGCCAACACACATGCTTTGGCAATTTGCATTTTTGTCACTATACTTGGAAAGTAGTATGAGTAGTATCAAATAAATGAACTAACTTTTGCTCCATAGGGCTTTCTATAATGCGTAAAGCATTGCACTTCAGGTTCAATTATGTTTTATTCCAGGAACATGAAGATCGAAGTGACTCTTCTAGATCCAGATGCAGTGGAGCATCCGTTGCCTTGCAGTTGCCACATGACGAAATGCATATTAACAAGAACATACATGCTCGACCATCCAATGCCCGATGAAAATGGCGACGCCGTGGATACCAACACAAATAGTACCACGAATTGTGTTAAAGATGATATTTTAATAGAAGATAAGATTGATGATGACGATGTGTAAATAAAAATCAGGTTTTATATGTATGTTTTTTTTGTACGCCATAATTTTAATAATAAGCTTTCAATAACTTGGTTTTTTGTATAGGAAATTTTGACAATAACAAACAACTCAAATTACAAATAATTCCGCTATCAATTACAGTCCGTAAGACACCGGGTCAGTTGCGTGGAGAAGTCCACTGAGCCAGCGAATGTAACCCAGTCTCAACAACATCCCCAAGTTAACTACGCTCGAACGGTCCCAGAACGATACTAGCATCAGTTGAACGACTTTGTTTCTGATAACTTTTATCATTTCGCAATCAATATCTTAGCATGTGAGTAACAGACTCCGTCAATAGCGCCTCTCAACTGAGCCAGCGAATGTAATCCAGCCTCAACGACATCCCCTAGTATATCACACAGGAACGGACCCGTAACGGTACTGGCAGTTGCATCAATTAAACGACTTTGTTTCTGATAACTTTCATCATTTCGCAATCAATATCTTAGCATGTTAGTAACAGACTGCGTCAGTTGCGCCTCTCCGCTGAGCCAGCGATTGTAATCCAGTCTCATCAACAACCTCGCTAGGTATACGCCACAGGGACGGTCCCGTAACGATACTAGCAGTTGCATTAGTTGTTTTACTAGCTTGTTATATCTGAAAAACAAAAGTTATAAAATTTGAGATGAGTTCAATGAGTCCACGTTATACGGGACGTAGTTATCGAAAACCTGATTGTTTGAATTTAAACAAGTCCCAACGGGAGAGAAATATACTAAGATTAATAATAAAAAATTACCTCTGTGGTTTTAATACTTAATTCTCGGCAAAATGTTTGTCGAAAATTCGCTTCAATTCTAGGCTTCGTCACTAGCTCGTGATTTAATATATTTAGGTACTCGCACAAAAACAACTGCTCACATATTGAACACAACTTTTAATAAAAAGAATTTAATATAAAAATGTTTGATAAATGACTTCGGCTTAAAAAACTAAAATTCTCCAATATAAGAAACCATATGCTTATGTTTTATTGTAAAGAATCATTATCAAAGATACGTAAGAACACTAGTGAGTGATCACGGTAAACACTGGTGTCTTGCTTCGGGAATTTTCTTTTAATCGCCTTGTAAGACACGTGAAGATATTGTGTATAATTCTAAAGCAAGCAAGCACAAGGATCCACCACCATCATCATCATCAACAGCCTATATATGTCCCCACTGGAGGGGCTCAGGCCTACTCTCCTACAGAGAGTGTATAGGCCATAGTCCACCACGCGGGCCCAGTGCGGATCGGCGGACTTCACATGCCTGTTCAAGACATGCAGGGATCCACCATATTGGAAAGAAAATCGCAATACTTTTTGGTTTCCATAAACCAGCCTACTCCAAGCTTTTACAGAAGTGTTGCCAATTTATTAAGTCGGCCTTTTACCTGTGCTTTTACATTGTATACATTATTTTCAGTCTGATGTCCCACTGCTGGGCAAAGGCCTCCCTGATATCTTTACGGTTTCCTCTCAAGTGCTGCCCTTGGTCAAATTTTCAGGATCGAGACCAAGTTTTTCGTGGTCGATTCCTTTGAGATAAATAATCAAAACCCCTCACCTGTCAGAATATCCTCTGATGTAGTAATCCTCGGCTTCCCTATCAGTGGCGACTTCGCTCATGCTGCAGAATGAGTGGCACAACTTCATCAGTTCCATGATGTTGCAGAACACTGGGTTGTTAATGGAGTCTATAGTATCACCGGACGATTCGCTTTCTGAACACTGAAAGGATATTATTGTGATTTTGTTGTTGTTGTTGTTATCATAAGAGAGATTTATAGTGACGATCTATGCAGAGTCTAACCGAACTTAACGATCATTATTGATCGCTGACAAATTAGAGTCGTATTTTGAGTATTGATATGTTAGGTCAAAAATATATTGAAATCAGGACATTCCAAGACGCTAGTTGAAAATTATTAATATTGATTACACAATCCTGCAACATATACGACCAAATTCGGTATTCAAAACGTCCGCCTGCAGGTGGTAATATTGTTTGTCAAAAAAGCCACGTTATAGTAATTTTTGTTTAATATCAACGATTGGCTCAGTATATAATAAATAATATTTAACGTACCGAAGACGCAACAGTAATAGTCAAGAAGGACTGGCTGAGTATGTCAGCGAGGAACTCTGCGTGTGCCTTCTTGAGGCGCTCGAAGTCATTCGTCTTGTTCACGGCGTCCATCAAACGGGAGAAGTTCGTCTCTAAGACGTCCGCTTGCATGTAGTGCTGCAGGTTGTCCATTAGAAACATCAGCTTGTTGTGGAGTTGACACATTTGGAAACTGGAAAATAGTAGGGAAGTACCCTTACAGGTTTTCAGTCGAAATCGTTAAATTAAGCGGAATAAACGTTCGTATCTTTTTATTGCGTTGACTTTGAAGTTTGATTTTGAAAGAATTCTAAAAATGGTTAAATATGTAGATGTCTTTTTTAGGCTGATGGTAACTGAGATTAAATTCTCGACACATTCGTGTTGGTGGATTGTAGAATGATGCTTTTTTAACATACACGGTATATATACAAGGTATTCGACTGCGTCAGCGAATATTGCCATTAATAACATAGTCCAATTTAGTTGTGACAGCACATTTATATTCGCCGTTTCAATTGCCATTTTAATATTTGTCGTTTCATTAAAGAACATTATCAATCGGAAATTCAAAGCATTTTTGAGTACGACCTATATCAAAATAGGTCTTAAAATAGTTACTTTGACGGTCCATGAATCGAAGTTGAGGCGCCAAGTGGTAACAAACAAACTCACTCAAACATTTTTTTAATAGAGTTGTAAGCAATGCTTGATAGACTAGAGTAATGAAGTGTCATTCACTTTCATCACTTTTATAATAAACTAGCTTCTGCCCGCTACTTCGTCCGCGTGAACTTTTGAAATTATCCCACGGAAACTACTTGTTCAATCGGCATAAAAAGCAACCTATTTACTTTTCCGACCTTTCAAATATCCCTATACAAAGAAATCTAGACATTCTGTCTGTCCGCTACGTCGTGAATATATGAACAAATGTATTGTTTAATGATTTTATCCCATGTTTTAACAGTTAATTCTGCTATTCAGAGCGGAGACAAATTCCAAAAAGCCAAAGACCATAAAATACGATCCAGACGTTTTTGAATTATAAATAGCGTAACTAACCCGACTGTGTTTTATTTAAATAGATAACGAACCTTGTAGATTGTTTGTAAGTCTTCCAAAGCGCATGCAAGTCGTGCTGATTCTTCTTTATCTTCAGCAGCAAACGGAACATGTCGTTATACCGCGCGAGCACCTCCGGAGTGAACAGCAAATGCAGAGGCCATTTGAAGTCATACTTCAGTATTATACTCGACCAGCCATCCGCAACTGAAAAATTTGTATTTGAATTTTATTCAATTGTATGCAAAATCTGTGACTTGATATTGAAAGTGATTAACATCAGGCAGGAAACGTCCACTACTGGACACAGGCCTGCTCCGGTATGGTATGCCACACCGACCGGTCCCGAACCACTTGCATCTAGCGATACCCCTCGACCTTTACTGGGTCGTCCGTCTAGCAGGGAGACGGTACGTACGTTCTTTTACTCCTCATCGGTTGTCGGCTCGGACTCGTCGAGCTATGTCGGTGACCTTAGTTCGTCCACGGATTTCCTCATTCCGGATTTTATCCCGTTGAGACATTCCGAGCATAGCTAGTTCCTTAGTGCGCTAAGCAACTATACGGTAGCGCCAAATATTGTTGCTCATTTAACGCCACCCATGGCAACCGTGCAGGGTGTGACGGCAACTCCTGCGGACGTGAGCTACACCATCTGACCCGGATTGGTAGACTTCACACACACCATTGAATAACATCTCAAAATACTTACCAATACTGCTATCTTCATCCATTGTTGAATTACCAGATACATTAGGCTTGGCGTAAGGCAGTTCGAAGCTGAACTTCTCTATATCGGCGTTGTTGCTCAGGAACACCGCTCTTGCTGCTAACTGGAACGCGTGGTTCATATCTGAAGATATATTATACAAATTGTTATCTCTTTCGCTCGCACGTAAATAGTAACGGAATATGACTTTCTTCCCGGAAAGTTAAAGGTTCCACTGGTCAATATAGCAAAACTGAGACACACCGCAAAGAAATGTCGTTATATCGGTACCTATTCCCATACATCGAAGTGATGACGTTTGTATACACGCGCATGTGTGAGTAAAGATTTCGAAGGTAGTACCTGAGCCGACCTCTTTCTTGCGGGGAGAAGTGAGATATCGTGGATCGGCGGGGGCGGTGAACGTCCATTCTGTACTGTAATACTACATTAATTATATGACCGTGATAAAGTGCAACTTGTAATAATTCAACTCTCTCCGCACTGAGATCACGCGCCTAACGCTTCAAAATGTTGTTGTTTCACCTATAGTGAGACAGGGTGGGGGCCCTTGCCGCCCTTTCCCCCCTACCGTTCCCTGCGCTAGAGTGTTCATCTGCAAATTCGCATTATAATTTTGTAGTTTTTTTAACATAGTTTCGTAGTTTCGTTTTCATTTGAAATCCACAAAATCAATTTCGAAAAATCTTTTTTCGTGTGAAACTACATAGTATATAATCAGTAGTATTTTATAATCAGGATTGATTACCTCTAGTGCCTGTCCTAGTAGTTGGTTTATCGAGTATAGGGGCCGTCAAGCGCAATAGTTCCAAAAACAACTCTCCACGTCCGAGAAGGAAAAAATCTTTCATCAGTTTGAGTTCATGTATTAGGTGAGCTTCCGCTACTGCTACCATCCACAGATGCTGTAAATAAATCAATAATACCTACAGCTAAACAATATTTTAGGATTACGTATCTCGAAAGTACGCGTTCAAAAATAACTAGAAACTGTCCTTCTTCCCTTGACTTCAAAGAGTTATTCAGCATTATTTTCCTAAAATGTTCACTATTCGAGTTATAATTACCATATTTGGTTTATGTTGATTTTCTGAAAAGGCTAAATCAATTTCGATAATATTTATACGGGACTACCCCTGAATGCTCTACCAAACCAAAAAAAGAATCATCAAAATAGAATTGGCGAAGATATCGCGTAACATACATACAAAAAAAACATATTTGAATTTAGAACTTTTTTAAAGTCGTTTGAAAAAGGAACCCTTATAGGGTCACTTGGTTGTCCGTCTGTATGTCGAGATAAGACGGCGGTAGATAGCCAAGCAATGTATGACAGTGTCCTTCCACCATGTCACTGTTTTGCTATCATCATTATCAACAGCCTATTTAGGGCTCAGGCCTTACTCTCCTACAGAGAGTGTATGGGCCATAGTCCACCACGTGGGCCCAGTGCGAATTGGTAGACTTCACACACACCTTTTAATTTCTTCCCAGGAGTGTGCAGGTTTCCTCACGATGTTTTTCCTCACCGAAAAGCCAATGATAATGATTTTATCATTCGTAAATAAATTCTAAATAACAAATTGGAACCCATTGGTACGAGCCAAGATCTTAGATTTTCAAGGACTGATGCGATACCCAACTGAGCTACCATGGTCATAGTAATATATAATTTCGAAGTTAGTGTTATACCTTCGTAACACACTCTTTGATTTCTCTGACCACTATCCTCAGATTTGAAATTTGGAAATCGTCCGGTTTCTTCAAATTTTGAAGCTTCTCATGAAATTCGGCTTCTTTGTCTTCCCAAATAGTAAATCTGTAAATTAATTTTTAAATTATTATTATTTATCGTACAACTAAGAAGAAATTCCACAGCCATACAAATTAATTTTTAGACCAATTCACTAAATTTTTCGTGTCACTACGGCACTCTTGAACCTTCTCACAATTTGCATAAATGCGAAGTATTGGTTGTATATTTGCTTAGGAATAATGAACGCGTTCAAAAAGAACTAGAAACCGACTTCAATTGCCTTAAAAATCTACATTCAGCATTCATCCCCTAAAATGTTGACCCTTAGAAGTAGAATTATCTGGGTATATAATATTTGGTTTTTGTTGATTTTCTCAAAAACAAAATTTTAATAAAATTTATATGGGACCACACGAGACGCGCCACATTTCAAATAAAGAATCGTCAAAATCGGTTTACCCAGCTGAAGGTTGTGAGGTAACAAACATGTAAAAAAACATACAGTCTAACTGAGACCCTCCTCCTTTTTTGAAGTCGGTTTAAAATTTCAGGAGATGTACAGACACATCAACTACAAATCTTCAAGTCACTATGATCACACTGTCTGCCAAGCAAAGTGATAATAGCAAAACAATTCATTTATTCATGTAAAGCCTTTCCAATGAGGCAATCTGTAAAGAAGACAGCTGATGTTTGTTTTTTAATTTATGATGGGTTTGCACTTGGCCTTCATGTCACCTGATTGTAAGCGACGATAAGGCCGTTGGATGGTAAGCGTGTGCACCAAGAAACCTTAATCTAAAGAGACACTGGCTAGACTTAGACTTAGGTAATGGTGGTATCTAGCTAGGTGGACATAAAAATTGTCCTAGCACCAACCAAACCAAGTACCGATAAGTGGATGCACTGGGAATCGAACCCGGGACCTCCATATTGTAAGTCCAAAGGTGTAGCCATTAGACCACAGAGGTGGATAAATTGATAATCTTAATCAGCCGATGATGGCTAAAGATTGTCTTGTTGACTCACCTCTTGGAATCAGTGCTGCACTTCTGCAATGTCAGCATTGATCTATTCATTTGAATGTTGCTATTTTTCTTGACTTTTTTCGGATCGAAACCAAATAGAATAACTGTCTTACCGATGAATAGAATGTCTTGCGCCATAGAGAGTGGCATAAATGTTATTAAATTTGGTCTGATTTTGTATTCACATTCTAATGGTGTGTCTTGTAGCTAAAACAAAATAATTTGAAATAATTCCAAGTGTCTGTAAAATGTCTATTTAAAACTAACCTTCTTAATATATAAAACAAAGTTGAGTTTGTTCGTACACTTATAACTTGAGAACGGCTAGCAAATAGCCGAATAGCAGAATAACTATTAAAACATGGGATAAATTCCTCAAAAAATATATCATTTTTTCATACATTCACGACCTAACAGCAAGTTTTAAATGACGCGAGAGGGATAGTTGAAAGGCCAAGACAGGACATAGGCTACATTTTCTCCCGATCAAACGAACAGTTTCTACGGATTACATTCTAAAGGCCACACGGGCGAAGCTGCGGGCAAGAGCTAGTAATACATAAATGTACAAATATTTTGTTTATATTCTAAATTAAACAGTTTCATTCACATTCACAGCTGATTTTTGATCAGGATTGATTGATGCAGGAAGATTGATGCATGCTACGATAATTTTTAGAAATTTTAATATATATATTTTGAAAGGGCAAACCATACGCATAGGCAAGAAAAATAACTAGGCATAGTTTTTTATATTATTGTTTCATGTAGCGTAAGCATTTAGTATTTTCGTTACTGTAGGATTTGACTTGGTTTATTTTGGTTTGTCCAGACAGGACTTAAACTTCATCTACATGATGGTAAGTTACGATATAGCCATAAAGATGAAAATGCGCTTCTGCTCTTAACTTGTTTGCCCAACAAAAACTTGAATATAAAAAAATTACATGCAAGTCTAAGATAATTTTCTAAATATGTTTGCAAAAAATAAACATAAAATTAAAAGAGAAAAAAATACATACTGTGGATACCAAGGATTTATCGCCAGTATTAGAGGTAGATGGTGAAGACAGAAATGTATCAGACACACCATTGTTCGTGCAGTATATGATGAATTCATGGTAAGGGTCTCTCAGCTCTCCGTAAAGCAACCATGAGCATAGCTGGTTTATGAACACTTTGTATACATTAGAGAATATTCTGGAATAAATTGTAAATGATTATGAATTAATTTTTACTAAGTTATTCATAAAATGTTGAGGCATGTATTAGGGCACTATATGTATATGCCACTGATCCAAGAAATTCAACAAATAGTGGTTCAGTATATTTCAGATTCAATGAAATTGACATGACAATGTCATAAAAATATTCTGAAATCTGCAAATTTCTTAAACTATGTAAATAATACTTTCAATAAAGATGTTGGATGAGAGGAACCTGACAAGGCCAAGTGCTAACACATTAAACATATACAAAAATTACCCCTACAAAAATTCAATCAATTGACGTCATAAGTTCAGTTTGGACCTCATGGATTGACACATCACATTTTCCATATTATGTTGATGTGCCACATTTTTGACTATTGGCAGACAGATTGGTGACCACAGTGTGATATTGTTGATACATAGTTAGATGCTGTTGCCCAGTTTGATTTGACTGATTTGTCACCGAGTTGCCAGTCTGTCACCACATGTGGTATGACTTGAGGTGGTCCTATTCAAAAGCCGAGACCACAAAGCCAGAGGAAGGAATCAATGTCCATATGAAAAAATATTTATAAGCGTCCATTACAAAGATATTTTATATACTATCAAAGAATACAAACCTAACAACAGATGCATGAACCATTTCGTTCCCATTCAAAATGTATTGATGAGTAACACTCAATATCTGAGAACCAGACAATCTCCTCTCTTTTATAGTGGTGATCATAGAGTTGAGAGTATTGAAGAGTCCCTTGAACTTCTCCACATAGCTGTACACGAATGATAGTGTGTATGTATGGTTGCTGATTACAAGGTCCTCCACTTCAACTAAAACTGATTTGTATGATTTAAGCACCTCTGTTACACCTTCGCAAAATGCTTGTGCATACAACCCTTGTAGTTTGTATTGATCTGTAAAATTGATATAAAAGTTTTTTGTTACATAAGGAAAAATATCTGAGCGACCGAGTTTTGCTCGGAGCTAAAAAATAATAATTAAAAACTTGAATAAATAAATAAAAACACGAAAAAAATAAAAATTAAAAACATTTTCGCGATCGGGATACGAACTCAGATTCTCTGGGCGCCTGTGATTTTAAAGCAAGTGCTGTAACCACTCCGCCATGGTTTAATATGTTTGACAGCGTGAAATTTCCCATCATATTTTGCATCGAATAATGCGAAAGAAAAAAAGCATTAAATCTCGAAAACGCGCATTTTCCCAGACATGAGACTAATCCAGATCAATTTTTCGCCCCGGAATACCCCAAATACCAAATTTCAGCGAAATGGCTGGAGCCGTTTCCGAGATCCAAATTATGTGTATATATATACAAGAATTGCTCGTTTAAAGGTATAACATTAAAAAATACTACTCCTTTCAGGAATAGAATTTTATTTCACATATTTAAGAGATTTCACTATCCAATAGGGCACCAGTCCATCAAGTAGGGGAACAACCAAATACATGTTTCCCAGTGCTTGATCGCCACTTAACCTACATACATAGCATAGGTAGATGGATGACACTCTGACCAAATAAAGACTATTTAATAGTCACCATCAGAATACCTCCTTTTCATGTTTTCTATTTATTTTTTACTATTACATATATAGTTGTTTGTTGTAAAAAGTAATCACTTAACATAAGATCTAATGATAGACAGATAGATAGTAATGTATTTTTAAGAAATTTTATAATGTAAATTTATAATAATCTCTCTATTTTATTGCTGTGCCCCACTGGGGTATCACATTTCTACTACAATGTGATACATATTTGTTGTTACACGTTGTTATTGTCAGAAAAACGATATTTTTTCCTTTGAAAAATCTGTACTTTTTTTAAAACCCTACCGACCCTGAGATTACCGGAGAACACTGCCACATACACAGAAACATCCTGAGTTGACCGATTTCGAACCTCTAACCGATCTGAGTCTATCAAAATATCTGGCATCCAATATTACTAATGTAATAAGATTTTACTAGGAAACATATACCAGGCCGTCCCTATACTAGGTGGACTGACGACCTGGTTAGAGCCACGGGGAGTCGTTGGATGCATGTGGCCTGTGGTGGCATGAGGGAGGCCTATGTCCAGCAGTGGACGTTTCCTGGCTGATGATAATGAATAAGATTTGACTATTAAATATTATAAGAAAGAGTTCTCAAAATAACGCACCTGACATTGGTTGTCTGCACTGATACAATGTCTGTGTAATAAAATTTTGTATCCTATGATGACTTTTAGCGATCTCACATATTCTGTCATATATTTCAGTGTCTCCTTGGTTTGCGAAAGCAACCTGAAACAAACAAAAATAAAATAGAAAGTGCTTTGCTTTAATGCATTAAATATTTATTTATAATATTAGTTTGTATACCTGTGTGCCCTGCGTTGCTTGTCCACAGTCCCACAAAACCAGTAGGGCATCGTGTATCATTGGCAAAGTTATTCTTTCAATTTACAATTTCAATTCAATTCTTGATATTTGAATTGAAATACACACAAATATTATCTCTAGGTTTGACATTGAATATTTTTTATCCTCACTTGACTTGTCGTCTACTCGTCTGTCACTGTCACTCAGAACAGAAATACAACGTCATTTTTCGATTCGATACTATCCGATGTCTTACGAGACGAATCCTATATCGATTTTGAGTTTATCTAGTCTATGAAAAGTTTATGGTCTCATATTATTTTTCAATTTCTGCGCTTGCGCAGCAAACTCAAGATAGCCCGCCCCACCCCGACTGAATGAGCTGCCCTGCGTCCGTTATGAGTCGAATTGTCAATCAATGGTGAGGCACTTTGCATGGCGTTTGGATCGGATAGAGCATTCAACCTATGGTTTGTTTATTTTTTGTTCACAGGACTGGTACAGTTTGATGTTTCTAGCGTTCTGTCATAAGTTTTTGTTTGACTTATTTCGAATTACACCTGTTCATAATATAAAACTGTTTTCTCTGTAAATGTGAACAATGCTTGTGAAAACTATATAATGGCCGAAGCTTGTAGAATCGGAAACAGACAGTTCAATGAAGGAAACTTGGCTTTTCATCAAGATGAAAACTTTTGTCTCTTCAGTGTCCTCTGTGTGTTTATATCTCTAGTGACTATACTAGCAGATTTAACTACAGGTTTGTTGGATTCTATTCATTAATGAACGAACAAACTACGTTTACGTTTTAAAAATGTGTACTTAAACAGAGCTATTTTTTTCTTCAGATATTATTGTTTTTGCGGAATATTGCAAAGATGGTTATGCGTACTGGGCACTTGTAACTTTAATATTTATCCTGACTCCGAATATTTTGATAAATATATTTTCTTTGAGATGGTTAGTTATTGATCAAAAATCGAATCTGAAACACTGGATCACACACTGTTGTCTTGTTGGATTACTTGAAAGGTATTGTTTTAGTTATATACTGGTACTTATTATCTCAAAATGATTTTATTTTTACTTAAAATTTATCAATTTACTTATAATTTTGTTTTCAGATACATTTTGTTTATACAAAAAGTTTTCTCTTGTCCAAGTTTAGAAACGATCAAAACTCAAAAGTTGATATCTCTCAGGAATGATTTAAGCTTATTGCATTTTTTGTACATTTTTACGGGCACAGTACCTCAAATCATTTTACAAACTTATGCAATAATTACGTTGGAAGAAAATTATTACACAAAAGGTAATGAACATAGAATACGGAAAACCATGTATTTATTTATTTTTAAATCGATTTAGTCATTCCATCACATACCATTGCATTTCTGTTTCATTGTGATTTTAGTGTTTGCTCTAACAGCATCTAATGCCTCTGTAGTATGGGGATGTGCAACATACATATACAGCTTGATGGCATTCTCCGGGGATACTTTTCAATGCACATCATTCCTGCTCAAACTTGTTTGGCATTTCGGTATGCTTGCTGCAAGAATTTCTGGGATTTTGTTGTTTACTGTAATTTTTGGAATTTGGACATTACTACCTCTCGGTAAGTAATAGTTTAGTGGAGAATGTTTTTTGATATTTTCATAGTATGAAAACCTGTACAATTTGGTTTTATATTTCAGGTTTGCATTGGTCAGCGATGACTTTTTGGATCGTAGTGCAGCATACAACCTTCTGCCCTAATAAACTAGAAGAAACTCTCTACAATGTCGTTATGGGATTTGTATATTGCTTTTGCTTTATAAATCTGCGAGGTGGTCATACCCGATACCGTTTATTGATGTTTTATACCTTGATGATAACACAAAACTTTGGAAGTCTATTTTTGTTTGTGTTGCTTTCTGATTTCGACCGGCAAAGAAAATCTTGGTCAATTGCATCTTCAGTATGTATTATAATGGGAACAGTTATTGGTAATATACTATTAATCTATTTTAAATTTATTCCGAAATGTCTAGAATGTTTGTTTTATGTAATTAAATAATTTCTTTCACAGGCATGTATGGAATGATAATGTACTACAGATATTATCATTCAAAAGGGCCAATTCCATGGAGAAGTACAAACTACGATATCGAGTTAAATAATAAAATTTCATCCCAAAAAGGATTGAAACATGTCAGGTCCTTTAAAAGTACACAGAAAGATAGCAATGCTGACGGGTAATTTTTGACGCTATTAAATAGTTTTCTTTATATTATGTAATAATATGTATTTAATGCTACTCTTTTATATTTTTTAAACCAAAATATTGTCTTACAGAACTCAGAAAGAAAATGCAGAACCACTACCTCACAGTGTTACTGAAAACGCAGACAAGAAATTCTTATTAGATCACTGGATAGCTAGATCGGGAACACCAACATTTACATCTGCGCCTATTGGAAATAATAGTGTAAATGTATCCAGTATTGAATTTTACACCGCAGAAAATACACCACAGTTAGCAAATATGCCAGTGAAAAATAATAAAAAGTTGACCATTTGCTCACCTACAGAACTAACATTAAAATTGTCTTCTTTAGAAAACTTGGAAAGTTCTATCGACGAGATTACTACGAGTAATTTAAATGTACAAAAACGTCGAGGAATATGTTCTTCCGACGAATTAAGAGATAACTTAAATGACATGACTCTCGAAGACTGTAATATTACAACTGTTGGCTTTATGAAATCTTTAAACACTGATTCAGGTCAAGGAATTGATAGCTCTACAAAAAAAACGTCTTCGGATTCGATTGATATGGATCTCGATTTGAGTTTCAGCGATATAAATAGTTCGGACATAAATACCTTTAACGAAAATATCGTTCAAAAATTGTGTTTAAGTGCACTCAAAAACATTAAAGTTGGTAATCAAGATGCAGACATAGAAAACATTCAAAGAATAGCTCTAGATATTCTTAAAGAAATGTATACTAAAAAAGACAAGAACAAAAATAGCAATAGCACTGAATTATTGTCAAAGAAACAGAGAGATCTTGACACACCCACCGAAAGTTTATCCGTTCATGATTACGAAAACATTTGTGCAGTTAACATTGCACGGGAAGCATGGGGGCTCAGATCTTGGAACGGCTACCTTGATATTGAAAATTGGCTTCATGATGGAAGTGTGGTTAGGGACAGGAGACGTGACACACTGACTTCAGCAAGCACAGAAATAAGTAGTTGTTTATCTCAAGAATTTAAAAATGCTATATTGTCTGCACCATCTTTTCCTTTAAAATCTCACACATATTCTAATGTATTTATTAAATTTGATAAAAGCAACCAAGAAGATTATTCCGATTCTGTTAGTTGTGAATTAAGTGATGATATATTCCTGGCAAAACCATGTATTATCGATAACGGCAAAGATCCAAATCATCTTGAACCTATAATGGAAGAAATAGATGACTTAGACATAGATTTATCTAAGAGTAAAAGACTGAATTCTAAAAGTTCCCTTGTCGCTACTATCGATGAAATACGTAAAGCAACGACAAATAGATCTCCTAGGAATTTGTATAATAGAAGAGAACTATGGGAATCTCCTCAATTGGATGCTCCTGCTAATATAAATAACAGCTTAAAGCGGGCTCTTTGGAAAGAGCCCTCTAAGTTTGATGCTAGTAATATCATGAGATCTATACCAGAAAAAGAAAATAATTTATTTGTACATGAATCAAAGTTTCAAGTGACAAATTCTGAAAATACAAGAGAAATTTGCCCGCCATACTTACCCGATACCCAATTTACAATGACATACTCCAAAAACTCTAAGCGCCGACAAAAATCCAACGTCAACAATTTGAAAAATCAGTACAAAAAGACTAATAGCAAACCAGAACAACATCTGCAAGACCTTTCGAATAAGGATATCGATTTATTGTGGCAATTGGTTACTGAAAATTCATTGCCAGGTAGTTCCACTGAAGATATTTCTTCAAGTAGATTGTCATCGTCTCTGCAATCCCTCCTACATCGAGAAGCATCCACCAGCTTTCAAAACACGAGTACATCGTCAACTTCAAAAATCTCAAATCTTAAGAAAAGTATCAAATGCAAGCCAAGAAGGAAATTCTCTATGTTGAGAGAAAGGTTCGAGCCTAAAATTTATTTGAATTCAGACGAAGAAATTTTGTGCCAACATACAGACAGTACACACAATAATTTATATTCACATTTCGCTAGTACCAACAATTTGTTGGATATTGGAAACAAGTCAAATGTTAGCTCTCAACCACGTCGTAATACAGAGACGCCATCAGGCAATGATAAAAAAAGCAATAGACCAACAACATCAGATTCTATCATATCTAAAAGTATCAAAGAAAAAAGATCTCTATTTATGAAACAAGTTTTAAGCCCACCAAAATTTAACACGAAACTGAGGCACAAAGTGTAAGTCAATATAGGTTCGTAAGTTGATAAGCTCATGTTTAATTTTAAATAATAAATGGAATGTTCCTAAAGCGTATTCGTAACTACATTTAAAGTTAAAAAAATTGGCTACTTTTGTAGTAGTTACTGAAAATTTAGCGAAGTAAAGCTGAATATGGATCTCACCCAAAGGGTAGTCATTTTACAGAAATATTCCATATTTTATAAGAAGTATTAGAATAACTTGTCGAATTACATATATTTTTTTCACTTACGAAATATTTCTAAAACACTTCAAAAAATATATGTGAAAAACGGTTTTGCACTTGGCCTTTATCTTATCTGATGGTGAGTGAAGATTAGGCTGTTGAATGGGAAGCGGGCGTACCCAGAAGCCTCAAGCTGAGGGACTGGCTCTACTACCTTTAATACCGGAACACACCGGTGCTAATAGGTAACATGGGCTATCCAGACGGACGTAGAAAATGCCTTACCACTACCAACACTTGTGAAATTTTACATGAAAGGCGGATTTTTGTGATGTGCATACTGTAAGAATTTTAAGATTGATTAATCTGTGATGTATTTGTGCCTTTTAGTAATTAGTTTTAAGCAACCAATATTTTATTTTGTCTTCAGTAATAAAATATTTTAATGAAAATTAATAAACATTTTTTTCAAAGCTGCTTAAATTTATTTATATTTTATTTACTTACCTAATCATTAATTAACATCGCTGAGTTATTTTTAATTTAAAAACCAATAAAACTGAATAAATTTAATAAATAATAAATAACCTAGCTGTCGTTGTGACAATAAACTTAGTTACAATAGTTTTATAGCATTCATAATGCATTAAAATAACTTAAATATATATGTTATAAAAATTCAAAGAAAATATCACAATCTGTATAAAATTTTGAAAAATATTACATTTTGAATTAAACAAATGCCTTATGTAAATATTCAGTCTTTGGACTCCACAAATTAACCATTTTCAACAAACACATTTATTTTTATGACTTGCCTTTATAAATGTTTATTTTATTCTATTATTCGAAACCATTCAACATTTTTAAGTAAAAAAATTTACACAAAGCAATTAAGCCATTAGTCAGTAGACATTTAATTCGTACTCAAACGAGATAAATAATAAGTCAGTTATTATAAATCAATAAAACAATTCATACTTACAAATCTATTGAAAGCAAAATAAAATGGAAACAATCGTTAGTAAGATTTATAGAAATAATAATTACTTAGTGATAAATTTCTAATAAATAGCATCTAAAACAATAGTCGTTATGTAATAGCAAAAACATTATAAATCTGTCGTCATTACATTAGTCAACATACGTATACGATGTCCATTGCAAGTCTTGCATAGAATATGATCATCTAATGGATAGCAACCTCTCCCCTCAGCTTCAGAAGACAAAAGGAGACCGCAATCTTCACATCGATAACATTTCACATGGAAACTGCGATCCAAAGCAACAACCCTTACAGTTTCTTCTTCTCCTTCTTCAGGCATAATAGGAAATTCGCAAACACAACAACGTGGCGCAAACTTTTTATGAAAATCCTCAATACAATGAATTTGATTCATGGCATCAACAGTGAATGGTATACCATCTAAGCTTTTACCGCATGCTACACAAGTAAAGCATACAGGGTGGTATGGTTTACCAGTAGCCCTTAAAATCCTGTCCAAAATTGGTTTGTTGCACACAGAACATTTTTCTAATGTTTCATAGTAGTCAGATTCGCAAAATGGTTGTCCTTCAACAGCATAAAATGCTTTTCCTTGCAAATTTAAGCCACATTGTTCACAACTGAAGCATTTCACATGGTACAAGTTTCCCATAGCAGTACACCCAGAATTTTCACCAACTACTTTTTGGTCACATTTTATGCAAATTCCAAATACATCTAAATCCTGACTGTTAGATATTGATTGTACAAGAAGATCAGTAAGGGCATCCACTTCTTCCTCTTTTGGCAGTGGTGACTTAGCCGATGGAGACAATGTGTTGCGAGATGTTTGAACTGAGTTGTTAGTTTCGGCTGAAATACTGCTATGAGGGCGTGGATTGATTGGTTCATATAATGATTCATATGTTGAAGCATGTGAATGACCATAATCAGAATATTCATTTTGATATATAGGTCTGTCTTGATTAAAATGTATATTTTCAGTTGCTCTTGCTAATTCACTGTAGTTAGAGCTAACTGGTGATGGTGGTGGCATAAATACTTCATTATTTTGGCGGGTTTGAAGAGATTTTGATGGGGTTGGTAGTGGTGGTGGCGGTGGTGGTAATGGTAAGTTGTTACCGTTACTCCTGTAGGGTGTTACGTTACTGTACATCACATTGTAGCTTTGCAATGGCTTCAAATTCTGCGTTAAGCCATGATTTGAAATCGACACGTTCAAATTATTTATGTTTGCATATTCTTGAACTGGACGAACACTTGAAGAGAGCGTACTACTATAAGCTGGTCCGCTCGAACTAAATGACGGAGATATTTTCGTTGAATAGGAAGGCTCACGGAGAGAATTCACAGCAGCACTATGTGGAACCTGCGGTTGAGCTTTTTTTTTAGGTGGCACAGCAGGTGGTATCTTTTTCACTTTACCTGGCGAACTGAAATCAGTACTCATTTGTAAATCACTCAGCTGCTTTTCCAAAGCATCAAGACTGTCAAGTCGCGACATTATCCTCTACAATTAATTGTACTTGACCTGAATTCGATAAATATTTGTTTATTAACGTATTTTCACTTTATTACTCTTAAAACACTCAAGTTTTGTTCCAATACACTTCAATTACTGTCTACAGAAGTTATTTCACGTTTTATTAAAATATTATTTGACTTCGTCTCATTTGCTTGCGTCAGACAATGACACATTCGTTAATTTAATGAGTACTTAAGAAGAAATTAAAAAATTGCACAATATATAGTGACGTATACGATAACTGAATCGATTTGTTGAATCGATTTAAAACATCTTCATCATAACATGGTAGCACCATAGGTTTACAGATTAAATTAAATTTTAAACTTCACCACAAATTGTGATCGACACTCGCCACGATTAAATAATGTGTGTGAAATTTTCGAATAGTGTTTGAAACGGTCAACACGTTTTTGCTAATTGTCATTTGTCATGATATCGTGTCGAATACTGCGTGTACGTGTACATGAAATATCAGTCAATTTCCACAGCGTAATTTTTTTGTACGGTCAAGCATTAATTTTACTGGATTAAATTTCTCCACTTATAAGGAAACTTTTATGAGCCTTGCATTTGTTTCCTTGTCTGCATAAAAAATAACCTAACAAACCTACTCTATCCGATTAAATTTCCTTGAAATAGTTTGCAAATTGAAGTGGGGATACCAAATCCTTGGCTGCATAAAAGGAGACCGTAAAATATTTGTTCGTGTCAAAAATTCAACGCCACATATTTTACAGACATTTTACACATTAGCGGAATCATTGCTTGTATGTCGCGGTCTTACCCAGGCTCACCTTTTCTTTCGTTCAATAAGGAGAGACGAAAACGCATTAGTTTATGACTTTTTAGAGTCCATTGTAGTAGTTAGTAATAGTTTAGGGACATTTTATCATGCATCATTGTGGCGTCCAACTTGCGGAACTTTCACAAACATAATAATGCTATCTTGTTTTTTAAATAGTTTTATGATCTATCCCAAAAAACTAACAATGCGGAGCAGCCTGAGCGATGACTATATGTGAAACTGTGTTTTCCTGAATCATCCGTTATTACCCCGAAACAAAAATGTACGCATAAATTCCACCCCGCCACGGCACAGTCTGCTACTCCATCTGGTACACGAAGTACGCTGCGGTGTTTCGTGCCTATTTTATTCGAATGGCCAAAGTAGAGGTGAAGTGCGGTCTTCACCCATTTAGGCGTTGTTTTGTTTTTCTCTTTGGTTTTTGTATATAGTGATCTGTGGTTTTGGTGGCGCTGCTCTATATTATCTATAACTGTAACACTAAATTATTTTATACTCTTTGTGTAACACTAACACACACAGACGAGACACAGTGATCATTTACGGCTCCCTACATTTTACAGACAAGTAAGTTCCACCCCGCGCCGAACCAGCCGCGGAATTGAGGGGCATCCGTACATGAACGCATCTGCCGTACAATATTGGCTGTACATAATTTGGCTGTGTATTATCAACACTCGGACCAAGAATCAAGATGGACTTGAAAAGCGCGTATACCCGAAAGGGACAAACATAGAGTACTTCGAAATGCAGGGTTACCAGGTCTTTGAATATTTACCCCAATTTGTCAGCCAGTCAGTAGTTTAACTACTGACGGGCGCTTTCGTAGTAGTACTGACACCTAAACCAGGTGCCGCAGGTTCGATTCCCGAAACAGGGAAAACATTTGTGTGATAACAATTTTTGTCTGGGTATGTAAATAATAAAACAATTATATACAGAAAGTATATTTACTGTCCTTTAAACAAAATAAGCTTCGTGTACATATTTCTAATATTGTCAGTGTTATTAATCATTGTTTTGGTGGCATAATGAATTCGCACATTTAAATACTTTTTACAAATCGCTTTCAACAAAAGCGAATAATGGATCAAATCTGTGAAATGATCATCAGACGAAAACAATCGGAGCCCGATACATTTTTTCAAACATTCCTGCAAGAGATGGTGCAACAGATCTTTTCTTTTTATAATTTTATTTTTTCTGTACACCTCCTCTGCTATTTCACATAATGTAATAACATGTTTGGAAGGATGACAAAGTCCACCTTTATCTTTTCTAATTAAAAAGGTATTGTCTAACCTTTCGGGAGATCTTAAAGTAGACAAACACTGCTCGCATTTTAATTGAATTTCTAAGTTTTTAACAACGAAACCAGCTATATAAATAATAACTTGCTTTGCATATTCAGTTAGTCTTGTAGGATCAGCTAAATAGTCATGATCCTTAGGAATCACTACTTCGTTGTCTAATGATAGTAAAATTTCTTCATCATTTTCAAGCAGGCGGTTACGATCAGTTGTATTATTTATAGCAACTTCAGGTCTGCTGTGAATTAAAATATTAATGTCGCTTAAGGGCACACAATTCCCTGTAGTAAGGTGTTTTAGTTCGCCGTGAACTAATAGTCTCTTAAAAGCTGATTTAAACTGAGTAGCCGTGGGATTATTATTGAAACCACCTTTTGCTCTAACAGCGCTGAAAAAAATTTCTAAGTGATCTTGGCTAAGCTTGTATGTTGATAAAAAATCAATCTTTTCGGTTTTCACAAGTTCCTCATACAAAAATAAAATGGCTTTAATACAAATTAAGAATCCTAGAAATCCGGTCTTTCTGTTTGTTTTTAGTACATTATCTGATCCTAGTTTTAAAGATTTTATGTAAGTGTATGCATTTTCCAAATATTCTTTTACACCCTCGTAGTTTTTTAATGATATTGGTTTTTTGTATCCATAACTCTTTAAATTTCGAGAGTTCATTACGTCAAATAATGCATTAAATTTGCGGATGAAATCTACTGTGGCGTCACATTTATTAAACTGTTCAAGACGGAGATCCTCACAACACGATTCAATTGCGTCGGCGACTGATTCGCTAAATAGCTGCGATGCCAGCCTCACTTTCATTACTTGCTTTCTATAATTTATATGGGCACCTCTAACTTTGTTCCCTAGGTGCAAACCTTCATTTTCTTGAAGCTCGACCAGCGACTGAATGTAATTCCAGGATATTATACCTTTTTCACAACTAATAAATGTTTTGTCGCCCAAAGTATTTCTTACTAATTTTAACATATGTGATGGATCAGGGAATATTGCGACTTTTTTTCCGTTGTGTGTAAATACTGGATTTATTAAATCACTTTCAATATCACACCCCAACAATTTAGCCATAGAAAAATTTGTTGGGCATCCGTCAAAAGTTACTGATGCAATATCAAGGCCACATTCGCTTACCAAGTCTATACATGTTTTGACTAACGCTGCTTTCTGTTCAGCAGTAACTCCATTTATCAAAAAGTAGCCCACTGGCAGTTTCCAGCTTCCGTTAATACAAGTTAGCATGAAGACTAAAGCGTCTTTAGCGATAGGTAGAGCATCACTTTCCAGTTGGCTACCACAATTAACATAACCAATGTAATTTTTTCCATTCCATTGAACAGATTTTCGGATAGCCATTTCATCGAAAGACCGCATATCCATTTTCGCTCTGATTGGGAGTTTTTTACTAGAATCTTAAGGGCTGCAAGTGATTCAGCGCAAAAGCCGGGTTCTCCTTCAACAGTTTCGTACCAACGTGCCAATGTTCGAGCATGTGGAAGACATGTGTTGAAAGATTTTCTTACAAAATTGTATGCTCGTGGACTTATAAAATGTAAATTTAAGGCAAATTTTCGCACTTCAGGTGAAAATTTTGATTTTTTACTTTGTAAAAAATTAGTTTTTTGTGTGTCCATTGAAGACAATAAATCTGCTGTTTCTTGATTAATGAAATTTTTTGATTGTAACTTTTCTATGATAGCAGAGAGCTCAGCGTTTCTTTTCTGAATTCTTCTACATTTCGATCTTACTACGGCCAATTTCTTCTTCCGTGACTCTGCCAAAAATGTTTGTTGATTCAATTTTTTTATAAGTTTCTTTCTTCTAGGAGTCACTGTCGGCGTTTCCTAAAACAATTATTACAATAAAGTTATAATGATAATTATCAAACTTAAATATTTTTACGGGTGTTATTCCACAGAAAATTATAATTTTATTTGAGTTAATTTGTTTTATATTGAATTTTTTTCTTGATTTTGTTGGTGGTAAGACCTTTGTACGCATGGCTAGCTACCACCGTAGTTTCCAAGTCTCCTGCTAAACAGAGGTTTCGGTATTGAAAAGTAGCCAGCACCTCATTAAATTACAGCTTCTGGGCGAGCACGCTTCCTTCCTACAATCTTACCGTCACTAACCAGGTGAAATGAAGGGCAAGTGCAGAACTATATTTTTGTTTATAACATTTTCAAAATTAATACTCACAATGTCCACCTCTTTACTCTTCGTGAATTTAGGAGGCTTGTTAATGTAACTCGCCTGATGCACTACAGGGTCCATGATAGCAGAAGTAGAAGGGATTTCCACCCTTTGATCGCCATCACTACATGTTGGGAATATCTGGAACATTTTATTTCAAAATGTAAATTATATGTATATAGATACATACATATATTTACATTTACCTAATTTAAGTAAAAACACTTGATAATTAGAAAGTATTTTAGCTAATTAGTTTTACATAGTACAAATATATTTGTAAAATTAATACTCACAATGTCCATCTCTATATTATTCGCGGATGTAGAAGGCTTGTTAATGTAACTAACCTGTTGCACTACAGGGTCTATGGTTGCAGAAGTAGAAGGGACCTCCAACCTTTGATCACCATCACATATTGGGAATCTCTGGAATAACATTTCATTTGTCTATAAATACATATATTTAGATATATCTAATTTTAGTAAAAACACTTGATAATTAGAAAGTATTTAAGTTAATTAGTTTTATATTTAACAAATATATTTGCAAAATGAATTCTCACAATGTCCATCTCTATATTATTCGTGGATGTAATAGGTTTGGTAATGTAACTCGCCTGTGGCACTACACGGTCCATCATTGCAGAAGTAGAATTGATCTCCAACCTTTGATCGCCATCACTACATATTGAAAACCTCTGGAATAAAATTTTATTTCTACATGTATATCATTAATTACTTTCATTTGTATGTATATCCTTTTATGATGTATTAAAGATTAATTTATTTACGTGTATGAACAGCGTTGGAACTGAAGATACATTTAAGAATGTCATACATTGAGTTCTTCTAAAGCATTTATCATTGAAATGTTTAGAACAAATGCGCGTGTTTTTTCCTGGAGTCCAATCTCTTCGACCTGTTGATTTTATCCATGAATCACGCAGTGCGGTGTCTTTTGGAAATCTGAAACATAAATATAATGTACAACACACCATACACTGCATTTTATACACTTAACTTAATCTCACATTAGTAAGAGTTTTTGTAGCACTTATATTCATACAAAGTTAAATAAACAATTGTCCATTTGTAAAATTACCCACACTCATGGGTAATTTTTATTCAAAACGAATGGTATCCCTAAAATAAGAATAACCTGATAAAATTTACAAGACGTACAAAATGGCCGCATGACATTGACATCGTAGTGTGTTTGGCGATGTGTTGTGTATATCTAAACTTAGACGGTTAATACTAAATGTATCATTATTTTAAAACACGAATTTTACACATTTCTTCATTATTTTAGCATATTAGAAACTCTGATAATGTAGTATGTAACCGAAACTTCGATGGTTTGTACAATTCAAACGATATAAAACAAAAATTATCATACTTACGAATGAAAGGTTATGTTTTCTGATTTACGCTCACTCCGACTATTACAGCCGATTACACAGCAATGCACCATAATTATTGTCTTCTACACACCTTTATCACTAAGTTTCACACAGAAAACAAAAGAAAATCAAGTTAAATTCGCGATAAATGACGATCACAAATGCACACATCAGATTTGTTGGGCACAATCAACAACTGTGCCCACCAAAAAAAAGCGAAACTATGACAAGGACAAAAGAAGGTGTTTTTGTCTTTATCACTCCTCAGAGCTTTTCTATGCACTTAGCCTGCTCTAACATGGTATTATTATTTGGATGTCAAGTCCATCTTGATTCTTGGTCCGAGTATCAACACGATTCAATAATGTTCAACCCGTCTTGTACAGCCCAGGAATTGGTGTCCAATATTTTTACAACCTTGTATTAAACAATCAAAGTTTGTACAGCCAAATAATTACACGCCAAGTACTTAATGTACGGTGGCACAAAATTCCGCGGCTGTGACGGCGCGGGTCGACATTTCCGCCGCGTACATTTTTTGTACGGGCAGGAATTGATGATCCACGATAAACACGCGCGTGGAATTACTGTACACGGAAATAAGTGTCAAAGAATGTTCAGCCAAGGCAAACAAGGTCAATTTTGTACATTAATTCCGCTCCTGTGCAAAAAGTGGCTGTAAAACTCCGTGGCGGTGAATTATTAACACGATCAAATATCGCACAGCCCGATTTGTACAGCCAGGAATTTCTGTACCTTCTTCTGTTTACGTTTCGTTTCAAGCAAACTTTTGAAAGAAATTCAATGTTGTGATTGTTGATGCGTTTTTATCGCTTCCTGGTAGCGTAATTGCTAACACAGATTATAATTTAAAAAAATGAATTGTGATTATGACTATACTAATGTACTTGGGCCCGATTTCACCAATGACGACGTTAGTTGAGAGTAACTATTACAAGTATATTGTTACTCGCAATATTTATTCTTAAATAACTGTTATTACGTTTCACCAACTTGTAACGACTTAAATTTAGTACAAGATTGACTATTCTTTGAAATAACTTTTTTCTTGTCTGTGGCATTTTGTAAAAGAGTGAAGAAACATGGAAAGAACGAATGAGCAGAGAATACAGTTAAATTGAATACACAATTTCTTGTTAGTGCTATGAAGGATTAGACGACTTTTTACTTACGTCGGGTTATACGTCAAGCAAATTCAATACAAGTAACCTAGAAATTTTGTTTTGTTTGAATTGTGGTGTATTCGTACAATTAAGTATTTTGCGTATTTAATTATAAATAATCACAAAAATAATAATGTCAGAACGTAAAAGGAGTCCAAATTGGCAATTGTCGGAGAATTTTTTTGTAGATTTAGTAACAAATCATTTTAGCATACTCAACGCAACGTTTATTTAGCTATACAATTGATTAGCACAAAACGACAAACCAATAACTTTGTGAAATTCTACGCAACAATGTCAATGCTTTACGTTTACGTATATGTTTGTTTATAATTTGACGTGCTTTTGACACTTGGCAGCAGATCAACCAGCTGAGAGCATGGCGGCCATTTTTATCCAAAGTCTAGATTCGTATACCCTCAAAAATGGCGGTATAACAGGTTACTCTCAAATATCTGTTTATTTCTAGGTTAAGGAGTTGGTGAAATGTAAATTTGGATATTCGAGATTAAATTGCAAATTTATCCTTGTAGTAAAACTTATCCAACTTTGGTGAAATTGGCCCTTAGTTAATAATTACTTGCTCACAGTGTACTTGGCAGTGTTGCCAACTTAGTGGATTTTCCACTAGATCTGGTAGTTTAGGCATGCCTTACAGCGAGATTTTTTTGGTTTTAGTGGTTAGTGGATTTTATAGTGGATTAGATTGTTCCAGTTAGTGGTAATTTACGTAATTTAACCACTGGTTTGATTCATAAAATGCTCTGTATACGTTATAGTTAAAAATGAGCGTTTAGGCCCGGAACTTCTTCTCTCTTACATGCTCTTAAATCTATATAACAATCATGATTTATGCATATCTAATTATAGGTAACCACAACTTATATAAGTGTCCTGTACCTGTGAACAATAGTGAACATGCAGTAAACTTATGGTGGCTATATGAATTAAATTGCTGGTCCATTTACATTACATTAACTGATGCTATTATTTGACATCTTGACAATTAGAATGATGTTAAATACATAGTTGATAACAATTATTAACTACTTATATACAAATATTTCCTATAAATATGTTATTAAGTGTCTGCTACCCTAAGGTTTTCTGGAAGAGATCGCTTTTTAGCGATAAGACTGCCTGTTGTTGTTATCTATATTGTTTTCCTTACATATGTTTACGTTAAGACTCTGTGGTGCACAATAAAGAATACTTACTTACTTAATTTACTTAAGTACCCTATGTATACTATCAAAGCAATATACATATTTGCTGTGTTTTTTATCATTTGATATGAAACTTTGCAGAATTTACTGATACAATTTATAACATTAGTCCTAGTCAATACTTTGGAGTTCGTCAATATCTGAGCAAAGTGTGAACATTTCAACCATAGAATTACTTCAATACAAAACTAGAGTGGTGTTCACTTAATTGAAATTTTGCTTAGACATAGAGAGTGAGAGAGAGCTAGAACTGCAACATATAAATATTTACTACTACATTGTATGATTAGTATTCATGAAAGAATTAAAAGTCGTACATTCTATATTATTCAAATAATGATTTAATCGAACTTTTTAATAATGAAATGACAATTACAGTACAGTATTTTATTGTCATAGCAAATCAAAATCTAAGTACTCTATTTTATTATTTTTAATTATTCCTACTCTGTTTTTAAAATCTAATATTTTCCCGCTTTCCTTTACCACACCGCGAGTTGAACGCCCTACCGCGTTCCAACGGGCGAATTAAAGAACCTAGTGATTTTACTATAGCGAGTTTGCAGCTATATAACACTACGCTTAAGCACGCGACATTTCACAAGTATCGCAGATGGTTGTCGCTCATGAATAAGTAATATTTTGTGTCGCACTGTAATTTCTAGTGGAATTCTGGTGGTTTGAGAGCCCGACAAAGTTTAGTGGTTTTCTGGTGGTTAATACGGCCTTATTTGGTGGGTTGATAAAAATAAAGTTGGCAACACTGGTACTTGGTCTTCAGCTCACTGACTGATGCTGTAGCGATAAGGCAGTCTAGCGAAAGCAAGAAGAAAACAACCTATTCTATGAAACTCACATGGATTACTGTGTTTCCTTTTGATACTCTTTGATTATGTCAGAAAAGGATACATATCTGAGGTACAAAATGCCGGATACTGATATAGAACTCTTTTGTGCATTTCCGCTTTCTTTTCAATATTGTGTCAGCCGTCTGCCATATTGGTTGTTAATATTTATATGTCAGTTTAATTTTGCAGTTTTTTCACAGTTAATATTTGATTTTATGCTTATTTTGTTACCTAAATAAGTGAGAAGCATCTAATATTGTTCAGTAAACAAGTTTAATAAAAATGCCACCGAAGAATAGGTGATAACTTGTGAAATTAGTGGACATCGAGCTAGTCGCAAAAATTTCTACAAAATGATGTTTGATGATGATGACGTAAGCATTAAATTAGATGTTTTGGGCCATTTCTGAGTAAATCGGGCTACGAACAATCAAGTTATTTTCGATTTTATTGTGTAACTAGTGATGAGTTTTAACTATCGATACTTTCAAGGCAATTTATCTTGTAGCACAAAAATATAAAAATAAATCATGTCTATATGAATGATTATGCCTACTGGTGCTATTCCCGAAGTAGTATCTTTACCTTTTTTTTTCGTCGGCGTGGACTTCATTTTTACCCGACTGCGTCAGAAGGAGGGCAATGTTTTCACCCATATGCCTTATATATTAACGCGTTAAAAAGAAACCGACTTCAACTGTCCTAAAAGTCTACAACATTCATAAAATAAATTAATACTTAATATACATGTAAGACATTTGGTTTTCAAAGTTCTGAGGTAACAAACATAGCTCCTTTTTGAAGTTGGTTGGTAAAAAACATACTCGTAGAATTGTTAACCTCCTCTTTTTTTAAGTTGGTTAAAAGTAGAATTTTCTCAAATATGAAATCTGGGATGACAGCTGTCAAACTAAAAACAGTCATATCTCGGAAACTACTGTCCGCAGACTAGCGGTGTCTTTAGCAAAGTCAAAGGTCTCGACGAGAACTTCATTTCGGATGACAGCTGTCAAACTAAAAACAGTCATATCTCGGAAACTACTCACCGCAGACTAGCGGTGTCTGTAGCAAAGTCAAAGGTCTCGACGAGAACTTCATTTTTGATGACAGCTGTCAAACTTAAAACGGTCATATCTCGGAAACTACTGACCGTAGACTAGCGGTGTCTTTAGCAAAGTCAAAGGTCTCGACGAGAACTTCATTTTTGATGACTGCTGTCAAACTAAAAACAGTCATATCTTGGAAACTACTGACCGTAGACTAGCGGTGTCCTTAGCAAAGTCAAAGGTCTCAACGAGAACTTCATTTTTGATGACAGCTGTCAAACTAAAAACAGTCATAGCTCGGAAACTACTGACCGTAGACTAGTGGTGTCTTAACTAATGTTGGTTTGTCGGATGGCTGGCCGAGCAAGCGGTTGATGTATAGATGACGTCACACAAGCTACAATTGTTCGTCCGCATCACATACTCTATATGTAAAAAATAAAAAAACTAATTTTTAAAAGAAATACGTTGGTCCTTCAATTGAAATGTTTATTGTATTTACAGAGTTGGAAGTTACATCTCGATTAAGATAGTGTCACGGAGCCCAAAAAGTCTAGAGATAAAGAAAAGAGAGGGGCGTATCCATCTATCCCCTTCGTGTCGGATATTGACAAATGACTACGTAGAAAGCTCTCGAATACTCGCATAAGGATTGTCAAGTGCGAAAGGGACACCAATTCATCTATCTCCTTCGTGTCGAATACTCTCCAATGTTCCTGAAGATTCTAGACTATAGGATCTAGAAACAATACGGGGTATATACAATAGGCGCGAGCCGAGCTTCGAGTTCAGTTTTGAGTTGAGTTCACAGCGATAAAAAGTGAAGAAACGAAAACCGGAAGAAATTGTAGAGCGAAAGTACAGTCGAGGTGGAAAAGTGTTAGTGTACTAGTGTGTCACGTGGTGTCAGTATCGACAGATCGGCGTCAGTAGTGCTCAAGGACTCTGTACGTGGAATTCAGCAACGGACTCAGTGCAGACGACCCGGAACTAGTGATTTTGAAGATTGGTGTGTGGACTTGTGTTACCAATAAACTCCGGAACATTGGAGTCGTGTTTCTCTTCAATCTACGAACCCTGGAAGCTCGTAACAATAAAAAGTAAATGATTTGCAAGGAGGAAATATAGTGAAGCTTTGAAGAATCAATCGTCTTATCTACATTCTTAGGACATTAAAAGAAGAAGGTTTTGTAGATGCAAGTAATCAATGACAAATCAGTGTTTGTGGTAAAAGGCATAATACTTTGCAAAATGAACAATATCGTCACGAAGTTGTTAAAAAAAGTGATTAGGTGTGAATTGTATTGTTTATGTATACTTATATTCTGTGCCGAATAAAGTTTTTTGAATTTGAATTGAAGGAAAAAGCATTATTTAATAGTTTTTTATTATGACAGAAAAGTTAAAGTTATTCGTTTATGTACCATCAAATTAGCTCTGTATCTAATCGAATAAAAAAAAAAACTTTTTTATTTTATCGTGGGTATACATCAGTGGCGAAGGGTAGAATTTTGGCGAAGGGAAGCTGATCCAAAAAAAATGCATACCGCGTGATTCAAATTCGGCTTCAGAAATTCTCAGTATTTCTTCAAATGGGAAGATGATGATGATGAGCAAGTAGTCAGTTAGGCAGCATTCCATACGAATTAAAGCCATAATGGCACACAAAACTCACCGTATTGAACGAAATATGCAAGTAAATCACCTTATAAACACAAAAAACAGCACATGAACTTCGAACTAAGTGAAATACTTTCTAATCCGTCACATAAAAACCTTCGATACTAACAAGCATTCACGCGTACTAAAGTTGTTTATTCCAAACGGAACAAATCACACGCAAATACGCCTAAATAAGACAATGTGACTCGCGATGAAACTTACTATGAAAATGCTACTTTTTAAATTTTGCATTGTTATAACACTATTAACTTGCTAGAAAAAAATGTCTAATTGGCGATGTATTTCCTCCGTATTATTGCTCTCTATCTCGCTCCGCATAAGGCGTTCGAAAGAGAAGAAATCTAGAATGCCGAAATCCGGCCGGCTTATATCGTGAAATAAAAAGCGACGTTTACTACGAGAGCGTAAGAGCCAGAGCATTAGTTGACACGGGAACTGTGGTATAGTTTTGGCGGGCTTTGACAATTTATAGATAATATCTGTAACCCGGTGGGAAACAGCTTGTATGGACCATTCGCCACTGATAGATATTGCTTTTTAATTGTGCGCAGGCGTTTTTTGTATTGCTTTTTAATTGCGCACAGGCGTTTCTTGTAGTTAATAGTACATTACATTAATGATATGTGGAAAGGATTTTTGAAAGGTAAGCCGGTGGGAATCGGATTGTATGGACCCTTCGCCACTGGTATACATTTAAGTCTAGTGCACTAAATCTTTACTGTGCAGCATTAGGCTTTTGAATGTGGATTCAACCCTGGGGTTTGAAAAAAATATTGATTCATGGGTTCTCTATTTTCCATTCTGTATATTTTATCGATATCGATCAAACGGAACAGCTCTACTTGGTCCGTCAGGTTGGTACCTCAGTTGTTTGACGTATCCTGTCGGGTTGTTGTCGGCACGCGGTTGGTGTATAAGTGCCATGTCGCTGAATGCGATTGGCTAGTATGGGTGTTGCCGACGCCGAACTTCTTAGAATAATTATTGTCTATGAAGCTTTTTATTCTTTTGTTTTTATACGTTTGGCTTTTGTTTTTACAGTACATTCATGGAACCCAAAGATGGTGGTTTGATTTAATATTTTTACGCCCGTAAATAACATTGGTGTCAGAAGTGGTGTGTGGCGTGCCGCCTCCTTGGTGCGCGAGGAGGTAGCTGGCTGGACAAAACGATGTCAACACTTTTGAATTTAAAAAAAGATGCGTTTTTGTTTTAAGCTTCTGCATGTACACGTCGTAGAAAATAATGTAAAATATTGTCGTAATGAAATCCTTGTGTCTCCAATTAAACTCAGTAATATAACAAGCAGTTTATCATTTAAACGAACACGCGGGGAGCCCCTACAAAGCGCTTCCCGATATTGGTGACCCACGACAGTGAGTGAAATTGTGTAGAAGACGTGAGGATCTGCGGCATAGCTAGCCTACCACCACCGCGGCACCCGCAAACGCCGCTGCTGCACGCAGGCCGTACAGCCACCGCGCACCCTGCTCTGCGCGCCCCACGCCGCGTGCCGCGCGCCCCTACGTTGTGCGCCCCACGTTTTTCACCGCATGTCGCGCTCTATCTTTGCGCGCTGCGGGCCTTCGCGGGCTATATCACCGCGCGCCCATTGCTACGCATCGTATTCCCGAGTGCTGTAACGCCGTGCGCCGATTGCCCATCGCCTTCATCACCGCGTGCCACATAGACATCCTTCGATGCGCGCCTTCCTTTAGTGCTCTGCCATCGAACGCCGTGTCGCGCGCTAATACGCCGACGAGACGCCGTGCACCTGGAGCTTGAGATTGTGACGAGGACATCCGAAGAGCAGGCAGCATTCAGTGCATCTGTACATCCGTCATACGAACTCCGCCATCGCTGGATTCGTCCATCTTAGAACACTTGACGCGTTTTTATATATAATGTATATAATGTAAATAGAATAGGTTGTGAATAACTTTTATAAGGTATGTAAACACACCACAGTTAGGTTGCATTACACAATACATATTATACCCACCCGTTGTATCATCAGATACAACCCACCCATACCGTAACATACACATTTTCATTACATGCTGACGTCACAGTTACACCGCACGGCCGCATCTGATGCCGCTTATACACTTATTCATACCTCGCATACTGATTGACAACCACGCATGTATCATATATACAACACCACTTACAAACTGTAAAATGTATTTTATACAGCAGTTAGCCTGCATATTGGCACGTTTGGTTCTTGTAAAATCAGTTTAAGAATTTCACGCTATATTGCACAAAATGTCCGTAGATAGTCCAGCGCCACCACTTAAAATACCAGCTGAGGCTGTAGGTGAGTCTACCGCGTTTGAAAATCCTTCCATTCTCGGTGTTTCGGTGAAGCTCCCTCCTTTCTGGCCTGATCGTCCATCGTTATGGTTCGCTCGTGCAGAATCTCAGTTTGCAATAGCAGGGATAAGATTGGACAGTACTAAATTTGATTATATCGTCTCACAGTTAGATTCGAGTATCATCGGTGAGGTCGAGGATATAATAATCAAGCCCCCCCTTCAGAACAAGTTCGATAAGCTGAAGGAAGAGTTGATCCGTAGGTTGTCCGTTTCGGAGGAGCAGAGGGTCAGGCAGTTACTCGGAGACGAGGAAATCGGCGACCGACGCCCATCCCAGTTTCTTCGGCACCTTAAGTCTTTGGCAGGTGGATCTTACTCTGACGAGAGCCTTATAAGACAGCTTTGGATGCGCAAGTTGCCCCATAACATTCAAGCCATTCTCGCCGTTCAATCGGAGCTGCCGCTAGACAAGATCGCTGCGTTAGCTGATAAAATTTTAGAGGTCTCGCCGTCCTTCATTTCACCAGGCATTCGACCTCATGAGGTCGCATCAACCTCAGAGCAGCCCAGCCTGGAGTTACGCTCGCGGGTGGATCAATTAACTAAACAGGTCGCCTCGTTAACATGCGCTCTCGAGAATAATTTTATGGATCGGCGGCGCAGACCGAGATCTCGGAGCGCTGACCGATATTGTCGCAAACAGTCACCCAATCGAGCCCCTAAGACCACGTTATGCTTTTACCATGAGCGTTTTAAAGATAGGGCACATCGTTGTTCTTCCCCATGTTCATGGATGCCCCATGGTAGTCAGGGAAACCAGCCCGGCAGTCAGTAGGGACGGTTCCTGATTGCCATATGATCGGCCGTCGATTATTTGTGACCGACTTCTTTACAAAACGTCGTTTCCTGGTCGATACAGGTTCGGACATTTGTTGTTTCCCGCGTAACTGGTTACATGGACGTCATTTTGCTAGCGGTCTGAATTTGTGCGCAGCAAACGGAAGTCCAATTAAATCCTATGGAACAATTAACATTTCGTTAAATCTAGGATTACGTAGAGATTTTTCCTGGCAGTTCGTGGTTGCAGATGTCAGTATGGCAATTTTAGGAGCCGATTTCTTGTCACATTACAACTTGTTGCCGGATTTACATGGCAAGCGTTTGGTAGATGGAAAGACCGGATTAACTGTTACTGCGCATCTGTTCGCAGTCAGTCATGACAGTGTAAAGGTCGAGATCGTTAGTGATGACTCCCCTTTTGGTCGCATTTTGGCTGAGTTTCCGGAGATCACTCGTCCTCCGGGAATCAACCGCGAGATAAAACATTCAACTGTACATTTTATTAGAACCACCGACGGTCCACCTGTAGTCTCGCGCCCTCGTCGCCTTGGGCCTGATAAGTTACGCGCTGCGAAGCAGGAATTTGACGATTTGCTTCGGGCAGGTACTGCCAGACCATCAGAGAGCCCTTGGTCATCTCCCTTGCATATGGTTCCTAAGAAGGATGAAACCTGGCGTCCTTGTGGCGATTTCCGAGCGTTGAATGCTCGTACGATTCCTGATCGCTATCCAGTCAGGCAGTTAGGAGATTTCAGCTACAACTTAGCTGGTTCCACTATATTTAGCACCATCGACCTGGTAAAAGCCTACCAGCAGATACCCGTCAATCCCGACGATATTTGCAAAACAGCGATTATAACTCCGTTCGGATTGTTCGAATTTCCATTCATGACCTTCGGTCTTCGAAATGCAGGTCAAACCTTTCAAAGATTCGTTGATGAGGTCGTACGTGGCCTAGATTTTTTCTATGCTTGAGGATTTCCATGCCCTTGCTAAGGCACAAAGTGAAGAATTTGAAGGGATGAACCTATCAGATTCATCTTTGAAGTTAGAAAAAGTTTGTATTCCTGGCACTGATACCTCAGTTCTTTGTGACGTATCAACTGGCAAACCTCGCCCCTTTCTTCCCTCGTTTTGTCGACGAGCTGCATTTGATAAATTGCATAATCTTAGTCACCCCGGTGTAAGACACTCTGTACGCTTGGTGACTGAGCGTTTCGTTTGGCCTAATGTTAATAGGGATTGTGCAAATTGGGCTCGTGCCTGTATTCCTTGTCAGCGTAGTAAGGTTTCGCGACATATTTCTTCCCCTCTTGGGAATTTTAGCACTCCCTCAGGACGGTTCCGTCATGTTCATTTGGACATTATTGGCCCCCTGCCATCTTCATGTGGTTTTAATTATTGTTTGACAGCGATTGATAGATACTCACGCTGGCCTGAGGTGTTGCCAATGGTCACTAGCACAGCTGAGGAGGTAGCCGATACATTTATCAACGGTTGGATTTCAAGATTCGGTGTTCCCTTGAGAATAACGACTGATCAGGGTCGTCAGTTCGAGTCCGACTTGTTTAGAAAACTCTTGGATTTCTGTGCAACCGATAGAATCCGCACTACTAGCTACCATCCTCAAGCAAATGGTATGGTAGAAAGACTTCACCGTCAGTTAAAGGCATCCTTAATGTGCCATGGCAATTCTTGGTGCAAGGCTCTGCCACTTGTACTTTTAGGTTTACGTTCTTCTTTTAAGGAGGATCTTAATTGTTCTGTATCGGAACTACTCTATGGAGAGCCATTACGACTCCCTGGTGAATTCTTTTCACCGGCATTTTCTAGAATAGCTAAGGAACCTTGTGATTTTGTTGTTCAGCTTAGGAATATTATGTCTTCAATTAGACCTGTGCAAGCATCAAGACACGGTCTAAAATCAGTTTTTGTTTTTAAAGATTTGTCATCTGTTTCTCACGTTTTTCTTCGTGATGATACCGTTCGGCGTCCCTTGCAACAGCCATACACTGGACCTTATAAAATTTTAGACAGGGGTGATAAAACTATCACTTTGGAAATCAAAGGTAAAAGGCAGGTCGTTAGTATTGATCGTATTAAGCCTGCTTATTTGGACATTGATTCGAGTTGTCCACCCCCTTTGAATCGTTCCGTTTCTTTTTCTTCACGTCCAGCTGTCGCCTCTGACGTTCCTGTTAAATCGTCATCGCCTTGTTCTACCCAACGAATAACTTCGGATGGAACTGCTACTACCCCCGTATTTACAAGATCAGGCAGAAGAGTCCGCTTTAGAGAAGTGTTGAACCTTTAATTATGAACTTTTGTACATAAGTTGTAATTTTTTAGTTTTTCTTTTGAAAGACCTTTGGCCTTTCAGTTTCCCTGGGAGGGTAGTGTGGCGTGCCGCCTCCTTGGTGCGCGAGGAGGTAGCTGGCTGGACAAAACGATGTCAACACTTTTGAATTTAAAAAAAGATGCGTTTTTGTTTTAAGCTTCTGCATGTACACGTCGTAGAAAATAATGTAAAATATTGTCGTAATGAAATCCTTGTGTCTCCAATTAAACTCAGTAATATAACAAGCAGTTTATCATTTAAACGAACACGCGGGGAGCCCCTACAAAGCGCTTCCCGATAGGTGTATATTAAATAACATTGGTGTCAGAAGTGGCGTATATTAAATAATATTGGTGTCAGAATTGGTGTATATTTGATGTGCTGGTGCAATATTGTGTTATAGTGCGCGGTAGTAGTGCGTTTTAATAGTTTTGCAGTGCAATATGGTGCTAACTCGAAGCCAAACAGGCGAAGCCGCAAAAGTGGAGCGCCCAGGCGCTGTTGTAGAAGAGGCTCAAGCCTCAACTGCGGGACCTTCGGGTATCGCGGGGCCTATGGGCACAGTTGAAACGGCGGCCGCCGCCGGCGGCACGCCCTGTACGCCCGTCTCTTCTCGACCAGAATCCACAGGTAGTACTTCGTCTAGCACCATTGTAAAACAGCTTGCCGCTAAGGTGCGGCATGCGCGTCTCCTTGCAATAGCTGAAGAGGAAAAGGAGCGCGCTGAAGCAGCCGCTCGCACCGCCGAGCGCAAACGCGCCGTGGCGGAGCTAGAGCTGCAAGCGGAGCTTGCGGCCATTGAAGCCGCTTCTCGTGGAAGTCGCGCCTCCAGTCGAGCCAGGGTAGAGGATTGGTTAGACACGACACAAGTCATGTTTTCAGGCAACCACGGCGTGGAAATGAGCGAGCTAGCGTGCCCGCCATTACCATTGCCGTCTCCGCCCTCTGGCAGCGCCGATAAACACTCACTAAATAGAATAGGCACACAAACACAAACTTGTAACAAAAATAAAATACTAGATAGTGGTCAGGCTACACAAAATGAAGAGCAAGACTTCAAGGCCACCCTGGTGCAAATCCTCAAGAAGCTAACGGACAATAAGGTTGGTGATTGTTCTAAATCTTTAGATTCGCGCCTGCCGCTGTTCGATGGACGCGTCACTGAGTGGCTTCTCTTCCAAAAGTGCTACGAAGACTCAAAGGCGGCGTTCATTGCAGCAGGGAACTTAGCAAGGCTAAACGCTGCGCTTCGCGGCTCAGCACGTGAAACCGTTAGTAGTCTCATTATTTCTACGCAAGATCCTGATCTCGTCATGATGGAGTTGCAGCGAAGGTTTGCACAACCAGAATTCATCATAATGCATGAAATAGCGTCGATACGTGCTCTACCCAAGCTACCCAATGAGGTTGGTAAAGAACTTAACATTTTCGCCTCTAAGGTTAGGAATTGCGTAGAGTCTATTAAACTGATGAAAAGAACAGAGTTTTTATCTTCACCAGAGCTCTACACTGCGGTGTTGGTAAAATTGACACCGTTGTTGAGAGCTCGATTTGTCGACTACGCAGCTCCTAAACTTAATAGTGGGAAAACCAAGATCGAGCTGATGGCAGAATATCTCTCTCAAGAGGTGAGTTTGCATCTGCAACTGGCTTTCATACCCGATTTGCATCTTGACAAACATAAATTAGACAAATGTGTCAAAATTCATTCTTTGAACGATGTCATTTTGAGCAAAGAGTTTGGTGACGAGGAGATTAAACATGTGAGTACGCAACGTTCGGCCTCTTTATTCCCAGGTAAAACAGCGACATCTTTTCGAAAGTCCTCGAACTCTGTAGCTACTGTATGCTCCCTTTGTAAAGATGGTTGTCATTTTCTGATTGACTGTAAGAAATTCCTAGTTCTGAGCGTTGACGACAGGTGGCAGTATGTAATTAATAATAAAATATGTAGGAAATGCCTTAGGCCCGCCTCTCACAACGTGTATACATGTAGGCGCATGCCTTATTGCAAGGCTCCTAGTTGTCATCGAGCTCGTAGTCATCACACGCTTCTTCATCGAGAACCAGAATGTTCTAATCACTTTGACTCTGCATGTGTCCCATCTTCGTCTGTAGCACAGCCGAGTACTTCATTGAAGAAAGATTTCCCTGATGTGTCAGTGGCACATTCTTTCCCAGACTGCTCGCAGCTGTTGCCGGTGCTACTTAAGGTGGTACCTATCACAGTATCTGGTCCTCTAGGTAGCGTGGCTACGTACGCGCTGCTGGATGACGGTTCGACGGCAACACTAATAGATGAAGAAGTCGCAGCAGCTGTTGGTGCTCGGGGTCCTACTTCATCTATCAAGGTGAACTGCATAGGCGGTCTTTCAAAAGAAGCTGAAATAAGTTTTGTCGACGTGACCGTAAAAGGTCAAAACAGTTCGGATTCACATGTGCTCAGAAATGCACGGGCTATTTCAAACCTGGGCATACGACCTCAGTCTATTTCTCTCGATGAAATTAAGGCTTTTACTCACTTGGCCGACATTGCACCTACGCTTTGTTACGAAAATGCAAAGCCTACGGTTTTGATCGGAGCCGATAACTGGCATCTTACAATTCCATTGTCAGTGCGTCGTGGTACTCGTCATCAACCGGTAGCAGTCGAAACTCTACTCGGTTCTAGCTCTGAGGTCCTATTCGGTTACACTTCGAGTAAAACCGCTCCGGTTGACATTTTTAATCACGTAACAATGTCTCATAAAACTGAAAATTCTTTAGACGAACTTATAAAACAACATTACAGTCTGGACTCTATCGGTATTACGAAAAAAGACTTTCCCTCTGAAAACGACAAACGTGCGTTCAACATTTTACAAAGAACTACATGTCGCTTAGATTCAGGTCGTTTTTCTACCGGTTTATTATGGTGTGCTGATAATTTGAATGTCCCGGATAGTTACAATTTAGCACTGTCGCGCTTTCGGTCTCTCGAAAGGAAGTTTGAAAAAGATCCAGTATACGCAAAATTATACCGCGATAACGTAAATAGCACTATTGAAAAGGGTTACGCTGAACTTTGTGATGCCCCACCGAATGACGGTGTCAAATGGTATTTGCCGCATTTCGGTGTTATTCACCCTCAAAAAAAGAAGCTGCGGGTGGTACACGATGCCGCCGCCAGAGTTATGGGTGTTAGCCTTAACTCATTATTATTGGCCGGACCTGATCTATTGCAACCACTGCTGGGAATCCTAATGAGATTCAGGGAAGGTTTAGTGGCGCTTACAGCAGACATTAGGGAAATGTTTCCGCAGACCAGGATTAGGGTGGAGGATCGCGATGCGCAGAGATTTCTATGGCGTAATACATCAGAAGAGCCTCTGCGTGAATTTAGAATGTCCTCGATGATTTTTGGTGCTGTCTCAAGTCCCTTTACAGAAATTTACCTAAAAAATCTTAACGCTGAGGATCATAGGCATTTGTTCCCGCTGGCGGCTGAAGAGATCATTACTAACCACTACATGGATGATTATTTGGGTAGTCTAAGTACTGTGGAGGAAGCAGCTCAGCTAGCTCACGACATTGTAGAGGTGCACGCTCGTGCTGGTTTGGAGATGCGGTCGTGGGTCTGCAAGCAAGCGCTTTCACGGCTTTCCCCTGATGCGCGGGCTCCCGAAGTTCGTGAAGTTGCCTTAGGGCCGTCCAGCGAACGCGTTCGTGTTCTGGGTGTCACATGGAATATATGCGATGACTCTTTAGTTTTCTTACGAGACTTACGTGATCAACCAGATCTTTTTACGAAACGGTCCATGCTCTCACACTTAATAAAGGTTTATGATCCTCTAGGCTTTCTAACGCCAATAATTATCCGCGGACGCATTTTGTTTCAGCAGACCTGGAAATTGGTAGCTGACTGGGGACTCTACCCTTCCGGAACGCTTTATAGAATTGTGGAAGTCATGGTTCCGAGACTTAGTGGATCTGTCTATCGGGTCTATTCCACGTTGTTACGTAGATTGTAATGATCCTTGCGAGATTCAGCTTCACGTTTTTGCCGACGCGAGTGAGCTTGCGTATGCTTGTGTGGCCTATTGGCGCTTTCAATACCTTGACAAAAGCATAAAGCTATCTCTGATCGCTGGCAAGGCAAGACTTACTCCTTTGAAGCCAGTCTCTATTCCACGTTTGGAATTACAAGCAACCCTGATTGCCACTCGCCTGGCAACTTATATCCTGGAAGCTCACAGATACACAGTCGCATCTACTGTCTTTTGGAGCGACAGTGTAACCGTACTGAGATGGCTTCGAAGTGATGCTCGAACATTTAAACCTTTTGTGGCCCATAGAGTGGGTGAAATTCTAGAGACAACAAAAGGACATCAATGGAGATATGTCCCAAGCTCTTTTAACGTTGCCGATGATGCTACCAAAACTAAATCTAAATTTGAAATTTCGTCACGTAGGTTTTCTGGCCCTGAATTTTTGACCAAAGCCGCGGCGGCAACTTGGCCTAAGCTACCGTTCGATGAGCTCAACTTTCCACCTGTTCTGGATGAACTGAAACAAACAGAGCAGGTGGGAGTTATAGAAACCGCTGTATCGCTACCTTCACCGGTTGTGGCAGATATATCGCATTTTAGCGATTGGTTGCGTTTACTTCGCGCTACAGCTAGCATTTTTTTGGCTGCTAGATTATTTCGGCTTAATTTGGTTCAGACTATACCTCAAAATTACAAAATTCTAAATTCTTCTGACATGGATGAAGCAGAAAGAAACCTGCTCCTCAAGTCTCAACTGGATTCGTTTCGAGAAGAATATGAACTCTTAAAATCAAGCGCTCCGTTTCCCAGCAGAAGTCTACTACGTAAATTGGACGTGACTATAGATGAAAACGGACTTCTAGTTTTATCCGGGAGGACTGCAGCTGTTCAAGTAAAAACTTTTCGACCAAATCCGATTGTATTAATTGCCAAGCATCCCGTCACGCAACTATTGATTGGCCATTATCATAGAAGATACGCTCACGCCAATATAGAAACAGTCGTAAACGAAATGCGTCAGAAATTTTACATTTTTGGATTGCGACCAGCTGTGCGGCGCTTTGTAAAAGCATGCTATTGGTGCAGGATACACAGAGGTTTGCCGTCTACTCCACCAATGGGAGATTTGCCTGCGGATCGTCTTGCCTTCGGCAGTAGACCATTCACATTTACTGGCTTAGATTACTTTGGCCCTATCACTGTGACAATTGGACGGCGTAGAGAAAAGCGATACGTGGCTCTGTTTACCTGCCTAACGATTTGAGCTGTCCATTTGGAAGTTGTGAGTAGCCTTTCTTCGGATTCCGCAATTATGGCTTTACGTCGCTTCGTGGCCCGGCGCGGCTGTCCTACACGGATATATTCTGATAACGGCACAGCTTTTGTTGGAGCAGATACAACTCTCAAACATCTATATCAAGTGGATATGCAAACTGCAGCAAGTACATTACGTTTTGAGTGGCGCTTTATTCCCCCAGCCTCACCGTTCATGGGAGGATGCTGGGAGCGTCTCGTCCGTACCGTGAAGGTTGCGTTGAATGCGACGCTAAAGGAACGCTCACCTAGTGAAGAAGTTTTTTATACGCTTTTGTTAGAAGCGGAGGCGTTGGTAAATTCGCGGCCCTTAACGCACGTTTCCACGGAACCAAGCTCCGAGGAGTCCATCACACCAAATCATTTTTTGTTGGGGCAATCATCGCCATATTGGCCACTTGCTCGGGTCGATGACACAGATCTTATTCGAAGGGTAAATTGGCGTAAGGGGCTTCGCCTGGCGGATCATTTTTGGGCAAGATGGGTAAAGGAGTATTTGCCAATATTAACCCCTCGCCCGTCCGTCAACTCTGTGTCGTCGCATCTTAAGGTAGGAGACGTTGTGCTGATAGCAGATGGCAACCTGCCACGCGGTGTGTGGCCTAGAGGTCGCGTCTCCAACGTCTACCCGGGCAAAGATAACGTATTTCGTGTGGCAAACGTGACTACAGCAGCTGGGGTGTTACGGCGCCCTACTAGGAAGCTCGTGGTGTTGGGCTCCTCACTTTAAATTCCCTCTAAATTTGTTCGGCGACGTCGCCTACTAAGTTGTGCGCTGCACGGGGCCCGCGATGTTGCCGACGCCGAACTTCTTAGAATAATTATTGTCTATGAAGCTTTTTATTCTTTTGTTTTTATACGTTTGGCTTTTGTTTTTACAGTACATTCATGGAACCCAAAGATGGTGGTATGATTTAATATTTTTACGCCCGTAAATAACAATGGGAGTCCCGTCTCTTAAAACGTAGTGATTAAATGCTCCTAGCGATAAGGTCATAAATATCTAGTACTTAACCTGTGATTAATATAGTATGTCATAGATAGATTATTTATCCAAACAACAAATAGTCTGTGATATAGTTTGTGCGCCCCAGCCATCATCTAAATATGTTTCAATTCAAATGTGGACGTTCCGCTGAGATTTCATTATTTCGCTTTTCCTATAAAGTTTTTTTTATTATACAGACTTTCACAACCCTGGAAAAACAAACTAAATTCGGTTAGTGATATTACCTATAATATTATCTTGGGTACGAGAACACATCGGCTCTACATCGACTAGCTTTATATCCTGACATCGTTTTCACAGTTTAAACGCCATAAGTAAAAGCCCTAGTGCCAGTGCCAGCCCTAGCCCGGAACACCATGGAATACCAATCCTTGCAAGTACTTAGTACCAGAGCGGGGGTTTGGAACAAAAGCTTGGATGTAGGCTCACTGGTTTGCCCCTAACCCGTTCAAAATCTTCAATCGGTGTGCCGAGTGGTCAAGCTCGACGGCAGCATAGCCCTACCAAACAAGGAACCTGGGTTTTGAACAGTTAAAGAACTGCCTCCTGTAGGTTGGTGATTCTGCATTTTTAATACCCACCAGGTCACCACCATTTAATCTAAGTGAACTACTAAACTGCATTAGTTTATTTATTTGTTAATAGATATTAATTAAATTCAGGTTCATCTAATTTCGTATCCTGAAACACCTTTTTTATGTGCTAGTTTTTGTTGTTCCTTTTATTTAGTAGTTCAGTGTGCTTCATTTTATCATGAAGAGAAATTCTGACCATGGATATGAATATTTTTCTGTTGCCTTTATAATAAATCATCCCTGTCTCTCTGATAATATCCCACGTCCTTGAATCTTAAATCTCTTCTTTGTTATGTTTATTTTTGTTTTGTATATACTCTTTCATTTCAACAATATAAAGTTGGAACCTCTCTTCTCCTTTTTGCTTTAGTCCTCACACAGTGAATCGAGTCTGACTATTGACTATGAGAATATTTTTTTTTACATCTAGTTACTTACATTTAAATATTATAACATTCCAGATGTGGCCACACCCAGTAACATAAAAAAAAACTGCAAGCTACATCAATCTGTCTCCTGTGGCAATGGTAGCTGAAGCAAAACCAGCATTACTAGCACAAACAACAATGACATGAGGCATTAAATGACACAGAAAACTATTTCTCGACAATGCAAGAGAAGCAAGAAACAGAATAACAAGACTTTTTACATGAACTAGAAACTAGTGGTTTCTATTGGTACATTAATCATAAAAAATTACACCTATGTTTGCCATGTCACTCCAATCACAAATCAAAAACTTTAAAAAATAAGTCAAAAGGAAGAAGTATGGATGAAAGAAAAAGATTGCCAACATATTGTAGACTAACACCCATATTCTAAGACGTTTCCTTCAGATTTACTCACCTTGAAATGACGTCCCTCACTCAAAATGGTATCATAAGTCGAGTAAAATCTACTATACTTGAGGAATTCTCTCGGTCGAGTGGAGGAACTGACATCCGTATTATTAAACGTTTCCTTCAGATTTACTCACCATGAAATGACGTCACTCCCTTCAAAATGGTATGATAAGTCGAATTAAATCTCCTCGAATTTAAAAATTTTGTCGGTTGGGTGAGGTAACTGACTGTCAAAGTCAAGGTACCTGCCGACCTACCTTGAAGATTCCTCAATGTAAATATCGCGTTGTTTCGATCAACTTTTAACAGAATTTAAGCATGTCTTTCGAAGAGTTTATTGATTATATTTACGATAGTCCATACAATTACCCTTCAAGGCATTATTTGCGTGATGTAACAAATCCAACTACAAACAAAAGTTTACTAGTATCATTGTTCTGTTAAAAGAATTAATATCTGGGCGACAGAGCTTTGCTCGTAGTTCTTTAAAAACAAACAAAAACTTTATTTCTGCCCCTGGTTAGCCATAAAGAGTGGAACAATTGGCCACTAAAAAAAAATTACAAACTTGAATAAATAAATAAAAACAAACAAAAAATAAAAGAGAAGACTTTTTAAAGTTTATCAGGTCAATGAACATTAAGGAGGCATTTTAGTACGAAAGTTGTAGTCAATATTCTTTTTTGTTGTTTGAAGTAGAACTACAGCAATATTTGACAAAATATCCTTTAAAATATTTTATTTACAACAAAAACAAAGATATTGAATGCTTTCAAGGCAGATGCTCACTGGTTTATGAGGAAAAGAATGGAAGCCTAGCCTACGTCTACTTATCAACATTGGACAGACTACCAGTGCTAGTAAAATGAGGTATTGTGCGGGGCTGCACGGTCACGTTTTGCTGTGTCAGCCCGCTCGGTACAAAGCGGGGCACAGCAACCGCGTGTCGCGCCAGTCCCTCGCCCACCTCTCACACGTAACATAAGCCCTTACAGTGGTGACCCCGACGTGATGGAATTTGTTGACGTGGAAGCTACAGTCCCTCAACCACCGCTCTAGTTTAGACACGTATCCATGTCACAATCTCTACAGTGCACCTACTTCAACATGTCACCAGCAATCTACTGTGGTGACACAACCAGCAGAAATTTGGTGAGTCGGCGAGGGCTCCCCGGTTCAGCGCGGGTAACGAGCTGCTTCATGTTAGGCTAGTATAACATAGCCTAACCAACCACACAGACGACTTCATGACCCGGACCACGTGGCAGTCACACACAGTTTAGTGCCACCTACACAATAACAAGATCAGCAAGCACTTATGGACACAAAGGAGACCTTAACAGTTACAGCAGCAACGGACCAGCCGCGGTATTACGACGTCATACCCTCAACGCTGGGCGGAGTGATGCGGCTATCCACTCGGCAGCCCCTCGAGGAGTCTTGGACGGCATAACCTCTCAGCACCAGGCGGAGCATGGAAACGTCTACTCATCAGCCCTGGGAGGCCTACAGGCATCCTCACGAGGAAGACCAGACCGCATGGAGAGTCCACCGCAGTAGAATGAAGCACGTGTTCATCTCAATTTGCACGTTTTGCGTCGCAACGAGCTACATGCAAGCGAGATAGTTTAGTGACGTGCAGTTTTTGGTTGCGTAATATGTGTCAAGAGCTAAGTGAGAAAGTGATCACAAGTATTCGGTCATACGAGTAACCTTAAGTTATAACGGTCTGGAATAATGTAATTTGCATTTGTTAACCTGTAATCGTCTGACAGCAAAGTAACGTTATGTATAGTTTAGATCATTTTAACATACATGATATGTATAACTTGCCCGCATACAGTGTCAAGTCCAAATAATGCTCCGCGTTTCGTCGGTATCATATGTCCGGTCAACGGTCGCCGTAGAGCGCGGCGTCAGCAGTAGCTCAGCGACGCGGCGGAATGTACCGCGTCAGCACCTCAGCTAGTGCACATTGTGTACTCTGGCGCACTTTTAGCGATGTAACACTTTTCAAGTGAATTGCACACTGTATGTGAGGTGTATGTAATGTATGTAAAAAAAATTTGATGTGTAAAATTTTTTGAAAAAAGGAGGGGAATACTGTGCGGGGCTGCACGGTCACGTTTTGCTGTGTCAGCCCGCTCGGTACAAAGCGGGGCACAGCAACCGCGTGTCGCGCCAGTCCCTCGCCCACCTCTCACACGTAACATAAGCCCTTACAGTATGTATGTAAGATCTATTTATATATGAAGCTTTGTAACATTTGAAATTATGTAAACAGAGATGCAGTGATTGTAAACCTAGTACAGATAGTCCAACTATAATGTTAAAGATTTTTTTAGATTGAAATAAGGTTTATTTTCATGACCACATAACTAGTGGCTCTGTGAGCTGTAGACCTCACGAGCACATACTTTGCCCCACAGAGCCAATCAATTCTTTTTAAATATCTATGAAATTGAGGCATATATAAATCCTTATCTTTATGAATTAACCTTGATGCCAATGAGAATAAATTGGTTGGTCATTATTATAACTCACGATTTCATGTAACTACCAATAATCTGACGTTTGCTAGCTTAAAAGCTATGAGTTTTCGATTTTTTTTAATTCAGAAAATTCATTTAACCTATATACCAAGTTTATCCAGATCAGTTGAGGAATATGACCTGTAGAGGAAAACTAACATACAAACACACAGGAAGTAGTTCACTTTGCTCACTCACATAACTAAGTTTGTCAAGGTTTTGATGATTTCTCAGAAATCATACTAGATAGACACCTCACGAGATATTTACACAAAAGTGTATCCTATAGGTTTTGGTTCCCTTGCATTTTGTATGGAAATGGTCTTAAATACAGCTATATCTTTTTAGTTGACCTTTTGAAGTATGGATCCTTAAAAACAGCTGTAGTAGGTACTCAATTACAGCTTTAAAAAATTGAAAAAGCCATTTGATTTATGTTTCATAACCATATTTATTACTTTGAAGATGCAGAAATTAATGTTGTGAATATGTTTAAATTTTCAGATCAATGGAACATTTTTGGCTTCAGAAGTTGCTGTAACTGTGGATGTAATTGGGAAAAGGTGTATTCTAGTAATTTTAAAAATTGTATGTAATAAGTAAAGTGATGAAATCTTTTTTCAAAGCATTAAAGTTTGTAGGATGCAACCAGACACTAACACCCAAAAAGAAGGTTGTTTATAGACCCTGAATGCAGTTAAAAGCGTGCTGTGTTAAAAAGTATTGTTACCCTAAGAGGTCTCTTCTTATGGGGAGAGAGATGGTGGATACTGTGGTACAAATTGAATTTTCAACCAGCTCACCAAGGCATAGAAAACTTTACAAGTGATTTCTGTGAATCTATAATAAATAATTATAAATGGTGCTGCTGAGTGCGTTGGTGGGTGGTATCCGGGAGCTCATAAGTATATGCGAAGAGTACGCGCGTTGTCACCGCCTAAAATACAATGCAAAGAAGAGCGAACTTGTGGTCTTCCGAGACGGTGCTAAAGGACCTTCGAGCGTGCCCCCTGTCAAGCTAGATGGAGTACCCTTAAAGCTGGTACATAGATTTAAGTATCTCGGCCACATCGTGACTGACGACATGCGCGACGACGATGATATTGAACGAGAACGGAGGGCGAATATGATAGCCCACAGGTTTGCTCATTGCTCTAAAGAAGTTAAAATTAAACTGTTTCGGGCCTATTGTACCACCTTCTACACGAGCAGCTTGTGGGTTTCATACACGCAGAGGGCCTACAACGCCCTTCGCGTTCAATACAACAATGCTTTTAAGGCTCTGCTGCGGCTGCCTCGCTTCCTTAGCGCTTCGCTGCGCACGATGCGGAAGAGTGCGTCCTTCAGCGCGCGCAGGACGCGGGCAGCCGCAGCAGTCTGCTCGCTGTCGTCGCAGCGCACCGACGGACCGATGCTGCGACGCTGGCTGTCATCACATGCACCAGTGTCCCAATAGTATGTCTTAATTACTAACATACTCGTAGCACCAAGTTTACTAACACTATGGATGTATTTCTGATTAAAATAAATAATAATAATAAAATGATATTGACGAAGAAATCTTCGAACATTTGCACAACCACTACAACTTCTGCAACAATTAATTTTCTTAATTCCTACGAGATGTATGACTAATTTGAAAAACTTATCAATGCTGAGGTTTAAAATGAGCCAAGTGATAAAATTCAAACATATGCACATGTTTGTGCATTTCTTATATATTGTTACAATTTGTAAACAGCAACAAAAAAATTCTATTCCATGAAAATTCGTAAAAATAACATTTGTTTCTAAAGTTCTAAGAATATAATACTATTAAAAAATAGTTTTATGTGCTACAGAAGTCAATAAAATACTCAATAATATCGGCCATGTACTGTATGTAATAGAAAAAACCGGCCAAGTGCGAGTCGAACTCGCGCACCGAGGGTCCGTACAGAATATAATATTAACATACTTTATAATAATAAATTGTGCCTGGCGATAAACACTAGCAATTGTTGATAATTTTCACATTGCAATACAAAAAATGGTAGGCACTTTGAACTGTTTGTAATCGTAAACTTTTAATACAGCGCCTCAGCGCGTGAGATCTCACATTTCCTGTTCGTGGGTGACACTTGACTTGAATTTTGGATAATATTTAATTCCCAGTATATCGACACGTTATTTCGTATACGCGGGGTTAGAACGGCTGCGGGAACTCCGCGCTCGCGCTGGGGCGCTGTGTCAGCTAAATCTTTAAGTGTGTTCCCAAAGTGATATAATTTTTAAATTACACTTTTCAGTTTACATACTTGTGCGGTAAGACTAGAAGAATTATCCTTATAAGTTGTTATTCTTTCTACGTCGAAAATTGCGGCTTAAACAGCCGTATCTTTTTATTGCGTTGACCTAGAAGCTTCATTTTTTTTCAGCTGCAAGGGACTGCAGACTTTCGTATTCTATATTAATTCCAACTTGATACCCCGTTCAAGAGAAAAAGGGTCTTGACAGACATACGGATGGACAACTAAGTGATCCTATAAGGATTCATGTTTCCTTATTAGGTATGGAACCCTAAAAATGACTATAAATGTTTAAAAATATTTTGATCATGATAATAACTTTTTAAGCTGAGCAATATAAGATACATATTTTATATATTAACAAAATGATTTAATTAATGCACAAAGACACAATTTAAGATTTTGTATTCAGTAAACAATGGACGCTGTTGACGAAGCTTTTAGTGCCTTTTTAATGAGGGAAAAATATATTTTAGTGATTATTCTTCGCCAATGTCTATCTGCAAAATTATAACAACTGTGTTACTCAACTTATTATAAGTATAATATTTTAATTAATACAAATGTCTCATAAAATTTTATATATTAAAGGATCGTAATTTTGTACATAAATAAAGATATTTAAATATTCGTGTATTTTTATTGTAAATTTTACTACAACATCAATCCTGTAGCTATACTACTATACTACGAAGACTTTGTACTTAAGGATTAATGAGCATTTGAATTATCAACCATCCATGGACGTAACACACCTAAGGACTTATAGTTTTAAATAACGTATAATAGCTCACAATAAAAACTACGCAACTTCTTGATTTATATTTTGGTTAAAATAAGAAGACAGAGTTGGTGGTGACGTCTGCTATTATATCGCCCTGCAGAGACACTCCCATACAGTTAGATGTGATGGCACGACGAGACTACCCGCGATTCTCTCGTCCATGAATATTGTGTAATTTCTCTTTCGAGACTACAATAAACGTAACGTTTAGCCGAAGTATAAAAATAAAAAGGTTGTATGATTTTAGGGAGGAAGGTGCTGCCAGCCACTGTCTTGAGTTATAACAAAAGCCTGTGTCGCACTTTGTAAACTTTATAAATGGCGTGTTTTTATCTAGGTACTTTACTATACAAATTATGCAATCACACTTTAACGGGATCCGTCTCCGAATGCCCATACTAAATTTCTGTTGCCATAATCTTTTAAAATAGAGATAAAGATAAAGATAAAGATAAAGACATAGACATAGACATAGACATAGACATAGATATAGATATAGATATAGATATAGGCATATATATATATATATATATATATATATATATATATATATATATATATATATATATATATATATATATATATATATCTATGTCTATGTCTATATATATATATATATATATATATCTATGCCTATATCTATATCTATATCTATATCTATATCTATATCTATGTCTATGTCTATGTCTATGTCTATGTCTTTATCTTTATCTTTATCTTTATCTTTATCTCTATTTTAAAAGATTATGGCAACAGAAATTTAGTATGGGCATTCGGAGACGGATCCCGTTAAAGTGTGATTGCATAATTTGTATAGTAAAGTACCTAGATAAAAACACGCCATTTATAAAGTTTACAAAGTGCGACACAGGCTTTTGTTATAACTCAAGACAGTGGCTGGCAGCACCTTCCTCCCTAAAATCATACAACCTTTTTATTTTTATACTTCGGCTAAACGTTACGTTTATTGTAGTCTCGAAAGAGAAATTACACAATATTCATGGACGAGAGAATCGCGGGTAGTCTCGTCGTGCCATCACATCTAACTGTATGGGAGTGTCTCTGCAGGGCGATATAATAGCAGACGTCACCACCAACTCTGTCTTCTTATTTTAACCAAAATATAAATCAAGAAGTTGCGTAGTTTTTATTGTGAGCTATTATACGTTATTTAAAACTATAAGTCCTTAGGTGTGTTACGTCCATGGATGGTTGATAATTCAAATGCTCATTAATCCTTAAGTACAAAGTCTTCGTAGTATAGTAGTATAGCTACAGGATTGATGTTGTAGTAAAATTTACAATAAAAATACACGAATATTTAAATATCTTTATTTATGTACAAAATTACGATCCTTTAATATATAAAATTTTATGAGACATTTGTATTAATTAAAATATTATACTTATAATAAGTTGAGTAACACAGTTGTTATAATTTTGCAGATAGACATTGGCGAAGAATAATCACTAAAATATATTTTTCCCTCATTAAAAAGGCACTAAAAGCTTCGTCAACAGCGTCCATTGTTTACTGAATACAAAATCTTAAATTGTGTCTTTGTGCATTAATTAAATCATTTTGTTAATATATAAAATATGTATCTTATATTGCTCAGCTTAAAAAGTTATTATCATGATCAAAATATTTTTAAACATTTATAGTCATTTTTAGGGTTCCATACCTAATAAGGAAACATGAATCCTTATAGGATCACTTAGTTGTCCATCCGTATGTCTGTCAAGACCCTTTTTCTCTTGAACGGGGTATCAAGTTGGAATTAATATAGAATACGAAAGTCTGCAGTCCCTTGCAGCTGAAAAAAAATGAAGCTTCTAGGTCAACGCAATAAAAAGATACGGCTGTTTAAGCCGCAATTTTCGACGTAGAAAGAATAACAACTTATAAGGATAATTCTTCTAGTCTTACCGCACAAGTATGTAAACTGAAAAGTGTAATTTAAAAATTATATCACTTTGGGAACACACTTAAAGATTTAGCTGACACAGCGCCCCAGCGCGAGCGCGGAGTTCCCGCAGCCGTTCTAACCCCGCGTATACGAAATAACGTGTCGATATACTGGGAATTAAATATTATCCAAAATTCAAGTCAAGTGTCACCCACGAACAGGAAATGTGAGATCTCACGCGCTGAGGCGCTGTATTAAAAGTTTACGATTACAAACAGTTCAAAGTGCCTACCATTTTTTGTATTGCAATGTGAAAATTATCAACAATTGCTAGTGTTTATCGCCAGGCACAATTTATTATTATAAAGTATGTTAATATTATATTCTGTACGGACCCTCGGTGCGCGAGTTCGACTCGCACTTGGCCGGTTTTTTCTATTACATACAGTACATGGCCGATATTATTGAGTATTTTATTGACTTCTGTAGCACATAAAACTATTTTTTAATAGTATTATATTCTTAGAACTTTAGAAACAAATGTTATTTTTACGAATTTTCATGGAATAGAATTTTTTTGTTGCTGTTTACAAATTGTAACAATATATAAGAAATGCACAAACATGTGCATATGTTTGAATTTTATCACTTGGCTCATTTTAAACCTCAGCATTGATAAGTTTTTCAAATTAGTCATACATCTCGTAGGAATTAAGAAAATTAATTGTTGCAGAAGTTGTAGTGGTTGTGCAAATGTTCGAAGATTTCTTCGTCAATATCATTTTATTATTATTATTTATTTTAATCAGAAATACATCCATAGTGTTAGTAAACTTGGTGCTACGAGTATGTTAGTAATTAAGACATACTATTGGGACACTGGTGCATGTGATGACAGCCAGCGTCGCAGCATCGGTCCGTCGGTGCGCTGCGACGACAGCGAGCAGACTGCTGCGGCTGCCCGCGTCCTGCGCGCGCTGAAGGACGCACTCTTCCGCATCGTGCGCAGCGAAGCGCTAAGGAAGCGAGGCAGCCGCAGCAGAGCCTTAAAAGCATTGTTGTATTGAACGCGAAGGGCGTTGTAGGCCCTCTGCGTGTATGAAACCCACAAGCTGCTCGTGTAGAAGGTGGTACAATAGGCCCGAAACAGTTTAATTTTAACTTCTTTAGAGCAATGAGCAAACCTGTGGGCTATCATATTCGCCCTCCGTTCTCGTTCAATATCATCGTCGTCGCGCATGTCGTCAGTCACGATGTGGCCGAGATACTTAAATCTATGTACCAGCTTTAAGGGTACTCCATCTAGCTTGACAGGGGGCACGCTCGAAGGTCCTTTAGCACCGTCTCGGAAGACCACAAGTTCGCTCTTCTTGGCATTGTATTTTAGGCGGTGACAACGCGCGTACTCTTCGCATATACTTATGAGCTCCCGGATACCACCCACCGACGCACTCAGCAGCACCATTTATAATTATTTATTATAGATTCACAGAAATCACTTGTAAAGTTTTCTATGCCTTGGTGAGCTGGTTGAAAATTCAATTTGTACCACAGTATCCACCATCTCTCTCCCCATAAGAAGAGACCTCTTAGGGTAACAATACTTTTTAACACAGCACGCTTTTAACTGCATTCAGGGTCTATAAACAACCTTCTTTTTGGGTGTTAGTGTCTGGTTGCATCCTACAAACTTTAATGCTTTGAAAAAAGATTTCATCACTTTACTTATTACATACAATTTTTAAAATTACTAGAATACACCTTTTCCCAATTACATCCACAGTTACAGCAACTTCTGAAGCCAAAAATGTTCCATTGATCTGAAAATTTAAACATATTCACAACA